>CM043704.1:28588538-29920038 GCA_023935145.1 Bretschneidera sinensis
CTATTCAACACATCACCATGCCCAAAGAAGGAATCAAAATAATAAAAAGCATTAAGAGCAATAAAACACACTCTTTGAAAAACACATTAAATTCCATTTGTCCAAACAACAACTCAAGATAAAGGTTTAGGATCCATCTATCCTTAACACAAAAATATCTACTCCATAATAATATTCAAACAACTCATGCTCATATTATAAAACATCAACATAGATAGATAAGAATAATACAAAACCGGAGAAGAATGATTTAAAAACTTGTTGCGTAGCCTTCTAGAGTGTCTCCGACTCTCCTTTTGCGTCTCCTCTCCTCCAAATTCTGTTTTCTTCCTCTACGGCCGCGCTCCCCCTCTTGTTCAGCTAGGGTTTCAATTTATAACTTTCAGAATCCGCGGGCTGGCGCTGCAGCACCAACATCCCGGCACTGCAGCTTCAGGATGAATTTCTAACCCTAGTCTGGCGCTGCAGCTTCAACATCCTAGCGCTACAGCGCCAACTTTCTGTCCAAATCCTCTCTTTTTGTCAGCTTCCAGCGCTGCAGCGCCAACATCCTGGCGCTGGAGCCTTGAGTTTCTGTCTCCTTTGCGCATTTTGGCCTTCCAGTAAGTGTCTGCACAGTAGATTTCCACGACTTAGCATTGATCATTCAACTAAAACAACTTATTAGTAGAATAAGATAAACTAAACTCAAATTGTCAATAACACATGCAACACAATTCTAATGCTTAAGATTAACACCAAAAACGTGCCTAAAAGCAGTATAATAACATGATTTATTCAGAGTTATCACACCCCCAAACTTACGTTTTTGCTAGTCCTCGAGCAAACTAGAACAAAATTCTATGCACACACAACCTAAGAGTGAGAAATGGTTTGATTAGATTTGATATAACATGCCTCAAAGATTGCATATAGATTATAACGCATGAAAACTTTCCAAATGCTGCTAATGTCTAGAATTTCAAATTTATTGCCAGCTTTATCTTACATCAAATTCTTCAAACGTGTGTGTGTGTAACACCTTTATAAACTTAATCGTTTCGCCACTCTGATCGGTTTATGCAAGCAGGTAGGATAATGCCAATCTTTCAAAGTCCGTAAGCTTGCTTTTCACACCACTCTCCACTAATGTAGGCCATGACAATACCCGAGATCACCAGGACTTTATTCAACTTATAACTTTGGCTAAGGTTAAGGTATGGTAAAAGATTGATTTGAGGCTCACATCACCTTAAGTACATAAACCAATAACAATTTTATTTCAAACTTTCCCTCAGTTATCATGGAATACTTCCAATAATTTTGCTGTTGTCACATCTTCTTCTTCTTCTTTTCTTCTTCTGTTTTTTTCATATGCTTGTACTATAGTAGCACCAGTCTTATTTCCATGTGCATTAATGAAACCATAACATAGCATGTACATGACAATCAAACACGGCTTTGCCAGCTGCCTGTGATAGGCAGAATACAACTTGATCAAATAGTTCGTGTGGTACACTTTTTAACTTTGATCTTTCCCTTGGTCACTCTCGATGGAAAATATTTGGTACTTAACATAGCCAAGTCGAAGATCACTTTCTTTTGCTCAATCCTTTGCCATCACTTAAGAGAATAGTCCATTCATTAATCGATGTGCTCACAGGTGAAAGGTAGAGTTGTAGCATTTTGATCTTTTCATGTTTCTCTTTTTTTTTTTTTGAAAAACAAAGTAGGTTAGACGATCGGGTGACAAAACAATAGATATCCAAGATCAAAAGGGGAAAACTAATGATAATCACATATCAAGGGTTGGCTAAACAGGCTCAAACTTTCCAAACATGGCCTGGATTCTTTCTTTGGTACTGTACTACCTAAGATTTCGCCTCGAGTGGTCTTCAAGCAAGTTCTAAAGTCTAAGAGATCACAAGAAACTACACTACTCACATAAACGTTCTCTAAAACAGCAAGACAACAAAGTGCTTTGGTGTAAGTGTTCATTGTGTTCAAAGAGTTCGATGTAAAATAAATTCAACAACAAATTCAAGCACACAGACAAACATAACATTTTTCAAATTTTCAATGCCTATAATCAAGTCAATCTATTTCTCATCATCGGCAAAATCAAAATCAAACAACATAAAACACTCAGATAAAACAAACAGAAAAATAACTAGAAACATGAGCAGCACACAACACTCAGATAAAGTTCCCACCTCCAAACTTAAATGATACATTGTCCGCAATGTATAAAATTTGAATTATAAAGTAAGAGAAGGGAACTCCCTTGATTAGTCAGAGGCCGAATCAATCGTCCTTGTCAATGTCCTCATCCTCCGGATCACTGCTATGACCGGGATATGGTGGTACGATGAGGGAAGAAGGTTGAATTTTAGTGATTTGGAGAGAGAGAGGTACTGGAAATCAAAAATTGAATTGACTTAACAGTGACAACTCTGTTTATTTAAAAGCTCAGTGTGAGACCTGGCGCTGCAGCACCAACTTCCCAGTGCTGCAGCGCTAAATCTCTGGACAGATCAGCGTGTAAGAGCAATATCAGCGTGTGAGGGCAGGACCTGGCGCTGCAGCGCCAAAAGTGTGAGGCTGCAACACGGAATCTCTGTCCTGACTCCAAGTAATCCTGAAAATAAACCAAGAAGAACACATTTTAAAACCATAAAAATTGAATTAACAGATAAACTAAACAACACAAAAAAATTTAAACACACAAAATAACTTCAAAAGGCAAGAAAAATAAAAAACAAAATGTTAGTTCTAATTTATAGTCTTTAGCTTGACTTTCTGATTTATGGCTCTTGGAGAATGGTTATGGACGATTGAGGGTCAAACGTCCCCATGATGTAGTGCTTCAATCTGTGCCCGTTGACCTTAAACATCTCCTTGTTTTTTTCGTGTCGTAATTCAACGGCAGCAAAAGGTGATACACTTATCACGGTGTATGGTCCAGTCCACCGGGATTTCAACTTTCCCGGAAATATGTGCCTTCTTAGGACTTCCAGCAACCGTTCCTCCATTTTACCTGTCAACGAAGAAGATATTATAGTAGGGAAAATATTTTTCTCTAAATAAGCATATTTCGAATGAGCAAGTAAAGTTTTAAATTTAGTTATTATTATTTGTTCTTCTGGCACTTCTTTTCCCATTTTAGACTCCAAGTTCCTTGCTTCTTCTTGGATGACGAGTTCTTCAGTGGTAGTAGTTCTTGATTCCATGATGCATCTCTCCGAAGTATCTTCATTTAATGTTTTCTCCTGAAACTCCTCAATGAGGTTATCAATAATATCCACTTGAAAACAAAAAGAAGTAGATAATCCAAAAGGGTATTTCATAATTTTATACATATCAAAAACTACTTGCTCATCATTGACTCTTAAAGTCAATTTCTCTTGTTGTACATCAATTAGGGCTCTCCCTGTAGCAAGGAATGGACGTCCAAGTATAAGAGGTATCTCATGATCTTCTTCCATGTCGAGAACAATGAAGTCTACAGGGAATATAAATTTATCAACCTTTACCAGAACATCTTCTATAATTCCCCGTGGTCTCTTAATAGATCGATCAGCTAATTGCAATGACACTGTCGTTATTTTAACTTCTCCTAATCCAAGTTTCCTAAAAATTGAAAGAGGCATAAGGTTAATACTTCCACCAAGGTCACACAAAGCTTTATCAAAGAATGAACTTCCCAAAGTGCAGGGTATAGTAAAACTCCCTGGATCTTTCAATTTTGGAGGTAGCTTGTTTTGCAGTATGGCACTGCACTCTTCAGTTAACATCACCGTTCCATGTTCCTCAAGCTTCCGTTTATTAGACAAAATTTCCTTCAAAAATTTAGTGTAACTAGGCATCTATGATAAAGCCTCTTTACCAGTAGACTTCTTTTCTGAAACAAGTTTCTCCTCTTGCATGGTCTCTTCTTTCTCACCTTCTTGATTAGTGATTTCTTTAGATTTTGGTTCATCCAATTGTGTTCCACTCCTTAGTGTTATGGCATTGACATCCTCCTTAGGATTTTTTTCTGTGTTGCTCGGAAGAGAACCTTGTGCACGTCCAGAAATTATAGTTGCTAGTTGGCCCACCTGAACTTCCAGATTTCTGATTGATGCTTCTTGATTTTGGAACCTAGTTTCTGGTGCGTTTAAGAATTTGGCCATTATGTCCTCCAAGTTTGACTTTTTTTTCTTGAGGTGGATATTCAAGAGGAGGTTGTTTTGCATTACTTTGATTCCAAGACAATTTCGGGTGATTTTTCCATCCCGGATTATATGTATTGCTATATGGATTGTTTTGCTTGTGAAAATTTGAAACAAAGTTAGCTTGTTCAGCAAATGAATTAGAGGCAAATTGATTACCTGCCTGATAGTTACTGCTATAGTGGCCAATACCACCACACAATTCACATATAACATGTGTAGTAGGATAAAGTCCATCTATCTTCTTGGTGAGAACCTCCATTTCTGCTGTTAAAGCTGTAACAGCATCTATATTGTGCAATCCTGAGGCTCTATTAATAGGTAACCTTTCAACTGGCCATTGATAAGAATTTGTGGCCATCTCTTCTAGCAATTCAATAGCTTCTTTTGGAGTTTTTCTCATGATAGTGCCACCTGCAGCTGCATCAATCATGTTTCGGGTTGTACTGGTTAAGCTGTTATAAAAAGTTTGTACCTGCATCCAAGTGGGCAACTCATGATGAGTACATCTTCTCAAAAGGTCTTTAAAACGTTACCATGCCTCATAGAGTGACTCTCTATCGACCTACAAAAATATAGTAATTTCATTACGTAACTTTGCAGTTTTTGAAGGAGGAAAGTATTTCCCTAAAAAAATTTGTGGCAATTCTGCCCATGTCGTTATAGATCCTGCTGGCAAAGAAGTCAACCAGCTTTTTGCTTTATCCCTCAGTGAAAATGGAAAAAGTCTGAAGTGAATTGCATCCTCCGATACTCCATTATGCTTAAATGTGTCGCACAGTTCAAGGAAACTCGCCAAGTGAACATTCGGATCTTCTTGCGATAGGCCCCCAAATTATACTGAATGTTGAATCATCTGAATGATGGCAGACTTAATTTCAAAATTGTTCGCTTGTATAGGTGGTCGTCGGATGCTAGATTCAACACCATCTATATTTGGCATAGCATAATCCCACAGTGCACGTTGCACCTCTGCATTGTTCCCTTCTGCCATTGTATTAACTGTTACTGGTGCTGCTCTTCTCAAAGCGTGAAAAGTGCGCTCAATCTCTGGATTAAGTTCTAGAAGTATTCTCCCACTAGTACGTGTCATGCACTAGAAACAAAAACTCTGAAAATAGACTTAAAAACCAACTTAACAAACTCTCAAATTAACTAGTAGAATCACAATAAATGTAATATTTTATTTCAGTCCTCGGTAACGGCGCCAAAAACTTGATGCGATGAAATTGACACTAGCAAGTGCACTAATCGTTCAAGTAATAAAATGATGAGTAAATATCGTTCCCAACGAGGACTGAACAAGTACTACAGAAATTATGACTCGACTCTTACTGTTATTTGAGCAAACGAATAATTGTCGGAGAAAAGTTTACTAACAATTAACAAAAAGGGAAAAACATAACGCAATAGTAAATAACGGAAGATTTGCAAAATTTGGAATGAAGACTCTTATGAACTAACGTGCTAAGGACTCGACTTCACCTAAACCATAATTGACAAGAGTTTCGAATGGACAAGTTTCGTTTAATACATTTTTCAAGATGGTAGAATCCCCAATAAATTGGTTATCCATATTCCAGGTCTAACCACAATCTCAAGAATCATTAACTTCAAATATCTGTATTCCAGGTCTATTCTAGATTAATTCAAATTAAAAAGCACTAAGTGTTTTTAGATTCCTTTAAGTTAAATCTCTCTATTCGGTTACGATTTAAGCGGACCACATGAACTACCTAGAATCCCTATTCAGTTACTCCTATTCCATTCATGGCATGTTTTACCCTGGCCTTTGCATAGATAACAATCTAATATCAAATTTATTAGTTCAACCATTCATAAAAGCATGGCTTCTCTATTCGACACATCGCCATACCCAAAGAAGGAATCAAAATAATAAAAAGCATTAAGAGCAATAAAACACACTCTTTGAAAAACACATTAAATTTCACTTTTCCAAACAACAACTCAAGATAAAGGTTTAGGATCCATCTATCCTTAACACAAAAATATCTACTCCATAATAATATTCAAACAACCCATTCTCATATTATAAAACATCAACATAGATAGATAAGAATAATACAAAACCGAAGAAGAATGATTTAAAAGCTTGATGCGTAGCCTCCCGGAGTGTCTCCAACTCTCCTTTTGCGTCTCCTCTCCTCCAAATTCTGTTTTCTTCCTCTACAGCCACGCTCCCCCTCTTGTTTAGCTAGGGTTTCAATTTATAAATTTTAGAATCTGCGGGCTGGCACTGCAGCGCCAACATCCCAGCTCTGCAGCTTCAGGACGAATTTCTAACCCTAGTCTGGTGCTGCAGCTTCAACATCCCAGCGCTGCAGCACCAACTTTCTGTCTAAATTCTCTCTTTTTGTCAGCTTCTAGCACTGCAGCGCCAACATCCCGGTGCTATAGCCTTGAGTTTCTGTCTCCTTTGCGCATTTTTCCCTTCTAGTGCTCTATAGTGCTCCAGCAAGTGTCTGCACAGTAGATTTCCACGACTTAGCATTGATCATTCAACTAAAACAACTTATTAGTAGAATAAGATAAACTTAACTCAAATTGTCAAAAACACATGCAACACAATTCTAATGCTTAAGATTAACACCAAAAACGTGCCTAAAAGTAGTATAATAACATGATTTATTCAGAGTTATCAGTGACCCTTTATATAGTGCACAAACTTCTTGTCCAATCTTGAAAGTCAATCTCCACCCTTAGATCTTGATGACCACCCAACCATGGCCCTTGATCAATCCTAAGTGATGTTGTGCATTTTGGACATGTCTCCACGTACTTAACAAAGGCTAAATCAAATGGACTATGTGTGCCTTCAAGGTGCGGCCTGAAACAGGGCACACTTGCTGCCACTCTGTGCGCCGCGGCCTGGCCTTCTTCCAACATTCCTCCATGTTGTGTGCTACGGCCTGGACAAATCTGGGCCATAGCCTGGCCTGATGCACATACTTTTCAGCTTATGTACTTAGGCACACACACTAGTGTGCCTACCTTTGCCTTGCTCCAAGGTGCCGCGCACACTTGTGTGCACTTCTTTAACATGCTGAAATTTATTCTTCCAATCTTGGTTTAAAATTTAACCATGTTTAAACCTTAGACAAATATCAACAATCTCTACCTTTGTATAAGTGTTTAAACCCAAACCATTGTGCAGAGAACTTCAGGATCCAAACTCATCTTGAGTCATCAATCAACCGACTCCAATCCTAAGTAATCCAAGGCAATGATTGAACTTACTTAGAGGTAGAACTTTAGTACCTAAATCCGTAGGGTTTTCTTTTGTGGCTACCTTGTCCACATGGATGCATCCTTTCGTAACATTTTCCCGAATGAAATGATACCGACCATCCATGTGCTTTGTCCTCTCATGGAACACCGGATTTTTACACAAGTGCAATACACTTTGACTATCCGAAAGCACCACAACCTGCTCCTCTAGTGCCTTCAACTCTTCCAGCAACCCTTTACACCACATAGCTTCCTTAATGGCCTCCGTAGCAGCTATATATTCAGCCTCGGTTGTTGAGAGTGCTACCACTGGCTACAACTGAGCCTTCCAACTTACACAACATCCGTTTAAGTTGAAGAAGTAGGAGGTAATCAATCTCCTTTTATCCCGGTCTGCTTCATAGTCCGAATCCGCAAAACCCTCAAGGCAGATGGATTTACCCCTCTTCTCATAAACCAGCCCTACTTTTTGGCTTCCCTTCAAGTACCTAAGCAACCACTTCATCCCAAGCCAATACTCTTTTCTAGGATTACTCATAAACTTACTGAGGACACTTATTGCATGAGCAATATCAGGTCTAGTGCTTACCATGGGGAACATAACAGAACCAACAGCACTAGAATAAGAGATTTTTTCCATTTCCTTCTTCTCCGCCTCCGATCTCGGACATTGATCACTGGAGAACTTGAAATGACCAGCAAGGGGAACCTTCACTGGTTTGCTGTCTTTCATAGAGAACTTAGATATCATCTTCTCTATATAGGAAGTTTGAGAGATCTTCAATCTGTTTCTCTCCCTTTCTCAGATGATACACATCCCAAGGATCTTCTGTGAATGGCCAAGATCCTTCATCTCAAACTCCTCACTGATTTGAGCCTTTCATTTCCTTATCCTCTCCATGTTGCTCCCAACCAGCAACATATCATCAACATAGATGAGGATGATCACCACTTCCTCAACCTTCTGTCCCTTATAGTACAAGCACGAATCATAGTAGCTCCTCATGAAACCTAGGCTGATTACAAAGGAATCAAATCTTGTATTCCATTGCCGAGGTGATTGCTTTAGGCCATAGAAATATTTCTTCAATTTGCACACCAACTCTCCCTGCTTTTCTTCCTCATAGCCTTTGGGTTGCCTCATGAAAATGGTCTCATCAAGCTCTCCATATAAGAACGTTGTCTTCACATCCATTTGCTCAATTTCCCAATCAAATTGGACCACCAATGCTAACACTATCCGTATCATCTTGTACTTCACAACCGGTGAGAAGATTTCGGTGAAATCTATTCCTTCTTTTTGTCTGAACCCCTTCGCCACCAGCCTAGCTTTATATCAGACTTTATCCCCTGGAGTGTTCCCTTCTTTGATCTTATAGATCCATCTACAATCCACAACTCTCTGTTTTTCTGGTTTGGGCACCAACTCCCAAGAGTTATTCTTCATCAAAGAATCCATTTCTTCCTCCATAGCCAGCTGCAACTTTGACGAATCTTTACACTCCATGGCATCCGTGTAAGTTTCTGGTTTAACCTCTCATTCTATCCAAGGAGCTGCTACAATAGCATCCGCAAACCCATATCTCAAAGGGGGTTTAACCACCCTCCTTCCCTAGTCCTTTGTGAGCTGGTAGTCATTATGACTTATTGAATCAACTTCTTCTTGTTCAGCCTCTTCTTGCGTTTCTTGAGCTTGGCCTTCATCCAAGGGCTCTACCTGGTCTAAACCCTCTTGCCTCCTTTGCTCTACCTGAACTGAATTCTCCTTAATGCGATGCTCCACAACTTCCGAACCGGTTTGCTCACTAGCCCCTGCAGGGTTAGTTTTCTCCAAGTAGGGAAATAACAATTCATTAAAAATAACATCCCTACTTATTATGAGTTTCATGCCCTTCTTTTCTAAGGACCACAACCTATATCCCTTAACCCCATCACTATATCCTAGAAATATACATTTTCTAGACCTTGGGCTAAGTTTATCCTCCTTTTGATGTGCATATACAGCATACCCAAAAGTCCTAAGGTTGCTTAATTCAAGGGGTTTCCCACTCCACATCTCCATGGGAGTCTTGAGCTCTAAAGCTGTAGAGGGTGATCTATTTACCAAGTATGCAGCAGTAGCCACAGCTTCTCCCCAAAAATATTTTGGTAAACCGGATCCTATTAACATGCACCTAACCTTTTCCATAAGGGTTCTATTCATCCTCTCAGCAACTCCATTTTGCTGAGGTGTTTTTACAACCATTCTATGCCTTAGAATTCCATTTAATTCATAGAATTTATCAAAATCCTTATTGCAAAATTCTAAGCCATTATCGGTTCGTAAAGCCTTAACTACCCTACCTGTTTGAGTCTCCAGCAACTTTTTTCACACAACAAATTTATTCAAGGCATCTGATTTATTTCTAAGTAAATAAACCCACACTTTTCTTGAATAATCATCAATTAAAGACAGAAAGTAAAAGTTACCTCCCTGTGTTGGTGTTCTTGCTGGTCCCCAAAGGTCTGAATGAATATAGTCAAGAATCCCCTTAGACTTGTGCACTCCGGTGTTGAAGCTGACCTGGTGTTGCTTCCTAAGAATGCAACTTTCACAGAAATCCAGTTTCTCTACTTTGTCTCCTCCAAGTAGACCATCCTTGCTAAGAACTTGCAGGCCCTTTTCGCTCATGTGTCCCAAATGAGTGTGCCAAAGGGCTGCCTTATCCATCTCAGCCATCAAGCTTGCTGCTTAATCATTGATTTCTGTCTCTCTAGTCATCTCATAGAGTCCATCGTTTCTTGCTGCTTGATCACTACCAAAGATCCCTTGGCCACCTTAATCTTTTCTCCCTCTACTTTGCATGTATAGCCCAAAGAATCCAACTGCCCCAATAAGATCAAATTCCTCTTCAAATCTGGAAGGTACCTCACATTTCGCAGCAGCCTTGTGACTCCATCAAACATCCTCAATTGGATGTCTCCAATCCCTCTCACTTGGCAAGAATTGTCATTCCCCAATAAGACCCTTCCATTATTGATCTCCTTGAAATTCTTAAACCATTCCTTGTAAGGGCAGATGTGATAAGTGCACCCGGAATCCAGAATCCACTTCTCACTGCTTTGCCTCTTGCTCACATTTGAGCACACAACAAGAATATCATCTTACTGTTCTCCTTTGGCAACCGAAGCCTCTCCATTGTTGGTATGACTTCTTCTCTTATCCCACATCTTCTTCTTACAATCTTTTTTGAAATGACCCTCTTTGATGCAGTAGAAGCATCTCCTTCCTTCTCCAAGTCTTGTCTTGGAATGAGATCTCCTATGGTTCTGCCCTCTACCTCTTGATTTCTCTAGGTAGTTGCCATGAGTGCTACTGCCATTCTGAGTTACTGGCCTTCCTCTTATGAACAGTACTTCTCCACTTGATGCCTCCCTCATCTTGGCTTTGAAATCATAAGCCCTTATGGCATTGATCACAATCTCCTTGGTTAAAGTATCTCTTCCATACTCAATAGCATTAATCAGATTATCAAAGCAATCAGGAAGAGAGTTTAACAAAATAACAGCCAATTGTTCATCCGGGAATTTAATACTACAATTAGCCAAATCTTGAACTAGTTTATTAAAGACATCAAGATTATAGGATCCATTTTAAAAGCAAAGATTCTTTTAAGAAGATAAATCTTGTTAAGAAGAGTTTTGGTAAGAAACAACTCATCTAGTTTCTTCCATATGACAGCCGGATCTTCTGAGTCTCCGCACTCTCTTGTGACACTATCCGACATGTGCAAGAAAATGGTGCTGTAAGCCATCTTCTTCATCTCAACCCACTGGTCCTCTGTGATACTTGCTGGAAAAGCATCATCTTCTCCAATAGCCAAGTCCATTTTCTGTTGTATTATAACCGCCTTGATCTTCCGCTTCCATAGGGAAAAATCTCTCTTTCCATCAAACTTCTCAACAATGAAATTTGAAGCCATCTTTGTGGACAAGATCCCAAATTTATGCAATACCCACAAATGCTTTCTTCAACCTCAAGAATATGATCGAAGATGGATCTTAATATTGTTCTTGAATCACTCTCAAGAACATGATCTGATCTTGATCTTTACTCCGTTCTTGCATCACCCAAGAAGTTGATCTTTGATTCTTAGAGTCTTGGCTCCGTCACCTTCTTGTTCTTGCTCCGACACCCTGCTGTACTAGTTCTGATACCACTGTTGGAAATCACCTTGACAAGATGCCCGGGTGGTGATCTTCCAAACAACTAAGTCTAAAATGACTTGTAAAGAAAAGATACAGCAACCGAAGCAAGAAAGAAAAGAAGACAAGCAATTGTTATCGATGTTTAGCAATAGCTTACGTCCCTGTGAGTTCCTCTTAACTCTCTACACTAAATCAATGGTTCTTTACAATCCAGCAACCCTCTTCAAGAAACCTCAAGTTCTTGAAGAAACCAAGAAGAGAAGAAAGAAGATGATAAGAACTATTACAATGCTCTCTATCAAATCTATACTACTCTCTCTTTACAACCAGCCTCACCACAATGAGTCGCTCTTGTGTTTTGTGTCTTTGCACTCTCACACAATTCTCTCTTGTATTGTGTCTTGTCACTCTTTACAATTGATCTCAAATTATGTCACAATGTTATGTTGAGAATGAAGCTAGGTGACCCTTTATATAGTGCACCAACTTCTTGTCCAATCTTGAGAGTCAATCTCCACCCTTAGATCTTGATGACCACTCAACCATGGCCCTTGATCAATCCTAAGTGATGCTGTGCATTTTGGACATGTCTCCACGTACTTAACAAAGGTTGAATCAAATGGACTATACGTGCCTTCAAGATGCGGCCTGAAACTGGGCAAGGTGCGGCCTGAAACAGGGAACACTTGCTGCCACTCTGTGCGCCGTGGCTTGAGGTAGGGTGCGCCGCGGCCTGGCCTTCTTCCAGCATTCCTCCATGCTATGCGTTGTGGCTTGGACAAAGCTGGGCTGCAGCCTGACCTAATGCACATACTTTACAACTTGTGTGCTTAGGCGCACACACTAGTGTGCCTACCTTTGCCTTTTTCCAAGGTGTCGCGCACACTTGTGTGCACTTCTTTAACATGCTGAAATTTATTCTTCCAACCTTGGTTTAAACTTTAACCATGTTTAAACCTTAGAAAAATAGCAATAGTTATTCATAAGGGTTGTTGATTTAAATCAGGGGCAACAAGCTCTTTCAAAGTTCGATTTCCAGCCATGACTTCCTCCTCTTCTAAATCAAAATCGCTAGCAAATAGGGGATCAAGAGCTGGATCGTTCTCTTCAGAATTTCTCCGAGCTTCCCTCCTTAACCTGGGCAAAGTTCTCTTTATTTCTGAATCGTACTGCAAATCACCTTGATTAGAAGATCGAATTACAGTCATAAATAATCAAGGAAACTCTAATAAACCATGAAAAACAAATTAGGAAAAATCTAGAGTAATGAAAATAAATAAAATTCTATTCTAAAAACACAAACAATCAAGGTGAAATTTATTTATTTATAATTTTTTTTCAAAAATTTCAAGAATGAAATAAGGATCACAAGAAGCACAAAAATCAACTAGAATCACTCCCCTGTAACAATGCCAAAATTTGGTGTGTTGTCGCACACAACCAAAAATAAAACCTATACTCCTAAAAATACATGTAATAGTGTGAGTAAGGAATGTTCCCACAGAGAGTATCTAGCCTAGTTTTATGCTACGTGAACAAGGATGGGGGGATTTGAGTATAACGAAAACAATTTTAAGAAAAACAACTAATGAACAATTCAAATTGAAGTATCGAAATCAGTCAAAAGAACAAACCTTGGTCTAAGTCAACATTCACCATCGAAAATTTACAACTGATCATCAATGCAAGTATATGTCAATTCACACTTTGAATATTCACCGTTGGAATTATTTCCCTATCTCTCCTTAGTCGCAGTTAATTAGAAAACAAGTGATCTAATTAACCCTAACTACTAAAAAACCCAAGACAAGCGCTAAAGGTTTAATCTAATAGTAGCCTTAAGAATTAGAGAGATCGATGAAGCTAAACAACATAAGCACAAGCAATTGCATTTAATTTAGTCGAGTGTTCTTCCTAAGATCTAATAATTTCTGACGCGATAAATTATTAAATCTTAGTTTCTTCACAAATTAGAGGGATCAAACAATTACAGATTTGATATCTAACCTAGCAATAGATTGCAATGAATAATAAACTAGTAGGCCTCCTAGTAATTAAACGAGACAATCATGAAAATAGGGACAAAAAAACATCCGATACTCAAAGCATAAATTGAACAATAAAAACATATTAGATCTCAGAGTTTTATTGATTCCGAGGCTTTGTGTCCTTCAACCAATTATAAAAGTTTAGCCACGCAGGGCCATGATGAAAACTTGAAGGAGAAGTTGGAGAAGATGAGAGAAAGAGGCATCCCTCAACTCTGATGATTTCTCCCCTCTTATACACGTTATTTTCAGTATTGGAAACCTACAAAGTCTCCTAAAAATATTCTAAATATTATCCTAAAATGGCAATATCCAAATCTGACTAATTTAAGGAAAATATTAAAAAAAATAAAGTCCTAATATAACTAGGAAACTGGTGTTTTCAGCATGAATTTTTGTGCACCAGATCTGAAAAATTCCGAAAATAAACCACGTCAAATCAGCATATTAGAATTGCAGGCTAAGAGACGTTCCAAAACGTCAACAGTGCAGGTACAGCAACTCCAATCCTGATTTCGACCTTGATGCAGTCAGTATCTCTCAAAATTCAAAACTTCAAACTTGTAGAGATTTTTCTTGGCATTCCGTAGCATCTCAAATCATCTCAATTGGAGCTCAGATGAGAGAGTTATAAGCGATGTTAAAGCTATCCAAAATCACCCAATTAGTTTCGTTTTGCACTTAACGCCTCCATTTGCATCCTAAATCACAATATAAGAATAATGAGTACATTTAGGCACTAAATGAGTATAAAAGACTAAACATTAAGAGATAAAAATTTGATATTTTGTATTCTCATCAGCCTTCCACGCCCTCTCAAATCAACAACTCTAACTCTAGCTCTAGCACGTCCACGTGTCATCCTCAGACTATTAAAATATAATTTATTTTAATCTTCCACTTTCTTACATTTTATGAAGTCTATAAAATCATAAAACCTAATGCTATGAAACCAAAATTGTAACGACCCATCTCGGGTTGGCCACCCCCGAGACGGTTTCATCACATTTTAAAAATCCCAACACAACACATATATGCAACAATAAAAATAAATTCAATAGAAATTTTTACATCAATCCTCAACCCTTAACAAGGGAGATACATCATTCTGATCTTTGACTTAACATTAATATACAATGTAAAATGCATGAATATTTACTAATAAATTTTTATTTTATTTTCTCATTAGTCTGAGGATGTTGACACGTACGTGGCTTACATAAAATGATTTCGTCTGAACCTCAACTCACCAAACTATTTGTCTTGCCTGCTACCTGAAATCATTGTACAATTAGGGGTGAACTTCACAAGCTCAGTGAATTAAATCTACTAGAAGTACTCAATTTGTATAAATAGTTTTTCAATATTTAATCATTTATATCTCATACAACTTGATACTAGCATTCCACTATCACTACACATATCATAAGTCTCATTCTCTAACAATCTCTTCCTCTTATATATTGGTTCACCTTAAGACCATCAATTATCTCATAATTACCTCGTAATGAGGTCCACAGCATAAAGTCTACCATTTTGATGGTTCTTATCATATCATATTTTTATGTTTCTTTCTCACCATAACTGTCTCTCTGTGAGACTCATTCATCTATAAATAAAATTCACAATAACAAACCACACATCAGCATTTCAGTAATGCAATTAATATTTAAAATAGATGTAATGCATGAATTATTATTAAGGAGTGTCTTCCCACATGTCGACATGTTTTTATTATCTTAGACCGGCCCTCTCTTGGTTCTTTTCTTTCCAGCTTATCCCAGCTATCACAGTATTTATTTTCAGGATATACTGGTTGTCATGGTGTCCCTTTTATTTCCAGCATATACCGACTGTCACGGTTTTTCAATTAGACCGGCCCCCTCTCAGTTATTTTCTTTTATTTAATGTATATGCATATGAATAATGATATGAAATATGCATCTGAACAATAACATAAAAAACAAACATGAACTCAAATATTTAAATTGGCTATCTTGATTTTTCTCGAATTATATAAAAAAATTTCACTAAATTCCTCTCATTCTAAATCATATCAAATCATCCATCAAAGCTTGATAAGATCCACTAAATTTCATCTTCTCATAATTCGTATAAAAACATCAACCATAGCTCATCAAGAATTTCACTTATTGCTTTTATTATTAAATCAACTTATTATTCCAAAAATATTATTATTATACCTATTAATCAATTTTTCATCTACCACCAAAGCATACGCTAATAATTTATTTTAATACTATCACTAGATATTTCATTTTTATTTAGATTACTTAAAGTAAATCTAACTCACCACGTAGCACTTAAAGCTACCCGTGGATCACCTCCTTGCCTTTCCCTTTCCTCTTAGAAATTTCCCTCAATTGTTGATTGTTAACACCTAACATAATATTTATATTAACTTTCTAATTTATTCTTCAATTCTTCATAAACCACACCCTTTGAAAATTCCCACTTTGAATTTTGGGAAATTTCATGTATGCTAAAAATTCAAAAATAAACATTACGTTATTACCTTCTGTTTTTCTGAGCGTTTCTCATGATTCTCTATAAAATTCTCCCGTAAACCCCTTTAAAATTTTCCTCTTTCAACCTTTTTTTCGGTCTCCAAGTGTTTAGAGAAATAGAATAGTTTGAATTTTCAAAGGAATAAACCAAACAGGATTTGAAAAACAAAGGAAAATTCAATATATATATATATATATATATATATATATACATATATATATATAAAATTTTGAGGCGGTGACTACCACTTTTCACTATGCTACAATGCATAACTGCATAACATGCAGCCTTAATTCCCAAGGTTGCAACACTTGGACTTCCAGGTGTTGCATGGTTATTTTTTTTTCTTTTTTTTGAAAAACAAAATAATATATTTTTTTCTTCTTTTTTTTTTCTTTTTCCTTCCTTTCACATTGGACACGTCCAAAAAAAATTTCTTTTCTTTTCTTTTTCTTTGTAACTACGCCCCCACGCATCCATTTTTTTTCAAATGAATTATTTTATTCAATACTAAATCCTTCGCGTAAATATATTATTTTAATTTCATGTCCTATTTATTAAATTACTTTTTTACCCTTACTTTACGATTACGGGTATTACATATTTGCCTAACAATACTATATCATTTATTTATTTCATTACATCATATGTTTAATAGTCAATATAATTTTCCTACAGGTGTAAACCTTATGTTTGCACAACAAATTTACACACCAAATTTACATACAAAACTTTGCATATTGACTATAATAATGTAAGACAACGAACAATCATTTCTTATAATTCCTGTTTACAACTTAATATTAAACTTTTACATGTCAGGGATTTGAGTTTTTACGTTTTGATCTCATTATTTAACATGCATTAAATACATATAATAAACATATAATCTAATTACATGCATCATACATACATCACATACATATATATTTATATGTATATATACCAAAGTAGATGACTAAACTTTTCTTAGCGTGATTTATTTGAGCCAATAAAGTAAATTACTAGGACCCTAGGTAATTATTACATGATTATATATTATACATTCATGGGTCTTAAATCTTTAAATGGTCCACCATGCTTCCTTGCGCACTCTTTGATTTGCCTCAATAAAATTATATCTAACTCTAAGTAACTTTTACATATATATATATATATATATATGAAACAATGATCAACAATCAATGAGGAATTACATTGGAGGGGGATAAAAAAATTATATTAAGAGAAATATGATAAGGTGAGGAAAGCAAGCCCTATTTAAAATTGAATAACCATAAACAATGCCAACAAATTTAACCAATTAAAGTCTAGGTCCAATAATCATCCACTCATACAATCAAATTGTATAATAAATAAATACAATAATTTCTGCTCTAGTTATTACTTTATTCTTATATTGCATTTCTAATCCCATTAGGTCTTGAGAAAGTACTCTTAATCCTATTCCATACAATAATAAGATTCCTGATTCATTACAATTCTCAATTCTAATGCAAGAAGAAGTTTGGAGTTTCAATTTCCAATCAAACTCCAATTTTTTTAAACATTTTTTATTTTGAAATTAAAAAAATCTTAATTTGTTGGATATCACCCTCAAGATGCCCAGGTGGTGATCTTCCAAACACCCAAGTCTTGAATGACTTGTAATAACACCGAAACAAAACAGGAATCAAACCAATCAAAGAAAGAACACAGCAATTGTTATCGAGGTTCGACAATGTGCCTACGTCTCCGTGAGCTCCTCCGAGCCCTCTGCACTAAATCAATGAGTTCTTACAAGTTACAGCAACACCTCTTCAAGAAACCTCTAGTTCTTGAAGAACAAAAGAAGAGAAAAGAAAGTGATAAGGACTTGAGTTATCCTGGAATTTTCTCCTAAGAAAATTCTGCTTACAAGGCCCTTGAATCCCCAATCTATACTACTCTCTCTCTAAACAACCAGCCTCTCTTGAATGAGTCTCTCTTATGTTTAGTGTCTTTGCACTCTCACACACCATGTGTTCTATTTCACATACATTCACATGTCATTCCCATCACACCTCTCTTGTTGAGATGATTGTCACACTCTTGAATGGCTCCTAGATAACCCTTTATATAGGGCAATGACTTCCTCATCCAATCTTGGAGATCAATCTCCACCCTTAGATCTCAAGAACCAAAGATTCATGGCTCTCTAAAAGTCTAAGTGATCCTGTGCATTTTAACCATGCTCCACGCACCATTTGAAGTTGCTGGAAACACTTGTCTCAGTGACCTGGAGCCACGGCCTAGAACAGGGCTGGCCGCGGCACACAACAAGGCCACACTTCTCTAGGTTTTGGGCGCCGCGGTGCAGTCTCTTTGAGGTGCAGCGTACACCTGGCCAGAAGACTTCTCCTTGCTGCAAGGTGAGGCGTGGATCTCCTGAGGTGCGACGCACACCTGGTGACCTGATGCTGAACTCCTTTCCTGTTTGATCCTTAGACAAATACCAACAATCTCTACCTTTGACTAAGCGATTAAACCCGAACCTTTGTGCAGAGAAATCAGGATCCAAACTCAACTTGAGTCACCATTTATCCTACTCAAATCCTAAGATGTCCAAGGCAATGATTAAACTTACTTAGAGGTAGAACTTTAGTACCTAAATCTGTAGGATTTTCTTCCGTTGCGACTTTGTCCACATGAATGCATCCTTCCGTAACATTTTCCCGAATGAAATGATACTGAACATCCATATGCTTAGTCCTCTCATGGAACACCGGGTTCTTACACAAGTGTCACGCACTTTGGCTATCCGAAGATACCACCACCTACTCTTTTAGGACCTTCCACTTGTCCAACAACCCTTTGCACCACATAACCTCCTTTATAGCTTTCGTAGCCGCTATGTACTCTACCCCAGTTGTTGAGAGTGCTACCATCGACTGCAAACGAGCCTTCACATACCTCAGCAACCACTTTTTCCCAATCCAAAGCTTTTTTTTCAGGATTACTCACAAATCTGCTGAGAACTCTAATTGCCTGAGAAATGTCGGGTCTGGTGTTGACCATCATGACCATGACTGATCCAATCGCACTAGAGTAAAGGACCTTTTCCATTTCTTTCTTATCCTCATCCATTCTAGGACACTGTTTACTAGAGAACTTGAAATGACCAGCAAAGGAAATCTTCACTAGTTTACCATCTTCCATAGAAAACTTGTACAGCACCTTTTCTATGTCACGAGACTGAGAAACCTTCAATCCGTTTCTCTCCCTTTTATGAATTCTTCTCATCCCAAGGATCTTTTGTGTAAGGCCAAGATCTTTCCTGTCGAACTCCTCACTAAGTTGAGATGTCAACCTTTCTATCCTCTCCCTGCTGTTCCCATCCAACAGTATATCATCGACATAGATGAGGATAATCACCACTTCTTCCACCTTGCCTCCAGGTGAGAAGGTTTCTGTGAAATCTATGCCATCTCTTTGCATGAACCCCTTCGCCACCAGCCTAGCCTTGTTTCGGACTTCATCCTCTAGATTGTTCCCTTCTTTGATCTTGTAAGTCCACTTACAATCCACAACTCTCTGTTTTCCTAGAATGTGCACCAATTCCCAAGAGTTGTTCTTCCTCAAATAATGCATTTCTTCCTCCATAGCTAGATGCCATCTTGACGTCCCATGGCATCAATTTAAGTCTCTGGTTCACTTATCCCTCCTTTTGTCCAAGGAGCTGCTGCATCCGTAGCAGCAAAACTATATCTCAAAGGTGGTCTGACCAACCTTCTTTCCCGGTCCCTTGTGAGCTGATAGTCATTCTGACTTGCTGCATCATCCCCTTCTAGTTCAGCCTCCTCTCGAGTGTCTTGAGCTAGGCATTCATCAATGGGCTCTACCTGGTCCGAACCCTCTTGGCTTCCTTGCTCTACCTGAACTGAATTTTCCTTGATGCTATTCTCCACAAATACCGAACTGGTTTGCTCACTATCCCCTGTAGGGTTAGTTTTCTCCAAATAGGGAAATAAATGCTCATTAAAAATGATATCCCTACTTATTATGAGTTTAAATCCTTTTGGCTCTAAGGACCACAACCTATACCCCTTAGCCCCTTTCCCATATCCTAGAAACACACTTTCTAGACCTTGGGCTAAGTTTATCATCCTTTTGATGTGCAAACACAGCACATCCAAAAGTCCTAAGGTTGTCCAACTCAGAGGGTTTGCCACTCCACATCTCCTCGGGAGTCTTTAGCTCTAAAGCTCTAGAGGGTGATCTATTAACCAAATACACAGCAGTAGACACTGCTTCCCCCCTAAAAAAATTTGAGTAATCCGTATCCTATTAGCATGCACCTAACCTTTTCCCTAAAGGTCTTATTCATCCTCTCAGCAACTCCACTTTGCTGAGGCGTTTGTCTTAGAATCCCATTTAACTTACAGAATTGATCAAGTTCCTTGTTAAAAACTTCTAAGCCATTATTGGTTCTCACCCCCTTAACTACACTGCTCGTTTGAGTTTCCTCCAGCTTTTTCCACACCACTAACTTATTCAAAGCATCTGATTTATTTTTAAGCAAATAAACCCAAACCTTTCTTGAATAATCATCAATTAAAGACAAAAAGTAAAGATTACCTCCTTGTGTTGGTGTTCTTGCTGGCCCCCAAAGATCCGCATGAATGTAGTCAAGAATGCTCTAAGACTTGTGCACTCCGGTGTTGAAGCTGACTCAATGTTGTTTCCTAATAACACAACATTCGCAGAAATCAAGTTCCTCTACTTTGTCACCACCAAGTAGACTATCCTTACTGAAAACTTGCAGGCCCTTTTCGCTCATGTGTCCCAAGCAATTGTATCAAAGGGCTGCCTTATCCATCTCAGCCATCAAGCTTGCTGCTTGACCCTTGATTTCCTTGTCTCCGATCATCTCATAGAGACCATCCTTCGTTGCTACTTTGATCACTATCAAAGATCCCTTTGTTACTTTGATCTTTCCTCCCTCTGCCTTGTATGTGTACCCCATGGAATCTAGCTGCCCCAATGAGACCAAATTTCTTCTCAAATCCAGAAGATATCTCACATTCCTCAGCATCCTTATCATTCCATCAAACATCCTCAACTAAATTTCTCTCGTGCCCCTCACTTGGTAAGAAGTATCATTCCCTCGAAAAACCTTTCCATCATCGGTTTCCTTGAAATTCTTGAACCAATCCCTATGAGGACACATATGATGAGTGCACCCGATATCCAAGATCCATTTCCCGCTGCCTTCTTGCCCCTTGCTCACATTTGAGCACACAACAAGAGCATCATCTTGCTGTTCTCCCTTGGCAACCGAAGCCTCTCCATTCTTGGTATGGCTTTTTCCCTTATCCCTCATCATCTTCTTACAATCTTTCTTGAAATGACCCTCCTTATGGCAGTAGAAGCATCTATTTCCTCCAAATCTCGGTTTAGAGTGCGCTCTCCCATGGCTTTCTCCTCTACCTTTGTCCTAGTAGTAGCCATGTATGTTACTGTGTGCTCTCCTATGGCTTTCTCCTCTACTTTTGTCCCAGTAGTAGCCATGTATGTTACTGTGCGCTGTCCCATGGCTTTCTCCTCTACCTCTGTCCTAATAGTAGCCATGTATGTTGCTGCTATACCGAGTTACTGGCCTTCCTCTAATGAACAGCCCTTCTCCACTAGATGCTCTCCTCATCTTGGCATCAATATTATCTTGCAACTCTTTATTAGGATCCATTTTAAAAGCAAAGATTTGTTTACGAAGATACCTCTTATTCAGGAGAGTCTTGGTAAGAAACAACTCATCTAGTTTCTTCCAAATGACAGCTGGATCTTCTGAGTCTCCGCACTCCCTTATGACATTATACGACATGTGAAGAAAGATGGTGTTGTACGCCATCTTCTTCATCTCATTCCACTGGACCTCTGTGATACTTGCTGGAAAAGCGTCATCTTCTCCAATCGCCAAGTCCACCTTTTGTTGCATAAGAATAGCCTTGATCTTCCGCTTCCAAATGGCAAAATCTTCCTTTCTATCAAACTTCTCAACAATAAAGTTCGAACCCATCTTGCGGAGAAAATCCCAGATTTATGCAGCACCCATAATTTCTTTCCAACTTCTTCTAAATCTAAAGAACACGATCAAAGATGGATCTCAATACTGTTCTTGAATCACCCTCAAGAACACGATCAGATCTTGATCTCTACTCCATTCTTGAATCACCTCAAAAACACGATCAGATATTGATCTCTACTCCATTCTTGAATCACCTCAAGAACACGATCAAATATAGATCTCCACTCCATTCTTGAATCACCCAAGAAGTTGACCTTTGATTCTTGGAGTCTTGCTCTGATAACCCCCTGTTCTTGCTCCGATACCAAAGCTCTGATACCACTGTTGTGGTATCTCCTCTAGCTCTGATACCACTATTGGTGGTATCTCTTCTAGCTCTGATACCACTGTTGGAAATCACCCTCAAGATGCCAAGGTGGTGATCTTCCAAACACCAAAGTCTTGAATGACTCGTAATAACACCGAAACAAAACAAGAATTAAACCAATCAAAGAAAGAACACAGCAATTGTTATCGAGGTTTGGCAATTTGCCTACGTCCCCGTGAGCTCTTTCAAGCCCTCTGCACTAAATCAATGAGTTCTTACAAGTTACAGCAACACCTCTTCAAGAAATCTCTACTTCTTGAAGAACGAAAGAAGAGAAAAGAAAAGTGATAAGGACTTAAGTTACCTTGGAATTTTCTCCCAAGAAAATTCCACTTACAAAGCCCTTGAATCCCTAATCTATACTACTCTCTCTCTAAACAACCAGCCACTCTTGAATGAGTCTCTCCTGTTTTTAGTGTCTTTGCACTCTCACACACCATGTGTTCTATTTCACACACATTCACATGTCATTCCCATCACACCTCTCTTGTTGAGATGATTGTCACACTCTTGAATGGCTCCTAGATGACCTTTTATATAGGGCAATGACTTCCTCATCCAATCTTGGAGATCAATCTCCACCCTTAGATTTCAAGAACCAAAGACCCATGGATCTCTAAGAGTCTAAGTGATCCTGTGCATTTTAACCATGCTCCACCATCTGAAGTTGCTGGAAAAACTTGTCTCAGTGTGCCTGGCGCCGTGGCCCAGAACAGGGCTGGCTGCGGTGCACAACAGGGCCACACTTCTCCAGGTTTTGGGCGCCACGGCGCAACCTCTCTGAGGTGCAATGCACACCTGGCTAGAAGACTTCTCCTTGCTGTAAGGTAAGGTGCGGATCTCCTGAGGTGTGGCGCACACCTGGTGACCTGATGCTGAACTCCTTTCCTATTTGATCCTTTGACAAATACCAACATAATTAAATTAGTTTTAATTTAAACCTTTTAAAGATAAAAATTCAATAATTAATTTAAATTAAAAATGTGTTTTAATTTTGAAAAAATTTGAAACAATTTCAAAAACCTTTTAAAAACTGAACAACCCAAGTTTTACGTGTTGTAGTCGACTACACCCTTGCTTTGGTCAATTACATATAGTCTCTATCCCAAAAATTGCATAGTATAGTCGACTACAATAGAATTAAACTCATTCTAATAATCCATAGAGTTACCTCTAATATCATAGTATGTCTATCAACATAAAAAACACAATGGAATTTAATTTTTTTTTAACTATACTAATAAATTTCCACTAAGAAATTTTCTATGAATTTATTAGAACTATAAATCAATATTCTTCATACAAGGTTATGATTTATACCTCAATAAAGATTCAAATTGATCTTTTGGAGACAAGTCCACAAGTCGTTTAAGTGTTCGGCTTCTAAGTGTATCCATGCAAACAACTAGGGATAAAGATCTCCTTCTCCAGGATGTCGAACGCTACGTAAGGAAGAGAACTAGGGCTTGTTGAAAATCTTCATTAAGGTTTCTATCAAATAGAACCTTTACATAGAGCTTTTACTATTAAAAGCTCTAGGAATTTTAGAATTGCAATTAAACTTCTAGTTTAATTAATTCCTAGAAATCTCTCTATTAGCCCATTAGTTTTCTATATTCTTATAATTTCCTTATTATGTGTAACCCCTTAGGTTTAATATCGCCCTAGCAAAAGGTCATAACTTTTACATAATAATTGGATCTCATCTAATTAATTAAAACTTCTTTTAATTTTAATTCGAATTAAAATTCATTTTAATTCTCCCTTCAATTAAGAATTAATTACAATTAATTCTTAAAAGTTTCTACAAATCATGATTGACAGCTAACAGTATGTCATGACTAATAATGTAGTATGAATTAATATAAACCTTTTTGTTCTCAATTACTGTACAATTCAATCAATCCATCATGCAGTGTCCCTGTTTAAACCTAAGGCATGGATTTACTATCAAGCTTAATTATCTAATCATATATATCTCGATCTCAAGTCTATAACTTAAATGGTGAAATTTAGAAACCTTTTTTTTCTAATTTTCACCCCACATTGTCAAAGTAATTTTCATGCTATGACTTAATTAGATCACATAGGACATTCTCTCTCTTTTACTGAGAGTGATGGATCCTCTATTGTACACTAACATACCTCTATACATAAGTGGTCATACTCAATTACTACCCTTATTTGATCCATGATTAAAATCACTTTTAAGTAATATCAAAGCATGTTGACCTATACACAAGGTATCCATGGTACCTCAATTCTAAGGATCACTTGTATAACTGCAACGTAAAAATTCCTATTGACAACCAATAAAATGTCCATTAAGAATTACTTAGTTGAGCCAATTCGGTGTATCTGTTCTCTAACATGAACCTACATAACTTTTTTTAGTGTCTCATACACTACTGACCATAAGATCAATCACCCTTAACTCCTTGAGGAACATAGTATGTACTAATCTATCCAGATTCACTAATACCCTTATTGGTGATCCTATGATTAGGAACATTTAATAATAAAGCTTAAGGAAATACATCTCATTAGCATGTTCTCATCATGGTGCTTATTTTCATTTCTCTTATTCTATGAGCTTTAGCATGTAATGCACATACAGAAATTTATAATAAACATAATAAATAAGATAAATGTCATTAATAATTATTTGTTGTCAATAAATGAATATGATTAATTACAACTCACATGCTCGTAAAATCAAATGGTATTGGCTTATAGGGCATACTACTATTAAGCAAAACTTCATGTAGGTGTTCTTAAGTCGAGTCATGTTCAGCGAACTCATTCTCCAATGAGCACCCACGTACTTGTTTTAGTGTCTACCACACAAGTGACATTGAGATCAGCCATCTTCCCAATTGAGCAAACATAGTACTTACCAATCTAATCGGATTACTAACATCCAATTCGTATCCTATGACCAAAAATATTTAAGAAAAAAGATTTTGTGAAGATTAGGTCCAATAATTATGATCTCATCATAATCCTATCTTCATTACTATTACTTTATTGACTTATTCATCATAATGTAATTAAAAATATATTCATGATAATTAAAAATTGTCATTAATTATGATAACAATTTGAATAAGATTGTTCTACAAATAATATGCTTAGACATCAAAAGTCATTGGCTTGTAGGCATACTATTAACAGTCTCCCACTTGTACTAAAGCCAATCGCTCATTTATCTTATACTCATCTTTTCATGATGATAATCGAATTTTTGTTGTGCTAATGCCTTAGTTAGTGGATCTATTGTATTATCTACTAACATAACCTTTTGTATCCTCATGTCTCCTTTTCCAATGATTAAGCTAATCAAATGGATGAGCTACTCAATGTGCTTGGATTTCTTATTAAACCATGGTTCCTTGACTTGAGTTATCGCCCCATTACTATCACAGTATAAGGTACTATGAACTCAATGTTAAGAACTAAACCAAGCTCGATCATAAGCTTATCATCCAAACTTTCTCATTTGCATCCATATACACAGTAATATATTCAATTTTAGTGGTTGAATCTGCAGTTGTAACTTACTTACAACTATTCCAACTCACTTCTCCATCATTCAAGGTGAATACAAATTCAGAAGTTAATTTTTTATCACCCATGTCAAACTGAAGGTCTGAATCAATATACCCTTCCAATTTTAAGTCACTTCCTTCATATGTGATGAACAAATCTTTAATCCTTCTTAAGTATTTAATAATGTTCTTCATAATAATCTAGTGTTCCAAACCTAGATTAAACTGATATCTACAAGTAACACTTATAGCATGATTGATAACACGTCTAGTACATAATAAAGCATACATGAAACTTTCTATTACCAAAGCATATGGAATATGACTCATGTTCTCTCTCTATTCAGGTGTCTTTAGGGACATTTGCATAGAGAGATGAACTCCATGTTGGAAAGGTAACAATCATCTCTTGGAGTTTTCCATGTTGAACCTCTTCAACGTTTTATCTATATATGTAGATTAAGAAAAGCCAAGCATACAGCTAGATCTATCTCTATAGACCTTTATTCCCAAAATATAATATGTTTCTTCCAAATCTTTCATGGAGAAGTTTCTTGAAAGCGAAACTTTGACTGATTGTAACATACCTATGTCATTCCTAATAAGTAGTATGCCATCAATGTACAATACAAAAAAATGTAATTGCACTCCCACTAGTTTTCTTATACACACAGTTTATCCAAATTTTTGAAAAAACCAAATGTTTTGATTACCATATCAAACCGAATGTTATAGCTTCGAGAAGCTTGCTTTAATCAATAAATTGAATCTTTGCAGCTTGTACAGTTTATGGTCACTACCACTGGATGAAAAATCTTCTGGTTACTCCATGTATTTATCTTCCTCTATGTTGCCATTGAGGAAGGCAATTTTAGCATTCATTTGTCATATCTTGTAGTCATAGTATGTAGCTATTGCAAGCAAGATCCTAATAGAATTTAACATGGCTACTAGAGAAAAGGTAGTCAACTCCTTATCTTTGCTTATAAGCTTTAATTACTAGTCTTTTCTTAAAGATATCTATCTTTCCATTAGCACCCATCTTTCTTTTACAAACCCATTTGCAACCAATAGGTACAATACCTTCAAGAGCGTCAACCAAAGCCCATACTTGGTTAGAATACATGGATTTCATTTCAGATTTCATGGCTTCAATCAATATTCCCGAATCGATGTCTAACATCACTTCCTTATTGTTTATAGGATCCTTATTCCTAATAAGGTATACCTATATGTCACCTTCGATGAGATACCTATATCTCTCTGGTGCTCTAGGTATCCTACTTGATCTACGAAGAGGTTGTGTGATAAGAGACTCTATTACAATAAGCCCCTTAAGTTGATGATTGTTGATTTGATGTTATTGAGACATTTCTTCAAGTTCTACTTTACTTCCGCTACTCCCTTCTAGTACAAACTATTTCTCCATAAAAGTAGCAAATTTATAGGCAAACATATTTTTCTCATTAGGGAAATAAAAGTAATATCCCAAACTCTCTTTGGGATATCCCACAAATCAACACTTATCAAACATTGGTTCTAATTTGTCTACAACTAACTCTTGATATATGCAAAACAACCCCACGTCTTAACATACTTAAGACTAGATTTCCTACCATTACACATCTAATATGGTGTCTTAGGTATAGACTTTAAAGGAACTCTATTTAATAGATATGTGGAAATTTCCAAGGCATAGCCCATAATGAAATTAGAAGGATAGTGTAACTCATCATCGATCGCACCATATCCAATAAAGTAAGATTTCTCTTTTTAGAAACAACATTCAGCTAAGATGTTCTAAAAGGAGTTTATTATGAGAGGATCTTATTCTCTTCTAGATGACTCAAAATGTTATTCGTCAAGTATTCACCTCACTGATCATATTGCAGAACTTTAATATTTTTTTCAGTTTGGTTTTCTACTTCATATCTAAATTTCTTGAACTTTTTAGAGGATTCTAATTTGTTTCTTCTTAAGATACACAGACCCTAACCTCGAATAGTCACTGGTGAAGGAAATGAAGTAAGATAACCACCCTTACCCATTGAGCTTAATGGCCCAAAAACATCAGTGTGGATTAATCCTAACATGTCAACAACTCTTTCTTAATGTCCTCTAAATGAAGTTTTAGTCATATTTTACATGAGACAAGATTCGCATGTTGGGTATAACTCGAAAGTCAATGAATCATAATATTCATCTTTAACCAACATATTAATCCTACTCTCATTGATATGACCAAGTTTGAGATGCCATGCATAAGAAGGATTAATTTTATCTCTTTTCCTCTACCTTGTTGATTAATATCAAATATTTTATCATCTAATTCTCGATGGTAAAGCTAAGTAAAAAATCTCTTAGTCTAACGTAATGATACTTGCTACATTTCCAAGGTGAACCTTAACTTCTCTTTTACTTTGCTTTCTGCTTCTTCTTAGCACTACAACCTTTGCAAATGTGAGAACCACACTTGGTATCTAATACCTAAGTTGAATCATTTTTAACTAATTAGTTAAATTCAACAAGTAATAACTTGGAGATTCTTTCCAAAGGTTTTTCCTTTTAATCTTGTAAGGTGATCCTTGCTTTTCTCTTCCAGTATCCACTCTTGCCACAATGGAAGCATTGTCCCTTATCCTTCTTGGCTTTGAAGAATTACCCCTCTTGACACCTCCCTTTACTTTCAATAGTTTTTTCTTCTTCTTTGAGACATTCTTTCCCTTAGGTTTAGAAGAGAAAGCCCTATCAACAAGCATAATGGGTGCTTTACCTTTCTAAATCATTACTTCTACAGTCTTCAACATGTTAACAAGCTCTGGACGTGTAGCTTCTATCTCATTCATGTTGTAGTTCATAACAAACTGCGAGAATAAGTATGGATGGGAGTGCAAAATCAAGTCATTACTTAATTCCACATCCATACTAAATCTGAGTTCGTCCAACTGCTCGATATAGTTGATCATTTTCAATCCATGCTCATGGATTGATGATCCTTTGGGCATCCTAGACTTAAAGAGGTCCTTTGAGATATGGAACCTTGCAGTGCCACTATACTCACCATAAAACTCTTGCAGGTGAAGCAATATCGAATAAGCATTTTCAATCTTCTTACATTACTTCTGAAACTCATTATGTATTGATGCTAGCATGTAGCACCTAGCCTTTAGGTCATCCTCTTGCCATTTCTCAAAAGTAGTTACCTCTTCTTACATGGTAATCTCACCAATAATTGTAAGAAATGATTGATCAAGAACATATTCAATTTTCTCGGAATTGAGAATTATTTTCAAATTTCTCAGCCAATCCAAAAATTAGGCCCAATCATTCTACTGGTGCATTTAGCTCATGTTTGTCTAGGAGGGAATAAGAGCGTCTAACTGAAGACGTAAAACTTAACGCTCATGGGAGGCACCCCACAGCTTATCCTTTTTAATTTTATTGTTTTCATATTTCTTTTTCTTGTTTATTGTTTGTATTTTTTTTTTGTTTTCCAGTATTAATTAAGTATTTCTTTTTCAGGGACAAATATACGAAGCAGTTCAAATGGTGGAACACAATTTTCAGCTTCTGTGCACCTTTGGCTACAAAGGAAAAAATCTTCGATAGCAAGTTGATCGGTTAATTCAATAAGAAATGGGAGTTAGCACTCGATTTCGTTGGTACCATCCAACCGAATGTGCAATTCAACTGTTTACTTATGCAATTTCAATGAAGTCGTTTTCAAGTTAAACCAATCTATTTTTTTTTAATATCAAGTGGATCAATAAAAATCTTGAAGAAAGTCTTTCATTTGTTTATCATTATAGACAAGACCATCCATGAGTTTCCTTTACTCTTTCTTTTACATTGAGGTCAATGCAATTTTTAAGTTGGGGGTGGAGGAAACGCATCTCTTTGTTTCCATATTCTTTATTTCCATACATTTTTTTCTTTTTCCATTGAACTGCTTGGTGTCATTTTCCATTTTTGTTTGTTTTTAGCATGCTTTGTGTTAGCCTTAGAGTTAATTCACATGTCAATGATATGAACCTAATTGAGATAGCATATAGTATTTAGAAGAAATTAAATCTTGCTTTGGTTTGAGAATAATTTAAGTGTCAATCTTAATTTGGTTTGAGACTATGGTCTGCGGTAAGATTGTATGATTAGTCTAAAGCATCTAGAGAAGTTTTATGTGTGATTACTTTGTGAATACTTTTGCGGTCTCAACAAGCTCTAGAACTTATTTAATAATCACTTGAGGTGAATTCCTAGAATGCACACTACTTAGGATATGATATAGGCCAGTTTTGGACCGTTTAAGCCTTTCAAACTTACCCTTGCAATATCTATCACTAGTCACCTGTTTGAGCCATTTTTTTGAAAATGAATTTGAGCCTTGTTTCTTTCGAAAACCCATTTACTTACCCTTATGAGCCAAAAAATATTTTATCCTTACCCTTCTTTTAAAAGAACTTAGTTATACACATCTGTTGAGAAGCACTGAAGAGGAATAAGAATAGGAATATGAAAAATATTACTACCATATTCAAAGTATATTAAAGGAGATAAGTTGGGGGTTGTGGAAAAAAAAGAAAAAAAAAGAACGAAAAAGAAGGTAAATGGTCTTATGCCAAAAATACAAAAGAAAAAGAGAAGCGAAGTATGGCAAAGAAAGGAGAAAAGAAAAGAAAAGTGGTGTTCTTAGATCATTAACTTATTTCGGTGTATTTTCAGGTATTTTGTGTTTAAAAGAGATGAAAAAGCTATCATTGCTTAAAGCTCAAAGATTCCATGTACATCGGAGTGAAGGAGTGCTTCTGAAAGGACAAAACGAAGAGTTTATGAGCAAGAAGCCCTTCAGTGGAAGCCTAAGCGCCCCAAGAGGAAAGGTGCAGCACCCAGAACTACACCAACCTGACTTTTGCCTAGCGCCTAAGCACCCAAAGAGGAGAGGTGCAGCGCCCAAAATCCCCACAACCAAAGACCAAGGCAAAGCCTAAGTGCCCAAGGAGAGAGTTGCGGTGCGCACACGACCTCCTTCTCCGAGTTATGACCTAATTAGGGTTTTTAATGATATTTAAACCCTAAAACACCCTTAGACCTCTTGTATTATAAATAGATCACTTAGGGTTTGATAAGAGGATCGTCAAACTCGACATTACAATGTTCAAGCATGAGCCCCATGGCCAACTAATCTCCAAGCAAGGCAAAGGGATGAATCCCTAGGTGTAGTTGTTCTTATTTTCCATTCTTGATCCAAGTGTAGTTTGGATTTATTGTTAAAACATTGTTTATGATTTACTCTTTGCTTAAACAAGAAGAATTGAGATTCATGTGACAGTTGTACTTTGGGTTCTTCTTTTCTTATATTTTCTTAATCCGGTGATTGCATACTTCTTCTCCATATAAGTTTAGTCAAGCTCTTCTTATATCAAGTTGTTTGGATTTGATTGAGTCTGGTATATTTATCTTTTAGGTTCATCCATTACTGCGATATTGTCATTGAGATATATTGTCGTTTCTTGATAAATCTATAGGATAGGTCGTGTGTGCTTGAATAAAAAGTAAAGAGTACTTTATAGCAATTACATTAGGGTTTACATGTGCTTTAATTGAATATTTACTGATTGCTTGGTTGGGATGTGAAACTTGCAATCGAGATAAAAACAACTGAATCATGATTGGAATAAGACAACGAACCTAGGGAGGATTCCCGGAACCTTGTTGTTACTCATTTATATTCTTCATTATAATTGCACAACTTCTTCACACTATTTCATTATCAAACTCAGATTTACTCATTTGGATTTTATTGTTTCGTATTGAAGTTCACATCTTTCCTTGTAGTTCGCTTTTCCCTGTGAAATCGACACCCCAAAGCTGTGCTACAACTATCACGTTATACTTTGGGCGTAATCAGTTGCACACAATGAGAGATATTGGATGAGTGTTTATCTGGAGTTTTCGTCTCCGTAAGAACCTTTAGAAAAGTAACTTTTTCTTTTGGAGTAATAGCATAACAAGCTTTAGGCGTTATGTCTTTCTTGGTGATAGGATGCTTTCTCAACTGAAGGCACATTTATGTTCTTCAGTTCCATAGAAAGAATGCTTATCGGTTCGAAAGTTGTGGTTAGGTTCTAACCATCTTCGATGACACATGTAACAATGTTTTCTACTATGATGCAAATAGAAAGATGAGGTGTCAAAGCCACAATGATGACATGCATATCTCCCCCTAGTACTTCACCCAGACGAGTTGGCATATGCAGGAAAGTCATTAATAGTCCACATTAATATCACACGCAGTTGAAAACTTTGATTTGCTGAAGCATCAAAAGTCTCAATGCCAACTTCCCATAACTCTTTCAATTCATTTATTAAAGGTTGCATGTATACATCCATATTATTACCAGGGCCTTTTGGACCATAAACCAACAATGAAAGTATGAATTACGTTACTTCATGCACATTCATTGAGGCAAATTGTAAAGTATCAATACGACAGGCCAAGTGCTATGAATGATAGTCATGGTATTGAATGGATTAAATCCATCATAAGTCAATCTTAAGCGAACATTGAGAGATTCCGAAGAAAAATAATATATTGAGAATTGAATTCTTTCCAAACCTGAGAATCAACAGGATACCTCAATAATCCATCCTTAGTACGACCCTCAAAATGCCAATTCATGGAGGAAGCTGTCTTTGAAGACATGAACAATCTTTGCAGTCTTGGTTTCAAAGGAAACCAAAACGTAAGACCTTCGTAGCTTTCTTTTTTCTTTTTTTTTAAAAGTATCCTTAGATTCACCTTCTGCATCATTTGCACTAGCTTCCCACCTAGAAGCACCACATTTCGAACATGCTTCTTTATCTGAATTATTCTCCCCAAACAATATGCAGTCATTGGGACAAGCATAGATCTTCTCGTACGTTAAACCCAAGCCCTTCATGAAATTCTTGATTTCATATTAGGATTTTGGCAAAATGTTTTCTTTCTGTAATGAGCTTTTAAACAACTTTAATAACATGGAGAAAGCTTTATTGCTCAACCCATTAAGACACTTTATATGATAAAATTATACTACAAAAGATAACTTTGAGTAATTCTCGTAGTTTGGGTAGAATCTCTTATCATCATCTTTTACTAATTCACGTAACTCCTTCAAAGACACATTCTCTCTTAAAGGTTATTGTCGTTTAAAGCCATCATCCACTTGTGTATTCTCTTCATCCATATTCGCATCTATACCCTCTATATGGATGCACTGGAAATTCATCATGTATTAGGCCAGGAATGTCATTTTCAAACCCTTCTCCTTTGTTAGGTCCACTAGTAGAAGTAGATGCACCCAGGGTCTCCCCATGAAAAATCCATCGAACATAACCTTTGAGAAAACCCTTATAAATTAAGTATTCAAAGACTTCTGCTATAGGATGCCAGTACATGTTGACGCATTTCACACAAGGGCACAAGATTTTCCCATCTTTAGATGATCTATCAAAAGCATTGATTACGCTCAAAACATAATGTGGTTATTGTAGTACAGATTTGGGGTGTCGATTCCATAGGGAAACAAGTTAATTACAAAAGAAAATGTGTAAACCTTAAAACGAACGATAAAAGTTAAACGAAAGATTTTTGAGTTTTGATAATGAAATAATGTGAGAAAAATTGTGTAAATTAAATGAAATATAAATAAGAAATAACAAGGTTTTGGAAATCCTTCCTAGGTTCGTTGCCCTAATCCTAACTTGATTCAGTTGTATTTATCTCGATTGCAAGTTTCACATCCCAAACAGTCAATCGGCAAATATTCAATTAAAGCGCATGTATAAACCCTAATGTAATTGATATGAATTATTCTTTACTTTCAAGCACACATGACCTAACTTATGAATTATCAAAAGACGACGATATATCTAAATGACAATACCGCAGCAATGGACAAATCTATAAAAGAGATCTACCGGACTCAATCACACCCAAACAGATACACATAAGAAGAGCATGACTAGACTTATATGGAAAAGAAGCATGCAATCATCGGACTAATAAAAAATCTACTAATTAAATTAAAGAATAAAACATAACAATGTTTAATGAAAATAATACCAACTACAACTTAATCAAATAAAGGAAAATAAGAACAACTACACCTAGGGATTCATCCCTTCACCTTGCTTGGAAACTAGCCGGCCGTGGAGTTCATGCTTTCTTGAGTTGCCTCCGGCCTCTCAACGATCATCTCCTCCTTGGTAACGAAAGCTTCAGCGATTCCTCAGCTTACCCTCCAAAAGTATACTTCGGATCCTCCTAAAGGCCCTCTGGATTGCTCCTAAAAGCCCTCTGGATTCACTCTCTGATGATTTCAAATGAGTTCCGATTAATGCCTAAAGCTGAAGTGGAGTGGGTCTTATATAGGCAAACTCCCGGAGTGATATGTGTTTTCTAACCGATGTGGGATACTGCCCGAGTGCGCTCGATCGCAGCCTTAGTGCGCTCGATCGCAGTATAGGCAGTAGTCCATATTGTCCTTCCAGAAGCATGGGATTTTGTCCTTTTAAGCAACGATCGCTTCTTTTTCTTTTAAACTCAAAGTACCTGAAAATTGCACTGAAATAAGTCAGTGGTCCAATAATATTACTTGGTTATTAATACATAAAAGCGCAATAAAGACCGAGATCAATCCTAAAATGCTAACAATTAACCACTGTTGAAAAGCATTTTATGACTCTCATCACAACCCCCAACTAGCTTATTGCTAGTCCCTAGCAATTCAAGCGAAAACAAAAATTGAATTATGTGGTGGGAATCAAAGTAAATGAAAAGCAATATTAGTGTTAACCAAGAGTAATTCACATTTTGTCTAAAAAATTGCACATAACATACGGCACAAAGAATCATTAAATTTCACCAAAATCCAAAAGTAATCCAAACATCAATTTTAAAATCATTATTGACTCTTAACATCCATCTTACCACAAACCATTAATCCGAACACCTGGATGATTTTATGCATAACATTCATGAATACAAGTCTTGACCTCTAAAAACATAATAAATTGTGTGACATCAATCACAAAAACAAGCTCCATAGGCTCACTTTTCAAATCACTCTCCACTATTGTAGAAAAATCACACTACATTGGATCAATAGATCTTTAATAAGCTTGTAACGTTAGGCTAAGGTAAAGATTAAGAAAGAACGGAAAGGATTCAACAAGTAAAAGAACTTAATCTCTTAGTTTTGAACATAACTCTTTAAGCACTGGATAACCTTACGTCAACACCCAACTCTTTCAACTATTTTTTTATAAGAGTATATCTCTCAATAAATCACCACTTTTTTTTTCTTTTCTTCTTTCTTTGCCATAATTCACTTTTTTTTTTCTTTTTTTTTCTTTTGTATTTTGGCATAAGACCATTCAGCTCCTTTTTCATTTTTTTTTCTTTTCTTTTCCACAACCCCCAACTTATCTTCTTTAATGTACCTGGGTTATGGTAGTAATATTTTGTTTTCATATTTCCATCCTTACTCCTTTTAAGTGCTTCTCACAACATATGTATAACTAAGTTCTTTTAAAAGAAAGGTAAGGATAAAATATTTTTAGGTTTATAAAGGTTAGTAAATGGTTTATCGAAAGAAACAAGGCTCAATTTTTCTTTTCAAGAAAAATGCTCAAATAGGTGACTAGTGATAAATATAGCAATGGTAGGATTGAAAGGCTCAAACGGTCCAAAATGGCCTATATCATATCCTAAGTAATGTGCATTCTACGAATTCGCCTCAAGTGATTATCAAGTAAGTTCTAGAGCTTGTCAAGACCGCAAAAGTATTCACAAAACAATCACATGAAACTTTTCTAAATGCTTTAGACTAATCATACAATCTTACCACAAACTAGAGTCTCAAACCAAATGAAGATTGATACTTAAATTAATTTCAAACCGAAGCAAGATTTAACTTCTTCTAAATGCTATATGCTATCTCAATTAAGTCCATATCATTGACATATGAATTAACTCTAAAGCTAACACCAGGCATGCTAGAAACAAGCAAAAAGGAAAATGACAACAACAGTTCAATGAAAAACAGTCATATGTTTCCTCCACCCGCAACTTAAAATAAGCATTGTCCTCAATGTAAAAGCAAAACTTAAGGAAACTCCCTTTTTGACCAAAGGTGCGTGGAGTTGAAAGTTGTGCAAGATCATTTGAACTGCTTTGTTTATTTGTTCTTGAAAAATAAATACGAAAGTAAAACTGGAAAACAGCAAAATAATAATAATAAACAAGAAAAAGAAATATGAAAAACAATAAAAATAAAAGGATACGTTATGGGTTGCCTCCCATGAGCGCTAAGTTTTATGTCTTCAGCCAGACACTTTTATTCCCTCCTCGAAAAACATGAGTTGGATGCACCAGTCACTGCTTTGTTACAAAATTTTGTGCTTGTATGCTTTGGCGATGGCAAGGAATACTTAAAGTCCACCGCATGTGGCTCAAGTGTTTTTGGTGATACCCATTTACTATCAGCAGTAGGGTATTTGATTCTCGCATCCATGTGACTTCTCTCAAGCAACTTCTCAAAGCATGGTTGGCAAGATGTATTAATAAATTCCTGTGGCTTATCAAAAACATCAACAACATTAACGGCATGGAGATAATTTGAAGAATCTTTGAACTCAAGATTATTAGGAATGAATTCCGAAGAGTTAGAATTATATTTGATGTACTCATCCTCTTCATGTGGCTGCCATGGGACTCAAAAACATTTATCTCTATAGTCCTATTTCCAAATGATAATGTCATTAGGTCATTCCTATAATTAATAAGGGCATTGGAGGTGGCAAGGAATGGTCTTCCGAGTATCAAAGGAAATTTAGACTCCGTGTTTACAGTAGAAACAGTATCTAAAACCAAAAAATCAACAGGTAGAAATTATCAATTTGCAACAAAACATCTTCTACAATACCTCTTGGTTTTCTTACCGATTTATCCGCTAATTGAAGTACCACGGAGGTTGGTTTGATCTCACCTAGACCGAGCTGCAAGTACATAGAGTATGGCATGAGGTTTACACTAGCACCCAAATCTAGCAATGCTTGGCCACAAGGTTTATTTCCAATTTGGCAAGCCACCGTTGGACAGCCCGGATCTTTATATTTGGGCGGTGTTTTGCTGTTAATTACAGCACTTGCTCCATTAAGATGCAGTCTTCTTCACATTATTCTTCTTCTTGAGTGTGCATAGATCCTTGATGACTTTAGCATAGTTGGGAATCTGTTTTATGACATGAAAAAGAGGAAGATTAATTTTAACATGCTGAAGTTGTTCAAGAATCCCACCTTTTAATGCTGTATTTATCTCCTTAGGTTTAAGGAGTGCTTGAGGGAAAGGCACCGGTGGGCGATAAACATCACAGGCCTCTTGTTCCTTGGGGGCTTTATCTTTGTTGCTTACGGTATTAGGAATCAAGTGTGATGGTAGAGTGGGACCATCAATTGTCTTACTGCTACGAGTAATTATGGCATTAGCCTCTCTAATGTTTTGATTTTCAAGATTGGAGGTTTATACCATATGTTGTTCCCTTGGATTAGGTTGTGGCTGTGAATGAAACCGACCTTGTTCTTGAATCGTCAAGAAACTAGTCAACTTGGTGAGTTGACTCTTTATTACCTTTTGTTCCTCTTTGATCGCTTGTTGTTCCTCTAACAATCGTTGATTTATTTTTCCTTGATCTTCCACACTCTTGGCATGTACCTGCATAAATGACTTAAACATATCTTCCAAAGGTAAAGATTGTTGAGGTGCATCAAATGAGGTTGCTTCCGGTTGCCGTTGGGTACTAGAGTGGGGATGAGGTTGTATATCGGATCTCCAACCAAAATTAGGGTGATTCTTCCAACTGGGATTATAGGTGCTAGAGTAGGGTGAGAATGGTTTGCTAGAGGGTATACCTAAAGCATTACACTCTCCCTTCATCTCAAAATAGGTTGGACAATCCCTAGGTAAATGATCTACCCCATTACACATGAAACAATGCTCATAGGACTCTGCTCTAGCAACCGGTTTAGGGGTTCTAGTGTCCTTGGTTTTTAAGGCTTCAATTTCCTTAGTTAGGACCTCTAAACAGGCTTTAAGGTTGTCATCTTCCTTAAGTTGGTAAATCCCAGTAGGTTGATTTCTCCAAGTGCCTTCCATGGCATCTGGTTCAGTCCAAGTGTGGGCTTTTTCTGATAAGTCGTATAGGAAATCTATGGCTTGGTCGGGATCTTTTTGAAGAAAATTCCCATTGCACATCATTTCTATAAACTGTCTTTCCCTACTTAGGAGTCCATTATAGAAATAGCTAACTACCCGCCAACTCTCATACCCATGGTGTGGACAAGAATTCAAAAGGTCCTTGAAACGTTCCCAAACTTGATATAAGATTTCACTCTCCTTTTGTGCAAAGTTTGAGATTTGTCTCTTGAGGTTGTTGGTCTTATGGGTTGGGAAGTGTTTTTTGAAGAAAACTCGGGTCATCTCATCCCAACTACCTATGGACCTAGGCCTTAACAAGTACAACCAAGCTTTGGCTTTTTCTTTAAGTGAAAAGAGGAAAAACCGAAGTTTGACGGTGTCTATCATATCAGCCCTACTGTGAAAAGCAGCTACTACTTCCTCAAATTCCTAATATGGATATAAGGGTTTTCATTCTCAAACCCATGGAAAGTTGGTAGCAATTAGATCATGCTCGGCTTAAAATCAGGTTGTTGAACATTAGGGGGGAACATGATACACGATGGTGTGGCCGTATGGTTAGGGTGCAAGTAATCTTTAAGTATTTTAGGGGGTTGATCTTTGTGTTCACTCATTTCTTCGGAAATAGATGGATTGTCAAATAAAGGATTTGAAAAAGAATTAAATTATGACTCTAACACAGACCTACAACCAAATCTACCCACAGTGTCTCTATGTTTGTGCATGTGAGGTAACAAAATAATAAAAATACTATATAAAAAAAAGAAAGAGTTAAATAAAATAAAAAATAAAAAATTAGTGCAGCAAGCTAAAAGAAGGAACGAAGTTACCGCATTTATAGCTGCTGAAAAGAAAAACTATTTACAACTCTTCTACCATCATGTCAAAAGTTGACAATCTTTTTTGTACTTAAGCGCGTTTCCCCGGCAACGACGCCAAAAATTGATTACGCCCAAAACATAACGCGGTTATTGTAGTACAGCTTTGGGGTGTCGATTCCACAGGGAAACAAGTTAATTACAAAAGAAAATGTGTTAACCTTAAAACGAACGATAAAAGTTAAACGAAAGATTTTTGAGTTTTGATAATGAAATAATGTGAGAAAAATTGTGTAAATGTAAATGAAATATAAATAATAAATAACAAGGTTTCGGAAATCCTCCCTAGGTTCGTTGCCCTAATCCTAACTTGATTCAGTTGTTTTTATCTCGATTGCAAGTTTCACATCCCAAACAAGCAATCGATAAATATTCAATTAAAGCGCATGTATAAACCCTAATGTAATTGATATGAATTATTCTTTACTTTCAAACACACATGACCTAACTTATAAATTATCAAAAGAAGATGATATATCTAAATGACAATACCGCAGCAATGGACAAATCTATAAAAGAGATCTACCGGACTCAATCACACCCAAACAGATACACATAAGAAGAGCATGACTAGACTTATATGGAAAAGAAGCATGCAATCATCGGACTAATAAAAAATCTACTAATTAAATTAAAGAATAAAACATAACAATGTTTAATGAAAATAATACCAACTACAACTGAATTAAAAGGAAAATAAGAACAACTACACCTAGGGATTCATCCCTTCGCCTTGCTTGGAGACTAGCCGGCCATGGAGCTCATGCTTCCTTGAGTTGCCTCCGGCCTCTCAACGATCATCTCCTCCTTGGTAGCGAAAGCTTCAGCGATTCCTCAGCTTGCCCTCCAAAAGTATACCTCGGATTGCTCCTAAAGGCCCTCTGGATTCACTCTCTGATGATTTCAGATGAGTTCTGATTAATGCCTAAAGCTGAAGTGGAGTGGGTCTTATATAAGCAAACTTCCGGAGTGATATGTGTTTTCTAACCGATGTGGGATACTGCCGAGTGCGCTCAATTGCAACCTTAGTGCGCTCGATCGCAGTTGCACTGCAGAGTACTTCTTGGTCGATGTGGGATGTGTACTCGATCGCACTGCTTGTGCGCTCGATCGCAGTACAGGCAGCAGTCCATATTGTCCTTCCAGAAGCATGGGATCTTGGCCTTTTAAGCAACGATCGCTTCTTTTTCTCTTTTAAACTCAAAGTACCTGAAAATTGCACTGAAATAAGTCAGTGGTCCAATAATATTACTTTAGAGTTATTAACACATAAAAGCGCAATAAAGACAGAGATTAATCCTAAAATGCTAACAATTAACCACTGTTGAAAAGCATTTTATGACTCTCATCAAGCATAATCCAAAAATTTAACTACCCCGCCAAAGTATTCATCGCACATTCTTGTTGGTAGATTTATCCATTATATCAAGAGTAAATAAACTGAAATAAAAATCATGATGTTCCTATATGCTTTCTTTTAACCTAAGTGAAAGACTAGAAGAAAAAAAAACTGTAGAAATGAAGCCATTTGCTTTCATTTTCAATTTTGTACAAATTATAGAACTGATTTATATATTTTTTTTTCACTGTAATAATATATATGAAATATCTTTAAATATTAATTTTTTGAATTACTATGACTATTGCATGCATTAACATATTCGAAACATTTGTTTCATGTTAGACAATAATTCCTAATAGTTTTCTACAAGCTAGCTAGTTGTGATATTGCATGCATTAACATATTTGAAACAGTTGTTTCATGTATCATTATCACCATTTTAAAATTAAATGTTCCCTTTAAGTCTTTATATATTTAAACCCTTAAACATGCAATCACTCTTTTTTTAAACTATACCAATAACCAATCATAAACTCTAAACTTATTAGTTATAGTACAAATCAAATATTTTTAAAATTAAAATGATAATTTATGAATCAGCCTTCTACACATGGCAGCATGTTAATAGTGGTCAGACTTACAAGGTGGCATGAATGGGTGGAATCAGATGTTTATATAGAAGTTCTCTTCTCCCTAAGGAGAAATTATTGACATTTTTGGTTCTTATTACCTTTTATTTCCCTATATTTGGTTCATTCCCTTGTTAGCAAAAAATGAGCACATCTTTATGCATGTTAAAGGCATTTTGTCTTAACAGCTATACTTTCTTAATTACAGTTATAGAAGCTACAATTGCTAGGGCAAACAATACCACAGTAACAAGTGAAACAACACTTGTTCCAACATATTATGAATACAAGATGACCAATGAAAACTACAAAGATCAGGACCCAAAAAGAAAGTATAGAGGAGTGAGGCAAAGACCATGGGGAAAGTGAGCAACAGAGATAAGAGACCCATTCAAGGCTGCTATAGTAAAGATACTCGTTAATATAGACATGATATGATCAAAGAATGGACTGTTTCACAAGGTTTGTTATGGGAAAATGAATGCAATAGAGAATTAATCAACAAAGCAACCATGAAGTTTCAATACACATAAGGCAAAATCCCACAAAGTAAATCATAACAGGAATGGCTAGATTTATACAATCAACAAAGAAATCATAAATAGCAGAGTAATAATTCAAGAAATATTTATACTAGGACAAGCATTCACTTGTGAAAACCAACTCACTACATTGTTCATAATCTACTTTACCAAACATAAACCTAGGATTAAAAAGGGCAAGTTAAACCATGAAGAAAGTTGTACTTTACTCACTGTGTAGTTTATACTAAATTAACCATCCCCTGTCCCTTCAGAAGAATAATAATGGAAAATCGTTTCACCAACAGAGCAAAATACACCTCAAATATTGAAAATGGTAAGTAGTAGCATACTAGCATGAATCACTTAGTTGGATTAGCCTTTTTCAAATTTTAACTAACATGGTGTGGCATAATCAGGATTCAACTTTCAATACCTAACCACAAATCTAGTTTGTGGTATTATTCCCAAAGACTTTACCACTTGAGCTAATTGCCACTCAGAGTCCCTTACTACTTTTTCAACATTTCTTCAATCTCTGAGATTATAATACAAACAAATGGAGGGTGATACATGAAGATTAAAAAATAAATTTGCTGTCTAGATACTAACTTTTCATATAGGTAATTCTAAATCTAATTCAACTTCCTCATAACAAAAAATAAATTAACAAAGCCATGAAGAATTGTAATATATAGTCAAGCACATAATATTTTTTTATTATGATAAATAAGAATCAAGCACATAATAGTATATCTATAAGATACTTATAAAATAAAAATAAAAATTTATCTACAAGTTTGACACCATGCAAACCTTGCTGATGTTGCCAAGATATTTGGTTCTTCTGGATTAAATCGAACAGTTATTACTGTGGTTGTTCCCCATTCAAAGCTGTTCACCGGTTGAGACCTAATTATAGGAGGTAAGAAATAAGAACAGGAAAAATATATATATAAAGAAGAAACTTGCGATCGAAACCTATTGTGATTGCATATATCTACTTGAGCATCGGCTGTAGCAATTTGGTTTGCAATTTCATCTTTCTTATTAGGTTTAAATAGCCTTATAATTTATTTCTTATAAAAATTTAAGAAATCTAAATTCAAAAGAAAGAAAATAAACCTAATATTGAATCCAGCACACACAAACAAAAAGAAACCTTAACCTTCAAACTTTAGATTTCCCTTCTCTTCCTTAGATCTTCAATGGCTACACCGACCTAAGACGATGATCTATCTCTGGTCTTCAAACTTCAGCTTTCTCTCCACTCCACCTCCATCACTAATGGAGAGATCGATGAAACAGAGAGATTGAGAGGGACATGAGAATAAAGGGTATGGTTGAGAGTGAGAGATATGAGAATAGGTCACTGATACAGCTTAGAGAGTGCAAGATAGAAGAACGGGTCACTGATACAGCTCTAAGGGTTAGAGAGTGCGACAGAAAGAGAGATAACCACTTTTTTTTTCTTTATTTGCAAATTCCACTTAATAAAGTTATACAAATCGAGGTCAACAAAAAAAAATTAGAACGCACAGGTGAAGTGGCGCCTAATTTTTAGGTCTATACTGACGATTTTCTTATGGTCTATACTTACGGATTTTGGACTGCATAAGTACATATATAGTCTATAGTGATGGAAAAATTTATCTATCAGTATAGATATAGTCTATACTAATGGAACAGTTTATCCGTCAATAATACATAGTCCATAATAACGGAAACTTTCATCCATCAGTAAAATTACGCTTTTACTGACAGATTTAAAATCCGTCGGTATAGGGTGTCTATGCTAACGAATGTTAAATCCGTCAGTATAGCCATCCATTAATATATTACAACTTTTTTGTAGTGCTTTTATAAGAATTAATTAATTGTCAATTAAATTAATTCTCAAGGCTTCTACAATCATGAGTGACATCTATCAGCATATCATGACTACCTAAATAATGTGAATTTGGTTGTGAAATCTTGAGCCTTTCTGTTATCAGTTACTATGCAATTCAATTATTTCACCATGCAAAATCCCGATTAAGCTAATTAGGGCACATAATTACTATCAAACCCTTAATATTAATTATATGCGTATAGATCTCAAGAACATAATTCTAATGGTGAAATTAGAAACTTCTTTCTAATTTTCACTCTATCTCGATCAAATATTTTCTCGAATTATATCTTGTAGATCATATAGGACATTATCTCATTTTACTTAGGAGTAATAGATCCCTTATTATATACTCACATACTTCCATATGAAACCTATTATACCCAATTACTACTAATTAATTATCCATGTATATAACCATATTAAATAATATCAAAGTATAATAAATCACATACAAGATAACTAACGTGTCTCAGGTCTAAGGATCACATGTACAACTGTAACATAACCTATCATACCCAATTATTATTAATTAATGATCCATTGATAAAACCATATTAAATAGCATCAAAGTATAATAAATCACATACAAGATAACCAATGTGCTTCAAGTCTAAGGATCACATGCACAACTGTAACATAAGAACCATATATTGACAGACAAGTAAAACTCTATGTAAGTGTTCTTAAGTTGAGTCATGTTCAGTGAACTCATTCTTTAATAAGCACTCACATACTTGTTTTAGTGTCTACCACACAAGTGACATTGAGATCAATCACCTCCAATTGAGCAAACATAGTATGTATCAGTCTAATGGGATCACTAACGTACAAGTAGTACTCTACGACTAGGAACATTTAAGAGAAAAACTTTCGAGAAGATTAGATCTCATAATTATGGTTTCATCATAATCTTATCTCCATTGCTATTACTCTAAGGACTTAATCATAATAATATAATTAAAAAGATATTTATGATAATTAAAACTTTTCATTAATTATGATAGCAATTTGAATAAAATTATTTTACAAATAATATGTGATACTGCCAAAATACACCTCTCCAATAAGAAGACGACACGTGGATTATCTTGACCCCAGGCTGTAAGGAGACACGCGGAAGACTCAAGCTCGGACAGTTGGGCCTCCAGGTCATGACCGCCCTTTAGGGCATCATTGCCCCCCAACTGGGCCTCCACGTCACCACCGCCCTCTAGGCCATCATTACCTCCAGGTCATGGCCATCCTTCAGGGCATCATTGCCCCCCAGTTGGGTCTCCACGTCACCACTGCCCTCCAGGCCATCATTACCCAACCAAGTTGGGATGTCAGGTCGTCAAACCGCCTTAACGCATAAACGACTCCAGATCAAGCCAGCAAGGCAAAGCCCTAACGGACGGCCCCCAGTCACCTAGCTGGGCCTCCTAGGCATCATTACCCAACCCAGTTTGGGCAACATATTACTGCCGCCCTAGGCCAAATGCGGCCTCCGAAGCCCTATAAAAAGGGTCAGGTATGCATTCCAAAGGGCCAAGTTTTTGCTCAATTGAAAAAGGGAGCGCTCATCCCCTACATATTTTTGCTCTGACTCTAACTAAAGCTTCGGAGTATCTTCGGAGGTACCCCCTCCGGCGACCCCCTAGCTCACCTTTCTTTCCCTGTGCAGATACGTCTGAGTCCTAGCCTCCAGCTCAACAAAACACATTTTTGGCATCAACAATATGACTAGATATCAAATGTTGTTGGCATATTACTAACAAAATAAAAGGTAATAATAGCTTTTGTAATCATTGATGGCATTGAATAAGGTAATAGTTGCTTGATTTATGTTTTCGTTTAATACTGCTATTCAACTTTTGTTAAGTCATGCATTGCAAAAGTAAATAAAAATCAACATTAGTGAGATAAGTACGGAAATCCTACGCTGAAGTAACAGTGTTAAATGGCAGAGAAGATTTGAGTTGAGTGTTACCTAAATAAAAATCATGCATTGCTCAAAATGACTGTATTGAATGGACATTTGTTGGCCTTTTGATTGGGAGAGAAGACGTTTTTTTTTTAATAATTCTCTTTCTGTTTCATTAAATAATCGTCTTTTGATAGGTGTATAAATTACCGAACATAATAGAATGTGATGAAATAATGCTTTATTGAGTTGGTGGGTGAATAAATTCCCATATTTACCGGACATGCTAAAGTCTAGATTTGGAAGATTCATTTGTTTAAGCTATTTTAATTTAGAAATTAATTTATATAGTAGTACAAAGCTTTCATGGTTTATGCTAGTTTTTTTTTATTAAATTTACATGCACATATATTCATTTAGCATAAATCATACAGATTCAATTGTTTTCAGCTAAATATGTATCTATAAATCAATTGATTTCAATTCCATTCTTGAAAAAAAGAATATAAAAAATGTGGAAGTATCATGTAGGACAATCTTTTTTATATATAACATACATAACAATAAATATTAAAGAATTTAACTTTTTAATAAATCTAAAAATATGCAGATAAATTACTTCACTAAAAAACAACCTAAAAGAAAGAGCTTGAGCAACATCCTTAGTAGATCTCTGTGAAATTCTGAAGTGCAGTGACGCCATTAGTCATGGAAAATCTAGAAATCAGTTAATCTTAATGTATTAATATTATTTTATTTTTCATATCATTTATAAATCAAAATTAGCAAATAAATAATGAACAAAAAAACTAGCAAATAAATAAATCTTATACAGGATTCAGCCAAAAAAGGCTAGATAACAAATGGATTGGCCATAAACACACACAAATCCATTTCAAAGTATGAATTTCACTTGCTTTTAGATGGATTATAAACAGTGATTCTAGAGATTCAGTCGTTTATGATTGAGTAGTCATTGGCCATGTATTAATGTGGTGACACATGCGGTTGACCATTGGTCCTGTAAAACCTATTATATAATCTGTTAATGTGTTATACACGTAACAATTTTTTTTAATTCAAAAAATTAAATTTAAATATTTTATAATTGATGATATTCATAATAAAATAATGTATAAGATCACTTCAACTTGAATATATGATATTTTAATTAAATAGTCATGTAAATACAATTTAAAATTAAACATTAATTTAACTTTTAAATAAAATGATATAGTATCTAATCATGAGCATAATCAATTACCCAAGGTCTTCATAAAATGTACTTTCATCCTCTGGTCTCCCGATCATCCCATTCACACTCTTTCATTTTAAATTGTGGGTCACCACAATTTTCGAGAAACTTTTTTTTTTTAACTTAGTTGATTGATAAGCAAAATCAGAAAATATTATCTCACATATCATAGTCTATCATAATAAAATAATACTGATATTCATACATAAATGAATAAAAAACAGAGAGGTTGATATATGTCTCTTTTTTTTTTTAACTTCTCCCCCTTTTATTGTGCCTCTGCACTAAAAAGCAAGCCACCGCCCATCCCGGCGCTTGTGGGCAACAAGGAACCGAAAAAACCCACCCTATTTTTATATAGAGTATACCTATTTTTTCTCTTAGTATTATTTATCTGTACAAATACAAATCACCGTCGTTATCGCTTCTAGAGTTCCTCTCTCTTTCTTCCATTACCATGAAGTATTGTAGCCAATTAACCGTACAGATGAAGCCTTCAACATTTCATTCTTAAGGGTTTTTCTTTTAGGAGTACTATTTTGTTTCGTTTAATCTGGATTTTTAGATTTTGCTGTTTATTAGGTGGTTCTAGTAATTATTTTCCTTCTCCCTCCAGATTTTGGATATTTAGTTGTTATTTAGGGTTTATTGGCTTCTGGGTCTTTTAACTTGGTGTTGTTTATTGTTGGGTTTTGGTTTTAGTAGTATTGAGAAGTGTAGATATTATGGATAGGTTTGATAGCGGGGGTAGTATTCAACAAACTCCCAAAATTGAGGATCTTAAGCAATCTGGAGATAACTCAACAGGTTCGATTACCCTTCGGTAGCTTGATTTTTTATTTTTATTTTTATAACTTTGCAGCTTTAATTTTGATTGGATTTCTCGCTTTACCTGTTTTGTTTGTTGGGATCCGATTTTTGTTAATTACACGATTGGTGGATGAGAAAACTAACTTAATAATTTTAAATGCGTTCTAAGTTGGTCTTATTTTGTGTTTTTTAAGGTAAATAGTCAGTATAAGCATTTCAGCTTTTTCTTATAGTTTACTAGGTTTCATAATGATGTAAATGTAACAGTACAGCTCAACAAGTTTGACATTGTTTTGTATATTGCAATTTTTTTTTTTGTTTTCCTGCTCTACTGAAACTTAAATTGTTTACTTTGGTATAATATAATTCAGAATATGTTTTGGAATTATCTTTGTATTTAGGCTATATTTTCTGTTTGCTAATGCAATATACCTGAGACCCATTTATCTGGGATTAGGTTTTGAGCAGGAGATCGACTGTTGAGATGTATGTGTGACTGTATTTGGACTATAGAGAAGTTTTTCGTCAACATGATCTTATGGTTGATATATTTGTTGTGCTTAAACATGTTTTACATTTATTTGAGAGAAAAGCAGAAGATATGATATAGTTTGATCCAAAATTCTTATGCTTTACTTAAGATGTTGTAGAAACTTCAATATGTATGTTCAATGGTTGCACATTGATGTTTGTTGTCCATTTTGTTTTTAGTTATATGTATAGTTCCTTTTTTATAGTCTGGACACGTATGAATGCTGCTCTATCCGGGACTTGGCTGGTTTGTCATGATATTTGTAGTCAGACCTTTAAAAAGTCAGTTTATTGTTTCTGTGATTCAGAAAAGGAAGTTTTTGATGCATCACAATACGCTTTCTTTGGAAAGGATGTTCTCGAGGAAGTTGAGTTGGGAGGACTGGAGGATGAAGAGGATGTGTTGCCCGCAATTGAGATAGATGAAGAGGAATTTCTGTATGATAGAGAAGAGGTTAAGTTATTCTGTTCTCTTTCTCTTCAGGTTTTGACTGATCTTGAAATTTTATGCATTTTTTAAGGTTGTTCTAAGGAACATTTATCATTTATATAAGAATGTGAATATGTAATTTGTTTAGACTTCCTCTTCTGATCTCTCCTTCTCTCTCTCTGGTCCCCCCCTCCCCCCCCTTCTCTGTTTTCACCTTCTTTCTTGCTAAGCTTTTTCCTTACCTTTTGAGTCGAGAGCCAAAGCATATTTTGTTCCTTTCCCTGGCAAAATTATTATATCCTGCAATATATGAAATTTATTTCTAATTTATATTAAATCAGCTGCGCAATTATTCAGTAAAGAATATGTATGCTTCTTTAGGTGGAAACATACTTTGGTTTCTATTATTCCTCTTAACTTGAAAGTTTTTCATATCTTGCAAGCATGCATCTTCTATTTTCACCTTCTTTCTTGCTAAACTTTTTTCTTACCTTTTGAGTCGAGAGCCAAAGCATATTTTGTTCCTTTCCCTGTCAAAATTTATTATATCCTGCAATATGTGAAATTTATTTCTAATTTATATTAAATCAGCTGCGCAATTATTCAGTAAAGATTATGTATGCTTCTTTAGGTGGAAACATATTTGGTTTCTATTATTCCTCTTAACTTGAAAGTTTTTCATATCTTGCAAGCATGCATCTTATATGTTCAAGTTTTATATCATTGTTAGTTTTTTAACTTGATAGTATAATTTGAACATTTGTTGTTAATAGTCTAAGAAATACATCATACTTTACTCTGCTGTCCACCTTCTGTTTCCTTGAGCTTTTAATCAATATTCTTGATTCCAAGATATATGTCTGATGAATAGTGTCTTGACAAGTAAAGTTTCTTTTGCGCCCTTTGGGGTGGGTCAAGTTGGTCAAGGGTGTCAGTTTCCAACCGGGAGGCCTTGGTTGGACTCCACATAGAATCCCTCAGGATTCATCTTATGCATGGGTCAGGGCCTCAGGGGTAGGCCTAGGGTATCCTAGTTCTAACTGGCTCATCAAAAAGGTTGTCCATGGTTCCACATTAATGCTGGCCCATTGAATTAATGGGGTAGTATTTGCTAACTGACACCTTTTTTTAATCGGAATTTTAAGTGAATTCTTCGGAATTTGCTAGACACCATATTGTAATGTCTTCTTATTCTCCCATTAAATGTCAATTGTTACCTCTTCAAATTGTTGCAATCTTTGATTGCTTTGCTTGCCAAAGTATCTGTCTCTTTTTCCAGAACATGGGATCTAGCTAATCCATGATTCAGTGGTTCTCTTTTCCTGTAGTGAACAGATGTGTATTGCTTCTCCAAATAGATTTTAGGAGTTGTATTAGTTAAGAGCAAAGGGCCTATGAAGTATTGTGTATGCTGCTTGTACACCTTCTGAAGCAGAATCAAGTAGAAAATTACAAAGAAATTTGTTCAAATTGATTATTCCATTAGCTTACTATGAGGAACTTAGTTGTATGATATCTATTCCAGTTCTTTAGGAAAAACTAATGTTTTTAGAACCCCCTTCCAGAGAAAAAAAAGAATGCAAGACTTTTGTGTTTTATACCCTCCATCCCATAATATTTGTCTTCATTTCCATTTTGGGATGCCCCAAAATAATTGTCCTTGGTCAAAAGTCCAAATCTTATTATCAACCTTCCAATAATACCATAATACCCTTCACTATTACTCAACTTTTTTTTGTGGTTTGCATGCAATTAATGCATTTTCTTAATCCTTGAGTGATAAAATTGACATTTTAATGCCTATATTAAGTGATTTGCATGGAATTAATGCACTTTCTTTATCCTTGGGCTCATGCAAAGAGGACAATTATTATGGGACGGAGTGAGTACAACTTTTTGCATATCACTTGTATAAGCAATATAGTAAATTGTTAGAGATGTGGTTTCAAATTTTCATTCCATTCTGATTATTCATGTGCTACATGTTTCCAATTGATGTATCTAACTGCTTTCTTTTTCATTTTTGCAGGGCGTGGTTTCAAGATCTCTATCGGACATCGATGATCTTGCTAGTACATTTTCAAAGGTTAGTTCACTAGAATCTGATATCATTTTGCAATTAGTAAATTGTAGTCAAAGAACTTTGTCATGTTTTATAATAGATTTAAGTCATTCTGTCAAAGCATTTCTCTTAATTATATTTGGGAACAACTATTATAATGCTTGTATTGTATTTGGTAGTGGAAGCAAACAAATAATGAAAATAAGTCAGTCTGCTTGTAATGGGCCTGATAGCGGAACCAATGGGGTGCATGGGGAGAAGTTTCCCCTCCTAAGATTTGGAGAACCTTTAGGTTATCTCGTAAAAATATTGTGGTGCCTCTTCAAATTTGTTACCTTCTATTGGTTAGCAAAGAAGGTCAATATCCTAATTAATTGACCAGTTTCTCTTGTTTTAGGTCAGAATATCAAGAATAATAATAATATTTTTTTGATAAGTCAAGAAGAATAATATTATGAAGTTATGTTATTTTTGTTTGCTTTGTAGATGTCATGCTAAAGTTTTAGGTGGGCTCGTAATTTTTTCACAATTTTAGAAACGGTATGCTCCATTGATAATCATTTTAGAAGTGATTATTTGATCTTCTGAAATGCTCCATCATCAGTCACATTACTGGTCATCTTCACCTCCCACTCCTTCCTTGATATACATTATAAACCAAACTAGGGCTGGTTTTCTGAAAGCTATTTATATCTCATGGTAAACTTATTTAACGGGTGGAAAAATACTCTTGACTAGTTTTGATATTTTTTAACCTTTTCTCTTAGTTTTCAGTGTAGCCTTAGCACCTTAAAGATATTCCAAAACTCTAGTACTCCTTCTGTCCCATAATTTTTGTTCTCATTTCCATTTTGGGATGTCCTAAAATAATTGTCTTCGATCAAAAACTTTTATCATCAACCTTTCAATGATACCCTTCGCTATTACTCCAACTTCTTAAGTGGTTTGCATGCATTTAATGCAGTTTTTTAGTTATTGAGTTGTAAAATTGGTATTTTAATACCCATATTAAGTGATTTGAATGCAATTAATACACTTTTTTAATCTTTGGGCTCATACAAAGAGGACAATTATTATGGGACAAAGGGAGTATAATATTTCCTGCCTTAATAAGTTTTAAGGGTTTAGGTTGAGATAGTTGTTAGGCTCAAATATTACCAATAGAATAGATTTCTTGTATTTTTTTAATTTATGGTATTATTGTTAAATATTTGGAACAGTCCCATCTCATAGTCTAACTTTTGGATTTTAGTCTTGAGTCCCCATAATTTGCCTTACAACGGATATGGTATTTTATTAATAATGGTTGAACTTGAGTAACAATGTTGAAGCTAGAATCATTACATTGTGGGTGCCAACGCTTAGCTGGTAAAGTCACTTGTTGTCACACAAGAGGCCTGAGCTCGAATTTCTCCTTCACACAAGGGATTGGGGGATAAGGGAAGGGAGAGGACTATCTCATGTTGTGTAGTCTATAGGCCCAGTGGACCTCCTATGAACTAAAAACACAAATCAAAAAGCTTTACATTCTTGGATATATTATCCATTAAAACAACAAAAAGGTAGCCTACATGTACTGTCTTTTGGGAGCTCGAATATCAAAATCAACATTTAATTTTGTATTATAAAGCATCTTATCAAAAAAATTATATTATAAAGCATCAATTTTTTTGTTTTTTTGTGTTTCAGATGTCCAATATTGTGAGCTTTGCATGCTTTTTTTATTTTTTATTTCTTACATAGGGTCGGGTATGGTTCTATTTTTTTTTTAAATTTTATAGAATATTTTTTAAGATTCAAGATGTTTTGGGTTAAAATAAATGTTCATTAGTTTCCTTATTTCGTATAAGTTCTAGAAATTTAAGGTTCTAGGAATTTTTGTAAACAAACAAACAACCCCATAAAGCAGTTGATATTTTTTTTAAAAATTTTTTCACGTGTATAAATGCTGGAAAAAGGTCTTAGTTTCTCTAGAAAATAATTTTGTAATAACCATATTTTTTTATGGAAAGATGTAGTTTCTATTTGATTTCACTTCTCTCTGACACTTTGTGATGGAGTACAAGAGGAAAGTAGAATTAGAGAATTTAATCAATATATTGGGGGATATTTTAATTATGGGTATAATTATGTAATCAGGAAATATTATGACTATTTAGGTGTAGCTAATATTTATATTTCAGGTTCCTTTCATATTTCAATTTCCTTTCATATTTCAGTTTCCTTATTGGTTTAGGACTAGGGTTTTAAGATCTCTATATAAGAGACTTCCCTATGTCATTTTGTAATGAGCTTGGAATTAATAAAATAAAATGAGTATTGAAATTAAACTCTGTGATTGAGTTGTTTCGCGCCATGTGATTTGGTTGCGGTTTTCGCGTTCATGGGATTTGGATTGCGGTTCCCATGTGATTTGGGAAGATCCATGCGATTTGGATCGTGTTATCTTTAATTTTTTTTTTTTTTTTTTTTACAATTCTCTCCTATAGTATGACATCAATTTGTTCACATGGTATCTTACTGGTGGCAGGTACTGATGCATTGAATGAGTGTTTCCATGTTATAACGTTTATGATTTGAGGGTTCTTCTGATGTGTCGTTTATCCGAGGTTTATCCTAAGTTGCTTGTTTTGTCGCAGTTGAACAAGGATGTTAGTGGACCAAGAATTGCTGGGGAAATTGGTGACAGGGGATCCAGAGAAAGTGAGTACATATATTGTATTTCTTTTTTAATTAAGTTTTCAAAGAACTCAGAGCATTTTCGGACATGATTAATTCACAAAGATATAATTCCTTTCATTGTTCACTCATTTTTTTTAAATATTCTTTTTTTTTTTTGGTGGAATTGATAAGTTTATTTCTGTCATCCTCTCATGTTTCTTTCTCTATAACCTTTGATAATCTTATTCCTCTTATGGTTGTTGCTATGATCTTGTGGCAAACATTATGAGGGTAAGTAGCAATAAAAAAAATAATGATTATAAATGTTGATATCCATATAGATTTAGTTATTGTTTTTATATGCAGTGAAGATCTGCAGGGCATTTGACTTCGTCTTCATGTGATTTATGTGAGGATTTCACGTAGCATGGTATGGAGGATCCTAGATCAAGTTTAAAATATTAGAGTATACAGATGAACTGGATTAGATTTTTAAAATAATATAGTAGGTGTAGGTTGAAGTGGCTTTTTATTTATTTTTAAATAAAAAATAGTAGGACCACTTTGGGGTTATGTGGTAAAAGATCATTGCTTATGAACAAATAATGTTGCCTCTCATAAATAATGACTTGAATACTTTATGCTTTTTTTTTTTATTAATATGTTTTCCTTGACATAAAAACGTAAGCTTTTAATGAATATTCATGCACAATCAGCAAAACACCAATCAATACTAGTGTGGGAAAAGTTCTGACTATGGCTGGCTTAAATATTATATAAGTTTAAACAAAGCAAGTTTTATTGCAGACTACCCCTAGTTTTTTTTACGAAGTCATGGTCCTGTCTTTCTAGAAGATAAAGATAGTTTAAATATTTCAAATCATGGTTTCTTTTAGTTCCTGAATTTCTTATGCACCTCTTTAGTGGGATTTGGACAAAATGATGAAATTCTTAATTCATGACATTTCTACTTCTGGTTATTCTAAGATTGTTATAATTGCCTTTGGTTACTAAACTCATTGTAGTATCAAAGCCTTAATCGTGTACTTTTACTTCTATGGGAATATTTGACCATTTAAATTTCTCTTCCTCACCCCTTCTTTGCTCAACCTTATCTTTACTTTTTACATTATAACTAAAATTTCATTAGCTCATTATTTATTAAATTCTTACTGGGAAATATTATGGATTTTTTATTTTGTGACACATCAAAAAAATGGATTTTTGATTTTGTGATTGACTAGGATTCCAGCTGCTTGTAACATTTGCCTGGCGCAGGCTATTTGTTGGAGCATGATAAATTTTTTGTTGGTTTTTTTTTTCTTTCCTTTTGACAGTACTGGTTCAGGAATGTATAATAAATGATGTAATTTCCTTTGGGGCCACACTATTGCCACAGCCTAATAAATGAAGTTACCTAAAATACCCTCATTCATTCTTTTCATTTGGGACCCATTAAAAACCAATCTTTAATTTAACATTATAACTCTCTTTTTTCTCACTGACAGAAGAGAGGAGGGATGAGAAAAGAAGAGAGGACGCCTTTCTTTCTCTCTCTCGACTTTCAAACTGCCACAAAACTTTTTCAACTCTCTTTCTTCTCTCTGTCTCTTCTCATTGACGCACCACCATAAAACCATTTATTCACACACACACTCTCCTTGGTATCCCTTCGTCACCCATTCGTCTCTACTCTTGCTGATTACCAACTGTTCTCCATCCCACTTCCCCTTCATTTTCCCTCTCTGTCTGAAACCCATCAAAACCCATGACGTGCCATAAAGTAGGCCAAGTCAAGGCAAGTTTTTTTCTTCAAATTAATTCAGTACAAAGAGCAGGCAATTGCTAGGTATTAACTTTTCGCGATCTTCCTTGCAGGACAGTGAAACCCAACTTATATTTTGAATATTTTCATACCAGAGGTTCAAATAAAAAGTTATTTTCAAATCGGCCATTAATTGATGGGTGCATGTGTTGGATTGGTTTCTTCAATTTATTGAAGATTTTTGGGTATTATTCTTGGGATGGAGATTATTGAAGAATTGTTTTATGTATGGGTGTTGGATAGAGCCTTGGATATTAGCTAGTATAGTTTAATATTTGATGAGAAAGGAGAGTAATGGTAGTTATGATTTGTGAGAAATAGCTGCGATTTTTTAATTTTCCAGATCTCTGAATTTGTGGAGCGAGAGAAGAGGGTATAATAGAGAGACAACAGACAGATAATTGGCTTGCTATTGATATGGGAAAGGTTGGCCATATAGAGAAAGAGAGGTAAGAGAAAGGTAAAAGAGAAGATGAAAAACTAAATCAGAGATAAAAATGAGAATAATATTCAACTGAAGGTCAATCTCACAAATAAATAAAGACAATAAATGAGGGTAGTTTAGGTAACTTCATTTATTAGGCCGTGCCTGCAGCCAAATTGGCTGTGGCAATAGCATGGCCCTTTCCTCTGTAATGCAAATAATTTATAAATCAAAGCCCTGCATTTTTTTTCTATTTGTCATGGGATTACTGGAGCCACCATTTATTAGGTGCTCTTCTAATTTGTTATATCATCTGGTGTGAAAAAAAAAAACTAAATTGATATCTAGTTGAGTTTATTAACGCATAAAATTGTGGTAATCTACCTCGTTTTGTTTGCATCTAGCAAATCTAACATATTTCGATGAAGTAGTGGATATTGTTGCACAGAATTATCCTCGACTGACTTTGCAATTTGGGTTTGTTGTATTTCTCCTTATGGCTTTCTAGTATGTTGACTTAACTTTTTCCTTCCAGATTCATCTGTTGGTGAATGGGTACAAGGGGAGGATTTTCCTAACTGGTTTGATCAGCAGATACTTGACTCTGAAAGCATTCCGGAAGGCAAACGATGGTCATCACAGACTTATTCTTCATCTGCACGCATTGCAGAACAAAATAATCTGCACAGAACATCTTCATATCCTGACCAGCAACAGCAGCAGCAACAACACCATCAAAACTTCTTCAGTGAACCAATTCTTGTGCCAAAATCTTCTTACACTTCATATCCTCCACCTGGTGGCAGATCTCAGCAGGCATCACCAAACCACCACTCAGGCCACATGAACATTTCATATCTTACTGGACCCAAAATGGCATCTTCACCGAACCTTCCTCCCTTCTCTAACTCTCAGCTTCAACTGGCAGGCATACATCACGGGTCACAGTTTGGTGGAAACTTGGCTCAGTTTGCTCCTGGTCTGTCTGTCAATAGCCGACCACCAACTCAATGGGTCAACCGGACCAGTGTATATCCTGGAGATCATTCCAGCCTCTTGAACAATATGTTGCAACAACAGTTACCTCATCAAAATGGGTTGGTGCCTCCACAATTGGTCTCACAAATGCAGCCGCCACAGCATAGGCTACACCATCCAGTTCAGCCATTATTTGGCCATTTACCAGGGATGCAGTCTCAACTATTCAATCACCATCTTTCTCCATCCCCACCCTTAATGAGCAAGTTTGATGCAATTCTTGGTCTGGCTGATTTGAGAGATCAAAGACAAAAATCAGCTCAGAGAAGTAGACAGAATCTACGCTTTCCTCAACAAGGCTTCGATACTGGTAGCCAGAAGAGTGACAGTGGATGGCCACAGTTACGAACGAAGTATATGACAGTTGATGAAATTGAAAGTATTCTTAGAATGCAGCTGGCGGCAACACACAGTAATGATCCGTACGTAGATGATTATTACCACCAGGCTTGTCTAGCAAAAAAATCTGCTGGGGCAAAGCTGAAACATCACTTCTGTCCAACTCACTTGAAGGATCTTCTACCCCGAGCACGTGCTAATTCTGAGCCACATGCTTTTCTACAGATTGATGCTCTTGGGAGGGTTCCCTTCTCTTCAATTCGTAGGCCTCGCCCCCTTCTTGAAGTTGACCCCCCAAATCCGGCTTTTGGTGGAAACTCTGACCAGAAGGTTTCTGACAAGCCCCTAGAACAGGAACCTATGCTCGCAGCTAGAGTCACAATTGAGGATGGTATTTGCCTACTTCTTGATGTAGATGATATTGACCGCTTCTTACAGTTCAGTCAACTCCAAGATGGTGGAAACCAGTTGAGACGGAGACGGCAGGCTTTGCTGGAAGGTCTGGCAGTATCACTTCAATTGGTTGACCCACTTGGCATGAATGGTCACACAGTGGGGCTTGCTCCACAGGATGATCTTGTGTTCTTAAGGCTAGTCTCTCTTCCCAAGGGCCGGAAGCTTCTTGCTAGGTACCTTCAGCTTCTTTTTCCAGGTGGTGAGCTCATCCGAATAGTCTGCATGGCGATTTTCCGTCATTTCAGATTCTTGTTTGGAGGACTCCCCTCAGATCCAGGAGCAGCAGAAACTACAAATACTCTCGCAAGGGTTATTGCATCATGTATTCATGGCATGGATCTTGGTGCACTTAGTGCCTGTCTTGCAGCAGTGGTTTGTTCCTCGGAGCAGCCCCCATTTCGTCCCCTTGGGAGCTCTGCTGGAGATGGGGCTTCCCTTATCCTAAAATCTGTTCTTGATAGGGGAACAGAAATCCTTCGTGCTACAAACTACAATACTACTAAAATGTCACTTTGGCGTGCGTCATTTGATGAGATCTTTAACCTTCTTATGAAGTATTGCATAAATAAATATGACAGTATCATGCAGTCGTGTTCTCAGGTCCCACCAAATCTGGCTATTGAGTTGTCTGATGCTACCCAAGCTATTGGTAGGGAAATGCCTGTTGAGCTTTTACGTTCAAGCTTCCCTCACATTAATGAGCAGCAAAAAAGAATATTGATGGATTTCCTGAAGCGGTCCATGCTTGTCAGTCACGAGGCCAGCAGTGGTGGTCACATGAATGCTGAGATGGTGCTGAGTTGATACGTGGCAAAATGGAATGGAAATATTGTGCCACTGAACTTCTAAATGCTGAAAGGTCGATAATTTGACAGGACAATATTGGACCAGCTATATTATTGGGTACATGTTTCTAGATATGCTTCCATACTACTTACTTGGCATGTGGGCAGTGAATGAAATTGAAGCTCCATAGTCATCTACTGTAAGGGTCATTTTAGTCCTTTCAGACTTTTAGTTTATGAGTATACCTGTTTTGGCTAAACATGTAAGCAGGCTTATGTGTATTACAGTATGTTAGAACTCTGCTGGGAGTTTTCCTTCTGCCCTTCTTTCTTTCCCTTTTGACTCCGGAGCTTTTTTTGATGCTCTGTTGTGAGAATTCCTGACATGGAGATATAGTGGTTCAATATGTACAGGGTTCAGTACAGAAGATCACCCACATTCCTGTTCTATTATTTTCCTAGGATGTGGGATGGATATGTTTACCTCTGTTTAAGATAGGCGTTGTGCTAGGAAATGGCAATAAAGCCATGAAGATGTCTGTTTTAGTGTTCTCAAATGGGATGGAAGTGTGGTCTGAACCAGAAATGAATTCTAGCATGTAACAGTGAATATTCCTGTTGGTTTTAATTCAAATCTTTTTATATTTTATTAGAACTTTGCTGCTTGTGTTTCTACTTAATAAAGTTGGTAAGTGTTGGAGTTGGCATCTGTCTAATGTCAATGTTACTGGTTGCATGAAGTCTTGTTTACCTCCTGAGTAAAACAAATGTTGTCCAAAGGTTGGTGAGTCCTTTAAAGTGCGCCTCAGCTCAAAATGCCTAAAAGCGTTAATTTTGTGTGGAATAAACAAAATTAACAAGCCTTTTGGATTGGGGAACAAGTGTGAGATATCACTTCCAAAACCAGCAATAGAATCCATCAGTTAGGACATGAAGGTGCAAATGACTTCTACATGCAAGAAAATGTCTCTTCTATTTCAGTATCTTGACATATCAGACTGGTGTTTCCAAGATTTGATGGTTCAAATGTACAAGAATGGGTTTTTAAAGCATAATAGCTTTTTGAGTATCATAATACCCCTCCTGATCAAAGGATCATCATTTCCTCCTTTAACATGGAAGGGCCTACTTTGGCTTTGTATCAATGGATTCATGTGGGAGGTTTCATTCAGTCTTGGCCAGTATTTCTTGAAGTAATCATATTGAGTGTTGGACCACCGAGGAATATCCACAAGGGGCATTAACCAAGTTACAACAAACTATTACTATTGCTGACTATCAGGCCCAGTTTGAATCACTTGCTACATGAGTACATGGGTTGTCGGAATCTTTTTTGGTTAGCTTATTCATTTCATGAATTAAACCTAAATTAGAGAGGGAACTTATGATTGCTCAACCCTCTTTGATAATCCAAGCAATGGAAATTACAAGACTAGTAAAAGGAACATGCAATGACATCAGGAATGTTCTCAAACCTCTATGGTCCACCACTCCCTCATCCATCATGAATCAATGTATATTCAATAACTCTTCTTTGTCAATTCCTAAATAATATATTATATCTACAAATACTACAACACAAGGTTCACAAAAGTTTACTCCTAACCATCAACAACCATAATTTCCTGTTAAGAGACTTAGTCATGTAGAATTGGATGTTAGAAGGGAAAAAAGGCCTTTGCTATACCTATAATGAAAAGCATAACCCTGGCCATAAATGCAAAAGAAAAATCTTGTTGCTTATTAGAGAACAGGAAGAGGACTTATGCATTGTTAATGACCAAAAAGATCCCATTTTCACTAACTTAGAAGAAGAAGAATCTTAGTTGTTAACAGAAATTAGTCTAAATGCCTGAGTTGGGCGAATATGTCCTAGAACACTTAGATTGAGTGGTTACCATGGTCATTTTATAGTAAAAATCTTAATTGACAGTGGAAGTACTCATAATTTCATTCAAGAGGAGGTGGCAACAAGATTAGACCTCTTTATTTCACCCTGTAAATTGTTTAAAGTCTATATGGGGCAGACGTTGCTTTGGGAATTCAGTGGTTGGAAAGGTTGTATCCTATCCTCACTAATTATAAGGACCTCATAATGGATATGGCAAGGGTAAAAGGTTCATCTTCAGGGAGAATCCTACCTATATCCTAAAAAGTTACCTCCTAAACAACTGAAGAAACTTGTAGTATATGAAGAAATTGTATCATATTTTCATTTGAAGATTGAAGAGAAGAATCAATCTCCAGAAAAGGTTACCATACCTCAAAAGATTGCAGATCTACTTCAAGAATTCCAAACTATTTTTCAAGAACCATCTTAGTTACCTCCCTCTAGACCTCTAAATCACGAAATCCATCTCATGTTTGGGAGTAACCCTGTGAATGTTAAACCCTATAGGTACCCTCACTTTCAAAAAGGTGAAATAAAGAAACTTATATTGGAAATGCTACAAAATGGGATTATTAGTGACAGCCAAAGCCCTTTCTCCTCACCAGTTTTGCTAGTAAAAAGAAAAGATTGGTCTTAGAGATTCTGAATTGACTACAGAGGTCTTAATGTAATGACAATAAAAGATAATTTCCAATTCCCTACAATAGATGAGTTACTAGATGAATTGCATGGAGCTAAAGTGTTTTAAAAGTTGTATTTTAGGGTTGGTCATCATCAAATCAGAGTACATGAGAAGGATATTCACAAATTGTCTTCAGGCCATATAAAGAGCATTATGAATTCTTGGTTTTAACAATATCCCTTCTACATTTCAAGCAACCATGAACATGATCTTCAATCCTTTTTGAGGCATTTTGTTACAGTCTTCTTTTGATGACACACTGGTTTACATTACTTCCTTAGAGGAACATAAGAGACATTTGAATCAAGTATTACAGTGTCTATCTGATCATCAACTGTATGCCAAGATGAGAAAATGTCAATTTTTTCAAATGACTATTGAATACTTAGGCCATATGGTGTCAACTTAAGATGTCCAACCCAATTAGAATTAAATTGAATCAATGATAACATGACTAGTTCCACTCAATCTCAAATGTTTGAGAGGTTTTCTAGGCCTAACTAGCTACTACAGGAAGTTTGTAAAGAATTATGCTACCATTGCTGCTCCTTTACCTAATCTCTTAAAAAATGAGGTTTTTTGCTGGAATGAAGCAGCTCACCATTCTTTCCTTCAACTCAAAATAGTTATGGCACAAGTACTTGTCTTGGCCTTACCGGACTTCACAAAGACATTTTAAGTGGAGACAAATGCTTCTAATGTAGGCATCAGAGTTGTTCTGATCTAGAGTTAGTAGCCATACACTAGGCCATTCAGACTAGTTCTGTCTTGTATCCAGATTATACCATCAAGGAAGGGTTGCTATACTATAAAGGTAAACTCAAACTAGGGTCTCAATCTGAGTTAAGGCACATAATCATCACTAAGTTCCACTCTTATCCAATAGGAGGACATTCTGGTATACTAAGAACATACTTAAGGTTGTCAGCGATTTTTTAATGTCTTAGCATGAAGAAAGAAGTCCAAAAATTTGTGAAGAATTTCCTTACTTGTCAATTCATCAGATATCCCACTACAAAAGCTGCATAACTGTTACAACCACTCCCTATACCAGATCAAATATAGGAAGAAGTCTCCATGGATTTCATTACCGACCTTTCATTATCTACAGGTTGTACTATCATACTGGTTGTCATAGATAGACTATCCAAAGCTGCTCACTTTGGAGCATTGCAAACCAACTTCACTGTAGTCACTATGGCTCAGTTATTTAATGATGTAGTCCTCAAACATCATGGTTTCCCTAATTCTGTAGTCTAAGATAGAGATTCCATCTTTCTTAGCAAATTCTGGAAGTAACTGTTCATTCTTAGTGGAACTACACTTAACATGAGCTCATCCTATCATCCTGAATCTGATGGCAAAACTGAGGTCCTTAATAAATGTTTGGAAAAGTACCTCAGAGCCTTTGTGCATGAACAACCCAAGTCTTGGGCCAGTTACTTACATTGGGCTGAATTCTAGTACAATACCAATTATCACTCATTTACTAGCATGACTCCATTTGAGGTTGTATATGGTAGAGATCCTCCTACCATTATAGATTATATTAAAGATTCCTCAAATTTGGATGTAGTAGAAAATCAATTATTAACCAGAACTAAGCTATTACAACAGCTAAAGACCAACCTTGCTCAAGCTCAGTATATAATGAAGGCTGAAGCAGATAAACACAAGAAGAAATTTACTTGTAAAGATGGAGATTGGGTCCGGGTGAAGCTACAACCTTACAGACTAACTTCTATAGCCTTTAGAGCCAATAACAAGTTGAGGAAGAGGTTCTTTCGTCCTTTTCGGATTTTACAGAAGATTGGGAAAGTAGATTACAAGTTACAGCTACCTGATGGAAGCAGGATTCATCCTGTGTTTCATGTCTCATTCTTAAAATCTTTTACAGGTCTCACTCCAGCTACAAATTCCATCCCTTTACCACCAGTTAGCTTTAACAACAAACATGTAGTCTTACCTTTAGTTGTGCTAGGTAAAAGGAAGATTATATTAAAAGGTAAGGTCATTCTTCAAGTGTTGGTTCAGTGGGAAGTCTCCTACCTAAGGATAATTCTTGGGAAAAGTTTCATGACTTACTGAAGTATTATTCAACCTTGAACCTTAAGGAAAAATTTCATTTTGATAGGGATGGGAATGATATAAATCAAGAGGAAGTTAACATCCAGTTGGATAATGAAGAAAGAGTAGCAACAGGACAACTACAAGAAGACAGAACCATAGAGTGGAAAGACTTAGAAGAAAACAATATAGCAGTGGAAAAACAGAATACCAACACAATTCCAGATCATAGAAGAAGTATATGAGCAAGAAGACTACCCATCTAGACTAAAGACTCTGCTCTCTAAGCTTCAATAAAATGGGGGACTAGCTACCAGTTAGTTAAGGTAGTTTGAAAACTATTAGATGGTTGTTAAGAGACTGTTAATGATTGTAACCAATGTAACTACCTGGACTAAAGGTTGAATAGGCTATAAATAGTTTGAATTAAGAGAGATTAAGGAATTAAATAGGAATTTGCAAAGGTATTATAGAAAGAAATCCTTAGGAGTTCATCACTCACTCGACTTACTCGAAAAATGATACTTTTCTTTCATTTTTTTCCTAATCATTTTCCCATTCTCATAGTCCATATCTTTACAATGTTGCTAAATCTGTTTGGATGAATTATAGAAAAATTTTAATGGCCCTTGCTCAAGTATGGTTATAGGATACTGTTTGATATTAGGAGTTTCTTTTAAGTGCTTAATTTTTTGTTGTACTTGTTGGGAACTATGGTTAATGAGTAATGGGGTTATTTTTAATTATAAGCAAACGAAGATGCAGGATATTATTCATATAGTGTCATGCTTACCTACAACTTCTTCTTCTTTGCTTGGTTTTATTTGCATTCAATTGCTTCAAATTCCTATCCAAATGCAAACTACCTATAGCATTAAGTGGATCAAGTGGAGCCCTATTTTGTTTGGTTCTCTTAATGTTAAATACAGATTGGTCTGCATTTCAACGAATTTGTAGGAGTGGTGGTATATTAAGGGATTGTCATGGGAATATTATTTTTTCTTTCTCAAATTATTATGATCAAGGAACTATCATGCAGACTGAGTTTCGAGTATGATTATCTATCTTGTCTTTCAAAATACGAATAATGCAACAGATAGAATAGCAACTTGGGAGCATTCTAATGGTCAAAATGAGAGTTATGATAATATGTTTCTTTTACCCATTATGGCTAAAATAACAGTAGATAAAGGAGGGTTTTATTTTTTCGATTTATATAGGTTTTTAGTTTGTAAGTCCTATGATTTATTCTATAGCTTTTTAGGATATGTTTGTGTTTGGGAGGAATTCCTAAAAGATGCTATGTGTACATCTCTCAATTGACCACATTGACCGGTCAATCAGATCGAGACAAATGGACAGTGATCAAGCTTACATCCCTCACCTTGTGATGATCTCCATATGGCTACTAGTGGAAGGAAGTGAGAACACTTAAGAGGGCTTGCATGGACCTATAAATGTCACTACTCTTGAAAGAATCCTTGTAACCTAGGAAATAGTTAGGGCAACGACCTTGCTAATAGTAGGCACGTTCTCATAGAATTAGCCAAAGTCCATCTCGGTGGTTCTCTAAGGAGCTGTCAGACCTTGGTTTATCTTTCTCGATACCCTCTTACCTCCATACGTATCAAATGCTCATAGTAATGGACGATTTCTATGAAAAACCAAAGGGTTTACTGATCCAGTCCTTCCTAAGGGATAGGTTGGACCCCGATTGCATGCTCTCAAAGCCTACATAACTCATGAGGATGCCCTCATGATGATCACCACGTGGCTACTAGTGGAAAGAAGTTGAATTCCTAAGAGGGCTTACACGGACCTATAGAGCAACGTTGCTACTCTTGAAAAAATCCTCGCGACCAGTAATAGGAAGGGCCATAGCCTTGCTAAAGGTAAGCACGTGCTCTTAGAATTAGCCAAAGTCCATCTTAGTGGTCCTCTGAGGACCCGTTGGACCTTGGTTTATCTTTCTCGATATGCTCCTAACTCCCTATGCATCAAATGCATACAGGAGTGGATGGCTTCAGCAAAAACCCAAAGTTTTTATTGATCTAGTCCTCCCTAATGGATAGGTCGAACCATGATTAGATGCCCTCAAAGCCTATGCAGCTTATGAGGTGCCCTTGTGGAGTTAGACCAATGAAAGGAGGGTGGTACACATTGTCAATGAGTTCCAACAGTTCACGTTGCTAAGGCATCTATTGAAACCCTCTGGTCTATCCTCACAGCTCTCTCTTTGGAACACTTTGAGATCTTAGATTGGTGGCTAGAATAGAGGCTCATTGAAGGCATGTAAACTCAACCTTAGATTTATTCTCAAAGGTAAAAGGGTTGGTTAACAAAGCGTGGCCTATAATATGACCTTCGCTAGGCATATTGCATAGCACCGCCATACCCTCGCATAAGGTTACGACCATTGAGTGACTAACACTCCTACAATAGGGCCATGACACATATAGCTGCTAGTATTACTCTATAAATACCCAATACTTCTCACACTGTAAGATAATCATACAACAAGTTCATAAGCTCATGCGCACAAAACCTACCTTATCTCTCTTAAGAATTACTTTGTTATATCTCTTCTCGAAGGTTTTGAGTGGACCCACCAGACCTTCTACTGTCACCACGTAGAATACCTCACACTTATAATATTTGAACCCAAAATAATTTGGTGACTCTAGTGTGAAGTATATCTACGATTAAAGTAGTGGTAACAAGAAGAGGGATGGGGAATCAACATGCTCCAACTCGAGAGCTCGAGGAAGAGCATTTAGGAGATACATTTAACTTGAGCAACCCTCCTTAAGAGAATCCCAACATTTCCATTGCCATAGTCGAGCCTAAGGACATGCAAAGACTAATTTTGGAGGCCATCCGAAACAACTACAAGGATGCCTAGCCCAAAGCCGAGGATGGAGAGCGACACATCCCAGATGCACCTTCAACCCAATGCATCCCACTCATCAAATAACACAGGTTACAATACCCATCGTCGCCTCAACCCAACAGAGTCCTATTGCAGCCTTAAACATAGGAGAAGTCATAGCCTCCGCGGGTTTCTTAACTTTAAAGTAACTCCAAGCTCTTCTTTATAAGAGCGCACCCACATTGCTCTAAGTGAAGCCACCTAAGCTGACTTCAAGCCTCCCTACCTTGTGAATTTTGCAAGGATACCTTATTTGCCAAAGTACAAGATGCCCACCTTCATTCTTTTTAGTGGGAAGTTTGGAAATTCTCATAAGCATTTTGGTACAATTCCTTGATTCATTAGGCATCTATACTAGTGATTGTGTTCATAGACTCAAAGAATTCTCTAAATCCCTTACTAACAAGGCATACATTTGGTATTCTAATCTTTTGGTAGGTACAATCAACTCGTGGGAGGAGATGACAACCGTTTTCCACTCTAAGTTCTTCAGCGCAGATGAAGAGGTGATTATGGTTACTCTGAGGGAAGAGCTTCAGACTATTAAGAAACTCTAGTAGAGTACATATAATGATTTTGTTTGCTCTTCCTCTGGTGCGATGAGACTACGACCGAGGGAAAACTAGTCAATATTTGCATCTCTAGAATGTTAGCTAAGTATAAGGTATATTTTAAGAACATGAGGATACTACCTTCTCAGAATAAATTGATTTTGTGAGGAAGACTAGTATGATAGTCTTTACCTTAGCTTTACCTCCATAAAAAGAGTCATGCAAGGAGAAGTGTGCCCCACTTGTTATAGCTACAGAGACCAAGGGAGTGAAGAAGGTGAAACCAACCAAGCGAGATCCAAAAGAGTATGTGGAATAACCCTCTCTTTTTTCTTGTTCATTCAAGGAAAGCCTCAATTGCATAGAAACTTGGGTGAAAGGTGGGATGTTGAAGCTCCCGATGATTTATAGGGAACCACCAGACCGAGACAAAGCCAAATCTCGATAATCGTTATTTCCACCATCAAGTAAGCCATCCAACGGTCGAGTATTGGCCAACACGATCGATTATTAGGAAGCCCTTGTTGTTTTATCTTACATCCACTACGAAGTCCATTAGAGTTCTTCTTGCTCAAGGGGTTGATGGGATGGAAAGACTTGTATACTACATTAGTCAAGTTCTACGAGGACTAGAAATAAGGTATACATCGATAGAAAGTCACAGTCCAAAAGTTCAAACATTATCTCTTATCTCACTCGGTCATACTCATAACTTAGGTGCGACCTTGTTAAGGGCCTCTTGATGAGGCCCCGTCTCTTAGGAGGCCCAACAAGATGGCTTCTATTGCTTGTGTAGAATGACAAGATGGCTTCTATTACTTATGGAGCACGACATCAAATGTCACATCCCTAGGGCAATAAAAATCCAAGCCCTACCTGTAGTACTTGTGTTCATAAAATAAGGTAAAGAAGTACTTTTACATATATTATATTGAATTAAATAATCCATTGATGAAAGATTTATTATTAATTTGAAAGATAGTATTGAAACTTTTGTTGAAAAGAGTTAAAATTTTTTTAAGAAGAAGGCACTGAATATTTTTTTTATTTTAAATTTGATGTTGAAATGAAAGAATTTTGAAGAAAAATAGTGATTGAAGTTGAAGAAAATAATTAAAAAAAATTTGGCAGAAAATATAATTTTTTTTTTATATTTCTAGATAATTTTTATAAAATTTTGTGAAGGAAGAAAAGATGAAAATTGATTTTTAAAGTGTCAATGGCAAAACAGTAATTATGTAATGGCAAAATAGTAAATTTTAAATGATAGCATAATTGTAAATAACCAATGGCAAATATGTAAGTAGCATTTTAAAAAATAAAAAAAAAATCGTAGATTTCATGTGAAGCGGCGGAAAAAAAAATTTTGAACGGTTAAGCGGTGGAAAAAAAATATCTCTGAACGGTGAAGAAGGAAACTTATAAGTATCTGAGCTTCAGAGATTTTGTTTTCCTACCAAATCCTGTTTGGTTTCTTTCTTTCTTCAATTCGAATTTCTTCGCAAAAAAGTTATAAAGAAAAATTTTCCAATATTAGAGATTGTACAGTCATTTAGTTACAATAGCAAGATTCAACATATTTGAGGTAAATTTTCAATAAGACTCATAACTAAATAACTATATTGTTTGAATTTAGTTATGAAATAGTAAGATTTATGAAAGTTTATGATTAGGTGTTGATGATCAGCAGTCTCAAGAAATTGCTGAAAGGAGCAGAAAAGGCAAGAATGTGATCAACGGGTTGCTTTAATAACTACATGGTGAGTTAGATTTACTTTTAGTAACTGAAATCAATAAAAATATGAATTTATTATATTTGAATAAATTTTGAATTATAATGATTTAATGATGTATTTTCTGTTCTGTATGATAATTGATTCATTTATTGATTAGAGATTAAATACTATGTTGAATATTAATTACATAAGAATATATATTTTAAAAATGATGGATTAATGAAAAATATGCTGAGAAGTTATATGAAATTTATGAAAATATAACTGAAAAATTGATATGATATATGAGGAGACAATTTAATAAATATGACAAAATATAATAATTTTGAAAAAGATCTAGATAGTTGAATTAAATGCTTTGATGTATGGTTGCTTGCATGTTATTGCTCATATACATAAAAGGCAAGACTAGGAAAGCAGTTGGTCTGGCTGAGAAGACCAAGAAGGCAGCTAGTCTCTTTGAAAAGACCAGGAAGGTAATTGATCTGGCTGAAACATGTTGACATGTGGGAAGACGTTCCCGGATGATAATATGAAATGATCTGATGAGAAAGAAAGAAAGATAATTAAAATTCATGCATTATATTTGTTTTAAATATTTATTATTAATGCTTGAGATGCTAAAGAATCAGTTTTGATTATTAAATGATTGATAGATAGATGAGTCTCATAATGAGACAATTTTGATAATAGATAAATATAAAGGATGACATAATAAAGAATTATACTATTGATTGTTTGTATGAAGTGAATTTTATGATGATATTAAACTGATAAAATATACAATATATATATATATATATATATATATATATATATATATTAAAAGAGGATAGCCTGATAATTTATTTATTAAGAGAAATTGATAAATGATTGAATTGGAATGTGAGAAGAGACAGATGATTAATTATGTTGATTTAACAATGAATGAATATAACAAGAAGTATACAAATCAAGTACTTCTAGTAAATTTAATTCACTGAGCTTGTGAAGCTCACTCCTCATTGTTAAATAATTTCAGGTAGCGGGTAAGACATAGATTTGTGAGCTGAGATTCAGAGTGAGTTATTATCTGTAAGTCTCGTGGTCCACATCCTCAGACTAATGGAAGAAATATTTTTTTTTGTAGATATTCATGCATAATATATTGTATATATTGTTTCAGATAAAATATTAATAATGTAACTCCCCTGTTGAGGGTTGAGGGTTGATGTATATATATATATTTTCAATTGATGTACGTTTTTATACTGTTGCATATATGTATCATGCTAGGATTTTAAAACGTGACAACACTGTCTCGAGGGTGGCCAACCCAGGATAGGTCATTACAATTTTAGTATCAAAGCATTAGGTTTTATGATTCTATAGACTGCATAAAAATTTAAAGAAGTAGAAGATTCAAATAAACTACATTTTAATGCATAGTCTGAGGATGACATGTGGACGTTCTAGAGCTAGAGGTAGAGTACTGAACCAGAGAGTATGTGGTAGACCCCAATATTTAGAAGAGCTGAATCTGAGAGGGAGGTCGAGTATGTGGTTCATGCAAGGGAACAAGTTGCTAGTAAAGCTGGTACTAGTAGAGGTAGGAAAGAATCTGATATTAGGAGAGATGAGTTGAAAGAAGTTCTTGATCGTGCTATAGAGAGAATGAATGTAGTAGAAGAAAGGACTAATAATTTACATAGGAGATTAGAAGAAAGGGCTATAACAGAATCTGATATGGTGAGACAAGAGGTTTATGAGGGAGAAGGTGTGTTTGCACATGGGATGCAAGGGGATTGTTTTATGAGATTTATTAAATTTAAACCCCAATCTTTTAGAGGATAGTTAAATCCTATTAAGGCTAAGACGTGGATTAAACATGTTGATAAATATTTTAAAGTCTTACGAGTGACAAATATGTAGAAGGTTGCTTTTGCTTCATTTAAGCTGGAAGATGAGGCTTCTCAATGGTGGGAGAATATTCTGCCTAGAGTAAGTACACAGTTAGATCAGCCTTTAACTTGGTGTAAGTATAAAGATGTGTTCTTTGTGAAGTATTTTTTAGATATGTTTTTGAGCATAGCAAGAGAGAGATTTTATTCATTTATGGCAGAATACTTTGTCTGTGGCTGAGTATGATAGTATATTTATAGCCCTGTTGGGGTTTGTACTTGAGTTAGTAAATACAAAGGAGAGGAAATATAAGAGATTTTTAGACGGGTTACACTATGAAATTCAAACTAAAATCTCTTATATGAGTATTGTGAATTATGCTATAATGGTTGATAAAACATTACAGATTGAGAAAGATATAATGGAGTTTAAAGGTAGGAGGGATTAGCTGAAGAGGTCTATATTGGAGTTTAGTGGTAGTAGTATGAGTGTGCAGGGTGGGAGACCACCCCAAAGGGGGCGTTCCTTGTCACAGGGACCTGTAATGCAAAGTCAGATGCAAGAAAGATCTGTTGCTTCTATAGCTCATATTAGTATTAGTGGGACCCGCAGATTTGGGAGATAGGCTATGGGAACTGGAAGTTATGGTTGAAGAGTAAGTATGCCACCAAGGGGAAGTGGTAATCTAATATATGATTGAGAGACAAGAGTTCACTATAGATGTAATCAGACAGGGCATCTATCTAAGAATTATCCTACTCTGATGTGCTCTGTATATGGTGAGGGTTGAGACAAGTGATAGAGGTGTTGGGAGAAAACAAGTGGAGACAGGTGGTGGATTAGGGAATATGAGGGGCAGAGGTAGAGGATCAATTTCTGAGAGAGAACGTAGTGGTTAATTATAGCCCAGAGACATTAGACTCTATGCGTTGACCCAACAGGATGCATAAGCCACTCCTGATATTGTTATGGGTATGGTATCTATTCTTAATAGACCTAGTAGATTATTGATTGATCCTAGTGAAACACATTCTTTTGTATCTAGTGTTTATATGAAATCTATTGATGCATGTATTAGTTCTTTGATGCATGCTGTTATTGTTGAGATTCCTACTGGGGATAGGGTTATTATCAGGACAATTTACCGGGGTTGTATAATTAGGATGGCTGATAGAGAATTTGAAGTTGATTTGTTGACTTTAGATATGATAGATTTTGATTTAATTCAGGGGATGAATCAGTTATCTATTTATCATGCTTAGGTAGATTGTTTTAGGAAGAATGTGAAGTTCAGGATATCATGACAAAAGGAGTTTAATTTTCAAAGAGAACGTAAGATACTTGCCAACTGTCTTATTTCTTCTCTGACTACTAGTAGATGGTTGAAGAAGGGTTGCGAGGATTATTTGGCGTATGTGGTGGATTCTAGAAAGGAGATTAGGAAGTTAGAAGAAATCTTAGTAGTAAATTTTTTTTCTGATGTGTTCCCTAAGGAGTTGTCTGGTTTTCCTCCCAACAAGGAGATTGAGTTTTCTATTGAGGTGATTCTGGGATCAACACCCATATCTATAGCACCTTACAGAATGGCACCAGTTGAGTTAAGAGAGTTGAAAGTTCAGCTTCAGGAGTTGCTAGATAAACAATTTATTCGACTTAGTATGTCACCTTGGGGAGTCCCTTTGTTGTTCGTGAATAAGAATGATGGAACGATGAGGTTGTGTATTGATTATGGACAATTAAATAAGATCACCATCAAGACTAAATATCCTTTGCCCAGAATAGATGATTTATTTGATCAATTACAGGGGGCTATGGTGTTTTCTAAGATAGACCTGAGATCAGGTTATCATCAGTTGAGGATAAATGAGGGGGACGTGCCTAAGAGTGCTTTTAGGACATGTTATGGCCATCATGAGTTCCTTGTGAAACCATTTAGGTTGACTAATGCTCCTATAGTATTTATGGATCTAATGAATCAGGTGTTTAAACCATTCTTGGATAGATTTGTGATTGTATTTACTGATGATATTCTGGTATATTCCAAGAATGAAGACAAACATGTGCAACATTTAGAGGTAGTGTTGAAAATTCTGAGGAGAGAGAAATTGTATGCAAAGTTCTCTAAGTGTGAGTTTTGGTTGAATGAAACATATTACTTGGGGCTTGTTGTGTCAGGAGATGGTATAGTAGTGGACCCACAGAAAGTTGATGCAATGTTGAATTGGGAAAGACCCATTAGTGTGACTGAAATTAGAAGCTTTTTGGGGTTGGTTGGTTATTATAGGAGGTTTATCCAAAATTTTTCTATTATTGTTGGACCATTGACTAGATTAACTAGGAAAGAAGTGAACTTTATGTGGTCAGAAGAATGTGAGAAGAGTTTCCAGTTGTTGAAAGAGAAATTGACTACTGCTCCGGTAGTAGTGCTTCCTTATGGTGATAAAGGGTTTGCGGTATATAGTGATGCATCGCATCAGGGGTTGGGATGTGTGTTGATGCAACATGGGAGAGTTATCGCCTATGCTTCTAGGCAATTGAAGAACCATGATAGAAATTACCCGACCTATGATTTAGACTTGGTTGTCATAGTTTCTGCTTTAAAGATTTGGGACATCATCTGTATGGAGCCACTTATGAAATTTTTAATGATTATAAATTTTTGACGCATTTACCTACATATAGAGAGTTAAATTTGAGGTAGAGGAGGTGGATAGAGTTGATTAGTGACTATGGCTATACACTTCAATATCATCCAAGAAGGCTAATGTAGTAGCTAATGCATTGAGTAGAAAGTCTACAGGGAGATTAGCTACTATTAAGAGTCATGATAGAATTGAGAGAATAGAGGAGATTATGTGATTACATGGAGTACCTTTGAGCATTGTATCAGATAGAAATTCTAGATTTACTTTAAGATTTTGGAGGGGGTTTTAAAAAGCTATGGGTACACTGTTGCAGTTTAGTACAATTTTTTATCCTCAAACTGATGAGCAGAGAGAGAGAATCATGAGAATAATGAAGATATGTTGAGGGCAAGTGTATTGAGTTTTTTAGTGAGCTGGGATGCCTATTTACCTTTAATCAAGTTTGCATACAATAATCAGTATGAAGCTAGTATTCGGATGGCACCATTTGAGGCTTTAAATAGTAAAAGATGCAGAACTCCAGTATGTTGGGAAGAAATTAGAGGAAGAAAGATATTTGGTTCAAAAATGATAGATTTGACTACTGAGAGAATCAAATTGGTTAGAGAGAACCTTAGAGCAGCACAAAACAGACAGAAGGGATATGCTGATAATAGAAGACGACCTCTTGAGTTTCAGATTGGTGACTGGATGTATTTGAAGATATCTCTGTGGAAGGGTGTATTGAGATTTAAAAAGAAAGGAAAATTAAGTCCAAGATTTGTGGGGCCATATAAGGTGATTGAAAGAGTTGGACCAATAGCATATAGATTGGATTTGCCTCAAGAGTTAAAGATTTTGCACAATGTGTTTCATGTTTCACTTTTGAGAAAGTGTTTACATGATGGATCCCATAGTATTCTGAGTCAGGCTGTAGAACTTCAAAAAGATTTGACCTTTATGCAAGTACCAGTCAGAATTCTAGATAGAAAGGCAAAAGTCTTGGTAATAAAGTTATTCCTTTAGTCTAAGTGTTATGGCAGAACAAAGATGTTGAAGAAATTACTTGGGAGCATGAGGCAAGAATTAGGAAACAGTACCCCTAACTTTTTCATGAGTTAGGTAAGGAAATTTCAGGGATGAAATTTTTATAAGGTGAGTAGAAATGTAGTACTCTTGTTCATAAAATAAAGAAATAATTAATTTTACATATATTAAATTGAATTAAAAAATCTATTAATGAAAGATTTAGTACTGATTTGAAATAATATTGAAAATTTTGTTGAAAAGAGTTAGAAATTTTTTAAGAAGAAAGTACTGAAAAGTTTTGAAATTTGAAGTTGAAATGAAAGAATTTTGAAGAAAAGTATTGACTGAAGTTGAGGAAAATAATTAAAAAACATTTTGAAGAAAATATAAAATTCTTATATTTCTCTATAATTTTTACAAGGAAGAAAAGATGAAAAATTGATTTTTAAAAGGTAAATGGCAAAACTGTAATTATATAATGGCAAAACAGCAATAATGTAACGGGGAAACAATAAATTTTAAATGATCACAGAATTGTAAATAACCAATGACAAATATGTAAATTTTATTTAAAAAATATAAATAAAATCGCAAACTTCACGTGAAGTGGTGGAAAAAAAAAAATTTGAACGGGTAAGCGGTGGAGAAGGAAAAAAAAAGGTTGCTTATAAGTCTTTGAGCTTCAGAGACTTTGTTTTCCTACTAAATCCTGTTTAGTTTCTTTCTTCAATCCAAATTTCTAAGTAAAAAGTTATAAAGAAAATTTCTCTAATATTAGAGATAGTATAGTCATTCAATTAAAATAACAAGATTTTATCATAGTATAGGTAAATTTTCAATAAGAATCATAACTAAATAATTATATTGTTTGAATTAAGTTATGAAATAGTAAGATTTATGAAAGTTTATGATTATGTGTTGGTGATCAGCAATCTCAAGAAATTGCTGAAATGAGCAGGAAATGCAATGAGATGATTCACGAGTAGCTTTAAGTGTTACATGGTGAGTTAGACTTACTTTTAGTAATCGAAACCAATAAAAATATGAAGTTACAATATTTGAATAAAATGTTGAATTATAATGATTTAATGATGTATTTTATGATATATATGATAATTGATTGATTTGGGATTAAATAGTATGTTGAATATTAATTATACAAGAATTTATATATTAAAAAGGATGGATTAATAAAAATTTTGCAAAGAAGTTTTATGAAATTTCTTAAAATACTATTGAAAAATTTATATGATATACGGGGAGACAATTCATTAAATATGATAAAATATAATAATTTTGAGAATGATCTAGATATTTGAATTGAATGCTTTGATGTATGCTTGGTTGCATGTTATTGTTCATATGCATAAAAGGGAAGACCAGGAAGGCAACTGGTTTGGCTGAGAAGACCAGGAAGGCAGCTGCTCTGGTTGAAAAGACCAGAAAGGTAGCTGGTCTGGCTGAAATATGTTGACATGTGGGAAGACGTTTCCAGATGATAACATGAATGATCTGATGAGAAAGAAAGAAGGATAATTTAAATTCATGCATTATATTTGCTTTAAATATTTATTATTAATGCCTAAGATGCTAAAGAATCAATTTTGATTATTAAATGATTGATAGATAGATGAGTCTCATAATGAGACAATTTTAATGATAGATAAATAGAAAGGATGACATAATAAAGAATTATATTATTGATTGTTTGTATGATGTGAATTTTATGATGATATTAAATTGATAAAATATATGTGATATATGTATTAAAAGTTGATAGCTTGATAATTGTTTTATTAAGAGAAATCGATAAATGATTGAATTAGAATGTGAGAAGAGATAAATGATTAATTATGCTAATTTAACAATGAATGAATATAACTATAAGTATACAAATTGAGCACTTTTAGTAAATTTAATTCACTGAGCTTGTGAAGCTCACTCCTCATTGTTAAATAATTTCAAGTAGCGGGCAGAACACTTAGATTTATGAGCTGAGATTCAGACTGAGTTATTATATGTAAGTCTTGTGGTCCATATCCACAGACCAATGGAAGGAATTTTTTTTTTTTTTGTAGATGTTCATGCATAGTATATTATACATATTGTTTCAGATGAGATATTAATAATGTAACTCCCCTATTGAGGGTTGATGTATATATATATTTTCAGTCAATGTATGTTTTTATATTGTTACATATATGTGTCGTGCTGGGATTTCAAAACGTGACGACACCGTCTCGGGGGTGGCTAACCCAGGATGGGTCGTTACACTATCTAAACTGCTAGCTCTTTCCTTCGTAAGACTTTAAGATTCCATTCGAAGGGATCCCTAGGTAAATGGGGGCCATGATTGCTGAAATATAGTGGACACTTGAGTTTGATAGATTTGCAACTGTTAATGGATGCGATGTAGACCTAGATCTAACTGCCCCTGCTGAGGAAACCCTCTCGTTTGTCTTTAAGCTTTACTTCCAATGTAGCTATAATATAGCCGAGTATAAAGCCCTAGCCTTGCGAATCATAGTAGTAAGAGACCTCGAGGTGCAACAATTGGAAATTCAAGGGGATTCTATACTTGTGATAAAGCAAGTCCAAGGAGAAATGCTATTAAGGAATTTACTTTGACTCTATATCAAACCCTGGTGCAGTAACTGCTCAGCCAATTTCAAGAAGCAACCTTCGTGCGAACCCCAATAATTGTTAACAAGCATACCAATGCTTTAGCAACCTTTGCGTCTAAAGTAAAATTTGACTAATAGAAGCTAGACATTTCAGTTACCAATAAATCTAAGGTTGTCCTTGTATTCCTCTAGGACTACTACGAAGCCCTTGATTAAAGCAACCGTATCTTTTCACAGCTATCTAGAACCAAGGTCACCTTAGCTTTACCAATCATGGAGTTGGCTCATTACACTGTCTTGTGAGGCAAGCTATACTACCGCACTCTAAACAGTGTCTTGCAAAGATGCCTATCCCCATTGGAAGTTGAGCACCTTTGAGTGTTGTCCATAGGGAAGTCTACAGTCAAGAAGGCTCAAGGTTTTATCGGAGGATCCAATGACCAAGTTACTATTGGCAAAACATGGAAAAGGAAGCTACATGTGTTCAACAGTGAATGTGAGCTATGTCATAGGGTATCAGACCCAACAAATTGCCACTTTGCCGAATCCATGGAAGATTGGTGTGCAGTTACTTTGCTTATCTCAATGATGGCACCTTATCTGAAGCTACAACAGATGCAATCACTACCAAGAATAAGTCATAAAGGTATTATGTGAATGATGGAGTCCTATACACAACGGGTTATGGAGGTAGCCCGAAGTGTCATGGGCGCTTCTTATAGCATCGAAGTTGGTGAGCATCAAGGGGTAGAAAGCTATAATATCACTTGTTCCACTTAGGAAACTATTGGCCAACCATGGAAGTAGATGCCAATGATTTCTCATGAAGGTGTAAGGAAAGCTAACTACACGTTGATTGCGTTCATATTCCTGCTGTTGAGATGTAGGGCATCGATCCACCATTGGTTTTTCATACTTGGGGAATGGACATCATCGGACCCATCTCTCCACCTTATTAAAGGTGTGAATGGATTTTACATGTGATTGAGTGTCTTACTAAATGGGTTAAAGCATTATCCTTGAGAAATATTGATGGAAAGACTATTGCGAACTTCATTAAAGAGCACACCATTTGCGAATTTGGGATACCAAGGCGCATCATTTCGGATAATGAAACTCTTTTTTGTGAATAGGCAGGTAAGAAAAACTTTGGAGGAGTACAGTGCAACACATCAAAATTTGATGCCCTACTACCAAAAAGGTAATGGATATGCAAAACCTTCGAACAAAGTCTTTTTGTGAATCCTAATTAGGATGGTTAGTTGCCTCTTCAGGTTTGTCATACTTCTCAGCATTCTTAGCACGAGTAGCATGAAAAGCTACAATCTCATCTTGAAGCAGCTGAATGGACTCACACAAGTCAGCTAGCTTCTCACCATGCATTGTCTCTAACAGTTCACCCTTAACATATCAGAGACTTTCCTCTAGCTCATTCAGCCAAGCTCTTAACCAACCCATATAATGACATGCTTTATCGGACTCCTCCACATATTCATAGTACAGCTTGAATTCATCATGAGTACAGTTTTGCAGTCCCTTGTTCAATTCTTACACAACCATCAACACGGTTCCTTGTAAAGTAGACTTTGTGTATGGGGATTTGAAGTGAATATTTCTCCAAAAGGCACTCATACTTGGAGAAGACCTATTTGCAAGTCTCTGCATATGGGTGGTTTATGGGGATGCCTTGGAGAATAGTCATCAAGGGTACTGACAATGGGGCTACGACTTGGGAGCCAAACATAATTTCCTTTTACAGGACCATCTTAGAATGGGTGCACTTGTGAGGGTTGGACTTTGAATATTTCTCCATAGAGCCAACTATAAAGACCTTAAAGCCTTGATTAGAGTGTTGGGGGTGCTCTCTCAAAGGGCTCTGATTGAGAAGGGTTGCTTGCATTTCTACCTCTTTCTCTTCTTATTCCATTTCTCTTTCCTCTTCGACTCTTCTCTCTCTGTCTCCAACCTCTGGTGTAGTGGCAACCATTTCAACTTTAGAGTTAATAAGATTGAAGAAGGTGCAATTTTCAATACCATTTATTTGGGCATTTGTTCCGATAAGTGTCTCTTCTATCTCCCATTGACTGCCACATGGGCTACCACCCATACCTTGGGACCAATTTTGAATGAAACATGAAAAATGGATCACACCAACAAGGTGGTGATCTCTTCGCCACCAAGTATAGGAGGGTTTGGAGCCCAAATGATGGGGGTAGTCAAACATCCACCTATGGAACCACCCACCAAGTTAGGCATTGTGTTCAAATCATCCTATATTGGTGACCCTTCTTCCTCCGAGGCCTACGACTGTTACACAGAGGGTTTCAAGATAAGTATATAACACTTTGAAATGCATACATCAAATTCATAAAATGAAAAATCTAAATTAAAATGTAAGGATTAGAAAAAAACATTACCACCATAACACTCATACCTTTCTCTTTCTTGCTAAGAAGGTATCGCCTAGATTTTCGGGTTGATAGCCCTAGGGAGAGGCTCCGCTCTAGTGGCTTCTCGGGACTTGGTAATTTTCTTCCTTGAAGGCTCCCTCATCACAACCCTTTTTTTTTTTTTACTTGATTAGGCTCTAAAAGCTAAATCATTTGCCAAAACCATAGGGAGATTTAGCATGTCATCCTTGATAGTGATATTAACATAATTGTGTAGCCTCTTGTCTTCCACCTTCCAAAACTTAAGAAACCACAAGTTCTACCAGGGTTTCGAGTGCCTCTAGGTATCGGGATTTTTTACCGCCAATAAAATAGGATGCTGAAATTCTCCTCCAAAAATCTGTTCAAAGGAACAATGTACCCCATAGCTGGAGAAGTGACTAAGGGAGGGATGCTCTCATCATTACCAAGTTACCTCATAGGTATGTGAGGACTATTTCTTAGAACTCTCTTGGAATCTTCAAAATAGGTAGGCAGGGATCTGGGGATCAAAATCAACGCTATTCTTAGCTCTTTGCTTGAAACACCACCCGAGAAGTTCACCATTGTTTGTGTATCATTAAAGAGTGGGCACCAGCTTCAAGAGTAGGGTTCAGAGCATAAGATCTAAAAAAAAATTCATCCTCAACATTAATGAAATTTACTAATAGCTTCTCTAAATCCCTCTCTATCCATTTCAACAATCAAAACATGGTCACCTCGACATTGGACTCTGACGAGTACCTTAGAAAATGATCGAAGAGGAAATGTTATAGAAACTAAGGTAAAATGTAATTTTTCACATCATACATCCGAAATGACGTGCATTAGGAATCCTTCATGCTATCAAGCTAATAGTATAAAGATCCTAGAAAGAAGGCTATAAGGGGGAGATTTGTCTCCTTAGACAACATCATGACCATCGGGATGACCCTCAGATGGAAAGAGGCTTTAGTGCTCCCCATGAATACATACCATGTCAACAAAAGAGTGAGGAAGGTTGAGAGCTCATTGGGATGGTTCTCAGGTATCCCAAGAAGTTCGAGACCCACTTCACTATTGTGAAGTCGCTCTGAGTCCTTATGAAAATGCCTAACCCAACCATTGAAGGTACACTTGGGACTTGAATTGGCAACAAGGACAGTCCCTGCCTTAACATGACCAGTCTTGGTCTTCCTAACTTTGACAATCTATTCAACCAAAAAATCAACAACACTTTCATTGGAGCCCAAATTTAACTTCGCATGATTAATTTCATCTGTGAGGGAGAGGCGTAAAGTGGCTTCCACATCATCTAACAAAATACCTATCTCCCCAAAATCGGTGACAACTGTCTTGGCTAGAGAAGACCAACAAGAGTAGAGAATGTCGATGTCAGCTTTATCTCGGATGGGCATCTTAACCACGTTTTCCGTAACTGCATAGTAGATGTCTGCATCCTTTAGGATTTTGGAATACGTGGCATAATTAAAGATCTTATTTGCCCATCTTTCCCATCAATGGGGTGTGACAATGTTGGTCACATGAATGTATAAAGAGGCACGAATCTCTCTGCGACCTACTAGGAGTGTCACGCACAAAAGGCCCATACGGTCGATACCATCCTTGTTTCTTATAGAAAAAGTCTTTCATCCAAGCTTTAGCTTTCTAAACTTCTAGATCCAAAACCACTAATACCTCACCACCATTCTTCAGTACTTCGTAACCCTCTCATCACCAAAAAAACTACTCATGTGTAATTGATGAATGCTAAATATTACATGTTTTAGCCCCTTAGTTTACATTTGTTGAGTTCTTAATTATGTTATTTCGTGCTATTTTATCTATTTTCTATATTTTATGTGTTTTTATAGGTTTTGGAATAAAATGAAGCAATGTGGAAACTTCAGGGCTTAAAGAGCAAAAGCTGAGGATACCTAGTGCGATCGAGTGCACATGACGTGCGATCGTACGCACACGGCATGAGATCAGTCGCACCTACGCTCGAGCGCACCAGACTTGCGATCGATCGTAAGTGACTCGCACATCCCACATTGGAAAGGAAACATTTGATACTGCACATATATTACAGCGCACTGTGATGCGCTCGAGTGCAACAGGGCTGCGATCGATCGCACCAGATTTGCGATCGATCGCAAAGAGGCAGTATCCCACACCGAATTTACAGCTCATTGTACTCCGAGAATTCCCTTGTATAAACACTATCCCACCTCATTATTCAGTGGGCAGTCTGGTGGATTTCTACTAGCATTCTAGTAGATCTCCTAAGGGCTTTTGCCACCACCGGGGGAAGTGCTGCCCAACAGTGTGTGAAATTTCTCCCAATGTACAGTCAGTTTTAATTCTTTTCAAGTTTTTAATGCTTAGCACTTTTTATTGTGAAATTTAGTTTCATGATAATGGGTGGCTAAAATCTTCAGCTAAGGTTGAAGATGAAGCTTCGCCATTGTTTAGCATTATATTTTCAGATATGTTTATACAATTCTGATATGTTTAGTTTAAATGTTCTATTTCAATTGTTTGAGTAAATTCTTACTATTGATAGTTTTTAATTGTTTTGTTGGATATTCTGTGTGTTTTATCCGATGGATACGTCGAATCCTTTTCGATTAAATTGGATTTCCTTTGTGATTTGTTAAAAGCGGATACATTGGATGCTTTTGGTTTAATTGGGATATTCGTTGTTTTTTGTTGGATTCATGGAATGTTAGATAGATTATTTTTTATATAGAACATGAAGATATATGCTTTACTTTGGTTGGGTGGATTCTGAAACCTTAGTGTTTTCATCATTAGTTATTAAATCAATTTAGTTAGTTTAGTTTATATTTGTTTTGCAAAAATATAATTCATGATTCGGAACTAGGTTAAAATAAGGTTAGTTTAGATAAAAATCTATTTTCACATCGCATTCCTTGTGGATTCGACCTCGCACTTGCACAACACTATATTGCAAATGATTCGTGCGCTTGCGAGTAATTTAAAACTCACAACAAGTTTTTGGCGTCCTTGCCGGGGAATGTTTTTGTTTGTGAAATTTTTGTCTAAATTGATTTTATTTTTCTACTAGTTTAGTTAGCATTTTTGTTTTATTTTATTTTGCTGCTTCTGCTAGTTAGTTTGTTTTACTGTTTTCTGTTTGGTGTATGCTTGGTCGGAGATCCCTGAATTTAGAATTGACACCTTTAGATCCCGATTTAGAAAGAACTCTTAGGAGACAGAAGAAGTCACTTGCTGAACAAGAGACAATTGAGATGGGAGAAAACTTGAGGAACCAAGAGCAACCTGGAGCGTGGAACGTGGACTCCACCACGTCCCTGAGATATTTGTTCGCACCAATTGCGACTAACTCATCTTCCGGCATCGTGTTGCCACCCACCAATGCTACCCATTTTGATTTAAAGCCACATGTCATCCAATTCCTACCCTTATTTCATGGCTTAGATCTTGAAAATCCTTACAGCCATGTAAAGAAGTTCAAAGACATTTGTGTCACATTCAAGTTCCAGAACTTCTCTGAGGAGTCAGTCCATCTTAGACTTTTCCTTTTTCTCTTCATGATAGAGCTAGGGCATGGTTGGATTCCAACACGTCCAGGTCTATTACATCTTGGGAAAATCTGCTGAGTAAATTCTATAATAAATTTTTCCCAATGTCTAGAGTGATTGAGTACCGAAAGGAAATTAGTTCTTTCACTCAGGAGGAGGATGAAAAGTTTTGTGAGAGTTGGGAGCGTTTTAAAGAGTTACTGATTAGATACCCTCCACATGGATATGAGAAGTGGAGACTTGTTCAGTTCTTCTACCAAGGGTTGACTCAACCCAACCGTAGCATGATCGAGTCTATGAATGGTGGGGCATTCTTAAGTCTGACAGGGGATGAAGCATACAAGGCATTGGACAAGTTGTCCGACAACTCACAGCAGTGGGATTTTTCAAGCTGTCGGGACAAGTTCATTCGTGCTCCTAGGAAAAGAGGCATAGGAGACTGACTTGAAGATAAAGATAGATGCTCTCACCAAGAAAATTGACGCTCTCACTATGGGCAAGTCCATCAATGCTGCCAATACAATTAATGACGATTGCTGTTCCATCTGTGCTAGTCCTATGCATTTAGCACAGAATTGTCCATCTATGTTGGCTTTTGCCGAGTGTCCCACGGAACATGTAAACGCTTTCGATGACTATAGGAGGTAATCAGGTGGATCCTACTCTAAGACTTACAATCTAGGGTGGTGGAACCACCCTAATTTTTCATGGAAGCAGAACCAATCGCTTAATCAGGGAGGAGCCCCTCATCATGCTCACAATCAATACCCTCCTGGATTGCCTCCACCAATTCAAAGTCATGATTGCTCAGTCCATCTAGCACCAGCATCTGCTTACCATACTCCCACTCAAGTGCCAATACCGGTTTCACAATCATTGGAGGACACCTTCAAGGAGTTCATGAAGATGACCGGCCAATCCATCAGCGAAGTGAGGAGTGCAACAATAGTAAACACCCAAGCGATTGCCAATCTAGAGAGTCAAATGGGGCAAATCACAAGTCACTTGGGTGAAAGAGAAAAGAGAAAGTTCCCCAGTCAGCCCGTGACTAACCCGAAGAGACAATTTGTGATTGGAAATTCATCAACTTCTACGCACGGGGAGGAACAAGTGCAATCGATTGTCACACTAAGGTCTAGGAGACAAGTGGATAATCGAGTGAAAGAGAGCCCTGCTATGCAGCAAGGGCAAGAAAGTGGCAACAAGGAGAAGAGAGATGCTGAGCCATCTACAGCCACTCCTACTGTGAATGACCCTCCTAGGTCGTTTGTACCTAAAGCACCTTACCCTGAGAGATTACAAGTGCCCAAGAAAGGAGGGAAGTTTGAAGAAATTCTTGAGGTGTTCAAGCGAGTCCAAATTAATATTCCACTTTTGGATGCCATCGAGCAAGTGCCATCATATGCCAAGTTCTTAAAGGACTTGATCACTATCAAGAGGAGGACAAATGTCCCGAAGAAGGCATTTTTGACCGAGTAGGTTAGCTCAATCCTTCAGTGCAAGCTGCCGATCAAGTATAAGGATCCAGAGTGTCCTACCATCTCTTGCATGATAGGAGTCAGCCAGATTGAGAGGGCTCTATTGGATTTAGGAGCCAGTTTGAATCTTCTACCCTATTCAGTTTATTTGCAGTTGGGGTTAGGAGAATTGAAGCCCACATCGACAACACTTCAATTAGCTGACAGGTCAGTGAAAATACCACGGGGAGTAGTTGAGGACGTTTTGATAAAGGTAGATCAGTTTTATTTCCCCATGGATTTTATTGTGCTAGATACAGAACCGGTCCAGAATATAGGGATTCAGATACCGGTGATTCTAGGGCGACCATTGTAGGACAGGGGTGATGAAGATTTCCTTCGGAAATATGACAGTGGAGTTGAATATTTTTGATATCACTAAGCAACCACTGGAATTTACTGAAGTGAGAAATATATGCTTCATAGAGGAGATTATTGAAGATACGGTGGATGAATTAAGCATGGAGGACCCCCCTGGAGGCATGCTTTGCTCAGCTTGGAGAGGATATGGATTTGGATAAGTTACTTGAGCAAGCAAATGCCATTTTAGAGTCTGCTCCTACGGAGAGTAGTGAGAAGGAAGAGACTGAAGAACTTGAGCATCCTAAGAAGGAACTTAAACCCTTACCGGACAATCTTCAGTATAAGTTCCTAGGTCCAGCAGAGTCTTTGCCTGTGATTATAGCTTCAGATTTGGTTGACACTTAAGAGGAGAAATTATTAGATGTGTTGAGAGAACACATGGAAGCTATAGGCTGGACCATTGAGGATATTAAGGGAATCAGCCCCTCGTTGGTAATGCACAAGATATATTTGGAGGAGAATGCCAAGCCATCGAGGGAGCCACAAAGAAGGCTCAACCCAGCTATGCAAGAGGTTGGGAGGGCAGAAGTAATTAAGCTGTTAGATGCAGGGATCATTTATCCCATCTCTGATAGCAAGTGGGTGAGCCCAATTCATGTCGTGCTAAAGCGAGCTGGATTAACGGTAGTGAAGAATAAGGACGACGAGTTGGTGCCAACTCGTGTTCAGTAAGGGTGGAGAGTGTGTATAGATTACCGTAAACTGAACGTTGCCACAAGGAAGGATCATTTTCCACTCCCATTTATTGATCAGATGGTGGAGCGTTTGGCTGGGCACGATTATTATTGTTTTTTGGATGGTTATTCTGGATATAACCAGGTCCCCGTGAACCCCGAAGATCAGGAGAAGATAACATTTACCTGTCCTTTTGGGACGTTCACCTACCGTCGCATGCCCTTTGGGTTATGCAATGCACCTTATATTTTTCAGCGGTGCATGGTCAGCATATTCTCTGATATGGTGGAGCGTTCTTTAGAGATTTTCATGGATGACTTTTTCGTCTTTGGTTCATCATTTGAGGAGTGTCTGCACCATCTCACTTTGGTTTTAGTGTGGTGCAAGGAGAAGAACCTAGTGCTTAATTGGGAGAAGTTCCATTTTATGGTCAAGCAAGGTATTGTACTGGGGCACGTCATATCCCATCGGGGGATTGAGGTAGACAAAGCGAAGGTGGACCTGATTTTCAACCTTCCACCCTCACGTACAGTGAAAGAGGTTTGATCTTTTCTGGGCTATGCAGGATTCTACAGGCGATTTATCCAGAATTTCAGCAAGATCGCCCAGTCCTTGTGCAAGTTATTAATGAAGGATGCCCCATTTGTATTTGATGAAGATTGTAAGAAAGCATTTGGGGATCTGAAGAAGATTCTGACGTCCACACCCATTATTCAGCCACCCAATTGGGGTGTGCCTTTTGAAATTATGTGTGATGCATCAGACTATGCTGTTGGAGTTGTTTTGGGGCAGCGTGTTGACAAACTTCCCCATGTTATCTATTATGCAAGTCGAACTCTAAACGACGCATAACTCAATTACTCTACCACTGAGAAGGAGTTGCTAGCAGTCGTTTTTGCATTAGACAAGTTCAGATCCTACTTGTTAGGATCTAAAGTCATTATCTACTCGGACCATGCAGCATTGAAGTATCTTTTCTCTAAAAGAGATGCTAAATCTCGTCTTATCTGATGGATCTTGCTACTTCAAGAGTTCGACATAGAGATTCGGGATAAGAAAGGTTCCGAAAATGTGGTGGTGGACCATTTGTCTAGATTGAGAGTGGATTTCACTGAGGCTGCCACTCCCATTTCTGAGACCTTTCCTGATGAACAATTGATGCACATTGCTCACAATCCCATGCCATGGTTTGCTGATATAGTGAACTATCTTGTCATCGGTCAAATGCCTTTGCATTGGGGGCGACAAGATAAATCAAAGTTTTTGGCCATGGTAAAACACTTTTTCTGGGATGATCCTTACCTGTTCAAGTATTGTCCCGATCAGATCATCAGAAGGTGCATTCCTGAGCATGACCAATCTAATGTCATCGCCTTCTGTCATGATCATGCTTGTGGAGGCCATTTCAGTGCTAAAAAGACCGTTGCAAAGATTTTGCAGTGCGGATTCTATTGGCCTACCCTGTTTCGAGACTCTCACACTGATTGTGTATCTTGTGAGTGTTGCCAAAAGCTAGGGAGTATTTCTAGGAGGAATATGATGCCCCTCAACCCCATTCTGATTGTTGAGATTTTTAATGTGTGGGGCATTGATTTTATGGGACCTTTCCCAAACTCCTTTGGCTATCTATACATTCTAGTTGCTGTGGACTATCTGTCCAAATGGGTGGAAGCAGTTGCATGCAAGACCAATGGCCATAAAGTTGTGGTCCAATTTTTGAAGAACAATATCTTTGCTCATTTTGGTATGCCTCGAGCAATTATAAGTGATGGAGGTAAACATTTTTGCAACAGGATTTTTGAGCAGTTGATGAAGAAGTATTTCATCACACACAAAGTTGCCACCCCGTATCACCCACAGACGAGTGGACAAGTGGAAATTTCTAATCGCGAGATTAAGCACATTTTGGAGAAAACTGTGAACCTTAATAGAAAGGACTGGTCTCTGCGATTGACTGATGCATTGTGGGCATATCGAACAGCATTCAAGACGCCAATTGGCATGTCTCCATACCGTATTGTGTATGGAAAAGCCTGTCACCTTCCAGTCAAATTAGAGCATAGAGCCTATTGGGCTATCAAACAGTTGAACTTTAATCTTTTAAAGGCTGGGTCCCAAAGGAAGCTCCAACTCAATGAATTAGAGGAGCTGCGAAATGATGCATATGAGTGTGCACGGTCATACAAAGCACAGATGAAGAAGACTCATGACCAAAACATTTTGAGATGAGCTTTCGAGCCGGGTCAAAAAGTTCTTCTTTACAACTCACGCCTGCATCTTTTCCCAGGCAAGCTCAAGTCTCGATGGACCGGCCCCTTTATTATTCGGTCAGTTTTTCCTCATGGGGCTATCGAGATTGAGGATCCAAAGAATGATAACACTTTCAAGGTAAATGGGCAGAGGCTAAAACCATTCTTGGAGTTGAGGAGTCCGGACATTGAGACAATATTGTTGACGGATCCTCAATCTCGATAGCCCTATGAGGAAAAACTGACCGAATAATAAAGGGGCCGGTCCATCGAGACTTGAGCTTGCCTGGGAAAAGATGCAGGCGTGAGTTGTAAAGAAGAACTTTTTGACCCGGCTTGAGGGTCATCTACTAAGGAGAGTCTGGCTGAAGACTTTAAACTTAGCGCTCATGGGAGGCACCCCACAGCTTATCTTTTTATTTGTTTATTATTTTATATATTTATGCTTAATGTTTGTTTCCAGTATTTTTTGTTTTCTAGTCTTTATTTTTCAGGGACATAGCGTACTGCAGATCAAGTTTGGGGGTATGCTATGAGCCATACCAGTCCAGATAGTTCTCCATATCCCAGATCAACTCTTTCAATATTATTCACACATTAGGGTCAATGTGTAATTTAAGTTTGGGGGTATGGGAGACACATTACACACACTTTGTCCTAATTTGTTGTTGTTTTTTTTTGAATGCTCATGTTATTTTGTAATTTTGGTTGATCTAAACAATTTCTGTGATGTGATTCATTGGTGAGCTTAAATTTTGGAACACATGATCTGTTGATAAAGTTTTAAAATTTAGTTACTTACTTGAGGCATTTGAGAATTCACATGCTTGATCTCGAATCTAATACGAGTACATTAGTACGCATTATGTGAGGTATGACATGTGATTTTAATGTGTACGTTTTTGTCTTAACTAAAATTGGATGACTTGTTGGATTAACACTTTGGCATATATATATAAAAAAAAAAAATTGAAAAATTGGAAAATGAAAAAAATGATGATGAATGAAAATGGTGATCATAAATAAACTTTCCACTGAGTAACTGGATCTCTTGCCTCAGTAAGCAGTGAGTGTTCACGTCAAAAGGTTGGAATTTTGTTTAATAGTATTAAGGCTAGTTTAATTTCATAGCCTTTTTGACTCGAATTAGTAAGTCCTAAGGGGTTTATGTACACCTAATGCCCTAAAACCATCTGGTTTGGGAGTCATTGACTCAACACTCGCTACATGGGTCAATTAGAAAGCTTAAGGAAACTAAACATAACAGAGCCTTACAAAAAGAGAAGAAAATAAAAACTATGCCATTTTCGTTCATTCTGATGGGAAATGCGGTGAATCTTGAGACTTAGAGACCTTATACATTGGACTCATTCGGAAGCTTCATTTTTATTTGCTAATTCACTTCACACTGAGTCAAACTTATGATGCATTAGCCTGCCTTTTGTAAGTAATTAGATTTTAACATTTCTATTCATTGCGAAGATGGGTTTATCTTTTTAAGCTTGCTCATGAATCATTATCATGATGGTGTGGGCTCCTAAAATCTTTGGATACCATAAGTTATGAACTTATCTTTATATTCTTTGTTTTTCATTTAGTTTTCAGTTTCGTATTGCTATGGGACTAGTAATATGTAAGTTTGGGGATATTTGGTGAATGCTAAATATTACATGTTTTAGCCCCTTAGTTTACATTTGTTGAGTTCTTAATTATGTTATTTCGTGCTATTTTATCTATTTTCTGTGTTTTTATAGGTTTTGGAATAAAATGAAGCAATGTGGAAACTTCAGGGCTTAAAGAGAAAAAGTTGAGGATGCCTAGTGCGATCGAGCGCACAGGACGTGCGATCAATCGCACCTGCGATCGTGCGCACACAGCATGAGATTAGTCGCACATGCGCTCGAGCGCACCAGACTTGCGATCGATCGCAAGTGACTCGCACATCCCACATTGGAAAGGAAACATTTGATACTGCATATATATTACAGCGCACTGTGATGCACTCGAGCGCAACAGGGCTATGATCGATCACAGTTGACTCGCACACACAACATCAGATAGGAAACACTTACAGTGCGCCTGACGCATTGCATCGCACCATGCTGCAATCGATCGCACCAGACTTGCGATCGATCGCAAAGAGGCAGTATCCCACATCGAATTTACAGCTCATTGTACTCCGAGAATTCCCTTATATAAACACTATCCCACCTCATTATTCAGTGGGCAGTCTGGTGGATTTCTACTAGCATTCTAGTAGATCTCCTAAGGGTTTTTGCCACCACTGGGGGAAGTGCTGCCCAACAGCGTGTGGAATTTCTCCCAATGTACAGTCAGTTTTAATTCTTTTCAAGTTTTTAATGCTTAGTACTTTTTATTGTGAAATTTAGTTTCATGATAATGGGTGGCTAAAATCTTCAGCTAAGGTTGAAGATGAAGCCTCGCCATTGTTTAGCATTATATTTTCGGATATGTTTATACAATTCTGATATGTTTAGTTTAAATGTTATATTTCAATTGTTGGAGTAAATTCTTACGATTGATAGTTTTTAATTGTTCTGTTGGATATTCTGCGTGTTTTATCCGATGGATACATCGAATCCTTTTCGATTAAATTGGATTTCCTTTATGATTTGTTAAAAGCGGATACATTGGATGCTTTTGGTTTAATTGAGATATTCGTTGTTTTTTGTTGGATTCATGGAATGTTAGATAGATTATTTTTTATATTGAACATGAAGATATATGCTTTACTTTGGTTGGGTGGATTCTGAAACCTTAGTGTTTTCATCATTAGTTATTAAATCAATTTAGTTAGTTTAGTTTATATTTGTTTTGCAAAAATATAATTCACGATTCGGAACTAGGTTAAAATAAGGTTAGTTTAGATAAAAAGCTGTTTTCACATTGCATTCCTTGTGGATTCGACCTCTCACTTGCACAACACTATATTGCAAACGATTCGTGTGCTTGCGAGTAATTTAAAACTCACAACAGTAATGATGGGCTTGCAGACCTAAAGGCATAGGATGTTGTGTTTAATAATGGACTCAAACAAACTAGGAAATGAAGGTCATATCTAAAAGACCTAAAGGCATGGGGATGTTAACCTCGACTACTAACCCACGAACTCAAAGATGTATGAGTCACATCTGGCAGAACTAAGGACATGGGATAACATTGTCACTGAAGCCCTTTTTGATCCAATCCTCAATAACATATATAAAGAAGGATCCCTAATATCATAAAAATAAGTCTTCATAATCATAACCACTTCGGCCCTCTCTCTCTCTATATTATTTTGGTATTTCCATAGCACTTCTTTTTACTTCATCTCAGTAAACTTACAAACTTTATCATCAGGGGGTCCTTCTTGGAGAACCAGGTGGCTTTCCTTGCAGGGATTTCTCTACCAAGTTGACGTGAATACAAGAACGTTGCCAACATCAAGAAGTTTTATAGCCACTATAATCTTACCTTATTTTTGGCATAAAAAGATTGGCATCTTTCGTGGGAAAGAAAAATTTATCTCACGATGCAACTAAAGAAGTTCCTACCTCCTTCTTTTGCCCCTATAATAATGATAAGAAACATTGTCCATAGTATAGTTGAAGAAAATAGAGATGATATCACAATCCTAGGGAACGCAAAAATGCTAAACCATCACCAGGCTTCAAGAAGTCAACAAAATCTCGAGGTCCACGGTGGACGGGCCCAATCTCGCCTCACAATGATTGGTCTAACTTAAAACTCCAAAGCCAAAGTTAGCTAACATGATCATCACCACAAGTTTGATAGGGATCAAAGAGTTGAGTAAGTAGTTTGTGACCCATTTGTTCAATAGTAGAGGACCAAGGAGGAAAATGGAGAATCTACTCAGCTTCACCTAACAAATTGATGAATCATTATGGGATTACATCACTCGGTTCTGAGTAGCCAGTAGCCATAGTAGAAGTCGAAGTGCTCTATTAGAAGGTAAGTGCAATGGCCTTTATTAATGGGATTTGAGCCTTAAACTTCAGCCAATACCTGTCCAAGAATCCAGTTGACTCTATTAAAGCCCTCTTGGCCCAGGCAGATGAGTTCATAATAGCCAAAGAGGACCGAGCCGTTAGGAGACAGAGAGAAAAGCCCTATTAGGCTAAAATAAGAAATATGTGGAAAGATCCAAGTCAAAAACTGAACAAAAGAAAGAAGATCGAAGTGGCCATAGGAAAAATTAATCAGATGAAAGACCTTAATCGAGAACTACACTCCTCTCAATAACTCAAGATCTAACCTTTTGATGGAATTAAGTCGCCAGGACATCATCAAATGGCCTCCCAAGATTAAGTCAAACCTTACCAAATGAGCAACAAGTTGGTATTATCGATTTAACAAATACCATGGTCATAACACGAAAGACAACAGACATATGAAAATCCAAATCGAAGACCTGATCAGGCGAAGGCACTTAAAGAAGTATGTGAAGGTGGAAAGAGAAATTAATCAACCTCATAATAGGAGCCTAACACTAGAGAAAGAAAGGAACTTATAATAATCCCTGATTACCCAGACCAAGCTAAGAGGAGAGGCACCCCACACAAGGAGATAGATAATGCTCCCACAATAGGAACTATCCAAACTAACTTTGGGGTGTAACCTTGGGTAGAGAATCTTCAAACTCTCGCAAAACCTACATAAGGTTTGTAGGATCTTTGGAAGAGTTGAGCAAGATAATTCAAACTAACTAAGTCATCAGCTTCACAGATGAAGATCTAGAGAGAGTTCAGTTCCCCCACGGTGATGCTGTTGTAGTTACCCTGGTTATCACAAACTTTTCAATGGAAAAGATACTGGTGGATAATGGCTCATCCTAAGATATTATGTACCATGACGTCTTCAAAAGGTTGTACCTATCAGATGACAAGCTCAAACCCACCAAATACTCTTTGTATGGCTTCTTGGGAAGCCCTTTTTACCCCAAGGGCAGTATCACCCTACCAATTACATCAGGAATTGCACCTCATTAGAAAACAATCATGAACACTTTCCTTGTGATCAACACAATTCCATCATTGGTCATCCCATAATGAACGCGATGAAAGTGGTCATATCCACTTACCACCTTAAAATGAAGTTTCCTACCGGGTTTGGAGCGGGAGAGGACTGCTATTTGGCCTTGGTAAAATGAAAGAACAAGATAGATTTCCACGAATGTGAAGGCCTCAAAGATAAGTGAAGTACCCTAAGGGGAAGCCAGTGGAAGAGCTGGTCTGAATACCCCTAACAAATGAAGAAGAAAAAAAGAAGAAGATGATCAAAATCGACATAAGTTTGGATGTAGAGCCAAGAGAATAGTTGATATCTTTCCTAAGAAAGAATCAAGACATTTTTGTGTCGTTAGCGGCTGGCCTACTGGGAATAGATCCTAAGGTGATGGTCCATCACGTTAACATTGATCTCGAGCATAAGCCTGTAATCTAAAAAAAATGGTTTTTCGCTCCAAAGAGACAAGAAATGTAACGACCCATCCCGTATTGGCCACCCCCAAGATGATGTCGTCACGTTTTGAAATCCCAACATGACACATATATGCAACAATATAAAAATACATCAACTGAAATTAAAAAATTACATCCAGTCCTCAACTCTTTTCAGAGGAGATACATCATAATTATCCTTTCAGAACCAATATATATATATATACATATATAAAACAAAATGCATGAAAAGATTTTATTACAAATTTTCTTTCTTCTTTCTTACAATGTCTGAGGACTTGACAATGGGATTTACTTAAGGTAATTACTCTGATATCAGCTCTAAATTCTATCTGCCCTGCCCGCTGCCTAAAAATTTTCAACAATAAGGAGGGAGCTTCATAAGCTTTATGAATTAAATTTACTAGAAGTACTTGATTATATACTTCTAGTCACATCTTATAATTCAATCGTTTCTAATTCACCAATATTAATAAGTTATTTCTTCACATATAATAATTCAATCTTTCCAATAATCTTCCAATATTCATTCATCTATTATCTCATATAATTAAATAATAACATTCTATTATCACTACTGATATCATAATTCCAACCATTATACAATCTCTTCTTAAATTAATCATCAAACATATCAATTTTTATTCTAATATATTTAATCATCTTGAGATTATCAATTCAACATCATTATTTACCTCGTTATGAGGAATACAACATATACTCAACCAATCAAATAATTTTTATCATATCATACTTTCATATTTCTTTCTCATAATATCTTTCCCTCTATGAGACTCATTTGTCTATCAATAATTTCACAATTAAGACTGATACTTTAGCATCTCAATCAATAGTAATAAAATAACCAAATAAATAAATGTATGTGTTTAAATCATCTTTCTTTATTTCTTTCTTTCTTTTTCATCACATCATCTCATTATTTTAGATTATCATTTGGGATTGCCTTCCCATATGTCGAGATGTTTCAGCCAGACTAGCGGCCTTCCTGGTCTTCTCCACCAGACCATCTGCCTTCCTGGTCTTCTTCTCCAGACCAGTTGCCTTCCTGGTCTTATCAACTACACCAGCTGCCTTCTTGGTCTTTTCTTTTTATGCATATGAGAAATAATATGAAAACAAGCATACATCAAAGCATTTAATTCAACTATCTAGCTCTTTCTCAAAATTATTGTTTTTATCATACTTATTAAATTATCTCCTCATTTATTATATCAATTTTTCAATCATATTTTCAGAAATTTCATATAACTTCTCAGCATATTTTTCCTTAACCCATCCTTTTTAAAATATAAATTTTTATGTAATTAATATTCAACATACTATTTAATCCCTAATAAATAAATAAATTAATTATCATATATAACAGAAAATACATCTTTAAATCATTATAATTCACCGATTTATTCAAATATCATAAATTCATATTTTTATTGGTCTCGATTACCAAAGGTAAATCTAACTCACCACGTAGCACTTAAAACTACTCGTGGATAACCTCCTTACCTTTCCTGCTTCTTTCAGCAATTTCACTCAATTGCTGATCGTCGACACTTGACATAATATTTATATTAAAATTTATAATTTATTCTTTAATTCTTTCGTAATTCATACATTTAAATTTCTACATCAAATTCTGGATATTTTCGTGTATGCATAATTTCAAAAATTAAAATTCACATTATTACCTTAAAGCTTCCCTCGAATCTCTTTAAAATTCTCCCGTAAACTTCTTAAAAATTTCAATCTTTCAACATTTCTTTCAGTCCCCATGTGTTTAAAGAAAGAGAGTAATTTGAGAGTGTGTAAATTGATTTTTAACAAAACTTTAAAAAAATTCCATCAACCTTAAAAAAAATTCATCCCCGAAATTTCCTTACATAACTCATGAAAAAGTTAGGGGTACTCTTTCCTCATTTTTTCCTCATGCTCCCAAGTAATTTCTTCAACATCTTTGTGCTGCCATAATACTTGAATCGAAGGAATAACTCTATTATGCAAGACTTATTCTTTTTGTCTAGAATTATGACTAGTACTTCCAAAAAGGTCAAATCTTCTTGAAGTTCTATGGCCTGATTCAGAATACTATGGGATTCATCATGTAAACACTTTCTCAAAAGTGAAACATGAAACACATTGTGTAATTGCTTTAACTATGGAGGCAAATCCAATTTGTATACTACTGGTCCAACTCTTTCAATTACCACATATGGCCCTACAAATCTCGGACTTAACTTTCCTTTCTTTTTAAATCTCAATACACCATTCCAGGGAGATATCTTCAAAACACCTAATCATCAACCTGAAACTCAAGAGGTCGTCTTCTATTAACAAAATATCCTTTATGTTTGTTCTGTGCTGCTCTAAGGTTTTTCCTAACCAGTTTGATCCTCTTAGTAGTAAACTCTATCATTTCGGGACCAAATACATTTCTTTCTCCAACTTCTTCCCAACATATTGGAGTTCTGCACCTTTTACAATATAAAGCCTCAAATGGTGCCTTCCCAATACTAGTTTGATACTGATTATTGTATGCAAACTCGATCAAAGGTAAATAAGCATCCCAATTCACTGAGAAACTCAATACACTTGGCCTCAGCATATCTTCTAGTATTATGATGATTCTCTCTGTTTGCCCATCAATTTGAGGATGAAAAGTTGTACTAAACTGCAATTGCGTACCCATAGCTTCCTGAAAACCCCTCCAAAATCTATAAGTGAATCTGGAATCCCCGTCTGATACAATGGTTAAAGGTTCTCCATGTAATCTCACAATTTTCGCTACATACAATTCAACTAACTTTTCAGGACTTTAGGTAGTTTTAATAGGAAGGAAATACGAAGACTTAGAAAGTCTATCTACTATAACCCATACAACATCATGACCTCTCTAGGTACGGGGAAAACCAGAAACAAAATCTATACTTATATTCTCCCATGGCCATTCAGGTACTGGAAGAGGCAGTAATAAACCTGCTAGATGTCTATTTTTAAACTTTAGCTGTTGACAAATCAAACCGCTAGAAATATACTCAGCTGTATCCTTCTTCATCCCCGACCACCAATAATTCTGTCTCAATCCCCTGTACATCTTATTATTACCCGGGTGTATAGAATACATATAATCATGAGCTTCTTTTAGTATCTCCTTTCTCATCTCAATATCATTAGGAACACAAACTCTATATCCCAATACCACCATCCTATTTTCTCTAATTATAAAACCAGACGGTTTCCCACTCAATATTTCCTGTCTTATCTTCTCTATCCCTTCATCTCTACTATGCATCTATAATAAGCGATCAATAATAGAAGATTGTGCCACCATATTTGCTATCAATACTCATTTATCACGGATATTTAACTCTATTCTCATTTCTCTCAATTCTATCATCAAGCTAATATCATGACTCCTTATAGCAACCAATCTCCCTTTAGACTTTCTACTTAATGCATCGGCTACTACATTAGCCTTCCCTAGATGACAGTGAACTGTATGGTCATAGTCACTAATCAACTTCACGCACCTCCTCTGGCTCAAATTCAACTCTTTCTGGGTAGGTAAATGCATTAAACTTTTATGATCAGTAAAAATTACACAAGTGGCTCCATACAGATGATGTCTCCAAATCTTTAAAGCAAAAACTATAGTAGCCAATTCTAAATCATGGGTCAGATATTTCTCTTATGGTTATTCAATTTCCTAGAAGCATAAGCTATAAGTCTCCCATATTGCATTAACACACATCCCAACCCCTGATATGATGCATCACTATATACCATAAATCCTTCCTCACCAGAAGGAAACACTAATACTGGAGTAGTAGTCAATTTTTCGTTCAACAACTGGAAACTCCTATCATATTCTTCTGACCACCCAAACTTCACTTCCTTCCTGGTCAATCTGGTAAATGGTCCAGTAATAAGAGAAAAATCCTGGATAAATCTCCTATAATAACAAGCTAACCCCAAAAAGCTTTTAATTTCAGTCACGCTAGTGGGTCTTTCCCAATTCAACACTGCCTTTACTTTCTGTGGGTTGACTGCTATACCATCTCCTGACACAACATGCCCTAAGAAAGATATTCAACTCAACCAAAACTCACATTTAGAGAACTTTCCATACAATTTCTCTCTCCTCAAGATTTCCAACACTATTTCTAAATGTTGCCCATGCTCCTCTCATTCTTGGAATATACCAGAATATCATCAATAAATACAATCACAAATATATCCAAGAATAGTTTAAACACCTGATTCATTAGATCCATAAATGCTACAGGAGCATTAGTCAACCTAAATGGCATCACAAGGAACAAACATGATATGCAGATAACCAATTCATTCCCAGAATTAAATCAAAATCTGTCACATCGAAAGGTAACAAATCAACTTTGAAGTCTCTATCAGCCATACTAATCACACAACCCCAAAATATTGTCTTGATAATAACCTTATCCCCAGTGGGAACCTCAACAATAACAGTATGCATCAAAGGACTAACACAAGCATCAATAGATTTAATATAAAGATTGGATGCAAAAGAATGGGGTGCACCATGATCAATCAATAATCTAGCAGGTTTATTAAGAATAGATACCATACCCATAACAACAACAAGAGTGGCCTGTGCATCCTGTTGGGTCAACGTAGACTCTGCTGTCTCTAGGCTATAATTGACCACTGTATTCTCTCTCATCTATTGATCATCTACCTCTGCCCGACATACTCCCTTATCCACCACCTCTCTCCACTTGTTTTCTCCTAACACCTCTAGTACTTGTCTCAACAGATTTTTCCACTGGACAATCTACACTAATATGTCCTCCCTCACCACATACAAAGCACATCAGAGTAGGATAATTCTAAGATAGATTCCCTATCTGATTACATCTATAGAAAACTTTTTTCTCTCGATCATACATCAGATTACCACTTCCCTTTGGTGGCATACTTATTCCTCTGCCATAACTTTTAGTTCCCATATCTTTCCTCCCAAATCTAGGGGTCCCACTAATATTATTCTAAGCTACAAAAGCAACAAATCCTGCTTGCCTCTGGCTCTCTATTACAGTTCCCTGTGACAAGGAACGCCCCCTCTGGGGTGGTCTTCCACCCTTTACACTCATACTACTACCACCTATGAGTCCCTCAAATCTAGAACTTTTCAACCAATCCCTCTTACCTCTAAACTCCAACACATCCTTCTTAATCTGTAATGCTTTATCTACCATTATAGCATAATTCCCAATACCTATGTAAGAGAGTTTAGTTCGAATTTCATAGTGTAACCCGTCTAAATATCTCTTCAATTTCCTCTCGTTTGTATTTACTAACTTAGGTAAAAATCTTGACAAGGTTATAAATATACTATTATATTTAGCCACAGATAAGGTATTATGCCTTAAATGAATAAAATCTCTCTCCTGCTGTACTTCACAAAGAACATATCCTTAAACTTATGCCAAGTTAAGGGTTGATCTACCTGTGTACTCAATCTAGGCAGAATGTTCTCCCACCATTGAAAAGCCTCACCTTCCAGCTTAAATGAAGCAAAAACAACCTTCTGCCTATCTGTTACTAGTAAGACTTCAAAATATTTCTCAACATGTTTAATCCATTACTTAGCTTCAATAGGATTTACATATCCTCTAAAATATTGGAGTTTAAATTTAATAAATCTCCCAAAATAATCCCCTTGCATCTCATGTGCAGACACACCCTCTCCCTCATAAGCCTCTTGTCTCACAACATTAGGTTATGTTCTACCCTTTTCCTTTAATCTCCTTTGTAGATTATTAGTGCTTCTTTTGCTGCATTCATTCTCTCTATAGCATGATCAAGAACTTCTCTTAACTCATCCCTCCTAATATCAGATTCTCCCCCACCTTTATTAGCACCAGCTGTACTAGCAACCTGTTCCCTTGCATGAACCATAGACTTGACCTTCCCCTTCGTTTAAGCTCTTCTAAATATTGGGGGTCTACCAAGTCCTCTCTGATTTAGAACTCTACATATAGCTCTAGCACATCCACGTGTCATCCTCAGACTCTGCATTAAAATGTAGTTTATTTAGATCGTTTACTTCTTTAAATTTTTATGCAAGTCTACAGAATCATAAAGCCTAATGTTCTGATACCAAATTGTAACGACCCATCCCGGGTTGGCGACCCCCGAGACGATGTCGTCACATTTTGAAATCCCAGAATGACACATATATGCAACAATATAAAAATACATCAACTAAAATTAAAAAATTACATCCAATCCTCAACTCTATTCCGAGAAGATACATCATTATTCTCCTATCAGAAACAATATATATATATATATATATATATATATATATATATATATATGTATATAACAAAATACATGAAAGATTTTATTTTTTCTTTCTTACAATGTCTAAGGACTTGACCACGTAACTTACTTAAGGTAATTACTTTGATATCAGCTCTAAACTCTATCTGCACTGTTCGCTGCTTGAAATTTTTCAACAATGAGGAGTGAGCTTCACAAGCTTAGTGACTTAAATTTAGTAGAAGTACTCGATTATATACTTCTAGTCACATCTTATAATTCAATCGTTTCAAATTCACCAAAATTAATAAGTTATTTCTTCACATATAATAATTCAACCTTTCCAATATTCATTCATCTATTATCTCATATAATTCAATAATAACATTCTATTGTCACTATTCATATCATAATTCCAACCATTATACAATCTCTTCTTAAATTAATCATCAAATATATCAATTTATCTTCTCATATATTTAATCATCTTGATATTATCAATTCAACATCATTATTTACCTCGTTATGAGGTTCACAACATATACTCAATCAATCAAATTATTTTTATCATATCATACTTTCATATTTCTTTCTCATCATATCTGTCTCTCTGTGAGACTCATTTGTCTATCAATAATATCACAATCAAGACTAATACTTTAGCATCTCAATCAATAATAATAAAATAACCGAATAAATAAATGCATGTGTTTAAATCACCTTTCTTTCTTTCTTTCTTTATTTTTCATCACAACATCTTTATTTCATATTATTATCTGGGAACGTCTTCCCACACGTCGAAATGTTTCAGCCAGACCAGTTGCCTTCTTAGTCTTCTCAGCCAGACCAGCTGCCTTCCTGGTCTTCTCAGCTAGACCAACCGCCTTCTTAGTCTTCTCAGCTAGACCAACTGCATTCCTGGTCTTTTCTTTTATGCATATGAGAAATAATATGAAAACAAGCATACATCTAAGCATTCAATTCAACTATCTAGCTCTTTCTCAAAATTATTATTTTTATCATATTTTTTAAATTATCTCCTCATATATCATATCAAATTTTCAATCATATTTTCAAAAATTTCATATAACTTCTCAGCATATTTTTCATTAATCTATCCTTTTTAAAATATAAATTCTTATATAATTAATATTCAACATATTATTTAATCCCTAATCAATAAATTAATTAATTATTATATATAACAAAAAATACATTATTAAATCATTATAATTCACATGTTTATTTAAATATCATAAATTCATGTTTTTATTGGTCTCGATTACAAAAAGTAAATCTAACTCACCACGTTGCATGGGTCACCTCCACGCCTTTCCTACTCCTTTCAATAATTTCACCCGATTGTTGATCGTCAACACCTGACATAATATTTATATGAAAATTTCTAATTTATTCTTCAATTCTTCTGTAATTTATACCTTTAAATTTCTACATCAAATTTCGGGTATTTTCATGTATGCATAATTTCAAAAATTAAAATTCACATTATTACGTTTTTTTTTTTTTTTTCTTAAAGCTTTCCTCGAATCTTTTTAAAATTCTCCCATAAACTTCTTCAAAATTTCAATCTTTCAACATTTCTTTCAGTCCCCAGGTGTTTAAAGAAATAGAGTAATTTGAGAGAGTGTAAACTGATTTTTAACAAAACTTAAACAAAAATAACTAAAATTTGATACTAAATTGTCTGCACCATTCTTCATATTTTATCCCTTAGTTGTCTAACATACAAGTATGCATGTTAGGCAACCTACACCTGGATGTCCAGGTGTTGGTCCTTTCCCTTTTTTTCGTCATTGTAGCCACTAAGACTACACCTGTTTTTCCTTCATAACACCTGGACGCTTAGCGTCAAGGTATCTTTTTTTTCATAATAAATCTTTAACGTATATATTATTTTAATTCCATGTAATATCTATCAAATTACGTTTTTATCCTTACTTTTAGAACACGGGTATTACAGCATGCCAGACGCTGAAGTCAAAAGACTGTTAGAGGACGATTTTATCAAGGAGATTGATTATCCTAGATGGCTTGCCAATGTTGTCTTAGTAAAGAAGCCAAATGAGAAATTGAAGATTTTCATTGATTTCACCGAATTCAACAAATCCTTCCCCAAATAAAGATATCCGCTGCTGAGAATTGATCAACTAGTCGATGTAACTTCAGGCTAAGAAATGTTGAGCTTCATGGATGCTTATTCTATGTATAATCATATTAGAATGAATGAACCAGACCAACATAATACAATATTCATAATTGAGAAGTCTCTCTAATGCTACAAGGTGATGCCTTTTGGACTTAAGAACATAGATGCACTTTATTAGGGGTTAGTAGCTGTTCAAAGAACAGATTGATCGTAATATGGAAGATATGTAGATGATATGCTAAAAATATTACAAGCATCATACCATATAACTGATCTAGAAGAGTGTTTCTCAGTCCCAAGAAAGAATAATATAAAATGAAACCTCTCAAAGTGTGCGTTTGGAGCCACTTCAACCAAGTTTCTAGGGTCAATGGTAATTTAGAGAGGAATAGAGGCCAACCTAAAATAATTCATTGTTATACTAGACATGGAAGCACCTTGGACAGTGAAGAAGGTGTAAAAATTGACAAGACGGATCACTGCCCTCAATCATTTCATGTCAAAATCTGTAAAAAAGTGCTTACCATTTTTCAAGGCCTTAAAAAAGATGAAGGAATTCTAGTAGACAGACGAGTGCTAGGCATCGTTCGAGGAGTTGAAGATGTACTTGAGCTCACCTCTTCTCTTAACCAAACCTAAAGAAGAATAAGAGTTGTTCTTATACTTATCTACCATTGAAGTGGTTGGGCTTCGATATTGATCTGAGAAGAAGGCAAGATCTAGAGACCCATCTACTATATTAGTAGACTCTTGTAAGATGCTCTAGATACCACCCAATTTAGAAGCGGGTCCAATAATGATACTCATTGATCACCTCTTCTACCAAGTGTTCCAGAAGCCTGACCTATCTGGCAGACTTGTGAAGAAGTCTATAGAGTTGGATGAATTTTATATCTAGTTCAAACCTTGGTCCACTATCAAAGGCCAAGTCTTAGCCAACTTTATATTTGAGTGCACATCTTCTGACCATCTTATAGAAGTGTGGTAGGTTGAGTTTCCTCATGAGGTAACAAGTTGGAAGTTGTTTCTTGATGGATCCTCCAACACTTCAAGCAGCGGTATTAGACTCATTCTAATTAGTCCTGAAGACTTCACAATCGGGAACACACTTTAGTTCATTTTCAAAGCCTTCTAATAATGAAGTTTAGTATGAAGCTCTTCTAGTCGAAATGAGAGTAGCCAAATCTCTCATTTTAGAATCATTGGAAATCTTCAATGACTCTCAATTAGTGGTAAACCAGGTCTCGAGTGAGTATGAAGCTGAAGGAGAAAGAATGATTAAATACCTAGCCTAGGTAAATTAGTCAGTAAAACATTTCAAATAGTTGAAAGTGACCTAAGTGCCAAGGTTAGGAAACACAAAAGATGACACCTTATCCTAGTTAGTATCCTCCAAGACTTCTGACCTATCCCAAGTTGTGTATGACGAACTCTTATCCTATCCCAACACAAAAAAAGGCTGAGGTAATGGACATAGATGGCACACCCAACTAGATAACCCTAATCATCAAGTACTTACAAGATGGTGTGCTCTTGGAACCCAAGGCTGAAGCAAGAAAATTAGTTTCTAGGGCAGCTAGATATTGCATGATTAAGGGAAACCTCTATAGAAGGTCCCTCACTCTACCATATCTTAAATGTCTTTCTCTAAGAGAAGCTGACTATGCATTAAGGGAAGTCCATGAAGGAGTTTGCAAGAACCATCTTGGTGGTTGAGCTCTGGTGCATAAGATCTTGGGACAAAGGTACTACAGGCTCTGTTTAAAAGACGAAGTAGTCGACTTCTTCAAAAAATGTGTTCAATGCCAAAAGTTCGCTCCAATCCCATGTTGTCCTGCTAACCCTTTCATAGTTGTTACCAACCTGGTACCATTCGTAATGTGAGGCATTGATATCTCAGGTCCTTTCCCCAAAGTGCTAGAATAGTGTCCTCACTTAATCATGGCAACAAATTAGTGCACTAAGTGGGTCGAAATCAAGTCTATATCCAAGTTCACCGATTTAAGGGCTAAAGACTTTTTCTAGAAGTCTTTAGTTTTCATGTTTGGAATTCCCAGAGTCTTGGTTACAGACAACGACAAAGCAATTTGACAGTGCTCGCTTCAAGAGGCTATGTGAAGAACTCGACATCAGTCACAGATTCTCTACTATAAGGTATCGTCAAGCCAACAGTCAAGCCGAAGTCACAAACAAGACTATCTTATAGACCTTAAAAAAGGGCTAAAAGACGTTAAAAGGACTTTGGACTCTGAAACTCCCTCACGCACCGTTGGCTTACAGGACCACACCTTAGACTAAAATAAGCGGATCCATTCTTTTTTAGCCTTTAGATCTGAGGCCTTAATCCTAGTCAAGGTGGGAGAACCTTCCCTACAAGTCCAACTTATTGAGAAAAGACTGACCAAAAGAGTCTAAGAGAAATATCTATTGAAGCTACCCACCTATTAATAGCTTATCACTAAGTACTTCACCTCTCCAATCAAAGTAAAGATCATTTAGATTAGGGTACTTGGTCCTAAGGAAGCAAAAAGTCTTGGATCCAATGAACACAGAAAACTTTCCACCGAATTGTGAACGTTCGTATAAGATCGAAAGATTTGTTAAGCAGGGAAAATTTGAACTGGAGAACCTAGATGAAACCCCTATACCACGCAAATGGAATTATGAAAATTTGCACAAATTCTATCCATAAATGTATCTATTTTTTATCTCACGTAAATTTATAAAGTATTAAATACATATGATCATGGTGGTTACAAGTCAAATCTACCTAATCACATTGCACACATTAAGTGGCAAAACTAGGACACCATGAAGATATTTTCGTCCGAAGTGAAAACTCCTCACCAAACATACAATGTAAAGATGCCATAAAGATGCATTGACAGAGTGAAGATCATGACCCAAGGTGTAAGACCAAAGCCCAACACTTAGGGGAATACGTTCAAAGATCCCTACTAAGTAGATCTAAGACGAGGGATTCCAAACCAAAGCGAACCGTCGAAGCCTCAACACTTGCTAAAAATTTAAGATTCTAAAAACACATGAATAAAGGATATGTGAAAAAGAAATTCATTTAAGTAGAGCATATACAAAAATAGGAGTTCGAGGCCAGTTACAAATAGCAAAAAAAGGGCTTAAGAACTTGGCTCTTTGTTTTTGGCATCTTCAGGCCCCTCAACCTCGGCAACAGTCTCTTCAGTTAAGATCTTAACAATCGCCACTACCTTGGTATACTTTTCTTCTCCTTGTCTTGACTTGGGGTCCTCCTTTTCCACTAGGATCTCCAAGCTATCCCACTCGAAGTAAAGCAACTGTTTAGCCTCTACCACCTTTGCAGCTTTCAACTCGTTCACAAAATAATTTGAAGCCTAGCCAAATAGTTTGCTTATAAAGTCTTTGAAATTCTTGTAAACCTCCACAGTGAGAGGTCTAGTATTGGCTAACTCTTTCCTGAGCTTTCCCTCAATTGCAGCAAGCCGAAGAAGTCCAGACTTCAGCTTCTCATTATCCACTTCAGCAGACTTTAACAATTGTTGATCTAAATTCATTTTCTCCTTCAACTTACCATACTTAGACCTGAGCTTCCCCTACTCAACCTTGAGCTTAGTGTTCTCCCCTTGAAGAGCATGCATGATGTTCTCCCTTCCCTCTAATATCTTCTTCAAGAGATCATTATCTTTTTTGAACCGATCACAACTCTTGGAAAAATGTGAAATGGAGTCACTAGGTATAACGATATACATGCCATCCTGCAACAAAAGGATTTCGGTTAGAACATAGCGAATGACAAAAATCAAAACTCAAAAGAATAAGCACCTTGAACATTACCCGATGATAGGACTCAAATAAGTTTTTGCTTTTTTTTCACAAAGAGGAGGTTGGTGATTGCATCCTAATCAGCTGGTAGAATCCCACCTTGGAGAACATGAGTGCCCATGATGTAGTTCCCTATTGCAGAATTTGTATCTCCCACACTTTAGTCAATATAATACTTCTTGAAGCTATCATCATCAGTGCCTTGAGATACAAAAGTAACTTGAGGTGGAGGAGGCACCCGCTAAGCTTAGCCCAAAGAAGGCAGTACCAAAGGATGAATTAGGCTCTTTAACTTGGGTGTCGAAGCTTTAAGAGCCTCATTCCTCTTTCTCTTTAGAGCCTACTTCTCTTTATCTTTAGGAGCCCCTTTCTCCTTAACCTTAGAGACCTTGAGCTCCTTAGCCTCAGAATTTTTGCTCATATAAGGAAGTAGAGCAAGGTTATTAGAATCCTTACGCTTCATCATAGCTTCTTGAACTTTCTTGGCCACCTTAGTTGGGTTCAATATATTACCAACTCTAAAAAAAAACCAAGTCAGAAGGTACGAATAAAACCTAATAACACTAATAAGTACCACCAGGGAAGTAGATGTCGTAGAGGCTGAGGCGATAATACCTTATCAACTCCTCATTGACAAGATCCCTTTTCTTGAATACGCTCTTTTAGAAGATTGTTCACGACCTTATCTTCCATAAAAGTCAACACAGGAGAGTTCATCTAGTCAAAGAAGTCTTTGTTGTCCCATTTCATAGCAACGTCATAAGGCTCTGACCCCTCTAAAAGAAAGAACCTCTCTTTTTAGTACTTCATAAACGAATGAGACTCAACGAACTTCCTCCCTAGACTAGGTATAATGTTATACCACAAGTAATCAACATGTTTCTTCAAAGTGAAGAACCACTAGAACATCATGATTTTGGACTTCCCATCATCTCTAGTATACTCAACATACATTCTAAAGGCCAAATTGAAGCCTAATATGCTCCCAAAAGAATTGGGAGACAGTTGGGATAAACATTTTTCAAAATAATTCAATATTTTATTCAGATTAAGATTAAGAGGAAACCTCAACCCTACCTTTAGGTTGTCTATATAGAATACCAAACAAATAGAATTCTCCCCCTGTAGACACCCAATTTCATCCCAAAATTTTGAACGGGCCACGTGTGGGTTCCTATGATGAATATGTGATCCCAAAGCACTAAGACTTGGTAAATACGGAGGTTTTAATTTAATTTTAGATTAGAACTAATTGCAATCCATGTTTTTTTTTTCAATCCACTAAATCCATCTCAAGCTCAAATCAATTGGGCCATATTTGATTCCTCCAATTTCAAACTTTAAGCCTTCAATTTATTTTTGGACTAACCCAAAATCCACTAAAGCCAATTGATTTTTGCTAGACCAAAACACTTTTGGCCCAAAATCAAAGCCCAATAAGACCACCCAATTTTGTGAGTGAATTTCCAAATTCACCCTCCACTTAGTACCTTTTGATTGGTTCTACTTTTTAAAACAAGCTCTCTCTTTTCAAATCAAAGAAATGTTTCTATTTCTCATCCATGTAGTTGACCATATGAGTGCAAGAAGTGGAAATTTATTTCATCCCTTTTTTCTTGGTTAAATGGAGATTTCCTTTGTGAGCACTCACCCTATCTAATGTGTCAAAATCCACCATCATCACATAAAAAACAAAATATTTCTCTTTAAAATTAAGACTTTTCTCCTAAAAAAAACTACACATTTCTCCCTATTTATGTTTAGTAATTTTATGCCAAAAAGAAAAAGTTTTCTTCTTCCTTTTTAGCCTTAAAAATTAGAAATTTCCTTTGTGAGGTCATATTATTTCGTACGTCTCAAAACTCACATTTTCTACATAAAAAACAACACATTCAATAGATTAAAAAACTACAAATTTATCCGTCCTTATAACCAACCATGTGAGTGATAGAAGAATAAGTTTTATTTTTCCCCTTTTGCTTCGATTAATGGGAATTTTCTTTGCAAGCTTCCATAATTTACTATGTGTCCAAAGTCCACCTTTTCATCTCCTAAAAGAAAACACCTTTCTCTTCTCTTCTTAGCAAGCCACATGTGTACCATAAGAGGAAGTTTTTTTCCTCCTTTTTTACTTTGTTAAATGTTGTGAGTTCTAAATTACTCGCAAGCACACGAATCGTTTGCAATATAGTGTTGTGCAAGTGCGAGGTCAAATCCATAGGGAATGCGTTGTGAAAATAGATTTTTATCTAAACTAACCTTATTTTAACCTAGTTCCGAATTATGAAGTATATTTTTGCAAAACAAATATAAACTAAACTAAACTAAATTGATTTAATAGCTAATGATGAAAACACTAAGGTTTCAGAATCCACCCAACCAAAGTAAAGCATATATCTTCATGTTCTATATAAAAAACAATCTATCTAACATTCCATGAATCCAACAAAAAACAACGAATATCCCAATTAAACCAAAAGCATCCAATGTATCCGCTTTTAACAAATCACAAAGGAAATCCAATTTAATCGAAAAGGATTCGATGTATCCATCGGATAAAACACGCAGAATATCCAACAGAACAATTAAAAACTATCAATCGTAAGAATTTACCCAAACAATTGAAATAGAACATTTAAACTAAACATATCAGAATTGCATAAACATATCTGAAAATATAATGCTAAACAATGGCGAGGCTTCATCTTCAACCTTAGCTAAATATTTTAGCCACCCATTATCATGAAACTAAATTTCACAACAAAAAGTGCTAAGCATTAAAAATTTGAAAAGAATTAAAACTGACTGTACATTGGGAGAAATTCCACACCCTATTGGGCAGCACTTCCCGCGGTGGTGGCAAAAGCCCTTAGGAGATCTACTAGAATGCTAGTAGAAATCCACCAGACTGCACACTGAATAATGAGGTGAGATAGTGTTTATATAAGGGAATTCTCGGAGTACAGTGAGCTGAAAATTCGATGTGGGATACTGCCTCTTTGCGATCGATCACAAGTCTGGTGCGATCTATCGCAGCATGGTGCGATGCAATGTGTCTGGCGCGCTGTAAGTGCTTCCTATCCGATGTGGGATGTGCGAGTCAACTGCGATCGATCGCAGCCTTATTGCGCTCGAGCGCATCATAGTGCGCTGCAATATATATGCAGTATCAAAAGTTTCCTTTCCTATGTGGGATATGTGAGTCACTTGCGATCGATCACAAGTCTTGTGCGCTCGAGCGCAGGTGCGATTGATCTCATGCCGTGTGCGCATGATCGCAGGTGCGATCGATCGCACGTCCTGTGCGCTCGATCGCACTAGGCATCCTCAGCTTTTGCTCTTTAAGCCCTGAAGTTTCCACATTGCTTCATTTTATTCCAAAACCTATAAAAACACAGAAAATAGATAAAATAGCACAAAATAACATAATTAAGAACTCAACAAATGTAAACTAAGGGGCTAAAACATGTAATATTTAGCACTCATCAAATACCCCTAAACTTACATATTGCTAGTCCCATAGCAATACGAAACTAAAAACTAAATGAAAAACAAAGAATATAAAGATAAACTCATAACTCATGGTATCCAAAGATTTTAGGGGCACACACCATCATGATAATGATTCATGAGCAAGCTTAAAAAGATAAACCTATCTTCGTAATGAATAGAAATGTTAAAATCTAATTACTTACAAAAGGTAGGCTAGTGCATCATAAGTCTGACTCAGTGTAAAGTGAATTAGCAAATAAAAATGAAGCTTCCGAATGAGTCCAATGTGTAAGGCCTCTAAGTCTCAAGATTCACCGCATTTCCCATCAGAATGAACGAAAATGGCATAGTTTTTATTTTCTTCTCTTTTTGTAAGGCTCTGTTATGTTTTGTTTCCTTAAGCTTTCTAATTGACCCATGTAGCGAGTGTTGAGTCAATGACTCCCAAACCAGATGGTTTTAGGGCATTAGGTGTACAGACACCCCTTAGGACTTACTAATTCGAGTAAAAAACGCTACGAAATTAAACTGGCCTTAATACTATTAAACAAAATTCCAACCTTTTGACGTGAACACTCACTGCTTACTGAGGCAAGAGGTCCAGTTACTCAGTGGAAAGTTTATTTATGATCATCATTTTCATTTATATATATATATATATATTTTAAATATATGCCAAAGTGTTAATCCAACAAGTCATCCAGTTTCAGTTAAGACAGAAACGTACACATTAAAATCACATGTCATACCTCACATAATGCATACTAATGTGCTCGTGTTAGATTTGAGATCAAACATGTGAATTCTCAAATGCCTCAAGTAAGTAACTAAATTTTAAAACTTTATCAATAGATGATTTGTTCCAAAATTTAAGCTCACCAATGAATCACATCACAGAAATTGTTTAGATCAACCAAAATTTCAAAATAACATGAGCATGCATTAAAAAAAACAACAACAAATTATGACAAAGTGTGTGTAATATGTCTCCCATACCCCCAAACTTAAATTACACATTGACCCCAATGTGTGAATAATATGGAAAGAGTTGACTTGGGATATGGAGAACTATCTGGACTGGTATGGCTCATAGTATACCCCCAAACTTGATCTGCAGTACGCGTTATCCCTGAAAAATAAAGACTAGAAAACAAACAATACTGGAAACAAACATTAAGCATAAATATGTAAAATAATAAACAAATAAAAAGATAAGCTGTGGGGTGCCTCCCATGAGCGCTAAGTTTAACGTCTTCAGCCAGACCCAACATTAGGAATCGTGCCCAACTAAATGCTCTACCATCTGATCAATAAATGGGAGTGAAAAATGATCCTTCAGTGTGGTAGTATTCAACTTACGGTAGTCAAGACACATTCTCCATCGTGACTGCACTCGAGTTGGAACCAACTCGTTGTCTTTATTTATTACTACCGTCAATCTAGCCTGTTTTGGCACGACATGAATCAGGCTCACCCACTCACTATCAAAGATTGGATAAAGGATCAGAACCTCTTGTATAGCTGGGTTAAGCCCTCTTTGTGGCTCTTTTGATGGCTTGGCATTCTCCTCAAAATATAACTTGTGCATCACCACTGAGGGGCTTATCCCCTTGATATCCTCAATAGTCCAGCCGATAGCTTCATTGTGCTCTCTTAAAATTTCTAATAATTTATCCTCTTGAGCATCAACCAAATCTGAAGCTATAGTCACAGGCAAAGAATCTGCTGGACCTAGGAACTTATACTTAAGATTTTCTGGTAAAGGCTTAAGTTCCTTCTTGGGGGGTTCAGGTGTTGTGGTTTCCTCCGTTTCACTGATCTTTTGAGGAGCAGACTCCAAAGTAGCATTTTCTTGCTCAAACAACTTATCCAAATCCAAATCCTCTTCAAATTGAGCAAAGCATGCCTCCAAAATGTCCTCAGACTCCCTTTCTTTCTTGGGCGCTTGTAATCTCTCAGGGTAAGGCGCTTTAGGTAAAAACGACCTAGGGAGATCCTTAATAATAGGTGTGGCTGTAGATGGCTCAGCATCTCTCTTTTCTGTGTTGCCACTTTCTTGCCCTTGTATAGGAGTTGATAAATTTCCCTCCGCAAACTGTTCCTTCGGGTTAGGATCAGGTTGACTGGGGAACTTTCTGTTCTCTCCTTCACCCAAGTGACTTGTGATTTGACCCATTTGACTCTCTAGTTTGGAAATCACTTGAGTGTTTACTATTGTTGCACTCTTCACTTCACTCATAGATTGGCTAGTCATTTTCATGAAATCATTGAGAGTGTCCTCCAATGACTGTGAAACGACACTGGCGCTTGAATGGGAGCTTGGGAAGCGGGTGATGGTGCTGGATAGGCTGAGTGACCATAACTTGGAATTGGTGGAGGAAAGTCGGGAGGGTATTGATTGTGAGCATGATAAGGGGCTCCTCCCAGATTCATCAGTTGGTTCTGCTCCCATGAAAAATTAGAGTGGTTCCACCACCCTAGATTGTATGTTTCAGAGTAAGATCCATTTGATTGCCAACAACAGTCATTAAAAGCATTCGTTTGTTCCATGGGATACTCATCAAAAGCCGGCATTGATGAACAATTCTGTGCTAAATGCATAGGACTAGCACAGATTGAACAACTATCAACATCGAAGGAATTGGCTGCACTGATGGACTGGTCGGCCATCCTCATGAAATCCTTGAGGGCGTCCTCTAAAGATTGTGAAACTGGTGCTGGATTCATCCACATTTTTGTTCTCTCTCTTTTTTTTTTTTTTTTTTTTATTATTTATCAATGCAAAGAGAAACAAATAAAATAAAATAAAATAGCCAAAAAGAAAAATCAAACAAACAATGCTAACTAACTAGTAGAAAAATAAAATCAAGTTAGACAAAAATTTCACAAACAAAAAATTCCCCAGCAACGGCGCTAAAAACTTGTTGTGAGTTTTAAATTACTCGCAAGCGCACGAATCGTTTGCAATATAGCGTTGTGCAAGTGTGAGGTCGAATCCACAGGGAATGCGTTGTGAAAATAGCTTTTTATCTAAACTAACCTTATTTTAACCTAGTTCAGAATTGTGAAGTATATTTTTGCAAAACAAATATAAACTCAACTAAACTAAATTGATTTAATAGCTAATGATGAAAACACTAAGGTTTCAGAATTCACCCAACCAAAGTAAAGCATATATCTTCATGTTCTATATAAAAAACTAATCTATCTAACATTCCATGAATAAAAAAAAAACAACGAATATCCCAATTAAACTAAAAGCATCCAATGTATCCGCTTTTAACAAATCACAAAAGAAATCCAATTTAATCGAAAAGGATTCGATGTATCCATCAGATAAAGCACACAGAATATCCAACAGAACAATTAAAAACTATCAATCGTAAGAATTTACTCAAACAATTGAAATAGAACATTTAAACTAAACATATCAGAATTGTATAAACATATCTGAAAATATAATGCTAAACAATGGCAAGGCTTCATCTTCAACCTTAGTTGAAGATTTTAGCCACCCATTATCATGAAACTAAATTTCACAATAAAAAGTGCTAAGCATTAAAAACTTGAAAAGAATTAAAACTGACTGTACATTGGGAGAAATTCGACACGCTGTTGGGCAGCACTTCCCCCGGTGGTGGCAAAAGCCCTTAGAAGATCTACTAGAATGCTAGTAGAAATCCACCAGACTGCATATTGAATAATGAGGTGAGATAGTGTTTATATAAGGGAATTCTCGGAGTACAATGAGCTGAAAATTCGATGTGGGATACTGCCTCTTTGCGATTGATCGCAAGTCTAGTGCGATCGATCGCAGCATGGTGCGATGCAATGAGTTTGGCGCACTGTAAGTGCTTCTTATCCGATGTGGGATATACGAGTCAACTGCGATCAATCGCAGCCTTGTTGCGCTCGAGCGCATCATAGTGCGTTGCAATATATATGCAGTATCAAAAGTTTCCTTTACAATGTGGGATGTGCGAGTCACTTGCGATCGATCGCAAGTCTTGTGCACTCGAGTGCAGGTGCGATTGATCTCATGCCGTGTGCACACGATCGCAGGTGCGATCGATCGCACGTCCTATGCGCTCGATCGCACTAGGCATCCTCAGCTTTTGCTCTTTAAGCCCTGAAGTTTCCACATTGCTTCATTTTATTCCAAAACCTATAAAAACACAGAAAATAGATAAAATAGCACAAAATAGCATAATTAAGAACTTAACAAATGTAAACTAATGGGCTAAAATATGTAATATTTAGCACTCATCATTAAACTCAATATAACACGCTAAACTTTCCACTTTTTCAAAGAACCACCAAAGTGGAATCTTTCTCTTCTTTTTTGCTTTGTTAAATACATTTACCACTTCAAGCTTCCTCCTAAAAAATTTCACCCTCTTTCTCCCTCACGGGTGGCCACATGTGTGCCACCAAAGAGGAAGACTTCCTCCCATTTTTTTGCTTTGTTAAACCCACATTACCCTTTCTAGCATTTACCTAAAAAATTTCCCTTTCCCTTCCCAATCTATGTCACCAAATAGGAAGTCTTCCTCCCATTTTTTTTTCTTTTTAAACCCACCTTATCCCTTCTAGCATTCACCTAAAAAATTTCCCTTTCTCTTCCCATGTATGCCACCAAAGGAGGAAGTCCCCCCTCCTCGGCCCTTTTTGCTTTGTTAAACCCACCTTACCCCTTGTGACTTTCACAAAAAAAATTATCTTTTCTCTTCCTTATGACCGGTAACCCAAATGAGGAAGTCTTCATATTATTTTTGCATTGTTAAGCCCACTATGCCACTTCTAGCTTTAATTTTTTCACCTCAAAAGTTGCACCCTCTCCTCCTTCTTCACATGGTCATCTACCTGTTTTTCTTTTCATTATTTTTGTTTTACTTATTCACATAGACAACCACTCTATTCTTATAAATACCCCTTGATAAAATAAGTAAAGGGAGAAGCATAACAAAAATTGAGAGAGGAGAAGCATAGTCAATTTAGAGGGGGGGGGGGCACCATAAAGAAAATGAAAGAAGTTTAAAGAGAAAAGAGTGAAGTTTAGAGAGAAGAAAGAAACGAGAAAAGAGAGAAGTATAGATAGTGTAAAGAGAAAAACATAGAAAAATCAAAGAGATAAGTATAACAAAAGAAAGGAGAGCACACAAAAAGGAAAGAAAAGAGTGAAAAATGGAGAAAAAAGAAGAACAAGAGAGAGCTCATCATATTAGGCCATACACTTGCAGTTGGTCTTCGAATCCAAAATAAACTAATCTTCCAAAGTTACCAAACTGACAAGAGTGCGCAAAATCTCTAAGGATTACCTCTGCACATGGAAATTTTCCTTAGCCAAAATGGTTAGCTAAACTTCCTTTGATTGTCATATAAAATTCCAAACATGCTTTATGTGTTTAAACCACCTCGAAAATGGATTATAAAATTTAGCTTACTTTTTGTTTGATGAAATCCATTATAAATTAAATGTTTATTTTTTTTTATTGTAGGGTCTTTGTGATGCTCATTTCATTTTTCTAAGTTATGTTCTCTCTTTAATTTGTTATTAATCACATTCTCTTTTTTTTTCTTCTGAAAATCGATTAGTCCATCATCTAGTGCTTCAGATTTGCATGCTCTCCTTATTAATAATCACATGTTCTCCTTTTTCACGTGCTTATGTTTAGTCCATTTATTCAAATCCACATGTTTAGTTTAATTCTTACCCACACATGTCAAAGTTTGCAAGTTTAATCTATTTAGTTTAATCAACATGTTTAATCCACCCATTTGAATCTATTTGTTTAAAGTAGTTTTGTTTCATACGTTAAATCCTCATATGTTAGGTTCCCTTATTTAAATTTGCATTTTTAATCTGTTTCTTTTTCTTTAATCCACATACCACAAGTAACTTTGACCATTCCCTCATTTCATGTTTAAAATGCCTTTTTTTTTTTTATAATTATGAGTTTGTTTACTTTTACCACACAATTTTAAATATAATATTCAGTGTTATCTTATTTGAATACAAGTTGTGAATGTGTGCTTTTGCTTTATTAGTGTATGGTAATAAGATATAAATTAAAGTTTTGAATAATTTTTTATAAAACACAATGGGCTAGACTTTGGTTTAGGTAAGAGAAGGAGCTTTAATTCCTCAGTCTCTTGCACCCAAATATCTAGAGCGTCGAAATCTATCATGTGGACCAGTTACAAATGATTTGACTCCCTTTAAGGTTAAATGGAGACTCATTATTTGTCATCCTTTCTTTGTGCTTGGATGACAATGATCACTTATCTAATACATTAAAAGCACACTTATAACGAGAGCCTCTTTATTACTTATAAAGGGTTTGTATTAGATTTGGTAGGTTTTACAAATTTTTTTATGCCTAATCATCATACTTCGCACTCTCACCATATCGTCCTTCCTCGAAGGGAGTGGCCTTGGGTAATGAGCCAAATGCATGGGTAACGAGTGAAAGAGTGACACCTACACTTAGCAACTCCATTGGGGAGATTTAACCTCAAAGTGTTTCTTGGAAAATGATTTAAACTTTAATCCTAAGTCATTATTCCATAATTCACTTTGCACACTAACACTTGCTTTTTTTCTTCATGGAGTAAGTTGAGAACCCGTTTCCTCTTGGTTCTAGTGTGACCATTATTTGCTTATCGTCAACCCTTGGTGTGAGGAAAATTCCTCTTGGTTTTTATCAATGTAATGAAGGTTTGCCATTGCATTTGTACTTTTATGGTTCACTAATTAGGCCACTTCATGAACATAATGGCATCCTTCTAGCCATAGTGTACCTAAGCCCATCAAAGTTATAAGGTGAAACCTACCTTTTTAAGTAAACCTTAGAACCTTCCATTTTAGGGTAGGGACCCTCTCTATCCCTTTGATTTCTTGCATGTGTTTTCTCTCACCTCGCATGTTAAAGATAAAATAAAATCAAATTGTTTGCTTACATGTTTTGTGATTTTGTAAGTTCTCATTCATTAAATTACAATCAAACAAATTAAGCCTTATCTTGAGCCTAGTTTGGTCCAAAATAGAGGATCAAGTGGAATGATCCATTTGAGACCCATTTGCAACCTATAGTTACTATACCTTTAGGTGCATCGACCAAAGTCCACACTTTGTTGGAGTACATGGAACCCATTTCGAATTTCATAGCTTCTTGCCACATCTCTGAATCGATGTTTAACATCGCTTCTTTACAGTTAGCAACTTCCTTATCATCTATAAGATGCACTTCTATGGTACCATTTATGAGAAATTCATATCTCTTTAGAGCCTTGGGTATTCTTCTATATCTACGAACTGATTCTATATTAGGAAGATCTATCGGTTCATGTTCCTCAATTTAGATAGCATTAGGTTGTGTTTCTTATGACACTTCATCAAGATCTATCTTCCTTCCAGTGCTCTCATTTAGTGTAAACCCTTTTTTTTTCGAAAGGAAGCATGCTTAGAAAAAAACATCATTTGTTCATGAGGATAATATAAATAATATCCTAAACTTTCTTTAGGATATCCCACAAACCTATATATCTCAGACCTAGTTCCCAACTTATTTGTATGTAACATCCTTACATAGGTAGGAAAACTCCAAATTTTAGTGTGTTTAAAACTGAGTTTCCTGCTTTTCCATATCTCATATAGTATTTTAGGTATTGCCTTTAAGGGAAACTTATTCAATAAATATGCGACAATTCGAATGGCATATCCCTAAAACGATATAGGAAGATCAGTGTAACTTATCGTTGATCATACCATATCAAATAAGATGCTATTCTAGGAAGAGTTCAGTGAAAAAGAATCTCATTCCCTTTGAGATAATTAAGAAAATTATTAAACAAGTATTTGCCTCTTCAATTAGATTAACAAGCTTTAATACCTTTCCTTGTTTTCTTTTCAACTTCTCTTATGAATTCTTTGAACTTTTCAAATTATTCAGATTTATACTTCACTAAGTACATGTACTCATACTTTGAGTGATTATCAGTAAAAGTAATGAAGTAGGAGTAACCTCTTTTAGAATTAACTATTATGGGCCCACATACATCACTATGTATTAACCCTAATACATTTGTGGTCTTTCTTCATGTCTACTAAATGGAGATCTAGTCATTTTTCCATGAGATAGGTTTCATAGGTTGGATAAGATTCACAATTCAATAGATCCAAGAATCCATCTTCTACCAACTTGTTTGCACTATCCTCATTCATATGACACACTTTTAAGTGCCACACATAGGAATTATTTAGATCAATATCTCAGTTCTTTTGTTGTTACATATGAAATATTTTACAATATACTTCTAGATTGAAAAACTAAGTAATAAGTCTATCCAATTAATGTAGCAACAGATGTTTCATTTTCAAAGAAAAAGTTTACTTCTCCTTACTTAGTTTCTTTCTTTTTCTTAGTGTCTACAATATATTGCAAAAGTGATAACAATACTCGGTATCTAATACCCAAGTAAGAGCATTAAGTATAATTCAATGAAGAACAACTTAGAGATGCCTTCTAAAGGCTTGTCTTGCAGTTTCTCTTCCAATGACCATCTTTGCCACAATGAGAGTATTGTCCGTTATCCTTCTTGACTTTTGATGAAATAGTCTATTAACACCTCCCTTTGCTTTCAATGATTTCTTCTCATTCTTTAAGATTTTCTTTTAGAGGAAGAAACTCCATTAATAAGAATAATGGGTGTATTGACCTTTCTTAATCGTAGCTTCTGCAGTCTTCAACATATAACAAGTTCTAGAAGTGTAGCTTCAAACTCATTCCTATTATAGTTTATAACATATTGCGATAATGAGTTTGGAAGGGATTGAAGAATTAAATCACTAATTAACTCCGCATCTATACTAAAATGATTCAGTCTAACTGCTCGATATAGTTTATCATCTTGAATCGCTCATGGATTAATGATCCTTTTGGAATCCTTGCCCTAAAGAGATTATGCTCACCATAAAACTCTTGTAGATGAAGCACTACTGCATAAGCAATTTCTATCTTTTCATATTGCTTCCAAGGCTCATTAGACATAGATGTTAGCATGTAGCTCCTAGCCCACATGTCGTCTTTCCACTTCTTATAAGTACCGACCTCTTCTTCTAGAACATTGTCAGAAACAGTTACTTGAAGCGACCTACCAATAAAGTAGGACATTTTCTAAAAATTCAAAAGAATTGTCAAATTCCTTATCCAATCTAGGAGATTGGATCAGTCAGTCTGTTTGCATCAAGTATGCACGATAGTGGGTTTATTCATTGTGATCTACGATGTAACAACATATAAAATTAGTGTCTATTCATATTATTAACCACCATAAAGATTTGGTCTTTAATCTAAATGGTACCTCCCACTATTCTTTTTGATTCCCACAACCCTCAATGTGAAAAGCGTAAAGCTCTTTTGGAAGGTTTCATAGTGAGGATCAGGATCCTATCACTTGTACATTATTAAGCCTTGTGGTGACATAAAAACTAATAATATACTTGGTAGGTAGATAACTTTTATAATTTGAATCTCATATAATTCATAATCATAATTTAGCCTCTTAAATATATATGACCTTGTGGTGACACAATAAAACTATATCGTTTGTTTACCTCATGTATATCACATGCTTTAACAGACAAAATAATTTTTCTATAAGTGTAAACCTTGTGGTGACATAACAAATTTACATACCAAAGAAACTTTGCATATTGTCTATAATGGTGGAAAACTATGAATAATCATTCCTAATGATTTTTCGTTTACAACTTAATATTAAAATATTTGTGCGTGAGGGATTTAGGTCTTTATGTTTAGATCTCATCATTTAACATGCATCAAATATATTTAATATGCATATAATCTAATTACATGCATAACATATATATTAACCTAAGTGGATGAATATGGACTTTCTAAGCATTATTTACTTGAGCCAATAAAGTAAATCACTCGGCCAAATCCTAGGTAATTATTACATGAATATATCTCATATATTAATGGGTCTTCAATCTTCAAACAGGCCACCACGGTTCCTTGTGCACTTCTTGATTCCCCTCAATAAAATCATACCTAACTCTAAGTAACTTTACATATATACATCAAATATATATAAGAAACCTTGATCAGAAGTCAAGAGGAATTACATTAGAGGGAGATAGAAATTCACATTGAGAGAAATAAGAGAAGGTGATGTATGCAAATCCAACTTAAAATTGAATAACAAAAAATAATACCATGAATTTAACCAATTGATAAGGTCTAGGTTCAATAGTCATCCACTAATACAATCAAATTGCATAATAAATATTAGCAACTTTATTCGAGTTATGGATGTTATTTCATAGATTGCATTCCTAATCCCATTAGGTTTTAGAAAGTTTCTTTAATCTTATTTAAAATAGCATTAAGATTCTTTGATTATTAGAATTCATAATTCCAATGTGATATGGATTTTGGAGTTTCAATTACTAGTTAAACTCCAATTTCTTTAAATTTTAATCCAATAATTAAGAAAAACCTTTAAATAACCAAAATATAAATTTTTGACAAGAAAAATCTTATATTTTATTGAATTAAAACTAATATTTAGAATTTCAATCCGAAAATAAATCTAAATATCAAGAACAAGCGAAAAACTTGCAATTTTGGAAAAAAACTATTTTTTTATTTAAACAATGTTCGGTTTTTTAATCATAGCTTAAAAATACTTAATATTTTAAAATAAAATCTATGGTATATGAAAATAGACTTCCGTATATTCAAATGCTTCTAAATCACTGCAATCCAATTTAAAATGTGTAAATTCCACAATTTTGAAATTTGACTAGAAAATTTGTTTTACTCCAAGTTTTTTTACGCTCAAGATTTGCATCCCAAAACAAATTTTCTTTAATGTACAATCTTATTTTCATCATCAAATTTTTTTTTTCTATCAATCTCAATTGATTTAATATGTTTCAAAAATAATCGATAACAATTTTATCATGAGTTTATGACGATAATCAATTAAAAAAAACATTCTTGAATTTTCTTAACCGGTGGTTTCATAAACCTTAATCGAACTTTTAGATTATGAATTTGCAATATAATGAATTTTAGTATCAAATTAAAGCCATAACAACAAAATTAAACTCATTTTAATAATCTAATGAGTTAGCTCTGATAACACTATAAGTCTACAAGCATTGAATAGGCAGCGAAAAATTAAAATTTTTCTGCCCATAGACTTAAATCTCAAGATAAATCTCTATGAATCGATTAGAACGATGATCCAAATAATATTTTCATACAAGGATAGAGAATTTTTTTTAACCTTTGATATAGATTCTTGTTGATCTTTTGAACGGATTCACCAACCATTCAAGTATCTGGCCTCTAAGCCTATCTACACGAGTAATAAAAAATAAAGATTTTTTTCTCCAAGATGTCGGACACTGATTGAAGAAGAACAAAGGGCTACCCGAATACTCTATTGAGTGCTAGCTCTAGATTTTTCACCTTTTGTTTTTTAGAGTAAGAGATCAGAAATCTTATTTTTAATCTCCACAACAATTGTGTTAGTTATGTTAAGCTTTCTATCAAAGAGAGCCTTTATATTGTGCCATTATTCCTAAAAGCATTAGTATTTCTAAAATTGCAATTAAAACCCTTATTTAATTAATTTTTATAAATCTCTCTTTAAGCCCATTATTTTTTCTTAATTTTTTATATGCTCAATTGTATTTTACCCATTAGGTTCAATATTATGCTGGCAATAGGTCATAACATATACATATCAATTGGATCACATCCAATTAATTAAAACTTAATTTTAATTCTTCTTTTTATTTAAGAATTAATTACAATTAATTCTTAAAGGCATATATAAGTCAGGATTAACTCATAACAGTATGTCATGAATACCCAAACAATGTGAATTGATGTTAATCTATCCATTGACAGTTACCATATAATTCAATCATTCCATCATGCAATGTCCCTAATTAAACCTATGACATGAATTTACTGCCAATGTTTAATTATTTAATCATATGTATCTAGATCTAAAGTCCATAACTTAAATGGAGAAATTAAAAAATCCTTTCTAATTTTCACCCCACATTGGCCAAGGAATTTCTAAGCTATGGCTTAATTAGATTACATAGGATATTCTCTCTTTTACCTAGAGTGATAGATCCTCTATTGTACACTCACATATCTCCATGTATAAGTTTTCGTACCCAAGTATTATGCTTTTGTGACCCATGATTAGAATCACATTTAGCATCAAAGCATGACTACCTTTACTCAAGATATCTATGGTGCCTCAAGTCCAAGGATCACTTGTACAACTATAACGTAAGAATTTCTATTAATAGCTAGTAAAAAATCCATTAGGAATTTTGATGAGAGTCGTAAAATACATCTTAATAGTACTTAACTATTATCACTTTAGGGTTGATCTAGGTTTTAATTGCACTTTTATACATTAACAACTCTAAAGTATCATTCTTGGATCATTTATCTATTTTGGTGCATTTTCAGGTACTTTAAGCTCAAAAGAGGAGGAAACATTATCATTGCTTGAAGCACAAAGACTCGAGGCATACTGGAGTGAAGGAATGCTTCCGAAAGGACAAGATGGAGGGCTTAAAAGAGCAACAGCTGCTGCCCGCACTGGAAAGAGTTTCACTAAATTGCGAGAATTGCCCGTACAGATCAATCATATTTGAAAATTAAACTGTATTGATACAAGAAGAACCAGGAGATGAGCCATACATGCTTAGAAAGATCCAGAAGTCTATTTTCTGGAGAATTTTACGGTTTGTCAAAAGGATTTTTCTAGAGAAAGTTATGGCAGTTTTAGTAGACAAAGGTCAGGCTGTGCGGGCTGTGCGGGATTTCAGCGTGATTTTGGGCTTAAATCCCACATCCCACATCGGTTGGAAAACACATTTCTATATCCCACATCCCACATCGGATGGGAAACACATTGCACTCTTGGTATTTGCCTATATAAGACCCACTCCACTTTAGCTTTGGCATTCAATCGGGGATGAATCCAGAGGGCCTTTAGGAGCAATCCAGAGGGCCTTTAGGAGGAATCCGAAGTTTAAAGTTTGAAGGTCGAGAGAGATGATCGTCGGGAGGCCGAAGGCAACTCGAGGATGCATGAGCCCCATGACCGGCTAGTCTTCAAGCAAGGCGAAGGGATGAATCCCTAGGTGTAATTGTTCTTATTTTTCCTTTATTTGATTCGGTTGTAGTTGGAATTATTTTCGTTAAATATTGTTATGTTTTATTCTTTAATTTAATTAGTAGATTTATTATAACTCCCGTGGTTGCATGCTTCTTTTCCATATAAGTTCATTCAGGCTTTTCTTATGTGTACCTGTTTGGGTGTGATTGAGTCCGGTAGATCTCTTTTATAGATTTGTCCATTGCTACGGTATTGTCGTTTAGATATATCGTCGTCTCTTGATAATTTATAAGTTAGGTCATGTGTGCTTGAAAGTAAAGAAGATTTCATAACAATTACATTAGGATTTATAAATGCGCTTTAATTGAATATTTTCTGATTGTCTGTTTGGGATGTAAAACTTGCAATCGAGATAAAAACAATTGAATCAAGTTAGGATTAGAGCAACGAACCTAGGGAGGATTTCCGAAACCTTGTCATTTTTATTTTAAACTTATTTACACAATTACTCTTTTTCTCAAACAACTCAGATTCTTTTAATCTTTTATCGTTTGTGTTGAGGTTTACACCTTATGTTGTACTTAACTTGTTTCCCTGTGGAATCGACACCCCAAAACTATACTACAATAACCGCGTTATGTTTTGGGCGTAATCAAATTTTGGCACCGTTGTCGGGGAAACGCGCTTAAGTACAAGAAAGCTTGTCAACTTTGAGTGTGATGCTAAAAAAAAAAAAAAAAAAAAATTCTTGTTTTATTTATTTTATTTCCTCTCTGATTCATTTGGTGCATGCTTAGACAAGAGATCTGCGAGGTAGATTCATTAGAGGACAGGAGCTAGAAATACCCTCTCCTTCCGAGTCTGATAGTGAAACCTCGCCTAGATAAACCCATATAGAAAACCCAATTGAGAATCTAGAGGATTTTGTTAACATGGCCGATAACCATAATGAGAATGTTGCTAGGACACTTTAGGATTACCTCAACCCTACACGCATAACCACACCATCATGCATCATATTTCCAGCCAATACTCGCCCATTAGAGTTTAAAACAGGGATGATACATTTACTCCCTACATTTCATGGCTTGGATAATGAAAACCTATATGTGCACATTAGAGAGTTTGAGGAAGTAGTCGCGACTTTTCATAGTCAAGACGAAATCGATGACATTGTGAGGCTTAAGTTCTTTCCTTTCGCTTTGAAGGATAGAGCTAAGAGTTGGCTATACTCACTTAGACCACGATCTATTGGGTCGTGGACTGAGATGACTCGGATTTTTTTTAATAAATACTTTCCCCAACATAAGACCAATGCTTTAAAAAGGCAAATCTCCACCTTTGCACAAAAGGACAGCGAGACTTTGTATCAGTCTTAGGAGAGATTTAAAGAGTTATTGAGTATGTGCCCTCACCATAGGTATGAGAGTTGGTGCTTAGTGAGCTACTTTTATGAGGGACTTACATAGAGAGAGCGCCAATTTGTAGAGATGATGTGTAATGGTGAGTTTTTAGAGAAAGATCCTGATAAGGCCATAGAGTACCTCAATGAGCTTGCTGAAAAAGCTCACACTTGGACTAGACCTAGTGCTACTGAAAGCACAAATAGGTCACAACCTATAGGGCACCCAAATGGTGGTGGAATTTACCATCTTAGGGAAGAGGATAACCTTAGAGCCAAGGTCGAGATGCTCACTAGAGAGTTTGATGCATTTAAAACTAAGGGCTCAAAGCAAACACATGTGGCTAATCATGCCGAGTCTTTAGAGCCATGCTTTGTGTGTGGCGGGGTAAATCATCTCGCCAAAGAGTGCCCCACATTTTTTGATATGAGAGGGGCGTATGAGGAACAATGTAATGCCTTAGGCATGTACAAGAGGCCTCCTGCACCTTTCTCTAACACTTATAACCCGGGGTGGCGAAATCACCCCAACTTTAGCTGGAAATCTGAAAACCAGCATGCACAGCCCCCTCGATCATCCCCTGCACCTTATCACACACCCTCAGCCTCTAGGAACTCTCTAGAAGACACCTTACAAGCTTTTATAGAGGCACAAGGCAGAACAAACCAAAGGTTTGAGGCACTAATTACGCAGGTGATGGAAGAGGGTAAAGAAACTAGGAGCCAAGTGTCTAAGTTGATGAGCTACTTGAGTGTGACTGAGCAAGGTAAGTTCCTTTCTTAAGCTCAGTCCACACCCCATGGTCAACACTTAGCACAAAATAATTTGGAGGAGGTGAATGCCATTGAGACACTTGGTGGTAAATCAGTACACGTCCCAACAACGAAAAAATCAGAGGATGTGGCTGAAAGCCATCAAGTACAAGCATACATGATGGACTCGTTCATGGAAAAGGTCCAGCACCTTAATCCATTAGAGTCCACCTTCACCCATGGCTTCACCAAAGCATATATCGAGCCAGCATTTGCGGATGTTACTAATGACATCCTTAAGGCCCCCCAAAAGCATAAAGGCACCGAATTTGGCAGTGCAGCAACGGCGGATGCATTCAACCTATGCTTTTCGAGGAGGGAATAAGAGCATCTGGCTGAAGACGTAAAACTTAGTGCTCGTGGGAGGCAGCCCACAACGTATCCTTTTATTTTTATTTTTTTTTTCATATTTCTTTTATTATTATTATCTTGTTGTTTTCCAAGTTTTTACTTTTGTATTTATTTTTCAGGGACAAATAAACGAAGCAGTTCAAATGGTGGAGCACAATTTTCAGCTTCTGTGCACCTTTGGCTACAAGGGGAGTTTCCTTTACTCTTTCTTTTACATTGAGGACAATGCAATTTTTAAGTTGGGGGTGGAGGAAACACATCTTCTTTGTTTCCATATTCTTTATTTTTTTGTTTCCATATTCTTTATTTCCATACATTTTTTTTCTTTTTCCATTGAACTGCATGGTGTCTGTTTCCCTTTCTTTTTGTTTTAAAGCATGCTTTGTGGTTGCCTTGGATGTAATTCGCATGTCAATGATGTGAGCTTAATTGAGATAGCATATAGCATTTAGAAGTAGTTAAATCTTGCTTCGGTTTGAAATTAATTTAAGTATCAATCTTGATTTGGTTAGAGACTCTAGCTTGTGGTAAGATTGTATGATTAATCGAAAGCATTTAGAAAAGTTTTATGTGTGATTATTTTGTGAATACTTTTGCGGTCTTGACAAGCTCTAGAACTTACTTGATAATCACATGAGGCGAATTCTTAGAATGCACACTACTTAGGATATGATATAGGCCATTTTTGAACCGTTTGAGCCTTTCAAACCTACTATTGCTATATTTATCACTAGTCACCTATTTGAGCCTTTTTCTTAAAAAGAAAAATTGAGCCTTGTTTCTTTCGATAAACCATTTACTTACCTTTATGAGCCTAAAAATATTTTTATCCTTACCTTTCTTTTAAAAGAACTTAGTTATACACATGTTGTGAGAAGCACTTAAAAGGAGTAAGGGTGGAAATATGAAAAAAATATCACTACCGCAACCCAAGTACATTAAAGGAGATAAGTTGGGGGTTGTGGAAAAGAAAAGAAAAGAAAAAAACAAAAAACAAAAAAGAAGGTGAGTGGTTATGTGCCAAAATAATAAAAAAAATGAATTATGGCAAAGAAAGAAGAAAGAAAGAAAAGAAAAAAAATGGTAATTTGTTGAAAGAAATGCTCGAAAAAGGGTTGAAAGAGTTGGGTGTTGAAGTAAGGTTATCCAGTGCTTAAAGAGTTGTGTTCAAAACTAAGAGATTAAGCTCTTCTACTTGTTGAATCCTTCCCGTTCTTTCTTAACCTTTACCTTAGCCTAACGTTACAAGCTTATTAAAGACCTTTTGATCCAATGTAGTGTGATTTTTCTACAATAGTGGAGAGTGATTTGAAAAGTGAGCCTATGGAGCTTGTTTTTGTGATTGATGTCACGCAATTTATTATGTTTTTAGAGGCCAAGACTTGTATTCATGAATGTTATGCATAAAATCATCCGGGTGTTTGTATTAATGGTTTGTGGTAAGATGGATGTTAAGAGTCAATAACGATTTTAAGATTGATGTTTGGATTACTTTTGGACTTAGGTGAAATTTAATTTTTCTATGTGTCGTATGTTATGTGCAATTTTTGAGACAAAAAGTGAATTACTCTTGGTTCAACGCTAGCATTGCTTTACTTTGTTTTTAACTCCTACCATAGAGTTCATCTCTTATTTTCGCTTCAATTGCTAGGGACTAGCAATAAGCTAGTTGGGGGTTGTGATGAGAGTCGTAAAATGCATCTTAACAGTACTTAACTGTTATCACTTTAGGGTTGATCTAGGTTTTAATTGCACTTTTATACGTTAACAACTCTAAAGTATCATTCTTGGATCATTGATCTATTTCGGTGCATTTTCAGGTACTTTAAGCTCAAAAGAGGAGGAAAAGTTATCATTGCTTGAAGCACAAAGACTCTAGGCATACTTGAGTGAAGGAATGCTTCTGAAAGGACAAGATGGAGGGCTTAAAAGTGCAACAACTGCTGCCCGCACTGGAAAGAGTTTCACTAAATTGCGAGAATTGTCCGTACAGATCAATTATCTTTGAAAATTAAACTGTATTGATACAAGAAGAACCAGGAGATGAGCCATATATGCTTAGAAAGATCTCGAAGTCTATTTTCTGGAGAATTTTACGGTTCGTCAAAAGGATTTTTCTAGAGAAAGTTATGGCAGTTTTAGTAGACAAAGGTCAGGCTGTGCAGGCTGTGCGGGATTTCAGCGTGATTTTGGGCTTAAATCCCACATCCCACATCGGTTGGAAAACACATTTCTATATCTCACATCCCACATCGGATGGGAAACACATTGCACTCTTGGTATTTGCCTATATAAGACCCACTCCACTTTAGCTTTGGCATTCAATCGGGGATGAATCCAGAGGGCCTTTAGGAGCAATCCAGAGGGCCTTTAGGAGGAACCCGAAGTTTAAAGTTTGAAGGTCGGGAGAGATGATCGTCGGGAGGCTGGAGGCAACTCGAGGACGCATGAGCCCCATGATCGGCTAGTCTCCAAGCAAGACGAAGGGATGAATCCCTAGGTGTAGTTGTTCTTATTTTTCCTTTATTTGATTCGGTTGTACTTGGAATTATTTTCGTTAAATATTGTTATGTTTTATTCTTTAATTTAATTAGTAGATTTATTATAACTCCGGTGGTTGCATGCTTCTTTTCCATATAAGTTCAGTCAGGTTTTTCTTATGTGTACCTGTTTGGGTGTGATTGAGTCCGGTAGATCTCTTTTATAGATTTGCCCATTGCTGCGGTATTGTCGTTTAGATATATCGTCGTCTCTTGATAATTTATAAGTTAGGTCATGTGTGCTTGAAAGTAAAGAAGATTTCATAACAATTACATTAGGATTTATAAATGCGCTTTAATTGAATATTTTTCGATTGCCTGTTTGGGATGTGAAACTTGCAATCGAGATAAAAACAACTGAATCAAGTCAGGATTAGAGCAACGAACCTAGGGAGGATTTCCGGAACCTTGTCATTTTTATTTTAAACTTATTTACACAATTATCCTTTTTCTCAAAAAACTCAGATTCTTTTAATCTTTTATCGTTTGTGTAAACACCTTATGTTGTACTTAACTTGTTTCCCTGTGGAATCGACACCCCAAAACTGTACTACAATAACCGCGTTATGTTTTGGGCGTAATCAAATTTCTTAGTCGAATCAGTTTACTGTAACTATTCTCTAACAAGTACCTATATAACTTGTTTTAGTGCCTCATACGTAAGTGACTGTGACATCAATCACCCCAAACTCCTTAAAGAAACATAGTGTGTCCTAATCTATCTGGGTTCACTAATGTCCTTCTTAGTGATCCTATTATTAGGAACATTTAATAATAAAGCATAAAGAACTACGTCTCACTAGCATGATCTCATCATGGTGCTTATTTCCATTGTTCTTATCCATGGTGCCTCAAGTCCAAGGATCACTTGTACAACTATAACGTAAGAATTTCTATTGAAAGCTAGTAAAACGTCCATTAGGAATTTCTTAGTCGAATCAGTTTGGTGTACTTGTTCTCTAACAAGTACATACATAACTTGTTTTAATGTCTCATACGCAAGTGACTGTGAGATCAATCACCCCAAACTCCTTAGAGAAACATAGTATGTACTAATCATCTAGGTTCACTAATGTCCTTCTTAGTGATCCTATTATTAGGAATATTTAATAATAAAGCATAAAGAACTACGTCTCACTAGCATGATCTCATCATGGTGCTTATTTCCATTGTTCTTATTCTATGGGCTTTATCATGTAATGAACATCCAATAATTTTTAATGAACATGATAAATAAAATAAATGCCTTTGATGATTATTTATTATCAATAAATGAATAAGATTAATTACAAATAATGTGTTCATCAAATGCTATTGGCTTGTAGGGCATATTACTATCACTCTTAGTGGAAGGCTAAGGAACAGGCCTTTACGAGTCAAGTCTCACATGCATTAGAGGAACTTACTGGCAATGCAACTTCTAAGGGCTGTTCAGGCTCAGTTAGGGCAATGATAGAAGAGAAAGTGGTTGATACTAGTGAAATCCTCAAGAATACAAGTAGTATGATGGCTGACTTGACCAAAACACTAGATGGCCTATAAGAATTAATATCAAGGAAAGAATCCTAAGACTCTGGATAATGTAGAAGACTTCTTTTAGGATAAGGAAGTGTACATCTTAGAGAAATAGAAACAAAAGGCCAATTTTGAGATGAAGGCCATCTGTGAGAAATTCAAGAAAATGAAAAGTGCTTTAAAAAAGTCTCAAAGCATTAACCAGTGTTTTCTTAACATCATCAGGTTTTATGCCCATCTTAAACTAACCATGTCGCCTAAGTTCAAAATGCCTGACATGGATCAATTTGATGGATCCAAGGATCCCAAGACTCGTCTGAGACAATATTCTGGTCTTTTGAGACTTTCGGGCTTAGATTTTGAACAATTGGTTGCACTCTTCCCCAACTCCCTCACTAGTATTGTGCTAAAGTGGTATTACTCTGAAGAACCCAACACTTTGAAAGAATGGAACAATAAAGCTCAAGAATTTGTGTCTCAGTATGCATATAACACTGAACAAAATATCACTATAAGGGACTTGGAGAGAACTAAGTAAAAGCTAGAGACATTTTCGAAAATTATCTCTTGTTGAAAAGGCAAAGCAGCAAAGATGGCCTCAAGACTTGTGGAGAAAGACTAACTCAGAATAGTAATGAGAAAATCTACAACCCGTATACCATGAGATTATGTTCGCTATGCCCATTTCTAATTTTGAGCTGTTGATTGATTTAGATACTAAGAGGAAAATGCTATTTTTTGGGGAAAAATTAAAAAGACTGTTGGGAGATTCATGAAAAAGAAAAATAGTGCCAATAGCAATGGAACCAAAATCAGTAAGTTAAATTTTTCCAAGATACACAACATACATTTAAGTGTACGGACAATAGCTCTCCAATACCTTACCATCAAGATAACCACAACTACAACTAGACAAACCGTATCCAAAAGACCACCCACTAGAGAAGCCAACTTGAAAGGAAATGTCGAGGCCCTAAAGACCTAACACCACTAAGGATCAATTTATCCCAAGCCTTTGCTAAGCTCACAAAAAAAGACAAACTTCACCATGTCCTAGCAAGACCCATACCCAACCTAGTTTTACCACACTAGGACCTCTCTAAGTACTTTCATTTCCACAATTCAGCTGGAAATGATATTGATGGGTGCCAAAGATTAAAAAATAAAATCAAGGACCTCATTGACAAAGGTTTTAAGCCACCCTAGATTGCCAACAATCTTATGCATGGTGAGGGCATATATTCAATAACTCTTTAAATCTCTCCCAAGACTGATACAAAGTCTCGCTGTCTTTTTGTGCAAAGGTGGAGATTTGCCTTTTTAAAGCATTGGTCTTATGTTGGGGAAAGTATTTATTAAAAAAAATTCGAATCATCTCAGTCCACGACCTAATAGATCGTGGTCTAAGTGAGTATAGCCAACTCTTAGCTCTATCTTTCAAAGTGAAAGGAAAGAACTTAAGCCTCACAATGTCATCGGTTTCGTCTTGACTATGAAAAGTCGCGACTACTTCCTCGAACTCTCTAATGTGCACATATGGGCTTTCATTATCCAAGCCATGAAATGTAGGGAGTAAATGTATCAGCCCTGTTTAAAACTCTAATGGGCGAGTATTGGCTGGAAATATGATGCATGATGGTGTGGCTGTGCGTGTAGGGTTAAGGTAATCCTGAAGGGTCCTAGGGGGTTGATATTCATGTTCACTCATTTCTTCAGGACTAGATGGACTGTCAAATAAAGGATTTAGAAATGAATTGAATTCTGACTTTAGCACAGGCCTACAAGCATCTCTATGCCTTTGCATTCAAGGTAACAAAATAATGAAAAAAATTACTATAAAAAGAAAGAATAAGATAAAATAAAATAAAATTAATGCAGCAAGCTAAAAGAGGGAACGGAGTTACCGCCTTTGCAAACCGCTGAAAAGAAAAACTATTTACAGTTCTTTTACCGTCATGTCAAAAGTTGACAATCTTCCTTGTACTTAAGCGCGTTTCCCCGGCAACGGCGCCAAAATTTGATTACACCCAAAGTATAATGCGGTTATTGTAGTACAGCTTTGGGGTGTCGATTCCATAGGAAAACAAGTTAATTATAAAGAAAGTGTAAACTTTAACTCAAACAATAAAAGATTAAATGAGAGAATCTAAGTTGTGAGCAAATTGTGTAAATAGATTGAATAATATAAATAAGAAACGACAAGGTTCCGAAAATCCTCCTTAGGTTCGTTGCCCTAATCCTAACTTGATTCAGTTGTTTTTATCTCGATTGCAAGTTTTACATCCCAAACAGGCAATCGGCAAATATTCAATTAAAGCACATTTATAAATCCTAATGTAATTGTTATGAAATCTCCTTTACTTTCAAGCACACATGACCTAACTTATAAATTATCAAGAGACGATGATATTTCTAAATGACAATACCACAGTAATGGACAAATCTATAAAAGAGATCTACCGGACTCAATCACACCCAAACAGATACACATAAGAAAAGCATGACTAGAATTATATGGAAAAGAAGCATGCAATCATCGGACTAATAAAAATCTACTAATTAAATTAAAGAATAAAACATAACAATGTTTAATGAAAATAATATCCAACTACAACTGAATCAAATAAAGGAAAATAAGAACAACTACACCTAGGGATTCATCCCTTTGCCTTGCTTGGAGATTAACTGGCCATCGAGCTCATGCTTACTTGAGTTGCCTCCGGCCTCTCAACAATTATCCTCATCTTGCTCTCCAAATTTATACTTTCGGATTCGTCCTAAAGGCCCTCTAGATTCACTCTCTGATGATTTTAGATGAGCTCTGAATTGATGCCTCAAAGCTAAAGTGGAGTAGGCCTTTTATAGGGAAATACCATGAGTGCAATGTGTTTCCAATCCAATGTGGGATGTGGGATTTAGAAATGTGTTTTCCAACTGATGTGGGATGTGGGATTTAAGCCCAAAATCACGCTGAAATCCCGCACAGCCTGACCTTTGTCTACTAAAACTGCCATAACTTTCTCTAGAAAAATCATTTTTACAAGCCATTAAATTCTCCAGAAAATAGACTTCCGGATCTTTCTAAGCATATATGGCTCATCTCCTGGTTCTTCTTGCATCAATACAGTTTAATTTTAAAAGATGATTGATCTGTACGGGCAATTCTGGCAATTTAGTAAATCTCCTTTCTTGGTTTCTCTTCATCTTGGCTCTTCCGCGACCATTATCCCACTCGAGTATTCATTGAAGCTTCGTGTTTAAAATGGTGATAGCTTTTTTATCTCTTTTTTTAAGCTCAAAGTACCTGAAAATGCACTGAAATAAGTCAACGATTCAAGAATAACACTTTAGAGTTATTAGGTATAAAAATGTAATTCCAACCTCAATCAACCCTAAAATGCTAACAATTAAGTATTTTTTAGATGCATTTTATGACTCCCATCAATACCCCGACTGTACCAAAGATGGCAAGAACCAAGCACAGAACCTGCCTACGATGGCCCAATCACATCGCAATGAGAAAGAAGTTTGCCTAAGCTAGCCTATTGGTTGATCCACCCAAATTGTAAGCCTTAGATGGCTTACCACAATCGGTCCATTTAGGCCACCTGGCCTTACAAACTGGGCCAAGGTTGGCCCCCTCATACATATTAGCCCACTCTAACTTCGACATACATCCAGACTTATTTTTAAAAAATAGGGAAAAAATTCCTAAAATTAGTGGAATTCATATAATCAAGTTAAAACCTAGGTCTTTCAAACTTAGTAGTTTTTGAGGTGCAATACAATCTCAAAGGCTTAGAATAAAAATTATGTTCAAAATATTAGAATAGTGGAAGATAAAGCCTATTTAAAGGGTTTGAATAATTGAAGATAAAACTAGTTCAGTAGGTTCGAAGACTTAAGACATAGAGTACTTCCTTATGCTTCGGGTAGCTTGAGGAAGTGGATGTTATGGGTAAAACTTACCATTCAGTGAATGAGAGACAAGTGGCTCAATAACAGTTAAAAAGGTCAATTCTCCACTAGGGCTAAAATATGTAATTACTCGCTCAAAGGTAAAGGGATAATTTATGACTCATTAACTTGGTCCAATCTTAAGCGTTGATAAGATTTTCATCCAATAATCTAGGAAAAAGGGGGGTTTTGAGTGGAAAAGTGAAGAAGATGTTGGGGTTTTGAGTGAAAAATTGAAGAAGAAGTGGGGGTTTTGAGTGAAAAAGTGAAGAGGAAGTGGGGGTTTTGAGTGAAAAAGTGAAGAAGAAGGCGGTTTTTGTGTGAAAAAGTGAAGAATAAGGGTGGTTCTAGTAAAGCAAAAAGGTGAGCAAGAAAGTACAAGTTGTGGAGTTTTCAATAAAGAAAAAATAGTGAGGAGATCTTCTCCTTATTATGGCCAGCCATGGGTGGAGGGAAATAATTCAATATTTTTTTTTTGGGGGGGGAGGGGGGGCTGTGCCTGACACATAAGATAGTGGGGGAGCTTAATGAAAAAAAGTGTGCAATTAACAAAGCAAAAGGAAGGGGAAAGAAGGCTTCCAATTTGCACATTCACATAAAAAATATTGCAGTTTTTAAAGTAACTGAGGTACTGTTTTTTTAGGTAGAAAATGTGATTTTTTAGGTAGAAAATGTGGTATTTGGAATATAGGAAAATGGGCTACCTCAAGGAGGTAAAGTCCAATAAACCAATCAAAAGGAGAAGAAGAGAAAATTCTTCTTTTCGGCACACATGGTTGTTAAAGAGGGAGAAAAAAATGTAGTTTTTTAGTTGAATAGTTGTTTTTTAGGTGAAAAAGGTATTGATTGTTATGTAGAAAAGGTGACATTTGGTACATAGGAAGGTGGGTGAACCTAGGAAGGAAATGTGAGTTCAAAAATAAAAAAAGAAGAGGAGAATTTCCTCCTCCTTACATTACATAGCTGGCCACATAGAGAGTAGGGAGAGACAACTTTTTTGTTTGTTAAAAGGAAGAGTTTACCTTGAGAAAAGTGAACCAATCAAAAGATTCCAAGTGGAGGGTGAAATTAAAAATTAACACTTAAAAATTGGAAGTCTTTTGGGGCATGAAATTTGGTTCAAAAGTGTTTGAGCTTAGCAAAAATCAATGGGCTTAAATGTGTTTTGGATTAGACAAAAATTTAATTAAAGAGTTTGGTCTTGAATTTGGTTGAGTCAAATAATTCCCAATTGATTTAAAGTTAAAGTTGACTTAATATAGTTAAAAAAAAGGGGCATGCAATTGGTTCTACTCCTCAATTAAATTCAAACATTCACATTTACCAAGTTCGAGCGTACTACGGTCAAAGATTAGTCATAAGAACCCATGTAGGGTCCGTTAAAAAATTTTGGAATGAAATGGGTGTCTACAAGGTGAGACCAAGACAAAGGTTTGGCTTATCACTTACTATGAAAGTAATTTAAGCTATGTGCTAATGGAATTATTAGCTTCAAATGTAAATTTACACCAACTTCTATATTCTTCCATTTGAACCTTCATTTACTTGTCGCATTTTACCCTTCTACTTGTGGGTTTGTATTATTTCCACCAACTACGGGATAAATATGATATATGCAAAATAATGGGAAGTGATATGTATTGCTCTCACTTTGTCTGAGGTGTGTAAATATTTAAAAAAAAAAATTAAAATAGTATCCCCGACAGATTTCTTTTAGTTGGTGATTATAAATTAAAAATTATCTCCGACGGACATTATCCCTTGTAGATAATTTTTTCAAAATCTTTTGGACTTATCTCTGACAGATAAATTTCTTTGATGAAACAAAAATAATATCACTGAAGAAAAAAAATCAATCAATGATAAGTTATTTTTTTATTAACAAAGACTAAAATTAAATTTTTTGTAAACATATCTTGGTGGAAAATCCGTAGGTGATAAGAGTTTCTTTGATGGATTTTTAGTCCATTGAAAAAAGAAAGTATTATCATCGAGAAAAGCATCACTGTTGGAATGAAGGGTATCATCGACGTATTTAGTCAGTCAGTGATACCTTTTTTTCTCGTAGTGGAAGTAGCATAGTAAAAAGAGAGAAAATAGTGGAAAGTGAAACAAAAAGGAAAGACAATAAAGAGTTTATCAAACCAGACAAAACACTTGCAAATGGTTCTCTAATCAGCAATCAAACCAATCCTCCAAATTTACCAAATTCAAAAAAACGTGTAGAATGTTTAAGGATTATCCCGTAATATAGCCAAAAAGGCCAGTTAAACTTTTTTTTGTTTGTGAAATAAAACTGCTAATATGCTTTATCTTTTTGAACCACCTTGAAAATAAATTAAATAATTTAGCTTATTTTTTATTTCATGAATCCATTTTAGTTTCATTGTTCACCTTTTGTTTTGTTTCTTTTGTCATTTTAGTGTTTATTTTTTTTATTTCTAATTATAAGTTTCGTTTTAACTGGTTATTAATCATAAAATAGTTTATGTTTGATGAATGTAATGTTAAATCCATTGTAACTTCAATGTTCATTTTTTATCTTAGGTCCTTTACGATTTTAACACTTATCTCATTTCTTCTAAGTTATGTGCTTTTTTTTAATTTATTGTTAATCACATTCTCTTTTGGTTCCAAAAACCATTAGGACACCCTTTGGTCCATCATTGAGTGTTTCATTTCACAAGCCATTTTTTAATCTCTCCTTTGTTGCATGTTGGTATTTGTCTAAGGTTTAAACATGTTTAAGGTTCAAACAAGAGGTGGAAGAGTGAATTTCAGCATGTTAAAGGAGTGCACATAAGTGTGCGCATCACTTTGGGTGTGTGCGCACACCTCTATTCAACAAGGCAAATAAGTGCGCACAGCATTAAGAGGTCCAGCTTCAGTGTGTGCTGCAGCCCTGCTCCTTCCAGGATGTGATGCCCAGCAAGGAGGAAGCCTTGGTGGAGGGCAGCGCCGCACCTCTCTCTCACCAAGGCCTCGGGGCCCAGAAGTGGTGAAAAGGTGTTTTGCCCAAGGCCGCAGCGCGCCCTGTTCAGTGCCTAGGCACTAGGCACACTGATGCACACATATTCCACTTGATTCAACCTCTTGTTAAGTGCGTGGCTGCAAGGTTAAAATGTACAACATCACCTAGGATTGATGGAGGGCCATGGTTGATTGGTCATCAAGATCTAAGGGTGGAGAATGACACTCAAGATTGGTCAAGAAGTTGGTGCACTATATAAAGGGTCACCTAGCTTCATTCTCAACAAAACTTGTGACAGAACATGTGAATGAGAGAATTGTATAAGAGTGTAAAGACACAGACATACAAGAGGGACTCATTGGAGAGGCTGGTTGTAAAGAGAGAGATTAGTATAGAAAGGGGATTCAAGGGACTTGTAAGTGGAATTTCCAAGGGGGAAAGTTCCAGGGTATCTCAAGACCTTATCACTTTCTTGTTCTCTTCTTTGTTTCTTTAAAAACTTGTGGATTCTTGGAGAGGGGTTACTGTGATTGTAAGAACCATTGATTTAGTGCAGAGAGTTCGGAGGAACTCACAGGGACGTAGGCTATTGCCGAACCTCAATAACAATTGCTTGTTTTCTTTCTTGCTTTGGTTACTGCATCTTTTCTTTACAAGTCACTCAAGACTTGGGTGTTTGGAAGATCACCACCTGGGCATCTTGTTAAGGTGATTTCTAAAAGTGGTATCAGAGCTAGTACAATCGGGTGTCGGAGCAAGAAGAGAAGGTGTCGGAGCAAGACTCCAAGAATCGGAGGTCAACTTCTTAGGTGATTCAAGAACGGAGTTAAGATCTATATCTGATCGTGTTCTTGAGGTGAATCAAGGATGGAGTTAAGATCAATATCTGATTGTGTTCTTGAGGGTGATTCAAGAACGGAGTAAAGATCAAGATCTGATCGTGTTCTTGAGGTTGATTCAAGAACGATATTAAGATCAATCTTCGATCTGTGTTTTTGAGATTTAGAAGAAGTTGGAGAGCAATTGTGGGTGTTGCACAAATCTGGGATCATCTTTGGAAGACGGCTTCAAACTTCATGGTTGAGAAGTTTGATGGAAAGGGAGATTTTTCCCTTTAGAAGTGGAAGATCAAGGCTGTTCTTATGCAACAGAAAGTGGACTTGGCGATTAGAGAAGATGATGCTTTTCCAATAAGTATCACAGAGGATCAGCGGAATGAGATGAAGAAGATGGCTTACAGAACCATCTTCTTGCACATGTCGGATAATGTCACAAGGGAGTGCGGAGACTCAGAAGATCCAGCTTCAATTTGGAAGAAACTAGATGATTTGTTTCTTGCCAAGACTCCCCCTAATAAGTGGTATCTTCGTAAATGAATCTTTGCTTTTAAATTTGATCCTAATAAAGAGTTGCATGATGATCTTGATGCCAAGATGAGGAGTGTATAAAGTGGAGAAGGGCTATTCATTAGAAGAAGGCCAGCAACTCAGTATGGCAGCAACATCCATGGCTACTACCAACACATAGGTAGAGGAGAGAGCCATAGGAGAGTGCACAGCAACATACATGGCTACTACCGGGATAGAAGCAACATACATGGCTACTACCGGGACAGAGGTAGAGGAGAGAGCTATGGGAGAATGCACAGTAACATACATGGCTACTACCGGGATAGAGGTAGAGGAGAAAGCCATAGGAGAATGCATTCCAAACTGAGATTTGGAGGGAAGAAATGTTATTACTGCCACAAGGAGGGTCATGTCAAAAAATATTGCAAGGAGAAGATGAAGGATGAGGGAAGAATCTATACCAAGAATGGAGAGGCTTTGGTTGCCAAAACAGAACAGCAAGATGGTGATGTTCTTGTTGTGTGCTCGGATATGAGCAAGGGGCAAGAAGGTAGTGGGAAATGGATCTTGGATACCGGGTGCACTCATCACATATGCCCTCACCGAGATTGGTTCAAGAATTTCAAGGAAACTAATGATGAAAGGGCTTTATTGGGGAATGAAAATTCTTGCCAAGTGAGGGGGATAGAAAACATCCAGTTGAGGATGTTTGATGGAATGACAAGGTTGCTGCGGAATGTGAGGTATCTTCCAGATGTGAAGATGAATTTGATCTCATTGGGGTAGTTGGATTCCATGGGGTACACATACAAAGCAGAGGGAGGAAAGATCAAGGTAACCAAGGGATCTTTGGTAGTGATCAAAGCAACAATGAAAGATGGTCTCTATGAGATGATCGGAGACACGAACATCAAGCATCAAGGATCAAGCAGTAAGCTTGATGGCTGAGATGGAGAAGGTAGCCCTTTGGCACACTCGCATGGGACATATAAGTGAAGAAGGCTTGCAAGTTCTTAGCAAGAATGGGTTACTTGAGGGCGACAAGGTAGAGAAACTCGATTTCTGCAAGAGCTGTGTTCTTGGGCAGCAACATCGGGTCAGCTTCAACACCGGAGTGCACAAGTCTAAGGGTATTCTTGACTACATTCATTTAGACTTTTGGGGACCAGCAAGGAAACCAACACGGGGAGGTAACTTTTACTTTCTGTCTTTAATTGATAATTATTCAAGAAAGATTTGGGTTTATTTGGTTAGAAATAAATCAGATGCTTTAAATAAGTTAGTGGTGTGTGTTGTGCGTTTATCTACCTAAATTAATAAGCAAATAACCGAATTTGTTTTACTTGCAAGTACACAAGGTCAACAGTAGCATAGTGTGCAAATGCAAGATCATCTCCACAGGGATTGGTAAAGTTCGATTTAGAATTAGTTTCAAAATAATGAAATAAAAACAAGAGAAATAAATGTTGAGTTTGAAATAATAAAGATAAAGGCGTAGGGACTTGATATCCATCACTAATCATGCTACCACAACAAAACAGTATGCCAATGCTTTACTCATGTCATGAATACCTAATGTTTGTCAACCTAAGGGCATGGTATATACTCCTTAAGCTATTGATCTCCCTAAGCAACGAGTTAGGCATGGTATCTACTCTAACTCTTTTCTCTCTCAAGGGATTCAGCATGGTATATACTGAGTTGTTCTTTATGAGAGCATAGGATCTGTAGAAATTGACAACCACACGGGACCTAGGGCATGGTATCTACTCCCGGTTTCCCATGTTGATTAACCCAAGAATCCGACGTGGTTATCTTTTGTTACTATTGTTGAACCCAGGACTCGGTCATCCAAATTGATTCAACTAACTAATCCATACCACATGCATACGTTGATCAGACACACACATATGAGGAATTTAAATAAAAACAAGTATTAATCAAGTTAAATAACTTAACGTAAATATCGCAAAGGTGCCAATACTGAATTTATTTAGTAAACATAATTAGGGCTTCAACCAAGCCCTTACTAAAAGTTTAAGTACACATAATAAAAATAAAGGAAAGAAGAAACCCGAGAGAAGAGTCGTTAATTCTCCTTCACAGTTTCCTTCTCCGATCTCCCCGAACAAAAACTAAGCTAAAAGGGAGATACTGTTTCTGTGTTTTACAAGTCTATTTATAGGGTTCTAAGGACACTTGGAAACCATTTTTGCAATGAATAAGGATTTTAAAAGTTCATGTTACTTACATATGGCTAGTTTAAGGCATCACAAGTTGACTTAGTGTATGTGGTGAATTAGCACATAAAAGATGGAACTTCCAAATATTTCTAATGTATAGTGTTTCAATGTCCAAACCTTCATTGAATTCCTTGTTAGATGAAACAAAAATGACATTGTTTTTACTTCTTTTCTTTTTCTTTCATCATGAGATCTTTGCCATGTTGAGTTCCATTAAGCTTTCTAATTGACCCTTGTAGTTAGTGTTTAGCCAATGACTCCCAAACCAGATGGTTCTAGGGCATTAGGTGTGAAGACACCCCTAAGGATTTATTAACTCGAGTCGAAAAGGCTATAAAACTAACAGGTCTTAATGCTTCCAAGCAAAAATCCCCACCTTTTGACGTGAACACTCACTGCTTACTGAGGTAAGAGGTCCTGCTACTCAGCGAAAATTTTTATGATCATTAAATGCTTAATCCCCACTTTTTGACGTGAACACTCAATGCTTACTGAGGCAAGAGGTCCAGTTACTCAGTGAAAATTTTATTTAATGATCATTAGGAGCATTTTATTTTCTCTTTTTGCATGATGGACATTTTTCTCTTTATTTGTCTATGCCAAAGTGTTTATCTAACAAGTTATTTGATTACGGTTAAGTCATGGAAACATATATATTAAAATTATATGTCATACCCCACACAAATGCATGCTAATGTGCTTGTGTCAGATCTGGATCAAACTCGTGAATTCTTAAGTGTCTTGAGGTAGGTAACCAACTTTTAAAATTCTTATTACTAGACTATGTGTTCTAGATTTTAAGATTACTAATGAAGTTTTATTATAATATTTTTTGTAGACAACCAAATATTTTTTTTCAATAAATATGAATGTGTATTTATCTAAAAAAAAACTGGGACAAAGTGTGTGAATATGTCTCCCATACCCCCAAACTTAAATTACACATTGTCCCCAATGTGTGAATAACATGGAAAGATCTGACCTGGGAGATGGAGTATTAGCTGGGTCAGCATGGCTCATAGCATACCCCCAAACTTGAACGGATACACACATTGTCCCTAAAAAATAAAAACTGACGTAATACGGGAAAACAAGAAGTACTAAAAATAAATAAATAACAATAAATACATAAAACAATAAAAATAAAAGGATAAGCTGTGGGGTGCCTCCCATGAGCGCTAAGTTTAACGTCTTCTGTCGGACCAAGCCTTAATTTTCCCCAAAACTAAGATTGGCAGCAACTAGCACAGGTAGCGTCTTATTCTCTCCCATATAATAATAAGTCAAATGTTTCGGCAATTGCTTCAACTCTAAATTTGGTGCCTGGACAATAGAAGGAAAAAAATAATATTAGTAGGCACATGAGGTTCAAATGGATTGGTGTACTTACTTGGATGCTTTGGAGAAGCCTCTAGAAGGTGCACAGTTTCAATGATGTCATCAGTAACATCATTAGATTTTGGCTCAACATCTGATCCTTTGAAACAATGGGTGAGGGTTGTCTCCAATGGATCAATGTGATGGACGTGAAAAACTTGCTTAACAACACCTTGCTGTTGTTCACTCAGCTCTTTAGCCAATTGCCCCACTTGTACTTCCAATCTTTGAATGGCTTGCTCATGCTTTGCAATGATTTCCCTTTGCTCAGTCCGGAATTGTCTTTCCTCTGCCATGAATTGTTCTTGTGAAGTCATCAACTGCCTTACAAGACTCTCTAGGTCACTTTGCTTGGATTCTAGAACTGATTGGGTTGCTGATTGGGAATTCCTTTGCTGCTTTTGAAGGTTCAAGGCATTTTGTTCGTTGCTCCATGAGAAGTTGGGGTGGTGTCTCTATCCAGGATTGTAGGTATTTACATATATGTTGTAGTTGTTCGGTCCCACATAATTTGCTTGCTCTTGATCTGCAGATGAATACAAAGGGAAAGTTTCAGTAGTGTGATTAAAACGAGAACATATAGCACATACCTGGAGTGGTTTGGCTCGCGGACTAGGTGAGATGTTTTGAGTAGTCATGGCGTTTATGAGCATATCTAGCTTCCTCTCCATAGCATCTAGCAAGCATATCTAGCTTCCGCCATTGGTGCTTCTCCCTTGATTGAATTAGTTGAAAAACTTCAGTGTAGTAGTTTCAGTACTGCTTCTCGGGTACTCTCTGGAGCTTTTGCGCTCGAGCACACCAAGAACAGCGCTCGATCGCAATGAGGACAGAAACTCTTCCTCTGCACACATGAACAAAAACAGAAAATGAAAAGAAAGAATAAATCTGATTTTTTATAAAAATAAAAATAAAACATAACAGAATAAAATAAAATAAAATAAACTAACGAAAATAATTCCAAAAAGAAATTTAGCACAATCCCCGGCAACGGTGCCAAAAACGTGTTGTGCGTTTATCTACCTAAATTAATAAGCAAATAACCGAACTTGTTTTACTTGCAAGTGCACAAGGTCAACAGTAGCATAGTGTGCGAATGCAAGATCATCTCCACAGGGATTGGTAAAGTTCGATTTAGAATTGGTTTCGAAATAATGAAATAAAAACAAGAGAAATAAATGTTGAGTTTGAAATAATAAAGATAAAGGCGTAGGGACTTGATATCCACCACTAATCATGCTACCACAACAAAACAGTATGCCAATGCTTTACTCATGTCATGAATACCTAATGTTTGTCAACCTAAGGGCATGGTATCTACTCCTTAAGCTATTGATCTCCCTAAGCAACGAGTTAGGCATAGTATCTACTCTAACTCTTTTCTCTCTCAAGGGATTCAGCATGGTGTATACTGAGTTGTTCCTTAAGAGAGCATAGGATCTGTGGAAATCGACAACCACACGGGACCTAGGGCATGGTATCTACTCCCGGTTTCCCATGTTGATTAACCCAAGAATCCGAAGTGGATATCTTTTGTTACTATTGTTGAACCCAAGACTCGGTCATCTAAATTGATTCAACTAACTAATCCATACCACATGCATACGTTGATCAGACACACACATAAGAGGAATTTAAATAAAAACAGGTATTAATCAAGTTAAGCAACATAACATAAATATCGCAAAGGTGCCAATACTGAATTTATTTAGTAAACATAATTAGGGCTTCAACCAAGCCCTTACTAAAAGTTTAAGTGCACATAATAAAAATAAAGGAAAGAAGAAACCCGAGAGAAGAGTCATCAATTCTCCTCCATAGTTTCCTTCTCCGATCTCCCGAACAAAAACTAAGCTAAAAGGAAGATATTGTTTCTGTGTTTTACAAGTCTATTTATAGGGTTCTAAGGACACTTGGAAACCTTAATTTCCAAAACAGGACCTGAACCATTATTTCCAAAACAGGTTCTGCCGTTTTTACTGTTCACTATCGTACGTGTGCGCTCAATCACAGCTCCTTTTGCACTCGAGCGTAGCCTTATTCTTTTGTGCGAGCGCAGATTGCGCTCGATCTTGGCTTGGGCTTTGGGCACTGGTGCACTCGATCGCACTAAGCAATTGATAAATTTTCCAGATTTGCTCTTTGAGCTCTAAAATGCTTCCTTTTCTCCAAGAACCTATAAAAGCCCATAAAACACATAAAGGAAGTAAAATAGCATAAAATACGCACACTAAGGGCTTAACAAATGTAAATTATAGGGCTTAAATATGAATATTTAAGCACTTATCAGTGTGGAAAAAGCTAGTGGAGACCCAAACGGGCAGGGTAGTTAAGGGGATAAGAACCAATAATGGCTTGGATATTTTTAACCAAGAACTTGATCAATTCTATAGGTTAAATGGAATTTTAAGACATAGAACAGTTATGAAAACCCCTCAGCAAAGTGGAGTTGCTGAGAGGATAAATAAGACCCTTATGGAAAATGTTAGGTGCATGTTAGATGGATCCGGATTACCCAAATGTTTTTGGGGGGAAGCGGTGTCTACTGCTGCATACTTGGTAAATAGATCACTCTCTAGGGTTGTGTACCATAAGACTCCCGAAGAGATGTGGAGTGGAAAACCCTCTAAGTTGGACAACTTTAGGACTTTTGGGTGTGCTATATTTGCACATCAAAAGGATGATAGACTTAGCCCAGGATCTAGAAAATATATGTTTCTAGGATATGAGGAAGGGGCTAAGGGGCATATGTTGTGGTCTTTAGAATAAAAAGGATTGAGACTTATAATAAGTAGGGATGTTAATTTTAATGAATGTTATTTCCCTACTTGAAGAAAACTAACCCTGCAGGGGCTAGTGAACAAACCAGTTCGGTATTTGTGGAGCATAGCATCAAAGAGAATTCAGTTCAGGTAGAGCAAGGAAGGAAAGAGGGTTCAGACTAGGTAGAGCCCATAGATGAATGCCAAGCTCAGGACACTCATGAGGAGGCTGAACTGAAAGAGGATGATGCAGGGAGTCGGAAGGACTATTAGCTCACAAGAGACTGGGAAAGAAGGCTAGGCGAACCACCTTCAAGATATGGGTTTGTGGATGTTGTGGATGCAGCAGCTCCTTGGACAGAAGGAGAGATGAGTGAACAAGAGACTTACAATGATGCCATGGGATGTAAGGATTCGCTAAGATGGAAGCTAGCTATAGAGGAAGAAATGGATTCTTTGAGGAAGAACAACTTTTGGGAATTGGTGCGTATTCCGGGAAAACAGAAAGTTATGGATTGTAAGTGGACTTACAAGATCAAAGAAGGGTACCCTCCAGGAGATGAAGTCCAGAACAAGGCTAGGCTGGTGGCGAAAGGGTTCACAAGAAGAAAAGGCATGGATTTCATAAAAACCTTCTCACTCAGACATAAGGTGGATGAAGTGGTGATTATCCTCATCTATGCCAATGATATGCTGTTGGTTCGAAATAGCAAGGAGAGGATGAAAAGGTTTACATCTCAACTCAGTGAGGAGTTCGAGAGGAAGGATCTCAACCTTACACAAAAGATCCTTGATATGAGAAAAATTCAAGAAAGGGAGAAAAATGAGTTGAAAGTTTCTCGGTCTTCTATGGAAGATAGTAAACCAGCAAAGATTCCCCTTACTGGTCATTTCAAGTTCTCCAGCGAACAATATCTAGGAATGGATGAGGAGAAGAAGGAAATGGTAAAGGTCCCTTACTTTAGTGCTGTTGGACCAGTCATGTCCATGATGATGAGCACTAGACCCGACATTTCTCAAGTAATGGGTGTTCTCAACAGATTTATAAGTAATCCCAGAAAGAAGCATTGGCTTGAGATGAAGTGGTTGCTGAGGTATTGGAAGGCTCGGTTGCCGGTGGTAGCACTCTTAACAACCAGGGCAGAATACATAGTGGCTTCGGAAGCCATAAAGGAGGCTCTATGGTGCAAAGGGTTGTTGGATGAGTGGATGGTCCTAAAAGAGCAGGTGGTGGTGTCTTCGAATATCTAAAGTATGTGGCACTTGTGGAGGAATTTGGTGTTCCATGAGAGGACGAAGCATATGGATGTTTGGTATCATTACATTCCGAAAAATGGTACGAAAGGATGCATTCATGTTGATAAGAAGGCCACGGAAGAAAGTCCTACAGATTTGGGTACCAAGGTTCTACCTCTAAGAAGCTTCAATTATTGCCTTGAACTTCTTAGGAATGGAGTCGCTTGAATGATGACTCAAGATGAGTTTGGATCCTGAAGTTCTCTACACAATGGTTCGGGTTTAAACGCTTAGACAAAGGTAGAGATTGTTGGTATGTATCTAAGGTCTAAACATGGTTTAAACATGGTTAAGGTTTAAACAAGAGGCGAAGGAATGAATTTCAGCATGTTAAAGGAGTGCACACAAGTGTGCGCATCACTTTGGGTGTGTGTGCACACCTCTATTCAGCAAGATAAAAAAGTGCGCACAGCATCAGGAGGTCTAGCTTCAGTGTGTGCCGCAGCCCTACTCCTTCTAGGCTGCGGTGCCTAGCAAGGAGGAAGTCTTGATGGAGGGCAATGCCACAACTCTCCCTCACCAAGGCCTCAGCGCCCAGAAAGTGGTGAAAATGTGTTTTGCCTAAGGCCGCAGTGTGCCCTGTTCAGTGCTTAGGCGCTAGGCACCCTGATGCACACATATTCCACTTGATTCAACCTCTTATTAAGTGCATGGGTGCAAGGTTAAAACATACAACATCACTTAGGATTGATGGAGGGCCATGGTTGATTGGTCATTAAGATCTAAGGGTGGAGAATGACACTCAAGATTGGTCAAGAAGTTGGTGCACTATATAAAGGGTCACCTAGCTTCATTCTCAACAAAAATTGTGACAGAATATGTGAATGAGAGTGGAAAGACACAGACATACAAGAGGGTCTCATTAGAGAGACTGGTTGTAAAGAGAGAGATTAGTATAGAAAGGGGATTCAAGGGACTTGTAAGTGGAATTTCCAAGGGGGAAAGTTCCAGGGTATCTCAAGACCTTATCACTTTCTTGTTCTCTTCTTTGTTTCTTCAAGAACTTGTGGATTCTTGGAGAGGAGTTGCTGTGATTGTAAGAACCATTGATTTAGTGCAGAGAGTTCTGAGGAACTCACGGGGATGTAGGCTATTGCCGAACCTCGATAACAATTGCTTGTCTTATTTCTTGCTTTGGTTGTTGTATCTTTTCTTTACAAGTCATTCTAGACTTGGGTGTTTGGAAGATCACCACCTGGGCATCTTGTTAAGGTGATTTCCAACATCACATCTTAAGTCTTAATTCATTTATTCAAATATGCATGTTTAGATTAGTTCTCACTCGCATATATTTAAATTTGAATGTTTAATCTACTTAGTTTAATCTACATGTTTAATCCACTTCTTTCAATTTGTTTGCTTAAAATTGTTTTGTTTCATATGTTAAGTCCTTATTTGTCTAGTCCACTTATTTAAATTTGAATGCTTTAATCTGCTTATTCTTTTTAATCCGCACATGACAAGTGAATTTGATCAATCCTTTGTTTCATTTTTAAATCACCTTTTCTTTTTCTAATTTTCTAATTATTTATTAAATTTTATCGGACTATTTTCAATATAATATTCGATGTTGTCTTGTTTTAATATAAATTGGGAATGTGTGTCTTGCTTTATTAGTGTAAGGTAAAAAGATTTAAATTTGTTTTGAATAATTTTTGTTGAAACACAAAGAGCTAGACTTTGGTCTAGGCAAGAGAATAAGCTTTAATTCTTCACTCTCTTGTACCCAAAATCATTCGAGCCTTGTAATTTATTATATGGACCAATGAAGAGGGATTTGACCCTCTTCAAGGTCAAATGATGACTTCTTACCCATCATACTTGCTTTGTGCTTGGATGACAATGACCACTTGTCTAATACTTAAATTAAATGGTAAAAGCTTTCAGCAAAGAATCAAGATGCAAGAACTCAACCCGTATCAGACGCTAAGACAAGACAAAAGATATATAATAGGCATTAAGGTATTGAAACAATATGTAAATCTCTTATGTTCAAGTAAGTAGCTTGTCTTATAGCTCTTTTTACAAAATAATTTTGACAAAGCTATTAATTCAAACACTTTCAAGACAAAAACAGTTTTATTACATGAAAAACTAGGTTAAAAGGCAACCCAGTCGACTGGCTTAAAGGTACCAGTCGACTTCGGTATAGGACAGAATGTCCCCAGTCGACTGGTGTAGAGTACCCAGTCAACTGGCATCTGGGACAGTGAGTTCTCAGTCGATTGGTGCTTAGGACCTAGTCGACTGGTACTCTCTCACAACCTAAAAGCGAGATTTCTCACTTGACCCAGTCGACTGGTACAAAGACCTAGTAGACTAGTAATTCAAAAATATGACCGTTTAAGAAGCAGGACTTGAGCATTTAATGCACCAAACCTACCAAGTCAGTGTCTAACGGCCATATTGATTCAAGGCTGTATAAACCCACTTCAATGAGCATTTAAAAAAGGAGATTACACATTTAATTCATAACTTTGCTCATTGATAAGAGTCATAAAATGCACCTTAACAGTACTTAATTGTTAGCATTTTAGGGTTGATCTAGGTTTGAATTGCACTTTTATACCTTAACAACTCGAAAGTATCATTCTTGGATTATTGATCTATTTTGATGCATTTTTAAGTACTTTAAGTTCAAAAGAGATGGAAAAGCTATCATTGCTTTTAGCACAATGACTCGATGAACACCGGAGTGAAGGTTCACAAGTACTTGGAAAGGAGTTTCAATAAATTGCCAGAATTGCCCGTACAGATCAATCATTTTTGTAAATTAAAAATGTATTGGTGCAAGAAGAACTAGGAGATGAGCCATATATTCTTAGAAAGATCCGGAAGTCTATTTTCTGGAGAATTTTATGGCTCATAAAAATAATTTTTCTAGAGAAAGTTATGGCAGTTTTAGTAGATGAAGGTCAAACTAGAAGATGCCTAGTGCGCTCGAGTGCACCAGGCCTGCGATCGATTGCAAGTGCACACTCGTGACATCCCACATTGGTTAGAAATACCTTGCAGTGCACCATAGTGTGCTCAATCGTACCATGCTATGATCAAGTGCACACAGGCAGTATCCCACATCGGAATGGAAACACATTGCACTCCGGGAATTCCCCTATAAAAACCCCACTTCACTTCATCTTTTGGGAGCAACTGGGATCAGATCCAGAGGGCCTTTAGGAGGAATCAAAATAACATTTGGAGGGAAAGCTAAGGAATCTCTGAAGCTTTGCTACCAAGAGGGAGATCATTGAGAGGCCGGAGGTAACTCAAGGAAGCATGAGCTCCATGGCCAACTAATCTCCAAGCAAGGCAAAGAGGTGAATCCCTAGGTGTAGTTGTTCTTATTTTCTTTTCTTGATTCAGTTGTAGTATGGATTTATTTCATTAAACATTGTTATAATTTACTTTTTTTTATCTAATTAGAAGATTTCCCCTTAATCCGGTGATTGCATCTTTCTCCCCCATATATAAGTCTAGTCATGCTCTTCTTATGTGATGTTGTTGAGGTGTGATTGAGTCCGGTAGATTTCTCTTTTAGATTTTTCCATTACCGTAGTATTGTCATTATGGTATATTGTCATTTCTTGATAATCTACAAGTTAGGTCATGTGTGCTTGAAAGTAAAGAGTATTTCATAACAATTGCATTATGGTTTATATATGTGCTTTGATTGAATATTTGCCGATTGTTTGTTTGGGATGTTAAACTTGCAATCGAGATAAAAACAACTAAATTGAGATTGGAATAAGGCAATGAACCTAAGGAGGATTCCTGGAACCTTGTTATATCTATCTATCATATTCTTCAATCTATTTACACAATTTGCTCACAACTTAGATTCTTCCATTTAATCTTTTATCGTTTGTGTTAAGGTTCACACCTTCTTTTGTAGTTAACTTGTTTCCTTGTGGAATCGACACCACAAAGCTGTGCTATAACTACCGCATTACTCTTTGGGCATAATCAAATTTTGGCGCCGTTGCCGGGGAAACGCGCTTAAGTACAAAGAAGATTGTCAAATTTTGACATGACGGTAGAAGAATTGTAAATAGTTTTTCTTTTCAGTAGCTGTAAAGGCGGTAACTTCATTCCCTTTTTAGCTTGCTGCATTAATTTTATTTTATTTTATTCTTTCTTTTTATAGTACTTTTATTATTTTGTGACCTTGCATGCTCAGATATAGAGACGCTTTGGGTAGATTTGCTTGTAGGCCTGTGCTAGAGTTAGAATCAAACTTTTTAAAACCTTTATTTGATAACCCATCTAGTCCTGAAGAAATGAGTGAACACGGAGATCAACCCACTAGGACCCTTCAGGATTACCTCCACCCTACATGCATAGCCACACCATCATGCATCATGTTTCCAGCCAATACTCGACAACTGGATTTTAAAACAGGGATGATACAGTTACTCCCTACATTTCATGGCTTGGAAAATGAAAACCCATATGTGCACATTAGAGAATTTGAGGAAGTAGTTGCGACTTTTCATATTCAAAATGAAACTGATGACATAATGAGACTTAAGTTCTTTCTTTTCTCTTTGAAGGATAGAGCTAAGAGTTGGCTATACTCACTAAGACCACGATCTATTGGGTCGTGGACTGAGATGACTCAGGTCTTCTTTAATAAATACTTTCCCTAACATAAGACTAATGCTTTAAAATGGAAAATCTCCACCTTTGCACAAAAGGATAGTGAGACTTTGTATCAATCTTGGGAGAGGTTTAAGGAGTTGTTGAGTATGTGCCCTCACCATGGGTATGAGAGTTGGCGCTTGATAAGCTATTTTTATGAGGGACTTACATATAGAGAGCGGCAATTTGTAGAGATGATGTGTAATGGTGAATTTTTGGAGAGAGATCCTGATGAGGCCATAGAGTACCTCAATGAGCTTGCTAAAAAAGCTCACACTTGGACTGGACCTAGTGCTACTAAAAGCACAAATAGGTCACGACCTATAGGGCACCCAAATGGTGGTAGAATTTACCATCTTAGGGAAAATGATAACCTTAAGGCCAAGGTCGAGATGCTCACTAGGGAACTAGAGGTGTTAAAGACTAAAAGCTCAAAGCCAACACAAGTAGCTAATCATGCAGCGTCTGTGAAACCATGTTTTGTGTGTGGCGGGGTAGATCATCTCGCCCAAGAGTGCCCCACATTTGCTGAGATGAGAGGGATGTATGAGGAACAATGTAATGCCTTAGGTATGTACAAGAAGCCTCTGTCACCCTTCTCTGATACCTATAATTCGGAGTGGCGCAATCACCCCAATTTCAGCTGGAAGTCTGAAAACCAGCAGCTTGCACAACCCCCTAGATCATATCCTGCACTATATCATGTACATGCACCTTCTAGAAGTCCTTTAGAAGAAACTTTGCATGCTTTTATTGAGGCACATGGTAAGACTAATCAAAGAATTGAATCTTTGATTATGCAGGTTGTTGAAGAACAGAAGGATTTAAAGAGCCAAGTGTCCAGATTAATGAGCTCCTTGAGTATGAACGAGCGAGGTAAGCTCCTTTCCCAAGCTCATTCCACACCCTATAATCAACACTTGGCTCGAACAAATTTAAAGGAGGTGAATGCCATTGAGACACTAAGTAGTAAGTTATTACACATCCCAACAACGAAAAAATCAGAGGATGTGGACGAATGCCACCAAGCATACATGATTGACTCATTCATGGAAAAGGTCCAGCACCTTAATCCATTGGAGTCAACCCTCACCCATGGCTTCACAAGAGTATATATCAAGCCAGAATTTGCGGATGTTACTGATGACATCCTTGAGGCCTCTCCAAAGCATACAAGCACTGAATTTGGCAGTGAAGCAGTGGCTGGTGCATTCAACCTATGTTTTTCAAGGAGGGAATAAGAGTGTTTGGCTAAAGATGTAAAACTTAGCGCTCATGGGAGGCAACCCACAACATATCCTTTTATTTTTACTGTTTTTCATATTTCTTTTTCTTGTTTATTATTATTATTTTGCTGTTTTCCAGTTTTACTTTTGTATTTCTTTTTCAGGGACAAACATGCGCATCAATTCAATTGGTTGTGCACAATTTTCAGCTCCACGCACCTTTGGTTAAAAAGGGAGTTTCCTTAATTTTTGTTTTTACATTGAGGACAATGTTTATCTTAAGTTGGGGGGTGGAGGAAACCCATTTCTTATTACATACCATTGAACTGCTTGGTGTCATTTTTCCTTTTTGTTTGTTTTTAGCATGTTTGGTGTTAGCCTTAGAGTTTATTCACATGTCAATGATATGAGCTTAATTGAGATAGCATATAGCATTTAGAAGAAATTAAATCTTGCTTCAGTTTAAAAATAATTTAAGTATCAATCTTCATTTGGTTTGAGACTCTAGTTTGCAGTAAGATTGTATTATTAGTCTAAAACATTTAGAGAAATTTTATGTATGATTACTTTGTGAATACTTCTGCGGTCTCGACAAGCTCTAGAACTTATTTGATAATCACTTGAGGCGAATTCCTAGAATGCACATTACTTAGGACATGATATAGGCCAGTTTTGAACCGATTGAGCCTTTCAAACCTACCATTGCTATATTTATCGCTAGTCACCTATTTGAGCTTTTTCTTGAAAAAGAATTTAAGCCTTGTTTCTTTCAATAGCCCATTCACTCACCTTTATGAGCTTAAAAATATTTTATCCTTACCTTTCTTTTAAAAGAACTTAGTTATACACATTTGTTGAGAAGCACTTAAAAGGAGTAAGGAATTAAAAATATCACATGTCAATGATATGAGCTTAATTGAGATAGTATATAACATTTAGAAGAAATTAAATCTTACTTTAGTTTGAAAATAATTTAAGTATCAATCTTCATTTGGTTTGAGATGCTAGTTTGCGGTAAGATTGTATGATTAGTCTAAAACATTTAGAGAAGTTTTATGTGTGATTACTTTGTGAATACTTTTGCTGTCTTGACAAGCTCTAGAACTTATTTGATAATCACTTAAGACGAATTCCTAGAATGCACATTACTTAGGACATGATATAGGCCATTTTTGAACCGTTTGAGCCTTTCAAACCTACCATTACTATACTTATCGCTAGTCACCTATTTGAGCTTTTTCTTCAAAACGAATTTAAGCCTTGTTTCTTTCAATAGCCCATTCACTCACCATCATGAGCCTAAAAATATTTTATCCTTACCTTTCTTTTAAAAGAACTTAGTTATACACATTTGTTGAGAAGCACTTAAAAGGAGTAAGGATGAAAATATGAATATATAAATATATATATATATATATATATCATTATCACAACCCAAGTACATTAAAGGAGATAAGTTGGGGGTTGTGGAAAAGAAAAAAATGAAAAAAAATGAAAAAGGAGGTGAATGGTCTTACACCAAAATACAAAAGAAAAGAAAAGAAAAGTGGTGACATATTGAGAGATATGCTCTTTGATAAGTCTTAAATATTGCATATTTAAGCCCTTTAATTTATATTTGTTAGGTTCTTAATTTGTGTTATTTCACTTTATTTTATGTCTTTCTTTTCTTTTTATTTAGTTGTTTTAGTTTAATGTTTAGCACTTTTATTATGAATTGTAGTTTCATAATTATGAGTGGCTAGAATCTTCAGCTAAGGTTGAAGATGAAGCCCTGCTGTTGTTTGGCATAGTAGTTCAGATTTGCTTGTACAAATATGATATTTTTTAATATAAATGTTCTGTCAATTATTTGAGTTAATCTTGTGATTGATTGAGTTTAAATTGTTCTATTGGATATTCCTTGTGTTTCATCTGATGGATATATCGAATTGTTTTCGATTAAATTGGATTTCCCTTGTGATTTGTTGAGAGTGGATACATTGGATGCTTTTGGTTTAATTGGGATATTCTTTATTTTTTGTCTTATAGTTGGATTCATGGAATGTTTTGATAGGCTATGTTTTTAGGACATATATGCTTAAACTTTGGTGGGGTGGATTCGGAAACCTTAGTGTTTTTTAATAGTTTTTAAATCAATTTAGTTTAGCTTATATTTCTTTTGCAAAAATACACCTCAAAATTTGGAACTAGGTTAAAATAAGATTAGTTTAGATAAAATTATATTTTAACAACGCAATTCCCTGTGGATTCGACCTCGCACTTACACAACGCTATATTGCAAACGACTCGTGCGCTTGCGAGTAAATTAAAACTCACAACAAATTTTTGGCACCGTTGTCGAGAAATTGTTTTGTTTGTGAAATTTTTGTCTGAATTAATTTTATTTTTCTACTAGTTAGTTAGCATTATTTGTCTGATTTTTCTGCTTGGCAATTTTATTTTATTTTATTTGTTTCTATTTGTTTATTAAAAAAAAAATTGTTAATTTTTGTGAGTAGTGTGTTTGTTATTGCTTTATTCTGTTGTTTCTGCTGGTAGGTTATTTTAGTGCTTTTTGTGTGGTTTATGCTTGGTCGGAGATCCTTGAATTTAGATTTGACACATTTAGATCCCGACTTAGAAAGAACTCTTAGGAGGCAGAAGAGAGCACCAGTTGAAATGGGAGAAAATTTTAGGAATGCAAATCATCTTGAACATATAGAGCAACCTAGAGCTTGGAACGTGGATTCCACTACATCCCTTAGGGATTTGTGCTCTACCCGTTGCGACCAATTCATCTTCTTGCATAGTGTTGCCACCTACCAGTGCCACCCATTTTGACTTGAAACCCCATGTCATCCAACTCCTACCCTCATTCCATGGCCTAGATCTTGAAAATCCTTATAGCCATGTAAAGAAGTTCAAAGATATTTGTGCTACATTCAAATTCCAGAACTTCTCTGAGGAGTCAGTCCATCTTCAACTCTTCATTTTTCTCTTCACGATGGAGCTAGGGCTTGTTTGGATTCCAACACGCCCGGGTCTATTACATCTTGGGAAAACATGCTTAGCAAATTTTATCATAAGTTTTTCCCAATGTCTAGGGTGAACGAGTGCCGAAAGGAGATTAGCTCTTTCACTCAGGATGAGGATGAAAAATTTTCTGAGAGTTGGGAGCGCTTCAAAGAGCTACTGATCAGATGCCCTCCACATGGATATGAGAAGTGGAGACTCGTTCAGTTCTTCTACCAAGGGTTGACTCAACCTAACCGTAGCATGATCGAGTCTATGAATGGGGGGCATTCTTGAGTCTGACAGGAGATAAAGCATATATGGCGTTGGACAAGTTTTCCGACAACTTGTAGCAGTGGGATTTTTTAAGCTGTCGAGATAAGTCCATTCGTGCTCCTAAGAGGGGAGGCATCTATAAGGTCAGGGAGGACACTGATTTGAGGATAAAGTTAGATGCCCTCACTAAGAAGATTGACGCTCTCACTGTGAGCCAATCCATCAATGCTGCCAACACATTCAATGTTGAAAGCTGTTCCATCTGTGCTAGTCCCATACATCTAGCACAGAATTGCCCATCAATGCCTGCTTGTGCCGAGTATCCTATGGAACAAGTAAATGCTTTCAATGACTTTCGAAGGTAGTCAAATGGATTATACTCCAAGATGTATAATCCAGGGTGGCGGAACCACCCAAATTTTTCATAGAGGCAGAACCAACCAATGAATCAGGGAGAAGCCCCTCATAATACTCAAAATCAATATCCTCCTAGATTTGCCCAACAAATTCCTGGTCATGGTCGTTCTGCCCATCCAGCACCATTACCTACTTACCAAGCTCCCACTCAAGCACCAGCGCTAGTTTCACAGTCACTAGAGGACACCATTAAGGAATACATGAAAATGAATAGCCAATCCATGAGCGACGTAAGGAGTGCAACAATGGTAAACACCTGATTACGCCCAAAACATAACGCAGTTATTGTAGTATAGTTTTGGGGTGTCAATTCAACAGGGAAACAAGTTAATTACAAAAGAAGGTGTTAACCTTAACACAAATGATAAAAGATTAAATGAATCTGAGTTTTTGATTGTGCAAAAGGGTAATTGTCTAAATAGGTTTGAAATATAATTAAGAATGAAAAGGTTCCGGGAATCCTCCCTTGGCTCGTTGCTCTAATCCTAACTTGATTCAGTTGTTTTTGTCTCGATTACAAGTTTCACATCCCAAACAGGCAATCGAAAAATATTCAATTAAAGTGCAACTATAAATCCTAATGTAATTGTTATGAATTTTTCTCTACTTTCATACACACACGACCCAACTTATAAATTATCAAAAGACGACGATATATCTAACGACAATACCGCAGCAATGGACAAATCTATAAAAGAGATCTACCGGACTCAATCACACCCAAATAGATACACATAAGAAAAGCATGACTGAACTTATATGGAAAAGAAGCATGCAATCACCGGACTAATAAAAATCAACTAATTAAATTAAAGAATAAAACATAACAATATTTAATGAAAATAATATCAAACTACAACTGAATCAAATAAAGGAAATAATAACAACTACACCTAGGGATTCATCCCTTCGCCTTGCTTGAAGACTAGCTGCTCATGGAGCTCATGCTTCCTTGAGTTGCCTCCGGCCTCTCAACGAACATCTCCTCCATAGTAGTGAAAGCTTCGGTGATTCCTCAGCTTGCCTTCAAAATTATACTTTCGGATTCGTCCTAAAAGCCCTCTGGATTACTCCTAAAGGCCCTCTGGATTCACTCTTTGATGTATTCAGATGAGCTCCGATTGAATGCCCCAAAGCTGAAGTGGAGTAGGCCTTTTATAGGGAAATACCATGAGTTCGATGTGTTTCCAATCCAATGTGGGATGTAGGAAATAGAAATGTGTTTTCCAACCAATGTGGGATGTGAGATTTAAGCTCAAAATCACACTGAAATCCCGCACAGCCCGCACAGCCTGACCTTTGTCTACTTAAACTGCCATAACTTTCTCTAGAAAAATCATTTTGACGAATCGTAAAATTCTCCAGAAAATAGACTTCTGGATCTCTCTAAGAATATATGGCTCATCTCCTAGTTCTTCTTGTATCAATGCAGTTTAATTTTTAAAGATGATTGATCTGTACGGGCAATTCTGGCAATTTAGTGAAACTCCTTTCCAGTGCGGGCAACAGTTGTTGCCATTTTAAGTCCTCCATCTTGTCCTTTCGGAAGCATTCCTTCACTCCAGTATGCCTCGAGTCTTTGTGCTTCAAGCAATGATAACTTTTCCTCCTCTTTTGAGCTTAAAGTACCTGAAAATACACGGAAATAAGTCAGTGGTCCAATAATATCACTTTAGAGTTATTAACATATAAAAGCATAATAAAGATCGAGATCAATCATAAAATGCTAACAATTAACCACTGTTGAGAAGGATTTTAATGTCTCTCATCACAACCCCCAACTAGCTTATTGCTAGTCCCTAGCAATTCAAGCGAAGACAAGAGATGAATTCTACGATAGTACTCTAAGTAAGTTAAAAGCAATATTAGTGTTAACCAAGAGAAATTCACATTTTGTCTCAAAAATTTAACATAACACACAACATATAAAATCATTAAATTTCACTCCAATCCAAAAGTAATTGAAACATCAATCTTAAAATCGTTATTGACTCTTAACATTCATCTTACCACAAGCCATTAATCCGAACACCCGGATGATTTTATGCATAAGATTCATGAATACAAGTCTTGGCCGTTAAACATGATAAATTTCGTGACGCCAATCACAAAAACAAGCTCCATATGCTTACATTTTAAACCACTCTCCACTATTGTAGAAAAATCACACTACAATGGATCAATAGGTCTTTAATAAGCTTGTAATGTTCGGCTAAGGTAAAGACTAAGAAAGAATGGGAAGAATTCACAAGTAAAAGAACTTAATCTCTTAGTTTTGAACACAACTCTTTAAGTATTGGATAAGCTTACTTCAATACCCAACTCTTCCAACCATTTTTAGAGCATTTCTTTTCAACAAATTACCTTTTTTTTTTCTTTCTTTGCCATAATTCATTTTTCTTCTTTTTTTTGTATTTTGGCATAAGACCATTCACCTCCTTTTTCATCATTCATTTTTTTTCTTTTCTTTTCCACAACCCCCAACTTATCTCCTTTAATGTACTTGGGTTGTGGTAGTGATATATATATATTTTCATATTTCCACCCTTACTCCTTTTAAGTGCTTCTCACAACATGTGAATAGCTAAGTTCTTTTAAAAGAGAGGTAAGGATAAAATATTCTCTTTAGGCTCATAAGGGTGAGTGAATGGGTTTTTAAAAGAAACCAGGCTCAACTTCTTTTTCAAGAAAAATGCTCAAATAGGTGACTAGTGATATATATTGCAAGGGTAGGTTTGAAAGGCTCAAATGGTTCAAAAATGGCCTATATCATATCCTAAGTAATGTGCATTTTAGGAATTCGCCTCAAGTGGTTATCAAGTAAGTTCTAGAGCTTTTCGATTAATCATACAATCTTACTACAAGCTAGAGTCTCTAACCAAATCAAGATTGATACTTAAATTAATTTCAAACCGAAACAAAATTTAACTCCTTCTAAATGCTATCTGCTATCTCAATTAAGCTTATATCATTGACATGTAAATTGACTCTAAAGCTAACATGAAGCATGCTAGACACACACAAATATGACACTAAGTAGTTCAACAGTTATAAAAAATGTGTTTCCCACTCCACCCCCAACTGAAAATAATCATTGTCCTCAATGTAAAAGCAAAAATTAAGGAAACTCCCTTTTTAATCAAAGGTGAGCGGAGCAAAAAAATCGTGCACGACCAATTGAACTGCATGCTCAACTTCTTGTTGAAAATCTGATCTACAACATAGAACACACAAAAAGAAGGCAACTGCGGTGTACCATCGGGTGTTAGCACACTAAAAATTAATCATTAAAATGGACTAAAAAAAAAACTACAAAACAAAAGAAAGAAAAATAAAAGTAAATACGTACCTGTGTTGTGTGGTCAGGATGCGTAGACTGGATCTATAAGCGGAATGTCTTCCACTTCCGAATCTGGTCTATCGACTAAGATCTTAAGTTGTTGACCATTGACTTTGAAAATTCGACCATCCCTAGTATCTTCAATTTCTACCGCCCCATTTTCAAAAACAGTTTTCACTACAAAAGGGCCGGTCCACCTCGACCGAAGTTTTCCAGGATGCTTATGGAGTCTAGATTCGTATAAGAAAACCCGATCATTAGGTTTAAATGTTTTACTCAAAATATTTTTATCATGGAATATTTTCATTTTTGACTTATAGATCCTAGAGCTCTCATAAGCATCGTTTCTTAACTCCTCTAACTCGGTCAATTGATATTTCCGAAGCTTACCTGCTTCTCTTATGTCAAAATTAAAAGATTTGATTGCCCGATACGCTCGATGCTCAAGCTCTATAGGTAAGTGGCAAGGCTTTCCAAAGATAAGCTGATAAAGTGACATACCTAAGGGAGTTTTAAAAGCTGTACAGTAAGCCCAAAGCGCATCAACTAGTCTCAAAGACCAATCCTTGCGATCTGGATTAACCGTTTTTTCTAGAATTTTTTTAATCTCTCTATTAGCGAGCTCTACTTGCCCACTAGTCTGAGGATGATAGGCAGTAGAAATTTTATGTAACACCCCGTATTTTTGCACCAAAGCTTCAAAAGAACGGTTGCAAAAATGTGTACCTCGATCACTAATTATAGCACGTGGCATACCAAATCGAGATAACACATTTTCTTTAAGAAATTTAATTACCGTTCTATTATCATTGCTTCGACAAGTTGCTGCCTCTACCCATTTAGATACATAATCTATGGCCACGATGATATAAAGGTATCCGAAGGAAGGAGGAAAGGGTCCCATAAAATCGATGCCCCAACAATCAAAGATTTCAATTACCAAAATAGGGTTTAATGGCATCATATTTTGACGAGACACAGCTCCTAACTTTTGATACCTTTCACATGAGCGACAATAGATGTTTGCATCTTTAAACAAGGTAGGCCAATAAAATCCACACTGCAAAATTTTTGCAGCGGTTTTTTTCATTGAAAAGTGGCCTCCACAAGTGTGGGAGTGACAAAATTCTAAGACGCTGGCAATCTCTTCATTAGGGATGCAACGCCTCAAAATTTTGTCAGGGCAGTACTTGAAAAGATAGGGGTCATCCCAGTAAAAATTACATACCTCATACAAGAATTTCCTCTTGTCTTGAGCGCTCCAATCCATAGGTATCGCACCTGTGGCCAAATAATTCACGATGTGAGCAAACCATGGTAAAGAATAAACAGAGAGTAGATGCTCGTCAGGAAAGTCATCCTTAATTGGCATGTCATCGCAAGTGTCCTCAAATGTGAGCCTTAAGAGATGGTCAGCTATTACGTTCTCCACTCCCTTCTTATCCTTGATAGTAATGTCAAATTCTTGCAGTAGTAGGATCCATCGTATTAAGCGTGCCTTAGCATCCTTTTTTGTAAGAAGGTACTTGAGAGAAGCATGATCTGTAAAAATGAGGATAGGAGAACCAATTAAATACGCACGAAATTTATCTAAAGCAAATACTACAGCTAGCAATTCTTTTTCAGTTGTGGAGTAATTCATCTGAGCACTATTCAAAGTCTTACTAGCATAGTAAATGACAAAAGGTTCTCTCTCTTCGCTGTCCAAGAACAGCACCTATAGCGTAGTCACTAGCATCACACATGATTTCAAAGGGTAAATTCCAATCAGGTGACTGCATTATAGCTATTGAAGTAAGCTTGCCAATCAGCGTTTTAAAGGCCTCTTGACAAGCTTGAGTCCACTCAAATGGGGCATCTTTAATTAGGAGGGCACATAGTGGTCTAGATATGTTAGAAAAATTTTGTATAAACCTTTTATAAAAACCAGCATGACCAAGGAAAGATCTCACATCCTTTATTGTCTTAGGCGTAGGTAATTTAGAGATTAATTCAATCCTAGATTGGTCAACCTCTATTCCTCTAGAAGAGACAATATGTCCTAAGACAATGCCGGATGGTACCATGAAATGGCATTTTTCCCAATTTAAGACCAATTCTTTTTCCTCACAACGAATTAATACTTTTTTCAAATTCATCAAGCATGTATCAAATGAAGATCCAAAAATAGTCAGGCCATCCATAAAAACCTCCATGCAATTTTCAATCATGTCACTAAAAATGCTCATCATACAACGTTGAAAAGTGGCAGGGGCATTACACAATCCAAATGGCATTCTACGAAAAGTATAAGTGCCAAAAGGACAAGTGAAAGTGGTTTTATCCTGGTCTTCTAATGCAATTTCAATTTGATAATAACCAGAATAACCATCTAAGAAACAGTAAAAAGGATGACCAGTTACACGCTCAAGAATTTGATCAATAAAAGGAAGTGGGAAATGGTCTTTCCGGGTGGCAGCATTTAATTTTCTGTAATCAATGCACATACGCCACCCGGTCACAACTTTAGTAGGGACTAACTCTCCTAGGTCATTCATTACCACAGTGACTCTAGACTTTTTGGGAACGACTTGTGTAGGACTTACCCATTTACTATCAGCTATGGGGTATATAATACCCGCATCTAACAGTTTTAGTACTTCATTCTTCACTACTTCTTTCATAGTTGGGTTAAGTCTATGTTGAGGGTCTCTACGAGGACTGGTTCCTTCATCCAAATTTATTTTATGGGAGCAGATCAGGGGACTAATTCCCTTCAAATCAGCCATGCTTCATCCTAAGGCTGATTTATGTGCATTTAAGGTTTGAATCAGTTTCTCACATTGGGTCTCAGATAATTCAGATGAAATAATGACAGGAAAGATATCACCTGGACTGAGAAATGCATGCTTTACACCCTTAGGCAGTGGCTTTAATTCAACTTTAGGTGTTGCCACACTTAAGGGGATTTATTTTTCGATTCTTTCGGGCAACTCTTCGAACCTTGGTTGCCATGGGCGGGTGCCATAATCTTGAGATCTGTCAATAACAGCACAAACATCAATTACATTAGTTTTATCATCAAATAAATCAATCTCAAAATTAACAAGAAAATTCTTAAGAGGATCAAAATCATGAGTCATGGAAACTCCCTCATCGATGAGTGACTCGAGCATATATAACTGGTGGTTTTCATCCTCATCTTCGGGCTGTTTTGCAACATTGAAAATGTTCACTTCTAAGGTCATGTTTCCGAAAGACAGTTTCATGAGTCCATTCCTGCAATTAATCAGAGCATTTGCAGTAGCAAGGAAAGGTCTACCCAAAATCAAAGGAATTTTCGAGTTATTGTCAAAAACAGAAGTTGTATCAAGGATTAGGAAATCAACAGGATAGTAAAAATTTTCAATCTGAATCAACACATCCTCTACCACACCCCGGGGTACTTTGACTAAATGGTCAGCCAACTATAACACTACACCCCTAAACCTAGCTGTACATAAATGGAAAATGGTATCAGGTTCACACTGGCTCCTAGATCTAGTAAGGCTTGTCCAACCTCATGATTTCCAATGCTGCAAGCAATGGTAGGACAGCCTGGATCCTTGTATTTTGGGGGAATTCTTTCCTCAATTAAAGCACTAACTTGCTCAGTTAGGAATGTAGTTTTCTTGACATGGTGTCTCCTCTTAATTGTGCATAAATCTTTGAGAACTTTTGCATAGGTAGGAATTTTTTTAATCACATGCAAAAGGGGAAGATTAAGTTTCACTTGCCTTAAGTTCTCTAAGATTTCATTGTTTAAGTCCAGATTTTTCTTGTTTGACCTTAAGACTTGAGGGTATGGTGCCTTAACAGAACTTTGGGTCACTTCAAGGTCTTTGGTCAGTTCAGTATCACTACTAGTTTGACCCTTTTCCACATCCTCGGATACATTCATTGGTGGGATGTGTAGTGACTTACCACTTCGGGTCACAATGGCATTTACATCTTTCAGATTTTCTTGTGCCATATGTTGGCCCTGAGGTATGGACTGAGCTTGGGAAGGGAACTTACCTCGCTCAGTCACACTCGAGGAGCTCATTAATTTGGACACTTGGCTCCTAGTTTCTCTACCCTCTTCCATCACCAGCGTGATTAGTGCCTCAAACCTTTGGTTTGTTTTGCCTTGTGCCTCTATGAAAACCTGTAAGGTGTCTTCTAGAGAGTTCTTAGAGGTTGAAGGTGCGTGATAAGGTGCAGGGGATGATCGAGGGGGCTGTGCATGCTGGTTTTCAGATTTCCAGCTGAAGTTGGGGTGATTTCGCCACCCCGGGTTATAAGTGTTAGAGAAAGGTGCAGGAGGCTTCTTATACATGCCTAAGGCATTACATTGTTCCTCATATGCCCCTCTCATATCAAAAAATATGAGGCACTATTTGGCGAGATGATCTACCCCGCCACACACAAAGCACAGCTCTAAAGACTTGGCATGATTAGCCACATGTGTTTGCTTTGAGCCCTTAGTTTTAAATGCATCAAACTCTCTAGTGAGCATTTCGACTTTAGCTTTCAGGCTGTCCTCTTCCCTAAGATGGTATATTCCTCCTCCACTAGGGTTTCCTACAGGTCGTGACCTATTCGTGCTTTCAGTAGCATTAGGTCCAGTCTATGTATGAGCTTTCTCAGCAAGCTCATTGAGGTATTCAATATCCTCATCGGGGTTTTTTGCAGAAATCCCCCATTGCACATCATCTCTACAATTGGCGTTCTCTATAGGTAAGACCCTCATAGAAATAGCTTACTAAACACCAATTTTCATACCCATGGTGCGGGCACATACTTAACAGCTCTTTAAACTTCTCCCAAGACTGGTACAAAGTCTCATTTTCCTTTTGTGCAAAGGTGGAGATTTATCTTTTCAATGCATTAGTCTTATGTTGAGGGAAGTACTTGTTAAAGAAGGTTCGAGTCATCTCAGTCCACGACCCAATAGATCGTGGTCTAAGTAAGTATAGCCAACTCTTAGCTCTAATCTTCAAAGCAAAAGGAAAGAACTTAAGTCGCACAATATCAACAGTTGCGCCTTGATCATGGAAAGTTGCGGCTACTTCCTCAAACTCCCTAATGTGCACATACGGGTTTTTATTTTCCATGCCATAAAATGTAGGGAGTAACTGTATCATCCCTGTCCTAAGATCTAGTTGGGGAATGTTGGCTGGAAATAGGATGCAAGACGGTGTGGTTGTGCTTGTAGGGTGGAGGTAATCCTGGAGGGTCCTATTAGGTTAATCCTCGTGTTCACTCATTTCCTCAGGACTAGATGGACTATCAAACAAAGGATTTAAAAAGTTGCCTTCTGACTTTAACACAGGCCTACAAGCAAATCTACCCAAAGTGTCCCTATATCTGGGCATGCAAGTTCACAAAATACTAGAAATCCTATAAAAAGAAAGAATAAAATAAAATAAAATAAAATAATGCAGTGGGCTAAAAGAAGGAACAAAGTTACCGCCTTTACAGCTACTGAAAAGAAAAACTATTTACAACTCTTCTACCATCATGGCAAAAGTTGACAAACTTCTTTGTACTTAAGCGCGTTTCCCCGGCAACGGCACCAAAATTTGATTACGCCGAAAACATAACGCGGTTATTGTAATATAGTTTTGGGGTGTCGATTCCACAGGGAAACAAGTTAATTACAAAAGAAGGTGTTAACCTTAACACAAATGATAAAAGATTAAATGAATCTGAGTTTTTAATTGTGCAAAAGGGTAATTGTCTAAATAGGTTTGAAATATAATTAAGAATGACGAGATTCCGGGAATCCTCCCTAGGCTCGTTGCTCTAATCCTAACTTGATTCAGTTGTTTTTGTCTCGATTGCAAGTTTCACATCCCAAACAGGCAATCGGAAAATATTCAATTAAAGTGCAACTATAAATCCTAATGTAATTGTTATGAATTATTCTCTACTTTCATGCACACATGACCCAACTTATAAATTATCAAAAGACGACGATATATCTAACGACAATACCGCAGCAATGGACAAATCTATAAAAGAGATCTACCGGACTTAATCACACCCAAATAGATACACATAAGGAAAGCATGACTGAACTTATATGGAAAAGAAGCATGCAATCACCGGACTTATAAAAATCTACTAATTAAATTAAAGAATAAAACATAACAATATTTAATGAAAATAATACCAAACTACAACTGAATCAAATAAAGGAAATAAGAACAACTACACCTAGGGATTCATCCCTTCGCCTTGCTTGAAGACTAGCTGCTCATGGAGCTCATGCTTCCTTGAGTTGCCTCCGGCCTCTCAACGATCATCTCCTCCTCGGTAGCAAAAGCTTCGGCGATTCCTCAGCTTGCCTTCAAAATTATACTTTCGGATTCGTCCTAAAGGCCCTCTGGATTCACTCTCTGATGTATTCAGATGAGCTCCGATTGAATGCCCCAAAGCTGAAGTGGAGTAGGCCTTTTATAGGGAAATACCATGAGTGCAATGTGTTTCCAATCCAATGTGGGATGTGGGATATAGAAATGTGTTTTCCAACCAATGTGGGATATGAGATTTAAGCTCAAAATCACGCTGAAATCCCGCACAGCCCGCACAGCCTGACCTTTGTCTACTTAAACTGCCATAACTTTCTCTAGAAAAATTCTTTTGATGAACCGTAAAATTCTCCAGAAAATAAACTTCTGGATCTTTTAAGCATATATGGCTCATCTCCTGGTTCTTCTTGTATCAATACAGTTTAATTTTTAAAGATGATTGATCTGTACTGGCAATTCTGGCAATTTAGTGAAACTCCTTTCCAGTGCGGGCAGCAGTTGTTGCTCTTTTAAGCCCTCCATCTTGTCCTTTCAGAAGCATTCCTTCACTCCAGTATGCCTAGAGTCTTTGTGCTTCAAGCGATGATAACGTTTCCTCCTCTTTTGAGCTTAAAGTACCTGAAAATACATTGAAATAAGTCAGTGGTCCAATAATATCACTTTAGAGTTATTAACACATAAAAGCATAATAAAGATCGAGATCAATCATAAAATGCTAACAATTAACCACTATTGAGAAGTATTTTATGACTCTCATCAACACCCAAGCAATTGCCAAGCTGGATAGTCAAATAGGGCAAATTTCAAGTCACTTGGGTGAGAGAGAGAAGGGGAAGTTCCCCAGTCAGCCCGTGCCCAACTCGAAATGACACTTTATGGTTGGGAGTTCATCAACTCCTACACACGGGGAGGAACAAGTATAGTCGATTGTCACACTGAGGTCTGGGAGACAAGTGGACAATCGAGTGGAAGATAGCCCTGCCATACAGCAAGGGCAAGGGAGTGGCAACAAGAAGAAGAGAGATGCTGAGCCATCTACAGCCACACCTACTGAGAAAGACCCTCCTAGGTCATTTTTACCTAGAGCACCTTACCCTGACAGACTACAGGCGCCCAAGAAATGAGGCAAGTATGAGAAAATTCTGGAGGTATTCAAACAGGTCCAAATCACTATCCCATTTTTGGATGCCATCCATCAAGTGCCATCATATGCAAAGTTTTTAAAGGACTTGGTCACTATTAAGAGGAGGACAAATGTCCCAAAGAAGGCATTTTTGACCGAGCAGGTCAGCTCAATCCTTCAGTGCAAGCTACCCATCAAGTATAAGGACCCGGGGTGTCCTACCATCTCTTGCACGATAGGAGTCAGCCATATTAAGAGGGCTCTTTTGGATCTATGGGCGAGTGTGAATCTTCTACCCTACTCAGTCTATTTGTAGTTGGGGTTAGGAGAATTGAAGCCCACATCCACGACGCTTCAATTGGCTGACAGGTCAGTGAAAAGACCACGGGGAATAGTTGAGGACGTCTTGATAAAAGTGGATAAATTCTATTTCCTAGTGGATTTTATTGTACTTGTCACAGAGTCGGTCCAGAATGTAGGGATTCAAATACTGATAATTCTAGGGCGACCATTCTTAGCCACGGCTAATGTCCTAATCAATTGTAGGACAGGGGTGATAAAGATCTCCTTCAAAAATATGACAGTGGAGTTAAACATCTTTGATATCACTAGGCAACCACTGGAGTATGATGAAGTGAGAAATTTATGCTTGATAGAGGAGATTCTTGAGGAGACTGTTGACGAATCAAGCATTGAGGATCCCTCCGAGGCGTGTTTTGCTCACTTTGGAGAGGACTTGGGCTTAGATAAGCTACTCGAGGAAGTGAATGCCATTTTGGAGTCTGATCCTCAAGAAAGCAATGAGACAGAGGAGACCACCGAACCTGAAACCCCCAAGAAGGAACTTAAGCCTTTACCAGATAATCTTAAGTATAAGTTCCTAGGTTCAACCGATAGTTTGCTTGTGATTATAGCTTCAGATTTGGGTGAAGCTCAAGAGGAGAAATTATTAGATGTCTTAAGAGAGCACAAGGAAGCTATCGGGTGGACCATTGAGGATATCAGGGGAATCAGCCCCTTGGTGGTGATACACAAGATACATTTGGAGGAGAATGCCAAGCCATCGAGGGAGCCACAAAGAAGGCTCAACCCAGCTATGCAAGAGGTTGTGAGGGCAGAAATAATTAAGTTGTTAGATGCAGGGATCATTTATCCCATCTCTGATAGCAAGTGGGTGAGCCCGATTCATATCGTGCCCAAGCGAACGGGATTGACGGTAGTAAAGAATAAGGACGATGAGTTGGTGCCAACTCGTGTTCAGTCAGGGTGGAGAGTGTGTATAGACTACCGTAAGCTGAACGTTTCCACAAGGAATGATCACTTTCCATAGCCATTTATTGATCAGATGGTGGAGTGTTTGGCTGGGCCCGAGTATTATTGCTTTTTGAATGGTTATTCTGGATATAACCAGGTCCCCGTGGACCCCGAAGATCAGGAGAAGACGACGTTTACCTGTCCTTTTGGGACTTTCGCCTACCGTCGCATGCCCTTTGGGTTTTGCAATGCACCCGCTACTTTTCAGTGGTGCATGGTCAGTATATTTTCTGACATGGTAGAGTGATTCTTAGAGATTTTCATGGACGACTTCTCCGTCTTCGATTCAACATTTGAGGAGTGCCTGCATCGTCTTACTTTGGTTTTAGTGCGGTGCAAGGAGAAGAACCAAGTGCTTAATTGGGAGAAGTGCCATTTTATGGTTAAGCAAGGCATTGTACTGGGGCATGTCGTATCTCATTAGGGGATTAAGGTCGACAAAGCGAATGTGGACCTGATTTCCAACCTTCCACCCCCACGTACAGTGAAGGAGGTTCGATCTTTTCTGGGCCATGCAGGTTTCTACAGGCAATTTATCCAGAATTTCAGCAAAAATCACCAGGCCCTTGTGCCAGTTATTACAAAAGGATGCCCCATTTATATTTGATGAGGACTGTAAGAAAGCATTTGGGGATCTGAAGAAGATTCTGACGTCCACACCCATTATTCAGCCACCCAACTAGGGTGTGCCTTTTGAGATTATGTGTGACGCATCAGATTATATTGTTGGAGTTGTTTTGGGGTAGCGTGTTGATAAACTTCCCCATGTTATCTATTATGCGAGTCGAACTCTAAACGACGCACAACTTAATTACTCTACCACTGAGAAGGAGTTGTTAGTAGTCATTTTTGCATTAGACAAGTTCAGATCCTACTTGTTAGGATCTAAGGTCATTATCTACTCGGATCATGCTGCCTTGAAGTATCTTTTCTCTAAAAAAGATGCTAAATCTCGTCTTATCCGACGGATCTTGCTACTTCAAGAGTTCGACATCGAGATTCGGGATAAGAAAGGTTCTGAAAATGTGGTGGTGGACCATTTATCTAGATTGATTGTGGATTTCACTGAGGCTGCCACTCCCATTTCTGAGACCTTTCCTGATGAGTAGTTAATGCTCATTGCTCAAATTCTCGCTCCATGGTTTGCTAATATAGTGAACTATCTTGTCACTGGACACATGCCTTTGCATTGGGGGCGACAAGATAAATCAAAGTTTTTAGCCATGGTGAAACATTTTTTCTGGGATGATCCTTATCTGTTTAAGTATTGTCCCGATCAGATCATCAGAAGGTGTATTCCTGAGCATGACCAATTTAATGTCATCGCCTTTTGTCATGATCATGCTTGTGGAGGCCATTTTAGTGCTAAAAAGATCGCTACAAAGATTTTGCAGTGTGGATTTTATTGGCCTACCATATTCCGAGACTCTCACACCTACTGTGTATCTTGTGAGCGTTGCCAAAAGCTAGGGAGTCTTTCTAGGAGGAATATGATGCCCCTCAACCCTATTCTGATTGTTGAGATTTTTGATGTGTGGGGCATTGATTTTATGGGACCGTTCCCAAACTCCTTTGGTAACTTGTACATTCTAGTTGCCGTGGACTATCTGTCCAAGTGGGTGGAGGCCGTTGGGTGCAAGACTAATGACCACAGAGTTGTGGCCTAGTTTTTGAAGGACACTATTTTTGCTCGATTTGGTACGCCTCGAGCAATCATAAGTGATGGAGGTAAGCACTTTTGCAATCGGATTTTTGAGCAGTTGATGAAGAAGTATTTCATCACACACAAGGTTGCCACCCCATATCACTCGCAGACGAGTGGACAAGTGGAAATTTCTAATCGCGAGATCAAACACATTTTAGAAAAAACTGTGAACCCTAGTAGAAAGGATTGATCTCTGCGATTGACTGATGCACTGTGGGCATATCAGACAGCCTTCAAGACACCAATTGGCATGTCTCCCTATCGTATTGTGTACGGAAAGGCATGTCACCTTCCAGTTGAATTAAAGCATAGAGCTTATTGGGCTATCAAGCAGTTGAACTTTAACCTTTCGAAGGCTGGCACACAAAGGAAGCTCCAACTCAATGAATTAGAGGAGCTACGGAATGATGCATACGATTATACACGGTCCTACAAGGCACAAATGAAGGAGACTCATGACCAACACATTTTAAGACAAGCTTTTGAGCCGGGTCAAAAAGTTTTTCTTTACAATTCACGCTTGCATCTTTTTTCCAGGCAAGCTCAAATCTCGTTGGGCAGGCCCATTTATTATTCGGTCAGTTTTTCCTCATAGGGCCATCGAGATTGAGGATCCCAAGAATGGTAACACTTTTAAGGTAAATGGACAAAGGCTAAAACCATTCTTGGAGTTGAGGAGTCCGGACATAGAGACGATATTATTGGAGGATCCTAGTTACTCTGATTAAGTGTCGTCTACTAAGGGGAGTCTGGCTGAAGACTTTAAACTTAATGCTCATGGGAGGCACCCCACAGCTTATCTTTTCTGCATATTTTTTGTTTTCCAGTTTTTATTTTTCAGAGACAATGCGTACTTCAGTTCAAGTTTGGGGGTATGCTATGAGCCATACTAGTCCAGATAGTTCTCCATATCCCAGGTCAGCTTTTTCCATATTATTCACACATTGGAGTCAATGTGTAATTTAAGTTTGGGGGTATGGGAGACACATCACACACTTTGTCCTAATTTGTTGTCTTTTCGTTGTAAAGATAAATGCATGCTTATGTTATTTTGAAATTTTGGTTGATCTAAACATTTTCTGTGATGTGATGTCATAGGTGAGCTTAAAATTTTGAACACATGATCTGGTGATAAAGTTTTAAAATTTAGTTACTTACTTTAGGCATTTGAGAATTCATATGTTTGATCTTATCCAACACGAGCACATTAGCACAAATTGTGTGAGGTATGACATATGATTTTAATGTGTACATTTCCTTGTCTTAACTGAAACTGGATGACTTGTTGGATAAACACTTGGGCATAGAAAAGCATAAATATATATATATATATATATATATATATATATATATATATATATATATATAATACTACTAATGATCATCATCAATAAACTTTCCACTGAGTAACTGGACCTCTTGCCTCAATAAGCAGTGAGTGTTCACGTCAAAAGGTGGGAATTTTATTCATAATGATCATTGCGAAATTTTTCGCTGAGTAACTGAACCTTTTGCCTCAGTAAGCAGTGAGTGTTCACGTCAAAAGGTGAAATTTTTTTTTGGTAGCATTAAGGTCAGTTTAGTTTCGTAGCCTTTTTGACTCGAGTTAGTAAGTCCTTAGGGGTGTCTTTACACCTAATGCCCTAAAACCATCTGGTTTGGGAGTCATTGACTCAACACTCGCTACATGGGTCAATTAGAAAGCTTAAGGGAATTAAACATAGCAGAGACTCACATATATATATATAAAAAAGAAGAAGAAAATAAAAACTATGCCATTTTCGTTCATTCTGATGGGAAATTTGGTGAATCTTGAGACATAGAGACCTTACACATTGGAGTTATTTGGAAGCTTCATTTTTATATGCTAATTCACTTTACACAGTGTCAGACTTGTGATGCCTTAACCTGCCTTTTGTAAGTAATTAGATTTTAACATTTCTATTCATTGTGAAGATGGATTTATGTCTTTAAGCTTGCTCGTGACTAAATATCATGGTGGTGTGTGCTCCATAAATTTTTTGATAACATGAGTGATGAACTTATCTTTATATTCTTTGTTTTTCATCTAGTTTTTATTTTATTTTGCCAAGGGACTAGCAAAATATAAATTTGGCGGTATTTGATGAGTCTTAAATATTACATATTTAAGCCCTTTAATTTATATTTGTTAGGTTCTTAATTTGTGTTATTTCACTTTATTTTATGTCTTTCTTGTGTTTTATGTATTTTTATAGGTTTGTGGAGAAAATGATATCAGGCTTCAAGAGCAAAGAGGATGCATAGTGCGATCGATCACACGAGATATGCGATCGAGCGCACTTGCCTACGAACGAGCGCAAGGTCAACATCCCACATCGAAATATTTGCAGTTCAGTGCATCTGCGATCGATCGTAACAGATATTCGATCGAGCGCACATGCGATCGATCGCACCATTCTGCGATCGAGCGTACTCAGAACAATATCCCACATCGAATCTGAAACCTACAGTGCTCCGAGACTCCCTCTATATAAACACCATCTGGCCTCATCATTCAGTGTACAATTCATGGGCCACTTTGGTGTTAACTGGTGGACGTCTGCTAGCATTCTGGTGGATCCCGAAGGCTTTGCTACCACGAGGGGAAGCGTCGCCCATCAGCGAGTGGAATTTCTCCCATGTAAAGTTATTTATTTCTTTTTATTTAGTTGTTTTAGTTTAATGTTTAGCACTTTTATTATGAATTGTAGTTTCATAATTATGAGTGGCTAGAATCTCCAGCTAAGGTTGAAGATGAAGCCCTGCCGTTGTTTGGCATAGTAGTTCAGATTTGCTTGTACAAATCTGACATTTTTTAGTATAAATGTTCTATCAATTATTTGAGTTAATCTTGTGATTGATTGAGTTTAAATTCTTCTGTTGGATATTCCTTGTGTTTCATTTGATGGAGACATCGAATTGTTTTCGATTAAATTGGATTTTCTTTGTGATTTATTGAGAGCGGATACATTGGATGCTTTTGGTTTAATTGGGATATTCTTTGTTTTTTGTCATATAGTTGGATTCATGGAATGTTTTGATAGGCTATGTTTTTAGGACATATATGCTTAAACTTTAGTCGGGTTGATTCGGAAACCTTAGTGTTTTTTATTAGTTTTTAAATCAATTTAGTTTAACTTATATTTCTTTTGCAAAAATACACCTCAAAATTTGGAACTAGGTTAAAATAAGATTAGTTTAGATGAAATTATATTTTCACAATGCAATTCCCTATGGATTCGACCTCGCACTTGCACAACACTATATTGCAAACGACTCGTATGCTTGCGAGTAAATTAAAACTCACAACACTCTTATAAAAAAATGGTTGAAAGAGTTGAGTGTTGAAGCAAGGTTATCAAGTGCTTAAAGTGGTTGTGTTTAAAACTATGAGATTGAGTTCTTTTACTTGTGAATCCTTCCCATTCTTTCTTAACCTTTACCTTAGCCTTACATTACAAGCTTATTAAAGACCTATTGATCCAATGTAGTGTGATTTTTCTACAATAGTGGAGAGTGATTTGAAAAGTGAGCCTATGGAGCTTGTTTTTGTGATTGATGTCACACAATTTATTATGTTCTTAGAGACCAAGACTTGTATTCATGAATGTTATGCATAAAGTCATCCGGGTGTTCGGATTAATAGATTGTGGTAAGACGAATGATAAGAGTCAATAACGATTTTAAGATTGATACTTGGATTACTTTTGGACTTAAGTGATATTTAATGATTCTATGTGCTGCGTATTATGTGCAATTTCTGAGACAAAAAAGTGAATTGCTCCTTGTTTAACACTAGCATTGTTTTACCTTGTTTTGATTCCTACTATAGAATTCATTTCTCATTTTCGATTGAATTTCTAAGGACTAGCAATAAGCTAGTTGGGGGTTGTGATGAGAGTCATAAAATACACCTTAACAGTACTTAATTGTTAGCATTTTAGGGTTGATCTAGGTCTGAATTGCACTATTATACATTAACAACTCTAAAGTGTCATTCTTGGATCCTTGATCTATTTCGATGCATTTTCAGGTACTTTAAGTTCAAAAGAGATGGAAAAGCTATCATTGCTTTTAGCACAATGACTCAATGAAAAACGGAGTGAAGGTTCACAAGCACTTGGAAAGGAGTTTCACTAAATTGCCAGAATTGCCCTTACAGATCAATTATTTTTGTAAATTAAAACTGTATTGATGCAAGAAGAGCCAGGAGATGAGCCATATATTCTTAGAAAGATCCAAAAGTCTATTTCTGGAGAATTTTACGGCTCGTAAAAATGATTTTTCTAGAGAAAGTTAAGGCAGTTTTAGTAAACGAAGGTCAAGCTAGAAGATGCCTAGTGCGCTCGAGCGCACCAGGCCTGCGATCGATCGCAAGTGCGCACTTGCGACATCCCACATGAGTCAGAAATACCTTGCAGCGCACCATAGTGCGCTCGATCGCACCATGCTGCGATCGAGCGCACACGAGCAGTATCCCACATCGGAATGGAAACACATTGTACTCCAGGAATTCCCCCATAAAAACCCCACTTCACTTCATCTTTTGGGAGCAACTGAGATCAGATCCAGAGGACCTTTAGGAGCAATCCAAAGGGCCTTTAGGAGCAATCTGAAGAACTTTTGGAGGGCAAACTGAGGAATCTCCGAAGCTTTGCAACCAAGGAGGAGATCATTGAGAGGCCAGAGGCAACTCAAGGAAGCATGAGCTCCATGGCCAGCTAATCTCCAAGCAAGGCAAAGGGGTGAATCTCTACGTGTAGTTGTTCTTATTTTCTTTTCTTGATTCAGTTGTAGTATGGACTTATTTTCATTAAACATTGTTATGATTTAATTTTTTTTTTAGCTAATTAGAAGATTTCCCCTTAATCCGATGATTGCATCTTTCTCCCCCATATAAGTCTAGGCATGCTCTTCTTCTGTGATGTTGTTGAGGTGTGATTGAGTCTGGTAGATTTCTCTTCTAGATTTGTCCATTACTGCAGTATTGTCATTATGGTATATTGTCGTTTCTTGATAATCTATAAGTTAGGTCATGTGTGCTTGAAAGTAAAGAGTATTTCATAACAATTGCATTAGGGTTTATAAATGTGCTTTGATTGAATATTTGTCGATTGCTTGTTTGGGATGTGAAACTTGCAATCGAGATAAAAACAACTAAATTGAGATTGGAATAAGGCAATGAACCTAGGGAGGATTCCCGGAACCTTGTTATATCTATCCATCATATTCTTCAATCTACTTACACAATTTGCTCACAACTTAGATTCTTCCATTTAATCTTTTATCGTTCGTGTTAAGGTTCACACCTTCTTTTGTAGTTAACTTGTTTCCCTATGGAATCGACACCCCAAAGCTGTGCTACAACTACCGCATTACTCTTTGGGCGTAATCACTCATTAATCTCAAAAGCTTTGAAAAATTTATTGTTGAGCCATTCTTCAAGCTTTTTCTTGAAAGAGAGATATTATTCATTTGTAAAAGCATTCATTGCTATCTCTCTATCATTTACTTTACAGCAAATTACATTTATTGTAAAGAGGAAAAAGTTTTCATAACTCTTAGAGTGTTTAGAATTAAACACTTCTTTGTAAGCTTCCATGAGGAAGGGATTAGCTTCCGAGAGGAAGGGATTAGCTTCCGAGAGGAAGGGATTAGATTCCGCAAGGAAGGGAATAGCTTTCGAGAGGAAGGGATTGGTTGTAAGGTTTGTACAACACCCGTGAAGTTACACGACTAAAAGTTTTAGTGGATCACTTCAAGGAAGTTCTTTGAAGGGAGTGGACGTAGGATCGGAAGGAATCCGATATTGTCGAACCACTATAAACTGAGTTTGTACTTTCTCTTCCTTAAACTCTTTTACTTAAAGCACATTACTTGTTTGTATGCTTGTGCATTTAACTGTTTTTATAAACTTGCAAATAATTAGTAAAAGTTTTTAAAAACCCAATTCACCCCCCCTCTTGGGTTGGAACCCCAGTCTACAGTTACTTAAGAAAACCAAGACTTAACCACTACATCACTCTATGCTTATTGTAATTGGACTCAAAAGTATATTCATTTAAGTCATAAAGCATTATAATAAAAAAGATTTAAAAGAAAGGAAAAGGAAGGCACTTGGTAGCGTCATTATATCTCTAGAAACTTCTCTTTTCTTCTCGCTTCCTCGCATTCTCTCTCTATATGACTTCGCTAGACTACGCCAGTCACCGCTGATAGCATTGTCGCCACCACCATGATTAAAACTACTCCCTGTTCCTCCATATCTCCTCCAAGCTGTGAATTAATACCATTATTTCTCTAAAATGGGAATTTAACTTTTTTCGATCTACTTTCTCTCTCTACAAAAAAATTGTAAAGTTCAACCACTTTTTGGACGTTTTTCGAAGGCCCACGCGACAATCTAGGAAGGGTAAGTCTTCATCTCGTTCCTTTCTCATTTTATTTTTCTATTTCTCTCCATTTATCAATTTTCTCTCTCCTGTTCAATTTTCTCTCTCTAGAATTCCGGATCCTCCATGAATATAGCGGTTTTGGCCAGTTTCTAGCCACCTTTTGGTCACCATTAGCACATTCATGGGTCGTGGAGTAAAGCTTGGTAAATTTCTTCCCTCTATGCTGACCGAAATTTTAATTCCTTCATGTATATGTATTTATATATTTCACACTTTGAGTTTAATTCTTCAAGATAAATTTTGCATTCAACCTAGATTAAAATTAATGGGTAATCACATATACGTGTTATTAGGTATTAATTTGGATTAATTATGTTAAAACTTGTGAGTGGAATAATTTTCACTAGTTTCATGATAGGTATTAATTTGAGTATTGATTTTAACATTATAAAACAACATGTGTTATGGGATGAATTGGAGATAAATTAAAAATTCAGAATTTTATTAGAATTAAACTCTCTTTGTATTAGTTGATTTTGTATAGGTATGTAAGCTTTTGTTAATTTTGAATCAGATTTAACTATTCTCAAGGAATTTTCACGAATATCATTACTTAAATATGTTTCAATAGTTTAGTTAGGAATTTGAGGCTATTCTTAGTCCATAACGGGAGCCCCCTTATTACTGATAAAGGGATTGTATTAGACTTGGTAGGCTTCACTCATTTTCATATGTGCACTCATCCCAATCTACACCCTCATCATATCATTCTTCCTCGAAGGGAGTTAACTTGGGTAATAAATCTGGATGCATGAGTAATCGACAAAAAAGGGTTATACATACACCAAGACTTTAGGATCCAACTCCACCTTCCAAAAAAGACCCTAATGGTACCAAAGATTTCTTGTTGAACAAAACTTGGAAAGACTTCCTAATACCAAGTGAAGCCACGTCACGCTTAAAGACATCAACAACTTTAGAATAGTCATGTCGACTAACATTAAGTAGGTGTACCTAATACCAAGTGAAGTCACACCATGACTAGAGGCACCGACGAAACCAAATAATTCACTTCGACCAACAATTAGTAGGAGTTACTAATACCAAGTGAGCTCACGTTTGCCTAGATACCCCGACTGTGCCAAAGATTGCAGAACTAAGCACAGAACCTGCCTAGGATGGCCCAATCACATTGCAATGAGAAAGAAGTTTTCCTAAGCTATCCTATTCGCTAATCCACCCAAATTGTAAGCCTTAGACGACCTACCACAGTCGGTCCATTTAGGCTGCTAAGCCTTACAGAGCGGGCCATGGTTGGCCCCCTCATGTATATTAGTCCACTCTAGCTTCGACATACCTCTAGATTTATTTTTAAAAAATGAGAAAAAATTCCTTAAATTAGTGGAATTCATATAATCAAGTTACAACCTAGGTCCTTTAAACTAGGTGGTGTTTGAGGTGCAATTCAATCTCAAAGGCTTAGAATAAAAATTATTTCAAAAGGTTGGAATAGTGGAAGATAAAACCTATTCTAAGGGTTAGAATACTTGAAGATAAAACTTGTTCAGTAGGTTCGAAGACTTGAAGACATGAAGTACTTATTTATGCTTCGAGTAACTTGAGGAAGTGGATGTTATAGGTAAAACTTACCATTCAATAAAATATGTAATTACTCGCTTAAGGGTAAAGGGATAATTTATGTCTCAATACGTTGGTCCAATCTTAAGTGTTGATAAGATTTTCATCCAATAATCTAGAAAGAATAGATTAATAGTTTCCTAATCAGGATGAAGAGGCTCAGAATCTCATTTAAGGTTGATTCTAATACATTTTAAAACTATCTTAATCTTTTAGTAAATTAAGCTTACCCATAAATTGTTAAGATTCTAATTTGGGCTTCGAAAATGATAAATACAAAAGATCCAAATAAGTGTGCATGGTTATTAACATAGGTAAGATGTGTATGATGGTCTTCTTAAAGATACAATCCTTCACGTTGTAGCTATAAGGAACTGTGGCGAATCCAGGACCTACGGTCAACAGGTGAAATCACTTATCACAAACAGTTTTTTTCCTTTCTTTGTCTTTTTCGGTAAATTGGTTTCGTTGAATTCATTCAATTGATGTTGAGTTTTTTCCTCTTTAATTGCCTCTTTAGCATTTTGTATTATATAGTTTTACTATATAAACGCCCCATAGAATCTCTCACAGCAAAGTTTGTTGTTTAGTGAAGAAAAAACAAAATAAAGGTAGCAAGAAGACAATAAAGGTCATGTATTTAGCTCTTCTCAAAAGTAAAAAAAGGGTTAGTACTTTGTTTAGTCTACGAGGGAGGAAGTTGTCAGATGTCAATAAATTTTTAGACTTCTCTTTGCCTCTTTGGTTTTTTAACAGTAATAATCAATGATAAAAAAAAGATATTATAAAATTGAAATTCAATAACAACTAAGCCTACTTAATTTTGTCTTTTTGGTACTTTCATATAATTAGAAAATTATGTTTCATTTATTTTTGTTTTGAAACTAGAGATTAATTATTAGTCCCTTTAGTTGGCACATGAGGTTTTCAAAAATAAGTGGGGTAGATTTCTCTTTGACCCCATATTTTTTTTTTTATTTTAGGGGGTGTAATTATAATATAAATTTTTTAAGTTTTTAAAATAGTACATACTTTAAAGAAATTTTGAAAAGTTTGCACACCCTCACCTTAACGTAGATTTGCCCATGGTTAGGAAGAGGTGCCTTTTAGGAGTAGACATAACTCTTGGTAACTTTTGGATCCCTATAAATAGGTTGAATCATTATTCATTGATGACTTGACCTAATACATCACATTGTTAAATCGATCTCTCATAACCAACAATGCGATACGCAGTCTACCGATAATTATCATAATCACTAAGGAATTCGATCCATCAGTGATATCAGAGTCAGGTTTAATATGTTAGGAGAAATCTTGCTCAATCTATTCATACCAAATCTTCCACCAATTGAAATTAAATTAGCATCACCATTGTGTTCATAAAATAACATTATATAATTTTTTAAATAAGAATTCCAATGGCAATAGAGTTTCAAAAGAAGACGACCATTGAATAAGAATAAAATATCATGCAAGAGTGGTCATAAAAGAATTTATTTTTATTAAAAATAAAGAAATGAAAATTCAATTCGTAATCATGAAGATCAAAGTGAAGAAAGCCAACACTGACTTCCAAGCATGAGATATAAATGATAACATTGAATAGAAAGAGAGACTCAACCGAGAAATCAAAGAAAACGAGAGTGGAGGCTTTGAGTAATCGTCATTAACTTCGAATTGAAATAAAGTGGGTATCATACAACATTAACATAAAAATATTAATTAAGAAAATGGGTTGAACATTTTGATACATCTCATCGAAGTTCTTACCGAAGTCAAGGATATTCATAGGAAATAGCAAGTGAAAACCAACTCAAGTCTAGTCTAGAAGTGACCAGGGACAAATACCAGTCATCAAAACTATAGGAAGAGCAACAAAAATAACCTAAGCTTGTTCTTTTTCTTTTTTAGCCAAATTTACAATTAGCTCTTAAAGAGGATTTTTTTTTTTGTTAGAAAACCAATGTCAAAAATAAATTCCTCTCTTTGAAATGTTTTTTGACATGGAAAACGGTGTCAAAATCAGAGTTGAAACGGTTGAGAAACGTGAAAATAGTCAAAAACATGATTTTTCCACAAAAATTATCACCCAAAGTCACATTGCTCCGAGGGAGAAGACATGACTTGCACGGGTCATTTGACCCCTGGTCCAACTTGTAAACCCTTTGTCAAAACTATTTGGGTGAGTTGACTCGTATTTACTATTTGACCTGTTTGACCTTATGGTTAACCAATTAAATTTAAGTTCTCAAACATAATATTTTCAAGTCCAAATTTGATTTTAATAGGTTTCCACCTCATAGAACCTAAAATTTTGGTTATTTTATGTCAAATCAAACTCAATAGGAGACTTTTAAGTGAGAATATATATATTTTTAAATTAATTGATGTCAAAGGGTAAAAAATTCAAGTGTTGACACTACAAGTGCGGAATACTGTACTTTTAAGATTTCATTGTCTTATCATACATTTCGCATTGTAAGTATTTTTGTTTTACTTTATTTTCATTTCGTGATAGTAATTGTTTGAGTTAAAAATTGTAAACAAATAAATAGTTAAAAAAACTTTTGTTCTTAAGATTTCTTTTGGTACTACCGTCTTTTCACTATTCAAAGAATCAAGTTTACATTATTAAAAAAAATATGTTAAATAGAAGTGTAGACATCTAATTTCGTTCCAACTATTATAACGAACCATGTGTGAAGCTTAATGATAAGACTTTTGTCTTGAAACGCTCAAGATGGATGAATAAATTGTTGGAATTCAATTTTTTCAAGAATTGATTACACCAGACTCAAACAAACCTAAACCGAACCAAAACGAACCAAGAAAGGACAAAAAACCAAAACTGAATGACCTAGCTGATCGGTTGGACCATTGGGCCGATCGACTAGGCCTAGTAGTTGATTGTTTAACCCTAGTTGCCAATTGGTAGTGTAGTATAATTTCTTGATTTTCTCTTTTTGATCTTCTAGAACCCTGTTTTGGTCTAAAAACCCTACAACAATTTTTTTCCTCCTCAACATCGTAATTTCGTGACCATCCGATAAAGTCCTAGTTTATCCTCGCCATCTGCCATGAAAAACCCTAACTCTACATTTTCCTATATAAACCCCTCTTCACCAGCTTATAAGACGCAACACATACATATTGCACATCTGGTAAGCGCAACTTGATATAGGGGAGAATTCCCTCTCCAATAACCTAATGACATGTGGCCACCTCCCAAGGCAAAAAAAAAGTAATTTCTTAAGCTCCAACACATTATATAAAGAGGCTCTCACCATAAAAGGTACACTTACACAATTCACAATAGATAACTCTTACAATTATACAGCTCTATTATTCTCCCATTATTCACGCATATGACAGGCTTGGGTGTTAGAGAGTCCCTCGAGGCACAACCCCGATGACCTTCTAGTTTACATGTCTCTCATGTGTGCATGGATCTAGTAGGCAAATTTTCAGCATCAATAGATGGTTTCGTATGTGGGAACGACAAAATATGTTTTCTAAAGATGTCGTTAAAGGTAAACCACTAAGGTTTTGACACATAATCGAAACATCGCCAAAAATTAGATCCATGACGATCCAACAGTCAACGATCCAATTAGAGTATACTACTACATTCTCCACCTCCACATCTACCACCCTATAAAGTTTTACAATGATTAGACTTCCGAAAGTCCTTCATCGGAGCCGTTAAAGTTTGCTAGGAAAACAAAATTTTGACTATCGATCTGCAAAAAAACCAACCATTAAAATTCAGATCAGCCCACATAAACAAATTCTCCAGCCAACGATCCACATTTCTTCCTTCACGACGATTCGATTTTTGAAAATCCTCCATTGGGACCTTTAAAGTTTTCCAAGAAAACATAATTTTGACCATGAGATCTACAAAAATCCGACCATTAAAATTCAGATCAACCCATAAAAATAGTTTCTTCATTCTTAGATCTATGTCTTCAAAGTTTCACGGCGATCGAACATTGGAAAGTCATCCATCAGAACCGTTAAAGTTTGCTAAAAAAATGAAATTTTGAACTTCAGATCAACATGACATCAGCAAGTGAAATTAGTGACATCAGCATATGAATGGTTAGTCAATGCCACATCATCGCCACCTAGGTGCCACATCACCCAGGTCCAAGAAATTTTATTTCAGTCCCAAAACATTTTTAATAATTATATTTTAGTTTTTCAAATATTAATAAATTGTATTTTAGTCCTTAAAATATTTTGAAATTCTAATTTGGTTTTTCAGATTTAGGGAAACCACAGTTTAGTCCCTTTATTTCTAGAAATTTGATTTTAGTCCCTAAGTATTATAAAAATTTCATATTAGCCCCCAAACTGAAACAACTAGTTCAATAAGGTTTGACCAACTGGTTCACCAATTTGACCATTCGGTTTAGCTATTATTAATCCAGTTTCAGATCCAACAAAATTGGTTTCTAAGGTTTTAGGACATGTTTCTTTCAAATCTGGGCTCATAATTCCAAAATTCTGCTTGCATATATGAGTTTTTTCATAAACCACCAGTTTTGACTCATATTTGACCAGTCGGTTCACCAAACTCAAGCTTTGTTTCAAACTTGTACAAACTGGTTCTTAAGGTTTTTCAGTCTCCTCTTTCCAAAACTGACTTTCAAATTTTGGAATTCGACTTATTCGGACAAGTTTCTTACAAACGGTCAAAGAAAATATGGTTATTTCTTTATTAAAGGGCCTCAAACATGCCCCAAACTTAAACAAATAGAAGCACTCCGCAAGATAGGATTCAAATTCCGAAACACCTAAACACCTCAATTCATCCAGCTCGGTTTCTCCATCTGATAAGTTTTTCCATCAGCTATGTTTCTCTATCAGCTCAGGTTCTCTATCAACCCAGTTTCTCCATCAGATCAGTTTCTCCATCAGCTATGTTTCTCAATCAACTATGTTTTTCCATCAACTCTGAGGAAGTAGCTCCGAGCTACTTCAGCCTCATCTTTGTTTCTCCATCAGCTCATTTTCTCCATAAGCCCGATTTCTCCATCAAATCAGTTTCTCTATCAGTTATGTTTCTCCGTCAGTTATATTTCTCAATCAGATCAATTTCTCCATCAGCTCGTTTTCTCTTTCATTCAGGTTTCTCCATCAACTATGTTTTTGCATCAGCTAGTTTTCTCCATCAGCCTGGTTTCTCCATCACATCAGTGTCTCCATCAGCTATGTTTCTCCATCAGCTCGTTTTCTCCATTAACCCCGTTTCTCCATCATATCAGTTTCTCCATCAGCCTTGTTTCTCTATTAGCTTTGTTTCGCCCTTAGCTCAATTACTCCATCAACTCAGTTTTTCCATCAACTTGGTTTCTCTATTAGCTCAATTTCTTCATCAACTCAGTTTCTCCATCAACTCAGTTTCTCCTCCAACTCAATTTCTCCATTAGCTCTGAGGAAATAGTCCTGAGCCACTTCGTCTCCAGCTTAGTTTTTCCATCAGTTTTGAGAAGGTAGGCCGGAGCTACTTCACTTCCAGCTCAATTTCTCTATCAACTCTAGGGAGGTAGCCCTAAGCTACTTTACCCTCAGCTTAGTTTCTCTATTAGCTCCGGCGAGGTAGCTTTGAGCTACTTCACCTCCAGCTTAGTTTCCCCATTAGCTCCGGGGAGGTAGTCCCGAGCTACTTCACACTCAGCTCAGTTTCTCCATAAGCTCTAGGGAGGTAACCCCGAACTACTTTCTCCTCAGCTCAGTTTCTCCATCAACTCTGAGGAAGTACCCCGAGCTACTTCATCTCCAGCTCAACTTCTCTATCAGTTTTGGCGAATAGGTCCCAGCTTAGTTTCTCAATCAGTACAGATAGGGTAGATTCTAGCTACTTTGACCTCCGCTCAGTCTCTTCATCGACTCTGAGAAAGTTTGACGGAGTATCATCTCCTTGGACCTATTCATCAAACTCCGGGTAGAATGTCATCTTCTCATACTTATTCGTTATATCCGAGTAGTTTTGACTGAGTGTCATCTCTTCAGACATATTCGCTAAACTCTGAGTAGTTTTGATTAAATGTCATCTCCTTGGACTTATTTTCCATGACTCCGAGGACACATCGACTTGTTAGGTTTCCTCGAAATCTACGTCCCCACCAAAGCAGGTAGTGCCAAGTTATCCCTCTTAGACACGTTCAGAAAGTAGCCTTACGCTACTTCGTACAAACATTTGAGCAAGATCTCCATCTTATCATCTCCATTATACTCGAAACAATGTCAGACATTATCTGAACTACATTCCAAATGAACTCTACTTCTTTGACCGCATAAATGCACTCAAGGAAGTGGGGAACATCTAATGTAGGGGAAAATTCCCTCTCTAATGACAGATGGACAACTCCCAAGGAAAAATAAAAGTCATTTTTTAAGCTCCAATACACTATATAAATGGGCTCTGACCATAAAATGTACACATATACAATTCACAGCAGATAACTCTTACAATTATACAGCTTTACTATTCTCCCATTATTCATGCATATTATTGACTTTGGCGTCGGAGAGTCCCTCGGGGTTGTGCCTTGAGGGACCTTCTAGTTTACATGTCTCTCATGTGCGTAGGGATCTATGAGGCAAATTTTCGACATCAACATAGCTTAATCTCTTTAGCAAAATTTTCAGCTATTTTACAAACCCACGAAAACCCTATTTCACTTCTATTATTAGTTCAAGATCTAAGTTTGAATTTCTACATTCGTTTATCTATGTGCATGCAACAAAAGATTATTTCGAATGCCCCATACCACATGTGATATACTCTTACATAGCCACATAAATCAGAATTAACTCCTCGTGATTATTCCCTCTATAACACACAAAGATTTAACACAACAAAAAGGTTAGTAATTTAAAGTACCTTTTTAATATTTATTTCATAAAGATGATGTATTATTTCAAACCACCATGAATTTAAATTGTTTAGCATGCCATATAGATTTCTTTTATATAACATGTTTTAGGATTGCATTAAAAATTCACATGTAATCTAGATTAGGATTTTTTTTTTGTATTTTTTGTTTTAGTTTGGTTTTATCAAAGTTGTCTAAGATAAGAATTCACTATTAAAAATTGAAAAGAACTTGCTTAATATCAGTGCAGCTGATCGGCATGCCATAGGGCTAATTGGTAATTTGTAGCAGTAGATCAATTCCTACATGGAACTAATCGGTGGACCTGATAGTTAAAATTTCTAGATTGTGTTTTTTTTTTTATAGTTATGATTATATGGGTTTATGTTCTTTTAATACTAACGTATTTCCTCTTTCTCGGATAATTTTATTCTTTATTTTTAATTATAATTAATTATTCCTATGCATGCTATATCTCTTTATTATAAGCGTTTGAGTAGAAACCTCATCCCCCTTGAGAGGACAATTTTATCTAATGAATATTGTTGGGTAAGTAATTTCTCAAGATTACATAGTTTCTTTTTATTTGTGATGTTTTGACATATTCCATGCTTTTCCAAATTGTTTGATATAAATTTTTTTGCATGTAATTGTATGCTTGTGTGTGATAAAAGTAGTTTAAGTTAATCTTTAAATAATTTTCCAAAAACACGAGATCTAGGTCGAGACCTAGACTAGAGAGGAAGCCTTAAATCTTTCTTCTATCATACTCCAATCTCTTTACCTGTCATCTTATATTTTTGCTAAGATGACATATCCCCTTATTGTCCCTCGGAAGGCCTAATACCATAAAATAGTGAGATGTCACGAAGATATGTTCCTACACTTAAAAGTGTACCTTTCTTGGGACCCCTCTTACTACAATAAAGGGTAGTGAAAGACATGGTAGATTCTACTTCTTTCATATACCAATCCTCTTTGATTAGCATCCTCACTTACTAACCTTAAGGAGGGATAAGCCTGTAATGACCCATCCCAGGTTGGGTCATTACAATTTTGGTATCAAAGTGTTAGGTTTTATGATTCTGTAGACTGCATAAAAATTTAAAGAAGTGGAAGATTTAAATAAACTATATTTTAATGCAAAATCTGATGATGACATGTCAACGTGCTAGAGCTACAGGTAAAGTTCTGAATCAGAGGGGACGTGGTAGACCCTCAATATTTAGAAGAGTTGAAGCAAAGGGGGAGGTTGAGTTCGTGGTTCATGCAAGGGAATAGATTGCTAGTGCAGAGAATCTGATATTAGGAGGGATGAGTTGAAAGAAAGTTCTTGATCATGCTATAGAGAGAAGGAATGCAATAGAAGAAATGACTGATAATTTGCAGAGAAGATTAGAGAAAAGGGGTAGATAGAACCAGATATGGTGAGATAAGAGGCTTATGAAGGACAAGGTGTGTTTGCACATGAGATACAAAGGGATTGTTTTATGAGATTTCTTAAGTTTAAACCCCAATCTTTTAGAGGATCTATAATTCTTGTGGAAGCTGAGTAGTGGATTAGACATGTTGAGAAATATTTTGAAGTCTTACTAGTGACAGATAGACAGAAGGTTTCTTTTGCTTCATTTATGAAGGAAGGTGAGGGTTCTTTGGAAGGATATTTTACATAGATTGAGTACACAAGTAGAATAACCCTTAACCTTGCATAAGTTTAACAATGTGTTCCTTACGAAATATTTTCCAGATACATTTCAAGCATAGCAGAAGAGAGATTTTATTCATTTAAGGCATAGTACTTTCTCTATGGTTGAGTATGATAGTATATTTATAGCCTTGTTGAGGTTTTTACCTGAGTTAGTGAATACAGAGGAGAGAAAATGTAAGTGATTTTTAGATAAGTTACACTATGAAATTCGGACTACACTCTTTCATATGGGTATTGAGAATTATGCTACACTAGTGGATAAAGCATTACAAATTGAAAAGAATTTGATGGAGTTTAGAGGTAGAAGGGATTGGCTAAAGAGGTCTAGATTATAGGGACCCAGAGGTGGTAGCAGTATGAGTGTGCAGGGTGAGAGGCCACCCCATAAGGGGCATTCCTTGTCACAATGAACTGTAGTATAGAGTCTGAGGAAAGCAGAATCTGTTGCTTCTGTAGCTCAAAGTAATATCGGTGGGACCCTTATATGTGGGAGACAGGCTATGAGAACTGGGAGTTATGGTATAGGACTAAGTATGCCATCAAGGGAAAGTGGTAATTTGATGTATGATTGAGAGCCAAGAGTTTTCTTTAGATGTAATCAAATGGTGCATCTGTCTCAGAATTGCCCTACTCAGATATGCTTTGTGTGTGGTGAAGGAGGACATGTCTTTGTAGATTTTTCGTGGGGAAATCTATTGAGATAGGTGCTAGAGGGGTTGGGAGAAGATAGGTGGAGAGAGGTGGTGGATCAGGGAGTATGCAGCATAGAAGCAAAGGATAAGTAGTTGAGAGAGAACGCAATGATCAGTTACAACCCAGAGACAGCACAGTCTATGCATTGACCTAATAGAATTCACGGGCCACTCTTGATAATGTTATGGGTATGGTATATATTCTTGATAGACCTGCTAGATTATTTATTAATCCTGGTGCAACCCATTCTTTTTCATCCAGTGCTTATTTGAAATCTATTGATGCTAGTGTTAGTCCTTTGATGCATGTTGTTATTGTTGAGGTTCCTACTAGGAATAGAGTTATTATCAGGTCAATTTATCAAGGTTGTGTGATTAGTATAGCTGATAGAGAATTTGAAGTTGATTTGTTGCCTTTAGATATGACAGATTTTGATTTAATTCTGGGAATGAATTGGTTATCTACATATCATGCTTGGGTAGCTTTAAGTGCTACATGGTGAGTTAGATTTATTTTTAGTAATCGAGGTAAATATGAAGTATAAAGTGATAATATTTGAATTAATTATTGACCTATGATTGGATGATATATGAAAGTTGGTTGATTGATATTGTATGAATAATTGATATGTTAAAATTTATTATATGAGAAGTAAAATTAATGAAATAATGAGTTGATGAAATATATAATGAAATGATAAATGAAATTCTTGACAAGCTATGATTGATAATTTGATATGATATATGAGGAGATAATTTAATGACTATGTTAAAAATAATAATCTTGAGACAGATCTGGATAGCTAAATTGAATGTTTGAATGTATGCTTGTTTTATATTATTGCTCATATGCATATTTCATATTATTATTCCTATGCATATGCATGAAATGAAAAGAACCGAGAAGGTAGTCGGTCTAAATGAAATAAAAGAACCATGACAGTCGGTATATGCTGGAAATAAAAGAACTGAGAAGGTAACCGGTCTAAATGAAATAAAAGAACCGAGAAGGCAGCCGATCTAAATGAAATAAAAGAACTGTGATAGTCGGTATATGCTGGAAATAAAAGAATCGGGAAGGTAGTCAATCTAAATGAAATAAAAGAACCATGACAGCTGGTATATGTTGGAAATAAAAGAACTGGAAAGGTAGCCGATCTAAATGAAATAAAAGAATCGGGAAGGCAGCTGATCTAAGGTAAAACATGTCGACATGTGGGAAGACGTTCCCAAATAATAATTTAATTTAATTCATGCATTACATTTGTTTTAAATATTGATTATTATTGCTTGAGATGCCAAAGTGTTACTCTTGATTGTAAATTTATTGATAGATGAATGTGTTTCACAGAGAAACAGATATGATGAGAAAGAAATATGAAAGCATGATACGATAAGAATTATCTAGTGATTGAATATATGTTGTGAACCTCATAACGAGGTAATTATGAGGTAGAATTGATAGTCTCAAGATAATTAAATACATGAGAAGAAGAGATTGATAAATGATAAGGATTATGATATGAGTAGCGATAATAGAATTTTATTATTGAATTATATGAGATATAGATGAATGAATATTGGAAGATTATTTGAACAATTGAATGCTTCTAGTAAAATTAATTCACTGAGCTTACGAAGCTCACTCCTCATTATTAAATAATTTCAGGCAGTAGGTAGGACAGATAGATTGGTGAGTTTATATTTAGACTGAGTCATTAGTAAACCACGTGGTCCACATCCTCAGACTAATGGAAAGCAAAAAAAATATATTTGTAAATATTCACGCAAAATATATTGTATATAATGTTTCATTTGGGATCTTAATTATGTAACTCCCCTATTAAGGGTTGGGGATTTATGCATGTAGATAATTCAGTTGATGTTTTTATATTGTTGTATATATGTGTCTTCCTAGGATTTCAAAATGTGACGACACCGTCTCGGGGTGGCCAACCCAGGATGGTTATTACAAAGCCTTAGGTGTTTAGATAGAGTTGTGATGAGGTAGAAAGACAGGTACCCACAAAAGTCTAAACTAATCACAAAATGGAAATGGAACAATGAGTTCGCGAGTGCAACTATCCTACATATAAAAGATGATTTGCTTTTTCTATAATAGAGTAAGAAAATGTAACGAAACTCTTGGATACTCTTAGAGAAAATATGAAATGATCTTTGAATCACAAGTTCAATTTTAATGAACACATTTAATAGGATTTAAATATCTGAAAGTGATAGTATTAACAATCGCATTTAGAAGTTTGGATTTATAGGTGAAGAATTGGCTATTTATGATCAATCTATTAATGATAGTTTACATGCATCAGTTGCATCAAATAGTTTGTCCAAATCTTGGGATCATGTGCTGACCTCATTGACTTATGGGGAAAAGAAGCTGATAGTGGAAAGCCTACCATCATTGTTAGATCTTGAAGAAGAATAAAAGGAACAAATAAATGATTGTAAGAATGACAACGACATGTTAATGGATTCAAAAACTTGACCTCCAAAGAATAAATCTAGAAATGAACAATGGCGATAGATGGGAGATAGAAAAACCAACGAAAAAACTCAAGGCACGTATTTTCAACTAATTTTATAAACAAAATGTAGGGAATCACTGAAGAATTAAGATCTTGAATAATGATGGGGAAATTGAGTATAAAGCTTTATCCATTTATGCATAGAAATTGGAATAAAGCACGACTAAATAATGCCTTATACACCGATGCAAAATGGTATTATTAATAGATGTCTTTGGACTCTGATAAAGATGACAAAGTCCATGATGATACATGTTAGTTTCTCTTGACAGTTTGAGAGAATGCATGCATTATCAATCGTTGTGAAAACACTAAACAAGAGTACGGTCGATGTCAAGCCTCAGATTCCCTATGAAAGTTGGACTACAACAAATCTAACTTTGTTAAATGCGAAGGTGTAATGATGCAAAGTGCAAGTCCTTATACCTTAACCCTTTATAAATAAGTGAAAGTGTAAAGCATGGAATTAAAGGTTATGGAATACTCTAACTCAAGAATAATATGTTATAGGTTCTAACATCGAATAAAATGTCTCATTAAAAGAAGAGATGTGATTTTATTTGAAGATACAAAATTGGTAACACAATAGAGGAAATTAGATTTTTGGATGAAGAATTCTAACCATCAATCGTCGTTGATGAAGAAACCAAAGAAGAGAAGACTTAAAATGACTCGAAAGCACTCCCATATCTTCTAAATAGTGGGAGTTATATTAAGGACTATAGCAAGCGTGTAACAGCCTCTCACGAGCATGGAAAACACTTTTAGAGAGGCAAACCCTAATATTCAAGATTTTGAGTATGGACAATCTTTGAATGTCTAAGTTAATGGGAGTAAAAGATCTAGAGAGACACCTTACCGATTTAAGGATCATTACGTAGTTAACCTAGATGAAGTGATCAAGGATGCCAGTACCATGGATACAGATCCTAAGAATAATAAAAAATGGTTGTTAACAGTCTTGATGGTGATAAACAATAAAAAACTATGTATGGAAATCTAATGAGATAAATAGAAATATTGTTGATGACGAATTGTTGGCATAGGTAAGATAAAAATGGTATCATATATAGAATCAAGATTTTAGTTAAAGGATATTTTAGAAGTATTTAATATTTTTGGAATTCTGATGTGCAAATTTTAAATGCTCGCAAGTGCACGAATCACAAATAGTATTGTGATGAGTTTACTCTCGAGGTCGATCTCTCAAGGAATTGTAGTGGTTTAAATCCTAAATTACTTTCTTAAAATTACTAAAACAAACTCTGAAATTAAATCCTAAACACTCTAATTAAAAGATTGGTGAAGAAAAAATTGAAATAAAAACAATTAAGTAAATTAAACAAAATGAATTATGAAAAGATTAGTATAATCAATGAGAACAATTAGGAGTTTAGCTTGCTATCCAATCATGAATTTGAACATTTGGTGAATATAAAGAATTAATCAACATCCAAGATTATGGGTATTTTTGCTAAGACTAGAGAATGCCATTGATAGTGTTTATTCTCAATTTATAACTAATTAATTAAATCCCATGGATCGTGTTCATCAATTAATCAGTTAAATTAAGTATAAGGAAAACGCAACCACCTAAATCACAATTTGATTTGAATCCTGATTTAAATTCCTATTCAAGAAAGCTTAATTAGGTCTAGATGACTTGTCCTCAACCTAATCTCGAATATTAACCTTGATTATCAATAATATATGGCCAATCCACATGCAATAATCAAAGATATGAAGGATATTGAATAAGAAATAATCTGGAAAATTTCATAAAACTAAATCCACAAAAATATCCAAAACAATCAAGGAAGCTAAGCCAAACGCCCAACAATGCGTTCAACCGCTCATGCTTAAAGTCCAATCATAGAAATCAAATACTAGGGTTACAAGCATATTGAGGGACAAAAGGAGCAAAGATAGAAATTCTTCCCGAATTACAAGATGAATCCTCAAAGTCTTGAAGCGATTGATTGTTGATGGGTGTCGAATCCAACAAATAATAAAATTCTCACTCTTGAAAAATACAAATTGTAACAGTGATGAGCAAGGTCGTATCCACAGGGACTGGGAAGATTTATTTTAATGAAAATTGAAGCAAAGAAAAAGGAGGGTTTGAAATTTCGAAGTGAAATAATAGAGAAAGCAATTATAATCAACTAAAAACTAAGGAGAAATCAATATCAGGCAAATATCCAACCAAAGGTAGAATTTCAGAATTGGTTAAGAGAATTGATCACAGATACAAGGATAAAATCTTCTATTCTTCACTAAATTGGTTATGGTTGTTAACAAGCTCTATCAATCTATCTCTCCTTACTTTCTCGATAACCAAAACAAGCTCTTTGATTACTTCCCTTGTTAACAAACAACCCTAAACAAGCTCTTAGGATTTAATCTATCGACAACATTATTAATTAGAGAGACTACCAATTCTAGCCAACAAATACACAAGCTCGATTCATTTAGACTAGCCTATATATCTTCATAACATAAATCGAAAATATTTCTATAATCAACTTTGTTATTTTACCACTAATATTAGAATATTTAAACAATTACGGAATTAAAGTTCTAAATGGAAATTTATTAACCTGATAATTGAACAACAGGCCCTTTGCATCAATCAATCAAGACAATAATTTTTAATAAATATAGAAGATCTATAAATAAAGAAGAAATAAAAGAGTAATGAAAATTATTTAGATCTCACAATTCTTGAAGAACCAAAACTTCAATTATCTTTCAGCTGGAAGAAAAGTATTTAGCTACTCATAATTAAAAGAATGCCTAAAGAAAAGAGAAGAGGAATTTTTCTTGTGAATAATCTGTGTCTCTAGGGCTGCAAGCCGTCTCCCCTTTATTAGGGTTTCTCCCTTCCCTTTATATAGGCTCGAAAGTCTTCAATTTAAATTTCCTTTTTTAAACAAGAGAAAGAGTCCCTTGACGATAAGACATTACAATTTAAATTTGGATCTTTCCCTTCTTTTAAACCTTAATAGGAAGTCTTGGCAAATACTTTCCTAAAGATAAGAATGGGTAACTAAATCTTTCCAGCTATCATACATATCTTTTTTTTTCTCCAACAAATTCATAACCCTAGGTCAGATCCTCGAATCCAGTAAGGCGCGCTCACGCTTTATTTGCTGACTGCTTTTGTGAACATTCTGGGAAAACAGGACGTGTCCACACTTTAAGAAAACACCACTTTCTAACACCTTACGAGCTGTTCTTTTGGGACTAAAGTGTCCTCCGCATGCATATGAATTACAAAATTTCAAAATGGAAGGAGTTTCTTTTTTAGAGACGCACCTTCGAATAATATGATTAGAACAATGTTTCCACAAATAAGGATCATCCCAAACATAATATTTAGCATGATTTTATCTCTTTGAGCTCTAGACAAATCATCTGGTAGTTTTCTAGTAACTAGATAATTAACAATATTAGCATACCAGGGGATTGAATTTTCAATAGAAAAGAGATACTCATCTGGAAAGTCATCTTGTAATGGTGATGGTTCTTCATTTGTGGGTAATCTACTGAGATGATCGGCGACCAAATTCTCTGCACCTTTTTTATCGCGTATCTCCAAATTGAACTCTTATAGAAAAAGTATCCACCGAGTGAGTCTGGGTTTTGCCTTCTTCTTTGACAGTAAATACTTGAGAGCTGCATGATCAGAATAAACAATTACTTTAGTGCCAAGTAAATATGGACGAAATTTTTCTAAAGCAAAAAAATAGGTAGAAGTTGTTTTTCCGTCATTGAATAGTTCCTCTGCACACTATCAAGTGTTCTTAAAGCATAGTAGATGGCATGAGAAACTCGTCCAACTCGTTGTCCAAGAACGGCACCAACTGCATGATTGCTTGCGTCACACATGATTTCGATTGGAAGATCCCAAGTCGGTGGCCGATTAATTGGCACCGAAGTCAGCATACCCTTCAACTTATCGAATGCACCTTTGCACACCTCATCAAATTCGAACACCACATCTTTTTGCAATAACCTACATAAAGGTCAAGTGATTTTGGAAAAATCCTTGATAAAGCGTCGATAAAATCCTGCATGTCCAAGAAAAGAGCGAATTTCCCACACACTTGCGGGGTAAGGCAAAGATTTGATAATTTCTATCTTAGCTTTATCAACTTCAATTCCTTTAGAGGATACAATATGGCCTGGAATAATACCTTGATCAACCATAAAGTGACACTTTTCATAATTCAGAACAAGGTTCATTTCTATGCATCTTTTAAGAACTTTTGTAAGGTTAGTTAAACAAGTATCAAAAGAATCACCATAGACTGTAAAGTCATCTATAAATACCTCTATGATGTTTTCTACGTACTCTGAAAATATACTAACCATACACCTTTGAAATGTAGCAGGAGCGTTGCAAAGTCCAAATGGCATTTGTCGGTATGCAAAAGTGCCAAACGGGCATGTGAAGGTGGTTTTTTCTTGATCCTCCGGTGCGATTAGGATTTGATGAAATCCTGAATAACCATCAAGACAACAATAATGAGTATGACCAGCCAAACGTTCAAGCATTTGATCAATAAATGGAAGAGGAAAGTGATCTTTTCTAGTTGATGCATTTAACTTCTTATAATCTATACAAACCCGCCACCCATTTTGAATTCGAGTGGGCACCAACTCACCATCAGGATTTTTTATTACTGTTATACTTATTTTCTTTGGCACAACCTAAACCGTACTTACCCATTTACTGTCTGAAATTGGATAAATCATACCTGTATCGAGAAGTTTCAAAATTTCTTTCTTTACCACTTCCATCATTGGTGGATTCAGTCGGCGTTGGGCTTCTCTAGAAGGCTTACAATCTTCCTCTAATAGTATCCTATGCATGCATGTGGAAGGGCTCAATCCCTTAATGTCAGCTATAGTCCAAAAAATAGCCTTTTTATACTCTCTAAGCATCTGAATCAACTTTTCTTCCTCTAATATGGAGAGTTTGTTTGAGATTATCACCAGAAGAGTTTCTCCTTCTCCTAAAAATGCATATTTCAAATGATCTGGTAAGGGTTTCAATTCCAATTTCAGTGCCTGCACAATAGAAGGAAGAAGTTTTGTGTGAGAAAGAGGCAACTCAATGTAAGACACATCATATCTTACAGGTTCAAGTGATTCCAATTCGTAGATTTTATCTTGCAGGTCGGACTCCAACACAAACTTCTTCATGACCTTCTGTAGCCCTTCAAGAGTGAAATGCCTATTAAGTGTAACTTTTAGCTTATCATCATCAATTAGATCAAAGATTTCCTGCACCAACGAGTCAATAACATCCATAACAAAAACAGAAGACACATCATTAGGGTACCTCATGGCATCATAAATATTGAATTTAATAATTTCACCATCAAATTCCATTGTGAGTGTACCATCATGCACATAAATTTTTGTCTTAGATGTTTTTAGAAATGGCCTTCCTAATAACATTAGTGTTGGATTAGAAGAGTCATCTTCTTCCATGTCAAGAACATAAAAATCAGCAGGAAAGACCAGCCCATTAACTTGTACTGAGACATCCTCCAAGACTCCTTCAGGATATACATTAGATCTATCAGCAAGTTGAATAATCACACCTGTTTCTTTTAATGGACCAATATTTAAAGATGAATAAATAGAGAGAGGCATGACATTTATTGAAGCTCCTAGATCTAGCATTGCTTTTTCAATCCTAACATCACCTAGTTTGCAAGGGATAGTAAATATACCTAGGTCCTTGCATTTTGGAGGTAATTTTTTCTGGAGGACGGCTGAAACATTTTCCCCCATACTTATCTTTTCATTACCTTTCAACTTCCTCTTGTTGGTGCACAACTCTTTGAGAAATTTAGCATATCGAGGCACTTTTTTAATTGCATCAAGTAAGGGAATATTTACCTCAACCTTGCGAAAAGTTTCAAGAATTTCCTTCCCTTCCTATTCTTTCTTGGATTTATTCAATCTAGTAGGAAAGGGAGGATTTGTCACCAATGCCTTTGGTTGTTCACTATCGAGTCCTCTAGGCTGGTCAGTTTGAGGTTGAGGAGCAACTGCTTCTTTTTCAATTTCTTCTCCATGTGCTGCCTTACTGGGTTCCTTCAACTCCTTCCCGCTTCTCAAGGTAACTGCACTAGCATTTTGTTTTAGGTTAACGACAGTTTGTGAGGGCAATTTACCTTGAGATTCCAATCTGTTCATAAAAGATGCCAGTTGACTCATTTGATTCTCCAGTTGCTGAATGCTTGTTCTTGTCTCTTGTTGAAATTGATGTGTGTTAGTTGCAAGTGATTTAACAATTTCTTCTAGAGACATACCTGAACTTGTGGAGGTTTGTTGTGGTGGTGGAGTAGGTGGTTTATACTAAAAGTGTTGGAATTATGGTCTTGCTCCATAGCTGAAATTGGGATGATCCCTCCAGCCTGGGTTGTAGGTATTTGAATAGGGATCGTATTTCCTTTGTGGTGGGCCTGGAAATCCTCCAGCTGTATTGGCATGCTCATAGGAATCATCTCGAAGTGTAGGGCACATGTCAGTTGGATGACCAATGGTAGTACAAATCCCACAAGCTTTAACTTGTTGCATATTTCCTACAGCTAACTGTTGAACAATAGAAGTTAGGTTGGATATTTGATTTTCAAGGGAAGATATACTTACCTCATTCACCCTTATTGGAGATGTGTCATGCCTGAATCCAAATTGTTTTGAGTTAGCGGCCATGATGGAGATCAAATCTCTAGCGTCACGAGGAATTTTGTTCACTATGGCACCTCTCTTCTTTTCCATGGGCAGGGGCCCTTCGTAGAAATATTGAATGAGGAGCTGTTCATAAATTCCATGTTGTGGGCAGCTTGCACAGAGTTGCTTAAATCTTTCCCAATACTCATGAAGGGTTTCTGTATCTTTCTGTTTTATTCCACATATCTCCCTTCTAATGCCAGCAGCTCGTGATGCAGGGAAAAATTTATCAAGAAACAATCTCACCATCTCCATCCATGTGGTTACAAAGCCAGAGGGCAAATAAAATAACCAATCCTTTGCTTTTTCAGTCAGCAAGAATGGAAAAGCACGTAATTTGATTTGTTCTTCGGGCACTCCTTGCGGTTTCATGCTTAAACACACCACGTGGAATTCCTTCAGATACTTGTGAGGACCTTCATTCTCAAGACCACAAAAAGTTGGGAGCAAATGGATCAATCCAGATTTTAACTCAAAACCCACTTCCAAAGCTGGATATGTAATGCAAAGTGGCTGTTGATTTACATTTGGTGCAGCTAATTCCCTTAAGGTTCTCTCTTGATTGGCCATTGCTTCTTCTATTTTAGAATCACTAGATGAATCAACCAAGTCAGGTACTAAATTAAATCCAGGGGGTGAGAATGAAGATGCTTGTTTGTCACGCAATTTAGCTTCCTACCTCAACTTTCGAGCCGTCTTCGCAATCTCAGGATCGTATTGGACTTCGCCTGCACGAGAAGAACGAAGCATTAAAATAAATCTAATTAACACCAGTCCCCGGCAACGGCACCAAAAATTTGATGGGTGTCGAATCCAACAAATAATAAAATTCTCACTCTCGAAAAATACAAATTGTAATAGTGATGAGCAAGGTCGTATCCACAAGGACTGGGTAGATTTATTTTAATGAAAATTAAAGCAAAGAAAAAGGGAGGTTTGAAATTTTGAAGTGAAATAAAAGAGAAAGCAATTATAATCAACTAAAAACTAAGAAGAAATCAATATCAGGAAAATATCCAACCAAAGGTATAATTTCAGAATTGGTTCAGAGAAATGATCACAGATACAAGGATAAAATCTTCTATTCTTCACTAAATTGGTTATGGTTGTTAACAAGCTCTAACAACCTATCTCTCCTTACTTTCTCGATAACCAAAACAAGCTCTTTGGTTACTTCCCTTGTTAATAAACAACCCTAAACAAGCTCTTAGGATTTAATCTATCGACAACATTAATAATTAGAAAGACTACCAATTCTAGCTAACAAATACACAAGCTCGATTCATTTAGACTAGGTTATATATCTTCATAACATAAATCAAAAATCTCTCTACAATCAACTTTGTTAATTTACCACTAATATTAGAACATTTAAACAATTACGGATTTAAAGTTCTAAACGGAAATTTATTAACCTGATAATTGAACAACGAGCCCTTTGCATCAATCAATCAAGACAATAGTTTTAATAAATATAGAAGATATATAAATAGAGAAGAAATAAAAGAGCAATGAAAATTATTTAGATCTCACAATTCTTGAAGAACCAAAACTTCAATTATCCTTCAGCTGGAAGAAAAGTATTTAGCTACTCATAATTAAAAGAATGCCTATAGAAAATAGAAGAGGAATTTTTCTTGTGAATAATCTGTGTCTCTAGGGCTGCAAGCTGTCTCCCCTTTATTAGGGTTTCTCCCTTCCCTTTATATAGGCTCCAAAGTCTTCAATTTAAATTTCTTTTTTTAAACAAGGGAAAGAGTCCCTTGACGATAAGACACTACAATTTAAATTTGGATCTTTCCCTTCTATTAAACCTTAATAGGGAGTCTTGGCAAATACTTTCCTAAAGATAAGAATGGGTAACTAAATCTTTCCAGCAATCATACATATCCTTTTTTTCTCCAACAAATTCGTAACCCTAGGTTAGATCCTCGGATCCAGTAAGGCGTGCTCACGCTTTATCTGCTGACTGCTTCTGTGAACATTATGGGAAAACAGGACGTGCCCACGCTTTAAGCAAAAACTGCTTTTGGAATGTATATCTTTTTGAGCTCCGATTTTTCCTCTCCAAATCTCTTGATTTTGAATTCAATTTGATTTAACTCCTCAATCTACTCCACAAAATACGGAACACAATCAAAATCCAAGATTTAAGCATTTATAACCATTAAAACATGAGGAAATATAACGAACATATAGATATTATGAATCCTTATCAATCGTTGTCTTCAATCTCTTGATAAGCCGTATTGATGAAAGAAACCGTCTCCTCCTTCAATCTCCCAAAACTCCTCTTGATAATATATCTCCAAGAACTGCTGTGTAATACCCGTATTTGTAAAGTAAGAGTAAAGAAGTAATTTAATAAATATGACATAGAATTAAAATAAAATATATGTAAATGGTTTATTATTATTTGAATAAAGCAATTTTTAAAAATTAATTAAAAAATTAATTAAAAAAATCTGGGATATTGATGAGACTCATAAAATGCATCTAAACAATACTTAATTGTTAGTATTTTAGGGTTGATCGAGGTTGGAATTACACTTTTATACCTTAATAACTCTAAAGTGTTATTCTTGAATCGTTGACTTATTTTAATGCATTTGCAGGTACTTTGAGCTTAAAAAAGAGATAGAAAAGCTATCATCATTTTAAACATGAAGCTTCAATGAATACTCGAGTGAGATAATGGTCGCGGAAGAGCCAAGATGAAGAGAAACCAAGTAAGGAGATTTACTAAATTGCCATAATTGCCCGTACATATCAAACATCTTTGAAAATTAAACTGTATTGATGCAAGAAGAACCAGAATATAAGCCATATATGCTTAGAAATATCCGGAAGTCTATTTTCTGGAGAATTTTATAGCTTGTAAAAATGATTTTTCTAGAGAAAGTTATGACAGTTTTAGTAGACAAAGGTCAGACTGTGCGGGCTGTGCGGGATTTCAGCGTGATTTTGGGCTTAAATCCCACATCCCACATCAGTTGGAAAACACATTTCTATATCCCACATGCCACATCCCACATCGGATTGGAAACACATTGCACTCGTGGTATTTCCCTATAAAAGGCCTACTCCACTTCAGCTTTGGGCAATCAATCGGAGCTCATCTGAAATCATCAGAGAGTGAATCCAGAGGGCCTTTAGGACGAATCCGGAGTATGATTTTGGAGAGAAAGCTGAGGAATCACCAAAGCTTTCGCTACCAAGGAGGAGATGATCGTTGAGAGGCTGGAGGCAACTCAAGAAAGCATGAGCTCCATGGCCTGCTAGTCTCCAAGCAAGGCGAAGGGATTAATCACCAAACTTTTCTTGAATAATCATCAATTAATGACAGAAAGTAAAAGTTACCTCCCTGTGTTGGTGTTCTTGCTGGTCCCCAAAGGTTTGAATGAATGTAGTCAAGAATGCCCTTAGACTTGTGCACTCCGGTGTTGAAGCTGACCCGGTGTTGCTTCCCAAGAACGCAACACTCGCAGAAATCCAATTTCTCTACTTTGTCTCCTCTAAGTAGACCATCCTTGCTAAGAACTTGCAGGCCTTTTTCGCTCATATGTCCCAATAGAGTGTGCCAAAGGGCTGCCTTATCCATCTCAGCCATCAAGCTTGCTGCTTGATCATTGATTTCTGTCTCTCCGATCATCTCAAAGAGTCCATCTTTTATTGCTGCTTTGATCACTATCAAAGATCCTTTGGCCACCTTGATCTTTCCTCCCTCTACTTTGCATGAATACCCCAAGGAATCTAACCGCCCCAATGAGATCAAATTCCTCTTCAAATCTGGAAGATACCTCACATTCTGCAGCAGCTTTGTGACTCCATCAAACATCCTCAACTGGATGTCTCCTATCCCCCTTACTTGGCAAGAATTGTCTTTCCCCAAGAAGACCCTTCCATCATTGATCTCCTTGAAATTCTTGAACCATTCCTTGTGAGGGCACATGTGATAAGTGCACCCGGAATCTAGAATCCATTTCTCACTGCCTTACCTCCTGCTCACATTTGAGCACACAACAAGAACATCATCTTGCTGTTCTCCTTTGGCAACAAAAGTCTCTCTATTGTTGGTATGGCTTCTTCTCTCATCCCACATCTTCTTCTTGTAATCTTTCTTGAAATGGCCCTCCTTGTTGCAGTAGAAGCATCTCTTTCCTCCAAATCTTGATTTGGAATGAGATCTCCCATGGCTCTGCTCTCTACCTCTTGATTTCTCCCGGTAGTTGCCATGAATGCTACTACCATTCCGAGTTACTGGCCTTCCTCTAATGAACAACCCTTCTCCACATGATGCTTCCCTCATCTTGGCTTTGAAATCATGTGCCCTTATGGAATTGATCACAATCTCCTTGGTTAAAGTATCTCTTCCATACTCAATAGCATTAATCAAATTATCAAAACAATCAGGAAGATAATTCAACAAAATAACAACCAATTGTTCATCCAGGAATGTTATGCTACAGCTATTCAAATCTTGAACTAGCTTATTAAACACATCAAGATTATCTTGCAACTCCTTATTAGGATCCATTTTAAAAGCAAAGATTCTTTTAAGAAGATAAATTTTATTAGGAAGAGTTTTGGTAAGAAACAACTCATCTAGTTTCTTCCATATGATAGCAGGATCTTCCGAGTCTCCGAACTCCCTTGTGACACTATCCGACATGTGCAAGAAAATGGTGTTGTAAGCCATCTTCTTCATCTCAATCCGCTAGTCCTCCGTGATACTTGCTAGAAAAGAATCATCTTCTCCAATAGCCAAGTCCACCTTCTGTTGCATAAGAACAGCCTTGATTTTCCGTTTCCACAGGGAAAAATGTCATTTTCCATCAAACTTCTCAACACAGAAATTTGAAGCCATCATTATGGAGAAAAATCCCAGATTTATGCAATACCAACAAATTCTTTCTTTAACCTCAAGAACACGATCGAAGATGGATCTTAACACCGTTCATGAATTACTCTCAAGAACACGATCTGATCTTGATCTTTACACCATTCTTGAATCACCCAAGAAGTTGATCTTTGATTCTTGGAGTCTTGACTCCGTCACCTTCTTGTTCTTGCTCCGATACCCGCTGTTCTTGAACCACAGCTCTGATACCACTGTTGGAAATCACCTTGACAAGATGCCCAGGTGGTGATCTTCCAAACACCCAAGTCTAGAATGACTTGTAAAGATTAGGAATCGAAAACAGGAACAAAAATCAAAGAAAGAAAGAAAGAAAGAAAACAAGTGATTTGTTATCGAGATTCGGCAATAGCCTACGTCCCCGTGAGTTCTTCTAAACTCTCTGCACTAAATTAATGGCTTTTTGCAATCACAGCAACCCTCTCCAAGAAACCTAAGTTCTTGAAGAAACCAAGAACAGAAGAAAGAAGATGATAAAAACTATTACAAAAGCTCTCTATCAAATCTATGCTACTCTCTCTTTACAACCAACCTCACTACAATGAGTCTCTCTTGTGTTTTTTTGTCTTTGCACTCTCACACAATTCTCTCTTGTATCTCTTGATGATCACTTGTATGTCACAACTTGTAATCTCTCAATTAATTGATGAGAATGAAGCTAGGTGACCCTTTATATAGTGCACCAACTTCTTGATCAATCTTGAGTGTCATTCTCCACCCTTAGATCTTGATGACCAATCAACCTTGGCCCTTGATCAATCTTTAATCAAGCTGTGAATTTTGATCTTGCATCCATGCACTCAACATAAGGCTGAAAAACTAGCCTTGGTGTGCCTTCAGGCCACGGCTTGGAACAAGGCGCGCTGCGGCCTGAAGCAGGGCAAAAAGCATTCTTCGTTGTGGCCTTTCTGGACGCCGCAGCCTAGAGGAGTCTGAGCCGTAGTGCACACTAGTTCTAGGCAGCCTTCATGTTGGGTGCTGTGGCCTAGGAAGAGGTGGGCCGCGGTGCACACTGGTGTGCACTCCTTTTCCTTGGTGCAAGGTGAGGCGCACACACTCCCAAGGTGCGACGCACACTTGTGTGCACTCCTTTAACATGCTGAACTTCACTCTTCCAGCCTTGTTTAAACCTTAACCATGTTTAAACCTTAGAATAATACCAACAATATCTAATCAACTAGCTTTTTCCCATACTCAACATCTAAGTACACACACACACAAACCTACTACTTAGGACTTCCTCTACTTCAAGTCTACATTTTATAACAACTATTTATTAGACCAATACATACAATAATTACACAATCATTAATTATCAGCACTTTAACACAACAACATGAAGAATAATCATTCAAAAGAGAAGTTCTTATGTAACTCAATTTAGTTCACTAGCTCAATACAATTATTTCAACTCATCCCATTAGGAAAAAAATCAATCTTAACAATATTTCCAAATCTTTTTAACAAGTAGCTCCTTAATAGTTTGTCAACAGTTGCATAAATCATACTAAAACTTTTAAGTAATTAAAACTTTTCAAAAGTCATTTTCTCATCCTTTGCCTTTGGACATCATCATCAGACCACTAACCACATATTAATGCTCTTACACATATAAACAAAACATTTCATCATCTCAAGGAAATTCTACCCATAATTCTCATTGAAAACTTCACGACTAAAATGTCATTCCAAGAAACATCAAATTCACACAACATTCACCCACAAGTCGACTCAACCTTAGTCTCAAGACATCTTACCCCATCTAAACGATTACTAGTTATCACTCCTAAACAACAACCTCTCTAACTCTACGTAACCGACTTTCTACAACCATCCTATAAACAATGCACCAAGCAACTAAGTCTACATAACTTTAAACCTAAAGCTTTGAAACCAAAAATGTAACGACCCATCCTCGGGTGGGCCCTACCCGAGGAGGTATCATTACCTTTCAACTCCGAGCACCCCAACCTATATGCAAACATACAAATTTATCAATCACACAAACATTTCCATTCAAACATCATCAAAATTATACAAACACATATTTTTACATCCACATGCTTTCACAATATGACATTGATCTTTCATAAAGGTTTACATGAGACAGAAAATGAAAGAGACTTTCCTCTAACATCTAACTTATACATTTCTTATAAACGTTATAACACAAAAAATTATCTAGACTATGACAAAAACTTAGACTCCCAAAAAATACTAAAGAGATGAGGATGCCGTGAACAATGACTCCTTTAAAATCTCAAATCTTAAGCTTAATACACATGCTTGATAAATATAACGGAAGAAGAACAAGCTTTACCTTGACTTTTGACAAATCTCTCAATCATTTCCTTTCTCTTCCTCTCCTATTCCCGTTTCTCTTTCCTTTTCTCTTTTCTTTTTCCCCTCTCTCCCGACTGTCTAGAAGGTTCCAACATAAGCTGGTCTTTCACTCCCACTATCACCCTATTTATAGCCTAGCTTTTCACTTATTACACTATCACCCCTTTAACTTACACCTCTTCCTATTTCCCACCATATAACTCTCTAAATTCCTGTTTTTTTACTTGGTTCCTCTTACTTTAAAAATTTTGAAATCCTCAATTACAAATGTATTTTTTACTTGATTCTTATTTTATTTACTTATCTCCAAGTTCCCCAAGTATAAATACAAATTAAATTCAAACTGAAAACTGATCAAGCACATTAAAAACGCATTGAAAAGTAACTTTGAAAATTTAAAATATTAAAATTGAAGTATCGGGCTTTACATTAGGTAGGTCAACAAATGTAGCAAGATCCACTGAAAGTAAGTTTTCAGATGCTAGATCAGTCATGCAGCATAGTACGAAAGTTGTTAGTTAAGTCTCATTGAAAATTGAACTAACTCTCTCAATAATGTGATTTGGGGAGGAAGTAGTTAAGAGCTAATGCAGCTTGAGGGTCGAGCGTTGGCTAAGGACTCAATTGAAAACCATATGTAATGTGGGGAAGGGATAATGGATTCTTCTATTGGAACTTAGGGCTGTAGAATCTTTTATTGGTTGGAACGTAGACACTACTTAAATATGATGCTAGAGCGACAACTTAGAGGAAGATGTGCGGTTGGAGATCTTGGTTCATGAAAAATTTGTTTACACATCGGTTTTATCCAACGACCACTCATAGAGATATGAGTTTATTCTAACGATGAATAGGAGTTGCGAACCTCTTATTTAGGTCTTGGTCGATGTCCATATTTGGCACTCTGACTACGGTAATATAATATACGCAATTAGGAGTTGATGGATTCAATACATCCAAATAAGTGTTCATGCTTATTACCATATGTGAGATGCGTAGTATCGTCTCCTTATAGATATAATCCTTCACATTAGGCCCATTGGGAAGAAATTCCTTTAGGTGTAGACACGTTGGGTGACTTTTGGTGCTTTATAAATAGGTTGATTCGTTATAATATATTAATGACTTAATAGATCACAATTCCTAATCGATCTCTTAACCTATGGTGTGATCCCAGTCTAATGATAATTATCACAATATTTAATTCAATCCATCAGAAGAGTCTCTTTGGAGATCCCAACTCCGAGTCCTCACTCAGTATCTACAAATCTTGACAGTTACCTATAGATGACGATAGACATCTAAAAGATCCTTCCACGTATGGATCATCACCTCGTTGACACTCGACACTTTTTAGGCATCTACAAATTGTATGAGTCAATCTGTGACAATTTGCTTCTACAAAAATTACTCGGTGAGGAAGATAACAAAAAAATAAAAAAGAACAAAGAAATAGGAAGAAGAGGTCGAACGTCTTTGGAATTTTAATCTAGTATGAGCTACAAGGATAAAGGAATACATGTTGGGGCCCAAACACTTCTTGCATTCTACGAATAATGTGCTGTAACTTAAGTAACTTCACGTGCAGTGATGCAGTCTGTTGTTACTTCGCATAATCTTATTGGTGTTCGCATCCATTTCAAACAAAATAATTTGGTAAAAACAACTGCAGAAGGTTAACTATATTGGCGAGAATGCGAGCAAAATTGCAAAACAATAATTTATCTGCCCAAAAAGTATATCACCTACATGTAAATTTTATTTGTTGGTTCTAAAAGTTTTAATATTTTTTAAAACTGATTTTTATAATTAGTTTTATGTATAATTATTTTTTTCATGTTTTAAATTTATTTTCTGAGTAATTTCTATATATATATATATATATATATATATATATAAAAAAAACCAAAACTCCTCAACGATGATGGTTGATCTGAAATTTCAATATGAAAACAAAAAAATTGGATTGAAAGATAAAATCAATAAAAAAAATAGTAGTAAACGGACAAGAAAATACCTTAACTGGCAAAAGAATAGTCACGTGACAAATCACAGAAACATGACAAAAACAGGAAATAACGTACCCTCTCTCTCTTTTAAACGAAACAAAACAAAGGATCAAATTACCTTACTTGTCTCACTTTATCAGTAAAAATAATAATAATTATTATAATAATAAAAACCAGAGCTCTTATTAAAAAGAAAATCAGAGCTGTGAGACCAGAGGGAAAGAGAGGTGGGGAAAGAAAGAAACCCCACCCAGTACCCACTTCTCCCGCAAGCTGTCAAAACAAGTACTGCTGCTTTCCCCAGCCAATAGAAAATGTTGGGTGAAGGAAGCAGAAAATTCGAAACACGTAATTACATACAATGCCAAATTGCTATCAATATCAATAAGCAGAGTAACAATGTAAAACACTCCTTTTCACAGCCAACCAAACTTCTCATAGAAGATGATGATCTAAGCGGCTGCTTTTTTGTACTATTGCACTCTGCCACAGTGCTCTCTTCAGAGGAGCAGCTTTCAGTCCAAATGACAATTAACCATTTATTTGGCATTTTCGTTCATTCATTGCATTGGGATTTCAGGTTTTTGAAATATACAATTTAGTGAAAAGTGTCATCCTCCATCCCTTATAAAAAAATATATTTATAATGTACACAGTGTTGTCTGTTCAGAGCAGCAGCTTTCAGTCCAAATGACAATTAACCATTTATTTGGCATTTTCGCACATGCATTGCATTGGGATTTCAGGTTTTTGAAATATATAATTTAGTGAAAAATGTCCTCCTCCCTCCCATAGAAATTTAAATTTTTTCATATCTATAAATTTAATCATAAAAAAAACTCTATGAATCTATTAAAATGAGATCAGATAATCTTCATATAAAGTTAGAGTTTATACCTATATAGAGATTTTATTAAAACTTTGGAGATTAGTTTACGAGTCGTTCAACTGATTGGCCAAGGGTGGTCGAAAATTGGTGAGTGCTAGCTCTAGGAATCCCAAGAAAACTCTCTATGAATCTATTAAAACGAAATCAGATAATTCTCATACAAGGTTAAGGTTTACACCTCTATAGAGATTTTAGTTAAAAATTTGGAGATGAGTTCACGAGCCGTTTAAGTTTCCGACCACTGGTGGTCGAAAATCCTTGAGTACTAGCTCTAGGAATTTCGTCTGTGGAGTGGGAGAGAGAGAGAGAGAGTTTTTAATCTAATCTTACTACTCAATTATCACCTTTAGGGTTTCTATCAAATATAAGTCGTTTATATAGAGCTTTTCTTGTAAATACTCGAGGATTTTTACAATTACAACTAAACCCCTAATTTAATTTAATTCATAGAAATCTATCTGTTGGCCCTCTAATTTTTTTTATTCTTGCAATTGCCCTATTGTGTGTGACCATTTAGGTTCAATATTACGCTAGCAGTAAGTCGTAACTTTTATATAATAAATGGACCTCTTCATATTTAATTAAAACTTCTTTTAAATTAATTTGAATTAAAACTCCTTTTAATTGTCCTTTTTGGCTTCTATAAGTAATGATTGACACATAGCAGTATGTCATGACTACCCAGGTAATATGAATTTAAAGTGAACATTTTTGTTGTCCGTTGTCATGCAATTTTGTTTAGAGAACACCTCCTTGTAGCAGAGGGGGTTTAGCATGGACCCCTACTGGTTTATTTCATAATAAAAAGAAGAATACAACTAAGGGTGGATGAAAATGCATGCCATGTCCAAGGGGTACATAAAACCTAAACCTGGAGGTGACCCTAGCTAGGCCTTACCCAATGAAACCATAAATGAATTAAACCCTAACCCAAACAGTACCAATGCAAAACAACTAAAAACTAACCTTACCGAATAGTAAAGTAAACTAACACACTACAAATAAAAAAAAAAACTACTTATGTTAGTAGTATGCCCAACAAGCCAATATCATTTGATGTTTAGGCATATTATTTGTAAAACAATCTTATTCGAATTATTATCATAATTTATGAAAAGTTCATTTATTATTAATATTTGTTTAATTAGATTGTCATGATTACATCCATAGAGTAAGCAATGAAGATAGAATTATGATGAGATCATAATTTTGAGACCTAGTCTTCTCAAAATCTTTTCTTTTAAATGTTTCTGGTCGTAGGATACTATGTGGACGATTAGTAATCCGGATAGAATGGTACATACTATGTTTTCTCAATTGGGAGATTGACAGATCTCACTGTCACTTGTGTGGTAGACACTAAAATAAGTATGTAAGTACTCATTGCATAATGAATTCAATAAACATGACTTAACTTAAGAACACCTAGTAGAGTTTTACTTGCTTCTTAGTAGGTAGTTCTTATGTTACAATTGTGCAAGTGATCCTTAGACCTAAGGTACAGTGGTTATCTTGTGTGCGACTTATTATATTTTGATGCTATTTAATATAGTTCTATTCATGGATCATTAATTGGTAATAATTGGGTATAATGGATCTCATATGGAGCTATGTGAGTTTACAATAAGGGATCTATCACTCTTAAGAAAAATGAGAGAATGTCCTATGTGATCTACTAAGATATAATTCGAGAAGCTTATTGGCCAAGGCTGGGTGAGAATTAGAAAGGAGTTTCTAATTTCATAATAAGAATTATATTCTTGAGATGTAGACACATAGTGTTAATTGACTGCAATGCCAAAACCAAATTAGCTTAATCGGTAGATTACATGATGGAAAGATTGAATTGCATGGTAAAAGATAAGAAAAAGATTCAAGGTTTCACAATCAAATTCACACTATCTAAGTAGTCATGATATGTTATTAGGTGTCACTCATGATTGTAGAAACCCTAAGAATTAATTTCATAGAAAATTAATTAATTCTTATAAAAAGGAGAATAAAAAAGAGTTTTGATTCAAAATAAATTAGAATGAGTTCTAATTAAATGAAAAGGGTTCAATTGTAATTATATAAAATTTATGGCCTACAACCAGATTAGCTTGAACTTAAAGGATCACACACAAAAGGGGCAATATGCAATTAGAAAATAACTATAGGAGTTTTGTTTGCAATTAATGGTTTGTTGCACTTAACCCTAGCACTATAAATAGTTTATTATTGTGCAAATTTTTGCTAGCACATCATTCTACACATAAGTTTCTCCTAAGATATTTTAGACTCGTCTATTTCCAAAGAGATAAATCCTATTTCAAGATTTGCTTTGTGTGGACTTTCTTTAGAGATCACATACCTTTTTTATTGTTATGGATTCAAGAACATAAGAATTTGGATTCAAGCATCTTAGAGAATTCGAGTATATTGTAGAATTCAAGCATAACAATTTTATAGAGTCAATAACACAACAAATCGAAGATAATATTTCTATCATTAAATGTTCATGGTGTTGTACATAAATCATAAGATGATTAAGGGTTTATAGGAATCAATGATTCTTTTTTAAAAATTTTAACTGTGTTTTCTACATTGATTCCTTTAAGTGGTATCAGAGTCATCCTTATGATTTATGTAGTACATGATAGTTTATTGTTATGACTCTAAAATAGTTGATCTTTAAATTCTAAAAACTGCAAATTAATAATCTAAAAGTTAGATTAGGGTTTATGAAACCATAGATCAAGAAAATTTAAGAATGTGTTATTGAATTGTTTATCATCATGTGATGATGATAAAATTGTTTTGGATTATTTTTTAAACACATTAAATTAATGGAGATTGACTGAAAAAAATTTATGATGAAAATATGTTTCTGCATAAAAGAAAAAGTTTTGGGATGAAAAATCGTGAAAATCACGTAAAAAAACTCGAAGCAAAACAGATTTTCTAGTCTAACTTCAAAAAGGCATAATTTACTCGTTTTAAATCAGATTTTGGCGTTTTTAGAAGAGTTGGAAAGATATGGAAGTCTAATGTCATATTACACTAAATATTATTCAAAAATTCAAGTATTTGTTATGCTATGATTAAAAAACCAAATAGTGTTTAAATCAACAAAACCGATTTTTATGAAATTCACAGTTTTACGCGTTTTTGAGATTCCAAATTTATTTTGATTTGAAATTCAAAATCCAACTTTTACAGAATCTTGAGCAAAAAAAATAATGATATTGAAGGTGCCATACTCCAGTTCTTGACTGCACAACAACAAACTAATGCTTAGACTAGTCAGACCATTCAGAGATTGGAGACACAAGTAGAACAATTGGCTAAAGAACTGAGTGAGAGAAAGAGAGGATAATTCCCATCATAGACCATACCAAACTCAAGAAGTTAAGAGGAGCTCAAGGTTGTGACAGTCCTTAGGAGTGGTAAAGTCATTGACAACAATGTGGGAATGGATAAGAAAGTGGAAGCACCTCCAACAGGAGCTACGACCTCCACAAAGGTAAGTGAGAAAGAGAAGGTGATATTGCCATCCTTCTCTCAAAGGTTAGTTAAGCAGAAAAAAGCACAACAATGTCTTGATATTTTTTAAACTTTAAGAAAAGTAGAAATCAATATTCCTTTACTGTTAAGTGCTTAAAGGATTGTTGTACAAACAAAAGAAAGTTTCAGGAATATGAGAAAGTTGCATTGACAGAGGAGATAAGCGCGGTCTTGTTGAGAAAGTTGCCACCTAAATTAAAAGATCTAGGTAGTTTTACTATTCCATGCAGGATTGGTGACCAACTCTTTGAACGTGCTTTGCTTGATTTAGGTGCAAGTATCAATTTGCTGCCCTAAGAAAACATCCAAAAGCTTCTATCACTTCACCCAGTCGACTGGTACTATGACCGAGTCGACTGGGTCCTTTAGAAACATCACAAAAATCTCATCCAGTCAACTGAGCCACTTGATTCCAACAAAAATTACTCGAAAAACATAAGTTTTTCCCTAAAACTCTTCTTAATCTCTATAAATCCTTTCAATTCTTCAAAGAAAAAAAGTTTCAATTAGTCATATTAACCAAAAATCAACATTAATCACACCAAAAATTGTATTCCAAACTTGGAAATCACAACTTTGGTTCAAAAACCCATTTCTTAGACAAACCCTTTTTGTTAAAACTTTTTCCTTTAAAATTTCTTCAAATCACACTTCAAAAACTCAAAATTTTAGCTTAACGACCAAACTTGATAACAAGAGAGAAAGAAGAACAAGATCTTTACCTTGTTTTTTGCCAAAACTCTCCTTTTTTTTTTCCGTTTTCTTCTTCCCCCACTCCTCTTTCTCCCTTTTATCGCTTTTTCCCCTTCTTTTCTGTTGGTTCGAGAGAAATCCTGCACAAAGTGTTGGATTCTCTCCCCATCTCCCCCAATTTATAGAAAATTTCTATACAAATTGTAAAATTATTCTACAACTCTCTACCAACTTACCCTAACACTTCTTAAAACTCCAAAAGCTTCCCCTAGGTAAACTTTATTTCTAAAAAGACAATTGTCTACCTATTTTTATGTTTCCTAAGCCTGAGTAAAAACTGAGGACCCAAATGGCACAAGCATGAACCTTTACGCGTCAAAACAAGAATCCCAAAATTAAAATAATCAAAATAAAGTAGCGGACTCTACAATTCTCCCCCATTTATAAAAATTTCATCCTCGAAATTTTCTTAACCAAGGTTTGCAAAACATCAAGATAATAACCTTTCTAGTCCATCTCATTAACTCAAATACACTTATCAATTTCTCCACTTTCTTTAAAATTTGACAACATAGGGTCAAAGTTCTACTGCACCATCTATTTGAACTTCCTCTCAATTGTTGCCAACTATCTAACGTATCACTTGGGATAATCGAGCATACTATGTTAATAAACTCTACTTTAATTTGCTAGAAACAATGTTATTTACTAAGCGGTACTCACCCTTCTATCAGATACAAATCCTTAACATATACCTCGTTCCTTCTCCCCCCCTTAATCTGTTGGAAAATCTCATTCTTGCGGAATCCGAGGTTGTGATCTTTCCAAACACCCAGGTCTACAATGACTTGTAAGAAACAGAAATCAAAAAATCAAAGAAAGAACACAAGTAATTGTTATCAAGATTCGGCAATGTGCCTACGTCCCTATGAGCTCCTCCGAGCTCTCTGCAGTAAATCACTGGAGTTCTTACAATTACAGCAACACCTCTTTAAGAACCCGCTTGTTCTTGAAGAATGAAAGAAGAGAAAAAGAAAGTGATAAGGACTAAGTGTTTCCCTGGAATTTCCCCAAGAAAATTCCAATTACAAAGCCTTTGAATCCACAATCTATACTACTCTCTCTCTAAACAACCAGCCTCTCTTGCATGAGTCTCTCTTGTGTTTAGTGTCTTTGCACTCTCACACACCATGTGTTCTATTTAACACACACTCTACACATCATTCATATGTCTCACACTTTGTGTTGAGATGATTATCATGTCTTCACTTGTTGTTAGAAGACCCTTTATAAATAGCAATGACTTCCTCATCCAATCTTTGATATCAATCTCAACCCTTAGATCTCAAGAACCAAAGACCTATGGCTCTCTAAGAGTCTAAGTAATCTTGTGCGTTTTAACCAAGTCCCATGCACTATCTCAAAGTGCTAAAAAATTGGTGTTAGGTGTGCTTTGTGCTGAGGCTCAGAACAGGGCGTATTGAGGCTCAGAAGAGGAGAAACTTGCTGCCTTGCTGGAGGCCATGGCACGGCTGGTCCGGGCCGTGGTGTGCACCTGAAAGAGGACTTCCTCCACTTGTTGGAGGCTGCGGTACACAACCTGGACCTGATGCTGAACTTTTCATTCGTTTAATTCTTTGACAAATCCCAACAATCTCTACCTTTGTCTAAACAATTAAACCTGAACCCATTATGCAGAGAACTCAGGATCAAAACTCAACTTGAGTCACCATATCAACTGACTCCAATCCTAAGAAGTCCAAGGCAATGATTGAACTTACTTAGAGGTAGAAATTTAGTACCTAAATCTGCAGGATTTTCTTCCGTGGCCAACTTGTCCACATGAATGCATCATTCCATAACATTTTCCTAAATGAAATGGTACCAAACATCCATATACATTGCCCTCTCATGGAACACTGGATTCTTACACAAGTGCAACACACTTTGGCGATCCGAATACACAACCATCTGCTCTTTTAGTACCTTTAACTCTTCCAACAACCCTTTACATCACATAGCTTCCTTAATGGCTTCCGTTGTTGCTATGTACTCAGCCTCGGTTGTTGAGAGTGATACCACTGGCTGCAACTGAGCCTTCTAACTTATACAACATCCGTTTAAGTTGAGGAAGTATGAGGTAATCGATCTTCTATTATCCCGGTCTGCTCCATAGTTCGAATCAACATAACCCTCTAGACAGATAGACTTACCCCTCTTCTTATAAACCAGCTCTACATCTGGGCTTCCATTCAAGTACTGCAACAACCACTTCATCCCAAGACAATGCTCCTTTCTGGGATTACTCATAAACCTATTGAGAACACTTATTGCATGAGCAATGTCGGATCTAGAGCTTACCATGGTGAACATGACTTATCCAACCGCATTAGAGTAAGGGACCTTTTCCATTTCCTTCTTCTCCTCATCCATTCTAGGACATTGATCGCTGGAGAACTTGAAATGACCAGCAAGGGGAATCTTCACTGGTTTACTATCTTCCATAGAAAACTTAGATATCATCTTTTCTACGTAGGAATACTAAGAAGCCTTCAACCTGTTTCTCTCCCATTCCCGATTATGCTCATCCCAAGGATCTTCTGTGCATGGCCAAGATCCTTCATCTCAAACTCCGAACTGAGTTGAGACTTCAACTTTTCTATCCTCTCCCTGCTGTTCCCAACAAATAGCATATAATCGACATAGATGAGGATAATCACCATTTCCTCCAACTTATGCCCCTTGTAGTACAAGCACGAATTATAGTAGCTCATTATGAAACCCAAGCTAGTTACAAAGGAATCAAACCTCTTATTCCATTGCCGAGGTGATAGCTTCAGGCCATAGAGAGATTTCTTCAATTGACATACCAAATCTCCCTGCCTTCCTTCCTCATAGCCTTCGGGTTGCCTTATGTAGATGGTCTTATCAAGCTCTCCATGTAAGAATGTTGTCTTCACATCCATTTGCTCGATTTCCCAGTTAAATTGGACCACCATTGCTAACACTATCCTTATCGTCTTGTATTTCACAACTGGTGAGAATATTTCGGTGAAATCTATGCCTTCTTTTTGTGTGAACCCCTTCGCCCCCAGCCTAGCCTTATACCGGACTTCATCCCCTGGAGTGTTCCCTTCTTTGATCTTGTAAATCCATTTATAATCCATTCTCTGTTTTTCTGGTTTGGGCACCAATTCCTAAGAGTTGTTCTTGCTCAAAAAATCCATTTCTTCCTCCATAGCTAGCTGCCATTTTGACGAATCCTTACATTCCATGGCATCCATGCAAGTTTCTGATTTAACCCATCCTTCTTAATAAGGAGCTGCCATATTAACATCCACAAAACCATATCTCAAGGGTGGTCTGACAACCCTCCTTTCTCGGTCTGTTGTGAGCTGACAATCATTCTGATTTGCTGCATCATCCCCTTCTAGTTCAGCCTCTTCTTGAGTGTCTTGAGCTTGGCCTTCATCAATGTGCTCTACCTAGTCTGAACCCTCTTGCCTTCCTTATTCTACCTAAACCAAATTTTCCTTGATGCTATGCTCCACAAATACCGAACCGGTTTGCTCACTATCCCCTGCAGGGTTAATTTTCTCCAAATAGTGAAATAATAATTCATTAAAAATGACATCCCTACTTATTATGAGTTTTATTCCTTTTGGTTTTAAGAACCACAACCTATACCCCTTAACCCCATCACCATATCCTAGAAACACACATTTTCTAGACCTTGGGCTAAGTTTATCATCCTTTTGATGTGCAAATGCCGCACATCCCAAAGTCCTAAGGTTGCTTAACTCAGGGGTTTTCCCACTCCATATCTCCTTGGGAGTGTTAAGGTCTAAGGCCCTAGAGGGTGCTCTATTAACCAAATATGCAGCAGTAGACATAGCTTCGCCCCAAAAACATTTTTGTAAACCAGACCCAATTAACATGCACCTAATCTTTTCCATAAGGGTCCTATTCATCCTCTCAGCAACTCCATTTTGCTGAGAGGTTTTCACCACTGTCCTATATCTTAGAATCCCATTTAACTCACATAATTTATCAAAATCCTTATTAAAAAATTCTAAGCCATTATCGATTCTTAACACCTCAACTACCCTCCCTATTTGAGTCTCCAGCAACCTTTTCCACACCACAAATTTATTCAAAGCAACTGATTTATTTTTAAGCAAATAAACCCAAACCTTTCTAGAATAATCATCAATTAAAGAAAAAAAGTAACGATTACCTCATTGTGTTGGTGTTCTTGCTGGTCCCCAAAGATCCGCATGAATGTAGTCAAGAATACCCTTAGACTTGTGCACTCCGATGTTGAAGCTGACCCGATGTTGCTTCCCAAGAACGCAACTCTCGCAGAAATCAAGTTTCTCTACCTTGTCACCATCAAGTAAACCATTCTTGCTGAGAAATTGCAGGCCCTTTTCGTTCATGTGTCCTAAGCGATTGTGCTAAAGAGCTGCCTTATCCATCTCAGCCATCAAGCTTGCTGCTTGATCCTTGATATCCGTGTCTCCGATCATCTCATAGAGAACATCCTTCATTACTGCTTTGATCACTATCAAAGATCCCTTGGTTACCTTGATCTTTCCTCCCTCTGCTTTGTATGTGTACCCCATGGAATCTAGCTGCCCCAATGAGATCAAATTTCTTCTCAAATCTGGAAGATACCTCACATTCCGCAACAGCCTAGTAATTCCATCAAACATCCTCAACTGGATGTCTCCTGTGCCCCTAACTTGGTAAGAAGTATCATTCCCCAGGAAATCCTTTCCCCCATCGGTTTTCTTTAAATTCTTGAACCAATCTCGGTGAGGACACATATGATAAATGCACCCAGAATCCAAGATCCATCTCTCGTTGCCTTCTTCCCCCTTGCTCACATTTGAGCACACAACAAGAACATCATCATCTTGCTGTTCTCCCTTGGAAACCGAAGCCTCTCCATCATTGGTAGGTCTTCCTCCTTCATCCCTTATCATCTTCCTGCAATCTTTCTTGAAATGACCCTCCTTATGGCAGTAGTAGCATCTCTTTCCTCCAAATCTCGGTTTACAGTGCGCTCTCCCATGGCTTTGTCCTCTACCTTGTGCTTTGTCCCGGTAGTAGCCATGTATGTTGCTGCCATACCGAGTTGTTGGCCTTCCTCTAACGAACATCCCTTCCCCACTTGTTGTGAGTTTTAAATTACTCGCAAGCGCACGAGTCGTTTGCAATATAGTGTTGTGCAAGTGCGAGGTCGAATCCACAGGGAATTGCGCTGTGAAAATGTGTTGCAAAACACATTTAGAACTAAACTTATCTTAACCTAGTTCCGAGTTTTGAATTATGTGTTGCAAAACAAATAAAAACTAAACTAAATTGATTTAGAACTAATAATAAAGACACTAAGTTTTCTGAATCCACCCCACTAAAGTTAAGCACATATCTTTATGTTCTAAAAATAGCCTATCAAAACATTCCATGAATCCAACTTAAAACAAAAAACAACAAATATCCCAATTAAACCAAAAGCATCCAATGTATCCGCTTTTAACAAATCACAAAGGAAATCTAATTTAATCAAAAAAATTTGATGTATCCATCAGATGAAACACACGGAATATCCAACAGAACAATTTAAATGCAATCAATCATAAGATTTTACTCAAATAATTGACAGAACATTTATACTAAAAAAACATCAGAATTGTATAAATAAATCTGAAACTATTATGCCAAACAATGGCGAGGCTTCATCTTCAACCTTAGTTGAAGATTTTAGCCACTCATAATCATGAAACTAGAGTTCATAATAAAAGTGCTAAACATTAAACTAAAAAAAGTAGTAAATTAAAACTGACTATACATGGGAGAAATTCCACTCGCTGTTGGGCGGCGCTTCCCCTCGTGGAAGCAAAGCCTTCGGAGATCCACCAGAATGCTAGTAGAAGTCCTTCAAATTGCACCAAAATGGCACCAGGAATTGCTCACTGAATGAAGAAGTGAGATGGTGCTTTTATAAGGGGAGTCCCGGAGCACAATGGATTGCAGATTCGATGTGGGACATTGCCCGAGTGTGATCGATCACACTCTGGTGCGATCGATCGCATACTGGCACACTACAAATCATTTTTAACCGATGTTGGATGTGCGAGTGCGCACTTGCGATTGATCGCACTAGACATCTTCAGCTTGACCCCTGTCTACAAAAACTGCCATAACTTTCTCTAGAAAAATTATTTTTACAAGCCGTAAAATCCCTCAGAAAATAGACTTCCGGATCTTTCCAAGCATATATGGTTCATCTCCTGCTTCTTCCTAAATCAATACAGTAAAATCCACAAAAATGATTGATCTGTATAGGAAATTCTGGCAATTTTAGTGAAACTCCTTTCCCAGTGCTTGTAAACCTGAAAAATAACTCAAACTAACAAATTCCTACGCTAACAAATGTAAATTAAGAGGCCAAAATATACAATATTTTTCACTCATCAAATACCCCCAAACTTACATTTTTCTAGTCCCTTAGCAAAACAAAATAAAAAAACTAAATGAAAAACAAAGAACATAAAGATAAGTTCATTACTCATGATATCCAAAAATTTAAGGAGCACTCAAAATCATAAAATTCATTCATGAGCAAGCTTAAAAATCTAGCCAATCTTCACAGTGAATAAGAATTTAAAACCTAATTACTTACAATAGGCATGCTAAGACATCACAAGCTTGAATCAGTGTAAAGTGAATTAGCATATACTGATGAGGTTTCCCAAATAAGATCAATGTACAATGTTTCCACATCTCAAGATTCCCAGAATTTCTCATCGGAATGAACAACGATGGCATAGTTTTATTTTATTTTATTTATTTATTTATTCATTTTTTTTAATAAAGCTCTGCTATGTTTAGTTCCCTTAAGTTTTCTAATTGACCCATGTAACGAGTGTTGAGTAAATGACTCCCAAACCAGATGGTTTTAGGGCATTAGGTGTAAAGATACCCCTAAGAACTTACTGACTCGAGTAAAAAAGGCTACGAAACTAATCTGACCTTAATGCTACAAAATTTCCACCTTTTGACGTGAACACTCACTGCTTACTGAGGCAAGAGGTCCAGTTACTCAGCGAAAAATTTCGCAGTGATCACTATGGATAAAATTCCCACCTTTTGACGTGAACACTCACTGCTTACTGAGGCAAAAGGTCCAGTTATTTAGTGGAAAGTTTATTGATGCTGATCATTATTTTTTTTTTAATATTTTTTTTATGCTTTTCTATGCCTAAGTGTTAATCCCACAAGTCATCCCGTTACAGTTAAGATAAGAAACATACACATTAACATCACATGTCATACCTCACACAAATATGTGCTAATGTGCTCGTGTTAGATTGGCTCAAACATGTGAATTCTCAAATGCCCAAAGTAAATACCAAAGTTTTAAAACTCTATCATCAAATCATTTGTTCAAAATTTTAAGCTCACCAATGAAATCACATAACAATATTTGTTTAGATCAACTAAAATTTCAAAATAACATGAGCATGCATTTACTTTCTTATTATTATTTTTTTTAAATGAAGAAAAACAATAACAAATTAGGACAAAGTGTGTGTAATGTGTCTCCCATACCCCCAAACTTAAATTACACATTGACCCCAATGTGTGAATAATATGGAAAGAGCTGACCTGGGATATGAAGAACTATCTGGACTTGTGATTACGCCCAAAGTATAACACGGTTATTGTAGCACGACTTTGGGGTGTCGATTCCATAGGGAAACAAGTTAAGTATAAAAGAAAATGTGTGAACCTTAAAACGAACGATAAAAGTTAAACTAAAGATTTTTGAGCTTTGATAGTGAAATAATGTAAAGGAAATTGCATAAATGTAAATGAAATATAAATGAGAAATAACAAGGTTCCGAGAATCCTCCTTAGGTTTGTTCCCTATTTCCACTCTTGATTCAATTGATTTTATCTCGATTGCAAGTTTCAACTCCCAAACAAGCAATCAGAATATATTTAATCAAGCACATTTATAACTCCTATATAATTGCTACGAATTAATCATTGATTTCGGTTCATGCACACATGACCGATCTTAAAGATTATCAAGAAGCAACAATATATCTTAAAAGAAAATATAGCAGTAATGGACAATCAATAAGATAAATCTACCAGAATCAATCACATCCAAACAACCTCAATGGAGGAGAAGGATGCAATCACCAGATTAAGAGAGTCTAAAAGAAGAAGAATAAAAAGTACATCTATCACATGAACTCAAATCTTCTTACTTAATCAATGAATAATTCATAAACAATATTTAACAATAAATTCGTACAACTGAATCAAGAACAGAAAATAAAGAACACGAAATCCTGAAAGATTCATCCGTTTCCCTTGTAAAATGATTAGTTGGCCATGGAAATCTAGGTGGAAGAACAATAAGGATGCTCTCCCCTTGATTTGGCCATGGAGTTCAAGGTGGATGAACAATATGGATGTTCTCCCCTTGATTTGCAACCAAAGAAAACTTAGAAGCAAAATGGAAGAATGTTGGATTTGGATCCCTTGAATCCTCTCTTTTTTTCTCTCTTCCTTGCTTTCTCTCTTTCTTCCTTCAATGCCTGGCTGCACACTCCTTAAGGAGTTATTTATAGATTACAAGTAGTAGCTAGGGGTAATTTGGTCCGGAAAAACGTCATTTGGTCGCCTTAATAAGGTCAAGAAGCGAGTGGGCGCCTAGGCGCTGCCTTACCTGCGCCTAGGTGCTGGTTATATCCGAGATTGAAGTCTTCTGGAAGGCGTGGTGCTCATTTTTGGGTGCCTAGGTGCTCACTCTTGCAGATTGAGAGGCATGGCGCTCATGGATGGGTGCCTAGGCGCTCACTCTTGCAGATTGAGAGGTGTAGTCCCTGGAAGGCATGGTGCTCAGTTTTGGGAGCCAAGGCGCCCACTCTTGCTACCCTTGGTCAACTTGTGCACAGAGTCTTGCTGCCCTTCACCAGCTTGAACCCAGAAGTGCACACACTAGTGTGCCTTCCCTTACCTTCGACTCTTAACATCCATCTTACCACCATCCATTAATCCGAACATCCGGATGATTTTATGCATAGCATAACATGAATACAAGTCTTGGTCTTTAAAAATATATTAATTGCGTGACATCAATCACAAAATAAGCTCCATAGGCTTACTTTTCAAATCACTCTCCACTATGTAGAAAAATCACACTACATCGGATCAATAGGTCTTTTATAAGCTTGTAACGTTAGGCTAGGGTAAGATCAAGAAAGAACGGGAAAGTCTAAACAAATAAAAGAACTAAGTCTCTTAATTTAAACACAACCACTTTAAGCACAAGATAACCTTACTTCAACACCCAACTCTTTCAACAATTTTTCGAGCATTTCTCGCAATAATAGATCACCATTTTTTTATTTTTTTTTATTTTGGCGTAAGACCATTCACCTCCTCTTTCATTGTTTTCTTTTCCACAACCCCCAACTTATCTCTTTTAATGTACTTGGGTTATGGTAGTAATATTTTCTCATATTTCCACCCTTACACTTTTTAAGTGCTTCTCAACAAATGTGTATAACTGAGTTCTTTTAAAAGAAAGGTAAGGATAAATTTTTTATTTTTTTTAAACTCATAAAGGTGAGTAAATGGGCTATCGAAAGAAACAAGGCTCAAATTATTTTTCAAGAAAAAGGCTCAAATAGGTGACTAGCGATAAATATAACAAGGGTAAGTCTAAAAATGCTCAAACAGTCCAAAAATGGCCTTCATCATATCCTAAGTAATGTGCATTCTATGATTTTCGCCTCAAGTGATTATTAAATAAGTTCTAGAGCTTGTAGAGACTGCAAAAGTATTCACAAAACAATCGCACATAAAACTTCTCCAAATACTTTAGACTAATCATACAATCTTACCACAAGCCAGAGTCTCAAACCAAAGAAAGATTGACACTTAATTTATTCTCAAAGCGAAGCAAGATTTAACTTCTTCTAAACGCTATATGCTATCTTGATTAAGCTCATATCATTGACATGCTAAAAACAAACACACACATAATTTTTTTTTTTTAAGTTATCCTAACAAACGAAAAGAAGGAAAGTGACACCAAGCAGTTCAATGGAAAAAAAAAAAGAAATGTGTTTCCTCTATCCCCAACCTAAATATTGCATTGACCTCAATGTAAAAGAAAAAGGAAAGCAAACTCTCTTTGTAGCCAAAAGTGCACAGAAGCTGAAAATTGCGCATCACCATTTGAACTGCATGTCGTTCTTCTTGTTGAAATTTTTTTTTTGATCTACAACATAGAACCACACAAACAAAAAGAAAGCAACTGCGGTGTAACATCAAGATTCCCACCGTATGTTAAGTTAGCATAAGAAATGGAAATAAATAACTAACAACTAAAATAAAGGAAAAAAATAAAATAAAATAAAAAAAACTCAAGAAGTGTTAAAAACAAGATAACACTAAACTAATCCCCGAAATCCTCATCCTCTACTTCAATCTCTTCAGTCCCTTCACCTTCCTCGGGAGGTGGGTCAAAAGATGAACCCCGATAGGGTGGCATTGTAGGAAAGAGACCCATGTTACAAGCAGTAGCAGAGGCAAGGTGTTGGAACATCTGACCAAAAGCAGAGTTGACCTCCGCTTGATAATCGGCTTGCCGAGCCAAGAATCGGTATTGTCGAGCCAACATTTGGTCTTGACGATCAAACCTATCAAACAATAGTCTATGATTCTCGTCAAAACGACTCTCTAAACGCTCAAGGGACTGGGCAATCGTGAAATGCCTAGAGGTGGGAGGGGTGGCAATAACCATGGCTCTCTCACCCGAAGTTGGCGGCCTGGAGGCTCTAATCTGAGCGAGCAGGCCATCATCGATGGGTTTCTTTGGTGGCTGGGCTTCCTCATTAGTACTGATTGGGACTCCGGCTCAGATGCACAATTGGGTAATTAAAGAAGGAAAGTATAATCCAAGCTTTAGTCTAACAGTGTGTAAGATAGATTGAAAGATGACTTGGCCCACATCAATAGTCATTCCCATCAAAATTGCATAAATCAAAATAGCTCGCCCAACAGTGAGGTCATTATAGTGTAGGACAGGCATCAACCTCTGACACACAAAAAATTGCTAAGCTCGAGCATTGGCATTTAGAGAAGCAGCGGGCAAAGTGACAAGGGTATCACCCGACATTTTCCATGTAGTGCCCGGAACACAGAAAGTGTGGCAAATCTCCTCATAATTAACTGTAGACACATATGCTCTATACTCACTGTGTGGGATGTCAGGTAACCCATAGAAGCTATTTATGGATAAGCTGCTAAAAGATACTGTTTGGCCTCTCACTCTCACGTTGCCAATGCTATGCTCGTTGGAATTAGCGTAAAATTCTCTAACCAAATTTGTGAGGGAGTGAGAGGGTGATTTTGTAAATATGCCCCAATTCCTATTGTGAATCATTCTAAATAGAGTCGGGTTTGCCCTCTCGGTGATGTTAAATCCTCTCTTGGGAATGGGTTTTCTACTTTGCATCATTTTAACATATCTCTCACTCGTTTCAAAACTAACAAATTTGGTATCATCAAACTCTTGTGGTTGTTTTCCCCTAGCTCTCTTTATCTTAGGTGCCATGGAAATCAAATAAATAGAACAATGAACTTGAAGCAAAATTTAACCACCAAAAAGCACAAATAAACAATAAAGAGGAGAAATTAGTCTTACTTGATGCCCACAATTTGGAGAGAAGAAAGATTACCACCAATTTGATATCGTTTGAAAAAAACCAAGTTCCTCTTAGACCTTAACTTCTTGGAGAAATTTTCTGCAAAAATGGGGAAAATGAGTGTGCAATTCTTCAAGAAATGGAGTTAAGATTAAGAAATAAAGAGGGAAAGAGTTGATTATAGGTTGATTTGGAGAGAGAATGAGAGAGAGAGAGAGAGAGAGAGATTTTAGTGTGCAGCCGTGTGAGAGGAGAATTGATGAAAAGGCTGGAAAAAAATGTTTAAATAGGCAGATTTAGGGATTTGACTGCTGCTGGACACGAGTGGAAGGCGTGGTGCTGGTTGGGTTGGGGTGTGGCGCTCAGGCTAGGCCTGATGAGCGCAATCTGCTGGGCTAGGCGCTGGGCTGGTGAAGGCATGGCGCTTGGCTGGGGTGTTGTGCGCCTGGGCCTGTTGTGGGGCTGGGCCTAGTGTGCGCTTGGGCCTGCTGTGGGCCTGATCCAGTGTCCTAAAACAAAACATAAAATTCCTTGTTTGTACAAAAACAAAACACAAGGAAAAATAAAAATTAGATTAAATCGACTAGAAATTAAAATTAAAATAGACTTAACAAAACAAAAATTCTAATTTAATAAAGACTTAACAACAAAATACTAAAAATAAAATGTTGGGAATCATTTTTTTTTTATTTTTTTAGAAATTCAATTAAACTAAAAACTAACAATTAAGATTGAATAAAAACTAACTAAAAACATAACAAAAAAATAAAAAGAAAAACGTACCTTTGTTGTGTGATCAAGGTGAATAGACCGGATCTATAAGCGGAATGTCTTCCACTTCCGGATCATGTCTATCGATTAAGATCTTAAGTCGTTGACCATTTACTTTAAAGATCCATCTATCTCTAGTATCCTCAATTTCTACCGCCCCATTTTCAAAAACATTTTTTTACTATAAAAGGGCCAGTCCATCTTGACCGAAGTTTTCCAGGATGCTTATGAAGTCTGGAGTCGTATAAGAACACACGATCGTTGGGTTCAAATGTTTTCCTCAAAATGTTTTTGTCATGGAATACCTTCATCTTAGCCTTATAGATTCTAGAATTTTCATAAGCATCGTTTCTTAATTCTTCTAACTCGGTCAGCTGATATTTTCGAAGTTTACCCGCTTCGCCCATCTCAAAATTAAAAGACTTAATGGCCCAATAAGCTCGATGTTCAACCTCCACAGGTAAGTGGCAAAGCTTTCCAAAAACAAGCCGATAAGGCAACATACCTAAGGTAGTTTTAAAAGCTGTACGGTAAGCCCAGAGTGCATCAGTTAGTCTCAAAGACCAATCTTTACGATCGGGGTTAACCGTTTTTTCTAAAATTTGTTTAATCTCCCTATTAGCAAGTTCTACTTGTCCACTAGTCTGAGGGTGATAGGCAGTAGAGATTTTATGTAATACCCCAAATTTTTTCATTAAAGCTTCAAAAGAACAGTTGCAAAAATGTGTACCTCGATCACTAATTATAGCACGTGGTGTACCAAATTGAGATAACACGTTTTCTTTAAGGAATTTAATTACCGTTCTATTATCATTGTTTCGACAAGCTGCTGCCTCTACCCACTTGGATACATAATCTATTGCTACAATGATATACTGGTACCCGAAGGAAGGAGGGAAGGGTCCCATGAAATCGATGCCCTAAGAATCAAAGATTTCAATCACTAAAATAGGGTTCAGGGGCATCATATTTCGGCGAGATACAGCTCCTAACTTTTGGCATCTTTCACAAGAGTGACAATAGGTGTTTGTATCTTTAAAAAAAGTAGGCCAATAAAATCCACACTGCAAAATTTTTGCAGCGGTTTTTTTCATCGAAAAGTGGCCTCCACAAGCTTGGGAGTGACAAAATTCTAAGACACTCGAAATCTCTTCATTAGGGATGCAACGCCTGAGAATTTGGTCAGCGCAGTACTTGAAAAGATAGGGGTCATCCCAATAAAAATTACATACCTCATATAAGAATTTCCTCTTGTCTTGAGCACTCCAATCCATTGGTATCTCACATGTAGCCAAATAATTTACGATGTGAGCAAACCATGGTAGAGAAGTAATGGAGAGTAATTGTTCATCGGGAAAATCATCTTTGATTGGCATGTCATCACAAGTGTCCTCAAAAGTGAGTATGGATAAATGGTCAGCTACTACGTTCTCCACTCCTTTTTTATCCTTGATGGTGATATCCAATTCTTGCAAGAGGAGGATCCATCGGATTAGTCGTGCCTTAGCATCCTTCTTCGTAAGAAGATACTTGAGGGCTGTATGATCTGTAAAAATAAGGATAGGAGAACTAATTAGATGAGCATGAAATTTATCTAAAGCAAATACTACAGCTAGCAACTCTTTTTCATTTGTAGAGTAATTCATTTGAGCACTATTTAAAGTCTTTCTAGCATAGTAAATGACAAAAGGTTTACCTTCCCTTCGCTGTCCAAGAACAGCACCTACAGCGTAGTCACTAGTATCGCACATGATTTCAAAAGGTAAAGTCCAATCTGGTGACTACATTATAGGTGCGGAAGTAAGCTTGCCAATCAACGTTTTAAAGACCTCTTGACAAGCTTGACTCCACTCAAAGGGGGCATCTTTAACTAGGAGGGCACATAGTGGTCTAGATATTTTTGAAAAATTTTGTATGAACCTCTTATAAAAACCTACATGACCAAGGAAAGATCTCACATCCTTTATTGTCTTAGGGGTAAGCAATTTAGAGATTAACTCAATCTTAGATTGATCAACCTCTATTCCTTTAGAAGAGACAATATGCCCTAAGACAATACCGGATGGTACCATGAAATGGCATTTTTCCCAATTTAAAACCAAATCTTTTTCCTCACAGCGAATTAATACTCTTTCTAAATAAATTAAGCATGTTTCAAATGAATATCCAAAAACAGTTAGGTCATCCATAAAAACCTCCATGAAATTTTCAACCATGTCACTAAAAATGCTCATCATGCAGCATTGAAAAGTAGCAGGGGCGTTACATAATCCGAATGGCATTCTACGAAAAGCATAGGTGCCAAAGGGACAAGTAAAGGTGGTCTTTTCTTGGTCTTCTAATGCAATTTCTATTTTATAATAACCAGAATAACCATCTAGAAAACAGTAGAAGGGATGACCAGCTACACGCTCAAGAATTCGATCAATAAAAGGGAGTGGGAAGTGGTCTTTCTTGGTGGCAGCATTTAATTTTCTGTAATCAATGCACACACGCCACCTGTTCACAAGTTTGGTAGGGACTAACTCTCTTAGGTCATTTTTTATCACAGTGATTCCGGACTTTTTCGGGACGACTTGCGTAGGGCTTACCCACTTACTGTCAGCAATGGGATATATAATACCCGTATCTGATAGTTTAAGTACTTCATTTTTCACTACTTCTTTCATAGTGGGGTTAAGCCTACGTTGAGGCTCTCTACAAGGACTGGTTCCTTCATTCAAATTTATTTTATGGGAGCATATCAGGGGACTAATTCCCTTTAAATCATCCATGCTCCATCCTAGGGCTGATTTGTGTTCATTTAAAGTTTGAATTAATCTCTTACCTTGGGTCTCAGATAATTTAGAAGAAATAATAACAGGAAAGGTATCACCTGGACCGAGAAAGGCATGTTTTAGACCCTTAGGTAGTGGCTTTAATTCGACTTTAGGTGCTTCCACACTTGAGGGGACTTGAGTCTTGCTTCTTTCAAGCAACTCCTCAAACCTTGGTTGCCATACCCGATTTCCATAATCCTGAGATTTGTCAAAAACAACACATATATCAATTATATCAGTTTTATAATCAAATAAATCTATCTCAGAATTAACAAGAAAATTTTCAAGAGGGTCATAATCATGAGTTAAGAAAACTCTCTCATTGACGAGTGACTCGATCATGTAAAGCTGGTGGTTTTCGTCCTCATCTTCGGGCTGTTTTGAAACATTGAAAATATTTACTTCAAGGGTCATGTTGCCAAAGGACAGCTTCATGAGACCATTCCTACAATTTATTAGAGCATTCGCAATAGCAAGAAAAGATCTACCCAAAATCAAAGGGATTTTAGAGTTAGTGTCTACAGCAGAAGTAGTATCAAGAATTAAGAAATCAACAGGATAATAAAATTTATCAATTTGAATCAAAACATCCTCAACCACACCTCGGGGTACTTTGACTGAGCGATCAACCAATTGTAATACCACGCCGGTTGGTTTGATTTCTCCTAACCCCAGCTGTAAGTAAATGGAAAATGGCATCAGGTTTACACTAGCTCCTAGATCTAGTAAGGCTTGTCCAACCTCATGATTTCCAATGCTGCAAGCAATGGTAGGCCAGCCCGGATCTTTGAATTTTGGGGGAATTCTTTGCTCAATTAGTGCACTAACTTGCTAGTTAGGAAAGCTGTTTTCTTGACATAATGTTTCCTCTTAATTGTGCATAAATCTTTGAGAACTTTTGCATAGGTGGGGACTTGTTTAATCATATGCAAAAGGGGGAGATTAAGTTTCACTTGCCTTAAGTTCTCAAGGATTTCAGCATTCATTTCTAGATTTTTCTTGTTGGATTTTAAGGCTTGGGGAAATGGGGCCTTAACAGGACTTTCGGTAACTTCAGGGTCTGTAGGCAACTCGGTTTCACTACTGGTTTGACCCTTCACATTCTCGCGTTTATTCTCTGGTGGAATGTGTAGTAACTTACCACTTCGGGTCATAATAGCATTTACATCTTTCACATTTCCTTGTGCCATATATTGACCGTGAGGTATGGACTAAGCTTGGGCAGGGAACTTACCTCGCTCAGTGACACTCAAGGAGCTCATTAATTTAGACATTTGGCTCCTTATTTCTTTGTTTTCCTCAACCAACTGTGTAATTAGTGCCTCACACTTTTGGTTTGTCTTGCCTTGTGCTTCTATAAAAGTATGTAAGGCATCTTCTAAAGAGTTCCTAGAGGATGAGGGTGCATGATAAGGTGTTGGGTACGATCTAGGGGGCTGTACATGCTGCTGATTTTAAGATTTCCAATTGAAGTTGGGGTGATTTTGCCACCCCGGATTATAAGTGTTAGAGAAGAGTGTTGAGGGCTTTTTGTACATGCCTAAGGTATTGCATTGTTCCTCGTACAGCCCTCTCATGTCAACAAATGTGGGACAATCTTGCGCGGGATGATCAACCCCGCCACACACAAAACATGATTCTAAAGGTTCGGCCTGATTAACCATGTGTGTTGGGTTTTTCGTTTTTAATGCCTCCAACTCCCTAGTAAGCATTTCGACCTTGGCCTTGAGGTTATCCTCTTCCCTAAGATGGTAGATTCCTCCACCACTAGGTCATGACCTCTTTGTGCTCTCAATAGCACTAGGTCCAGTCCATGTGTGAGCTTTCTCAGCAAGCTCATTGAGGTACTCAATAGCCTCATCAGGGTCTTTTTGCAAAAACTCTCCATTACACATCATCTCAACAAATTGGCATTCTCTATAGGTAAGACCCTCATAGAAATATCTCACTAAACGCCAATTTTCGTACCCATGATGTGGACACATACTTAACAACTCTTTAAATTTCTCCCAAGACTGATACAAAGTCTCGTTTTCCTTTTGTGCAAAGGTGGAGATTTGTCTTTTCAAAGCGTTAGTCTTATGTTGAGGGAAGTACTTGTTAAAAAAGACTTGGGTCATCTCATTCCATGACCCAATTGATCATGGTCTCAGTGAGTATAACCAACTCTTATCTTTATCCTTTAAGGAGAAAGGAAAAAACTTGAGTCTCACGATATCATCAGTTGCATCGTGACTATGGAAAGTCGCAACTACTTCCTCAAATTCTCTAATGTGCACATAGGGGTTCTTGTTTTCCATGCCATGAAAAGTAGGGAGAAGTTGTATCATCCCTGTTTTAAAATCTTGATGACGGGTATTGGCTGGAAACATAATGCACGATGGTGTGACTGTCCAACTAGGATGTAGGTAATCTTTAAGAGTCCTAGCACCATTCTTATTTGGATTTTCAGCCATGTTAACAAAATCCTCTAAATTTTCTGATGGGGGTGCACTGTGGTTTGATATAGGCGAGGTTTCACCAATGGAGGTGGAAAGAGAGGGTAACTCTAATTTGAGTCCTCTATTGAATCTACCTCGCGAATCTCTCGGTCTAAGCATGCACCAATTAATTTAGAGGGGGAAACAAATAAAAAAAACAGAATAATGAACAAATAAATAAAACAAAATAATAAACAAATAAATAAAATAGAATAATAAACAAATAAATAAAACAGAATAATGAATAAATAAATAAAACAGAATAACAAACAAATAAATAAAATAGAATAATGAACAAATAAATAAAACAGAATAATGAACAAATAAATAAAACAGAAGTAAAGGAACGATATGACCGTATTTACAAACTGCTAAAAAGAAAGATATTTACGATATATATTTTTTTTTAATTTTTTTTTTACTGTCACACTCAAAGTTGACAAGTTTCCTTGTACTTAAAAGTGTTTCCCCGGCAACGGCGCCAAAATTTGATTACACCCAAAGTATAACACGGTTATTGTAGTACGGCTTTGGGGTGTCGATTCCACAGGGAAACAAGTTAAGTACAAAGGAAAATGTGTGAACCTTAAAACGAATGATAAAAGTTAAGCTAAAGATTTTTGTGCTTTGATAGTGAAATAATGTAAAGGAAATTGCGTAAATGTAAATGAAATATAAATGAGAAATAACAAGGTTCCAAGAATCCTCCTTAGGTTTGTTCCCTATTTCCACTCTTGATTCAATCGATTTTATCTCGATTGCAAGTTTCAACTCCCAAACAAGCAATCGGAATATATTCAATCAAGCACATTTATAACTCTTATATAATTGCTACGAATTAATCATTGATTTCGGTTCATGCACACGTGACCGATCTTAAAGATTATTAAGAAACGACAATATATCTTAAAAGACAATATCGCAGTAATGGACAATCAATAAGATAAATCTACTGGAATCAATCACATCCAAACAACCTCAATGGAGGAGAAGGATGCAATCACCGGATTAAGAGTCTAAAAGAAGAAGAATAAAAAGTACATCTATCACATGAACTCAAATCTTCTTACTTAATCAATGAATAATTCATAAACAATATTTAACAATAAATCCGTACAACTTAATCAAGAATAGGAAATAAAGAACAAGAAATCCCTAAAGATTCATCCTTTTCCCTTGTAAAATGATTAGTTGGCCATGGAAATCTAGGTGGAAGAACAATAAGGATGCTCTCCCCTTGATTTGGCAATGGAGTTCAAGGTGGATGAACAATATGGATGTTCTCCCCTTGATTTAAAACTAAAGAAAACTTAGAAATAAAATGGAAGAATGCTGGATTTGAATCCCTTGAATCCTCTCTTTTTTTCTCTCTTCCTTGCTTTCTCTATTTCTTCCTTCAATGCCCAGCTGCACACTCCTTAAGGAGTTATTTATAGATTACAAGTAGTAGCTAGGGGTAATTTGGTTTGGAGAAATGTCATTTGGTCGCCTTAATCAAGTCAAGAAGCGAGTGGGCACCTAGGCACTGCCTTACCCGTGCCTAGGTGCTGGTTATGTCCGAGATTGAAGTCTTCTGGAAGGCATGGTGCTCATTTTTGGGCGCCTAGGTGCTCACTCTTGCAGATTGAGAGGCATGGCGCTCATGGATGGGTGCCTAGGCGCTCACTCTTGCAGATTGAGAGGTGTAGTCCCTGGAAGGCATGGTGCTCAGTTTTGGGCGCCTTGGCACCCACTCTTGCTGCCCTTGGTCAGCTTGTGCACAGAGTCTTGCTGTCCTTCACCAGCTTGAACCCAGAAGTGCACACACTAGTGTGCCTTCCCTTACCTTACTCCAAAGTGATGCACACACTTGTGTGCAGTGTTCTAACTTGCTGTATTTTATTACTCCAATCTTGGTTTAGACTTTAACCATCTTTGAATCATGTTTAGACATGTCTAAACCTTAGACAAATATCAACACCAACATGCAAGAACTTTTGGCGCTTTAAACATAGATCGCTTTAACATCTCTTTTGGACTCAAAGTACCTGAAAATGTATCGAATTAAGTCAATGATTTATGAATATCACTTTAGAGTTATTTGCATGTAAAAGTGTGATTACGACCGAGATCAACCCTAAAATGCTAACAATTAAGTATTGTTTAGATGCATTATATGACTCTCATCAACTTGGTATGGCTCATAACATACCCCCAAACTTGAACTGCAGTACGTGTTGTCCCTGAAAAATAAAGACTGGAAAACAAAAATACCGGAAACAAACATTATTCATAAATATGTCAAATTATAAGTAAACAAAAAAGATATGCTGTGGGGTGCCTCCCATAAGCGCTAAGTTTAACGTCTTCAGCCAGACCCAACATTAGTAATCATTCCCAACTAAGCGCTCCACCATCTGATCAATAAACGAGAGTGGAAAATGATCCTTCCTTGTGGTAGCATTCAACTTACGGTAGTCTATACATACTTTCCATCCTGACTGAACACGAATTGGTACCAACTCATCGTCCTTATTCTTCACTACCGTCACTCCAGCCCGCTTGGGTACAACATGAATCGAGCTCACCCACTTGCTAAAAGAGATTGGATAATTTATCACTGCATCAAACAGCTTTATCACTTCAATCCTCACAACCTCTTGCATAGCTGTGTTGAGCCTTCTTTGTGGCTCCCTCGATAGCTTGACATTCTCTTCGAAATGTAACTTGGGCATCACCATCGAGGGGCTGATTCCCTTGACATCCTCAATAGTCCAGCTGATAGCTTCCTTATGCTCTCTTAAAACGTCCAATAATTTCTCCTCTGGAGCATCAACCAAATCTGAAGCTATAATCATAGGCAAAGAATCTGCTGGACCTAGGAACTTATACTTAAGATTGTCTGGTAAAGGCTTAAGTTCCTTCTTAGGGGGTTCAAGTGTTTTGGTCTCCTCCGTCTCACTGCTCTTCTGAGGAGCAGACTCCAAAATAGCATTTGCTTGCTCAAGTAACTTATCCAAATCCAAATCTTCTCCAAACTAAGCAAAGTATGCCTCTAGGGGGTCCTCAATGCTTGATTCACCCATAGTCTCCTATGACTTACTGCTCTCCCGATGAGCAGACTCCAAGATAACAGTTGCTTGCTTAAGTAGCTTATCTAAATTCAAATCCTCTCCAAACTAAGCAAAGCATGCCTCCAGAATGTCCTCAGACTCCCCTCCTTTCTTGGGTGCTTGTAATCTCTCAGGGTAAAGCGCTTTAGGTACAAACGACCTAGGGAGATCCTTAATAATAGGTGTGGCTGTAGATGGCTCAGCATCTCTCTTTTCCTTGTTGCCACTTTCTTACCCTTGTTGCATAGCTGGGTTCTCTTCCACTTGATTGTCCACTTGTCTCCCAGACCTCAATGGGACAATCAATTGCACTTGTTCCTTCCTGTGCATAGGATTTGATGAATTTCACATCGCAGACTGTTCCTTCGGGTTGGGCACATGTTGACTGAGGACCTTTCCCTTCTCTCCTTCACCCACGTGACTTACGATTTGATCCATTTGACTATCTATCCTAGCAATCGCTTGGGTGTTTACTATTTGCGTACTCCTTACTTCGCTTATAGATTGGCCGATCATCTTCCAGAAATCATTGAGGGCATCCTCCAATGACTGTGAAACCGACGCTGGAGCTTTAGTGGGAGCTTGGTAAGCGGGTGATGGTGTTGAATGGGCTGAGAGACCATAACTTGGAACTAGTGGAGGAAATCCGGGGGGGTATTGATTGTGAGCATGATGAGGGGCTCATCCCTGATTTATCAGTTGGTTCTACTTCTATGAAAAATTAGGATGGTTCCACCACCCTGGATTGTATGAATCAGAGTAAGATCCATTTGATTGCCACCAACAGTCATGGAAAGCATTCATTTGATCCATGTGATACTCGACAAAAGCCAGCATAGATGGACAATTCTACGCTAAATGCATAGGACTAGCACAGACGGAACAACTATCATCATTGAATGTATTGGCTGTATTGATGGACTGGCTGGTCATCTTCATGAAATCCTTGAGTGCGTCCTCTAAAGACTGTGAAACCGGCGCTGGATTCATCCACATTTTTTTAATTTTTAATTTTTTCTAATTTTTAATTTTATTTTTTTATGGGCAATTGCCAATAGAAACAAATAAACTAAAATAAAATTGCAAAAGAAAAATCAAATAAAAAAATGTTAACTAACTAGTAGAAAAAAAAAGTTAATTCAAACAAAAATTTCACAAACCAAACAACTCCTCGGCAACGGCGCCAAAAACTTGGTGTGAGTTTTAAATTACTCGCAAGCGCACGAGTCGTTTGCAATATAGTGTTGTACAAGTGCGAGGTCGAATCCACAGGGAATTGCGTTGTGAAAATGTAATTTTATCTAAACTAAACTTATCTTAACCTAGTTCCGAGTTTTGAATTATATGTTGCAAAACAAATAAAAACTAAACTAAATTGATTTAAAACTAATAATAAAGACACTAAGGTTTCTGAATCCACCCGATTAAATTTAAGCATATATCTTCATGTTCTAAAAATAGCCTATCAAAACATTCCATGAATCCAACTTAAAACAAAAAACAACAAATATCCCAATTAAACCAAAAGAATCCAATGTATCCGCTTTTAACAAATCACAAAGGAAATCCAATTTAATCAAAAATAATTTGATGTATCCATCAGATGAAACACACGAAATATCCAACAGAACAATTTAAACGCAATCAATCATAAGATTTTACTCAAATAATTGACAGAACATTTATACTAAAAAAAACATCAGAATTGTATAAATAAATATAAAACTATTATGCCAAACAACGGCGAGGCTTCATCTTCAACCTTAGTTGAAGATTTTAGCCACTCATAATCATGAAACTAGAGTTCATAATAAAAGTGTTAAACATTAAACTAAAAAAAAGCAGCAAATTAAAACTGACTATACATGGGAGAAATTCCACTCACTGTTGGGCGGCGCTTCCCCTCGTGGTAGCAAAGCCTTTAGAGATCCCCAAGAATGCTAGTAGAAGTCCTCCAAATTTCACCAAAATGGCACAAGAAATTTCTCACTGAATGAAAAAGTGAGATGGTGCTTTTATATGGGGAGTCCCGAAGCACAATGGATGTGGGATACTGCCCGAGTGTGATTGGTCATAGTCTGGTGCGATCGATCGCATACTGGCGCACTACAAAGCATTTTTAACCGATGTGGGATGTGCGAGTGCGCACTTGCGATGGATCGCAAGTCTGGTGCGATCGATCGCACTAGACATCTTCAGCTTGACCCTTGTCTACTAAAACTGCCATAACTTTATCTAGAAAAATCATTTTTATAAGCCATAAAATCCCTCAAAAAATAGACTTCCAGATCTTTCCAAGCATATATGGCTCATCTTTTGGTTCTTCCTGAATCAATAAAGTAAAATCCACAAAAATGACTGATCTATATAGATAATTCTGGTAATTTTAGTGAAACTCCTTTCCCAGTGCTTGTGAACCTGAAAAACAATGAAAATAACTCAAAGTAACAAATTTCTACGCTAACAAATGTAAATTAAGAGGCCAAAATATGTAATAATTTTCACTCATCAGCTGCCATACCGAGTTGCTGGCCTTCCTCTAACGAACATCCCTTCCCCACTTGATGCTTCCCTCATCATGGCTTTGAAATCATGAGCCTTTATAGTATTGATCATAATTTCTTTGGTTAGTGTATCTCTTCCATATTGAATAGCATTAATCAAGCTTTCAAAACAATCAGGTAGAAAATTCAACAATAGAACAACCAATTGTTCATCCGGGAACTTTATACTACAACTAGCCAAATCTTGAACTAGTTTATTAAACACATCAAGATTATCTTGCAACTCTTTATTGGGATCCATTTTAAAAGCAAAGATTTGTTTCAGAAGATAAATTTTATTAGGGAGTGTTTTGGTAAGAAATAACTCATCTAATTTCTTCCAAATGACAGCTGGATCTTCCGAGTCTCCGCACTCCCTTGTATAAGACATGTGCAGAAAGATGGTGCTTGCTGTATGCCATCTTCTTCATCTCATTCCACTGGACCTCCGTGAAAGTTGCTGGAAAATCGTCATCTTCTCCAATCGCCAAGTCCACCTTTTGTTGCATAAGAACCGCTTTGATTTTCCGCTTCCAAAGGGCAAAGTCTCCCTTTCCATCAAACTTCTCAACAATGAAATTTGAACCCATCTCGCGGAGAAAATCTTAGATTTACGTAGCACCCATAATTTCTTTCCAAATTCTAAACTTCAAGAACACAATCAAATCTTGATCTCAACACCATTCTTAAACCTCAAGAACACAATCAACTCTTGATCTCAACACTATTCTTGAATCTCCCAAGAAGTTTCCTTTGATTCTTGGAGTCTTGCTCCGATACCTCCTGTTCCAGCTCTGATACCACTGTAGGAAAATCACCTTCTTGCGGAATCCCAGGTTATGATCTTTCCAAACACCCAAGTCTACAATGACTTGTAAGAAACAGGAACCAAACAATCAAAGATAGAACACAAGCAATTTTTATCGAGGTTCGACAATGTGCCTATGTCCCTGTGAGCTCCTCTGAGCTCTCTGCACTAAATCAATGGAGTTCTTATAATTATAGCAACACCCCTTCAAGAACCCTCTTATTCTTGAAGAATGAAAGAAAAGAAAAAGAAAGTGAGAAGGACTAAGTGTTTCCTTGGAATTTTCCCCAAGAAAATTCCAATTACAAAGCCCATGAATCCCCAATCTATACTACTGTCTCTCTAAACAACCAGCCTCTCTTGAACGAGTCTCTCTTATGTTTAGTGTCTTTGCACTCTCACACACCATGTGTTCTATTTCACACACACTCTGCACATCATTCACATGTCTCACACTTTGTGTTGAGATGATTATCGTGTCTTCGCTTGTTGTTAGAAGACCCTTTATATAGAGCAATGACTTCCTCATCCAATCTTTGATATCAATCTCAACCCTTAGATATCAAGAACAAAAGACCCATGGCTCTCTAGGAGTCTAAGTAATCCTATGCGTTTTAGCTAACTCCCACGCACTATCTCAAAGTTCTGAAAAATTGGTGTCAGGTGTGCTTCGTGCTGAGGCTCAGAACAGGGCGTGCTGAGGCTCAGAACAGGGCGTGCTGAGGCTTAGTAGAGGGGAAACTTGCTACTTTGTTGGAGGCCGCGGCGTGGCTGGTTCGTGCCATGGTGCGCACCTGAAGGAGGACTTCCTCCACTTGCTGGAGGCCGCGGCACACAACCTAGACCTGATGCTGAACTTTTAATCCGTTTAATTCTTTGACAAATCCCAAACATAATCCTTCAATTAACCTAATCAATCCCACAATTTACATAATCTTAAAAAAAAGTATTGGTTAAGATCGATCCTTTCTTACATCTCACTTCTATTCTTGTGTTTCAAATCTAATCTCTTCATCATTTTACATTTCTTTCTCGCAACTTAATACTTCAAAGGTCTCAAATGCGGTACAACTTTTAAATTGTGTCTTTTCCAAATACCTCCTTATAAGTTTATTTGCCAACTAACTACCTCCTCAAGTTAATCGTTAACTTTTTCTCCAACTGGAAATCATACTCAGGATCCATCAACAGTGTTATTACTATTTTTTTACTCACTTCAACTTAGGTCTTATTTAACTCCTCAATCTGATTGCCTCAAAGCTCTAAGTTTACCTAAGGAAAGAAATATTCAAAAGAAAACAATTTGACTTCTCGATATTTCACAAATTTTTTAACATCCCTCGAGCACATAACTTCCTTTAGTAATCTATTCCCTTCACTCAACATGTCTCTTAGCTATAACCCAATTTCCTCACTTGTTGATCCCCTTTAAACCTTAAATTATTCATTGTTAATCGAGATATGCTCACTTATAAACTCTTATGAAACTCATCATCACAACAATAGTTGAGCACTTTACTTTTCATTACTACTCTAATTTAACTAGTCTCTCTTTAATTACACATAATTATGCTGTAAATCAATTTGTAGTATTGTTTGAACATTTGATGAACTAATTAGTTCCACTCAAAGCTACCAAATCCCATTCTACAAGTCTCTCCTTCAACCTTACCTTTGTTCGTCCTCAATTATAACTTATTTAACTTTTCCCTTAACCTCTACTTAAACTTCCAAGGGATCTTACCCACATAAATATTTCCTTTGGCGCTTATCATACTTTAAGTTTTACTACTCTTCTTATCCATCTAGAGTCATTCCATTCCTTTACATCTCCCCCTAAGACAAGTCTTCTACTCAACCTCTTTGTCTCGTACTTTGTACTTCGCATCCATCCAATACTTCTCTTTCTTAGAAAACCATCAAAGATACACTATAGATGATTTTTAACCCAAATATTTCTAAGAATGCCTTTATCCTTTGCCCTTATAGCCTAATAGATCTTGCATTAACAATTTCTTATTTCTACTTCTCACAACCAATTTTCCCAAGTTGTGATCTTCTACTTGATTTCACCTATAACATTTTAATTCACACTTAGGCGTTCATCTCTTCTCCAACTCCTCCTATTTTCAAACATTAACATTAGCCTCAAGATTTTTAAGGTTATATTCCATACGGATTTCAAACCGAATCACCAATCAAACACTATTCACCTACTCCTATATCTAGTTTAACATACTTTCCCTTCTCGTCACTCTAATTAAGTCATCCCACCTTCCTTTCATTATAACGATAAGACTGAACCAAAGAAGCTCACAACTTACCTCACCCTTCATAACCTCATTAACTATACTATTCCCATTTCTCTATTTCATCCCCATCTTTCGACGAACCTTTACGCACTCAAACTTACCCTCCTGACTTAACTATTATTCAAATTCCCCTTTATTTTCTTATTTCCCTTTTCGGTCCGTTTAAGGAAATGAATCTTCTAGAAAACTATTTAGCACATCACCTCCACACCTTTTCTTGCAAATTCACTATTCTAGCCATACTATATACAATGAACTCCAACAATCCCCTTTTAACTCACTATCACTATTAGTCCTCGATTACTTCACACTTCATACAATCAATATCATTCCTCAAAAGTATTTGATGAGTGCCAAATATTGCATATTTTGGCCCTTTAATTTACATTTGTTAGCTTAGGAATTTGTTACTTTGAGTTGTTTTCGTTGTTTTACAGGTTTACAAGCTTGGAAAGAAGTTTCACTAAATTGCCAGAATTTCTCGTGCAGATCAGCCATTTTTGAGGATTAAACTGTATTGATTTAGGAAGAACCACGAGATGAGCCATACATATATGGAAAGATCCAGATGTCTATTTTCTGGGGAACTTTATGAATCAATAAAATGATTTTTCTAGAGAAAGTTATGGCAGTATTAGAAGACAAAGGTCAAAGAGCAAAAACTGGAATCTGCAGTATCCCACATCGGATTGGAAGCATATTGCACTTGTGATATTTCCCTATATAAGCCCTTCTTCACTTCATCTTTAATGTACAATTCCTTAGCCACTTTGGTGTTTACCGGTGGACGTCCGCTAGCATTCTGGTGGATCTCGAAGGCTTTGTCACCACGAGGGGAAGCGCCGCCCGTCAGCGAGTGGACTTTCTCCCATATAAAGTTATTTATTTATTTCTTTACATTTAGTTGTTTTAGTTTAAATGTTTAGCACTTTTATTATGAATTGTAGTTTCATAGTTATGAGTGGCTAGACTCTTCAGCTAAGGTTGAAGATGAAGCCCCACCGTTGTTTGGCGTAGTAGTTCAGATTTGCTTGTACAAATCTGACAATTTTTAGTATAAATGTTCTGTCAATTATTTGAGTTAATCTTATAATTGATTGAGTTTAAATTGTCTGTTGGATATTCCTTGTGTTTCATCTGATTGATACATTGAATGCTTTTCGATTAAATTGGATTTCCTTTGTGATTTGTTGAGAGCGGATACATTGGATGCTTTTGGTTTAGTTGGGATATTCTTTGTTTTTTGTCTTATAGTTTGATTCATGGAATGTTTTGATATGCTATATTTTTAGAACATATATGCTTAACTTCGGTGGGGTGGATTTTGAAAGCTTAGTGTTTTAATTATTAGTTTTTAAAAATCAATTTAGTTTAATTTTAATTTCTTTTGCAAATTATCATCTGAAATTTAGAACTAGGTTAAGATAGAGTTAGTTTAGATTGAAAATATACTTTCACAACGCAATTCCCTGTGGATTCGACCTCATATTTGCACAACACTATACTGCAAACGACTCGTGCGCTTGCGAGTAATTTAAAAGTCACAACAAGTTTTTGGCGCCGTTGCCGGGGAATTGTTTGCTTTGTGAGAATTTTTGGTCTGAATTAATTTTATTTTTCTACTAGTTAGTAAAAAAAAAAAATTATTATGTGGATGAATCCAGCACCGGTTTCACAGTCTTTAGAGGACACCATTAAGGAGTACATGAAAATGACCGGCCCGTCCCTCAATGCTGCCAACACATTCAATGTTGATAGCTATCAATCTGTGCTAGTCCCATGCATCTAGCACAGAATTGTCCATCAATGCCGGCTTGTGTCGAGTACCCCATGGAACAAATGAATGCTTTCAATGACTGTTGTTGGGAATCAAATGGATCTTACTCCGAAACATACAATCCAGGGTGGTGGAACCACTCTAATTTTTCATGGTAGCAGAACCAACTGATGAATCAGGGAGGAGCCCCTTATCATGCTCACAATCAATACCCTCCTGAATTTCCTCCATCAATCCCAAGTTATGCCTATCCAGCACCATCACCCGCTTACCAAGCTCCCATTCAAGCGCCAGCGTTGGTTTCACAGTCATTGGAGGACGCTCTCAATTACTTCATGAAAACGACTAGCCAATCTATGAGTGAAGTGATGAGTGCAACCATAGAAAACACCCAAGCGATTACTGAGCTAGAGTGTCAAATTGATCAAATCGTAAGTTACGTGGGTGAAGGAGAGCAAAGAAAGTTCCCCAGTCAACCTGATCCTAACACAAAGGAACAGTTTGCGGTGGGAAATTTATCAACTCCTATACAAGGGCAAGAAAGTGGCTGATGAGTGCCAAATATTACATATTTTGGCCCTTTAATTTACCTTTGTTAGCTTAGGAATTTGTTACCTTGAGTTGTTTTCGTTGTTTTATAGGTTTACAAGCTTGGAAAGAAGTTTCACTAAATTGCCAGAATTGCTTGTGCAGATCAGCCATTTTAGAGGATTAAACTGTATTCATTTAGGAAGAACCAGAAGATGAGCCATATATGCTTGGAAAGATCCAGATGTCTATTTTTTGGGGAATTTTATGGATCAATAAAATGATTTTTCTAGAGAAAGTTATGGCAGTTTTAGTAGACAAAGGTCAAAGAGCAAAAACTGAAATCTGTAGTATCCCACATCGGATTGGAAGCGTATTGCACTTGTGATATTTCCCTATATAAGCCCTTTTTCACTTCATCTTTAATGTACAATTCCTGAGCCACTTTTATTGTTTACCGGTGGACGTCCGCTAGCATTCTGGTGGATCTCGAAGGCTTTGTCACCACGAGGGGAAGCGCCGCCTGCCAGCGAGTGGAATTTCTCCCATGTAAAGTTATTTATTTATTTCTTTACATTTAGTTGTTTTAGTTTAAATGTTTAGCACTTTAATTATGAATTGTAGTTTCATAGTTATGAGTAGCTAGACTCTTCAGCTAAGGTTGAAGATGAAGCCCCGCCGTTGTTTGGCGTAGTAGTTCAGATTTGCTTGTACAAATCTGACAATTTTTAGTATAAATGTTCTGTCAATTATTTGAGTTAATCTTATAATTGATTGAGTTTAAATTGTCTGTTGGATATTCCTTGTGTTTCATCTGATGGATACATTGAATGCTTTTCGATTAAATTGGATTTCCTTTGTGATTTGTTGAGAGCGGATACATTGGCTGCTTTTGGTTTAGTTGGGATATTCTTTGTTTTTTGTCTTATAGTTGGATTCATGGAATTTTTTGATAGACTATATTTTTAGAACATATATGCTTAACTTCGGCGGGGTGGATTTGGAAACCTCAGTGTTTTAATTATCGGTTTTTAAAAATCAATTTAGTTTAATTTTAATTTCTTTTGCAAATTATCATCTGAAATTCGGAACTAGGTTAAGATAGAGTTAGTTTAGATTGAAAATATACTTTCACAACGCAATTCCCTGTGGATTCGACCTCGCACTTGCACAACGCTATACTGCAAATAACTCATGCGCTTGCGAGTAATTTAAAACTCACAACAAGTTTTTGGAGCCGTTGCCGGGGAGTTGTTTGGTTTGTGAAAATTTTTGGTCTGAATTGATTTTATTTTTCAACTAGTTAGTTATCCAAAAAAAAAATAATATTATTTTAAATTTTTTTGTTGGCTCATTTTGTGAGTAGTGTGTTTGTTGTTTGTGCAGTTATTTTATTTTATTCTGCAAGTTTCTGCTGGTTAGTTTACTTTAGTGCTTTTTCTGTTGGTGTATGCTTGGTCGGAGATCCTTGGACTTAGATCTGATACATTTAGATCCCGACTTAGAAAGAACTCTTAGGAGATAGAAAAGAGCGCTACTTGAGAGAGAGACTGTTGAGATGGCAGAGAATTATAGGAATGCAAATCATCCTGAACATGTAGAGCAACCTAGAGCTTGGAACGTGGACTCCACTACATCCCTTAGGGACTTGTTCGCACCCGTTGCGACTAACTCATCCTCTTGCATAGTGTTGCCACCGACCAATGCCACCCACTTTGACTTGAAGCCACATGTCATCCAACTCTTACCCTCATTCTATGGCTTAGATATTGAAAATCCTTATAGCCATGTGAAGAAATTCAAAGATATTTGTGCCACATTCAAATTCCAGAACTTCTCTGAAGAGTCAATCCATCTTCGACTCTTCCCTTTTTCTCTTCACGATAGAGCTAGGGTGTGGTTGGATTCCAACACGCCTGAGTCTATTACATCTTGGGAAAACCTGCTTAGCAAATTTTATCATATGTTTTTCCCAATGTCTAGAGTGAATGAGTGCCGAAAAGAGATCAGCTCTTTCACTCAGGATGAGGATGAAAAATTTTCTGAGGGTTAGGAGCGCTTCAAAGATTTATTGATCAGATGCCCTCCACATGGATATGAGAAGTAGAGACTCGTTCAATTCTTCTGCCAATGGTTGACTCAACCCAACCGTAGTATGATTGAGTCTATGAATGGGGGGGCATTCTTGAGTCTGACAGGAGACAAAGCATATATGGCGTTGGACAAGTTGTCCGATAACTCACAGCAGTGGGATTTTTCAAGCTGTCGAGATAAGTCCATTCATGCTCCTAAGAAGGGAGGCATCTATGAGGTCAGGGAGGACGCTAATTTGAGGATAAAGTTAGAAGCCCTCACTAAGAAGATTGACGCTCTCACTGTGAGCCAATCCATCAATGCTGCCAACACATTCAATGTTGAAAGCTGTTCCATCTGTGCTAGTCTCATGCATCTAGCACAGAATTTCCCATCAATGCCTGCTTGTGCCAAGTATCCTATGGAACAAGTAAATGCTTTCAATGACTTTCGAAGGCAGTTAAATGGATTGTACTCCGAGACGTACAATCCAGGGTGGCAGAACCACCCAAATTTTTCATGGAGGCAGAACCAACCAATGAATCAGGGAGGAGCCCCTCATCATGCTCAAAATCAATGTCCTCCCAGATTTGCCCCACAAATTCCTAATCATGGTCGTTCTGCCCATCCAGCACCTTCACCTGCTTACCACGCACCCACTCAAACATCAGCGCCAGTTTCACAGTCGCTAGAGGACACCCTTAAGGAGTTCATGAAGGCGACTAGCCAAAATATGAGTGATGTGAAGAGTGTAACAGTGGTAAACACCCAAGCAATTGCCAAGCTGGAGAGTCAAATAGGGCAAATTGCAAGTTACTTGGGTGAGAGAGAGAAGGGGAAGTTCCCCAGTCAGCCCGTGCCTAACCCGAAAGGACAATATATGGTTGAGATTTCATCAACTCCTATGCACGGGGTGGAACAAGTACAGTCGATTGTCACACTGAAGTCTGGGAGACAGGTGGAAAATCGAGTGGAAGAGAGCCCTGTTATGTAGCAAGGGCAAGGAAGTGGCAACACGGAGAAGAGAGATGCTGAGCCATCTACAGCCACACCTACTGAGAAGGACCCTCCTAGGTCATTTGTACCTAGAGCGCCTTACCCCGAGAGACTACAAGCACCGAAGAAAGGAGGGAAGTATGAGGAAATTCTGGAGGTATTCAAGCAAGTCCAAATCAATATCCCATTTTTGGATGCCATCCATCAAATGCCATCATATGCCAAGTTTCTAAAGGACTTGGTCACTATCAAAAGGAGAACGAATGTCCCAAAAAAGGCATTTTTGACCGAGCAAGTCAGCTCAATCCTTCAGTGCAAGCTACCCATCAAGTATAAGGACCTGGGGTGTCCTACCATCTCTTGCACGATAGGAGTCAGCCACATTGAGAGGGCTCTCTTGGATCTAGGGGCGAGTGTGAATCTTCTACCCTACTCAGTCTATTTATAGTTAGGGTTAGGAGAATTGAAGCCCACATCCACTACGCTTCAATTGGTTGACAGGTCAGTGAAAAGACCATAGGGAATAGTTGAGGACGTTTTGATAAAAGTAGATAAGTTCTATTTCCCCATGGATTTTATTGTGCTTGACACAGAGCCGGTTCAAAATGTAGGGATTCAAATACCGGTTATTCTAGGGTGACCATTCTTAGCCACGGCTAATGCCCTGATAAATTGTAGGACAGGGGTGATGAAGATCTCCTTCAGAAATATGACAGTGGAGTTGAATATTTTTGATATCACTAGGCAACCACATGAATATGATGAAGTGAGAAATGTATGCTTGATAGAGGAGATTCTTGAGGAGACTGTGAATGAATCAAGCACTGAGGACCCCCTGGAGGCATGTTTTGCTCAATTTGGAGAGGATTTGGATTTAGATAAATTACTTGAGCAAGCAAAATGCAATTTTGGAGTCTCCTCCTCGGGAGAGCAGTAAGACGGAGGAAATTGTGGATGACTCCCGCACTGAGGACTCCCTAGAGGCATGCTTTGCTCAATTTGGAGAGGATATGGATTTAGATAAATTGCTTGAGCAAGCGAATGCTATTTTAGAGTCTCCTCCTCGAAAGAGCAATAAGATGGAGGAGCCGCCACACCTGAAACCCCCAAGAAGGAACTTAAGCCTTTACCAGATAATCTTAAGTATACGTTCCTAGGTTCAATCGATCATTTGCCTGTGATTATACCTTCAGATCTGGGTGATGCTCTAGAGGAGAAATTATTGGACGTCTTAAGAGAGCATAAGGAAGCTATAGGCTGGACCATTGAGGACATCAAGGGGATCAGCCCCTCGGTGGTGACGTACAGGATACATTTGGAGGAGGATGCTGAGCCATCGAGGGAGACACAAAGAAGGCTCAACCCTGTTATGCAAGAGATTGTGAGGGCAGAAGATATTAAGCTATTAGAGGCAGGGATCATTTATCCCATCTCTAATAGCAAGTGGGTGAGCCAGATTCATGTTGTGCCCAAACGTGCTGAATTAACGGTAGTGCAGCATAAGGACGACGAGTTGGTTCCAACTCGTGTTCAGTCAATTTGGAGAGTGTGTATCAGCTACCGTAAATTGAGCGCTGCCACTAGGCCTGATCATTTTTCATTCCCATTTATTGATCAGATGGTGGAGTGTTTCGTTGGGCACGATTACTAATGTTGGGTCTGGCTGAAGACGTTAAACTTAGCGCTCATGGGAGGCACCCCACAGCTTATCGTTTCTGTTTATTTATTATTTCGCATTTTTATGATTAATGTTTTGTTGTTATTTGCCTAAGTTTCAAACATGTCCAAACATGGTCTAAGGTTGGTTAATGTCCAAACCAATTGTGGGATATCAAATTTCAGCAAGTTATAAGGTTGCACACATGTGTGTGCTTCAATTTTGAGCATAGGAAGGTCAGACACACTGCTGTGGAAGTTTCTGCCCACAGGCAGGAGGTGTGCGCACAGCATCAGGTGGCTGCAGCATCAGGTCAAGCCGCAGCACACAGCACCACACCAAAACACACAGCATCACTTGGAGAGTGATGTAGGGCTGAGATTAAAGGAAGAACATGATCAAAGGGAGGATAATGACTCACAAGAATGTCCAAGAATTAAGAGGCTATAAAAGGGGTTCTCAAGGCCTCATTTCATAAGATAATACAAGATACAAAAACACACATACAAGAGAGTTTTGTGACATTGTGAGATCATTGTAAACACTAAGAGAGAATTGTGTAGAGAGACATAAACACAAGAGGGACTCTTGTAGTGAGGCTGGTTGTAATTAGATAGAGAGAGTATAGATTAGATTAGAGAACATTGTTGAGTTCTCATCTTCTTCCTTCTCTTCTTGTTTCTTCAAGAACTTGGATTCTTGAAGGGGATTGCTGTAACTTTGTAAGAACCATTGAGATAGTGCAGCGAGTTCGGAGAAACTCACGGGGACGTAGGCACATTGCCGAACCTCGACAACAAATTACCTGTCTTCTTTCTTTCTTTGATTTTCTGTTCTTGAGTTCGATTGCTGAAATTCTTTCTACAAGTCATTCAAGACTTGGGTGTTTGGAAGATCACCACCTGGGCATCTTGTCAAGGTGATTTCCAACATGTTTGTTTCCAGTATTTTTTGTTTTCCAGTTTTTTTTTTTTTTTTTTTCAGGGACAATGCGTATTTCAGTTCAAGTTTGGGGGTATGCTATGAGCCATACCAGTCCAGATTGTTCTCCATATCTCAGGTCAGCTCTTTCCATATTAGTCACACATTAGGGTCAATGTGTAATTTAAGTTTGGGGGTATGGGAGACACATCACACACTTTGTCCTAATTTGTTGTCTTTTCGTCGTAGAGATAAATGCATGCTCATGTTATCGTGAAATTTTGGTTGATCTAAACATTTTCTGTGATGTGATGTCATTGGTGAGCTTAACATTTTGAACACATGATCTGGTGATAAATTTTTAAAATTTAATTACTTACTTTAGGCATTTTGAGAATTCACATGTTTGATCTAATCTAACACGAGCACATTAGCACAAATTATGTGAGGTATGACACGTGATTTTAATGTGTATTTTTCCTTATCTTAACTGAAACTGGATGACTTGTTGGATGAACTCTTGGGCATAGAAAAGCATAAAAAATAAAAAAAATTCATTATCAATAAACTTTCCGCTGAGTAACTGGACCTCTTGCGTCAGTAAGCAGTGAGTGTTCACGTCAAAAGGTGGAATTTTGTTTGGTAGTATTAAGGCCGGTTTAATTTCGTAGCCTTTTTTACTCGAGTTAGTAAGTCCTTAGGGGTGTCTTTACACCTAATGCCCTAAAATCATCTGGTTTGGGAGTCATTGACTCAACACTCGCTACATGGGTCAATTAGAAAGCTTAAGGGAATTAAACATAGCAGAGCCTTTTATATAAAAATAAAAAATATGCCATTTTTGTTCATTCTGATGGGAAATTTGGTGAATCTTGAGACATGGAGACCTTACACATTGGAGTCACTTGGAAGCTTAATTTCTATATGCTAATTCACTTTACACAGTGTCAGACTTGTGATGCCTTAAACTGCCTTTTGTAAGTAATTAGATTTTAACTTTTCTATTCATTGCGAAGATGGGTTTATCTTTTTAAGCTTGCTCATGAATGAATATCTTGGTGATGTGTGCTCCTTCAATTTTTGGATACCATGAGTGATGAACTTATCTTTATGTTCTTTGTTTTTCATTTAAGTTTTTTTTTTTATTATTTTGTTTTGCTAAGGGACTAGCAAATTGTAAGTTTGGGGGTATTTGATGAGTGCCAAATATTGCATATTTTGGCCCTTTAATTTACATTTGTTAGCTTAAGAATTTGTTACTTTGAGTTGTTTTCGTTGTTTTACAGGTTTACAAGCTTGGAAAGAAGTTTCACTAAATTGCCAGAATTGCTCGTGCAGATCAGCCATTTTTTAGGATTAAACTGTATTCATTTAGGAAGAACCAGAAGATGAGCCATATATGCTTGGAAAGATCCGGATGTCTATTTTCTGAGAAATTTTACAGATCAATAAAATGATTTTTCTGGAGAAAGTTATGGCAGTTTTAGTAGACAAAGGTCAGGCTGTGCATGATTTCAGCGTGACTGATCAGCCATTTTTGAGGATTTAACTGTATTGATTCAGGAAGAACCATGAGATGAGCCATATATGCTTGGAAAGATCCCGATGTCTATTTTCTGGGGAATTTTATGGATCAATAAAATGATTTTTCTAGAGAAAGTTATGGCAGTTTTAGTAGACAAAGGTCAAAGAGCAAAAACTGAAATCTGCAGTATCCCACATCGGATTGGAAGCATATTGCACTTGTGATATTTCCCTATATAAGCCCTTCTTCACTTCATCGTTAATGTAAAATTCCTGAGCCACTTTGATGTTTACCGGTGGATGTCCGCTAGCATTCTGGTGGATCTCGAAGGCTTTGTCACCACGAGGGGAAGCGCCGCCCGTCAGCGAGTGGAATTTCTCCCATATAAAGTTACTTATTTATTTCTTTACATTTAGTTGTTTTAGTTTAAATGTTTAGCACTTTTATTATGAATTGTAGTTTCATAGTTATCCGTGGCTAGACTCTTCAGCTAAGGTTGAAGATGAAGCCCCGCCGTTGTTTGGCGTAGTAGTTCAGATTTGCTTGTACAAATCTGACAATTGTTAGTATAAATGTTCTGTCAATTATTTGAGTTAATCTTATAATTGATTGAGTTTAAATTGTCTGTTGGATATTCCTTGTGTTTCATCTGATGGATACATTGAATGCTTTTCGATTAAATTGGATTTCCTTTGTGATTTGTTGAGAGCAGATACAATGGATGCTTTTGGTTTAGTTGGGATATTCTTTGTTTTTTGTCTTATAGTTGGATTCATGGAATGTTTTGATAAACTATATTTTTAGAACATATATGCCTAACTTCGGTGGGGTGGATTTGGAAACCTTAGTGTTTTAATTATTAGTTTTTAAAAATCAATTTAGTTTAATTTTAATTTCTTTTGCAAATTATCATCCGAAATTCAGAACTAGGTTAAGATAGAGTTAGTTTAGATTGAAAATATACTTTCACAACGCAATTCCCTGTGGATTCGACCTCGCACTTGCACAACGCTATACTGCAAACGACTCGTGCGCTTGCGAGTAATTTAAAACTCACAACAGTGGCAACAAAGAAAAGAGATATGCTGAGCCATCTACTGCCACACCTATCGTTAAGGATCTCCCTAGGTCGTTTTTACTTAAAGCGCCTTACCCTGAGAGATTACAAGCGCCCAAGAAAGGAGAGGAGTTTGAGGATCCCCTGGAGGCATGCTTTGCTCACTTTGGAGAGGACTTGGGCTTAGATAAGTTACTCGAGGAAGTGAATGCCATTTTGGAGTCTGATCCTCAAAAGAGCAGTGAGACGGAGGAGACTATGAATGAATCACGTATTGAGGACCCCCTGGAGGCATGCTTTGCTCAATTTGAAGAGGATTTGGGCTTAGATAAGTTGTTTGAGCAAGCAAATGCTACTTTGGAGTCTGCTCCTCTAAAGATCAGTGAGACGGAGGAAACCACAACTCCTAAACCCCCCAAGAAGGAACTTAAGCTTTTATCGGACAATCTTAAGTATAAGTTCCTAGGTCCAGCAGATTCTTTGCCTATAATTATAGCTTTAGATTTGGGTGATGCTCCATAGGAGAAATTATTGGACGTCTTAATAGGCTGGACTATTGAGGATGTCAAGGGAATCAACCCCTCGTTGGTAATACACACGATACAGTTGGAGGAGAATGCCAAGCCATCGAGGGAGCCACAAAGAAGGCTCAACCCTGCTATGCAAGAGGTTGTGAGGGCAGAAGATATTAAGCTGTTAGAGGCAGGGATCATTTATCCCATCTCTGATGACAAGGGGGTGAGCCTGATTAAAGTCGTGCCCAAACGTGCTGAATTGACGGTAGTAAATAAAGACGACTAGTTGTTTCCAACTCGAGTGCAGTCAGGAGGGAGAGTGAGGATAGACCACCGTAAGTTGAATGCTGCCACTAGGCCTGATCATTTTCCATTCCTATTTATTGATCAGATGGTGGAGCACTTAGCTGGGCATGTTTACTAATGTTGGGTCTGGCTGAAGACGTTAAACTTAGCTCTCATGGGAGGCACCCCATAGCTTATCTTTTCTATTTATTTATTATTTCGCATTTTTATGATTAATGTTTGTTTCCAGTATTTTTTGTTTTCCAGTTTTTATTTTTCAGTGACAATGCGTACTTCAGTTCAAGTTTGGGGGTACACTATGAGCCATACCAGTCCAGCTAGTTCTCCATATCTCAGGTCAGCTCGTTCCATATTAGTCACATATTGGGGTCAATGTGTAATTTAAGTTTGGGGGTATGGGAGACACATCACACACTTTGTCCTAATTTGTTGTCTTTTCGTCGTAAAGATAAATGCATGCTCATGTTATCGTGAAATTTTGGTTGATCTAAACATTTTCTGTGATGTGATGTCATTGGTGAGCTTAACATTTTGAACAAATGATCTGGTGATAAATTTTTAAAATTTAATTACTTACTTTAGGCATTTTGAGAATTCACATGTTTGATCTAATCTAACATAGCACATTAGCACAAATTATGTGAGGTATGACACGTGATTTTAATGTGTATTTTTCCTTATCTTAACTGAAATTGGATGACTTGTTGGATGGACTCTTGGGCATAGAAAAGCATAATAAAAAAAAATTCATTATCAATAAACTTAGGAATTTGTTACTTTGAGTTGTTTTCGTTGTTTTACAGGTTTACAAGCTTGGAAAGAAGTTTCACTAAATTGCCAGAATTGCTCGTGCAGATCAACCATTTTTGATGATTAAACTGTATTGATTTAGGAAGAACCATGAGATGAGCCATACATGCTTGGAAAGATCCCAATGTCTATTTTCTGGAGAATTTTACGGATCAATAAAATGATTTTTCTAGAGAAAGTTATGGCAGATTTAGTAGACAAAGGTCAAAGAGCAAAAACTGGAATCTGCAGTATCCCACATCGGATTGGAAGCATATTTCACTTGTGATATTTCCTTATATAAGCCCTTCTTCACTTCATCTTTAATGTACAATTCCTGAGCCACTTTGGTGTTTACTGGTGGACGTCCGCTAGCATTCTGGTGGATCTCGAAGGCTTTGTCACCACGAGGGGAAGCGCCGCCCATCAGCGAGTGGACTTTCTCCCATGTATTTATTTATTTCTTTACATTTAGTTGTTTTAGTTTAAATGTTTAGCACTTTTATTATGAATTGTAGTTTCATAGTTATGAGTGGCTAGACTCTTCAGCTAAGGTTGAAGATGAAGCCCCGCCGTTGTTTGGCGTAGTAGTTCAGATTTGCTTGTACAAATCTGACAATTTTTATTATAAATGTTCTGTCAATTATTTGAATTAATCTTATAATTGATTGAGTTTAAATTGTCTGTTGGATATTCCTTGTGTTTCATCTGATGGATACATTGAATGCTTTTCGATTAAATTGGATTTCCTTTGTGATTTGTTGAGAGCAGATACATTGGATGCTTTTGGTTTAGTTGAGATATTCTTTGTTTTTTGTCTTATAGTTGGATTCATGGAATGTTTTGATACGCTATATTTTTAGAACATATATGCTTAACTTCGGTGGGGCGGATTTGGAAACCTTAATGTTTTAATTATTAGTTTTTAAAAATCAATTAAGTTTAATTTTAATTTCTTTTGCAAATTATCATCTGAAATTCGGAACTAGGTTAAGATAGAGTTAGTTTAGATTGAAAATATACTTTCACAACGCAATTCCTTGTGGATTCGACCTCGCACTTACCCAACGCTATACTGCAAACGACTCGTGCGTTTGCGAGTAATTTAAAACTCACAACAGTATTTCTTAATATGATCATGATCTATACCTTCTATTATAAACTAAGTAAAAATCTATTTGAAACCCTTTAACGTTTCCTGATAATTTCTCAATTTGATTAAGATCTTACTTTCATTTGACATTCAGCTTCCTCATAAAACTACTTCGCTAGGTAACTTCAGACCTCTTTAAGTGTCTCAACTAATAATCATTTCTCCCATTTTTTTTGTCAAACACATCTTGGCTTTATGTCCTATATCTATTTCTCTCCTAAAATAATTACACTAATTTCTCTATATCTGATTGACTCTTGATATTCCATGATATACCTTCTTAATATCTCTTTCACTAGTCATTAACTCTTCTAATGTCTTATTCACACCTAAAACAACTCATTCAAAATTCTTTAGTCTTTCAACACTTTAATTACCTTAAATCATCATCACATACCCCTTGTTAGATCCAATTTATCATTTTTCAATTTATATCTCAAAGTAATGCAAAATCTTTAAGCTCACTCAACCAATCGTCAACTAATTAATTAAATCAAATCTTATTCCATAAAAAAAAAATTCATTATTTCTTGCATCAAACTTTAGTATACACTTATGATCAAGTTTAAAATTTCCTACACCTTTATCCTTCACAACTCCTCACATAATAATTTCTACCTTCCAACATACTATCATTACAATCTTTATTAAAATCTCCAACTACCATTACCATTCCTCTACTTAAATATCCTCCTCGTCTTTATTTCATTCACTCCTGACTAACCTAATTCCTCACACTAACCATTATTAATTACTCTTCTTAAGTCTCACCTTATATCAATACACTTACAAATTTTTATTAATCGATATTACTCCCCAACCTTCGAACTTCTCCACACTTTCTAATAGATAAAACAACCCAAACTTTCCAAATACTTTAGCCTGATATTCAATCAATTACCTTTTCCCCATACTTATCATCTAAGCATACGCATAATGATCCTATTACTCACAAATTCCTCTAATTCAAATCTATGGTCTATATAATAATTATTTCTTAAGTCAACACTTTACAATATTTACAAAATCATCAATCACTCGCACTTTAGCATACACAACATTGAAAAGAAATATCAAATGAAAAATTTATATATAAGTCAACATAATTTACTAACTCAGTACAATTCGTTTTCACTCATACTTTTAGGAGAATCAATCTTAATAAATCTCTAAGTTCTTTAACTCATACTTAAGATAAAAATATAAAAATTTATAGATTTTTACATAAATCAAAAATAAATTTTTCAAGTAATTAAAGCTACTTAAGGTAAAAATATTTTTTCACTCTTCACCTTTCAATCTTCTCATCAAATAATCAACTACATAATAGCATTCCCATAAACGCACATTTCATCACATTAAAGCATTTTTATCAATTATTCTCATCAAGGAATCATCAAATGATTCCATAAACAAGGTAAGTTCATTCCAAACAATATAAATCCACACAACATTAACACACAAGTCGACTCTACTGTATTCTCAAAATAACTTACTTCTACCCAAACTTATTACTGGCCACTACTCTTAATGGCATCCTCTCTAACACTACATAACCAATTCTCTATAACCAACCCATGCAACATGCATCATGAAACCAAAGTCTACATAACCTTACACCTAAAGCTTTGATACAAAAAATGTAAGGACCCATCCCCAGGTAGGCTTTACCCGAGGAGGCATCATCACCTTTCAGTTTCATTCAAAAATTAATTTTTGAGACAAACCTTTTCCTTAAAAATTTCTTCATATCACGCTTCAAAAAATCAAATCTTTATCTTAAAAACCAAACCTGATAACAACAAAGAAAGAAGAAAAAGATCTTTACCTTGTTTTTCTCCAAAACTCTCATATTTACCCTTTTCTTCTTCTAATTCTCTTATTTCTCTCTTATTTCTTCTTTTCTCTCTTTTTCTCTTTCTTTCCCGTTGGTTATAGAGATATCCAACACCAAGTGCTAGATTCTCTTCCCATCTCCCCCCATTTATAGAAAATTTCTATACAAATTACAAAACTACCCTATTATTCTACAACTCCCTCACAACTTACCCTAACACTTCTTAAAACTGCAAAAGCTCCCCCTAGGTAAACTTTATATCTAAAAAGTCAATTGTCTATTTATTTTTAAGTTGCATAAGCCTTAGTAAAACTTAGGACTCAAATTGAACAAGCATGCATTTTTACGCATCGAAACATGAACCTTGAAATTAAAATAATCAAAATAAAGTATCAGGCTCTATAGTACATTAGCAAATATACAACATGAAAAGAAATTTTCAAATGAAACATTCACACATGACTTAACAAAATTCTCTAACTTAGTACAACTTTTTCATCTCAAAACACTAAGCAAATCATTCCTAACAATATCTCTAAATCTTTTAACTAGCAGCTTATTAATAATTATCAACGGTTGCATTATCAAAGTGAAACTTTTAAGTAATTAAAATTCTATTTAAAGACCTTTTCTCATCTGTCACTTTTCTACATTATCAATAAATCACCAACCACATACTAATGCTTTCATGCATACAAACAATAATTTAAAAATACTTCATCCTCTTAAGCAATCACATCAACAATTCTCATTAAAAGGTATCAATATAGCTATTCACAATCATCTCAAAGTCAGTCTAAACAACATCAAATTCACACAACCTCCAAACACAAGTCGACTCGACTTTATTCTTAAAATATGTTACTTCTACCCAAACCATTACTGGTTACAACTCCTAAACGACATCCTCTCTAACTCTACACAACCAACATTATATAACCACCCCATGCACCATGCAACTAAAGTCTACAAAACCTTAAACCTAATGCTTTAATACCAAAAATGTAACGACCCATCCTTGGGTGGGCCCTACCTGAGGAGGTAACATCATCTTTTAGCTCTAAGCATCTCGACCTATATGTAAACATAGAAAATTTACAAAAAAAAAAAACAACATTCTTTTCTAACATCACAATTTACATAAAATACATGTCTTTACATTCAAGAAACTTTTCAATACATCAACAATTCTTAAGATTTTGCCAAATAATACAAGTACAAGGAAACTTCCTCAAATATAACTAACTTGGAAACTTTACAAAGATAAACTAAAACAAAAACTTAGACTCCCAAAAATGACCCAAAAGATGAGAATGTCGTGGACGAGAACCTTACTAAGGACTTTTTATAATTTTTTTCCCAAGTATTCCAGTGCTTTTCTTGAAAAGTTAGTAAAATGGGAGAGGGTGAGCTAAAAATCTTAGTGAGTAAACATCTTTCTAGAAGTAATTGTTATGTTAAATAATTCTTTAGTTACAGATCTTATCATAAAATTCATTTTTTTTTATAAATATAAATATAAACTACTTTTATGTAGGTACTTCTGATTTACTTTTCTCATTCCTTGTCACAAAGAAACAATCAATTCAACAACACTAGTATTCTTAATTTATTATACTTTTCGTAGTCCATAGTATGTCCACACGCAATATAAATCAACTATTTACGAACAACAATCATCTCTATATTTTTTTTTAATTTCCAACATTTAGCATGTTATGCCTTTCACTGGGCTAATCACAATATATGTCCCTCATAGGCCAATTAGAACATATACCCCTCATGGACCAATCACCACAATGCATCAATGAAATTCAATACAATGCACAATCATGTCTCAATCAATTCATTTCATGTCATTTCCCCTCACTAGGCTAATCTCATCACAATGGGGACGTCGCCCTACGTGTCGGTAGATCAAATCATAATATCATTTCTCAATAAAATATTTTTGGATCCCCTACACCTTTTTTCGGATGGGGTCCTACACGTCCATGCATCTTTAAGGGACCTACTGGTCTCACCCATCACTCCCACGTCATTAACATACCATCAATCAATTATTATCTTGCAAAATGTATTCATGATGAAAATGGTTTAAAATCAAGCATCCATCAACCAATCACATCACTAATTCATAACACTCCAATCAATCACTTTCATTATGTATATAAACTCATATCTTATACACAACCACATAAAATCATTTCTAAACTCATATCTTATACATTCATATATCAACATATATGTATATAATTCTCACAAAATTAATCTTTATTATTTTCATACTAAATTCTTATATACTCATAATTCTTATCATATGTATACCATTCTTATAACTCTAATATTTATGATTTCACAATCAATCATATGTTCATAGTTTTATAACTATTATAAGTTATTACGCTTACTAAAAGTAAGATAAAACTCACATTTGCTGAGTCAAGTCTCAACCTTGGCTTTACTCCTAGCATTAGTGTTTTCCTTTCAATCAGACCTAAATACACTCAAACATACAGTTAAATACTTATTTTAATCTCTCAAGAAACATCCAATTAAATATACTCAAACATCATAAAATTTATACGAGTATACAAATCTAGGGGTTAAGACACAAACCCATTTCAATTTTATTTAAAACTTTTATAAAATTTGTTCTAGCATGGTTTAAAACAAGATAACTCTTTTTTAAGATCTTAAATATAAAAATTTATCAAGTATTAGAGCTCAAAATACTTTTGGAGGAGTTTAGGATTGAAATTCTTTAAGAAAAATGATTTATTTTCGAAAATAGAGGTTGAAAAACAGTTTCAGGGGCTTGGACAGTCTATGGCAGTCGACTGTGATCTGCCTAGAAGGTTGCACAGTTGACTATCTTGACTATCCAAGATAGTCAACTGTCCACAAACCAAGAAGCTCACACAGTCAACTATGTACTCGGGACAGTCGATTTTATGGTCCGGAAATCAGAATTTTTCAATGAAAAACACTCATTGCCTTCAAAATCTTTCATTTATCTTTTAAGGAACTTCAAATCCATTCAAAATACAAGTTCTTAAAGGTCTTAAATCAAAAACTTTATACTACCCAAAAAAAAATTTCAAGTTAAAATACATCAAACTAATAAACGTAGCACCAAACCCATTTTCTTTGAAACAACCATTTTTCTCAAACTTTTCTTAGGAAATTATTTAAATTTAAACTTTCAAAAGCACAAATCTTTAGTCTAATAGACATGCTAAATACTTAGGAAATGAAGAAAAAAAAGTCTTACCTTAGGTTTTGGCAAGAAACCTCCATCTTTTTTTTTTCCTCTTCCTCTCTTTCTTCTCCTCTTCTCTTTTTGTCTCTTTTCTCTTCTCTTTCTCTCCTCTCTCTTGGCTCTTCTAGATACTTACAACATAAATGCTGGTATTCTCTCCCTTTCTCATCCTATTTATACACAGACTTTCCCTTAATTACATAACCAACCCTCATCTTAACACCTATCTCATAAATTACTCCAAAACTTTTTAAAATTAAAATATCTCCCCATGACATGTTTTAATAATTGAATCTTAATTTAAATAATTTTTTCTAAATTCAAAAGTTCAAGTGCGAATTAATTACGACTCAAAACTGAACAGGCATAACAAAAACGCTTCGAAGTGAAACTCCGAAATTAAAATATTCTCATTACGGGTCCAACCTTTACATTTACTTAATTGGCTTAAGTAAATCATGCGTAGAAAGTCCATAGTCATCCACTTAGGGTTTAATGCAATTGATGTATATAGTTTGCTATGTAGGAGATATGTGGTTTAAATATGTATTTGATGCATAATTAAATGATGATACTTGAATGTAAAGACTAAAATTCTTCATGTCAAATTAATTAATATTAAGTTGCAAGCGAATATCATTACGAATGATTGTTTATAGCCTTTCACCATTATAGTCAATATGAAAATTTCTTAGCGAAATAAATTTGTTATATCACCGTAAGGTTTCAACTCTTAAGAAATTTATATTGTCTATTAAAACATATGATGTACACGAGGTTAAAAAATGATATAACTTTATTGCGCCACCATAAGGGTTATATCACTAATTTATACTTGTGAGGAAGGGTGGGTTTGACTTAACTAGAATTGATATGATTTGTTGCATCACTGTAAGGTCATACGCATTTAAGATGCTAAATTATGATTAGGAATTGCATGAGATACATATTATAAAAAGTTCTTTACCCATCACGGGTGTTATAGTTTGTTGTATCACCGTAAGGCTATAGTGTGTAAGTGATAGGATCCTAATCCCCACTAGGAGACCTTCCAAAGGGGTCTTTCGCTCTCTGCACTGAAGATTGTGGGAATTGAAAAAGAATAGTGGGAGACACCATTTAGATTAAAGACCAAGTATTTATGTTAGTTAATAAAATGAATAGACAATAATTTTATATGTTACTACATTGTAAATGGAAATGGAAAATCTCAACCCATTATCTAGAATCATTGACACAAACAAGCTAATTATGCCTAATTTTCTTGGTTGGCAAGGAAATTTGAGAATTGTTCTCTTTTTTTTTTTATAGAAAATAGCCTATCTTCTTGATTAATCACTTCTAGCAAGTTTTGCTGCGAATGCTCTGGGAAAGGAGGTCGCTACTTTTCAAAAGTGGCAAGAGGATGACATGAATGCAAGGTGATACATAATAAAATGGAAAGTGTGTATGCAATGTTGCTTCATCTATAAAAGTTGTATGGTGAGCATAGTATCTTTCCAAGGTTCTAGATCACCTCTTTAGATGTCTTTGATTCTATTCTTAAAGTGCTCAAATCTAACTTTTTTCTATATTCTTAACTCAATTTGGGCAAGTTTAAGTTTTGACACAAATGAAAAACTCAAGGAGCCTTGGATTTATTGACTCCATGCTTGTGCAATCATTTGTAAAAATAAGCAAAACCAAAGAGCTAATAGAGAGATTTCTTGAAATATATCAAACCAGGGGTTTATTTGTAATTCTAGATATCCTAGAACTTTTAGGAGTAAAGACTCTATATAAAGTGTCTATTCGATAGAAACTCTAATGCATAAATTGTGAAACTAAAAAATTCATATTTTTAGACTCTCTCTTTCACTCTAAAATTCAAAAATCTTAATGCTAGCACTCATATATTTTGGCCAGCCACAGTCCTCTTCCTCGTGTGGTGTTCTACATTCGAAAGATAGATATCCTCATTCTTATTTGTTCGTGTGGATACGCTTATAGGTCGGACAACAACTTGTGACCTCGTCTCCAAATGATCAATAGAAATCTCCATCAGTGTAAGGTATAAATGTCTAACCTTGTATGGAGATTAGATTTATCATTTTAATATAGATTCATAGAGAATTTCTCGATGGAAATTTATTAGCATAATTAAAAAATTTTAAATTTCGTTATAGTTTCTATGTCGATAAACTTACAGTGATATTAAAGCTAACTCTACCTATTATGAGAATGACTTTAATTCTATTGTTATGGCTTTTTAAGATATGATCTTGAATTTCATAGATTTCAAAATTCAAAATCTAAAGTTAGATTAGAATTTATGAAACCTTAGGTTAAGAACACTCAAGAATGAGTTCTTAAATTGATTATTGTAGATTATTTTCCAAGCATATTAAATCAATAAAGATTGATTATAAACAATTTAATTGATCAAAATATGATTTTAAATAAAAAAAGAGATTCTTTTGAGAAGAAAAATCATATAGAAAAATGTGAAAATCAATAGAACTCGAAGGGACAATCGACTATCATAAGGGACAGTTGATAATGCCCTTACAGTCGTAATTGAAAAATAAGGTAAAAAATTTAGATGGTTGATTGTCCACTCGAGACAATCGACTATACCGTCCTGATTTCATTGAATTTTTAGACAAAAAGTTTTGATAATCGAATGCCGTAATGAAAAGTCGGCTGTGTGATGTAAAAAACTCAGTTTTTCGAGTTTGTAAATAATTTTTGAAATTGTTTCAAATTTCTTTAAAATTAAAACATGTTTTTAATATAAATAATTTTTTGTTTTTATCTTCAAAATATTTAAATTAAGAATTGTTCTTAATTTCCAAAATCAAAAGTTTTGAGAAATTAGATTTTGATTAGCATTTGAAACACCAAAATCTTTATTACATTGGTATTGTGAAGTCTAGTTAATAAGAAATCATATTTGGAATAGGATTAAGGAAAGTTTATAAACCAAATTGGATAAGGAATACAATCTAAGAATATGGCCATAACTATAATGAATTTATTTTATTTGACTTTACAATGTGATTATATGAAGGGATGACTATTGGATGTATACCTTAGCAAATTGGTTTAATTTGTTTGTATTATTTTTAATTATTTAATTCTAAATGGGGTTTTCATACCTCGCCTTCTCTTGTCTCTCTCAATGTAAATTTCTATCTTCTTTTTATGTAATTCCCATTGACTTATGATCATGGTTTCTATATATATATTTGATATGCATAATTACTTAGAGTTAGATCTTATTTCATTGAGGCGAATCAAAGAGTGCGCAAGGAAGCATGGTGGACCGTTTGAAGATTGAAAACCCGTGAATTTTTGGGATATATTTATCTAATGATTACTTAAAATTCGACCAAGTGATTTACTTAATTGACTTAAGGAAATCACTCTTAGAAAGTCCATAGTGATTCACTTAGACATATATGCATGTGATGAGTGTATATTTTTGGATGTGATTAGATTATGTACTTTTATCTGTGTTGGATGTATGATATATGATGAGATCAAAATGTGAAGATCTAAATCTCTCTCATGCAAAATTGAATATTAAGTTTCAAATGAAAATCATTATTAATTATTGTTCGTAGCCTTCCACAATTATAACCAATATGAGAATTTGTTAGGTGTAAATTTTTTGTGCCACCACAAGGTTTACCTTATTAAGAAATTTATATTGTTTATTAAAACATATGATGTACACAAGGTAAAAAAATGATATAACTTTGCTGTGGCACCAGAAAGGCTATGTCACTAATTCATATTAGTGAAGAATGGTGGGTTTGACTTAACTAAAATGGATATGATTTGTTGTGCCACCACAAGGTCACATGCATTTACGAGGCTATATTATAATTGTGAATTTCATGAGATGAAAATGGTTAAAGTTATCTACCTATCAAGTATATTATTAGTTTGTTGTGCCACCATATGGCTTAGTGTATAAGTGATAGGAGCATGATCCCCGCTAGGAAACATTCCAAAGGGGTTTTTAGTTTTCCACATTAAGGGTTATTGGAATCGAAAAGAATAGTGGGAGGCATAGTTTAGATTAAAGACCAAATATTTATAGTGGTTATAAAATGAATATATGCTAATTTTATCTAGGGTTATATAGTAGATCACAATGACTAAACCCACTATCATACATACTTGATGCAAACAAGCTGACTGGTCCAATTTTGAGAAAACGGTCAATGATCTTGATAAGCCACTGCCAACAACTTATTTTGAGAATGTTTTTGAAGAAGAGGTTACTACTTTTGAGAAGTAGAAAGAGAATGACATATAGACTAGGTGCTACATGCTAACATCTATGTCTAATAAGCCTTATAAGCAACATGACAAGATGGAAAGTGCTTATGTGATATTGATTCATCTACTAAAGTTGTGGTGAGTATAGTCGCAATGTAAGGTTCCAAATCTCTAAAGACTTCTTTAGGGCTAGTATTCCCAAATGAACATTAGTTCATGTGCATGGATTAAAGATGATTAACTATATTAAGCAGTTAGACTGGCTCGTTTTAGTATCAATATAGGGTTAAGTAGTGATTTAATTCTTCGACCCCTTCCAAACTCATTATCGCAGTATGTTATGAAGTACAACATGAAAGAGATTAAATCTATACTTCTAGAACTTGTTATGTTGGGATTTGTCTAAGAACTAAAGAGAGAAAAATTCAGCATCAGAAGTGGGTGTGAGCCGCGGCACAGGAGGTGTGTGCCACGACCTCCAGCAAAGGAGCAAAGGTGGAGGTGCTCCCCTCAGGTATGCGCCACGACACAGGGTGTTGTGCCCCGCATCACCCAGAAACTAGAGGTGGTGTTCCCTATTGTGCGCCTTGGCCAGCTCTGTTCTAGGCCACAGCACCAGGCACATCTGATGCTTTATGATCAGCACTTTGGATTGGTGCGTGGGAGTTGGTTAAAATGCATAGGATTACTTAGACTTGTTGAAGAGCTATGATTGATTAGTTCTCAAGATCTAAGGGTTGAGATTTTCTTCAAGATTAGTTAAAGAAGTGGTTGCACAATATAAAGGATCATCTAGGAGCAATTCAATGTGCAGAGTGTGTGAAAAATAGAACACATGGTGTGTGAAAGTGCAAAGACACAAAACACACAGGAGAGACTCATTCAAGAGAGGTTGGTTATTTAGAGAGAGAGTAATATAGATTGGGGATTTAAGGGCTTTGTAATTGGAATTTTCTTGGGGAAAATTCTAGGGAAACACTTAGTCCTTATCACTTTCTGTTTCTCTTCTTTCATTCTTCAAGAACAAGAGGGTTCTTGAAGAGGTGTTGCTGTAATTGTAAGAACTCCATTGATTTAGTGCAGAGAGCTCGGAGGAGCTCACGGGGACATAGGCACATTGTCGAACCTCGATAACAATTGCTTGTGTTCTTTCTTTGATTGTTTGATTTCTATTCTGTCCAAATCATTATGGATTTGGGGTATTTAGAAAGATCACAACCTGGGATTCCGCAAGAAGGTGATTTTCCAGTAGTGGTATCAGAGCTTTGGTGAATGGGTATCAGAGCAAGAGTCCAAGAATCAAAGGAAATTTCTTCGAAGATTCAAGAATGATGTTAAGATCAAGAGTTGATCGGGTTCTTGAGGTTCAAAAATGGTGTTGAGAACAAGATTTGATCGTGTTCTTAAAGTTTAGAAGTTGGAAAGCAATTGTGGGTGCTACATAAATATGGGATTTTCTTCGCAAGATGGGTTCAAACCTTACTGTTGAGAAGTTTGATGGAAAGGGAGACTTTGCCCTTTAGAAGTGGAAAATCAAAGTGGTTCTTATGCAACAAAAAGTGGACTTGGCGATTGGAGAAGATGACAATGTTCCAGCAAGTCTTACGGAGGTCTAGTGGAATGAGATGAAGAAGATGGCATACAGCACCATCTTTCTGCACATGTCGGATATTGTCACAAGGGAGTGCAGAGACTCAGAAGATCCAGTTTCCATTTGGAAGAAACTAGATGAGTTATTTCTTACCAAAACTCTCCCAAATAAGATATATCTTCTGAAATGAATCTTTGCTTTTAAAATGGATCCTAATAAAGAGTTACAAGATAATCTTGATGTGTTTAATAAACTAGTTTAGTATTTGGCTAGTTGTAGTATAAAATTCCCAGATGAACAGTTGGCTGTTATATTGTTGAATTCTCTTCCTGATTGTTTTGAAAGCTTGATTAATTTTATAGAATATGGAAGAGATACACTAACCAAAGAAATTGTGATTAATACTATAAGGGCTCATGAATTTAAAGCTAAGATGAGGGAATTATCAAGTAGAGAAGGGTTGTTTGTTAGAGGAAGGCCAGCAACTCAGTATGGCAACAACATACATGGCTACTACCAGGACAAACCATAAGGTAGAGGATAAATCCATGGGAGAGCGCACTCTAAACCGAGATTTGGAGGAAAGAGATGCTACTACTGCCATAAAAAGGGTCATTTCAAGAAATATTGTGAGAAGATGATGAGGGATGAGGGAAGAATCCATACGAAGAATGGAGAGGCTTCGGTTGCCAAGGGAGAACAGCAAAATGATGATGTTCTTGTTGTGTGCTCAAATGTGAGCAAGGGACAAGAAGGCAGCAAGAGATGGATCCTAGATTTTAGGTGCACTTACCATATGTGTCCTCACCAGAATTGGTTCAAGAATTTCATGGAAACCGATAGGGCAAAGGTTTTCCTGGGGAATGATACTTCTTGCCAAGTGAGGGGCACGAGGGACATCCAGTTGAGGATGTTTGATGGAATTATTAGGCTGCTGCAGAATATGAGATATCATCCGGAGTTGAAAAGAAATTTGATCTCATTGGGGCAGCTAGATTCCATGGGGTACACATACAAAGTAGAGGGAGGAAAAATCAAGGTAACCAAGGGATCTTTAATAGTGATCAAAGCAGTAGTGAAGGATGGTCTTTATGTGATGATCGGAGACAAGGACATCAAGGATCAAGCAGCAAGCTTAATGGCTGAGATTATTGGGAAATCACCTTGGAGATGCCCAAGTGATGATCTTCCAAACACCCAAGTCTAGAATGACTTGTAAAGAAAAGAAATAGCAAAAAAAGTAAGAAAGAACACAAGCAATTTTTTATCGAGGTTCGACAATGTGCCTACGTCCCCGTGAGCTCCTCTGAGCTCTCTGCACTAAATCAATAAGTTCTTACAATTACAGCAACTCTTCTTTAAGAACACAATCTAATCTTGATCTTAACACTATTCTTGAAGAATGAAAGAAGAGAGAAAAGAAAGTGATAAGTACTTGAGTTACCCTGGAATTTTCCCTAAGAAAATTCAACTTACAAGTCCCTTAAATCCCCAATCTATACTACTCTCTCTCTCTAAAGAACCAACCTCTCTTGAATGAGTCTCTCTTATGTTTAGTGTCTTTGCACTCTCATATAACCATGTGTTCTATTTCACACGCATTCATATGTCATTCTCATCACAAGTTATGTCTTATATATCTATGTCACACACCTCTTAGAGATTGAAGCTATGTGACCTTTTATATAGTGCACCACTTCTTGAACCTATTTTGAAGGTCAATCTCCACCCTTAGATCTTGAGGACCAATCAATCATAGCCCCTCATCAATCCTAAATTATCCTATGCATTTTGAATATGTCCCACACACCATTTGAAATGTTGAAACATAAGCATCAGGTGTGCCTCGTGCTGAGGCTTGGAACAGGGCGTGCTGAGGCTTGGATGGGCTGGGTCGCGATGCAGACCAGGGCACCCTCTTCATCCTTTCTGGGTACCACACCTTAGGGAAGCTAAGCCACGGCGCGACCTGGAGGGCATGCATCCTAGACTTGCTACAAGGTGAGGCGCGCACACCTTGAGCCGTGGCTTGGAGACCTAATGCTGAAGCTTCTTCAACCTTGTTTAAACCTTAGAAAAATACCAACAATCTCTACCTTTGTCTAAGTGATTAAATTCGAACCCATTGTGCAGAGAACTCAGTATCCAAACTCAACTTGAGTCACCATATCAACCAACTCCAATCTTAAGAAGTCCAAGGCAATGATTGAACTTACTTAGAGGTAGAACTTTGGTGCCTAAATCTGCAGGATTTTCTTCCGTGGCCACCTTGTCCACATGAATGCATCCTTTCGTAACATTTTCCCAAATGATATGATACCAAACATCCACATGCTTAGTCCTCTCATGGAACACTAGGTTCCTACACATGTGCCACACACTTTGGCTATCCGAAGACACCACCACCTGCTCTTTTAGGACCTTCCACTCGTCCAACAACCTTTTGCATCATATAGCCTCCTTTATGGCTTTCGTAGCCGCTATGTACTCTGCCCTGGTTATTAAGAGTGCTACCACTGGTTGCTACTAAGCCTCCAAGTACTTTAGCATCCACTTCATCCCAAGCCAAAGCTCATTTCTGGGATTACTCATCAACCTGCTAAGAACTCTCATTTCATGAGAAATGTCGGGTTTAGTGTTGATCATCATGACCAAGACTGATCCAACCACACTAGAGTAAGGGACCTTTTCCATTTCCTTCTGCTCCTCATCCATTCTAAGACATTGGTCACTGGAGAACTTGAAATGACTAGCAAAGGGAACCTTCACTGGTTTACCATCTTCCATAGAAAACTCATACAACACATTTTCTATGTAGAAAGACCGAGAAACCTTCAACTCGTTTCTCTCCCTTTCCTGAATTCTTCTCATACCAAGGATCTTTTGTGCAAGGCCAAGATCATTCCTCTCGAACTCCTCACTGAGTTGAGATGTCAACCTTTCCATCCTCTCCCTGCTGTTCTTAACCAAAAGCATCTCATCAGCATAGACGAGGATTCTCACCACATCTTCCACCTAGTGTCCAGGTGAGAAGGTTTCTGTGAAATCTATGTCGTCTCTTTGCATGAACCCCTATATCATAAGCCTAGCCTTATTCCAGACTTCATCCCCTGAAGTGTTCCCTTCTTTGATCTTGTAAGTGCACTTACAATCCACAACTCTCTGTTTTCATGGAATGTGCACCAATTCCCAAGAGTTGTTCTCCCTCAAAGAATGCATTTCTTTCTCTATAGCTAGCTTCCATCTTGATGAATTCTTACATCCCATGGCATTAATATAAGTCACTTGTTCACTTATTCCTCTTTCTATCCAAGGAGCTACTACAATAGTATCCACAAACCCATATCTTGAAGGTGGTCTGACCAGCCTTCTTTCCCGATTCCTTGTGAGCTGATAGTCATCCTGACTTGCTGCATCATCCCCTTCTAGTTCAGTCTCCTCTCGAGTGTCTTGAACTTGGCATTCATCAATGAGCTCTACCTAGTCCGAACCCTCTTGCCATCCTTGCTCTACTTGAACTGAATTTTCCTTCATGCTATGCTCCACAAATACCGAACTGGTTTGCTCACGATCCCTGCAGGGTTAGTTTTCTCCAAATAGAGAAATAAATGCTCATTAAAAATGACATCCCTACTTATTGTGAGTTTAAATCCTTTTTGCTATGAGGACCACAACCTATACCCTTTAGCCTCTTCCCCATATCCTAGAAGCACACATTTTCTAGACCTTAGGCTAAGTTTATCATTCTTTTGATGTGCAAACGCAGCACACCCCAAAGTCTTAAGGTTGTCCAACTTAGGAGGTTTACCACTCCACATCTCCTCAGGAGTCTTAAGGTCCACAGCCTTAGAGGGCGATCTATTAACCAAATACACAGCAGTAGACACCGCTTCCCCCCAAAAATATTTGAGTAATCCGGATCCTATAATCATGCACCTAACCTTTTCCATAAGGGTCTTATTCATCCTCTAAGCAACTCCATTTTGCTGAGGGGTTTTCATAACTGTTCTATGTCTTAGAATCCCATTTAACTTACAGAATTTATCAAGTTCCTTGTTAAAAACTTCTAAGCCATTATCGGTTCTTAACACCTTAACTGCCCTGCCTGTTTGAGTTTCCTCCAGCTTTTTCCACACTACTAATTTATTCAAAGCATCTAATTTATTTTTAAGCAAATAAACCCAAACCTTTCTAGAATAATCATCAATTAAAGGCAAAAAGTAAAGATTAGCTCCCTATGTTGGTGTTCTTGCAGGCCCCCAAAGATCCGCATGAATGTTCTCAAGAATGCCTTTAGACTTGTACACTGCGATGTTGAAGCTGACCAGATGTTGCTTCCCAAGAATGCACTTCTTGCAGAAGTCGAGTCTTTCTACATTGTCACAATCAAGTAACCCATCCTTACTAAGAACTTGCAGGCCCTTTTTGCTCATGTGTCCCAAGTGAGTGTGCCAAAGAGCTGCCTTATCCATCTCAGCCATCAAGCTTACTGCTTGATCCTTGATGTTTGTGTCTTCGATCATCTCATAGAGACCATCCTTCATTGCTACTTTGATCACTATCAAAGATCCCTTGGTTACCTTGATCTTTCCTCCCTCTACCTTGTATGTGTATCCCGTGGAATCCAGCTGCCCCAGTGAGATCAAATTCCTTCTCAAATCAGGAAGATACCTCACATTCCTCAACAGTCTTGTCATTCCATCAAACATCCTCAACTGGATGTCTCCTATCCCCCTCACTTGGCAAGAAATATCATTCCCCAGGAAAAATTTTCATCATTGGTTTCCTTGAAATTCTTAAACCAATCCCTATGAGGACATATATGATGAGTGCACCTGGTATCCAAGATCCATTTCCCGCTGCCTTCTTACCCTTTGCTCACACTTGAGCACATAATAAGAACATCATCATCTTAATGTTCTCCCTTGGCAACCGAAGCCTCTCCATTCTTGGTATGGCTTTCTCCCTTATCCCTTACCATCTTCTTGCAATCTTTCTTGAAATATCCCTCCTTATGGCAGTAGAAGCATCTTTTTCCTTCAAATCTCAGTTTAGAGTGTGCTCTCCCATGGCTTTCTCCTCTACCTCTATCCTGGTAGTAGCCATATATGTTACTGTGTGCTCTCCCATGGCTTTTTCCTCTACCTCTATCCCGATAGTAGCCATGTATGTTATTGTGTGCTCTCCCATGGCTTTCTCCTCTACCTATGACCTGGTAGCAACAATGTATGTTGCTGCCATACCGAGTTGCTGGCCTTCCTCTAACGAACAACCCTTCTCCACTTGATGCTCTCCTCATCTTGGCATCAAGATTATCTTGTAACTCTTTATTATGATCCATTTTAAAAGCAAAGATTCGTTTACGAAGATACCTATTATTAGGGAGAGTATTGGTAAGAAACAACTCATCTAGTTTCTTCCAAATGACAGCTGGATCTTTCGAGTCTCCGCACTCCCTGGTGACACTATATGACATGTGCAGAAAGATGGTGTTGTACGCCACCTTCTTCATCTCATTCTGCTGGACCTCCATGATACTTGCTGGAAAAGTGTCATCATCTCCAATTGCCAAGTCAACCTTTTGTTGCATAAGAACAGCTTTGATCTTCCGCTTCCAAAGGGCAAAATCTTCCTTTCCATCAAACTTCTCAACCACGAAGTTCGAACCCATCTTGCGGAGAAAATCTCAGATTTATACAGCACCTACAATTGCTTTCCAACTTCTTCTAAATCTCAAGAACACTATCCAAGATTGATCTCAATACTGTTCTTGAATTACCCTCAAGAACATGATCAGATCTTGATCTCTACTCCATTCTTGAATCACCTCAAGAATATGATCTTTACCTTTGTCTAAGCAACTAAAACTGAACTCATAGTGCAGAGAACTCAGGATCTAAACTCATATTGAGTCACCATATCAACCGACTCATATCCTAAGAAGTCCAAGGCAATGATTGAACTTACTTAGAGGTTGAACTTTAGTACCAAAATCTGCAGGATTTTCTTCCGTGGCCACCTTGTCCACATGAATGCTTCCTTCTGTAACATTTTCCCGAATGAAATGGTACCGAATATCTATATGCTTTGTCTTCTCATAGAACACCGGATTCTTACACAAATGCAATGCACTTTGGCTATCCGAATACACCACTACCTTCTCTTTTAGTACCTTCAACTCTTCAAACAACCCTTTGCACCACACAGCCTCCTTAATGGCTTTCGTTGCCGTTATATTCTCAGCCTCGATTGTTGAGAGTGCTACCAACGGCTGCAACTGAGCTGTCCAACTTATATAACATCCGTTTAAGTTAATGAAGTATGAGGTAATCCATCTTCTTTTATCCCGGTCTGCTCTATAGTCTGAATCAGCATAACCTTCAAGACAGATGGACTTACCCTTCTTCTCATAAACTAGCCCTACATTTGGGCTTCCTTTCAAGTACCTCAGCAACCACTTCATCCCAAACCAATGCTCCTTTCTAGGATTACTCATAAACCTACTGAGAACACTCATTGCATGAGCAATGTTGGGTCTAGTGCTTACCATATTGAACATTATAGATCCAACCGTACTAGACTAAGGGACCTTTTCCATTTCTTTATTCTCTTCATCTGTTTTCAGACATTGATCACCGGAGAACTTGAAATGACCAGCAAGGGGAACCTTCACTAGTTTGCTATCTTCCATAGAAAACTTAGATATTATCTTTTCTATGTACAAAGTCTGAGAAATCTTCAATCTGTTTCTCTCCCTTTCTCGGATTATACTCATCCCAAGGATCTTCTGTGCATGGCCAAGATCCTTCATCTCAAACTCCTTACTAAGTTGAGACTTCAATTTTTCTATCCTCTCCCTATTGTTCCCAACCAAGAGCATATCATCAACATAGATTAGGATGATCACCACTTCCTTCACCTTGTGCCCCTTGTAGTACAAGCACGAATCATAGTAGCTCCTTATGAAACCCAAACTAGTTACAAAGGAATCGAACCTCTTATGCCATTGTCGAGGTGATTGCTTCTGGCCATAGAGAGATTTCTTCAATTAGCACACAAAATCTCTCTCCCTTCCTTCCTCATATCCTTCTAGTTGTCTCATGTAGATGGTCTCATCAAGCTCTCCATGTAAGAACGCTGTCTTCATATCCATTTGCTCGATTTCCCAATTGAATCGGACCACAATTGCTAACACTATCCTTATCGTCTTGTATTTCACAACTGGTGAGATTATTTCGGTGAAATCTATGCCTTTTCTTTGTGTGAACCCCTTCGCCACCAGCCTAACCTTATACCAGAGTTCATCCCCTAGAGTGTTCCCTTCTTTGATCTTGTAGATCCACCTACAATCCACAACTCTCTGTTTTTCTGGTTTGGGCACCAATTCCTAAGAATTGTTCTTCCTCAAAGAATCTATTTCTTCCTCTATAGTTAGTTGCCACTTTGACGAATCCTTACATTCCATGGCATCTATGTAAGTTTCTGGTTCAACCTCTCCTTCTGAATAAGGAGCTGCTACATTAGCACCAGTAAAACCATATCTTAAAGGTTGTCTGACCACCCTCCTTTCCCCGGTCCCTTGTGAGCTGATAGTCATTCTGACTTGCTGCATCATCCCCTTCTAGTTCAGCCTCCTCTTGAGTGTCCTAAGCTTGGCCTTCATCAATGGGCTCTACTTGACCTGAACCCTCTTACCATCCTTGCTCTACCTGAACTGAATTTTCCTTGATGCTATGCTCCACAAATTCCGGACTGGTTTGCTCACTATTCCCTGCAGGGTTAGTTTTCTCCAAATAGGGAAATAACAATTCATTAAAAATGATATCCCTACTTACTACGAGTTTCATTCCTTTTGATTTAAGGACCATAACTTATAACCCTTAACCCCATCACCATATCCTAGAAACACACATTTTCTAGACCTTGGGTTAAGTTTATCATCCTTTTGATGTGCAAATGCAGCACATCCAAAACTCCTAAGGTTGCTTAACTCAGGGGGTTTCCCACCCCACATCTCCATGGGAGTCTTAAGGTTTAAAACCCTAGAGGGTGATCTATTAACAAAATATACAACAGTAGACACAGCTTCCCCCAAAAAATATTTTGGTAAACCAGACCCAATTAACATGCACCTAACCTTTTCTATAAGAGTCCTATTCATCCTCTCAGCAACTCCATTTTGCTGAGGGGTTTTCACAATTGTTCTATGTTTTAGAATCCCGTTTAATTAACAAAATTTATCAAAATCCTTATTAAAAAATTCTAAGCCATTATCAATTCTTAATACCTTAACTACCCTGCCCATTTGAGTCTCCAGCAACTTTTTCCGTACCACAAATTTGTTCAAAGCATCTAATTTATTTTTAAGCATATAAACCCAAACATTTCTTGAACAATCATTAATTAAAGATAGAAAGTAACGATTACCTCCCAGTGTTGGTGTTCTTGCTGGTCCCTAAAGATCCGCATGAATGTAGTCGAGAATCTCCTTAGATTTGTGCACTCCGATGTTGAAGCTGACCCGATGTTGCTTCCCAAGAACGCAACTCTCACAGAAATCAAGTTTCTCTATCTTGTCACCATCAAGTAGACCATTCTTGCTGAGAACTTGCAGCCCCTTTTTGCTTATATGTCCCAAGCGATTGTGAAAAAGTACTGCCTTATCCATCTCAGCCATCAAGCTTGCTGCTTGATCCTTGATTTCTGTCTCTCGGATCATCTCATAGAGACCATCCTTTATTACTGGTTTGATCACTATCAAAGATCCCTTGGTTTCCTTGATCTTTCCTCCCTCTGTTTTGTATGTGTACCCCATGGAATCTAGTTGCCTCAATGAGATCAAGTTTCTTCTCAAATCCAGGAGATACCTCACATTCCGTAGTAGCCTTGTGACTCCATCAAACATCCTTAATTCGATGTCTCCTATCCCCCTCACTTGGCAAGAAGTATTATTCCCCAAGAAAACCTTTCCATCATTAATTTCCTTGAAATTCTTGAACCAATCCTTGTAAGGGCACATGTGATAAGTGCACCCGGAATCCAGGATCCATTTCTCGCTGCCTTGCCTCCTACTCACATTTGAGCACACAACAAGAACATTATCTTGCTATTCTCCTTTGGCAACCAATCTCTCCATTGTTGGTATGGCTTCTTCCTCTCTCATCCAATAACTTCTTCTTGCAATCTTTCTTGAAATGACCATCCTTATTGCAGTAGTAGGATCTCTTTCTTCAAAATCTTGGTTTGGAATGCGTTTTCCCATAGCTCTACCCTCTACCCTTTGATTTCTCCTGGTAGTTGCCATGGATGCTACCGCCATTCTGAGTTGCTGGCCTTCGTCTAACGAACAACCCTTCTCCACTTGATGCTTCCCTAATCTTGGCTTTGAAATCATGAGCCCTTATAGCATTGATCACAATTTCTTTAGTTAGTGTATCTCTTTATTAGGATCCTTTTTAAAAGCAAATATTCATTTAAGAAGATTAATCTTATTAGGGAAAGTCTTGGTAAGAAATAACTCATCTAATTTCTTCCAAATGACAGCTGGATTTTTCGAGTCTCTGCACTCCCTTGTGACACTATCCAAGTTATGCAAAAAGATGGTGCTATACACCATCTTCTTCATCTCAATCTGCTGGACTTCCGTAATACTTGCTGGAAAAGCGTCATCTTCTCTAATAGCCAAGTCCACCTTCTGTTGCATAAGAACAGCCTTGATCTTCTCCTTCCAAAGGGCAAAATCTCCCTTTCCATCAAACTTCTCAACAATGAAGTTTGAACCCATCTTACGGAGAAAATCTCAGATTTATGCAGCACCCACAATTGCTTTCCAACTTCTTCTAAATCTCAAGAACACGATCGAAGATTGATCTCAATATCGTTCTTGAATCACCCAAGAAGATAATCTTTGATTCTTGGAGTCTTGCTCTGATACCTTCTGTTCTAGCTCCGATACCCGCTCACTAAAGCTCTGATACCACTGTTGGGAAACCACCTCAAGATGCCTAGGTGGTGATCTTCCAAACACTCAAGTCAAGAATGACTTGTAATAGAACCGAAACAAAGCAGGAATCAAACCAATCAAAGAAAGAACACAACGATTGTTATCGAGGTTCGGCAATGTACCTACGTCCTCGTGAGCTCCTCCGAACCCTCTCCACAAAATTAATGAGTTCTTACAAGTTACAACAACACCTCTTCAAGAAACCTCTAGTTCTTAAAGAATGAAAGAAAAGAAAAGAAAGTGATAAGGACTTGAGTTACCCTGGAATTTTCCCCGAGAAAATTCCACTTACAAGGCCCTTGAATCCCCAATCTATATTACTCTCTTTCTAAACAACCAACCTCTCTACAATGAGTCTCTCTTGTGTTTGTGTCTTTGTACTCTTACAATTGATCTCACTTTCATATTCATATGTTATTTTGAATTGCACCTAGATGACCCTTTATATAGGGCAACAACTTCTTGGCTAATCTTTGAAGTCAATCTCCACCCTTAGAACTTGAGAACAATCAATCATAGCCCTTCAACAAATCTAATTTATCCTATGCATTTTGATCAAGACTCACGCATAAATCCAAAATGTTGATGAGAGTGTGATGAGAGTCATAAAATGCATCATTACAGTACTTAATTGTTAGCATTTTAGGGTTGATCTAGGTTTGAATTGCACTTTTATACCTTAACAACTCTAAAGTGTGATGTTGTTGAGGTGTTATTGAGTTCGATTGATTTCTTTTATAGATTTGTCCATTACTGCGGTATTGTCATTATGATATATTGTCGTTTCTTGATAATCTATAAGTTAGGTCATGTGTGCTTGAAAGCAAAGAGTATTTCATAACAATTACATTAGGGTTCATATATGGGCTTTAATTGAATATTTGCCGATTGCTTGTTTGGGAGGTGAAACTTGCAATCGAGATAAAAACAACTTAATCAAGAATAGAATAAGGAAATGAACCTAGGGAGCATTCCCGGATCCTTGTTGTTCTCTATTATATTTACCCAATTATTTCACACTACTTCAAACTCAGATTTTCTCGTTTAACTTTTATCGTTCGTTTTAAGGTTTGAATTTTCTCTTGTAGTTAGTTTGTCTCCCTGTGGAATCGACACCCCAAAGCCGTGCTACAACTACCATGTTATGTTTTGGGCGTAATCAAATTTTGGCGCAGTTGTCGGGGAGATGCGCTTAAGTACAAGGAAGATTGTCAACCTTGAGACATGACGGTAGAAGAATTGTAAATAGTTTTTCTTTTCAGCTGCTGTAAAGGCGGTAGCTTCGTTCCTTCTTTTAGCTTGTTGCATTATTTTTTTCCTTCTTTCTTTTTATAGTATTTTTTTATTATTGTTATTTTTTCTAAGTTTTGATTTTTCTGATTTTTTTATTCTGTTTTATTTATTTCCTCTCTGATTCATATGGTGTATGCTTAGACCGAGAGATTTGCAAGGTAGATTCATTAAAGGATCCAAAAATATAATTTCTCTCTTCTTCCATGTCCGTTAGTGAAACCTTGCCTAGATCAAACCATAGTGCCCCCACCATTAGAGAATTTAGAGGATTTTAACATGGTTGGTAACCCTAATGAGAATGTTGCTACGACACTTCAGGATTACCTCCACCCTACACGCACAACCACACCATCATGCATCATGTTTCCAGCCAATACTCGCCACTTAGAGTTTAAAACAGGGATGATACAGTTACTCCCTACATTTCATGGCTTGGATAATGAAAACCTATATGTGCACATTAGAGAGTTTGAGGAAGTAGTTGCGACTTTTCATAGTCAAGATGAAACTCATGACATTGTGAAACTTAAGTTCTTTCCTTTCGCTTTGAAGGATAGAGCTAAGAGTTGGCTATACTCACTTAGACCACGATCTATTGGGTCGTGGACTGAGATGACTTGGATCTTCTTTAATAAATACTTTCCCCAACATAAGACCAATGCTCTAAAAAAGCAAATCTCCACCTTTGCACAAAAGGATAGTGAGACTTTATATCAGTCTTGGGAGAGATTTAAAGAGTTGTTGAGTATGTGCCCTCACCATGGGTATGAGAGTTGGCACTTAGTGAGCTATTTTTATGAGGGATTTACATATAGGGAGCGCCAATTTGTGGAGATGATGTGTAATGGTGAGTTTTTAGAAAAAGATTCTGATGAGGCCATAGAGTACCTTAATGAGCTTGCTGAAAAAGCTCACACTTGGACTGGACCTAGTGCTACTGAAAGCACAAACAGGTCACGACCTATAGGGCACCCAAATGGTGGTGAAATTTACCATCTTAGGGAAGAGGATAACCTTAAGGCTAAGGTCGAGATGCTCACTAGGGAACTAGAGGTGTTAAAGACTAAGAGCTTAAAGCCAACACACGTAGCTAATCATGCAAAATCTTTGAAACCATGTTTTGTGTGTGGCGAGGTAGATCATCTCGCCCAAGAATGCCCCACATTTGCTGAGATGAGAGGTATGTATGAGGAACAATGTAATGCCTTAGGCATATACAAGAAGCCTTTGGCACCCTTCTCTGATACTTATAATCTGAGATGGCGAAATCACCCCAATTTCAGTTGAAAGTCTGAAAACCAGCAGCTTGAACAACCCCCTGCACCATATCTTCAACCATATCATGCACCTGTATCTTCTAGGAGTTTTTTAGAAGACACTTTACATGCTTTTATTGAGGCACAGGGTAAGACTAATCAAAGACTTGAATCTTTAATTACACAAGCTGTTGAAGAAACTAAAGAGATAAAGAGCCAAGCGTCCAAGTTAATGAGCTACTTAGGTGTGACTGAGTGAGGTAAGTTCCTCTCTCAAGCTTAGTCCACACCCATGGTCAAAACCTAGCGCAACAGAATTTGAAGGAGGTAAATGCCATTGTGACACAAGGTGTTAAGTCATTACATATCCCAACAACGAAAAAATCAGAGGATGTGGACGAAAGCCACCAAGCATACATGATTGACTCATTCATGGAAAAGGTCCAGCACCTTAATCCATTGGAGTCCAGCCTCACCCATTGCTTCACAAGAGCATATATCGAGCCAGAATTTATAGATGTTACTAATGACATCGTTGAGGCCTCTCCAAAGCATACAAACACCAAATTTGGCAGTGAAACAGTGACTGGTGCATTCAACCTATGTTTGTCTAAGAGGAAATAAGGGCGTCTGGCTGAAGACATAAAACTTAACACTCATGGGAGGCAACCCAGAGCATATACTTTTATTTTTCTTGTTTATTATTAGTATTTTGTTATTTTCCAGTATTAACTTCGTATTTCTTTTTCAGAGACAAATATACGAAGCAGTTCAAATGGTGGTGCACAATTTTTAGCTTCTGTGCACTTATGACTACAAAGGGAGTTTCCTTTACTCTTTCTTTTACATTGAGGTCAATGCAATTTTTAAGTTGGGGTGGAGGAAATGCATCTCTTTGTTTCCATACATTTTTTTTCCACTGAACTGCTTGGTGTCATTCTCCCTTTTTGTTTTTTTAGCATGATTTTTGTTAGCCTTAGAGTTAATTCACATGTCAATGATATGAGCTTAATTGAGATAGTAGATAGCATTTAGAAGAAGTTAAATTTTTCTTCGGTTTGAAATTAATTAAGTATCAATCTTCATTTGGTTTGAGACTCTAGTTTGTGGTAAGATTGTATGATTAGTCTTAAACATTTAGAGAAGTTTTATGTGTGATTGTTTTGTGAATATTTTTGCGGTCTCGAAAAGCTTTAGAACTTACTTGATAACCACTTGAGGTGAATTCCTAGAATGAACATTACTTAGGATATGATATAGGCTATTTTTGAACCGTTTGAGCCTATCAAACCTACCATTGCTATATTTACCACTAGTCACCTATTTGAGCCATTTTTCTTGAAAACGAATTTGAGCCTTATTTCTTTCAATAGCCCATTTACTCACCTTTATGAGCCTAAGAAAATATTTTATCCTTACCTTTCTCTTAAAAGAACTTAGCTATACACATTTGTTGAGGAGCACTTAAAAGGAGTAAGGATGGGAATATGAGAAAATATCACTACCGTAACCCAAGTACATTAAAGGAGATAAGTTGGGGGTTATGGAAAAGAAAAGAAAAATGAAAAAGGAGGTGAATGGGCCTATGCCAAAATACAAAAGAAAATAAAAGAAAAGAAAAGAGAAGTGAATTATGGCAAAGAAAAAAGAAAATTGGTGATTTAAGAAAAATGCTCGAAAAATGGTTGAAAAAGTTAGGTGTTGAAGTAAGGTTACTTAGTGCTTAAAAGTGGTTGTGTTTAAAGCTAAGAGATTGAGTTCTTTTACTTGTGAATCCTTCCCATTCTTTCTTAACCTTTACCTTAGCCTAACATTACAAGCTTATTAAAGACCTATTGATCCAATGTAATGTGATTTTTCTACAATAGTGGAGAGAGGTTTGAAATGTAAGCCTATGGAGCTTGTTTTTGTAATTGACGTCATGAAATTTATCATGTTTTAGAGGCCAAGACTTATATTCACGAATCTTATGCATAAAATCATCTGGATGTTCGGATTAATAGATTGTGGTAAGATAGATGCTAAGAGTCAATAACGATTTTAAGATTGATGTTTGGATTACTTTCGAATTTGGGTGAATTTAAATGATTCTATGTGTTGTGTGTTGTGTGAAATTTTTGAAACAAAAGTGAATTACTCTTGGTTTAACACTAATATTGCTTTACTTTGTTTTGATTCCCATCGTAGAATTCATCTCTTGTTTTTGCTTGAATTGCTAGGGACTAGCAATAAGCCAGTTGGGGGTTATGATGAGAGTCATAAAATGCATCTTTACAGTACTTAATTGTTTGCATTTTAGGGTTGATCTAGGTTTGAATTGCACTTTTATACCTTAACAACTCTAAAGTGTCATTCTTGGATCATTGATTTATTTCGATGCATTTTCAAGTACTTTAAGTTCAAAAGAGATGGAAAAGCTATCATTGCTTGAAGTACAATGACTCAATGAACACTGGAGTGAAGGTTCACAAGCACTTGGAAAGGAGTTTCACTAAATTGCCAGAATTGCCCGTACAGATCAATCATCATTGCAAATTAAACTGTATTGATGCAAGAAGAACTAGGATATGAGCCATATATGCTTAGAAAGATCCGGAAGTCTATTTTCTGGAGAATTTTACGGCTCTTCAAAATGATTTTCCTAGAGAAAGTAATGGCAGTTTTAGTAGAAAAAGGTCATGCCTCCAGAACAGCACCAGCCAGCACTGTGGTGCCTAGAGCCTCCACATCTTGAACCACCAGCGAGGACCGCAGCGCCCATAAAGGAGCACTGCAGCGCGCACACATTTTTATTCTCTGAGCTTTGACCTAATTAGGATTTTAATGACTTTTTAAACCCTAAAACACCCTTGGACCTTGTGTATTATAAATAGACCACTTAGGGTTTGATATGATTATTATTAAAGACATGTTTTTGAGAGGCTGAAGGCCAGTGAAAACCTCATGAAGGTTGCCACACTCTCCCCCATGGCCAACTAATCTCTAAGCAAGGCAAAGAGATGAATCCCTAGGTGTAGTTGTTCTTATTTTCTAGTCTTGATTCATTGTAGTTTGGATTTATTATCATTAAACATTGATATGATTTACTTTTTAATCTAATTAGAAGATTTCCCCTTAATCCAGTGATTGAATCTTTCTCCCCCATATAAGTTTAGTCATGCTCTTCTTATGTGATGTTGTTGAGGTGTTATTGAGTTCGATAGATTTCTCTTATAGATTTGTCCATTACTACAGTATTGTCATTATGATATATTGTCATTTCTTGATAATCTATAAGTTAGGTCATGTGTGCTTGAAAGCAAAGAGTATTTCATAACAATTATATTAGGGTTTATATATGGGCTTTAATTGAATATTTGTCGATTGCTTGTTTGGGATGTGAAGCTTGCAATCGAGATAAAAACAACTGAATCAAGAATAGAATAAGGCAACGAACCTAGGGAGGATTCCTGGACCCTTGTTGTTCTCTATTATATTTACATAATTATTTAGCACTACTTCAAACTCAGATTTTCTCGTTTAACTTTTCTTGTTCGTTTTAAGGTTTGCATTTTCTCTTATAGTTAGTTTGTCTCCCTATGGAATCGACACCGCAAAGCCGTGCTACAACTACCGTGTTATGTTTTGGGTGTAATCTCTCTCTAAACAACCAGCCTCTCTACAATGAGTCTCTCTTGTGTTTGTGTCTTTGCACTCTTACAATTGATCTCAGTTTCACTTTCACATGTTATTTTGGATTGCACTTAGATGACCCTTTATATAGGGCAACAACTTCTTGGCTAATCTTTGAAGTCAATCTTCACCCTTAGATCTTGAGGATAATCAATCATAGCCCTCAACAAGTCTAATTGATCCAGTGCATTTTGATCAAGCCTTTTGCATAAATCCAAAATGTTGATGAGAGTGCATCAGGTGTGCTTCAAGCTGCAGCCCAGAACAGGGCAGGCAGTGGCTCAAGCCAGGGGACATTTCCTCCTTCTTTTGGGCACTGCGGCACACCTTCCTTGAGGTGCGGCACACACCTGTGCGTGAACCTTTCTCCTTGCTGGAAGGTGAGGTGTGGACTTCCTGGGGTGTGGCGCACACCTATGTGTGAACTGTTCTCCTTGCTGGAAGGTGAGGCACAGACTTCCTGGGGTACAGCGCACACTTGGGGCTGAAGCTGAATTTTTCCTCTTTAGTCCTTAGACAAATCCCAACAGACTTCACAAAAATTTTCTCACCGGTTCACAAAGTGGAGGAAATGATGAGTGTCCTCATCTATGTCGATGATATGCTGTTGGTTGGTAACAGCAGGGAGAGGATAGAAAGGTTGAAGTCTCAACTCAGTTCAGAGTTTGAGAGGAAGGATCTTGGCCTTGCACAAATGATCCTTGGGATGAGTATAATTCGGGAAAGGAAGAGAAACAGGTTAAAGGTTTCTTAGTCTTCCAACATAGAAAAGATGGTGTCTATGGAAGATGGTAAACCAATGAAGATTCCCTTTGCTAGTCATTTCAAGTTCTCTAGCGAATAATGTCCTGGAATAGATGAAGAGAAAAAGGAAATGGAGAAGGTCCCTTACTCTAGTGCGGTTGCATCAGTCATGTTCATGATGGTAAGCACTAGACCCGACATTTCTCAGGCAATTAGTGTTCTCAGTAGATTTGTGAGTAATCCCACAAAGGAGCTTTGGCTTGGGATGAAGTGGTTGTTGAGGTACTTGAAGGCTCAGTTGCAGTTGGTGGTAGCACTCGCAACAATTGGGGCATAGTATATAGCAGCAACGGAAGCGGTTAAGGAGGCTATGTGGTACAAAGGGTTGTTAGAAGAGTTGAAGGTCCTAAAAGAGCAGATGGTGGATAGCCAAAGTTCATTGCACTTGTGTAAGAACCTGGTGTTCCATGAGAGGATTAAGTATATGGATGTTTGGTATCATTTCATTTAGGAAATTGTTACGAAAGGATGCATTCATATGGACAAAGTCGCAATGGAAAAAAATCCTCCAGATTTAGGTACCAAAGTTCTACCTCTAAGCAAGTTCAATCATTGCCTTGGACTTCTTAGGATTGGAGACGGATGATATTGTGACTCAAGTTGAGTTTGGATCCTGAGTTCTCTGCACAATGGGTTCGGGTTTAGTTGCTTAGACAAAGGTAGAGATTGTTGGGATTTGTCTAAGAACTAAAGAGAGAAAAATTCAGCATCAGATGCAGGTGTGCACTGCGGCACAGGAGGTGTGTGCTATGGCCTCCAGGAAAGGAGCAAAGGTGGAGGTGCTCCCTCCAAGTGTGCACCAGCAACTAGATGTGGTGTGCCCTGTTGTGTGCAACGTCCAGCCCTGTTTTAGGCCGCGACGCTAGGCACACCTGATGCTTCCTGATCAGCACTTTGGAATGGTGCGTGGGAATTGGTTAAAATGCACAGGATCACTTAGATTTGTTGAAGGGCTATGATTGATTGGTCCTCAAGATCTAACGGTTGAGATTGTCTTCAAGATTGGTTCAAGAAGTGGTTGCACTATATAAAGGATCATCTATGAGCAATTCAATGTGCAAAGTGTGTGTGAAATAGAACACATGGTGTGTGAGAGTGAAAAGATACAAAACACACAAGAGAGACTCATTCAAGAAAGGCTGGTTATTTAGAGAGAGAGAGTAGTATGGATTGGGGATTCAAGGGCTTTGTAATTGGAATTTTTTTGGGGAAAATTCCAGGTAAACACTTAGTCCTTATCACTTTCTTTTTCTCTTCTTTCATTCTTCAAGAATAAAAGGGCTTTTGAAGAGGTGTTGCTATAATTGTAAGAACTCCATTGATTTAGTGCAGAGAGCTCAGAGAAGCTCACGGGGACGTAGGCACATTGCCGAACCTCGATAACAATTGCTTATGTTCTTTCTTTGATTGTTTGATTTCTATTCTGTCCAAATCATTGTGGATTTGGGGTGTTTGGAAAGATCACAACATGGGATTCTGCAAGAAGGTGATTTTCCAACATGTTATATGTGGAAGACTACATAAGCTATAATCAAGAGAGGTTAAAACACCCATTACACTTGTCGACGGGGCTTCTTTTTCTAAGCCCAAGGGCAAGAATGTCTTAAAGAAGAAAAAGAAACCATTAAAAGTAAAAGTGAGGGGTCAGTAAGGCTATTTCATCAAAAGCTAGGAAGGATTAGGAACATTGCTTTTGTTATTGAAAATATGGACTATAGAAGAGAAACTACAAGGATCACCTTGCAAGACAAGCCTTTGAAAAGCATGTCTCTGTTATTCTTCGATGAAATTAACTTAATAGTTAATAATGCTTCTACTTGGGTATTAGATATCAAGTATGGTTCTTGCATTTGCAATATTTTACAAGCATTGAGAAAAACAAGAAACTAAGTAAAGAAACGCCAGCCTTTGCCTTGGAAATAGAGCAAGCATCGCTACATTAGTCATAAAGACTTATTACTTAGTTTTACCATTTAGAAGTAGAAAGAAAAATTTATCATATTGGAAAAAAAGGAAAGGAGATAATGATTTAAATCATTCCTATATGTGAAACTCAAGACTATGTTATATTAACGAGGATAGTGCAAACAAGTTTTCAAAATATGGAAACTTAGATTTATCATATTTTGAAACCTATCCAACCTGTGAAGCTTGTCTCATGGGAAACATGACTAGATCTCCATTTAGTGAACATAGAGAAAGAGTCGTAGATGTATTAGGGTTATTACACACTCATGTGTGTTGGTCCCTAACAGTTAATGCTAGAAGAGGTTACTCCCACTCCATTACCTTTATCGATGATCACTCAAGGTATAAGTTTGTGTACTTAATGAAGTATAAGTTGGAATCATTTAAAAAGTTCAAAGAATTCAAGAATGAAGTTGAAAAGAAAATTGGGAAAGGTATTAAAGCTCTTCGATTTGATCAAAAAGGGGAATACCTGACTGATAATTTTCTCAATTATCTCAAAGGAGAATGGGATTCTCTCTCAGTGGACTCCTTTAGGAATACCATAGTTGAATGATGTGTATAAAGGAGAAATCATACTCTATTAGATATGGTACGATCCATGATGAGTTACACTAAACTTCCTATATCCTTATAGGGAAATACTATCATAACTGCTACATATTTATTGAACATGGTTCCCTCAAAGGAAGTACATAAAACACCATATTAGATATGTAAATGGAGGAAACCCAATCCTAAACACATTAAAATTTAGGGTTGTCCTGCTTTTGTAAAGAAGGTATATACAAAAAAGTTGGGACTAGGTCTAGCAAATGTAGATTTCTGGGATATCATAAAGAAAGTTTAGGATATTATTTCTATCATCCTAAAAAAAGTGTTTATCTCAAAGTATGCTACCTTTCTCGAAAAAGAGTTTATCCTATAAAGGAGCAATGGAAGAAAGATAGATTTTGATGAAATGTCACAAGAACCACAACCTTAAACTATTCAAATTGAGGAACCTGAATCAATAGATCTTCATATTACATAACCAGTTCATAGATCTTGCATAATAACTAAGACTCTGGATGATAGTAGTATGCTCTACAAGCACATAGCATTTGATGTTATGGACATACTACTTGTAATGAATCTTATTAATTTACTGATAATAAAATATTATTATTGGTATTTATCTTATTTATCATGTTTATTACAAATTACTGTATGTACATTATATGATAAAAACCATACAATAAGAGAAATGGAAATAAGCACCATGATGAGATAATGCTAGTGAGATGTATTTCCCTAAGCTTTATTCTTAAATTTTACTAATCACAGGATCACTAAGAAGGAAAATAGTGAATCTAGATAGATTAGTACATACTATATTTTCTCAAAGAGTTGGGGTGATTGATCTCACGATCACTAGTGTATGAGACACTAAACCAATTTATGTAGGTGGTTGATAGAGAACATATAAATTGAACTGACTTGACTAAGAAATTCCTAATGGATATTTTATTGGCTATAAATATGAATTCTTACATTGCCGTTGTTTAAGTGATCCTTAGACTTGAGGCACCATGGATATATTATGTATGGGTCATCATGCTTTGATGCTACCTAAATGTGATTCTAATCATGGGTCACAAAAGGGTAGAAATTAGGTATGACCACTTATGTGTGGAGGTATGTGAGTGTCCAATGAAGGATCCGTCACTCTTAGTAAAAGATAGAGAATGTCCTATGTGATCTAATTAAGTCATGCCTTGGAAATTCCTTGGCTAATATGGGGTGATAAATAGAAAGCAGTTTTTAATTTCACCATTTAAGTAATAGACTTGAGATCTAGATACATATAATTGAATAATTAAGGTTTGACAATAAATTCATGCCTTAAGTTTAATCAGGGACATTGTATGATGGAATGGTTGAATAATATGGTAACTAACAATGGAAAAGGTTCATGAATTAGAATTAAAAGGAATTTTAATTAATTTGATGAGATCCAATTGTTACATAAATATTACGACCTACTGCCATCGCAATATTGAACCTAAGAGGTCACACATAATTGGGCAATTACAAGAACAAGGAAAATTATTGGGCTAATAGAGAGATTTCTAAGAATTAATTAAACCAAGTGTTTATTTGCAATTTTAGAAATTCTAGAGCATTTAGGAGTAAAGGCTCGATACAAAGGTTCTATTTGATAGAAATCCTTAGGGAACACAATTGTTATGAGATAAAAGATCAGATTTTTGTCTCTCTTTCAAAAAGATGAAAACCTAGAGCCATAACTCACATAAGGAATTTGACCAGCCTTGTGTTCTTTCTCACATAGTGTTTGACATCCCAGAGAAAAAGATCCTTGTTCTTCATTGCTCGTGTGGATACACATAGAGGTTAGACGCTTGAATGGCTCATGGATCATTTTCAAAGAACAACAAGAATCTCCATCAAAGGTAAACGGATATAACCTTGTATGGAAATATCATTTAGATCATCATTCTATTAGATTAATAGAGAATGAATTTGGAATCCCTAATCTATACTACTCTCTCTCTAAACAACCAGCCTCTCTACAATGAGTCTCTCTAGTGTTTTGTGTCTCTGCACTCTTACACTTGATCTCACATATGATGATGTTTTCTCTTATGATTGAAGCTAGGTGACCCTTTATATAGTGCACCAACTTCTTGAACCAATCTTGAAGTCAATCTCAACCCTTAGATCTTGAGGACCAATCAATCATAGTCCTCCAACAAGTCTAAGTGATCATGTGTATTTTAATCAAGTCCCACTCACCAGGAGAAGAGTGTTGAAACTTGGCTTCAGGTGTGCTTGGAGCCACGGCCCAGAATAGGGTAGGCCGCGTCTCAGAGGAGGAGAGAACTAGGCTGCCATGCTGGAGGCCGTGGCTTGGGTGGCCTGTGCCGTGGCGCACAGGATAGTGCCACAACGCGCACACCTTGGGCCGCGGTGCGCATGGAGGGGCAAATCATCTGGACTTTCTGTGGGCTATAGTGCCCAAGGCTAGGCCATGGCGCACACCTATGACTTGATGCTGACTTCAACTTGTTTAATTCTTGGACAAATCCCAACAAATCTTTACCTTTGTCTAAGAAATTAAACCCAAACCCATTGTGTAGAGAACTTAGGATCCAAACTCAACTTGAGTCACTATATCAACTGACTCCAATCCTAAGAAGTCCAAGGCAGTGATTGAACTTACTTAGAGGTCGGACTTTAGTACCTAAATCTGTAGGATTTTCTTTTGTGGCCACCTTGTCTACATGAATGCATCCTTCCATAACATTTTCCCGAATGAAATGGTACTAAACATCCATATGCTTTGTCCTCTCATGGAACACCAGATTCTTGCACAAATGCAACACACTTTGGCTATCCGAATACACCACCAACTGCTCTTTTAGTACCTTCAACTCTTCCAACAACCCTTTGCACCACATAACCTCCTTAATGGCTTCTGTTGTTGCTATGCACTCAGCCTAGATTATTGAGAGTGCTACCACTGGCTGCAATTGAGCCTTCCAACTTACACAACATCCGTTTAAGTTGAAGAAGTATGAGGTAATTGATCTTCTTTTATCCTAGTCTACTCCATAGTCCGTATCAGTATAACCCTCTAGACAGATGGACTTACCCCTCTTCTCATAAACCAGGCCCACATCTGGGCTTCCCTTCAAGTACCTCAGCAACCATTTCATCCCAAGCCAATGCTCTTTTCCAAGATTACTCATAAACCCGCTGAGGACACTTATTGCATGAGCATTGTTGGGTCTAGTGCTTACCATGGTGAACATTACAGATCCAACCGCACTAGAGTAAGGGACCTTTTCCATTTCCTTCTTCTCCTCATCCATTTTCGGACATTGATCGCTGGAGAACTTGAAATGACCAGCAAGGAGAACCTTCACTGGTTTGCTATCTTCTATAGAAAACTTAGATATCATCTTTTCTATGTAAGAAGTCTGAGAAATCTTCCCGGATTATACTCATCCTAAGGATCTTCTATGCATGGTCAAGATCCTTCATCTCAAACTTCTTACTGAGTTGAGACTTCAATTTTTCTATGCATTAGAATGACTTGTAATGAACAGATATAGCAGTCAAGCAAAGAAAGAACACAAGCAATTTGTTATCGAGGCTCGGTAATGTGCCTACGTCCCCGTGAGCTTTCCGAGCTCTCTACACTAAATCAATGGAGTTCTTACAATTACAGCAACAACTCTTCAAGAATCCTCTTGTTCTTGGAGAATGAAAGAAGAGAAAAAGAAAGTGATAAGAACTAGTATTTCCCTAGAATTTTCCCCAAGAAAATTACACTTACAAGCCCTTGAATCCCCACTCTATACTACTCCCTCTCTAAACAACCATCCTTTCTACAATGAGTCTCTCTTATGTTTTGTGTCTTTGCACTCTTACACTTGATCTCACATATGATGATGTTCTATCTTATGATTGAAGCTAGGTGACTCTTTATATAGTGCACCAATTTCTTGAACCAATCTTGTAGTCAATTTCAACCCTTAGATCTTGAGGACCAATCAATCATAGTCCTTCAACAAGTCTAAGTGATCCTATGTGTTTTAATCGAGCCCCACTCACCAGGAGAAAAGTGCTGAAACTTGGTTTCAAGTGTGCTTGGAGTCGCGGCCCAGAACAGGGCAGGCAGCGGCTCAGAGGAGGGGAGAACAGGCTGCCATGCTGGAGGTCGCGGTTTGGGTGGCCTGTGCCGCGGCTTGCAGGGCCGTGCAGTAGCTTGCACAACTTGGGCTACGGCATGCATGGAGGGGCAGATCTTCTGGAGTTTCTGTGGGCCACGACGCACACCCATGACCTGATGCTGACTTTAACTTGTTTAATTATTGGACAAATCCCAACAATCAAAATCCTTATCATATTGTAATTATGAATTCTAATGAACAAATAATTTTAATCATATTTGGAATAGGATTAAGAAAAGTTTCTAAAACCTAATGGGATTAGGAATGCAATCTAAAAATAAAGGTCATAACTAGAATATAATTCATTTTATTCATTTATGCAAATTAATAGTATTAGTGGATAACTATTGGACCTAGACCTTAATATTTGGTAAAATTTAAGGTTATTATTTTTTTTTCAATTTTATATAGGGCTTGCATACCTCGCTTTCTCTTTTTTATCTCAATGTAAATTTCTATCTCTCTCCAATGTAATTTCCCTTTTCACTTTTGATCAAGGTTTCTTATGTATATTTGATGTATATAAAGTTACTTAGAGTTAGATAGGACTTATTGAGATGAATCGAGGAGTCCACAAGGACGCATAGTGGCTCGTTTGAAGATTGAAGACCCATAAATGTATGAGATATATTCATGTAATAATTACCTAGAGTTTTACCAAGTCATTTAATTTACTGGCTCAAGTAAATCATGCTTAGAAAAGCCAATAGTCATCCACTTAGGTTAATATATATACATGTGATGTATAAATGTTATGCATGTAATTGATTATATGTTTGTTATATGTATTTGATGCATCTTTAAATGATGAGATCCAAGCATAAAGACCTAAATCCCTCACGTGAAAATATTTAATATTAATTTGTAAATGAAAATCATCAGGAATGATTATTCATAGTCTTTTAAGACTATAGTCAATATGCGAAGTTTGTTATGTGTGTAAATTTGTTGCGCTACCATAAGGCTTACACCTGCAGGAAAATTATATTGAATATTAAAACATATGATGTACACAAAGTAAACCAATGATATAACTTTGTTGCGCTACCATAAGACTTATATCACCAATTTAAACTTGTGAAGAATGGTGGTTTTGGCTTACCTATAACGCATATAATTTGTTGTGCTACCGTAAGGTTATATGCATTAAAGAGGCTAAATAAAGATTGGGAATTGAATGAGATGAAATTGATAAAATTTATCTACCTATCAAGTACATAATGGTTTCTTATGTTATCGTAAGGCTATAATGTGCAAGTGATAGGATCTTAATACCCACTAGGGAACCTTGCAAAGGCGTTTTTCACTTTCCACCTTAAGAGTTATGGGAATCGAAAAGAATAGTGGGAGGTACCATTTAGATTAAAGACCAAATCGTTATTGTAGTTAAGAAAATGAATAAACACATGTTTTATTTATTATTACATCATAGATCACAATGATTAAACCCATTATCGTGCATACTTGATGCAAACAAGACTAATTAGTCCAATCTCCTAAATTGGTTAAGAGATTTGAGAATTATTCTCAATTCAGAAAAATGACCTATTTTCTTGATAAGTCTCTTCCAGGAACTACTGATGAGAATGTTTTGAAAAAGTAGGGCACTACTTGTAAGAAGTGGTAAGAGGATGACATTTTAGCTATGCAGGTGCTAACATCTATGGCTAATGAGCTTTAGAAGCAATACGACAACATGGAATTTGCTTTTGCAATATTGCTTCACTACAATAGTAGTATGGTCAGCATAACCTCGTTAGGGCTGGATGCCCGAGGGATCATTAATCTAGAAGCATGGATTAAAGATTATCAACGATATCGAGTAATTAGACTAGCTCATTTTAGTATAGGTGCAGAGTTAAGTAGTGACTTAATTGTTGAATCCCTTCTAGACTTATTATCGTAGTATGTTATGAACTATAACATGAACGAGTTTAAAGCTATGCTTCTAGAACTTGTTATATGTTGGAGACTGCAGAAGCTACGATCAAGAAAAGTTAAGACATCCATTATGCTTATTGATGAAGATTATTCCTCTAAAAGAAAATCTCAAACAATAATGAGAAACCATTGAAAGCAATGGGAGGTGTCAACAAGGCTATTTTATCAAAATCCAAGAAAGATAAGGGGCAGTGCTCTCGTTATGGGAAAGATGGGCACTAGAAGAGAAACTGTAAAGATCACCTTGCAAAACAAGCTTTTGGAAGGAAAGTATTGGGATTTTTCTAAGAACTACAGAGGAAAAATTTAGCTTTAGCCTTAGGTGTGCGCGACATCTCAGGAAATTTGCGCCTCACCCTGCAGCAAGTTCAGGAAGACAGCTCTCTAGGCCGCGTCGCACCTCAGCCTCCCCAAGGTGCGGCTTGCCCTGTTCCAAGGTGCAGCGTGAAGGCACACCTGATGGCAATTTTCAGCACTCTTCTTCTAGTGCGTGGTGCATAATCAATACGAACAGGATCACTTAGACTTGATCAAGGGCTATGATTGATTGGTCCTCAAGAACTAAGGGTTGAGATTGACTTCAAGATAGGTTCAAGAAGTGGTGCACTATATAAAGGGTCACCTAGCTTCAATCTCAACAAGAATGTGAAAGGCATAGCTTGTGAAGGTGAGATCAATTATAAGAGTGCAAAGACACAAAACAAGAGAGACTCATTGGAGAGGCTGGTCGTTTAGAGAGAGAGAGTAGTATAGATTGGGGATTCAAGGGACTTGTAAGTGGAATTTTCTTGGGGAAAATTCTAGGGTAACTCAAGACCTTATCACTTTCTTTTCTCTTCTTTCGTTCTTCAAGAACAAGAGGTTTCTTAAAGAGGAGTTGATGTATTATAAAGAACTCATTGATTTAGTGCAGACGTAGGCACATTGCCGAACCTCGATAACAAATTGCTTGTGTTCTTTCTTTCTTTGATTTTTGTTTCTGTTCTGATCATTACAAATCATTCTAGACTTAGGTTTTTGGAAGATCACCACCTGGGCATCTTGAGGTGGTTTCCCAACAGTGATATCAAAGCTACAACAACGAGTATCAGAGTAAGAATATAAGGTATCAGAGCAAGACCCCAAGAATCAAAGATCAACTTCTTAGGTGATTCAAGAACGGAGTAGAGATCAAGATCTGATCTTGTTCTTGAGGGTGATTCAAGGATGGTATTAAGATCAATCTTTGATCGAGTTCTTGAGATTTAGAATAAGTTGGAAAGCAATTTTGGGTGCTGCATAAATCTGGAATTTTCTCTGCAAGATGGGTTCAAACTTCATTATTGAGAAGTTTGATGGAAAGGGAGATTTTGCCCTTTGGAAGCGGAAGATCAAGGCTGTTCTTATGCAACAAAAGGTGGACTTGGAGATTGGAGAAGATGACTCTTTTCCAGCAAGTATCACCGAAGTCCAACGGATTGAGATGAAGAAGATGGCATATAGCACCACCTTTCTGCATATCTTGAATAGTGTCACAAGGGAGTGTGGAGACTCAGAAGATCCAGCTGTCATATGGAAGAAATTAGATGGGTTGTTTCGTACCAAAACTCTCCCTAATAAGATTTATCTTCTTAAACGAATCTTTCTTTTTAAAATGGATCCTAATAAAGAGTTGCAAGATAATCTTGATGTGTTTAATAAACTAGTTCAAGATTTGGCTAGTTGTAGTATAACATTCCCGGATGAACAATTGGTTGTTATGTTATTGAATTCTCTTCCTGATTATTTTGAAAGTTTAATTAATGCTATTGAATATGAAAGAGATACACTAACAAAGGAAATTGTGATCAATGCTATAAGAGCTCATGATTTCAAAGCCAAGAAAAGGGAAGCATCAAGTGGAGAAGGGTTGTTCGTTATAGGAAAGCCAGCAACTTGAAATGGCAGTAGCATCCATGGCAACTACCGGAAGAAATCAAAGGGTAAAGGGCAGAGCCATTGGAGATCGCATTCTAAATCGAAGTTTGGAGGGAAATAATGCTACTACTGCAATAAGGAGGGTAATTTCAAGAAAGATTACAAGAAGAAGATATTGGATGAGAGAGGAGGAAGCCAAACCAATAATGGAGAGGCTTTGGTTGCTAAAGGAGAATAGCAAGATGATGTTCTTGTTGTGTGCTCGAATGTGAGCAGGAGACAAGACAGTGAGAAATGGATCCTGGATTCTGGGTGCACTTATCAAATGTGCCTTTACAGGGATTGGTTCAAGAATTACAAGGAAACCAATGATGGAAAGGTTTTCTTGGGGAATGATACTTCTTGCCAAGTGAGGGGAATAGGAGACATTCAATTGAGGATTTTTGATGGAGCCACAATGCTGCTTTGGAATGTGAGGTATCTTCCGGATTTGAGAAGAAATTTGATCTCATTGGGGCAGTTGGATTCCATAGGGTACATATACAAAGCAGAGGGAGGAAAGATCAAGGTAACCAAGGGATCTTTGATAGTGATCAAAGTAGCAGTAAAGGATGGTCTTTATGAGATGATCGGAGAAACATAAATCAAGGATCAAGCAGCAAGCTTGATGGCTAAGATGGATAAGGTGGTTCCTTAGCACAATCACTTGGGACATATGAGCGAAAAGGGGCTGCAAGTTCTTAGCAAGAATGGTCTACTTGGTGGTGACAAGGTAGAGAAACTTGATTTCTACGAATGTTGTGTTCTTGGGAAGCAACACTGGGTCAGCTTCAACACCAGAGTGCACAAGTCTAAGGGGATTCTTGACTACATCCATGCGGAGCTTTGGGGACCTGCAAGAACACCAACACATGAAGGTAATCGTTATTTTCTGTCTTTAATTTATGATTATTCAAGAAAGGTTTAGGTTTATTTGCTTAAAAATAAATCGGATGCTTAGAATAAATTTGTGGTGTGGAAAAAGTTGCTGGAGACTCAAACAGGTAGGGTAATTAAGGTGTTAAGAACCGATAATGGCTTAGAATTTTTTAATAAAGATTTTGATAAATTCTGTGAATTAAAATGCATTCTAAGACATAGAACGGTTGTGAAAACCCCTCAGCAAAATAGAGTTACTAGGAGGATGAATAGGACCCTTACGGAAAAGGTTAGGTGCATGTTAATTGGGTTCGGTTTACCAAAATGTTTTTCGGGGGAAGCTGTGTCTACTGCTGCATATTTGGTTAATAGATCACCCTCTAGGGCTTTAGACCTTAAGACTCCCATAGAGATGTGGAGTGGGAAATCCCCTGAGTTAAATAACCTTAGGATTTTTGGATGTGCTACATTTGCACATCAAAAGGATGATAAACTTATCCCAAGTCTAGAAAATGTGTGTTTCTAGGGTATAGTGATGGGGTTAAGGGGTATAGGTTGTGGTCCTTAGAGCAAAAAGGAATGAAACTTATAATAAGTAGGGATGTCATTTTTAATGAATTGTTATTTCCCTATTTGGAGAAAACTAACCCTGCAGGGGATAGTGAGCGAACCAGTCCCGAATTTGTAGAGCATAACAACAAGGAAAATTTAGTTCAAGTAGAACAAGGATGGCAAGAGGGTTCAGACCAGGTAGCACCCATTGATGAAGGCTAAGCTCAGGACACTCAAGAGGAGGCTGAACTAGAAGGGGATGATGCAGCAAGTCTGAATGACTATCAATTCACAAGGGACCAGGAAAGGATGGTGGTCAGACCACCTTTAAGATATAGTTTTGTCGATGCTAATGTAGCAGCTCCTTATATAGAAGGAGGGGTTGAACCAGAAACTTACATGGATGCCATGGAATGTTAGGTTTCGTCAAAGTGACAGCTAGCTATGGAGGATGAAATGGATTCTTTCAGGAAGAACAACTCTTGGGAATTGGTGCCCAAACCAGAAAAATAGAGAATTGTAGATTATAGGTGGATCTACAAGATCAAAAAAGGGAACACTCCAGAGGATGAAGTCTGGAATAAAGCTAGGCTGGTGACAAAGGGGTTCACATAAAGAGAAGGCATAGATTTCACCGAAATATTCTCACCGGTTGTGAAATACAAGACGATAAGGATAGTGTTAGCAATGGTGGTCCAATTTAATTGGAAAATCGAGCAAATTGATGTGAAGACGGCGTTCTTACATGGAGAGCTTGATGAGACCATCTATATGAGGCAACCTAAAGGCTATATGGAAGGAAGGTAGGGAGATTTGGCATGCCAATTGAAGAAATCTCTCTATGGCCTGAAGCAATCACCTCGGCAATGGAATAAGAGGTTAGATTCCTTTGGAACTAGCTTGGGTTTCATGAGGAGGTACTATGATTCGTGCTTATACTATATGGGACACAAGGTGGAGGAAATGGTGATCATCCTCATCTATGTTGATGATATGTTGCTGGTTAGGAGCAGCATAGAGATGATAGGAAAATTGAAGTCTCAACTCAGTGAGGAGTTTGAGATGAAGGATCTTGGCTATGCACAGAGGATCCTGGGGATGTGTATAATCCGGGAAAGAGAGAGAAACAGATTGAAGATTTCTCAGACTTCTTATATAGAGAAGATGATATCTAAGTTCTCTATAGAAGATAGCAAACCAGTAAAGGTTCCCCTTGCTGGTCATTTCCAGTTCTCCAGTGATCAATGTTCGAGATCGAATGAGGAGAAGAAGGAAATGGAAAAGGTCCCCTACTATAGTGTGGTAGGATCAGTAATGTTCACGATGGTAAGCACTAAACCTAACATTACTCATATAATGAGTATTCTCAGCAGGATTATGAGTAATCCTGGAAAGGAGCATTGGCTTAGGATGAAGTGGTTGCTGAGTTACCTGAAGGGAAGCCCAGATGTGGGGCTAGTTTATGAGAAGAGGGGTAAATCCATCTGTCTTGAGGGTTATGCGGATTCAAACTATGGATCAAACCGGGATAAAAGAAGATCAATTACCTCCTAAACTTAAACAGATGTTGTATAAGTTGGGAGGCTCAGTTTCAGCCGGTGGTAGCACTCTCAACAACCGAAGCTAAGTACATAGCGGCAACGGAAGCCATTAAGGAGGCTCCATGGTGCAAAGGGTTGTTGGAAGAGTTGAAGGTCCTAAAAGAGCAGGTGGTGGTGTATTCGGATAGCCAAAGTGTGTTGCATTTGTGTAAGAATCCAGTGTTCCATGAAAAGACAAAGCATATTGATGTTCGGTATCATTTCATTCGGGAAAATGTTACGAAAAGATAGATTCATGTGGATAAGGTGGCCACGGAAGAAAATCCTATATATTTAGGCACCAAAGTTCTACCTCTAAGTAAGTTCAATCATTTCCTTGGACTACTGAGGATTGGAGTCGGTTGATATAGTGACTCAAGTTGAGTTTGGATCCTGAGTTCTCTGCACTATGGGTTCGATTTTAATTGCTTAGACAAAGGTAAAGATATTTTGGGATTTGTCTAAGAACTAAAGAGGAAAAATTCAGCTTCAGCCCTAAGTGTGCGCTGCACCTCAGGCTGTCCACACCTCACCCTACAGCAAGTTCAAGAAGACAGCTCTCTAGGACACGCCGCACCTCAGCCTCCCTAAGGTGCGATGCCCAGAAAGGTAGCAACTCTCCCTTCTTCCAAGATGTGGCTTGCCCTATTCCAAGGTGTAGCTCGAAGGCACACCTAATGGAAATTTTCAGCCCTTTTTTTTTAGTGCGTGGTGCATGATCAATACGCACAAGATCACTTAGACTTGATCAATGGGCTATGATTGATTGGTCCTTAAGATCTAAGGGTTGAGATTGACTTTAAGATAGGTTCAAGAAGTGGTGTACTATATAAAGGGTCACCTAACTTCAATCTCAACAAGAATGTGAAAGACATAACTTGTGAAAGTAAGATCATTTATAAGAGTGCAAAGACACAAAACAAGAGAGACTCATTAGAGAGGCTGGTTGTTTAGAGAGAGAGTAGTATAAATTGGGGATTCAAGGGACTTGTAAGTGGAATTTTCTTGGGGAAAATTCCAGGGTAACCAAAAACCTTATCACTTTCTTTTCTCTGCTTTCGTTCTTCAAGAACAAGAGGTTTCTTGAAGAGATGTTGTTGTATCTGAAAAGAACTCATTGATTTAGTGCAGAGAGTTTGGAGGAACTCACGGAGACATAAGCACATTGCCAAACCTCGATAAAAAATTGCTTGTGTTCTTTCTTTCTTTGATTTCTGTTTTTGTTATGATCATTACAAGTCATTCTAAACTTGGGTGTTTAGAAGATCACCACCTGGGCATCTTGATGGTGGTTTCCCAACAGAAAGTCTTAGTTTTCCTTTGATGAAATTATGAGTTAATAATACTTCAAGACCTTTTTTAGAGGAAGAAGCTCCATCAATAAGCATAATGGGTGTCTTAAACTTTCTTGATAATAGCTTCATATAACAGGTTCTAGAAGCATAGCTTCAAACTCGTTTATGTTGTAGTTCATAACATATTGCGATACTGAGTCTGGAAAGGATTGAAGAATTAAGTCACTACTTAACTCCACATCCATAGTAAAATGAGCTAGTCAAGCTTCTAAATATAGTTGATCATCTTTAATCACTTATAGATTAATGATCCTCCGGACATCGTTGCCCTAAGAGGTTATACTCACCATACAACTCTTGTAGATGAAGCACTATTGTATAAGAAATTTTTATCCTGTCATATTGCTTCTAAAGCTCATTAGACGTAGATATTAGCATGTAGCTCCTAGCCCACATGTCATTTTACCAATTCTTATAAGTAGCAACCTCTTATTCTAGAACATTCTTAGCAGTAGTTCCTAGAAGCTACTTATTAAGAAACTAGGCCATTTTCGTAGAATTAAGAACGGTTCTCAAATTCCTTAGCCAATCTATGATATTTGATCTATGATGTAACAACAAATAAAATCACCAATTATTCATATTATTAACTACCATAACAATTTGGTTTTTAATCTCAATGATGCCTCCCACTATTCTTTTCGATTCCCACAACCCTTAATGTGGAAAGCAAAAAACCCTTTTAGAAGGTTTCCTAGTGGGGATCAGGATCCTATCACTTGTACATTAGGTCTTATGGTGACACAATAAACTAGTAATATACTTGATAGGTAGAGAACTTTTGTCATTTGCAGCTCATACAATTCCAAATCATAATTTGGCCTCTTAAATGCATATGATCTTATAGTAACACAACAAATCATATCCACTTTAGTTAAGTTAAACCACCATTCCTCACAAGTGTAAATTAGTGATTTAACCCTTGTGGTGACATAAGAAAGCTATATTATTTGTTTACTTTGTGTAAATCACATGTTTTAACAGACAATATAATTTTCCTATAGGTGTAAACACTGTTGTGACACAACAAATTAGCACACATAACAAACTTCGAACATTGTCTATAATGGTGAAAGACTACGAACAATAATTCCTAAGGATTTTTGTTTACAACTTAATATTTAATTAGTTATGCGTAAGGAATTTAGGTATTTACGTTTCGATGTCGTCATTTAAAATGCATTAAATACATTTAATAAAAATATTATCTAATTACATGCATAGCATACATACATCACATGCATATATATTAACCTAAGTGGATGACTATGGACTTTCTAAGCATGATTTATTTGAGCCAAGAAAGTAAATCTCTTGGTCAAACCCTAGGTAATTATTACATGAATATATCACATACATTCATGGGTCTTTAATCTTCAAACAGACCACCATTCTTCCTTGTGCACTCCTTGATTCGGCTCAATAAAATCCTATATAACTCCATTAACTTTACATACATAAAATATACATAAGAAACCTTTATCAAAAGCCAAGGGGAATTACATTAAAGTGAGAGAAAAATTTACATTCAGAGAAATGAGAGAAGGCAAGGTATGCAAACCTCATTTAAAATTGAATAACTAAAAATAATACAATAATTTTAACCAATTGGTAAGGTCTAGGTCCAATAGTCATCCACTCATACAATATGGGGAGCTCATTCTCCTTATTGTAATTTATTTATGTTTTCTTTGATTTAGAAATATTTAAATACCTTGTGTTAGTTCATTAAGACTTAAGTTTAAAGAATGAGGTGGCAAATTGGTTGGAGGACATACTTCAATGGCAGGGGACATTGATAAACCATTTACTTGGGAAAGGTTTAAGGAGGTGTTCTATGATAAATATTTCCAAAAAATTTTTAAGGCTCAATTAGAGAATGATTTCGTTTTCTTGAGACAAAATGCTATGTCGGTGACTCAATATGATGGGAGGTTTATTACTTTGTCTAGATTTGCACTAGATTTAGGTAAGAGGTAAGAGGTTCCTTGATAGTTTGAATTATCTTATTTGGATCATCCTAACTATGCAAGGTTAGTGGACAAAGCACTATGTGTAGAGAAGGATGTAATGGAATTGAAAGGATGTCGAGAATGACAAAAGAGGAGTAGGTCAAAGGGTACCAAGGAAGTTGAATTTATGGGTTCCGAGTCCGAGGTGGTCATCCTTTTCAATGTTTCTTAAAGAGGGCAAGGTATGGGAAATAAACTGTTCAAAATGAACCAAGGTTAACAGGGTGAACCAGCAGCATCTATAGTGCAAAATTCGACAGGGGGAATTAAGAGAATTTTAGGACAATCATTGCCATCAAGAACTCAAGGCAGAGAAGGAAATGCATTAGGTAGAGGAAGTAGTTCTATGTCAGAATTATATCCTAAGAGATGCTTTCAGTGTGGTCAAATAGGTCATCTATCTAGAGATTGCAATGTTAAGTTGTGTCATCATTGTGGTTCAGGTGAACACTTTCTAAAGGATTGCCCGGTGTTACAAAGTGTTGTATTCTTTGTGTGTGGTCAAAGTGGTCATTTAAGTGCAGACTTTTGGTCAAGATTCAAGCCAGCTGATATTGTGAGTACAACTAGGGGCTTCGGAAGGGGCTAAGTGGGTCGAGGTATTGGAGTTGGAGGTGTTAGGGGGAAGTCAAGGCCGAGGGTTTATAGCAGGTAAAGGGGATGCTAGTCAAGGTCAGCAAGGGCAGAGCCATGTTTATGCAATCACTCAACAGGATGCTCAGGCCAAACTTGATGTAATGATTCGTATGATTTCTTTATTGGGTAAAAATGATAGAATGTTAATTGATCCTGATGCAACACACTCCTTTGTTTCTACTTCTTTTATGATATCTATTGATGTACCTAGAACATATTTTCATAATATCATGATTGTTGAGACTTCTATAGGAGGAAAGGTGGAAATTCAGTGGATATTTTGGGATTGTGTTTTAAATATTGGAGATAGAGAACTTAGGGTGGATTTATTGCCTTTGAGGATGAAGGAATTTGATTTGATTCAAGAAGATGATAACTTTTTGAATTCCAAAGGGAAGAAGAATTTATTTTTTAAAGAGAACATAAAATAATTTATCAACACCTTATTTATGCCTTTTCAGCTAGGAAATTGTTCAAGAAGGGGTGTGAGGGTTATTTGGCATATGTAATTATTCTTCCAAGGAAGGTGTGAAGTTGGAAGGAGTGCTTATAGTAAGAGAATTCTATATATCTTTCCTAAAGAATTACCTGGTTTACCACCCAATAGGGAAACTGAATTTTCTATTGATCTAGCACCCAATTCCACTCCTATTTTGATACCTCCTTATCGAATAGCACCGATAGAATTGAAGGAACTTAAGGCCCAACTTCAGAGTTGTTAGATAAGAAATTCATTCGTCCTAGCATATCACCTTGGGGAGCTCCAATGTTGTTTATCAAGAAGAAAGATAGAACTCTAAGAACTGAGAATTGATGATTTGTTTGAGTGGTTGCAAGGAGCTTAGGTATTTTTTAAAAATAGATTTGAGATTGGGTTACCATCAATTATGAATTAAAGACGCGGATGTTCCAAAGATTGGTTTTTGTACTTGTTATGGACATTATGAATTTTTTTATCATACTAGTTTGACTAATGTCCCTGTGGCTTTCATGGATTTGATGAATATGGTATTCATGCCATTTCTAGACAAATTTTTAGTAGTTTTCATTGATGGTATCTTAGTTTATTCAAAGAATGAAGAAGACCATGCTAGAAATTTGAAGATTGTGCTAGAAACTATTAGAAAGGAGAAGTTTTATGCCAAGTTTAATAAGTGTGATTTTTGTTGAAAGAAGTGACCCTTTTAGGGTATGTGGTGTCAGAAACAGGAGTAGCTGTGGACCCTCAGAAGGTGGGAACAGTTCTAAATGTGACCAAGATTATGAGCTTTTTGGGATTAGCAGGATATTATCGGCGATTTATCAAGGATTTATCACTCATTGCAGTACCCTTAAATAAATTGACGAGAAAGAGAGAGAAGTTTATATGGTCAGAAGATTGTGAGTGAAGTTTTCAACTTTTAAAGGAAAAGTTGACAACGACACCAGCCTTTTTTTAAGTGATGAGGGGTTTGTGATTTACAGTGATTTCTCATATCAAGGGTTAGGTTGTGTCCTAATGCTGCATGGAAAAGTTGTAGCTAATTCTTCTCACCAATTAAAGAACCACAAAAATAACTACCCCACCCATGATTCAGAATTGCTAGCGATAGTTTTTGCCCTAAAGATTTGGAGACATCACCCTTATGGAGCAAGTTGTAAGATATTTACATACCACAAGAGCCTCAAGTATTTACCTACCTAGAAGGAGTTAAGCTTAAGAAAAAGGCGACCGACGAAACTAATCGGTGACTATGATTGTACCATAAATTATCATCTTGGGAAAGCTAACATGGTGGCTAATGCATTGAGTCAAAAGTCTAGTAATAAGTTACAAACTTTGAAGATTTATGATTTGGGATTAATCGAAGAATTAAAAAGTTTAGAAATGAAGCTTGAAGGCAGTACTGATGGAGGGTTAGTAGCTAGCATGGTGGTAAGATCGTCAATAGTAGGTCATTTATTGGATGCTCAGGGTAAGGATGAGGTATTGATGGCAATCAGAAAGAAAGTGTTGGAGAACCAGCAGACTGACTTTGTGGTGAGAGAAGATGGAATGCTTATGTTGGGGAATCGAATCTGTGTACTAAATGAAGTGGAGTTGAGGAAGGAGATTATGAGAGAAGCCCACAACACCATTTATTCCATTTACCCGGGAAGTGGATATGAAAAAACAATACCCTTATTTGTTCATCAATCCAGGTTAGTTAAAAATTTCAAGGATGAAATTTTATAAGTTGGGGAAAATTGTGGAGCCTATTATCCTTATTTTAATTTATTTATGTTTTCTTTGATTTAGAAATATTTAAATACATTGTGCTAGTTCATTAAGACTTAAGTTTTAAAGAATGAGGGCAAATTTTTCTTTTTAGGGGTTTTTCTATTAAAGGATTTAGAACTTTAGGGGTTAAGGTGAAACTAGAGAAAAACTTAGAGGGGCCTGGTGGCAATGTAAATAAAGAATTAAAGAAGGTTAAGAGGGTATTTTCTACCTCTAAGAGGGAGAGCTTTGTTCTTCAGTTTTCCCCAGCACACTCTTCATCATTCTATAAATCTCAAGTTTTTTTCTCTTTTCTTCTTTCTTTAATATTTTAAGTTGATTTGAAGTGCAAGAAACTCATGTAAGTTGTCTTCTTTTCATCTTTATATTATCTTAGTTAAGATACTTTGAGTTTTATTTCAATAATCATGACTCTCAAGTGTATTAAATAAAAGTTAGGTTTTTGAGTTCAAGGAAAGGGTTTGTGCTTGATTTTAGGTTTTAAAGAGTAAAAATTGAGATTTTTGCTAAGGATAAAGAGAAAGTTTGAATCAAAGTCCTAGGAAACTAGTCTCTCAAAAGGAATTTGGGTTCCTTGAAGGATTTAAGTGGTTTTTGAAAAGAAAGAGAAATTTTCTTATCGATTTTTTTTGGCTGAAATTCGAAAGACTAGTCTAGTGGAGGTAATGACCAGTCGACTGGGAGCTCTCTGGGGAAAGATCAGTAAGCTGGTATGGAGCACCATTCGACTAGTAAAAAGGCAGAATATTTCTAGACAAAAGGCCAATCGACTGGGTCAATCCTATTTTGGGGTTTTCTTGGTTTTTCACTTAACTTTTTAGTTTTTAATCCTTTCTAAATCATCCTAAGGTAATTATAGGTTAGAAAATTAGATCAATTAGTCTTAAAAACACCTAGATTATGAGGAAGTAAACTTTTCAAATAAAAATAGAACTTTTCATCCTTTATCTAGTAAGTGATGGCTATATATATATATATATCCTATTTTGATTTTTAAACAATATTTTCCATAGGTGTGGTTAAAGATTGTAATATGGTCAGGGAAGTGATTCGAGATTAGGACTTAGCTCACGAGGTGAGTAACACTTTACCCTTAGTAAGCGTGAAGGCTAAAAGAAAAACCCAAGAAATAAAGTTATATAAGAATTATATTAGGTTAATAAAATATAATGATTGTATGTATAAATTATGTGGTAAGTTTAAGTTAATTGTACTCTAATGCTAATTGTTGAATAGAAACCCTTTGTGTTGAATGTTATGTGGATGTGTTGAATGATGAGAAATTGTTGATGATTATGACCTGATTGCATCTCATTGCCAGCATTGAAATATAATTGCACGTTATTGAGGGGGCAGTGATGGGTAAGGCTGGTAGGTACCCTCCCACAAGGGTTGTAAGGGTACCAAACATATATGGACAAGTAGGATTCAACTTGGACAAAAAGGGCATTCGAAGATTTGATGATTATGATGATTTGATTGTGAAACATACCGGTACGTGGGGAGACGTCCCCGGTGGATTATGACTGATCATGAGACGAGACTTTTTGCATTGCATCATGTTGCATTGCATATCACGCATGATTTTATTTGATTGGCCTTTAAGGGGCGTGTGGATTGTTTGGTTATGTGGAGAACTTGTGATATCTTATTTGATTATGAAATTGATTAATGTAAGTGGTTGTAAGATTTTGTCGAAACTACATCATTTTACTATGATACTTGATATACTAGACACTATATATATCCATAACTAACAATTCATTATAAAATGATAAACCAGTAATAAAAAGTGATTACCTTGTGTAGAGCGAGAACTCGTTGAGCTTTATAGCTCATCCCCTCCCTTTTTTTAATTTTTATGTAAGTTTTCAAAGAGATCTCGAATTCTGAGGGTTGAAGTTTTGGTGGAGTTTCTTAGTTGGGTCCACGAGTGAAGCATCCTTGATCAAGTCCCCTTTTGTTTTAGATGTATATGTAATTTCTATTACGTATGTGAAGTTGTAACCATGAAGGTTGTGTCCTATGAGACACCTTTGTAAAGTTAAAGCTTTGTGGTTGTAATAATTGTATAACATTAACGTGTATAATATATATACATTATCCTGTTGTGTTATATTAATTATGTGTCTATGTGCTCGATTCTAAAAGGTTATAGATGCTGTCCTGAGTAGTACCCGCTCAAGATGGGTCGTTACATTATCAATTTACATGAATAAATATTAACAATTTTATTATAGTTAGGGCTATTAATTCATAGATTGCATTCCTAGTCCCATTAAATTTTAGAAATTTTTCTTAATCCTATTCTAAACAGGATTAAGATTCTTTGATCATTAGATCGAACTCTTAATTCCATTAGGTTTTAAAAAATTTCCTTAATCCTATTCCAAAAATAGATTAAGATTCATTGTTCATTAGAATTCAAAATTTCAATGCGATAAGGATTTCGGAGTTTCAATTCCTAAGTAAACTTCAATCTCTTTAAAATTTAATCCAATAATTAAGAAAAATGTTAATTAATCAAAATATAATTTTTAACAATAAAAAATCGTATATTTAACTGAATTAAATCTCATATTTTGAATTTCAATCCTAAACGAATTCTAAATCTCAAGAACAAGCAAAAACTTGCAATTTTGGAAAAATATTTTTTCTGATTTGTACATAGTCTGGTTTTTAATTATAGATTAAAAAAGAAATTGAAATTTAAATAAAACTTAGCGACTATGAAACTAGACTTTTTTGTATTTCCAACACCTCTGAAATCACCATAATTTGATTTAAAATGACTAAATTACACTGGTTCGAAGTTGGACCAAAAAATATGTTTTACTGCAAGTTTTTTTTACACAATTTTCATCCCAAAACAAATTTTCTTTCATGTAAAATCATATTTTCATCATCAAATTTTTTTTGCTATCAAACTTTATTGATTTAATATGTTTTAAAAATAATCCATGACAATTATATTATTATCATATGATGGTAATCAATTTAAAAACACATTCTTGGATTTTCTTGATCAATGGTTTCATAAACCCTAATCTAATCATTAGAATATCAATTTGTAATCTAATTGTAACGACCCATCTCGAGTGGGACCTACTCGGAATGGCTCCATTACTTTTTAATACTAAGCACCTTGACTCGAGATGCAACCATACAAATCAAATCACAATCTTATCAATCATTAAAAATCTAACAAAAATATAGCCTTACAAACATGAAACTTCTTAATATAGTAGACCAAAACTTGAGGGTTTTTTTTTTTTTTTTTTTGAAAAGGCCACAATTACAAAGAATTTTCTTAAGATACAATTAACTGTAATATTTTTACAAAATACAAAAGATTAAAACAAGATTTAGACTCTCAAATAACCCAAAAGAGGATGATGACATGGATGAGGACCTTACAAGAGACTTCTTTTCAACTTGGCCTCAAGATTTTTAGCATTTTCCTGAAAGATTAGTAAAAGAAAGGGTGACCTAAAAAGCTCAGTGCGATAAACATCTTACTAGAAGTAATCATTTTGGCATATAAGTTTCTTTATTTCTGAATCTTGCTATATAAATATCTTTTTGTATATGTAAAACATAAGAATTTTATTTATAATTTCTGATTTACTTTCTTCATTTCTTAGCCCCAAGGAAAACAATCACCACAACAATATTGCTATTTTTAATTTATCACACAATTCATATTCCAAATCTTAATTCACACACACAATATAAAAATCCAATATTCATGATCTACATTCATTCTGATAATTTCTAATTTTTAACAATTAATATCTTAACACCCTTCATCAGGTCATTCACATCACATGCCTCTCATGGGCCAATTATATCACATGCCTCAGATAGGCCAATCTCAATACATTCTTATTATGCATGGAATGAATATAAAAAAATGAAAGACAATGCATAATCATTTATTTACTCATTTTATTACTCCTCATTTGCACTAATCATATATAATAATGGGGACGTCTCCCCACTTTTTGATACGTCAATCATCACAAGCAACTTGGATTCTTCCCTGCCCTTTACTGTACGAGGTCCTCTCTCGACATATACAACTAGGATCCCTACTTACCCCTTACTGGGTCCAGTCCTATCCTTTCAACAACTAGGATTCCCTCCCTACTGATGAGAGTCAGAAAATGCATCTTAATAGTGTTTATTTGTTAGCATTTAGGGTTGGATTACACATTTATGTCTTACTAATTCTTAAGTGTCATTCTTGGTATATTGATTTATTTTGATGCATTTTTCAGGCATTTTGGGTTTAAAAGAGATGGAAAAGCTAACATTGATTAAAGCACGAAGATTCTATGCATGTTCACAAGCATTTGCAAAGGAGTTTCACTAAATTGCCAGAATTGCCCATATAGATCAGTCATTTTTACGGATTAAACTATAATGATTGAAGAAGAACCAGGAGATGAGCCATATATGCTTCGAAAGACCCGGATGTATATTATTTGGAGAATTTTATGACTCATAAATATGATTTTTATAGAGAAAGTAATGTCAGTTTAAGTAGACAAAGGTCAGGCTGTGCATGATTTCAGCATGACAGATCAGTCATTTTTGCGGATTAAACTATTTTGATTCAGGAAGAACCACGAGATGAGCCATATATGCTTAGAAAGATCTGGATGTTTATTTTATGGATAATTTTATGGCTCATAAATATGATTTTTTCAGAGCAAGTTATGGCAGTTTAAGTAGACAAAGGTCAGGCTGTGCGTGATAGATCAGTCATTTTTTAGGATTAAGCTATATTGATTCAAGAAGAACTAGGAGATAACCCATATATTCATGGAATGATATGGATGTCTATTTTCTAGATAATTTCATGGCTCATAAATATGATTTTTCTAGAGAAAGATATGGCAGTGTTAGTAGACAAAGATCAGGCAGAACCGGGCCCAGACAGCAGTAGAACAGGGCCTGCACAGCAGCAGAAGCACATGGCCTGAACAGAAACACTAGGGTGACTTTTCTATCTAAAAAGCCATCTCCATACAGCTATATATAGGAATTTAGACTCAGAGAATAGGGAGGAGAAGTTTTTAAGGGAGCTTCCATCTTCTTCTTCTTCTTCAAGGTGATCAAGGATAACTTCTATGTCCAACTAAACTCCAAGCAAGGCGAAAGGATGAGTTTCTAGGTGCAGTTGTTCTTATTTCTATCTTTGATTCAGTTGTATGGATTGATTGTTAAACATTGTTTATGATTTACTCTTTGATTAAATAAGAAAGATTTGAATTCATGTGACAGCTGCAATTTATGTTCTTATTCTCTTAGATTTTCTTAATCCGGTGATCGCATTCTTCTTCTCCATATAAATCTAGTCAAGCTTTTCTTATGTCAAAGTTGTTAGATGCAATTGATTTTGGTAGATCTATCTTATAGGGTTGTCCATTACTGCAATATTATTATTGAAATATATTGTCCCTTATTGATAATTTATAAGATAGATCTTGTGTGTTTGAATTGGAATTAAGAAGTAATTTATGGCAATTTTATTAGGGTATTTATGTGGTTTGATTGAATATTTACCGGATTCTTTTTTGGGATGTAAAACTAGTAATTGAGATAAATCATTTGTGTCAAGATAGGAATAAGGCAACGAACTTAGGAAGGATTCCTAGAACCTTGTTATTTCTTTAGTGAATTCTTCATCATATTTTCACAACTCTCTTATATAGTTTCATTCGTAAAACTCAGATTTTCTTATTTGAACTTTATCGTTTAGTGCTAAGGTTTACATGTTCTCTTGTAGTTCACTTTCCTCATGGGATCGACACCTCAACTATACACAATAATCGCGTGTTAGTTTGAGCGTTATCAAAATTTGGCACCGTTGCCGGGGACTACGCTTAATTACAAGGAAGATTGTCAACTTTGAGACAAGATAGTAACATTGTTCTTTGCTCTTTGTTTTGATTTTTTGTTTTGATTTTTTTTCTTTATTCGTCTCCCCTCTAATTCCTTTGGTGTATGCGTAGACTTAGAGATAAGCGAGGTAGATTCATTAAAAGACCCGAAATAGAGTTAACTTCTCCTTCTTTGTCCGATAGTGAAAGCTCGCCTAGATCAAATCATATTGCACACCCAAACGAGAATTTAGAGAATTTTATTAACATGACCAACAATAACAACGAGAATGTTGCTAGGACACTTAAGGACTACATGCACCCTAGCCGAACGATCACACCATCTTGTATCATGTTCCCCCCTAATGTTCAACAACCTGAGTTTATGTCGGGCATGATCAAATTGCTACCAACTTTCCATGGATTAGAGAATGCAAACCCCTATGTCCATATTAGGGAATTTGAGGAAGTAGTAGCAACCTTTCAAAGTAGGCCCGATATGTTAGACACTGTCAAACTTAGGTTTTTCCCCTTTTTGCTTAAGGATAAGGCCAAGGTTTGGTTGTACTTGTTAAGGCCTAGGTCTATATGTAGTTGGGACGAGATGATACAAGCCTTCTTCCAAAAGTATTTTCGAACTCATAAAACCAATAACCTCAAGAGACAAATCTCAAACTTTGCACAAAAAGAGAGTGAAACCTTATATCAAGTTTGGGAACGCTTCAAAGACCTTTTGAATTCTTGTCCACACCACGGGTATGAGAGTTGGCGGGTAGTTAGCTATTTCTATGATGGACTTCTAAGTAGGGAAAGGCAATTTATAGAAATGATGTGTAATGGAGATTTTCTTCAAAAAGATCCGAACGAAGCCATAGATTTTCTAGATGACTTATCGGAAAAAGCCCACACTTAGACAGGACCCAATGCCATAGAAAGTACTCAGAGAAACCAAACCACTGGAATTTATCAACTTAAGGAAGAGGATAGCCTTAAAGCCCATTTCGAGGTCCTAACTAATGAAATTGAGGTTTTAAAAACCAAGGATGCTAGAGCTCCCGAACCAACTGCTAGGTTAGAGTCCTATGAACCTTGTTTTATGTTTAATGGGGTGGATCATGTACCTAGGGATTGTCCAACCTATTTTTTGATGAAGGAAGAGTGTAATGCTTTAGATATACCATTAGGAAAACATACTCACCCTACTCTAACACCTTCAATCCTAGTTGGAAGAATCACCCTAATTTTATTTGGAGATCTGATACACAACCTTCTACCCAATCTAGTACCCAATGGAGACCGGAAGCAACTTCATCTAATGCACCACAACAATCTTTACCTTTGGAAGATGCTTTTAAGTCATTTATGTAGGTACATGCCCAGAGTGTGGAAGAGCAAGGCAAGATTAATCAATGGTTGCTCGAGGAGCATTAAGGGATCAAGGAGGAACAAAAGGTGATAAAGAGCCAACTCACTAAGTTGACTGATTTATTGACGGTTCAAGAGAAAAGTCATTCTCCTTCGTAGCCACAACCTAATCTAAGGGGATTATATATGGTACAAACCTCCAATCCCAACAATCAAAAAGTTAAAGAGGTTAATGCCATGACTACTCGCAACGGTAAGGAGATTGATGGACCCACTCTACCATCAAACTTGATTCCTAACACCATGAGTAACAACGATGAAGCCCCCAAGGAAAAAGATGCCCATAGTAATTCCATACCAGTGCCTTTCCCTCAAGCACTCCTTAAACCGAAGGAGAGAAATTTGGCATTAAAAAGTGAGATTCTTAAACAACTTAAGCAAGTTAAAATTAACCTTCCTTTTCTTCATGTCATAAAACAAGTTCCCAACTATGCTAAAGTCATTAAGGATCTATGCACACTCAAGAGGAGCACAATGTGAAGAAGACGACATTCTTAACGGAGCAAGCAAGTGTGGTAATTGATAGCAAGACACTGCCTAAGTATAAAGATCTGGGCTATCCTATGGTGGTTTGCCAATTTGGAAATAAAGCTTGTGGCCAAGCATTGCTAGATTTGGGGGCTAGTATGAATCTCATGCCCTACTCTGTTTACTTGCAATACGGTCTAGGTGAGATCAAACTGATTTACGTGGTACTTCAACTAGTGGATCGATCAATAAGAAAACCAAGAGGTATTATGGAAGATGTTTTAATGCAAATTGACAAATTCTATTATCTCGTTGACTTTTTGGTGTTACATACCATTTCTATTGTGAACAAGGAGTCAAAAATTCCTTTGATACTTGGAAGACCATTCCTTGTCACTACAAATGCCCTCATTAATTTTAGGAATGGTCTAATGACATTATCATTTGGAAATATGACTCTAGAGGTGAATGTTTTTCGAGTCTTAAGGCAGCCACATGAAGAGGATCAGTGTTTCGACGCTTACATGATCGATGAGCTTATTTTGGAGGATGAGTACATTAAAGATAATTCTAATTCTTTGGAATTCCTTCTTAATAATTTTGGTTTTGAATTCTTCAATTTATCCTTATACCGTTGATGTTGTTGATGTTTTTGATAAGTCGTAGGGATTTATTAAGAAATCATGGAAACCATACTTGGAGAAGTTGCTTAAAGAGAGGAAGGCACCCAAACCATCTTCCGATGAGACACCAACGCTTAATTTAGCTCCGCTGCCCAAAGGGCTCAAACATGCCTTCTTAGGCCCAGGTGATACATTTTTGGTTATTATTTCTTCCGAACTTAGTGATGTGCAATGTGATAAATTGTTGAATTTGCCAAGAAAGCATAAATCTACACTAGGTTGGACTATAGCCGACATAAAAGGTATTCGTCCTTTAATTTGTTCCTATAGGATTTATCTAGAAGGAGTTAACCCTCTAGAGACCCACGAAGAAGGCTAAATCCAACTATGAAAGAGGTAGTTAAGAAAGAAGTCTTAAAGCTATTAGATGCGGGAATTATATATCCAATATCCGATAGTAAGTGGATTAGTCCAACTCAAGTAGTTCCTAAGAAAGCAGGGTGACCGTGGTAGAAAATGAAGAGGGGGTGTTAGTACCAACTAAGGTAGTGATCGGGTGGCATATGTGCATTGATTATAGGAAACTTAATTCGACTACTTCGAAAGACCATTTTCTCCTTCCATTCATAGATCAAATCTTAGAATGTGTGGCTGGTCATCCTTTCTGTTTCTTTTTAGATGGGTATTGGGGATACTACCAAATAGAAAATTCCTTAGAGGCTCAAAAGAAGACCACCTTTACTTGTCCTTTTAGTACTTTTGCTTTTCGTAGAATGCCCTTTGCTTTATGTAATGCACCGGCTACTTTTCAAAGATGCATGATGAGTATTTTTAGTGACATGGTTGAAAAATGTATAGAAGTGTTTATGGATGATTTAACCGTGTTTGGAACTTCTTTTGATTCATGTTTATCTAACTTTAAAAACGTTTTGTGTAGGTGTGAAGAGAAGGGGCTTGTGCTTAATTGGGAGAAGTGCCATTTTATAGTGTCTTCCGGAATAGTTTTGGGCCATATAGTGTCCGAAAAGGGGATAGAAGTGGATAAATCGAAAGTTGAATTAATCTCTAAACTATCCACTCCTAAGAATATTAAAGATGTTAGGTCTTTTCTAGGGCATGTCGGGTTTTATAGAAGGCTTATTCAAAATTTTAGTGCTATCTCTAGACTCTTATATAACCTTTTGTTGAAGTATACCGAGTTTAAGTGGAGCCCCAAATGTGAGAAAGCCTTTAGGAAACTTGTCCATAAGCTTACAACCGCCCCTATTATGCAATCACTCGATTTTACCTTGCCTTTTAAGATTATGCGTGATGCTAGTGACTATGCTTTAGGGGCTGTTTTAGGTCAAAGAAGGGAGGGAAAACCATTTGTTTTTTTATTATGCTACTAGAACATTGAATCATTCTCAAATGATGTACACCACAAACGAGAAAGAATTACTAGCCGTAGTATTTGCATTGGATAAATTTCGCTCTTATTTAATTAGTTCACCTATCACTATATTCACGGATCACTCCGCCCTTAAATTTGTTTTCTCAAAAACGGATGCTAAGGCCTGTTTGATATGTTGGATTTTGCTTTTGTAGGAATTTGACTTGACCATCAAAGACAAGAAAGGGGTGGAAAATGTTGTGGCAGACCATCTATCTCGTTTGGAATTTAAAAATGATACCGACATTTTGCTCATTCATGAAGCCTTTCTGGATGAGAATTTATTTGTTGTCCTTTGTCACACACCATGGTATGCTGACATTGCAAATTACTTGGTTTCCTATCAAGTTCCATCTACATGGAGTGCACAAGATAAGCTTAAGTTTTTAGCTGAGGTAAAGCATTTTTATTGGAATGATCCTTATCCTTTTAAATATTGCTCCGATCAAATAATAAGAAGATGCATTCCGGATATGGAAATTGATAGTGTGTTAACTTTTTGTCATACCTATGCTTGTGGTGGTCATTTTTCTATTAAAAAGGTAGCCGCAAAAATGCAATATGGTTTTTATTGGCCTACTTTATTCAAGGATAGTAATGAGTTTTGTCGTTCATGTGAAAGATGTCAAAAGCTAGGTTCATTGTCCCGCCATTATATGATGCCTCTCAACCCGATCTTAGTGGTGGAAATCTTTGATTGTTGAGGGATCGGTTTTATGGGACCATTCCCACCTTCTTTTGGGTATCTTTATATTTTGCTTGTCGTTGATTATGTTTCTAAATGGGTTGAAGCTATACCTTGCTGCACAAATGATAATAAAGTTGTTTTTAAATTTCTTAAAGATCATATTTTATCTAGGTATGGTACTCCACGTGTTATAATTAGTGATCAAGGGTCACATTTTTGTAACTGTTCTTTTGAGGCTTTGATACACAGGTATGGAGTCACCTATAAGGTTTCTACAGCTTACCATCCACAAACCAATGGCCAAGTGAAACTAGCAAATAGGGAGATTAAGCAAATACTTGAAAAAATGGTAAATCCAAATCAAAAAGATTGGTCTATGCGCCTATCGGATGTGCTTTGGGCATACCGGACAGCATACAAGACGGTTCTTGGAGCATCTCCTTATTGGTTGGTATTCGGCAAAGCATGTCACTTACTGGTAGAACTTGAGCATAGAGCATATTGGGCTATTCCTAATTTTAATAATGACTTGAAGATGTCCAGTGAGGAGAGGAAAATGCAACTTTATGAACTTGTAGAGTTGAGGGATGATGCATATGATAATGCTAAGGACTTAAAGTCAAGAATGAAAGCGGTACATGATTAGAAAATACTCCGAAAAAATTTTGAACAAGGTAATCGAGTTTTTCTTTATGATTCTCGGTTACACTTCCATTCGGGAAAATTGCAATCACGATGGAAGGGACCTTATGTTGTAAAGAGTGCTTTTCCAAATGGAGTGGTAGAAGTTGAAGATCCCTCCGACGGTCGTGCATTTCGAGTTAATGGTAAGAGGTTGGAGCTCTACTTGGAACATGAATGTGTTAAAGATAGGCTCGAAAAGATCTCTTTGGTGCCCCCGGTTTATCCTTCTTAATCGGATACTTTCGTTCCATTGTACATTAGTTTTATTTTTTTCCAGTTTTATTTATTTATTTAGTTTTCTTTACTTTTTTTTCTTCTTTCTTTCTCTTGACTGTTTTATTTCACATTGGGGACAATGCAAGTTTTAGGTTGGGGGGTGGAGGAAACACATTTCCTATTTCATACCATTGAATTGTTTGGTGTCTTTTTCCCTTTTTCGTTTTAATTCATTTGTCAGGATAAATTGTTAGAAAAAACAATATTTCTTGAAAAATTTTAAAAAATTAGATTTAGTTTTGTTTGTTTTTAGTATGTTTTGTGTTAGTTTTGGAGTTAATTTACATGTAAATGATATGATTATAATTGAGATAGCATATAGCTTTTAGAAGAAGTTAAATCTTGCTTCGGTTTGATAATTTTTTTAAGTGTCAATCTTCATTTAGTTTGAGACTCTGGTTTGCAGTAAGATTGCATGATTACTCTAAAACTTTAGAGAAGTTTTATGTGCGAATGTTTTGTGAATACTTTTGCGGTCTCGACAAGCTCTAGAACTTATTTGATAATCACTTGAAGTGAAATCCTAGAATGCACACTACTTAGGATATGATGTAGGCCATCTTTGGACCGTTTGAGACTTTCAAGCTTACCTTTGTTATATTTATCGCTAGTTGCCTGTTTGAGCCTTTTTTTAAAAAAAATTTAGCCTCGTTTCTTTCGATAGCCCATTTACTTACCTTTATGAGCCTAAAAATATTTTATCCTTACCTTTCTTTTAAGATTGTTGAGAACCACTTAAGAGGAGTAAGGGTGGAAATATGAAAAAATATTACTACTATAACCCAAGTACATTAAAGGAGATAGGTTGGGGGTTGTGGAAAAGAGTAAAGAATGAAAATAGAGGTGAATGGTTATGTGCTAGAAAAGAATAATAAAAAAAAGAGAGAAATTATGTGCTATAAAAAAAAGTGAATTATGACAAAGAAAGAAGAAAAAAAAAGTGTTGAATTATTGAGAGAAATACTCAAAAAATGGTTGAATGAGTCAGGTGTTGAAGTAAGGTTATTTAGTGCTTAGAAAGGTTGTGTTTAAAATTAAGAGACTGAGTTTTTTTAATTATTTAATCCTTCCTGTTCTTTCTTGACCTTTACCTTAGCCTAACGTTACAAGCCTATTAAAGACCTAGTGATCCGATGTAGTGTGATTTTTCTACATTAGTGGAGAGTGATTTGAAAAGTGATCCTATGAAGTTTGATTTGTGATTGATGTCATGCAATTTAATATGATTTTAGAGGAAAAAACTTGTATTCATGAATGTTCTGCATAAAATCACCCGGATGTTTGGATTAATGGTTTGTGGTAAGATGGATGCTTAAGAGTCGATAACGAATATGAGGTTGATGTTTGGATTGTTTTTAGACTTGGGTGGTATTTAATGATTCTATGTGTTGTGTGTTATGCGCAATTTTTGAGACAAAAAGTTGAATTACTCTTAGATTAATGCTAACATTGCTTTGTTTCGTTTTTAGGATTTTAGGTTTTGTTTTGATATCTAGTACAGAATTCATTTCATTTTTCTTTCACTTGAATTGCTAGGGATTAGCAATAAGCTAGTTGGGGATTATGATGAGAGTAAAAAAATGTAACTGAATAGTGTTTATTTGTTAGCATTTAGGGTTGATTTAGGGCTGGATTACACATTTATGCCTTAATAATTCTTAAGTGTCATTCTTGGTATATTGATTTATTTCAATGCATTTTTAGGTATTTTGGGTTTAAAAGAGATGGAAAAGCTAATATTAATTAAAGCACGAAGATTCTATACAAATCAGTCATTTTTGCGGATTAAACTGTATTGATTCAGGAAGAACCAAGGGATGAGCCATAAATGTTGGAAAGATACGGATGTCTATTTTCTGGAGAATTTTACGGCTTGTAAATATGATTTTTCTATAGAAAGTTATGGCAGTTTTAATAGACAAAGGTCAGGCAGAACCGAGCCTGGACAGCAGCAGAAGCACACGACCTGAATAGAAACCCTAGGGCAATTTTTCTGTCTACAAAGCCGTCTCCATATAGCTATATATAGGAATTTAGACTTAGAGAACATGGAGTAGAATTTTTGAAGAGAGCTTTCATCTTCTTCTTTTTCAAGGTGATCAAAGATGAACTCCATGTCCAACTAAACTCCACGCAAGGCAAAAGGATGAGTTTCTAGGTGTAGTTATTCTTATTTCTATCTTTGATTCAGTTGTATGGACTAATTGTTAAACATTATTTATGATTTACTCTATGATTAAATAAGAACGATTTGAAATCATGTGACAGCTGCAATTTATGTTCTTCTTCTCTTAGACTTTCTTAATCTAGTGATCGCATTCTTCTTTTCCATATAAGTCTAGTCAAACTTTTCTTATGTCAAAATTGTTAGATGCAATTGATTTTGGTAGATCTATCTTATAGAGTTGTCCATTACTGTAATATTATTATTGAAATATATTGTCGCTTCTTGATAATTTATAAGATAGATCTAGTGTGTTTGAATTGGAATTAAGAAGTAATTTATGGAAATTACATTAAGGTGTTTATGTGGTTTGACTGAATATTGACCAATTGCTTGTTTGGGATGTGAAACTAGTTATTGAGATAAAATATTTGAGTTAAGATAGGAATAAGGCAACGAACTTAGGAAAGATTCCTGGAACCTTGTTATTTCTTTATTGAATTCTTCATTATATTTTCACAACTCTCTTATATAATTTCGTAAAACTCATATTTTCTTATTTGAACTTTATTGTTTAGTGTTAAGGTTTACATTTTCTCTCATAGTTCGCTTTCCTCTTGGGATCGACACATCAGCTATACACAATAATTGCATGTTAGTTTGAGCGTTATCGCCCACCCTTTACTAGGCGAAGTCCTACCTTCGCAAAATTATTCTATTCATTTCACACTATCACAACATCAATAAGGATTTATATCACATGCAATGCATTTGCAGCACAGTAGTTTCTCAAGCATATTTTCATTAAATCTATAACATTGCAACATTATTCAAGCATAAGCTATATCAAGTCATTTCTATACTCAATTCTCATACATTCAGAACTCTATGCGTATATACAATTTTCACAACATTATTGTTTGTATTTCCATAATCATTTTCTAAGTCATTCATATCTTCACCATCCTTCAAAGTTTATCATGATATAATTATACTTATTTCTTATACTTCTATATACATATACATATACAGACATATATATATATAACATCAATAAGGATTTATATCACATGCAATGCATTTGCAACACAGTAGTTTCTCAAGCATATATTCATTAAATCTATCACATTGCAACATTATTCAAGCATAAGCTATATCAAGTCATTTCTATACTCAATTCTCATACATTCAGAACTCTATATGTATATGCGATTTTCACAACATTATTGTTTGTATTTCCATAATCATTTACTAAGTCATTCATATCTTCACCATCCTTCAAAGTATATCATGACATAATTATACTTATTTCTTATACTTCTATGTACATATACATATATATAAGATTTGTTTATATTCGTTGTCTTCCTATAATCATTCACGTTTATACTTTTAAATTTTTGTTTTTGTTGTACGATTTACTATGCTTACTAAAAGTAAGGTGACACTCACCTTTTCCAAGCCAAAACTCTACCTTGGATTACTTCCTAGCCTTTGGTGTTTTCCTTCGATCACACCTGAAGCTTTAGCAAGAAAAGCCCCTATTTTTCTCTTTAAGTTCCTCCCTTTCTTTCTGTTTCTCTTCTTTTCTTCATTTTTCACTTCTTTTCTTCCTCTCTCTCTTGGCCATTTTAGAGAGTTCCAACGTAAAAATGTTGGTCTCTCACTCCCTCATCCCAATTTATACTAAAGCTTTTTCTTAATTGCATAAGCACCCTTCCACTTAACACCTCTTTTACAACCTACCCCAAAACTCTTTAAAATTTTAGAAAAACCCTCAAGACATACTTTTGAATTCTTGACTCTCAGTTTATTTACTCGTTCCCAACTTTTGCAAAACTCTAAACGAATTTAATTATAACTAAAATCTGAACATAAACGCCAAACACGCGTAAAAGTGACGTCCCGAAATTTCAAATATTTTTAATTTAAAAACCGGCCTCTACAACGCATCCCCACTACTAAAATTTCGTCCTCGAAATTTCCTTGACTAAGATTCGTAGAGTAACTGGATTCTTACTTTCTTAAGTCCGTTTCACATTCTCAAAGATACTCCACAAAATTCTTTTAATTTCAATCTTGGCTTGTCGTTGCAACGTTAAACTATTGTCGTACCATCAACTTGAACTTTTTATCCATCATTATTAAGCAACTATTTGATTAATAGAATAATTCAATGCATTAATTTGATAAATAACTTCTGACTCACCCTTTTATTAAATTCCCAACTTTATGTTTTATATATTCTCCTCAATTCGATTCACCTTACTAGTCCTTCAAGCCAAACTTTCTTAAACAAAGGCATTTCTCATCGTCATTCCCTGTATACATCTTTCCCTTTTACTCTTATGCTTTTAAGACTCATCTCATACTTCCCTCTGCATCTTTGTATTTCTAATTCGACTTCAAGCATCAAGGGTCTCCAATATTGTATAACTTAATCATGCATTTCCTTTAAGATACTTCTTCACCAACTCACTTACCAACTAATCATTTTTTATTAATCAATGATTTCTTCCCCATTAAATTACTATACTTAAGATTCATCAAAAATGTTACCAAAAACTTTTCGTACTCATTTAAGCTTAATTTCTTTGCATAACTCCTTAGTTCATTCACTACATAGATTTAAATTCACCTACGAAAAGAAATATTCATTAAAAACTTTTACAATTTAACTTCAGCATTCTTTAATCAAAAGGCTTTATTTAATAATTTAATCTCTTTAATCAACATGTCTCTTAGTTCTAATCCAGATTCCTCTTCTATTGTTTCCATCAAACTCTTAGAACCCTTTTATTCTTTTATATATCTTCTTAGATCAAATCATCTACTCATCCCTAATTTATATACTTTACACTTCACGTTCAATCCATATTTCTCTTACTTAACAAATATTCTTAAGGATACACCTTAAATAATTTTCTATGCTTTGCCCATATGACTATTAGTCCTTGCTTCAACGAATTCTCACTTCTATTTCTCAAACGATTAGTTTTCTTCAAATTTCCAATTTTTTACTCGATTATGAACATAACACCTATAACATCTTAGATCATAATTAGACTTTTATCTCTTCCTAAACTCATCCTTTTATACCTTTAATCCTTTCTTCCTTATAACTATTCCATTTCCAATATTATCAATAGCTTCACCATTTTCGAGATTATTCTTCATAGAAATTTTTAACCGGATAAAACAAACATTAATTCGTCAATCCTCATATCAAAATTAATAAACTCTCAAATGTTTGTCTTGTCAACCCGTTCACTAATCTTGTCTAATTACTCTATCATTTCTTAATTATTAACAACAAAACCTGTCACATTGTATCTGGAAATTCTCCTCTTTTCTCATTTCCTCCTTTGGCCTGTTTAGGAGATAAAAACTTCTAGTAGACTATTTAACATCTCTTCTCTACACTTTTCTTTTTCTAGTTCACTCCCAACTTCATTGATTCATAAACTACTAACTCTTCTCTTGTAAATTCCCCCTTTACACTATTACTGAAAATTGTCAAGTCCTTACTATTAACCATGGTGAGGGTTAAAACTAATTGCTTCAATCTCAATCCTTCTACCATTTACTTATACCGCAATCCCTTAGCCTTGTATTCCATACCTATTTCTCTTTCACCATAATATTTTTAATATTCATATATCCCATTAAACTCTTGAGCACCCATAAAATACTTTCTTAATGTCTCCTTTGCTAAGCATCTTCATCGTACTTTCGTTAGTCATCATCTTTTCTAGTACCTCAACCTCATCTAAAATAAGTCATCCACTAACTTTTAGCTTTTTAAATGCTTTAAATATCTTAGTTCGTCATCATCCATCTTTCACTAAATCCAAATTAACATTCCTCAAATTTTATATTTCTGAATAAAGCAAAACCTTTAAAGTCACTCAACTATCATCAACCATTTAATTATTCAATATTTATTCTATACACAAGATCCACCATTTTCTTGCATTGGACGTCACTTAATATTTGCGATCAAATTCAAAATTTACTACATCTTTATCCTTTACAAAAATTTTACATAACCATTTCACTTCTCAACGTACTTCCTTTACCATATTTCTTAGAATCCCAAACTTCACTCATAATTTATCTAACACCATCAATCTTATACTTTATTTGTTTCTCTCATCTTATCTTAATCACTTCCTACTACACCTTATTTGTTACGCTATCCACTTCTCTAACAAGTCGTTTCCCCTCTCATTGCACTCATTGATCCATCTATGCTATTATCAACATGATAATTATTCTTCCCAGTTTCCATCTCACCTTGAAATGCTTACAATTATATGAATCGATAAAATTTCTCAACTCTCGAACTCCCCCACTAATAATTAATCACTACCCAAACCTTTGAAAAACTTTATTTCTGACATTCAACCAACTACTTTTCTCCCGTAATCATCGTTCAAATAAACACGCAAACAATTTCGCTAATCAAAACTTTATCTATTTCAAATTCACAATCTCTACAATACCTTATTCTTAATTCAACGTTACTTAACATTCACACCATCATCAGTCACAAGTACTTTAACATACACAACATAAAAAGAAAACATTATGAAATGTTCCTTTATAATTTATCAATGTTCGTACAAATAAAAGTAAAACTTCCAAACTAATAAAACTATTTAAGGGAGAAATCTTCATCTTACCCTTTACCTTTCAATATTTTTATCAAACAATCAACCACACATTAACTTTTTCATACATATATAATGCACAAATCAAAATATTTCATCACAATAAAACAATCATGCTCCAAATTTCTCACTGAATTTTATCTTTCTTTTGTTAGATCTCAAAAGTACATTCAATTCATAGAAATCTTTTCTACTAAACATGCCAGTCATAGTTTTACTAGTCACTAACACCCCAACCACAATTAAAACAATTTATTCACAAACGCTTATATTTCTAAGCACTTCCAATATCTTTTAACTAGTAGCTCATTAAAAATTGTCAACAGTTGCCTAAATTACAGTAAAATCTTCAAGTAATTCAAACTCTTCAAAATTAATTTTCTCATCTTTTACTTTTCAACATCATCATCAAACAACTAACCACATATAAATGCTTTTACACATATAAACAATACATAAAACAAAATATTTCATCGTCTCAAGACAATTATACCCATAATTCTCATTAAAAATATCATAAATAAGATTTCACAAACCATAACAAGGTCATTCCAGGTAACATTCAATTCAAACACCCTCCACACACAAGTAAACTCAGCTTTAGTCTCAAGACATCTTCCCCCCAAATAAAACATTACTAGTTACCACTCCTAAACGACATCCTCTCTAAATCTACTCAACCGACTTTCTACGACCATCCCATATACCATACACCATGCAACTAAAGTCTACAGAACCTTAAACCTAAAGCTCTGATACCAAAAATATAACGACCCATCCCGAGTGGGCTCTACTCATAACGACAATATTACTTTTCAAAACTGAGCACCTTAACTCAAGATGTAACCATAAAAATCAAATCATTATTGTATCGATCATTAAATATCTAACAAACACATAGCCTTAGAAGCATGAAACTTCTTACGATAGTAGACCAAAACTTAAGGTTTTTTTTTTTTTTTGCAAGATCCACAATTACAAAGAATTTTCTTCAGGTACGATTAACTTTAATGTTTTTACAGAAAAGCTGAAGACTAAAACGAGACTTAGACTTTCAACCGACCTAACAGAGGATGATGCCATAAACGGGGACCCTACAAGGGACTTCTTTTCAACTTAATCTCAAGATTTCCTGCATTTTCCTGAAAAGTTAGTAAAAGTAAGGGGTGAGCTAAAAAGCTTAGTGAGATAAACATCTTACTAGAAGTAATCATGGGATATTAATTTCTTTATTTCCATATCTTGCCATGTAAATATCTTTTTGTATCATCACAATGATATTGATATTTTTAATTTATCATATAATTCACATTCTAAATCTTAATTCACAAACATAACATAACAATCCAATATTCATGATCCACATTCATTATGATTGTAGACTGAGGTTTCAATCCAAGAGGGGGTGAAGTGGGTTTTTAAAATTTTTTGCTAATTAAACACAAGTTTATAAAAACAGATAAACCCATAAACATGCAAACATGCAAACAAATAATGTGCTGTTAAATAAAAAAGTTTAAGGAATAGAGTATGCAAACTCAGTTTATAGTGGTTCGGTAATATCGGATTTGTTCCAACCCTACGTCCACTCTGTTCAAGGAACCTCCTTGAAGTAATCCACTAAGAAACTTAGTCGTGCAACTTCACAGGTATTACACAAACCTTACAATCAATCCTTTCCTCTTTGAAGCAAATCCCTTCCTCTCGAAAGCTAATCTCTTCCTTTCGGAAGCTAATCCCTTTACAATGAATGTTGTAAAGTAAATAGTAGAGAGACAACAATAAAAGCTTATACAACTAAAAAATATCTCTCTTTCAAGGTAAAGCTTGAAGAATGGCTCAACAATAACTATTTCAAGGCTTTTGTGTATCAATGAGTAAAAACTTGATTGAATGTGTAATCTCCTCTTTTAGAAATGCTCAATAGAGTGGGTTTATATAGTATTGATGTAATATGGCCGTTTTGTTCTGTTCTGGTATGATTTGGTGCAATTTGTGCTTAAATCTCGCGTTTCAACGGTCATATTTTTTGAACTAACAGTCGACTGGGTCTTAGTACTAGTCGACTAAGTGTTTCTTACCAGTTGACTAGGGACAGTCTGTCTAATATACCAGTCTTCTGGTATCAGTACCCCGTCGATTGGGTTGCTTATTAACCCAATTTTTTTGTTTTGAAATGTTTTTAGCTTAAAAACTTTTGATTGAAAAGTTCTGTAAAAATGCTTTTTCAAAAGGAGCCATAAGACAAGCTTTTTACCTGAACAAGTGAGATTAACAACTTGTTTAAATACCTTGTCCCTATACTAGATCTTCTATCTTGACTTGGTGTTTGATTCGGGTTGAGTTCTTGCACCTTGATCCTTAGTTGAATGCTTTTATTGCTTAATACACTTAGATAGCACTGTTAGTATAATAAGTGTTGTGTTTTATCATCATTAAAATATAAGTGAAGGTCAACAATCTCCCCCTTTTGGATGATGACGATACTCATGAGAGAAAAACAGTTGTAAAAACTAAGTGTTGGATTTTTTAGAAAAATCGGCCAGAGTCTCCTCTGTTTTTTGAATAAAACCAACCTGTAAAAAGGTAAAGAACAGTTCATATACAACCCAACCAATCAAGTCAACATATATAATCATATACCAAGTTCTTTGGAGCAATGCTCCCCCTAAATCTATGCAATAGTTTGAGTTTACACCTGTTTTTCTCATTTTCTCATTTTTCTCCCCTGTTTTGACAACAGTAGAAAAAGGGGTAGTAATCCAAAAAATAAGCTATCTAGATATTATAGACATGAAGAGCATAAAATGTAGCATCATTAGGAGTTCAAAAGCCTTCCTGGGAAGAACTCAAAGTTTCTATACATGCAGAAGAAGTTTTAAAGCATTTATCCAAATATAAAGAGATATAAAGCATGCAACTGTATTGCACATATGCAAGTACATGAAATAAGTCTAAGCATGAACCATCATGATATATAACACCTACCTATAAAAAAATAATCTTCGTAGAGCTGAAACAAAAGTGCAAAATACAATCAAACATGAAAATATGTCCATGCTAAGAACAAGAAAAAGACTACATCTTTATATACATAAAAAAATAAAGATAGAAAGGTGACTCAGGGTGCAGGATAGTTAGAGCCACCATGAGCAAGATCCTAACCAGAGAGCCTTCGGTATGCTCACGGTGCAACTCGAAGTCATCTCGGAGAGTGCGGAGGTCGTGATGTATGGCATCGACTGTGGAAATCAAACTTTGGAAGCTGGACTGCATAGTCAGCTGGAGGCTCATGATAGCCTAAAGGAGATTGCCATAACTAGCATGACTAGCACTCGAGCCACTCATAGGAGGTGCTCGGTCATCCATGTTCATATCAGCAGCAGCAGTATCTAGACCCTTATCCTCATCATCACTGTCGTCGTCCTCTTCTATCCGAATGTGCTTCCCGGCCTTAGAGTAAATAAAGCCATCTCGGATTGTGCATCTCATCTTCTTCAGTGAGGAGACGTTGACGATGTCCTTGAGGTCGATGTCCTGAGCCTTGGAGGTGGGTAGAGGCACTCGGAAGTGCTGGAGGATGAGCGTGATGAGCATCCCGTAGGGAAGGCATCCTGAGTAGCTCGCTTCGTAATTTATCATGTTGGTGAGCAACGTGGGGTAGATATTGAAGTGGTGCCCAGTTTTAAGGCACCAAATCAATACAATATCTATCTTATATAGATACCCCCAACTCCCGAGTCTCGGGTGGATCGTCTAACTCACAATGAGGTTGAACAATTTCAAGTTACGGGGTATGTCACTACATGTGTGAAATGTAGTGGGTCGAAACACATAGTTAGGGTCACCCCTAACTATCTGACATGCCTCTTCATACTCGAAGTTGTCTAGCTATCCGTCTAGACTCCATTGGATCCCTCCCACAGGGATCCTCAGGATACTCATCAAGAGGTCAGTGTTGACCTCAAACTCCACACCCATGACACAGGTTCTGAACCTCAGAGCCAATGGACTGGGTTTTCACCAAGTTCACATAGAACTGGTGAATCAGTCTCAGGTAATATTTCTCATGAATCTTGACCAGTGGGGTCAAGTGTATGATATTAAAAGCAGGTAATATATCAAAATTACCATGACGAATAGATTCGAAGTCGATGTATCTATCCGTCATGATTTTCTTATAGCGAATAATATAAGTATACTTGTCCTTCGCTGTCGAGCTGGAGAATAGAGAGTCACAAAGCTCTGCTCTGGGCTTCTTGCCTGATGAGCCGGCCATGCCCTTCCCTCGTGAATCCAGAGCCGTGGATTTGGTGGACCTTGGCCTAGTAGACACATGTGGTACCCCAACGGTGGTTTTAATACAGATTCTATCGGACATTTTGGTAGAAAGTGAGTTTTTTTTGGTAAAAAGGGTTTTGAGTAGAGATTGGAGATTTCAACCGTAGAAAGTTGAAATGGATGGTTTGGATGAGTAGATCGACGTGTTTAGGAAGTGTTTTGAGGGGTTTTTTTTATCAAAAGGATGAATTTTTTTAGAGAGAGAAAGCTAAGGGTTTTGAAAATGGCATAAAAATATGAAAAAAAATGAAGAGACTATATATAGAATCGCGATACCAGTCGACTGGTTCCTTTACAGAGATGAAAAGTTTTGCATACCAGTCAACTGGGTCAGGGTACTAGCCAACTAGATAAATTGGAAAACAAACACCAATCAACTGGGCAGTTTATACCAGTCGACTGGGTTGATAACTGAATTTCAAAAAATGGCTCCAAACAAGGTGTAGATGTACTAGTCGACTGGTATAGTTTTACCAGTCGACTGGAAGATTGGACAGAGACTTACCAGTCAACTAGGATAGACTTACTAGTCGACTGGACCCTTAAGAAAATTTTTCAGTCTTGAGTCTTAGCACGAAATTTGTTTATCTATGCCATCTTGAGTGAGGGAGCAATTAAATAACGTTTAATACTCTTTCACTAGATGTCAAATATGCAAAATAATGAATGATAAAACAATCAAACATACAGTTTATCATAATCTAACAATCCTATTGACAGCCTTATTTTGCAAAAACTTGCTTCACTTAGAGGTTTTGTAAGAATGTCAACTATTTGATCTTCTGAAGGTATGAATTCTAGTCGTATATCACATTTTTGAGCATGGTCTCTTAAGAAATGATGTCTAATTTCTATGTGTTTAGTTCTAGAGTGTTGAATAGGGTTCTTGGTTAGGTTGATAACACTAGTATTATCACAATGTATTGGGATACTTTTAAAGTTCATGCCATAGTCTTCTAGTTGTTGTTTCATCCATAACACTTGGGCACAACAACTTCCAGCTGCTATATATTCCGCCTCGGCGGTTGATAGTGCAATGGAGTTTTGTTTCTTAGAAAACTAAGAGCTCAACATTACACCTAAGAATTGGTATGTTCCACTTGTGCTTTTTTTATCTAACCTACATCCAACAAAATCAGCATCTGGATATCTTATAAGCTTAAAAGATGAATCTCTAGAGTACCATAATCATAGGGTTTGAGTTCCTTGTAGATATCTAAGGACTCTTTTTACTGCAATTACATGTGATTACTTAGGATTAGCCTGAAATCTAGCACACATGCATACACTGAACATTATATCAGGTCTACTTGCAGTCAAATAAAGTAAAGCTCCTATCATGCTTCTATAGTATTTAGTATCTACACACTTACCTTCTTCATCAAGATCAAGTTTTGTAGATGTGCTCATAGGTGTACCAAGTGGCTTTCAGCTTTCTATCCCGAACATCTTTAGTAGGTCCTTAGTGTATTTTGATTGATTGATGAAGATGCCTCCTTTCAATTGTTTGATTTGAAGTCCAAGGAAGTAGGTAAGCTCTCCCATCATGCTCATTTCAAATTCACCTTGCATGCACTTGGAAAATTCTTGACACGTAGATTCATTAGTAGCACCGAATATAATATCATCAACATATATTTAGACTAGTAGAGTATCATTTATGTGAGTTTTTGTGAAGAGGGCTATATCTACTTTACCTCTTATAAAATTATTGTCTATTAAGAATTTACTTAGTCTTTCATACTATGCCCTTGGAGCTTGCTTCAACCCATATAGAGCCTTAGAGAGCTTGTAGACATGATTTGAAAGACTAGGATTCTCAAATCCAAGAAGTTGCTCAACATAAACCTCTTATTCTATAAAGCCATTTAAAAATGCACTTTTTACATCCATTTGAAATAACTTAAACTTATTAAAGCATGTAAAGGCTAATAACATTCGAATAGCTTCTAATCTAGCTACAGGAGGATAGGTCTCATCAAAGTCTATTCCCTCTTCTTGATTATATCCCTTAGCAACTAGTCTAGCCTTGTTCCTAGTTACTATTCCATTTTGATCCATCTTATTTCTAAATACCCATTTAGTTTCTATTATTGTATAATTCTTAGGTCTAGGAACTAGATTCCAAACATTGTTTCTTTCAAAATTGATTTATTTCTTCTTATATGGCATTTATCCAATCATTATCCTTTTCAGCTTCAATAAATGTCTTAGGTTTTATTTGAGACAAATAAGCTATATAATTGTAAATATTTCTAATAGAGGAACAAGTTCTTACCCCTTATGAAGGATCACTAATTACTTGATCAATTGGGTGATAATTTACATACTTCAAATCTTTGGGAAGACTATCCTCTTATCGGCTTATAGATGGTTGGTCCAATTTGAGAGTCTCCATCTCTTCATTTATTTGAGGTGGACTCTTCTTTGGGTTAACAATGGGAATGGGTGTTTTCGTTCTTGGAATAAAATTTACATCATCATTGAAATAAACTTCTCTACTACTAATTGGGTTAGACTTATCAAGAGTTACATGTATAGATTCTTCTACCACTAGAGTTATCTTGTTGAAGACTCTATAAGCCTTGCTAGAGGTTGAATATCTTAAAAATATCCCTTCATCGGTCTTAGAGTCAAATTTACCCAAGTTAGTTTTATTGTTATTTAGGATGAAGCATTTACAACCAAATGTACGAAAATAGGAAATATTAGGCTTTCTACCTTTCCATAATTCCTATGGAATTTTGTTAAGCATAGGCCTAATTAAAATTCTAGTCAAGATATAGCAAGAAGTGTTTACTGTTTCAGCTTAAAAGTATTTTGGTAAACTATTTTCACAAAGCATTGTTCTTGTAAATTCTTCTAGAGCTCTATTTTTCCTCTCAACAACTCCATTTTTTTGAGGAGTTCTAGGAGTTGAAAAGTTGTGATCAATTCCATTTTCATCACAAAATTTTGAAAAACTTTGGTTTTCAAATTCTTTTCCATGATCACTTCTAATGCTTGAAATACAATTTCCTTTTTCATTTTGAACCTTTTTGCAAAAATTTTCAAATCCTTTGTAAGCTTCATCCTTATAAGTAATAAAAATTACAAAGGTATATCTTGAATAGTCATCAACAATAACAAGAGCATATTGATGGCCACCTAGACTAATGGTACTTATTGGACCAAATAAGTCCATATGCAAAAGTTTCAATGGTCTAGTAGTTGAGACTACATTCTTTGATTTAAAAGACATTCTAGTTTGTTTTCCCATTTGATAAGCATCACATACTTTATCTTTTTCAAAATTTATTTTTGGAAGTCCAATGACTAAATCTTTTCTAGAAATGATTTTAAGCAAATTTATGTTCACATGACCAAGCCTTCTATGCCTTAGCCATGGATTTTCATTAATTGCTGGAAAACATTTTTCATTTTCGGAATGTAAGGATTTTAAATCAACTATATAGACATTTTCATGTCTATGGCCAACAAGCTTGATCTTGTTACTCTTGATGTCTATAACTAGACAATGAGAGGTTTCAAATGTGACTTTATTGCCTTTGTCACAAAGTTGACTAATACTAAGTAAATTTGGCTTAAGGCCTTGTACTAGCAATACATTATCTATGGTTGAGAAATCATTACCAACTTTTCCATGACTGATGATCTTTATTTTTGTGTTGTCTCTAATACACTTTTATCACCAATCATGTGTTTTGAGCATCCACTATCAAGATGCCAACAGTTATTTTTTCCTTGGTGTGGAGACATATCTACATCACACAAGGATATACAATGGCATTTTTAGGTACCCAAAATTTCTTAGGTCCTTTAGGGTTAGTCCTTGAAATTACGGTTCCTTTTGGGACCCATACTTTCTTAACAGTATATGGTGATCTATAGACATGTTGATAATGCACAATCCTAGAATGATAGTTATTGAAATTTCTAGGAGTATTTAGTTGTGCATGCCTATAATGTTTAGGATATGAGTTCCTAGGATACATGTTTCTATTGTGAGGAATATGAATATACATGTCATTTCCAGAAAATGTATGAAGATGATTTCTAGGATACATGCTTGCATTTTCATGAGTATGCATATTATTTCTAGAATAACCATGATAGTAATTCCTAGGATATGCTTGTGCAGGATGCAAATTTTGATTATTCATTTTGTTTCTAGGATGCACATGATGGTTATTCCTAGGATGTGTATAAGCATTTCTTGAATGAGCATACATATAAGCATGAGTATTTCTATGATTTTTCATTTTTGTATATGCATTAGAATTAGTATTTCTAGACATGCTAGCATTCATCGAGGGTGTGTTTTTGACCTTACTAGTGATCTTTGAAGTAGAGGCTTCATTCACACAAGAGGCTTTCATGAATAAGCTTTCTTTTGATTTTTGCTTGCCTAATGGAGAGTATCTTAACCATTTTTCCCCCCTTAATCTTTGGCAAGAAAGCACTTCATCAAGCTTTTCTTTTCCAAGCATGAGTCTAGACACAGTGCCATTCAATTCTAATATCTTATTCTTTAAGTTTTCATTTTCATCTTTTAGGAAAGCTTGAGAAGAAACATAAAGCAATGAAGATAGTTTATCTTTTTCTTCTCTTATACTTATCATTTCTTTAGAAAGAGATGATACCTCTTTCTTAAGAGTTGAGTTCCTAGAATAGAATTTCTTCAATTCATCATGCATTTCATTTATGACTTCTAACAATTCTTCACTACTACTAACAAAGTTATTTTTAGAAGAGGGAGAAGATAATACCTCATTTTCATCATTAATTTCCATAAGGCATAGGTTGGCAATTTCCTCGTATCCGACTTCTTTATCCGAGAATTCTTATTCTTCATCATCACCGCAAGTAGTTAAAATCATAGCTTTCTTCTTGAAGCTCCTGTATGGTTTGCTTGTAACCATACAATTGGCCTTCATGTGACTGGGCTTCTTGCATCCATAGCACACAAGTGGTTCCCTTTCTGAAGTGGGATCCTTTGTGTAAGGTTTCTTGCTTTTCTTTATGAACCTATGAAATCATTTGGTGATGATGAGAGCCATAAAATGCATCTTAACAATGCTCAATTGTTAGCATTTTAGGGTTGATCTGGGTCTTAATTGCACTTTCATACGTTAATAACTCTAAAGTGATATCCTTGGATTGTTGATATATTTCGGTGCATTTTCAGGTACTTTGAGTTAAAAGAGATGGAAAAGCAATCATTGTTTAAAGCGCGAAGATTCCATGCATAACGAAGTGTCGAAGTGGTTGCGGAGAAGCAAAAATGAAGAAAAGCCACCTTCAGTGGGCACCTAGGCTTGGACCAGTGAGGGCCTAGGCGCCCAGAACATGCATAAGATCAAGCACTAGCTAGTGCCTAAGAGCCCACCAAGGAGGGCCGTGGCGCCCAAAACCTCCCTAACCTCAGCCTTCAGCAAGAGCCTCGACACCCACAAGGCAAGGCCGCAGAGCCCAGAAGCACACCTCTCCAAAGACTAAAGCTAAGCCGCAGCACTTACAAGTGAGAGCCGCGGCGCACACTCGGTCCTCCTCTATGAGTTATGACTTAATTAGGACTTTTTAAACCCTAAAACATCCTTAGACCTTGTGTATTATAAATAGACTACTTAGGGTTTATTAAGAGATATCTGGGAAAGTCTGGAAAACTCAAGAAGGCTACCACACTCTCCTCCATCAAAGAGTTCAATCATGAACTTCATGGCGAATTAATCTCCAAGCAAGGCGAAGGGATGAATCCCTAGGTGTAGTTGTTCTTATTTTCCTTTCTTGATTCAGTTGTAGTTGGGCTTTATTGTCAAAACATTGTTATGTGTTACTCTTTTATCTAATTAAAGGATTTTCTCTTAATCCGGTGATTATATCTTTATTTTTGATATAAGTCTAGTCATGCTCTTCTTATGTCAAGATTATTGAGTATGATTGAGTCTGGTAGATTTATCTTTTAGGTTTGTCCATTACTGTAATATTGTCATTAATAATATATTGTCATTTCTTGATAAATCTATAAGATAGGTTATGTGTGCTTAACTCGAAAGAGTAATTCATATCAATTACATTAGGGTTTATATATACACTTGATTGAATATTTGCCGATTGCCTGTTTGGGATGTGAAACTTGTAATCGAGATAAAAATAACTGAATTAAAGATTGGAATAAGGCAACGAACCTAAGGAGGATTCCTGGAACCTTGTTGTTTCTTTATCATATTTTTCAATCTATTTACACAATTACTTCATCATTGATATCTTCTCACTTAATCATTATCGTTTGTGTTAAGGTTTGCATTTTTCCTTTATAGATCGCTTTTCCCTGTGGAATCGACACCCCAAAGCTGTGCTACAACTACTGCATTATACTTTGGGCGTAATCAAATTTTGGTGCCGTTGCCAGGGAGACGTGCTTAACTCAAGGAAGATTGTCAACCTTGAGACATGATGGTAGAAAAATTGTAGATAGTTTTTTTTTCTTCTTTTCAACAGTTTGTGAAGGTGGTAACTTAATTCCCTCTTTTAGCTTACTGCATTATTTTTTTGTTGTTTTTTTTTTGTTATTATTTTGTGATCTTGCATGCCCCGATATAGAGACACTTTTGTTGTAGGCCTATGTTAGAGTCAGAATTAAATTCTTTCTTAAATCCTTTGTTTGACAAACCATCTAGTCTCGAAGAGATGAGTGAACACGAAGATCAACCCCCTAGGACCCTTCAGGATTACCTCCACCCTACACGAACAGCCACACCATCATGCATCATGTTTCCAGCCAATACTCGCCATTTAGATTTTAAAACAAGGATGATACAATTACTCCCCACGTTTCATGGCTTGGAAAGTGAAAACCCATATGTGCACATTAGGGAGTTTGAGGAACTAGTTGTGACTTTTCATAGTCAAGATGTAACTGCTGACATTGTGAGACTTAAGTTCTTTCCTTTCGCTTTGAAGGATAGAGCTAAGAGTTGGCTATACTCACTAAGACCACAATCTATTGGGTCATTGACTGAGATATAGAGAGCACCAATTTGTGGAGGTGATGTGTAATGGTAAGTTTTTAGAAAAAGATCCTGATAAGGCTATAGAATACCTCAATGAGCTTGCTGAAAAATGTCACACTTGGACTGGACCTAGTGCTACTGAAAGTACAAACAAGTCACGACCTATAGGAAACCAAAATGGTGGTGGAATTTACCATCTTAGGGAAGAGGATAACCTAAAGGCTAAGGTCGAGATGCTCACTACGGAACTAGATGTGTTAAAGACTAAGGGCTTACAGTAAACACATGTAGCTAATCATGCAAGGTCTTTTGAACCATGTTTTGTGTGTGGCGGGGTAGATCATCTCGCCTAAGAATGTCCCACATTTACGGAGATAAGAGGGGTGTATGAGGAACAATGTAATGCCTTAGGTATTTACAAGAAGCCTTTTTCACCTTTCTCTGATACCTATAATCCGGAGTGGTGGAATCACTCCAATCTTAGCTGAAAATCTGAAAACCAGCCACCTACACAACCCCCTAGATCATATCCTACACCATATTATGCACCTGCACCCTCTAGGAGTCCTTTAAAAGAAACTTTGCACGCTTTTATTGAGGCACAGGATAAGACTAATCAAAGGCTTGAATCTTTAATTACGTAAGTTGTTGAAGAACATAAGGATCTAAAGAGCCAAGTGTCCAAATTGATGAGCTCCTTGAGTGTGAATGAGCGAGGTAAGTTCCCTTCCCAAGCTCAGTCCACACCCTATGATCAACACATGGCACAAAAGAATTTGAAGGAGGTGAATGCCATTGTGACACTAAGTGGTAAGTTATTACACATCCCAACACCGAACAAATTAGAGGATGTGGACGAGAGCCACCAAGTATATATGATTGACTCACCCATGGAAAAGGTCCATTGCCTTAATCTATTAGAGTCAATCCACACCAATGGGTTCACAAGAGCATATATTGAGCCAGAATCTGCAGATGTTACTGATAACATCATTGAGGCTTCTTTAAAGCATGCAACCACAAAATTTGGCAGTGAAGTAGTTGTTGGTGCATTCAGCTCATGTTTGTCTAGGAGGGAATAAGAGTGTCTAGTTGAAGATGTAAAACTTAGCGCTCATGGGAGGCACCCCACAGCTTATCCTTTTATTTTTATTATTTTTTTTTATTTTTTCTTGTTTTTTATTAGTATTTTGTTATTTTCCAGTATTAACTTCGTTTTTTTTAGGGACAAATATACGAAGCAGTTCAAATGGTGGTGTACAATTTTCAGCTTCTGTGCACTTGTGACTACGAAGGGAGTTTCCTTTACTCTTTCTTTTACATTAAGGTCAATGCAATTTTTTAGTTGGGGGTGGAGGAAACACATCTCTTCGTGTCCATATTCTTTATTTCCATACATTTTTTTCTTTTTCCATTGAACTACATGGTGTCGTTCTCCCTTTTTGTTTGTTTTTAGCATGCTTTGTGTTAGCCTTGGATGTAATTCGCATGTCAATGATATAAGCTTAATTGAGATAGCATACAGCATTTAGAAGAAGTTAAATCTTGCTTCGGTTTGAGAATAAATTAAGTGTCAATCTTCATTTGGTTTGAGACTCTAGTTTGCGGTAAGATTGTATGATTAGTCTAAAGCATTTAGAGAAGTTGTATGTGTGATTGTTTTGTGAATATTTTTGCGGTCTCGATAAGCTCTAGAACTTATTTGATAATCACTTGAGGCGAATTCCTAGAATGCACATTGCTTAGGATATGATATAGGCCATTTTTGAACCAGTTGAGCCTTTCAAACTTATCCTTGCTATATCTATCACTAGTCACCTGTTTGAGCCTTTTTTTTGAAAAAGAATTTGAGCTTTGTTTCTTTCGAAAACCCATTTACTTACCCTTATGAGCCTAAAAATATTTTATCCTTACCCTTCTTTTAAAAGAACTTAGTTGTACACATTTGTTGAGAAGCACTTAAGAGGAATAAGGATAGAAATATGAAAAAAATATTACTGCCATAACCCAAGTACATTAAAAGAGATAAGTTGGGGGTTTTGGAAAAGAAAATAATGAAAATGAGGTAAATGGTCTTATGCCAAAAATAAAAAATAAAAAGAATGAAATATGGCAAAGAAAGAAGAAGAGAGAAGAAAAGTGGTGACTTATTGAGAGAAATGCTCCTATAAAAATGATTGAAAGAGTTGGGTGTTGAAGTAAGGTTATCCAGTGCTCAAATTGGATGTGTTTAAAACTAAGAGATTAAGTTCTTTTACTTGTTAAATCCCTCCAGTTCTTTCTTAAACCTTTACCTTAGCCTAACGTTATAAGCTTATTAAAGACCTATTGATCCAAGGTGGTGTGAGTTTTCTACAATAGTGGAGAGTGATTTGAAAAGTGAGCCTATGGAGTTTATTTTTGTGATTGATGTCACGCAAATTAATTTTTAGAGGCCAAGACTTGTATTCATGAATGTTGTGCATAAAATCATCCGGATGTTCAGATTAATGGATTGTGGTAAAATGGATGTTAAGAGTCAATAACAATTTTAAGATTGATGTTTGGATTACTTTTGGAGTTGGATGATATTTAATGATTCTATGTGCTGTGTATTATGTGCAATTTTTGAGACAAAAAGTGAATTGCTCCTGGTTTAACACTAATATTGCTTTGATTCCTACCATAAGAATTCATCTCTTGTTTTCACTTGAATTGCTAGGGACTAGCAATAAGCTAGTTGGGGGTTGTGATGAAAGCCATAAAATATGTCTCAACAGTGCTTAATTGTTAGCATTTTAGGGTTAATCTTGATCTTAATTGCACTTTTATACGTTAATAACTCTAAAGTGATATCCTTGGATTGTTGATCTATTTCGGTGCATTTTCAGGTACTTTGAGTTAAAAGAGATTGAAAAGAAATCGTTGTTTAAAGCGCAAAGATTTCATTCATAATGAAGTGTCAGAGTGGTTGCAGAGAAGCAAAAATGAAGAAAAGCCACCTTCAGTGGGCGCCTAGAACATGCATAAGATCAAGCACCAGCTAGTGCCTAGGCACCCACTAGGGAGGGCCGCGGCACCTAGAACCTCCCCAACCTCAGCCTTCAGTAAGAGTCGCGATGCCCACAAGGCAGGGCCGCAGCGTCCAGAAGCACACCTCTCCAAAGACCAAGGCCAAGCCGCAGTGCCCATAAGTGAGAGCCGCGGTGCGTACACAGTCCTCCTCTCCGAGTTGTAACTTAATTAGGACTTTTTAAACCCTAAAACATCCTTAGACCTTGTGTATTATAAATAGACCACTTAGGGTTTGTTAAGAGATATCTAGGAAGGTCTAGAAAACTCAAGAAGGCTACCACACTCTCCTCCATCAAAGAGTTTAATCATGAACTTCCTGGCGAACTAATCTCCAAGCAAGGCAAAGGGATGAATCCCTTGGTGTAGTTGTTCTTATTTTCCTTTCTTGATTCAGTTGTAGTTGGGCTTCATTGTCAAAACATTGTTATATGTTACTCTTTTATCTAATTAAAGGATCTTCTCTTAATCCAATGATTGTATCTTTATGTTTGATATAAGTCTAATCATGCTCTTCTTATGTCAAGATTATTGGGTATGACTGAGTCCGATAGATTTATCTTTTAGGTTTGTCCATTACTGCAATATTGTCATTAATGATATATTGTTGTTTCTTGATAAATCTATAGGATAGGTTATGTGTGCTTAACTCGAAAGAGTAATTCATATCAATTACTTTAGGGTTTATATATGCGCTTGATTGAATATTTGCTTATTGCCTATTTGGGATGTGAAACTTGCAATCGAGATAAAAACAACTGAATTAAAGATTGGAATAAGGCAACGAATCTAGGGAGGATTCTCGAAACCTTCTTGTTTCTTTATCATATTTTTCAATCTATTTACACAATTACTTCATCATTGATATATTTTCACTTGATTGTTATCGTTTCTGTTAAGGTTTGCACTTTTCCTTTATAGATCGCTTTTCCCTATGGAATCGACACCCCAAAGCTGTGCTACAACTACCGCGTTATACTTTAGGCGTAATCAGGTGATTAAAGCCATCTCACCATCTTCTTCGCTACTCTCCACCTCTTCTTCCGATTCCTCTTTTTTGTTGCATGTAAAGGCTTTGAGAGCAATCGCCTTTTTCTTCTTTTCATCATCATTGACAATGGAATTCATTTCTTCCATCTCATATGTCAATAATGACCCAAGAAGTGTCTCAACATCAAGTTTGTCAAGATCTTTGGCCTCCATGATGGTTGTCTTCTTTGCTTTCCAAGTGGGTGGCAAAGATCTTAAGATTTTTCTTCTTAGTTCAAACTCCTCAATGTTCCTACCAAGGCGCTTCAAACCATTAACAATAGTTGTGAAATGTGAGTGAATTTGGAAAATTGTTTCGTTAAGAGACATTCTAAAAGATTCATATTCAGACATTAGCATATAAATTTTTGATTTTTTAACCTCACTAGTTCCTTCATATGTAACTTTCAACTTATCCCATATTTCCTTAGCCGAAACACATGCAGAGATTTTATTGTATTAAGATATATCTAAAGCACAATGTAAAATACTTGTGGCTCTACTATTGAGAGACATCATTCTACAATCTTCATCATTGTACTCAGTTTTGAGTTTAGGAATTGTATGATTGATTTCTCCAATAATTATTTCCTTTGAGGGAATTCTAGGTCCCTCTTCAATGACTCTCCATAGATTATAATCTTGTCCTTCGACAAAGATTTTCATCCTGTTTTTCCAATAGTTATAGTTGGAGCCATTGAACAAAGGAGGCCTAGTGTAGGAGTGTCCCTCAGAATAATTATTTGCTGCCATCGGATCAACTCAAGGATATTAAGCCTAAAATTGAGAACGAGGCTCTAATACCAATTGTAGACTAAGGTTTCAATCCAAGAGGGGGGTGAATTGGATTTTAAAAACTTTTGCTAATTAAACACAAGTTTAAAAAAAACAGATAAACCCACAAGCATGTAAACAAATAATGTACTGTTAAATAAAAGAGTTTAAGGAATAGAGGATGCAAACTCAGTTTATAGTGGTCCAACAATATCATATTCATTCCGACCCTACATCCACTCTCTTCAAGGAACCTCCTTGAAGTAATCCACTAAGAAACTTAGTCGTGCAACTTCACGGGTGTTGCACAAACCTTACAATCAATCCCTTTCTCTCAGAAGCAAAAAATCCCTTCCTCTCAGAAGCTAATCTCTTCCTTTTGGAAGCTAATCCCTTTACAATGAATGTTGTAAAGTAAATAGTATAGAGACAACAATGAAAGCTTATACAACTGAACAATATCTCTCTTTCAAGGTAAAGCTTGAAGAATGGCTCAACAATAAATATTTCAAAGCTTTTGTGTATCAATGACTAAAAACTTGATTGAATATGTAATCTCCTCTTTTAAAAATGCTCAATAGAGTGGGTTTATATAGCCTTGATGTAATATAACCGCTTTGTACTATTCTGGTACGATTTGGTACAATTTGTGCTTAAATCTCACATCTCAACGGTCATATTTTTTTAACACCCAGTCTACTGGGGACACACTGTCCCATATACCAGTCTTTTGGTATAAGTACTCAATCGACTGGATTGCTTATCAACCCAGTTTTCATGTTTTGAATGTTTTTAACTTAACGTTTGATTGAAAAGTTCTGTAAAAAGATTTTTCAAAAGGAGCAATAAGACAAGCTTTTTACCTGAACAAGTGAGATTTGCAACTTGTTTAAATACCTTGTCCCTATACTAGATCTTCTATCTTGACTTAGTGTTTGATTCGGGTTGAGTTCTTGCACCTTGATCCTTGGTTGAATGCTTTTATTGCTTAATACACTTAGATAGCACTGTTAGTATAATAAGTGTTGTGTTTTGTCATAATTAAAATATAGGTGAGGGTCAACAATGATAATTTCAAATTTTTAACAATTAATATCTTAACATTCTTCATCGGGTCATTGAAATCTCATGAGCCAATTATAACACATGCCTCCCATGGGCCAATCTCATCACCTTCTATTATGCATGGAATGAATATAACAAAATGAAATATAATGCATAATCGTTTATTTAATGATTTTATTTTATTACTCCTTTTTTGGACTCATCATATATAATAACAAGGACATCTCCCCACGTATCAATACATCAATCATCACAAACAACTTGGATTCTCTCCTACATTTTACTAGGCGAGGTCCTCTCTCAACATATGCATCTAGGATCCCTCCCTACCTTTTACCGGGTCCTTAACAATTTGGATCCCTTCCCTACACCTTACCAAGCAGAGTTACAACTTCTTAATAATTAGGATCCCCTGCCTACCCCTTACTGGGTGCAGTCATACTTCAAAAGATTATTCTATTCATTTCACACTATCACAACATCAATAATGATTTACAACTGTAGTTTCTACCATATATTCATTAAATCTATCACATCACAACATTATTCAAGCATAAGCTATATCAAGTCATTTCCATACATTCATAACTCTATACGTATATACAATCTTCACAACATTATTTTTTTTATTTTCAGAATCATTTACTAAATCATTCATATCTTCACCTTCCTTCAAAAAATATCATGACATAATTATGCTTATTTACTAAATCATATATATATATATAAATATATATATATATATATGATTTGTTTATATTCATTGTCTTCCCATAATCATTCACGTTTATACTTTTCATTTTCGTTGTACGATTTACTATGCTTACTAAAAGTAAGGTGAAACTCACCTTTGCCAGCTAAAACTCAACCTTGGATTACTTCCTATCCTTTGGTGTTTTCCTTCGATCACACCTTATGCTTTGGTGATAAGTGCTTAAATATTTTAAGCCCTTTCATTTACATGTGTTAAGTCCTATTTTATGTTAATTTAGTTCATTTTACTTCATTTCTGTATTTTACACGCTTTTATAGTGTTTTGGAGAAGAAAGAAGCATTTTGAAGCTTAAAAGGAAGAAAACTGAAAATCCTGGAGCTGCTGCTGCCTGGAGTGCGATCGAGTGCAACAGCACATGCGCGCACGGGCGATCGAGCGCAGCAGCAATCACGCACACAGGCTAAATCGAGCACATAATTGTAATCGAGCGCACAACGTGTGCGATCGAGCGCACCTGTTCAGGCGTGAACAGTAAAGTGGCAGAACCAGTTTTTGAAATAAAAGAGTTTTGTATTTTAGGAAAGTTTAGGAACTCATAAGCCTTCTAGGACTTCTCAAGCCCTATAAATACACTTGTAAAGCACACACAAAGAATCACTTATGAGATCCCTTCTTTTATCTTTTACTTTTAGCTTGGAGAAGAAAATTGTGGAGGAGAATTGACGACTGTTCTCTCGGGTTTCTTCTTTCCTTTATTTTTATTATGTATACTTAACTTTTAGTAAGGGCATGGTTGAAGCCCTAATTATGTTTACTCAATAAATTTAGTATTGGCGCCTTTGCGATATTTATGTTGTGTTGCTTAACTTGATTAATACCTGCTTTTATTTAAATTCCTCACATGTATATGTCTAATCAATATGTGCATGTGGTATGGACTTGTTTGTTAGATCAATTTGGATGACCGAGTCCTGGGTCTGACATTAGTAACAAAAGATATCCACACCAGATTCTTGGGTTAATCAACATGGGAAATCGGGAGTAGATACCATGCCCTAGGTCTCGTGTGGTTGTCGATTTCCATAGATCCTATGCTCTCTTAAGGAACAACTCAGCATACACCATGTTGAATCCCTTGAGAGAGAAAAGAGTTAGAGTAGATACCATACCTAACTTGTTGCTTAGGGAGATCAATAGCTTAAGGAGTAGATACCATGCCCTTAGGTTGACAAACATTAGATATTCATGACATGAGTAAAGCATTGGCATACTGTTTTGTTGTGGTAGCATAATTAGTAGTGGATATCAAGTCCCTACACCTTTATCTTTATTATTTTATCTTTATCATAATCAACTTTTTTATTATTTCTATCTTTTTTACATTGCGAATATAATTCTAAAAAGAAATTCACCAATCCCTGTGGAGATGATCTTGCTTTCGCACACTATACTACTAAGTTAACCTTGTGCACTTGCAAATAAAACGAGTGCGATTATTTACTCATTAATTTAGGTAGATAACCACACAACAAGTTTTTGGCGCCGTTGCCGGGGATGGCACTAAATTTCATTTTAGGATTACTTTCGTTTAGCTTAATCATCGTTATTATTTTATTTACCATCTTTATTTTTACTTTTCATCAAACCCTAATCGATTTCTCTTTTGTTTCAGGTACATCAAACCCTAATCAGTGGTTCTGTAATACTTGCGATCGATCGCAACTTTCTGTGCGATCGAGTGCTTATAGGATAGAGAGTTACCCGAGCAGCTAAGTTGAATTGCCGCACTGAAGCTGTTTTACCTGATTCATGCATGGACTCCGATCCCGACATCCAACAGTCTCTCCCCTTGATCCTGAGCTTGAGCAGAGCATTTGGCAAAATCTTAGAGGCAACTTTGAGGATGAAGAAGAGGAATTCATGGAAGAAGCACCAATGGGGAAACAGCTAGAAATCCAGCAACCACCTGCACGAAGACCAATGAAGCAATCCTTCATCCCACAGAACCTCAACCATCCTTCATACATTGCATATCAACCTAAAGCAGAGGGCAACTATTACATATCCCCACAGATACTCAATGCTTTGATTCACTTCAAGGGTACAACAGCAGAGGATCCACACTTGTACCTTCGGGAATTCTTTGATCTCTGCAAAATCTAGCACATCCAAGGCCTAAACCAAGAAGGAATAAGGTTAATTTTATTTCCATTTTCCTTAAAAGATAATGCTAAGCTATGGTACAATTCTCTGCCTGTAGTTTCAATCCACACTTGGGAGGAGTTAGCTGGCAAATTCCTAAGGAAGTTCTTCCCAGCCCAAAAGACGAGGCAAATGAGGAAGGAGATCCAATCCTTCCAACAAAGGGATGGAGATCTGTTCTTTGAGGCATGGGGACACTTCAACGAGCTACTACTCAAATGCCCACACCACAACCTACCTCAAGATGAGCTGGTACTATCCTTTTATGAAGGTCTAAATGCCATGAATAAAGGTATTGCTGATTCTGGTTGTAGAGGTGTGTTGATGAAAAAAAAGCAGTGAAGAAGCTATGGAGTTGTTTGAGGCATTAAGTGAGCATACCCAACAATTCTCCTCTAGAGGTAGACAAGGAGTCAAGAGTACAGGTATATATGAGGTTACTCTAAATGGTGGACCTTATGCTCAAATAGTTGCTTTGGAGAGGAAGCTAGATATGATTGTAAAAGCTATATCTACTCAAAACATCTCTTCTCGACCACAAGCTACACAAAGCCAGGTATGTGCTTTATGTTCTCAATTTGATCACACTATTGAGACCTACCATTTATATTCATCTACAGATCCCGAGCAAGCAAACTATGTGGGACCGAACAGTGCATATGCAAAAACATACAACCCTGGATGGCGAGACTACTCCAACCTCTCATAGAGCAACAATCAAAACACCTTGAACCTTCAAGGGCAACAAAGGAACTTCCATAAAGCAGCCCAACCAGTTCCAGAACCCAAGAAGGATGGTCTAGAAGATCTTGTAAAGTAATTAGCCACTCAACAACAGCAACTAATGACAACATTAATGACTTCATTAGATCACCAAAAACAAACCACTCAAAGGCTAGAAGAACAAATGGGGAAATTGGCTAAAGAGTTACGTGAAAGAAAGTTGGGTGAACTTCCAGTCCAACCACTACCTACTCCAAGAGGACATCAACAACTATATGCCGTGACAACTCTAACAAATGGCAAGATCATCGGAGCTGATGAACCTGTACAAGCATCCACATCCAAGGTAAGTGAGATGGAGAAGGTAAATGGTGAGAAGGTTGAAATCAAAAGATATAATGCATTAAAATTACCCCCAGATAATACAAAATTTTTTAATGTATGCATGACGCAAAGTGTTGTTGAGGAAGCTTTTCAGGTCCATCACATTGATCCAGTAGAAACCGCTCTTACCTATAGTGTCCCAAGATCGGATATTGAGCCCAAATGCAAGGATGTTACTGATGACTTCATTGACACTATGCACCTCCTTGAGGCCTTTCCAAAGCCTCCAAGTAAGTACACCGATCTATTTGAAATTCTTGGGCCTACTAATACTATTTTCTCTTTTATTGTCCAGGCACTGAATTTGGAGTTGAAACAATTGCCAAAGCATGTAACTTATGCTTATATGGGAGAAAATAAGACACCACCTGTGCTAGTTGCTTCCAATCTAAGTTTTGGGGAAAAATAAGGCTTGGTCCGGCTGAAGACGTTAAACTTAGCGCTCATGGGAGGCACCCCAGACTTATCCTTTTCATTTTAGTATTTTTCTTTTGTTTATATTTATATTTACATATCTAGTATTTATATTTCTTGTTTTTTGGAACAACATTTATTTTTCTTTGTCAGGAACTTAGTGCGTGCATCCAGTTCAAGTCTAGGGGCATGTTACAAGCAAAGCAAGCAACCTAGTTCTCCATCTCCCAGGTCAGATCTTTCCATGCCACACACATTGGGGACAATGTGTATTTTAAGTTTGGGGGTAGTGGGAGATACTAGATACCATCACACATGCACACACTAAGTCCCAGTTTTTTTTTTAGGAAGATAAATGCATGTTCTTTTAGTAAACAAAATTTTTGGTTGATTTAAAAATTTGATAACACTTCATTAGTAAGCTTACAAACTAGAACACATAGTCTTGTTTTAGGAATTTTACAAAGTGAGGTAACTACCTCAAGGCACCTAAGAAGTCACAAGTTTGCTTTAAAATTGCACGAGCACATTTAGCACGCATTTGTGTGAGGTATGACATATAATTCTTTTGTATATGTTTACATTACCTAAACTATTGTCGGATAACTTGTTGAAAAGAACCCTTTGGCATAAGAAAAAAAAAATAGGTCCATCATGTGGAAAGAAAATCAAAAAGCTTCCAAAAATCAACTTTCCACTGAGTAACTGGGCCTCTTGCCTCAGTAAGCATTGAGTGTTCACGTCAAAAGGTGGGAGTTTCATTAAGAAGTATTAAAAACCTGTTAAGTTCCGTAGCCTTTTTGACTCGAGCTAATAAATCCTTAGGGGTATCTTTACACCTAATGCCTTAAAACCATCTGGTTTGGGAGTCATTGGCCAAACGCTCGTTACAAGGGTCAAATAGAAGGCTAGATGGAACTCAACATGGCAAAGATCGCATGATAAAAGGAAAAGACAAAGAAGCAAGTATTACGCCAATTTGTTCTCTTTGATAAGAAATTTGATAAAAGTTTGGGCATCGAAACACCATCCACTAAAATTATGTGAAAACCCCATCTTATATGTGTTAATTCATCACACACAAATCAAACTTGCAATGCCTTAAGCCAGCCTTAGGTAAGTAACATAAAGCTTTTAAAAGTCCTTTTGCAATCCAAAAATGTTTTTTATTATAAACTTACTCATGAACGGTTATCATGGTTTTAACCCAACCCAAATTTCTGAGTATCATGGAAATGAATTTATCTTTGATTTTGTTTTTCATTTAGTTTTCAGTTTTGTATTTCTAAGGGACTAGCAATATGTAAGTTTAGGGGTGTGATAAGTAGTTAAATATTCATATTTAAACCCTTTTATTTAAATTTGTTAAGTCCTATTTTATGTTAATTTAGTTCATTTTACTTCATTTCTGTATTTTACACGCTTTTATAGGGTTTTGGAGAAGAAAGAAGCATTTTGAAGCTTAAAAGGAAGAAAACTGAAAATCCTGGAGCTGCTACTGCCTGGAGTGCGATCGAGCACAACAGTACATGCGCACACGGAAGATCGAGCGCAGCAGCAATCATGCACACAGGTCAAATCGAGCGCATAATTGCAATCGAGTACACAGCGTGTGCGATCGAGCGCATAGTTACAATCGAGCGCACCTGTACGGGCGTGAACAATAAAGTGGCAGAACCAGTTTTTGAAATAAAAGAGTTTTGTATTTTAGCAAAGTTTAGGAACTCATGAGCCTTCTAGGACTTCTCAAGCCCTATAAATACACCTGTAAAGCACACACAAAGAATCACTTCTGAGATCCCTTCTTTTATCTTTTGCTTTTAGCTTGGAGAAGGAAACTGTGGAGGAGAATTGACGACTCTTCTCTCGGGTTTCTTCTTTCCTTTATTTTTATTATGTATACTTAACTTTTAGTAAGGGCTTGGTTGAAGCCCTAATTATGTTTACTCAATAAATTTAGTATTGGCACCTTTGCGATATTTATGTTGTGTTGCTTAACTTGATTAATACTTGCTTTTGTTTAAATTCCTCATATGTATATGTCTGATCAATATGTGCATGTGGTATGGACTTGTTAGTTAGATCAATTTGGATGACCGAGTCCTGGGTCTGACATTAGTAACAAAAGATATCCACACCGGATTCTTGGGTTAAACAACATGGGAAACCAGGAGTAGATACCATGCCCTAGGTCCCGTGTGGTTGTCGATTTCCACAGATCCTATGCTCTCTTAAGGAACAACTCAGTGTACACCATGTTGAATCCCTTGAGAGAGAAAAGAGTTAGAGTAGATACCATGCCTAACTTGTTGCTTAGGGAGATCAATAGCTTAAGGAGTAGATACCATGCCCTTAGGTTGACAAACATTAGGTATTCATGACATGAGTAAAGCAATGGCATACTGTTTTGTTGTGGTAGCATAATTAGTGGTGGATGTCAAGTCCCTACGCCTTTATCTTTATTATTTTATCTTTATCATAATCAACTCTTTTATTATTTCTATCTTTTTTACATTGCGAATATTATTCTAAAAAGAAATTCACCAATCCCTGTGGAGATGATCTTGCTTTTGCACACTATACTACTAAGTTGACCTTGTGCACTTGCAAGTAAAACGAGTGCGATTATTTACTCATTAATTTAGGTAGATAACCACACAACATTTGGCAAGAAAAGCCCCCATTTTGTCTTTTTCATTCCTCTCTTTCTTTCCATTTCTCTTCTTTTCTTGCTTTTTCATTTCTTTTATTCCTATCTCTCTTAGCCATTCTAGAGAGTTCCAGCACAAAAATGCTGGTCTCTCACTCCCTAACTCCTATTTATACTCAAGATATTTTTTAACTGTATAAGCACCCTTCCACTTAACACTTCTTTTACAACCTACCCCAAAACTCTTTAAAATTTCATAAATTCCCTCAAAACATACTTTTAAATTCTTAACTCTCAATTTATTTACTCATTCCCAAGTTTTACAAATCCCCAAACAAATTTAATTATAACTAAAATCTTAACACAAACACCAAACATGCATAAAAGTGATGTCTTGAAATTTCAAATATTTTTAATTTAAAAATCGGCCTCTACACTTATGAAATTTAATATCATATATTTAAATCCATAACAACATAATTAAACTCATTATAATAATCCATAGAGTTGGCTCAGATACCACTATAAGTCTATAGACATAGAATAGGCAGTGGAAAATAAAATTTTATGCCCATAAACTTAAATCCCAAGATAAATCTTTATGAATCTATTAAAATGATGATTGAAATAGTATTTCCATAAAAGGTTAGAGATTTTTTTACCTTTAATGGAGATTCTTGTTGATATTTGAAACACATTCACCAGCCATTCAAGTGTCCGTCCTCTAAACATATCTACACAAGCAACTAAGAACAAGGATCCTCTTCTTCGGAATGTCAAACATCACGCGATGAAGAACATTAGGGCCGGTCGAAAATTCCTTGAGAGCTAACTCTGAAAATTGGCCCTTCTAAAAAGAGGAAGCGTCTGAAGCTAATTTTAACAATAATAATAATGTTAGGGTTTCTATTAAATAAGAACCTTTACTTCTAAAAGCTCTAGGATTTCTAAAATTACTATTAAACCCCTTGTTTAATTATTTCTTAGAAATATCTCTCTTAGCCATTATTTTTTTTTATTATTCTTGAAATTTCCCAATTGTGTGTTACCCCTTAGGTTAAATATAGTGTTGGTAGTATGTAATAAGAATTACGTAAAAATTGGATCTATCCAATTAATTAAAACTTCTTTTAATTTTAATTCAAATTAAAACTCTTTTTAATTAAGAATTAATTACAAGTAATTCTTATGGGCTTTTACAAGTCATTATTGACACCTAGTAGTGTGTCATGACCACCTAGACAATAAGAATTAATTTGAACCTTTCCGTTAATAGTTATTGTACAATTCAATCATTCCATCATGCAATGTCCCTAATTAAACCTAAGACAGGATTTATTGTCAAGCCTTAATTATTTAATCATATGTATCTAGATTTGAAGACCATAACTTAAATGGTGAAATTAGAAACTCCTTTCTAAGTTTCACCCCATCTTAGCCAAGAAATTTCCAATCTATTACTTATCATATCACATAGGACAATCCCTCTCTTTTACTAAGAGTGACGGATCATCTATTGTGCACTCACATACCTCCATGCATAAGTTGTTATACCTAATTATTATCCTTTTATGACCCATGATTAGAATCACATTTAGGTAGCATCAAAGCATGATGACCCATACATAAGATATCCATATTGCCTCAAGTCCAAGGATCACTTGAACCGTAACATAAGAATTTCTACTGACAACTAATAAAATGCCCACTAGGAATTTCTTAGTCAAGTCAATTCAATGTACTTATTCTATAACAAGCACCTACATAACTTATTTTAGTGTCTCATACACTAGTGACCGTGAGGTCAATCACTCTCAAACTCTTAAGGAACATAATGTGTACTAATCTCCACTGATTCGATAATTCTCTTCTTAGTGATCCTATGATTAGGAATATTTAATAATAAAGCTTAAGTAAATACATCTCACTAGCATGATCTCATTATGGTGCTTATTTTCATTGCACTTATTCTATAGACTTTATCATGTAATGCATATACGATGATTTGTAATAAACATGACTGCCATTAATAATTATTTATTATCAATAAATGAATAAGATCAATTTACAAGTAACATACCTATAACACCAAATGTTATCGGCTTGTAGAGCACACTACAATCATTAGGTAGTTCAGACGATGGGAGTATGTCAAGGTTAAATAGTGCATATTGGGTTCTCAGCACCGATTCTGTTGTGACCTTATTAAGAAAGATAAGATAATTTTATCCTAACCATCATAAGTAGGCGAAGTTATGAAGTTTATGGGATCAATATGGGATAATGGAAAGGTGTTTTGAGTAGTTACTAGAGGAATTAGAAGGGTTGTGTTTTGGGTAGATTATGAGGGGAGTTGGTTAGGGAAGTTAGTGTAAACATAAGTTGTGGAAGTTGGCTCAGATAATGTCAATTCAATAACTATAGTTCCTCTAGGTCACTTTCATTATCAGAGGCCACTTGAACACCTAAGTCCTATGGGGTCGCAACAGATTCATTAGTAGAAAGTTTAGTAATGGGAGTATCATAAATAAAGTTACCATTTATTTAAAAGACCAGAGATGCATTATTGTCTGCAACATGCATATGGAACTCCAAACCTTATGTCATACCAGCTCTATTGGACTCTCATCCCTTAAAAGTGCCAGTGTGCACCACCGCATTTGTTAATAGGAGAGATAGATGCTATTATCCTCTCTCATTCCAAGACACCCACTTGGAGCTATTATCCTCTAGTTATGGAAGGGTATCAATTTTTAGAAGTGGTTGATGGACAGTATACTATCTTGGTAATAGGTAATTTAGGGATAAAATTTGGGAGAGAAAGTGTTCTTGTTTCGAGCACAAGACAAGCTCCTAAAATTAATTCTAATTTTTTGCTTTACAATCTTACAATAGAGCTATTTATATGGCTCCCAAACAAATTGTTTACAACTGATCATAAATATTCAAGAAATCTAACTAATTAATAGCTCTTGTAACTAACATTCAGCTAAGAAAAGAACTAATTTCTCAACTAAGTTCCCTTTCCAGCTTTGTTTCTTCTTATTGTTTCTTTTGTTACTCATTTGTTGTTCCAAGCTTCACTAGTAACCCTTTGTTGCTTCCTACCTTACTGGTTCTCTTATGCTGCTCCATACCTTACTGGTTTCTTCAAAGTTGCTCTATCTCTTAATTTTCTTCTTGTATCAATACTGCCCCCCATGGACAGTCACCTTGTTCTCAAGGTGAAAATGAGGCAAGAAGTGCTGAACTGTTTGAGCATCTTCCCATGAGGCTTCTTCTATGCGTAGTTGATCCCGTTGGACTAGGGATTGGGGTACCCTTTTACCTTGTTGTAATACTTCTCTTTCACCTAGTAGTGCAATTAGATGATAGATGGGGTAAGAAATGGAGTAGTCTTTAGGAAGAGGAGTTGGTGTTATGGTTGAACCTTTAAAAGGTTTTAGAAGAGATATGTGGAAGACAAAGTGGAGCCTGAACCCTTCTGGCATATATAATATGTATGCAACTTGGCTTATTCTTTATAGAATAATAAAAGGGCTAAAGTATCTATTGCCTAGCGGGCCAAGCAGGTTGCCACTTCCTTGTTACTAGGCTATATTGATAGAGCATCAACTATTGTATTATTTCTCCCTGGGTTGTATAGGATTTCATAGTTGAATCCTAACAACTTGGTCAAATAATATTGTTGCTCAAGAGTTTTAATAGCCTAGTCCATCAAGTATTTAAGGCTTCTATGGTCTATTTTGATCAAAAAAAAATTTAAAAAAAACTTTGTACTAAGAAGGTATTATCTCCATTTCTTCATAGTTATAGTGATAGCATATAAATCTCTGATATATTCTGATTAAGATTGCAGTCTTAGACCCATCTTTTTACTATAAAAGGCAATAGGATGTGAGGGCTTTAGGAGAACTGCTCCTGTTCTAGAGCCACTATCATTTGTCTCTAAGGTAAATGGCTTAGAGAAGTCAAGAATGCTAAGAACTTGAGTAGAAGTCAGTTTGTTTTAACAACAAGAATGCTTGTTGAGCTTCACTGTTCCACTGAAAGGAATCTTTCTTCAATACATCAACCAAAGGACTAGCAAGGCTTGTATAACCTTTGACAAATCTTCTATAATAGCCTTTTAACCCCCAAAACCCTCTTAGATGTTTTACTGAAGTAGGTTCAGGTCATTCTAGCGTTGTCTTGATCTTGGATTGATTAAGGTATACTCCCTATGCAATAATGATACCCAAGTATTCTATTGAATTCTTTGCATAATGGCATTTGCTGAGATTATAATGTAGTGTATGTTGTTGGAGACATTACAGGACTAGTCTCAAGTGAGTGACATGATCTTCTAGGCTTTTGCTATAGACCAGGATATCATCAAAGAAGATGATGACAAATCTTCCCCTACTACATTCCAGGCCACAATGAATCAAATATTCACACCCTTATTGAGAGGATTTGATTCACTGTGGACTAGAATGTAGTAAGGGAATTTGTTAACCCAAAAGGCATTACCAAAAACTCATAATGGCCTTGGTGAGTTCTAAAAGAAGTCTTGGCAATGTCCTATTTTCTCATTCTAATTTGATATCATCTAGCACTAAGATCTAACTTTGAAAATAGTATAGCACCATGTAGCTCATCCATTAACTCATCAATAGTAGTTATAGAAAATTTTTCCTTTATAGTTAGAGCATTGAGGGCTCTATAATCCACACAAAACCTCTAACTGCCATCCTTTTTCTTTACTAGTAATACAGGCAAACTGTAAAGACTATTGCTAGGTTGAATTATACTGTCTTCAAGCATATTGCTAACTAGCTTTTCCATCACAACTTTTTGATCATGAGGATACATATATGGCGTTACATTGGTTGCTTTGGCATGTGGCTTCAATATAATTTTGTGGTTAATGGTTCTTAGTGGTGGTAGTGTTGTTGGCATGTAAAAACAGTGGTGAATTCTTGTAGTACTAGTGATATTTCAAGATATTATAGTTACTTATAAGAATTCAATGTGTCCACCTCTTGATTTTCCACAAACATAGACATCAAAAGGAAACAAGAGTCTAGTATATCATGTTTACACAATTTTGTAAGAGAACTATAAGATATATGTTTAGTTGTTATCTCTTGTTGTCCTTACAGATGCACACCAGTGCCCTTCCAGAAAAAATCCATTGTAAGAGCATTGTAATCTGTTATGACAAGTCCTAGTTCTTGTAGCCATTGAACTCCCAAGATAAGATCTGCTCCTTGAAGTGAAATCACATAAAAATATGTTATGCATACATCGTCTTGAATGGACACTTGGATTTACTAACATACTCTAATATAGGTTAAGTATTCACCATTTTCTACTTGAACCTTAAAGTGAGAATAGGGGGGTAATATGCAAGTCAAGAAATAGAGCTATTTTTTTCTTGAATGAAGTTGTGAGTACTGTCTCCATCAATCAAAATTTGTACTATGTGCTTCATGATAGAGCCAAATAGTCTTAAGGTATTTGGTGTTCTATTACCAAAAAGATCATACAGAGAGTCTCATGAATATGTGCTTCTTCTTGAGTGGCAAAAGGATTAAAGAACTCCTAATCTTGACTTTCTTTTTCTTCTCCTTCCAATAAAAATAATGAACTCTTTGCTTTGTATTTATGTCCTGGATGAAATTTTTCATACAATTAAAGCAAAGTCTTCTTTCTCTTCTAGATTTCATTTCTTGAGGAGATAACTTCTTTATATGAAAATTTTGAAATGATGAAGCTGTAGACAGCCCTGTGTAGGGTTGTGATCCCAAATTGAGGCTACTAGTTTGGTGAGTTACATCCGGAGGTTTGTAATTCAACTTAGATTACCAAGATTAATGTCTCTCCATTTATCTTCCTATAATCTTGCTAAGCCTACAGCATCATGAAAATCCAGAGGTCTATGTGCAATAACCTCCCTTCTAATGTAAGATTTCAAGCCAGAAATTAAATAGTTCATAAAGAGCTAATCAGAAAGACCATGGACCCTACTGGATAAGGACTCAAACTTTGCTTGACCTTCTAAGAAAGTACCTTTTTGAGTGAGTTTAGTCAATGCACCTTGAGGATCTCCTTATTTGAATCTTGATAGTTCCAGCCTGACATTTTTGAAATTGGTGAATTGATTATTTTGCTAATGAAGTTTTGGATATGGAAGAGATGTGCGTTCTTCTTAGGAATGTATCTGCTTTAAAGACTCAATTTTTTATTGGAGAGGTTTGATGATAGAACTAATTTCTTCTTGGATGTACTTATAAAGCTTGTCCTAAGGAAAATTACTCTTATCAGATTTGGAACGCAATATAGTGTCTTAGGGTAATAGGCCATTTAGGGACATTAAGTGGGAGAGAAAGTTTTTCTTGTTTCGAGCACAAGACAAGCTCCTAAAATAATTCTGATTTTCTTCTTTGCAATCTTACAATAGAGTTATTTATATAGCTCTCAAACAGATTGTTTACAACTGATCATAAAGATTCAAGAAAGTTAACTAACTAACAGCTCTTCTAACTAACATCCAGCTAAGAAAACAAATACTTTCTCAACTAACTTCCCTTTTCCAGCTTTGCTTCTTCTTGTTGCTACTTTTGTTACCCTTTTGTTGTCCCAAGCTTCACTGGTAACCATTTGTTGCTTCCTGCCTTAATAGTTCTATTTTGCTGCTCCATACCTCACTGGTTTCTTCAAGGTTGCTCTATCTCTCAATTTTCTTCTTGTATCATAATTGGTATCCATAACTGGTGTATATGGGAATTCATGCATAGTGGTTTCATCATTCCATTATCCAAATAACAGATCTCATAGTCATTATCTTTGAAGTGGGTTTGCTCTGTTAGTGTACGGGACTTATGCTAGATATGCCTGGTAGAACTTGTAATGGATGAAGAGTTGGTTTATACTAAGGATTTTGAAGATTAAGGTTGCGTAAAAATACTTCATTTCTTATATCTCTTAAGGTTAACCCTTCCACTCCAATATCCTTATCACTGCTAGAAAGATTTTCATCTATTTCCATTGCAACATGGTGTTCACCAAAAGCTTATCTGAGTCTCTCCTCAGCTTGGCAGCTAGATTCTCCTATTTCAAATTGTCTGACTCGACCATAAGTTATTCAAGTTGTACTGTGTTCTTGTCAATTGTATAAAGCTCTCAAATTATTTTTAAAAGTATCCCATTAACATCATACCCAGTGTCATATCAAAACCGGTAGAAAATCTCATCCATCTACTCATTAGTGCGCCTCTCCACCTTTGCATTTTCCAACCGGTAATTGAGGTATGTGTGTCCAATACAGCCACAAAGTCCGCAAAATTTGTAGATTCTTTCATATATCATTTCAACTCAAGTAGTAACACCATTATCAAGTTTTAGAAAAAAATCCAGCAATGAGTGGTAGCCAAAGGTTTATCAAAAGCCTAATCCGGAGGTATTTAATATTGCGAGGGAATCCTGTGTGCCAGTCAACCCTCTCAAATGTGACAATGATTCCAACAAATCTTTCAACAAGGGTAGGGATTTGATATTCAAGGGGAAGGTAGTAAAGTTGGGTCTAAATGGGAGTTTTGACCAAGTGAAATTGGCTGATGATGCCGGGCAGAATCTGCAAGCTAGTCGAACAGATAGTTCACAAGGAGTTTCAAGAAAAACCCTAAAAACAATACAAAGAAACTACTCTAATGCTTTATTTTAATTTATTCCAAAAATACAATAATAATGATTACGAAACCCTAAGACCTTATTTATAAAGTCGAAGCTAAAATAAGAAAATTAAATTAAGGCCGAATTTAAATTAAATAAAATAAAAAGTTTCCTAAAAACTAAAAACTGCTAATTTGAAGGTCTAAATGTCGTTTTTTGGCTTAAAAACGACAATGCTCAGTATAAACTACTGAATTTTGCCCGGAAGCCCGTTTCCAATCAGACTAGGGTCTTTGGGGCCTAATCCGAGCCCATGGCCTGCTAAACGATGTAAACCGGCCTAGGTAGCCCACTTGCCATCTGACAACTCAGCATCATCTGACTTGGATCCTCCTGCATCAGTCGCCCCGGGTTGGAAAGAACTCATTCTCGAGTTCACAATAGCCACATCGGAATCCCCAAAACAAAGACTCAAGTGTTTCACATTAAAGACATCAGGCGGCAACCCAAGAGAAAGATCCTCTGGTATCAGGTCAGAAAACTCTGCTAACAGCGGCGAATCCACTATGAAACCGAGATCTCCATAATGATCCTCCCGACCACGGCGTTCTCCGAATCAAGCAGGATTGTAATACGGGTTTTTGAAATTGGAATCGAAATCATGATGTTTCATCTCACGATCACCGAAACTCTGCGCCGTTAGACGCTGGGTTAACTTCGCAACCTGCCTCTGTAATTCCTCAATCATCACATCATGAATGTTACGATCACGGCGTGGGGCTTCCTCATTCGGAACCTGCCCGCCACGACCACGACCACGATCACCAGCCATGAAAACTGATGAAATCTCACCCCAGGAAGATGTTGAAGCTCTGATAGCAATTTTCGCCGGGCAGAATAGCGATTATTCTGCAGGCTAGTCGAACAGATAGTTCACAGGGAGTAACACAAGAAAAATCCTAAAACAATACAGAAAAACTACTCTGATGCTTTATTTTAATTTATTCCAAAAATAAAATAATAATGGTTACGAAACCCTAAGACCTTATTTATAAAGTCGAAGCTAAAATAGGAAAATTAAATTAAGGCCGAATTTAAATTAAATAAAATAAAAAGTTTCCTAAAAACTGAAACTGCCAACTTGAAGGTCTAAACGTCGTTTTTTGGCTTAAAAATGATAATGCTCAGTATAAAATACTGAATTTTGCCCGGAAGCCCGTTTCCAATCAGACTAGGGTCTTTGGGCCCAATCCGAGCCCGTGGCTTACTAAACGATGTAAACTGGCCTTGGTAGCCCACTTGCCATCTGACAACTCAGCATCATCTGACTCGGATTCTCTTGCATCAGTCGCCCCGAGTTGAAAAGAACTCGTCCTCGAGTTCACAATAGCCACATCAGAATCCCCAAAACAAGGACTCAAGTGTTTCACATTAAAGACCTCAGGCGGCAACCCAGAAGGAAGTTCCTCTGGTATCAGGTTAGAAAACTTTGCTAACAACGGCAAATCCACTCTGAAACCGAGATCTCCATAACGATCCTCCCGACCACGGTGTTCCCCGAATCGAGCAGGATTGTAATACAGATTTTCAAAACTGGAATCAGAATCATGATCTTTCATCTCACGATCACCAAAATTCTGCGCCGTTAGACGCTGGGTTAACTTTGCAACCTGCCTCTATAAATCCTCAATCATCATATCCTGAACGTTACGATCATGGCATGGGGCTTCCTCGTTCGGAACCTGCGCGCGACGACTACGACCACGATCATCAGTCATGGAAACTGATGAAATCTCACCCCAGGAAGATACTGAAGCTCTGATACCAACTGATGTTGGGCAGAATAGTGATTATTCTGTAGGCTAGTCGAACAGATAGTTCACAGGGAGTAACACAAGAAAAACCCTAAAAACAATACAGAGAAACTACTCTGATGCTTCATTTTAATTTATTCCAAAAATACAATAATAATGTTTACGAAACCCTAAGACCTTATTTATAAAATCGAAGCTAAAATAGGAAAATTAAATTAAGGCCGAATTTAAATTAAATAAAATAAAAAGTTTCCTAAAAACTGAAAACTGCTAATTTGAAGGTCTAAACGTCATTTTTTAGCTTAAAAATGACAATGCTCAGTATAAACTACTGAATTTTGCCCGGACGCCCGTTTCCAATCAGACTAGGGTCTTTGGGGCCCAATTCGAGCCCGTGACCTGCTAAACGATGTAAACCGGTCTAGATAGCCCACTTGCCATTTGACAACTCAGCATCATCTGACTCGGATCCTCCTATAATATACTGAGCTTATGTGAAATGAACAATATAGAAGTTGTTCTCGCAAACTACAGTCATGACTTCTCCTTTAAGTTTCCAAGCATGATCAATAAGTTATTGAAGTCAGCTAGCTGAGAATGAGTGATGATTGAGAAAGTATCCAAGAAGATATTCAACCTAGAAAAATTGGCTCGTAGTGAGTTCATGGGAAGCAACCGAAACTATTGGACCTCGCTGAGCCCTGGGCCTAAGTTCTAAAGGTTGTTGGTTTGGGTTAAGGTTGTCGGGTTCTTCTTAGTCTCTGGTAGTATCAACTGAGCTACTTTGTGTGCCACTGCTCTCATGACGTCGGAGGATATAGGCGTTGGGCTGGGATTCAGGTGTGTTTGGTGAGTTAGAAGGGGGATTAGGATCCATGGTGAGTTCAATAGAACTGGGCTGCTGGGAATGAGCAGATACTAGGGTAATGGTGTGGAAGAAGATGTAGGCCATGAATGATAGTGTTCGATAGAAGTGTTTGGTACTTGCGAAGAGGAATGATGATTATGGAGATCTTTGAGGCTCTTTTTGTAGTAGTTAGGGACCCAAGTATTCATCTTCCTCCATCACTCCCTCTTCCAATTGAATTGTTTTTCCCAACCTAGCCGCCACATGAGTATTAAATTATTTGAGTGAAATTCGAGTGGTATCTGTGCGCATGCAAAGAAGTATCAAAAGGATTGGTGCAACTTCAAAAAACATGGAGATTAATTGGGAAAGATCTATCAATAATCTGTTGAATAGGAAGGTTGGGTATCATCGAGGAAGAGGGTGCAAAGGAACTTAGGATTTCTAGGTTGTGAAAAGTGGGAAATCAACTAAGTGATTGGGGAGCAGAACCATAAAGGTTTGTCATATGGGATTAGGTAAAGAATAGGAATAAGCAAAGATAAGCAGAGAATAAAACGTAAATGAAAGTGATCACTCGGAAACTTTTTGGGTCAAAGAAGATACGTGCAAGACAAATGAATACAACAGGAGCATAAATCCGTCTGGGAAAAGACAAAAATGAATAGAAAGGAACAAATTTCGACGGGGATAAGGAGGCCTGTTCCTTCTGAAAGGTCAAAGAGAGTGAAAAAAAAAAAAAAAAAAACTCTAGGAAGTAAGGGAAGGGATCTCGTAGACGAGATGAATCAGCTCTCTGCTTACCTCCTGTTAGTGTCATTAACTCTTGCTGAAGGCTATAGACTTGCACAAAACTGTTTAACTCAAAAGAGAAAATATTAGAAACATGACTTAAAGCTTCCTTAGACTTCAACAAATTAATTTTTTTGCTTGATTGATTATGCAACTTATATATTTATAGAAATATGATCCTTAATATAATCAATCTAAAAAGAGAATGTAATAATATATATATATATATATATATATATATGAAACATTCTTTTGGCAAAAATATATATCCTTAAAAATACAAATAGATGCATAAGAATTGGAAGCACTAGGCACACTTTTTCTCATATAATATTGTTAAAGAAATGTTATCAAATCAACGATAAAAGAAGAGTATTCAAAGTATTCATCAATGATATCCTCATATATTATTATTTTGGGGTTTTTATAAACTAAATTTTATCTTCATAATATTTTCATTGTTATTATTCTGAGCCTTTGACCTTTATAAATTGGTTTATATTTCACCTAACAGCAATTATTAAAATTAAGTCGTTTTGTATAGTACTTTAATGAAATGGCACAGGATAGTAAATAAAGATGTCGATGTTGTAATTAAATGCAGCGCCCTAATGTCTTCCATAACAGTTATGTTAATAGATTATCAAAACTACTTCATTCCGAGGAGTACTTTAATAAAAAGACACATGGCAGTCAATAAAAATGTCAAATGTTATAATCATAGACAGCCTCATAATAGCTTCCATAATGGTTATATTAATAGGCGAAGATATTTCTACCACAAATATGGACCATCAATTTCAACATCCGCTTATAAGTTTTACTTTCTACTCGATATTTTTACCACAAATGTGGACCATCAATTCTAATGTCCGCTTATAAGCTTTACTCCCTACTTTCTACTCCCTACTCCCTACTTTCTACTCCTTACCGTGATTCTCTTAAGGCAAAATTGATAAAACATCTAAATTACAAACGTTGAGTTTCTAAAAATTACTACACAACTTTTAAATAGCTCAAAATGATGGTTGGAAGTTGTGGTATGTATAACACTGCTCTATATTAATAGATTAGTCGCCATGCCCCATGCAAAATGCGCAAGATTAGTTTAAACTTTTCTATAAAAAATTGAGTTATTAACTCTTTTATAAAAAAATTCTTTGGTTTGAATATTAAAAATAATAATTATTATGTGGTATAAAAATAATCATTAATAATAATATGACAATAATGATTATTATAATGGCAACAATATAAACTCTTTTTTATCCTAAAAGGCAAATTAAGGAATTCAATTTTGTCGAACGTGATTATTGGTTTGGGTCAAAACAGAAACTAAAAAATCTAAGTAATGATTTAGGCAAAATTCAAATTTTTAGAGACAGTTTTGCAGTTTTTGATTCTTTCTAAAATAAGTTCTTAAAAAGATATTTGTACTAGCTTTTTTTCATGCTAAAAAAAGGGTTTGAGATTATAGGTCAAACTAAACTAATTTTACAAAAAAAAAAACACCATTTTACTTGATGTTGTTGATTATATATGGAAAGAACAAACAGAAATTATGTCATAAAATAACAGATCACATATCCAGCCCAAATTGGATAATTAAAAAAAAATTATTCAAATTTGAATCTTTACAGAGAATCCCGAACGAAAAATAACGACAAAAATATATCCATCCCGGCGAACCCAGCTATGGCAAATTATGCACATTAGCTTCTCTGTATATGCACAAATGTGGTAAATGGCTTTTCTTTCTTCTTCTTTTTCCCAAATACGTACATGCATTACTTTTTTTTATGAAGTACATGCATTCCTTTTATTCTTCCGTAGTTTGGTGAAAAAGGTAAATAGGAAATAGATAAAGAGAAAGTATATGCATTATACCTAACACAAACATCAATTTTTCACTGTAGTCCATAAATATGTTGGATCCTGTTGAAAAAGAAAAAAAAAAAACTTCAATCTTCTAATTTTGAATAAAAAGAGAAATATATCAATTTTTCAAAACAAAGAAAAATATAACCTCTTGAAGTGCGGTTTTTCGTTGATTACTGTTACGCCTCGAAATTCAAGCCAAAAGTTTCGAGTGCAACACTGTCACAATTCCTATGCTCCTACTTCACTATAATTCATACCCTACATTTTCAATAATTTGAATATCTTGACCATAGAATGAAAATCACCAAAAAACAAATTCTAAGAAGTAATACATGAATCATCAATAACTTTCAACAATACATAAATGCTATAGTTCTAACAGCTCATAAGATAAAGTAATCTTAGTTAAACATCAAAATTACAACTCCTATATGACATAGACTCTTAAAGAGCAATAATGGTGGTTCAATCATTAAGACAAAAAAGGCAAATCCTTTTAATCTTCTTCGAGACTCCACTTAATCAGCTATGACTCTAACTTTATTTATTATATGTAAAATTATACAAAACTAATGAGTTTACAACCTAGTAAGTAATAATCAACCATGCAAGATTTTTAAACAACTATCATAATTTGAACTAATAAAATGATAAGAGTTAGTTTCTTAGTCCTCAAGGGTATCATCAATCACAATACTAGTCCATTCATTTCAACCATTCATAAATGTCACATTTAGCCTGTAATGAGGGCCAATAGTTGACATACTAATAATCCTACGTCAAGGTCCTGTAGTTGACACACTTAACCCTTGTGTATGTTTGGATCAAATAATTGACACACTTTTAACTCTTTTCTTCGGGTCTAATAATTGACACACTTAACCCTTGTGTCCAAGTCCAATAGTTGACACATTTAACGTATGTGTCTGGTTTCAAAGTTGACATTAACCTTGTGTTTAGGTTCAAAAGTTGACACATTAAACCCTTGTGTCTAGGTCAAAAAGTTGATATATTTAATCCTTAGGTCTTGATCAAAAAGTTGACGCATTTAACCCTTGTGTCTGGATTAAATATTTGACGTACACATTTAACCCCTGTGTTTGAGTTCAAAACTTAACACATTTAACACACGTGTTTGGGTCCGAAACTTGATATATTTAACCCCTTTGTTTTGATCTGAAACTTGACTCATTTAACTCTTGTGTCTAAGTTTGAAACTACACTACCTTAATCATGAATAGCCATATATATTTCATACAACAACATTCTCAAAGCAAAGTGTACATTCAACACAAACATGTTCGCAATATCATATCAAAGGATCAATCTATCTTAAAATATAACATGAAAGAAAATTACTTACCTATCATATGCCAAAGAAATTCAAATCCTTACTTTAAAAAGTCAACGTAATTTTTATTCACGTAAATTATGTTAAGCTTTCCATTGAAAATAGAAGCCACTTCCTCAGTCAGCTTATTTCTCTATGGTCTACAAGATGCATCACAAACCAACCCAGTGACCAAAAAAATCTTACCTAGCAATTCTTTCAAGCATTTGTTTAGCTCTTCTTGGTTTCTTGAACCTGTGTGAACAACGGCACCTAGCCCTGCTAATTCATCCACTTTTGCATGCCTAAACAAACCAAAAAAGTATTTTAAAGAAATGGGAACTTTTTAAATCGAACATCAATCATTGAGCTCAGGTCCTTACAAACCCATAGGCCCTATACACACCAAAAATCATAACAAAAGTGTAGTTTAGCAAGATTGATAAATATTTAACAAGAATCGGATTTTAGTATGCTAAACTCTCGAGAAAGAAAACGAAAGAAAGTGAGAGTTATTAAAAGTAAAATAAAAGAAATGAAATGAAAAGAAAGTGATGTAGGGGAAAATTCTTCGTCCAATGACATAACGACACGTGGCAATCATACAAGTTAAATTGGCTCTTCCATTGAAAACAAGACACGTGACAAAATGGCAAAGTGGTAATATCTCATACTCTAGCCCATAGATAAGCTTAGTCTTATTGCTAGACAAGTCTTAATTCTCTCAAGATACTCAAAATTCAATAAAACTAAATATTACCAACAATCATGTTCCCATCGGGATTTCACCTTCTACACTATATAAGGGGGCTCTCACCATCAAAAGGTACACAGAAAAAAAAATATTATCTCTAATTTCAAGCAATCTTCATATTTTTAAAGCTCTATACTAACTTAGGTATTGGAGAGTCCCCTCGGAGGCACAATCCCTTAGGTGCTCTGACGACTTCTTAGAGTTTCCCTGGTCTTTGTGTGTGTAGGTTTCTGCTTCTCGGCCATTCGTATTCCAGGCAAATTTTGGGCATCAATAGATTGGTAATGTCCGTGGGAAGTCTTCTTAATTTCCAAAAGAAAAACAACACATCTGTCACGTTTCTGCCTAAGAATCATGCCAAAAAACTAGTAGGCTCCTCTATAGTAGCTATCTGGGCTTCTACTCGTAGCCAGCACACCGACTCTGACATCCCTACCATCCAGGAATATGCTAACTCCGGACAGAACCCTAGTGAGCCGTCATGGGTGAACCAGGCATAAACAATCTTCTCTGTCCAACTTAGTGAATCCTAATGTCTTAGAGAGCCCAAAAGTACCAACGGCACCAAACCCAACCTCGCTGGTTACACAAGAATAGTTTATGGAGCTCACTTAGTTAGTGGCAGGATTATCTGCCAAACTTAGGTGGGCAGACTCACCCCTCTTCACGTCCATAAAGCTTTCGACTAACGAAGCACTTGAATCACAGCCAACCGGCTTACAGCCACTCAACCATTCGGTCATCCTCTAGTCCAATATTGAAATCTTGAGATTTCTCTACCGCCAAGAAATACACCGACCTGGAGCATAAGCTTAAATTCATGGATAGAAAAATAAGAAAAGTATTCATAGGGTGAGGTACCAATATTTTGGATAAGCTCAACTCCCAAGATCCTCCGTTCACTCAGGACATCCTTGATGGTCCTCTCCCAAGAAACTTCAAAATGCCTATAATCAAGGCCTATGACGGCATAAGTGATCCCATGGATCATTTTTAGCTCTATAAGACCACTATAATGTTACACCGTCACCTAGATGCAATACTGTTTCGAGTCTTTCTAATGATGCTCAAGAAGGCCGTTAGCACATGGTACTCTCATCTCAAACTAGGAAGCATAAGTTCTTTTAAGGACCTCGGTCGTGCCTTCAACACACATTTCTTTATTAGCAAGGGACCCTAGAAGACCTCAGAAAGTCTATTCAACATCATCCAAGCAGAGAAGAAAAACTTCGTGAGTATATGTCGAGTTTCAATGCCATAACATGGGAGATCCTAGATACAGATCTGACGATCCAAACTCTTGCATTTAAAAATAGGCTCAAGTCAAGGTCTTTCAACTTTGAGCTCACTAGGCACCCCTCTGAGGGAAATGAATGAAATCTTTGCTTGAACTAAAGAATATATGATTGCTGAAGGTGACCAAGCATTTTAAAAGGAAATAGAAGAAGGGAGAGAAAAAAATGAAAAAGGAAGTCACTTAGGCAAAGGACCACTCATTGAAAAAAACCTTGGCAGAAGGGCAATTCTAAGGGGCCTTGGCAATTTGACAACTATACCCCATTAAATACGAACATCTAGAATCATTATATTCTCTACTGGCCCCCAAGATCCGCATACCCCAACGATGATAAAGATTAGTCCAAATGGTGCAGGTCTCACAAGGATTATGGGCACAATATCGAGGAATGTCAGGCATTGAAAACCTAGATTAAGTCCCTCATCTGTCGAGGATACCTAAAAGAGTTCATCGACCCCCGTAGTAGAGACCCTCCGAGGTGAAGCCTTGAAGGACCTTTTAGACGAAGTTTCAATCGGCAGAACCCCGAACAAGACTATCGGCAGTGTCTGAGATGTTAAAGGAATCCAAACCATTAAAGGAACAAAAGTCCAAGAAGGAGCTCAAAAGAAAACTGATAAGGTGACAGACGCCCCCATGAAAAAATTCATTTAACTGCAGTGACAAAAACTATCAAGATAATTTATGGAGGACCAATTGCAGGAGGACACTCATCTCAAACCAAAAAAGCTTATACTCGGTCAGTAGCCTCTGTAAATGGACCACACAAAAAAGTGAAGGCAAAACAAGTGATCTCTTTCACTGATGATGACTTGGAAGGGGTGCAAATACCACATGATGATGCGGTGGTTATCACCCTTTTCATTGCAAATTACAACATGGAGCGAATTCTGATTGATAACAGGAGTTCAGCAGACATCTTGTATTATGACACTTTCAAGAAGATGAAGCTGAAAGATTTCTAGCTCAAACTCATAGTCTCCCCACTTTACGGCTTCTTAGGAAAACCCATATTTGCTGAAGGTAATATAGTCTTACCAATGACATTAGGGTCAACAACTTAGCAAACCACTGTTATGACGACATTTTTAGTCGTAAAGCATCAATCTTCTTACAAATCTTTACTAGAAACACCGACACTAAACGAAATGGAGGATGTAGTTTCAACCTACCATCTAAAGATGAAGTTACTTATAGAGAATAGGGTTAGAGAAGTATAAAGAAATTAGCAAGAATCTCGGTTATGCTACCTTAACTCAATCAGAGGTCACCACAAAATTGAGGCCTTACCTTAGAGGTTGATGATCTCTGGGATGAGTTCAAAACCCAAGGAGGCCAACTTGTAAAAGATCTAGTAACCATCCTATTGAATGGAGTATGAGATAGCAAGACTATACAGATAGAGTCGAGCCTACCTAAAGAACTCAGAGACTCACTGATCTCATTCCTTAGAAGGAATTAGGATGTGTTTGCTTGGTCCGCCTCGGATATGCCAAGTATAAAATTGTAGGTCATTGTTCATAGGCTGAATATAGATACAGAATATAAATCTGTGATTCAGAAGAAGAAAGTGCTTGATCTAGAGTGGCAAAAGGCTATAGAAGAAGAAGTGGACAAGCTCTTTACGGTAGACTTCATCCAAGAGGCCCATTATCCATAGTGGGTCACTAATTTTGTCATTGTCAAGGTCAATGGAAAGTGGAGAATTTGCATATACTTCACTGACCTCAACAAGGCTTGTCTAAAGGATAGTTTTCCTTTACCTTGGATAAATCAGTTGGTCGACACTACTTTCAAGTATGAGCTGCTAAGCTTCATATATGCATATTCATGCTATAATCAGATTCTCATGTGCCCACCAGACCAGTCAAAAACTACCTTCGTCACTAACAAAGGCCTTTATTGCTGCAAGGTTATGCCTTTTAGGCTAAAAAAAAACTGGTGCGACCTATTAGAAGTTGGTTAATAAGCTTTTCGAAGACCAAATTGGAAGAAATATGGAAGTCTATGTTGACAAAATGCTGGTCAAAAGTCTGATGGCAGAGGATCATAAGTCTGATCTTGAAGAAGCATTTGGGATACTCCAAAATTATCAAATGAAGGTAAACCCTAAAACGTGCACCTTCGAAGGCACCTTAGACAAATTCGTAGGGTTTATGATTACTCAGCGAGGAATAAAGGCTAACCTTGAGAAGATAAAAGCGATTTTAGACATAAATCCGCCTCAAAATGTTAGAGAAGTCAAACAGTTGACAGGGCACATTGTCATTCTAAGACGCTTCATGTCCAAATTTGCCAAAAAGTTCTTGCCTTTCTTCATAGCACTGAAGAAATCCAACGACTTGATATAGATCGAGGAATGCCAAAAATTCTTCGAAGAACTGAAGGACTATCTAAGTTTGCCCCCTCTCTTGACGAAGCCCATCGACAGAGAAGAACTCTTCTTTTATATCACTATAGGACAAAACGCGGTTGTTTTTATCTTAATCCAAGAAGAAGACAAGATATGACGATCAATCTATTACGTTAGTAAAGTTCTGCCCGATGCTAAAACTAGGTATCTAAGCTCGTATCTAATACTATCACCATATTGATCGACCAACCATTAAGACAAGTGATTCACAAGCAAGATATCTCCGAAAAGCTAGTGAAATATTCTATTGAATTAAGGGAGTTTGACATTCGCTATAAACCTCAGACATCTATTAAAGCTCAAGCTTTGGCTGATTTTGTAGTCGAAACAACATTCCCCATAATTTCCTCTAAGGGGCAAGAGCTTGAAGGCGAGGATCAAGTACAGTCTTGGACACTCTTTATTGATGGATCTTCTAACCGCATTAGTAGTGGGGTCGAACTCATTCTCACCAGTCTTGAAGGATTTTTGGTTGAATATGCTCTCCGATTTGTGCTTAAAGCCTCTAACAACTAGGCTGAGTATGAAGCACTACTAGTCGGGATAAAACTAGCAAAAATTCTATTACTCAAGCACTAGAAGTCTTCAGTGACTTTCAGCTTGTTGTCAACCAAATGACCAACGAGTACAAATCAAGAGGAGTAAAGATCATTCGATACTTAGAAAAGGATGGGAGCTGGCAGCCACCTTCAAAGAATTCAAGGTATCTTAGGTACCCTAAGCAAAAAATTCTCAAGCAAATGCATTACCTCGGCTTGCCCCTTCTATGCAATTAGACCTCACCCGAGAAATCTACTTGGAGACCCTAGCCTCATCGAGAATCAATGAAAACTTTTTCATGCTATTAACAGAAGAACAAACTTGGATGGACCTAATCCTTCAATACCTACGAGATGGGAGACTCCTAAACCAAAATAATGAGGCAAAGAAAGTTCTCTCTTGCGTTTCGCTATTCACCCTCATCGAGAGCCAACTGTATGAAAAGGCTCTCATGACTCCTTACTTGAAGTGCCTCGGCCCAATCGTGGCTAACTATGCTCTTTGAGAGGTCCATGAAGGAATATGCAGTAACCACCTTAAAGGATGGCTCTGGACTACAAGATCCTTTGATATAAGTATTACTGGCCAAAGATGTTGCAGGAAGCTATGGACATGGTCAAGAAGTGCAAAACATGTCAAGAATACTCTCCAGCACCTCACTGGCCTACCAATCCATTAATATCCATTAAAAGTCCTCTTCCCTTCAAAATGTGGGGAATGTATATACTCAGTTATTTCCCTAAAGCAATAGGACAGAAGGAACACCTGATAGTCTCTATCGACTACTTCACCAAATGGGTCGAAGTTCAACCCCTTGCCAAAATCATTGATTACCATACTCGAGCGTTCGTGTAGTAATTCATAGTGTATTAGCTCGGGATACCAAAGATCTTAGTCACTAACAATGGGAAGTAGTTTGACAACACCTGATTCAAGTCCTTCTATAAAGACCTCAAAATTGAGCATCGATTATCCTTAGTAAGATACCCGTAAGCTAATGGACAAACCAAAGTGACAAATAAAACCCTTCTGCAAGGCATCAAGAAAAGACTCGAGGACACTGACAAGCAGTGGGTTAAGCACCTACAAAATGTTCTTTGGGCCTACTGAATGACTAATCACACTCCAATAGGGGAAACTCCATTCTTTCTTGCTTATGGATCCAAAGTCATTATCCCTCTTCAGATTGGGTCACCTACCCTCCAAGTCTAGCACTTCGAAGCAAGCAACAATGAAGAGGCCATCAAAATGAATACTGACTTGGTTGACGAAGTAAGGGATAAAGTACAAATCAAGATCACTGCTTACCACCAAAGAGTATCATAGTACTACAACTCCCTAGTCAAAAAGAGGACATTCCAATAGTATTATACCTTTCCTTAACTTTTTCATTTCGAAAACTGGATGCATCAAGGTCATCCCTTGATAGATTGTTTCTTTCCTCTTACTTTTCTTTCTCTTTCTCATGTTGAGAAACAACTTTTGGCCGTTTTTATAAGTTGAAAGATTTGTGAGAAAACTAGAGGGATTTGGCCCTTTTTATGAATAAAAATGATTATCTAGAGAGAAAAGTGAGAGGTGGTTCTATCATGTGTTCTGTCGACTGGACAGGGATTCAATTGACTGAATTAGTTACAGATCTAAAAGGAATTTCAAAAACACGGGCATTCAGTCAACTGAAAGTGTCTCCAGTCAACTGGATGAGTTCATTCAGTCAACTGGATGGCCTTTCAGTCGACTTAATGAGAGGTAAAGAATTGAGATTTGAAATGAACGGGGCTTCAGTCGACTTAAGAGTTTATTTAGTCAACATACTGAGGAATTTTCCTCATTCAGTCAACTGAATGACTTTATTTAGTTGACTGGATCAAGATTTTTATAGAAAAATATGAATCCAGTTTGAAATTTTTACAAGTCTAAATTGTTTTATTCCATTTTTGAGTAAGGGGAACATCAAATTAAGGATTAGTTTTCATTTGCTCAATGGCAAGATGCAAATGATGAATGTTAATGCCATCAAACACATAATCATTTAAAGTTTTTCATACCCATTATCATTTTAATTCTTCAAAAATTATCTTCCTTCAAGGATTTGGTAAGGATATCAGCAATTCGATCTTGTGTAGGAATGAATTCAAGTTTGATATCACCTTTTTGGGCATGATCTCTTATAAAATGATGTCTAATCTCAATGTGTTTGGTTCTAGAATGTTGAATTTAATTTTTAGTTAGATTGATAGAACTAGTGTTATCACATAAAATTGGAATATTTTCAAAACATATGCCAGAAACTTCTAGTTGTTGTTTTATCGATAAAACTTGTGCACAACAACTATTGGCAGCCACATATTCTACTTCGGTGATTAATAGTGCAACTGAATTTTATTTCTTTGAAAACCATGAAGTTAACATAACACCTAAAAATTGGAATGTAACACTAGTACTATTTCTATCTAACCTACAACCAGCAAAATCATCATCCGAGTACCCAACTAGCTCAAAAGGTGATTTTCTTGAATACCATAAACCTAGGTTTTGAGTATCATGCAAATACCTTAAAATTCTTTTAACAACAAAAATATGAGATTTCTTAGGGTTAACTTGGAATCTTGCACACATGTATACACTAAACATTATATCGGGTGTACTATTAGTTAAATATAGAAAAATTTCTATCATGCTTCTATAATTCTTAGTATCTACACATTTACCTCCTTTATCCAAGCCAAGATTTGTAGAGGTCCAAATGGGAGTCCCAATAGACTTTGAATTCTCCATCCCAAATCTATATAGTAAATTCTTTGTGTACTTAGATTGGTTGATGAATATTCCTCCCTTAGTTTATTTGATTTGAAGACCAAGAAAGTAGTTGAGCTCTTCTATCATGCTCATTTCAAATTCACCTTGCATATAATTAACAAAGTCTTGACACATTGATTCATTAGAGGCACCAAATATAATATCATGAGCATATATTTGGACTAAGAGTGTATCATGCTTATTAGTTTTTGTAAGGAGAGTTGTGTCTATATTTCCTCTTAAAAAACCATTATCAAGAAGAAAAAAAATTACTTAACCTCTTATACCATGCTTTAGGAGCTTGTTTCAACCCATTAAGAGCTTTAGAAAGCCTATAAACATGGTTTGAAAGTTTACGATTTTCAAAGCCTAGAAGTTGTTCTATATAGACCTCCTCTTCAATAAAACCATTTAAAAATTCACTTTTAACATCCATTTGAAATAATTTGAAAATATTTAAGTATGCAAATTCAAGTAACATACAATTTGTGTTTAGTCTAGCTACGGGGGCATAGGTTTCATCAAAGTCAATTCCTTTTTCTTAATTATAACCTTTAACTACAAGTCTAGCCTTATTCTTAGTTATTATTCCATTTTGATCCATTTTATTTCTAAATACCCATTTAGTCCTATAACAGTATGGTCCTTAGGTCTAGGAACTAAAGTCCACACTTTGTTTCTTTCATACTAATTTAACTTTTTTTGCATAACATTTATCCAGTTTTTATCATTTTCAGCTTCAATATAGGACTTGGGTTCTATTTAAGATAAATAAGCAACAAAAATTACGTATATTTCTAATAAAGGAATGAGTTCTTACCTCTTGTGAAGGATCATCAATCACTTGATCAATTGGGTGATAACTCACATATCTCTAATCCTTAGGTTGACCATCTCTTTGTTGACTTGTTAAAGGTTGATCAAGTCTTAGAGAATCTTTCTCTTGAGCTATTTGAGGTTGACTTTCTTTGGGGTCAACAATGGGAGTGAAAGCATCCACTCTTAGAATAAAATATATATCATCATCAAGAGAGACTATTCTACTACTAATAGGGTTAGTCTCATCAAAGGTAACATGCACGGATTCTTCATCCACTATATTTATCTTGTTAAAGACTATAAACTTTACTATAGGTTTAATATCCTAAAAATATCCCTTAATCAGTCTTGGAGTCAAATTTATTTAAATTAATTTTATTTTTATTTAGGATGAATTATTTGTAACCGAAAGCTCGAAAATAAGAGATATTAAGCTTTCTACCTTTCCATAGCTCATATAGAGCTTTGTTAAGCATAGGCTTAATTAAAACTCTATTTAAATATAGCAAGAATTGTTTACGGCTTCTGCCGAAACAATTTTAGGCAAATTATTTTCACAAAGTATAATTCTAGCAAATTCCTCTATAACTCTATTTTTCCTTTCAACAACACCATTTTGTTGAAGAGTTCTAGGGGCTAAAAGGTTATGATCAATTCCATTTTCATTATAATACTTTGAAAATCTTTGGTTTTCAAATTCTTTTCCGTGATAACTTCTTATACATGTAATGGAAATACCTTTTTCGTTTTGAACCTTTTTGCAAAACCTTTCAAAAATTTTATTAGTTTAATCCTTATAAGTAATAAAAGTAGCAAAGGTATAACTAAAATAATTAGCTAAAATAACAAGAGTGCATTGATGGCCTCCTAGACTTAAAATGCTTATTGGACCAAACAAGTGCATATGCAAAAGCTTCGAAGGTCTAGAAGTTGAAATTACATTTTTAGGTTTAAACAAAACTCTTGTTTGTTTTCCTATTTGACAAGCATCATATACTTTGTCTTTTTAAAATTTAATTTTGGGAAGACCAATTACTAAATTTTTTATTGAAAGAACTTTAATCAAATCCATGTTCACATGGCCAAGCCTTTTATGCCATAGCCATGAATTTTCAATAAAAGCTGAAAACTTTTTCATTTTTCGAAGATAAAGTTTTTAAATCAACTAGGTAGACATTTTCATGTCTTTGTCCAACAAACTTGATCTTGTTACTCTTGATGTCTATTGGCTAATACTACTTTGTTGCCTTTATCATACAATTGGCTAATACTAAGCAAATTAGGCATAAGGCCTTGCACAAGTAGTACATTATCAAGGGTTGAGTATATTTTACCAACTTTACATATCCAATGATTTTCATTTTGGTTTCATCTCCACTGGTGATGTGTCTACTATCCCTTAGAGTTAACTCCTTAAATATGCTTCGATCACCGGTCACATGCTTCGAGAATCCACTATCAAGGTACTAATAATCACTTTCTTCCTTTGTATGGACCTAAATCACACAAGGATATACAATAGAGCTCTTAGGTACCCAAAATTGTCCTAGAAAATACGGCTCCCTTAGGGACCCATACTTTCTTAACATTGTCAGGTACTCCATAATTAAAAACATATGGATGATGCATTATCCTAGAATTATAAATATAGAAGTTTCTAGGATTTCTTGAGTATACATCTCTATTATTCATTGAATGAGAATTCCTACGATAACTGTTTCTAGCATAGGAGTTATGAGCATACATGTTATCTCTAGGATACGCATGATAGTTATTTCTAGAATATGCATTCTTAGCATGTACATTTCTTGAATATGTATTTCTAGCATTTGTATTTCTAGGATGAGCATACATATAAGTATAAGTATTTCGAGGATGTCTATTCCTAGTATTTGAATTTCTAGAAAAAGGAATTGACATTTGAATTCTTAGGCTTACTAGCGTTTTTCAAATGAGCATTTTTAACATTACAAGGACACTTAGAAGTGGAGGGCTCATCCACACATGTTGCTTTCACAAAGATAGTTTAATACCTAAGCTAGATTTTTCTCCACTCATTCTTTGGCAAGCTAACACTTCATCTAACTTTTTTTCCCACTAACAAGCCTAAATACAGTGTTATTTAACTCCATCACTTTCCTTTTCAAATCAGAATTTTCATTTTTCAAGGACTCAAGTGATGAGTTATTAAGCTTGAAAGAAAGTTTTTCTTTTTCTTATTTTTGAGTTTTCATCTCTTTAGAGAGATGAAACTTCATTTTTTAAAGCAAAATTTCTAGAATCAGATTTCTTTAATTCCTTATGCTTTTTGTTTATAGCCTCAATTAATTCTTCATTATCATTATTAGAAGAAGAGTTAGTTGCCCCATCTTCATCATCAATTGCCATCAAGCAAAGGTTGCCAATTTTTTCGTAGTTAATCTCACTGTCAGAGATTTCCTCATCATCATCACTCCAAGTTGATGTAGTAGCAAACATTGTTTTTTCTTAAATTTCTTGTACAATTTTTTTGTCAAAGGACAATCCACCTTTATATGCCCGGGTTTCTTGCAACCATAGCACACAATAGGAACTCTTTTGATGTTGTCCTTTATGTAGGGTTTCTTGCTCTTCTTCAAGAACTTGTGAAAGCTCTTTGTGATGAGAGTCATCCCTCCATCTTCTCCATTGCTTTCATTTTCTTCATCTTCAACCTTCTTGTTTATGGTAGCTTTAAGAGCAATAGCTTTCTTTTTCATTTCATCTTCAAATATTTTATGATTCATTTCCTCTATCTCGTAAATTAGCAAAGAGCCAAGAAGTGTTTCAACATCAAGCTTGTCGAGATCTTTAGCTTCCACAATTGCTGTCTTCTTAGCTTTCCAAGTTAGTGGTAAGGATCTAAGAATTTTCCTTGTCAACTCAAATTCCTTAATTTTCTTACCAAGAAGATTTAAACCATTAATAATACTAGTGAAACGAGAATACATTTCAGATATGGTTTCGGTAGAGGACATATTAAAAGATTAATATTCAAACACTAGCATGTAGATTTTTTATTTTTTAACTTCACTAGTGCTTTCATATGTCACTTCAAGTTTGTCCCAAATTTCTTTTGCAGAAACATATGCTGAAATTTTATTGTTTTCATTTAAGTCCAAATCACAATAAAGAATAGTAGTAGCTCTACTATTTAAAGACATTATTCTACAATTCTCATCATCATATTCTGATTTTATCTTTGGCAAAGTAGTCGTAGTTTCACCAACCGTCACTCTTTTTGTTGGAATCCTATATCATTCTTCAATGATTCTCCACAAATTATAATTTTTTCCTTTTAAAAAAAATCTCATTCAATTTTTCCAATAATTATAATTTGTATCATTGAACAAAGAAGATCTAGTATAAGAGTGACTTTCTGTGTAACTATTATTTGCTATAGGATCTACTCAAAGGATTTTAAGCCAAATTTTAAGAACAAGGCTCTGACACCAATTGTAAACCAAGGTGCAAACACAAGTTGGGGGATGAATTGGATTATAAAAACTTTTTGCAAATAACAACCAAAATTTTAAACACTTAATAAAATCAGGCAAGAACAGCAAATACTATATTGCTGGAAATTAAAGAAGTAAGGAAGAGAAAGTGCAAACTCCGTTTATAGTGGTTCAACAATATCGATATTTCTCCAACCCTATGTCTACTCTCTTTAAGGAACCTCTTTGAAGTATTCCACTATAAAATAGTCAAGCAACTTCATTGGTGTTGCCCAAACCGTACAATGATCTCTTCTAATTAAGTCTACAAAGAAATGTTTAACACTTAAACACTCTAAGAGTTACACTAACTCTTTCTCTTTACAATGTTTGGAATTAATTGAAGAGTTCAAGAGAGTTAGTAATTAATGCATTACAAGATAAAAATTATCTCTCTTTCAAGAAGAAAAGCTTTAAGAATGACTCAAGAAGGTTTTAGAAAGTTTTGAAGAGCAATAAATGATTTCAAGAATGAACTGAATGTTCCTGTTGGTTTCATTTGCCCATTTATGATGGATTTATACAGTTTTAAACCTATATATCTGTTACTCACAAAGTACGACTGTTGGAGAGTGGTTTAGAGCATTTAATGCTCTAAACGACGCTCGAAAATTTGAAATATATTCGTTAATTTCGAGCGTTCAGTTGACTGAATGCTTTTTCAGTCGACTGGATGAACGTTTGAATTCAAACTATTATGTCAGGTTTTTCATACAGTCGACTGAAAGGATTGCTCAATCAACTAGATCAGAAGGCAGAAGTTTTTGACCTTCATTCAGTTGGCTGAATTAATTCATTCACTTGACTAGATTCATTTAGTCGACTAAATAAAGTCATTCAGTCTTTTGGATAGCATTTAGTCGACTGAATTGAGTGACTCATTTAGTCGACTCGATGACCTAAAACAGAGTTTTCTCCGTTTTTACGTTGTTTTATAAAAACAATTCAAGTCAAAATCATTTTGTTAAAGATATTTTTAAATCAAAATGAGTCATATAGTAGGCTAGGTACTTAAAAAGAAAATATTTACATTAGTTAAACATATATCTTAATACCTAATCTTGAACTTCAATTTCTTCTATGGTTGAGTACTTATTTTGTCAAGTACTTGTTGTCTTTGAAGGAATGTCGTTGCAGCTTTAAACGCTTAGATAAATTGGTTAGCTCAATTTAATATATTTTTTTTCATCATTGAAATCAATTTAGGGTCAATAATCTCCCCATTTTTGATAATGACTAAGTGTTTGGTTTTTAAGAAAAAAATGGATAGTCTCCTTTGTTTTCACAATAAAAACCTCTTACAAGTTTTGAAAACAACCAAACCAGCATTGTATAAGTTATTTCAATCAGGATACTCAAAATTCTATCATGCTCAATCTTACCAACAGTCACATTACTATCGGGATTTCACCTCCCACACTATATAAAGGGGTTTTCTTCATCAAAAGGTACACACAACAAAAACATTCTCTCTACTCTCAAACAGCCTTATATTTTTAAAGTCCTATACTAATTTAAGCATCGAAGAGTCCTCTCGGAATAACAACCCCTTCAATCCTTCGATGACTCCTTAGGGTTTCTTTGGTATTTGTGTGCGCAAGTTCCGCTTCTCGATCATTCATATTTCAAGTAGATTTTCGGCATCAACAGAAAGGAGACCCGATTCTACAAGTGCCACCAGTGATAAGCAAGGTCATTCCGTTGAGGGACCATCTCTTTTTTTTTTTTTAGTTACTGCACCACCACTCTTTGCACTTGTCATGGTAGTCTGGTTCTACTTCTCTCTGGAGCCCTGCAGCTCTTTCCTAGACTATCTATCTTTCTTTCCTTTTTCTTAGAACTCCCATTTACAATCTCCACAATAATACCCATTGATTACCATAATTAACGGTATATAAATTTCCATCTCTCGTCTTTGTCTCCACTAGCTAAACAATCAATTATTGTTTTAACCCCAACGAGAATCTTTCCTCCAAATTAATATATAAATTTTTACATCAAGTCCCACATTTAGAACTTCAATAGGTTTCCACAAACGGATTACTCTTAATTAAATCCAGCATATAAAAATAAACTTCAGCTAGGGTTTAATTCTTTTCGTTTAATGATATTCAATCTTTAAGTGACTTAATCTTCACTTGAGTTTTCTCCTTCTTCCATTGGATTGTGAAACCCTAGTTTTCTTTTCTGTCTTTCTATAATTTTTATAGTCAAAATAATGATTGATACTTTTATCTTTAATTTTTCTTTTATTTGCAATAACCCCCTTGAGTAATGAATTGATATAGTATTTATCCACGGGTTAAAAATATAAATATTTTTGACTTCTTTTTTAGATAATAATTAAATAAAAAATTTAGGGTCAATGTATTACAATTACGCTCCTATTTATGTTTGAATTTTTTGTTCGATATTGTCAAATTATATGCGAGATCACAATGAAAAAATCACAATTTTTATATCTCAAAAACTTCTCTATGGAATGTTTTTTCTCTCACTAGAAAAATTGTTTCTCTGTCTAAATGCCTCTTTCTCTCACTAGGTTCCTGTGCAGTCCTTGCAATCGGTTTCCATGTGTTTTCCACACACTACAAACCATCATATGGGCAGTTTCATCTAGTCCGTTATTAACCAAGGTGACGTGAATGTGAGGAAGTTGAGGGAAGATATGGTTTTTAACCATTTCCCTACGCCAAAGTTCTAATTTAAACTTACGATTCAGTGGGTCAGGATGCCTATTAGATTAGGATCTCGGTAGTTGGGAATTTATAATTTATTTGTTGGTGTCATTGACAGTGAATTTAAAAGTTACATCAATAAATTCAACATTGAATTATCAATTGTTTTATGAAATGATTTACTATCAACAGAACATATCTCAATTGCGAAAGATTATTTTTTTCCAATATACTGAATTGTTTGTCTTAATGGTTAACATAAACATCAACTAAGGAATTTTATTTTTATAAATATGAAACTTTATTATCCAAAGAAAAATACAACTAAGGAAGGTTTCTTTTATCATAGGAAAAAGGAAGGTTTCCCTTTGCCCAAAATTCTATAGCGTGTACGAGTAGAGTGAGAGAGAGAGACAGAGAAAAGCATATGCAGTAGGGTAGAGAGATTTGAATATATTTAGATGCCCAACTGGCAATGAGCACGTTCTTTCACTGTGATGTCCCAATTCCAGCCTTTGCACTTTGCAGGCTCACAATTATAGAATTTTGGAATTGAAATTGAAATTGAAAATCTTCATCAATAAACGAGTGAAATTGAAAATCTTCATCATGCAAGAGATCCGTTACACTGCTTTTAATATCATTTACATTTATATATTCAGTAGAGACCTGCATACAGTAATGACTTTGTTGTTGCTGCTACTTCTTGCATCCTATTAATTTTATTTACTGTTTCAACTTACTTATCTCACGCGGGATAAATTAGTGTAGGAGTTAAAAAGAGAAATACTATTTGTTGATATTGAAAATCTGTCAGAAACTTGAACAGTCGGAATGTGGTATCTACGTACATGAAGCGAGAAAAAATCCTAAAGTCGTTGGAGGACTTGAGAGATTGTACCTCCGGGGGACTCTCCGCTGCCTAAGTAAATATAGGGCTTTTGAGAATATGGAGAGCCATGTAAAGTAGAGAGCTGTGAGTAAATGAGTCAATGTATCTTTTGATGATGAGAGACCCCTTATATAGTGTTTCGGAACACAATCTGATTAGGAGTGTGATTGATAACTAAGCATTATGATAGGAATAAAATTCCCATTAATGTTATTTATAAGCTGGAATGTTTTATCCATAAGCTGGATTTGTTTAAATTATAGTTTATCCATAAGCTGGAGTGTCATGGTGGTATCAAGACATTAGTTTGAGATTACTATTATGTCCTTCGCTAGATGTCAGCGTTTGCTTGGATGATTAATCCGAGTCATGCTATTACTCTTCTACCCTTGGAGGTCACCATGTGTCATCAAGTTGTTGGATAGGGAGCCTTGTCCATGAATTTATCATTTTGCCCTTAGCAGACGCCACTTGTCATTGTGTTATTGTATGAGAAATTTTTCTTAACATCAGATACCCCTTACTTCCTTAAGTGCAGTTATGCAATTAAGGAAGTAGGTTATTTGGATTGTGTCATGCAGTTCGGATTAGGCTTAACATTGTTTGGGTACCCGGGTACTGAGAAGGTGAGATTTAGGAACTCAAACTCGTTCGAGCAATGCTAATGGATAGCTCAGGGCTATCCATCGAGTATCCCATGTTCAAGAAGGATTAATAGTGTTGGAAATCACCTTGACAAGATGCCCAGGTGGTGATCTTCCAAACACCCAAGTCTTGAATGACTTGTAGTGTCGGAAATCACCTTGACAAGATGCCCAGGTGGTGATCTTCCAAACACCCAAGTCTTGAATGACTTGTAGAAAGAATTTCAGCAATCGAATTCAAGAACAGAAAATCAAAGAAAGAAAGAAGACAAGTAATTTGTTGTCGAGGTTCGGCAATGTGCCTACATCCCCGTGAGTTCCTCCGAACTCTCTGCACTATCTCAATGGTTCTTACAAAGTTACAGCAATCCCCTTCAAGAATCCAAGTTCTTGAAGAAACAAGAAGAGAAGGAAGAAGATGAGAACTCAACAATGTTCTCTAATCTAATCTATACTCTCTCTATCTAATTACAACCAGCCTCACTACAAGAGTCCCACTTGTGTTTATGTCTCTTTACACAATTCTCTCTTAGTGTTTACAATGTTCTCACAATGTCACAAAACTCTCTTGTATGTGTTTTTGTATCTTGTATTATCTTATGAAATGAAGCCTTGAGAACCCCTTTTATAGCTTCTTAATTCTTGGACATTCTTGTGAGTCATTATCCTCCCTTTGATCATGTTCTTCCTTTAATCTCAGCCCTACATCACTCTCCAAGTGATGCTGTGTGTTTTGGTGTGGTGCTGTGTGCTGCGGCGTGACCTGATGCTGTGCGCACACCTCTTGCCTGTGGGCAGAAACTTCCACAGCAGTGTGCCTGACCTTCCTATGCTCAAAATTGAAGCACACACATGTGTGCAACCTTATAACTTGCTGAACTTTGATATCCCACAATTAGTTTGGACATTAACCAACCTTAGACCATGTTTGGACATGTTTGAAACTTAGGCAAATAACAACAATCTCTACCTTTGTCTAAGTGTTCAAAAAAAAACAAAACCTGAACCATTGTGCAGAAAGTTTCGGGATCCAAACTCATCTTGAGTCATCAATCAACTGACTCCAATCCTAAGTAATTCAAGGCAATGATTGAACTTACTTAGAGGTAGAAACTTGGTGCCTAAATCTGCAGGACTTTTCTCCGTGGTCTTCTTGTCAACATGAATGCTTCCTTCTGTACCATTTTCCAGAATGTAATGATACCGAACATCCATATGCTCCATCCCCTCATGGAACACCGGATACCTCCACAAGTGCCCCGCACTTTGGCTATCCAAAGATATCACCACTTGCTCTTTTAGGACCTCCCACTCGTCCAACAACCCCTTGCACCCCATAGCCTCCTTTATGGCTTCCGTAGCCGCTATGCATTCTGCCCTGGTTGTTATGAGTGCTACAACTGGCTGCCACTGAGCCTCCATGTACCTTAGTAACCACTTCATCCGAAGACAACGCTCTTTTTCGGGATTACTCACACATTTGCTGAAAACATCCATTGCCCAAGAAACACTTGACCTGTTTCTCTTCCTTTCCCGGATGATTCTCCTCATCCCAAGGATCTTTTGTGCAAGGCTGAGATCCTTCCTCTCGAACTCCTCACTGAGTTAAGATGTAAACCTTTCCATCCTCTTCCTGCTGTTCCAAACTAACAGCCCATCAATGACATAGGTGAGGATACTCACCATCTTCTCCACCTTGTGTCCAGGTGAGAAAGTTTATGTGAAACCTATGTCTTCTCTTCTTGTGAACCCATTCGCCACCAGCTTAGCCTTGTTCCGGACTTCATCTCTTGGAGGGCACCCTTCTTTAATCTTGTAAGTGCACTTACATTCCACAACTTTCTGATTTCCTAGAATTTTCACCAATTCCCAGAAGTTGTTCTTTCTCAAAGAATCCATTTCTTCCTCCATAGCTAGCTGCCACTTTGACGAATCCTTACACTCCATGGCATCCGTGTAAGTTTCTTGTTCACTCATCTCTTCTTCTGTCCAAGGAGCTGCTGCATCCGCAGCATCCGCAAACCCACATCTTGAAGGTGGTCCGACCAGCCTTCTTTCCCGGTCTCTTATGAGCTGAAAGTCCTTCTGACTTGCTGCAACATCCTTTTCTTGTTCAGCCTCTTCTTGAGTTTCTTGAGCTTGGCAATCATCCAAGGGCTCTACCTGGTCCGAACCCTCTTGCCTCCTTTGCTCTACCTGAACAGAATCTCCCTTGATGCTATGCTCAACAATTTCTGAATTGGTTTGCTCACTAGCCCCTGCAGGGTTAGTTTTCTCCAAGTAGGGAAATAATAATTCATTAAAGACAACATCCCTACTTATTATGAGTTTAAATCCTTCTTTTTCTAAGGACCACAACTTGTACCCCTTAGCCCCTTCCCCATATCCTAGAAACACATATTTTCTAGATCCTGGGCTAAGCTTATCCTCCTTTTGGAGTGCATACGCAGCACACCCAAAAGTCCTAAGGTTGTCCAACTCAGGGGGTTTTCCACTCCACATCTCCATGGGAGTCTTTTGGAACACAATCCTAGAGGGTGATCTATTAATCAAATATGCAGCTGTAGCTACAGCTTCTCCCCAAAAATATTTTGGTAACCCGGATCCATCTAACATGCACCTAACCTTTTCCATAAGGGTCTTATTCATCAACTCAGCAACTCCATTTTGCTGAGGAGTTTCCACAACCGTCCTATGTCTTAGAATGCCATTTAACCTACAGAATTGATCAAGTTCTTGGTTAAAAATTTCTAAGCCATTATCGGTTCTTATCCCCTTAACTACTCTACCCATTTGAGTCTTAACCAGCCCTTTCCACACCACTAATTTATTCAAGGCATCTAATTTATTCTTAACCAAATAAACCCATACTTTTCTTGAATAATCATCAATTAAAGACAGAAAGTAAATGTTACCTCCCTGTGTTGGTGTCCTTGCTGGTCCCCAAAGGTCCGAATGAATGTAGTCAAGAATGCCCTTAAACTTGTGCACTCCGGTGTTGAAGCTGACCTGATGTTGCTGCCCAAAAACACAGCTCTTACAAAAATCCAGTTCTTCTACTTTGTCACCACCAAGTAGACCTTCCTTGCTAAGCACTTGCAGACCCTTTTCGCTCATGTGTCCCAAGCGAGTGTGCCAAAGGGCTGCCTTGACCAGCTCAGCCATCAAGCTTGCTGCTTGATCATTGGTTTCTGTTTCTCCGATCATCTCATAGAGTCCATCGTTTCTTGCTGCCTTGATCACCACCAAAGATCCCTTGGCCACCTTGATCTTTCTTCCCTCTATCTTGCATGTATAGCCCATGGAATCCAGCTGCCCCAATGAGATCAAGTTCCTCTTCAAATCTGGAACATACCTCACATTTTCCAGCAGCCTTGTGACTCCATCAAACATCCTCAATTGGATGTCTCCAATCCCTCTCACTTGGCAAGAATTGTCATTCCCCAAGAAGACTCTTCCATCATTGATCTTCTTGAAATTCTTGAACCATTCTTTGTGAGGGCACATATGATGAGTGCACCCAGTATCCAAGATCCATTTCCCGCTGCCTTCTTGCCCCTTGCTCACACTTGAGCACACAACAAGAACATCATCATCTTGCTGTTCTGTTTTGGAAACCGAAGCCTCTCCATTCTTGGTATGGCTTCCTCCTCTATCCCTTGTCATCTTCTTGCAATCTTTCTTGACATGACCCTCCTTATGGCAGTAGTAGCAGCTCTTCCCTCCAAATCTCAGTTTGGAATGCATTCTCCCATGGCTTTCTCCTCTAGCTCTGTCCCGGTAGTAGCCATACATGCTGCTGTGCACTCTCCCATGGCTCTCTCCTCTACCTCTGTCCCGGTAGTAGCCATGCATGCTGCTGTGCACTCTCCCATGGCTCTCTCCTCTACCTCTGTCCCGGTAGTAGCCATGGTTGCTGCCATACCAAGTTGCTGGCCTTCTTTTAAAGAACAGCCCTTTACCACTTGATGCACTCCTTTTCTTGGCATCAAGATCGTCTTGCAACTCTTTCTTAGGATCAAATTTAAAAGCAAAGATTTGTTTATGAAGATACCTCTTATTAGGGAGAGTCTTGGCAAGAAACAACTCATCTAGTTTCTTCCATATTGCAGCTGGATCTTCCAAGTCTCCGCACTCTCTTGTGACATTATCCGACATGTGCAAGAAAATGGTGCTGTAGGCCATCTTCTTCATCTCGGTCCGCTGGTCCTCCGTGGCACTAGCTGGAAAAGCATCATCTTCTCCAATAGCCAAGTCCACTTTCTACTGCATGAGAACCGCCTTGATCTTCCACTTCCATAGGGCAAAGTCCCCCTTTCCATCAAACTTCTCCACACAGAAATTTGAAGCCATCTTTTGCGGACAAGATCCCAGATTTGTGCACTAACCACAACGACTTTCTTCAACCTCAAGAACACAGATCGAAGATGGATCTTTAACACCGTTCTTGAATCAACCTTCAAGAACAAGACCGGATCTTGATCTTTACACCGTTCTTGAATCACCCAAGAAGTTTGATCTTTGATTCTTGGAGTCTTGGCTCCGTACCTTCTACTTCTTGCTCCGATAAACAGCTACTTAGCTCTGATACCACTGTCGGAAATCACCGTGACAAGATACCCAGGTGGTGATCTTCCAAACACCCAAGTCTTGAATGACTTGTCGAAAGAATTTCAGCAATCGAACTCAAGAACAGAAAATCAAAGAAAGAAAAAAGACAAGTAATTTGTTGTCGAGGTTCGGCAATGTGCCTATGTCCCCGTGAGTTCCTCCGAACTCTCTGCACTATCTCAATGGTTCTTACAAAGTTACAGCAATCCCCTTCAAGAATCCAAGTTCTTGAAGAAACAAGAAGAGAAGGAAGAAGATGAGAACTCAACAATGTTCTCTAATCTAATCTATACTCTCTCTATCTAATTACAACCAGCCTCACTACAAGAGTTCCACTTGTGTTTATGTCTCTCTACACAATTCTCTCTTAGTGTTTACAATGATCTCACAATGTCACAAAACTCTCTTGTATGTGTGTTTTTGTATCTTGTATTATCTTATGAAATGAGGCCTTGAGAACCCCTTTTATAGCCTCTTAATTCTTGGACATTCTTGTGAGTCATTATCCTCCCTTTGATCATGTTCTTCCTTTAATCTCAGCCCTACATCACTCTCCAAGTGATGCTGTGTGTTTTGGTGTGGTGCTGTGTGCTGCGGCGTGACCTGATGCTGTGCGCACACCTCCTGCCTGTGGGCAGAAACTTCCACAGCAGTGTGCCTGACCTTCCTATGCTCAAAATTGAAGCACACACATGTGTGCAACCTTATAACTTGCTGAACTTTGATATCCCATAATTGGTTTGGACATTAACCAACCTTAGACCATGTTTGGACATGTTTGAAACTTAGGCAAATAACAACATGTAGAAAGAAAAACAGCAATCGAACACAAGAACAGAAAATCAAAGAAAGAAAAGAAGACAAGCAATTGTTATCGAGGTTCGGCAATGTGCCTACGTCCCCGTGAGTTCCTCCGAACTCTCTGCATTATCTCAATGGTTCTTACAAAGTTACAGCAATCCTCTTCAAGAATCCAAGTTCTTAAAGAAACAAGAAGAGAACTAGAAAGTGATAGTCCTATTACAAAGTTTTCTATCAATTCTATACTATCCTCTCTTTTTTACAACCAGCCTAACAAAGAGTCCCTCTTGTGTTTGTCACTCTACACAATTCTCTCTAAGTGTTTACAATGATCTCACAATGTCACAAATCTCTCTTGTATGTATGTTCTATATCTTGTTGTAGTGTTGTGAAAATGAGGCTTGAGAACCCCTTTTATAGCATTTCACTTCTTGGACATTCTTGTGAATCAATCTCCACCCTTTGATCATAATCCTCACTTAATCATGGCCTTTTATCATTCTCCAAGTGGTGCTGTACGTTTTGGACTTGCGCACACACTTTTGGAGAGCCTTGAAGCCTGCTGCCCAAGTGTGCAGCAGTGTGCCTGGGCGGTGCGGCGCTGGGGCTGTCCCTGATGGCGTGCATGCTGTGAGGTGAGGTGCTGGGCATGCGCGGCGCGCCCAGACCTGATGCTGCTGCTATGCTGCTATGCAGAAGTGCGCACACTAGTGCGCATGGTCTTCCTATGCTCCAAATTGAGGCACACACATGTGCGCAGCCTTCTAACTTGCTGAACTTTGATACTCCACATTTGGTTTGGGCTTTAACCATCCTTAGACCATGTTTGGACATGTTTGAACTTTAGACAAATAACAACAATCTCTACCTTTGTCTAAGTGTTCAAAAAACCTGAACCATTGTACAGAAAGCTTCGGGATCCAAACTCATCTTGAGTTACCAATTAACCAAATCTAATCCTAAGTAATTCAAGGAAATGATTGAACTTACTTAGAGGTAAAACTTTAGTACCCAAGTCCGTAGGATTTTCTTCCGTGGTAACCTTGTCCACATGGATGCATCCTTTCGTAACATTTTCCCGAATGAAATGATACCGAACATCCATGTGCTTTGTCCTCTCATGGAACACTGGATTTTTACACAAGTGCAAGGCACTTTGACTATCCGAAAATACCACAACCTACTCATCCAGTACCTTCAACTCTTCAAGCAACCCTTTGCACCACATAGCTTCCTTAATGGCCTCCGTAGCAGCTATGTACTCAGCCTCGGTTGTTGAGAGTGCTACCAGTGGCTGCAACTGAGCCTTCCAACTTACACAACATCCGTTTAAGTTGAAGAATTAGGAGGTAATCGATCTCTTTTTATCCCGGTCTGCTCCATAGTCCGAATCTGCAAACCCTTCAAGGCAGATTGCATTACCCCTCTTCTCATACACCAGCCCTACTTCTGGGCTTCCCTTCAAATACCTCAGTAACCACTTCATCCCAAGCCAATGCTCCTTTCCGGGATTACTCATAAACCTGCTGAGAACACTCATTGCATGAGAAATGTCTGGTCTAGTGCTCACCATGGTGTACATAACAGAACCAACAGCACTAGAGTAAGGGACTTTCTCTTTTTCCTTCTTCTCAGCCTCCGATCTTGGACATTGATCGCTGGAGAATTTGAAATGACAAGCAAGTGGAACCTTCACTGGTTTGCTATCTTCCATAGAGAATTTAGATATCATATTCTCTATGTAGGAAGTTTGAGAGATCTTCAATCTATTTCTCTCCCTTTCCCGGATGAGACACATCCCAAGGATCTTTAGTGCATGGCCAAGATCCTTCATCTCAAACTCCTCACTGAGTTGAGCCTTCAGTTTATTTATCCTCTCCATGCTGCTCCCAACCAGCAACATGTCATCAACATAGATAAGGATGATCACCATCTCCTCAATCTTCTGCCCCTTATAGTACAAGCAAGAATCATAGTAGCTCCTCATGAAACCCAAGCTGATTACAAAGGAATCAAACCTCTTGTTTCATTGTCGAGGTGATTACTTCAGGCTATAGAGAGACTTCTTCAATTTGCACACTAGCTCTCCCTTCCTTCCTTCTTCATAGCCTTTGGGTTGCCTCATGAAAATGGTCTCATCGAGCTCTCCATGCAAGAATGCAGTCTTCACATCTATTTGCTCGATTTCCCAATCAAATTGGACCACTAATGCTAACACTATCCGTATTGTCTCGTACTTCACAACCGGTAAGAAGATTTTGGTGAAGTCTATGCCTTCTTTTTGTGTGAACCCTTTCGCCACCAGCCTAGCTTTATATCGGACTTCATCCCCTGGAGTATTTCCTTCTTTGATCTTGTAGAGCCATCTACAATCCACCACTCTCTGTTTTTCTGGTTTAGGCACCAGCTCCTAAGAGTTGTTCTTCATCAAAGAGTCCATTTCTTCCTCCATAGCCAGCTGCCACTTTGACGAATCCTTACACTCCATGGCATCCGTGTAAGTTTCTGGTTCAGCCATCTCTCCTTCTGTCTAAGAAGCTGCTGCATCTGCAGCATTTGCAAAACCATATCTCAAGGGTGGTCTAACCACTCTTCTTTCCCGGTCTTTTATGAGCTGGTAGTTATTTACTACATCAACCACTTCTTGTTCAGCCTCTTCTTAAGTTTCTTGAGCTTCTTAGCCTTCATCCAAGGGCTCTACCTGGTCCGAACCCTCTTGCCTCCTCTGCTCTACCTGAACTGAGTGCTCCTTGATGCAATGCTCAACAATTTCTGGACTGGTTTGCTCACTAGCCCCTGCAGGGTTAGTTTTCTCCAAGTAGGGAAATAATAATTCATTAAAGACAACATCCCTACTTACAATAAGTTTCATGCCCTTCTTTTCTAAGAACCACAACCTATATCCCTTAACCTCATCACCATATCCTAGAAATACACATTTTCTAGACCTAGGGCCAAGTTTATCCTCCTATTGATGTGCATATGCTGAACACCCAAAAGTTTTAAAGTTGTTTAATTCAGGGGGTTCTCCACTCCACATCTCCATGGTAATCTTGAGCTCTATTGCTCTAGAGGGTGATCTATTCACCAAGTATGCAGCTGTTGCTACAGCTTCTCCCCAAAAATATTTTGGTAACCCAGATCCTATTAGCATGCACCTAACTTTTTCCATAAGGGTTCGATTCATTCTTTCAGCAACTCCATTTTGCTGGGGTGTTTTTACAACTGTCCTATGTCTTAGAATGCCATTTAATTCATAGAATTTATTAAAATCCTTGTTGCAAAATTCTAAGCCATTATCGGTTCGTAAAGCTTTAACTACCCTACCAGTTTGGGTTTCCAACAATTTCTTCCACACAACAAATTTATTCAAGGCATCAGATTTATTCCTAAGCAAATAAACCCACACTCTTCTTGCATAATCATCAATTAAAGACAGAAAGTAAAAGTTACCTCCTTGTGTTGGTGTTCTTGCTGGTCCCGAAAGGTCTGAATGAATGTAATCAAGGATCCCCTTAGACTTGTGCACTCCTGTGTTGAAGCTGACCCGGTGTTGCTTCCCAAGAACATAGCTCTCATAGAAATCCAGTTTTTCTACTTTGTCACCACCAAGTAGGCCTTCCTTGCTAAGCACTTGCAGGCCTTTTTTGCTCATGTGTCCCAAGCGAGTGTGCCAAAGGGCTGCCTTGTCCAGCTCAGCCATCAAGCTTACTACTTGATCATTGGTTTCTGTTTCTCCGATCATCTCATAGAGTCCATCATTTCTTGCTGCCTTGATCACTACCAAAGATCCCTTGGCCACCTTGATCTTTCCTCCCTCTAATTTGCATGTGTACCCCATGGAATCCAGCTGCCCCAATGAGATCAAGTTCCTCTTCAAATCTGGAAGATATCTTACATTTCGCAGCAGCCTTGTGACTCCATCAAACATCCTCAATTGGATGTCTCCAATCCCTCTTACTTGGCAAGAATTGTTATTCCCCAAGAAGACCCTTCCTTCATTGATCTCCTTGAAGTTCTTGAACCATTCTTTGTGAGGGCACATATGGTAGGTGCACCCGGAATCAAGAATCCATTTTTCACTGCCTTGCCTTCTGTTCACATTTGAGCACACAACAAGAACCTCATCTTGCTGTTCTCCTTTGGCAACCGAAGCCTCTCCATTGTTGGTATGGCTTCTCCTCTCATCCCATAACCTTTTCTTGCAGTCTTTCTTGAAATGGCCCTCCTTGTTTCAGTAGAAGCATCTCCTTCCTCCTCTATATCTTGTCTTGGAGTGGGATCTCCCATGGCTCTGCCCTCTACCTCTTGATTTCTCTCAGTAGCTGCTATGGTTGTTGCTGCCATTCCGAGCTGCTGCCCTTCCTCTTACGAACAGCCCTTCACCACTTGATGTCTCCTTCATCTTGGCTTTGAAATCATGTGCCCTTATGGCATTGATCACAATCTCCTTTGTCAAAGAATCCCTTCCATATTCAATTGCATTAATCAAATTATCAAAGCAATAAATGACAGCCAATCGTTCATTTGGAAAAGTAGTGCTACAGCTATTCAAATCTTGAACTAGCTTGTTAAAGACATCAAGATTATCTTACAACTCCTTACTAGGGTCCATTTTAAAAGCAAAGATTCTTTTAAGAAGATAAATTTTGTTAGGGAGAGTTTTGGTAAGAAACAACTCATCTAGTTTCTTCCATATGACAGCCGGATCCTCCGAGTCTCCCTACTCCCTTGTGACACTATCCGACATGTGCAAGAAAATAGTGTTGTAAGCCATCTTCTTCATCTCGGTCCACTGGTCCTCCGTGACACTTGCTGGAAAAGCATCATCTTCTCCAATAGCCAAGTCCACTTTCTGCTTCATTAAAACCGCCTTGATTTTCCGCTTCTATAGGGTAAAGTCCCCCTTTCCATCAAACTTCTCCACACAGAAATTTGAAGCCATCTTTTGCGGACAAGATCCCAGATTTGTGCACTAACCACAACTACTTTCTTCAACTTCAAGAACACAAATCGAAGATGGATCTTTAACACCGTTCTTGAATCAACCTTCAAGAACACGACCGGATCTTGATCTTTACACCGTTCTTGAATCACCCAAGAAGTTTGATCTTTGATTCTTGGAGTCTTGGCTCCGTACCTTCTACTTCTTGCTCCGATAACCAGCTGCCGAGCTCTAATACCACTATTGGAAATCACCTTGACAAGATGCCCAGGTGGTGATCTTCCAAACACCCAAGTCTTGAATGACTTGTAGAAAGAAAAACAGCAATAGGACACAAGAACAGAAAAACAAAGAAAGAAAAGAAGACAAGCAATTGTTATCGAGGTTCAGCAATGTGCCTACGTCCCCATGAGTTCCTCCGAACTCTCTGCACTATCTCAATGGTTCTTACAAAGTTACAGCAATCCTCTTCAAGAATCCAATTTCTTGAAGAAACAAGAAGAGAACTAGAAAGTGATAGTCCTATTACAAAGCTTTCTATCAATTCTATACTATCCTCTCTTCTTTATAACCAGCCTAACAAAGAGTCCCTCTTGTGTTTGTCACTCTACACAATTCTCTCTAAGTGTTTACAATGATCTCACAATGTCACAAATCTCTCTTGTATGTGTGTTGTATATCTTATTGTAGTGTTGTGAAAATGAGGCTTGAGAACCCCTTTTATAGCATTTCACTTCTTGGACATTCTTGTGAATCAATCTCCACCCTTTGATCATGATCCTCACTTAATCATGGCCTTTTATCATTCTCCAAGTGGTTCTGTGCGTTTTAGACTTGCGCACACACTTTTGGAGAGCCTTGAAGCCTGCTGCCCAAGTGTGCAGTAGTGTGCCTGGGCGGTGCGGCGCTGGGCATGGGCGGTGCAGCGCTAGGGCTATCCCTGATGGCGTGCATGCTATGAGGCGTAGCACTGGGCATGCACAGCACGCCCAGACCCGATGCTGCTGCCTTCTGCTGCTGTGCGAAAGTGCGCACACTAGTGCGTATGGTCTTCCCATGCTCCAAATTGAGGCACACACATGTGCGCAGCCTTATAAATTGCTGAACTTTGATACTCCATATTTGGTTTGGTCTTTAACCTTCCTTAGACCATGTTTGGACATGTTTGAACTTTAGACAAATAACAACAAATAGCTCAACGCTACCTCCTTGAAAGGGAATGTAAGGGGTCCTTGAAGCATGAATTTTAGATTAGACTCCTAAAAGAGAGGTAAAAGAATGAGCCTAAGTGGCATGGATTAAGTTCATCGAAGTGAGGTGGATAATAAGTCCGGATGATACGGGTTGAGTGCCTTGAAGCGAGGTAGATAATGAGTCTAGGTAATATGGACTAAGTGCCTCGAAGCGAGGTGGATAATGAGTGCGGGTGATATAAACTGAATGCCTCGAAGTGAGGTAGATAATGAGTCCCGGTGATACGGACTAAGTGCCTCGAAGCAAAACGAACAATGAGTTCGAGTGATACAGATTAAGTGCCTCGAAGTGAGATGGATAATGAGTCTGGGTGATACAGACTTAGTATCTTGAAGTGAGGTAGATAATGAGTCCGAGTGATATAAATTGAGGGCCTCGAAACGAGGTAGATAATGAGTCCTGGTGATACAAACTAAGTGCCCCAAAGCGAGATGGACCATGAATTTAGGTGATACAGATCGAGTGCCTCGAAGCGAGGTTGACAATGAGTCTAAATGATACAGATTGAGTGCCTCGAAGTGAGGTGAATAATGAGTCCGTGTGATATAGAATAAGTGCCTCAAAGCAAGGTGGATAATGATTCTGGGTGATATGGACTATGTGCTTCAAAGAAAGGTGGATAATAAGTCAGGGTGATATGGACTTGAGTTGTGTTGTGGAAAATAAAAAAGGGTTCGAGGGCTAAGATAGGTCAGCTATATCACCTCGGAGTTTTTGGAAAATGTTTCGAGGGCTAAGATGGGTCATCCTTATCACCTTAGAGCTTTTGGGAAAAAGGTCTGAGGGATAAGATAGTTGGCCTTATTACCTTGGAGTTTCTAGGAAAAGATCTAAGGGCTCATATAGGTCAGCCCTATCACCTTGGAGTTTTTGCGAAAAAGTGTGAAGGCTGAGATAAGTCAGCTTTATTACTTCAGAGTTTTTGGGAAAACGATATGAGGGCTGAGATTGGTCGACTCTATCACCTCAGAATTTTTGGAAAAAAAGGTATGAGGGCTGAAATAGGTTGGCCTTATTACCTCAGAGTTTTTTGGAAAAAAGTCTAATGGCTGAGATAGGTCGACCCTATCTCCTCAGAATTTTTGGAAAAAAGGGTACAATGGCTAAAATAGGTCGGCCCGATCACCTCAGAGTTTTTTGGAAACTAGTCCAAGGGTTGAGATAAGTCGGTCGTATCACCTCAAAGTTTTTAGAAAAATGTCTGAGGGCTAAGATAGGTCGAGCCTATCACCTAAGAGTTTTTGGTAAAAAATTCTAAGGGCTTAAATAGGTAAGCCTTATCACCTCGGAGTTTTTAGAAAAAGGTCTGAGAGCTAAGATAGGTCGGCCTTATCACCTTAGAGATTTTTTCGAAAAAGGTCTGAGAGTTGAGATAGGTCGGCCCTATCACCTTGGAGTTTTTAGGAAAATGGTCTGAGAGCTGAGATAGGTCGGTCTATCACCTCAGAGTTTTTGAGAAAAAGGTTCGAGGGCTGAGATAAGTCGACTCTATCACCTCAAAGTTTTTCGGAAAAAGGTTTGAGGTCTGAGATAGGTCAGCCCTATCACCTTGGATATTTTGGGAAAAAGGTCCAAGGGTTGAGACAGATCGGCCATATCACCTCGAAGTTTTTTGGGGATTTTCTCTTTTGGTCGAGTATTGTATACTTATCATATTTGAAGTTTCTATCTAGCTATAGGAATTTTTTGTCTATTACTCTGGGTTTGACGAGAGAAATTATTGATTGCAACTGTGGACATTTGGCCCAAAAAGAAGAAGAGCTCACTGGTACGTTTCTTTTGAAGGGTTTATATGAGGGCTAATTAAGGCCTACTGCGTTGTTAAATGGATCAAATCCCATGCAGTTGTTTGAAGGCCTATTAAATGGGTGTATGGATGGAGGTTCTAAAACCTCGGAGATGATACTTCAAACCATTGTGCTCCTTGGTAAATGAAAAGTTGTTATCCTGGCCCTTTATTTTGAAATGATCTGAGCCATCCATTGATCTATAAAAGTGGGATGTTTTCAACCATTTTCACACAACTTTCTAGTTTTCACCTTAAAAGTTCATTTTGAGAGCCCTCAGAGTTAAGAGTGAAAGAACTCGATCTTCGGAGTTTACTACTTTGACCACTCTTCCTTTTCGTAGGTGAGTCTCTTATTTCCTTCCTTGCTTATTTCAAAAAATTTCTTTCATTGCTAGTAGTTTTAATTCATCTGAGGCTAAGGAAAGTAGCTCCTCAGCTGAATAACATGTCAAAAAGGTAGTAATAGATCCTAGTGAGGCCGGAGATGAGCTTTCCTTGAATGATATTCAGGATGAAATGGCCGAGGGTACTAGAGACATAGAATTTAAGGCTGAGAGAATACCAAATACTTTGAAGGATTCTAGTCTAGAGAAGTTAAAGGAAAAATATTGGATCCCTGTAGAGTATTCCCTTAAGAATGCTGGTGTAAGAGAAAGGGCGTACGACAATCCTCATGAGGATCCCCCTTATGAGGCTTATGCGTATACCCACTTTTTGAAAGCCGATCTGAGAATTCCCCTCCACCTCTTTATTCTTCTTGTTCTAAATTACTACAACTTAGCTCTTTGTTAATTTGTTCCAAACTCTTTTCTTTTGTTGGTACTATTCATTTATGTCTGTGAAAGGATTGGTGCATATTTTATTATCAACATTTTTAAGAACATATTTGTCGTGAACCGCCATTCGAAACATGGTTAGGTTGTCCTGAGTCAGAGGGCTAAAAAGACCATAGTGAAAAACAACCCTTTCTCAATAAAGCATTGGAAAAATAAATTATTCCTTCTTCAGAGCGAGACAAGCTTTGAGATTCCACAGGTGTGGGATCTTACCTTTTTGAAAAAGAGTCGACATCCATCCCTTAGCAATTTGGAAGAGGAAGTTGTTAGAAATTTGGTGAAGGAAGTCGTAGAGGCTGTTGAGCTCAGCAATAATAATAACTTGTCTAGGCTTTGTCATTGTTCTCCTGAGGGTATACTTCTTAATTTTTCTCCATTTTATGAATGTTACTTGGCTAATTCAGAGTATTTATAATCTTTCCTTCTCATGCATATATGGCTCTGAGTCATTCCTAAATTTTGAAGACCGAAAATAAAGCAAGCCAAGGTGGCGATGCTGGGGCAGGAAGCTATTCTAAATGCTCGGGGAAAAGGAAGCGTGATTCTTCTGCTTCTGAGACTTAGGTGGCTAATCACCAGTTGCCCCCTCGATCTATTGTAGCTGGCTTTGCAAGTCCCCCTTTGAGTACTCCAATCCTTATACTCGAATCTCCCAATGCTCCATCCATAGCAACAGAGGTATTTCGTCCCAAATGGTTCTTGAAGGTTATGGACTTGGTGATGGGAGAGCTCGGATTTCAAGGGAGTGGTTGACCGAGGGAATTCCTCATCAGGATAAGGCCAAGCTCGATGCAATGGCTCCTAAGGTCCTTGCTCACTCCGTGGAGGACCTGTAGGCAAAAGTAATATATCTTTTACCCTCCTCATGATTTCAATACTCCGAGTATTCTGACTTATCAATTTTTTGCTTAATCAGGCTAGTGTGGCCACTGGTGTGTTGACTCAGCATTTCGTTGAGACCAATAAGAGGTTGGAGGAGCAAATAGCTTTAGTTATTGACATAAAGCTTCCATTCTGTCAAAGGACGAGGACCTTGAGCTTGTGAAGGCACAACTGGTGAGCTTTCAAGAGGCTTATCGAGGATGAGGCTACCGAGGATTTCAAAGCTTCTAAGGCCATGACTGCTGAATGGGAGGCTGCATGTCAACGGGCTTTTGGAGGAATTCTATCTCTCAGAGGACTTTCGTACGGAGTTAGCGACTAAGAACAAGAGGCAATACTGGGAAGGCCTCATGGATGCGAAGGCTAAGATGGCTAAGCTGTTCTCGAAACTTAACCTCTCGATAGTTGAGTTATCCTAGGACAAGACCACTATAATTCCTATGGAGAATCAAGGTGTGGAGGATGGTGACGAGGCTTAGGCTAGACCTAGAGTGGAGGGGGAGGAAATTAATGTTTTAGGGGATGAGTAGATGTTGCCCCATTTTAAGTTTTCTGTTTTGAGTATGTATTTGAGGGTCGGTAATGCCCTTTCAACATTTTGTTTACGTATTTCAAAGCCAGTTGATGGAGGATAAAGTGTGGACATTGGAAGACAAAGTAGAATTTAGAGAAAGAGTTTAGAATTTTTTAAGGGAAAGGGGTCTTGTTTCGAGTACAAGAGAACTCCTAAAAGGTTTTCTTCATTAGCTACTTCAATGATTAAAAAAGAAACTTATTTATAAGGCTGTAATAGCCAATACATCAGATATTACCAACTAACAGAATTATAACTACTTCCTAACTATTTTTCTAACTAACTGTAGTTGTCTTCTAACTGACTTCTAATCACTTTTAACTATCTCATTTCAGCTCTTTCTTAGAGCCTCTTCCTTCATTCCTTAGCCTACTTTTTTCTCTTCTTTCTTTCCTTCCAAATTACCGCTAGTGCACTGTTCTTCCTTATGGTTAGTGCACTATTCACCCTTATTGCCAGAGCACTGTTCATCCAGCTATCCCTCTCACACAACAATCTACCCAAACCTTGTTGTCTTAGCTAATGTAACCCTGCCCCTTAGGCCTTTTCTTGTAACAATAACTCCCTCATGGCGATGCACCTTGTCCTTAAGGTGTAAATAAGGTAAATAAAACTGAATAGTGTTGGCATTCCCCCAAGAAGCCTCCTCTAGTGGCATTTTATCCCACTGAATGAGATATTTTTTGATCCATTGGCCTTACTGCCATACTTCGCGTTCTCTTAAGATAGTTTTTGGTTTAAAAATTGGAGAAGAGGTGGTACACTTTTCTGGTAGTTCTAAAGGTGTGATAGAGGACCCTCTAAATGATTTGAGAAGAGAGATGTTGAATGTAGGGTGTAATTTGAATTCAGTTGGTAGTTAAAGTTTGTAAGCCACCTGTACTATTCTTTCCAGGATTTGAAATGGCCTAAAGAATCTCTTACTGAGCTTGTGAGAGGATTTAGAAGCAACTGAGTGTTGCCTATATGGTTGAAGCTTAAGAAGGAATCAATAACCCACTTAAAAAGTCATCTCAGTTTTGTATCTGTCAGCATTTTACTTCATCATGTGTTGGGCTTTGAGTAAGTGATCCTTCACCTGAGTCAGAATGGTGTCTCTAGGGCTGAGTGTATGTTCCACAGCTAAATTAGAGTATGGCCCTTTTAATGTAGGTAGGCAAATTTGGAGGGAATCTGCTAGAGCCTACTTGGAATGGAGATGTACCCAGGGAGGAGTGTAAGCTTGTTTTGTAATGATACTTAGCATAGGCTAAGTAAGTAGACCAAAGCTGGGGTTGATCAGAGGTAAATGCTCTCAAATACTACTCCAAACATCTGTTGAGATTTTCTATCTAGCCATCAGTTTGTGGATGTTAGGAGGTGCTCATTTTGAGGTTAGTTCCTTGAAGTTTGAAGAGGGATTACCAAAATTGGTTGGTGAAAAAGGGATCCCTATCACTGATTTTGGATTTGGGAATCCCATGAAGTTCGAACACAACTTTTAGGAAAACCTGGGCTACTTTGATTGTAGTGAAATGGGTTTTAAGAGGGGAAAAGTGAGCATACTTGCTGAGTCTATCCACAATGACCAGCATTTTAGTAAAGCTATAAGAGGATGGAAGGTATGTATGAAATCCATGGAAATGTCCTCTCATATTTGTTCAAGGACTAGCGATAGTTGCAACATGCTCAAGGATTTATTGTTAAATGGCTTTACCTGTTGACATGTAAGGCAATGGGAGATAAAGTGTATCACATCTTGCTTCATGCTTTTCCAATAGAAACTCTCTTAGAGCATAGAAAATGTTTTGTCAATGCCTACATGGCCACCAGTGGGAGTAGTGTGGTATTCACCAGTGAAGATTTCCTTCAAGGAGGAATCTGGTCCCAAAAAGAATCTGCCCTTGTAGTATAGGATTCAATCTTTAACTAACCAAGCTTGATGGTGCAAGGGATCAGTAATGCACTTGTTTTGTAAAGTCTGAACTGTAGGATCAATTGAATGTTCCTTATTGAGGTCATCCAGAAATTGAAACTCTAGAATGGAGAAGGCTAAACAAGTGTGCACTTATGATTCTAGGGGGAATTCTAGAAAGAGCATCTGCTACCTTGTTGGTGGGTCCAGGATTGTACAATATCTTGAAGGGAAAAGCCTAGCAGTTTGGTGAGGTAGTGTTGCTGCTCAGGGGTCTGGATGGTCTGGTCAATAATATATTTAAGGCTCTTATGATCAATTTTAATAAAGAACATGGTACCAAGGTCATATTGTCTCCATTTCTTAACAGCAGCAGTGATAGCATACAACTCCCTGATGTAAGCAAATTGAGACTGCATTATTGGGCCTATTTTCTTACTGAAAAATGTTGTAGGTGAGGTGGTTGCAACAGGACAACACCAATACCAAAACCACTAGCATCGGTCTCCAAAGTGAATGGTTGACTGAAGTCACTAGTGTAGAAGTCATGGCAATTTTGAGTTGCTCAAATGCTCTTTAAACTGCAGTGGATCAGTGCAAGGCTTCTTTCTTCACTAGGTCTATCAAGGGGCTAGCAATACTAGCATAGTTCCTAAAAAAGTCATCTATAGTATCCTGTTAAATGCAGAAATCCTATCAACTGTTTTGATGTAGTGGGAGAAAGCCACTCGACCATAGCTTGAATTTTAGACTAGTCTGGCTCAATCCCTCTGGCACTAATGATGTGCCCCAAGTAATTAATGGATTCCTTAGCAAACTCACATTTGCTCATATTTGCAAAAAAGTGTTGTGTTGAAGTCACTACAAAACCTCCCTCAGATGGCCAATGTGATCAGAAATGCTTTTGATGTACACCAGTATATCATCAAAGAAGATAATGACAAATCTTCTTAGAAAAACGATAAAAAGTTGGTTCATTGTGGCCTGGAATGTTGCAGGGCCATTTGTGAGTCTAAAAGGCATCACTTTGAATTCATAATGGCCTTGGTGTGTTCTAAAGGTTGTTTTATGAATGTATTCTGCATGCATTCTTATCTGGTCATGCCCAGCTCTGAGGTCCAACTTAGAATAAACTATAGCACCATGAAACTCATCCATGAGTTCATCTATAATAGGTATTAAGAATTTTTTTTTGATAGTCAAAGTATTTATAGCTCTATAATCCAAATAAAACCTCAAACTCCATCTTTCTTTTTAACTAGAAGCACAAGGAAACTGTAGGGACTAGTGCTTGGTTAGATAATGCCTTCTGCAAGCATGGTACTGACCAATTTTTTTATTTCAGCCTTTTAGTAATGGAGATATCTGTATGGTATAACATTTGCAGGTCATATAGTTGATTCAAGAGTGATCTTGTGGTCATTAGGTCTAGGAGGGGGTAAAGTACTAGGTGTGGAAAAGACTAGACTAAATTCCTGTATGAGGGCTAATATTTCTAAAGTGTGTGGGGAAGAGTCAATAGGTTCTTTAGGTGTGTTATCAGGCAGAGACATTAAAAGAAAATAAGAATGTACACTATCATGCTTAGACTGTTTAGTAAGGGAACTACAAGAAATATGTTGAGTTGTTACCTCATGTCGTCCCTGTAGCTGTAATCTGTGTCCATTGCAACAAAATTCCATGGTGAGAGTTTAGTTAATAGTGACAAGGCCCAATTCCTGCAGCCAAAAATGACATATGCTCCTTGCAATGCTATGACATAGAAATCAACTGTACAAGTGTAATTCTATACTAAAATTTTAGTTTGCTAGCAAAGTCCTACACAAGAGAGGTGCTCCCCATTGCCAACCTGGACTTGATAATGAGAGAAAGGAGTGATAGGCAAGTCAATAAAAAGAGCCATTTGTTCTTGAATGAAATTATGTGTACTCCCCTCATCAATTAGGATATGAATAGGATAGTTTTTGATTGAGCCTTGAAGCCTGATTGTTTTTGCACAGGGGTGGAAAATGGGTAAAAAAAATTTGGTTCTTGATCATCTTGATCACAAGCTGCCAAAAATAAGATGGAGCTCTTGGCTTGGCACTAGTCTCTAGGATAAAACTTGTCATCACAATTAAAGCAGAGGCCTTTTCCTCTTCTAGTTTACTTCTCCTAAGGGGAAAGCCTTTTGATTTGGTATCTGGAGGTCTGAAGTGGTAGTGTTTTGGTAAGTTGAGGATAGGATGGTGTTGTGGTGGTGATGGGAGAGTGATTTAGATCTGGAGGTTTATGATTAATTCTTGACTTCCATGGTCTAGAAGACCTTATAGTGTCTTCCTGTCTATCTTCTTGCAGCCTTGCCAACCTTACTGCATCATGATAGTCTCAAGGTCTATGAGCAAAAACCTCTCTTCTAATATATTATTTTACTAAAATGAAACATTTCATCAAGAATTGATCTCGTACTCCAGTAACTTTGGTAGATAAGGCCTCAAATTTAGCCTGATAGGCTAGCATAGTAGTATCTTGAGTCAATTTTGCCAAGGCTCCTTGAAGTTCTTCATAAACTAAAGGTCCGAATCTTGATTACAAGGAATCCAAAAACTAGGACCAAGAATGAATCATTTTATTGTGGTGTGTCCACTAGTACCAACTAGCTGCTGGTCCTTCTAGGTGAAAAGAAATAAGAGAAAATTTTTTATCATCAGAAATGTGGGAAAAGAAGAAGAACTGTTTTGCTTGAAAAGTCCAATCAATAGGGTCTCCTTTCTTGAATCTTGGTAATTCAAGTCTCAAATTTTGAGTTGAGATAATGGATTGGACTATTGTTGTAGGTCCTGGTCTGAAACTGGAGTAGAAGAATATGACTTTTCTTTGTTTTGTTTTTCCTTGATGGATTCTATCTCCTGGTGCATTGGTTTGATTGTTGCAGTGATTTCTTCCTTGATAAACTTGTCAAGTTTATCACAAGAAAACTCTCCTTTGTCATTCTTAGACCTTAAGCCATCTCTCATTGTTATAGGAACAAATTGAAAGCACCAGTTGATGGAGGTTAAAGTGTGGATAGTGGAAGAAAAAGAAAAATTTGGAGAAAGAGTTAGGAATTTCTAAAGGGAAAAGGGTCTTCTTTCAAGTACACGAGAACTCCTAAAAGGTTTTCCTCATTAGCTACCTCAATGATTACAAAATAAGCTATTTATAAGGCTGTAACACCCAGTACATCAGATATAACCAACATAATTATAACTACTTCCTAACTGTTTTTCTAACTAACTTCTAACCAGTTTAACTGTCACCTTTCAGCTCTTTCTTGAAGCCTCATCCTTCCTTCCTTAGCCTACTTTTCTCCTATTTTTTCTTTACTTCCGAATTACTGCTAGTGCGTTGTTCTCCCTTATTGCCAGTGCACTATTCACCCTGCATTGTTCAACCTGTTGTCTTTCACACACAGCAATCTGCCCAGACCTTGTTGTCGTACCTAAGGTAGCACGGTCCTTGCCTTTCCGGCTCTTTTCAGCAATTTCTTGAGATTGCTGATCACCAACACTTAATCATAAACTTTCATAAATCTTACTATTTCATAACTAAATTCAAACAATATAATTATTTAGTTATGAGTCTTATTGAAAATTTACCTCAAATATGATGAATATTTGCTATTGTAATTGAATAACTGTACTATCTCTAATATTGGAGAAATCTTATTTATAACTTTTTGCTAAAAAATTTAAATTAAAGAAAGAAAGAACCCAAAATAAATTTGGTAAGAAACAAAAACAAAGTCTCTGTTTCAGATACTTATAAATTTCTTTTTTTTTTCCCTCATTCTCCCCCGCTTCACGGCTTAGTGAATTTTTTTTTTCCTTCAATACTTAACCGTTCAGATTTTTTTTTCCTTTACCACTCAGAGACAATATTTTTTATCATTTTTTACCACCGCTCGCCTCTTCATGAAGTTTACGAATTTTTTTAATACAATATACATATTTTCCATTGGTTATTTATAATTCTGTCATCATTTAAAATTTATTGTTTTACCATTACATAATTACTATTTTGCCATTACATAATTATACTTTTGCCATTTATCTTTTAAAATCAATTTTTTTTCATCTTTTCTTCCTCACAAAAATTTTATAAAAATTATAGAGAAATATAAAAATTATATTTTCTTCCAAAAATATTTATATTTATTTTCTTCAACTTCAGTTAATATTTTTCTTCAAAATTCTTTCATTTCAATTTAAAAAAATTTCAGTACTTTCTTCTTCAAAAATTTCTAACTCTTTTCAACAAAATTTTCAATATTATCTTTCAAAAATTATTTCAAATCAATACAAAATCTTTCATCAATGGATTATTTAATTCAATATAATATGTAAAATTACTTCTTTACCTTTATTTTATGAACACGAGTACTACAATTCTACTCACTTTATAAAAATTTTGTCCCTAAAATTTCCTTACCTAACTTATGAAAAAGCTGAGGTTACTCATTCATCTTTCTTGCCTCATGCTCCCAAGTAATTTTTTAAACATCTTTCTTCTGTGATAACACTTAAACTAAAGGAATAACTTTATTACGTAAGACTTATTCCTTTCTGTCTAGAATTCTGATTGGTACTTGCTTAAAGGTCAAATCTTCCTGAAGTTCTACAGCTTGACTCATAATACTATGGGATTAATTATGTAAACACTTTCTCAAAAGTGAAACATGAAACACTTTTTGTAATTGCTTTAACTCTAGGGCCAAATCTAATCTATGTTCTACTCGTCCAACTCTTTCAATCACCTCATATGGCCTCACAAATCTTGGACTCAACTTTCCTTTCTTTTTAAATCTCAATACACTCTTCCACGGAGATATCTTCAAATACACCCAATCACAAACTTGAAACTCAAAAGATCATCTTCTATTATCAGCATATCCCTTATGTCTGTTCTATGTTGCTCTAAGGTTCTCTCTAACCAGTTTGCTCCTCTCAGTAGTCAAATCTATCATTTTTGGACCAAATATCTTTCTTTCTCCAACGTCTTCCCAATATACTAGAGTTCTGCACCTTCTACCATATAAAGCCTCAAATGGTGCCATCCCAATACTAGTTTGATATTGATTATTGTATGCAAACTCAATCAAAGGTAAATAAGTATCCCAACTCACTAAAAAAGTCAATACACTTGCCCTCAACATATCTTCTAGTATTCTGATTATTTTCTCTGTCTGCCCATCAGTTTGAGGATGAAAAGATGTACTAAACTGCAACTGTTTACCCATAGCTTTCTAAAAATCCCTCCAAAATCTATAAGTAAATCTAGAATCTCTATCTGGCCACCCTCGAGATAGTGTCATCACATTTTGAAAACCCCAGCATGACACCTATATGCAACAATAAAAATAATACTAAACGAAATTCTTTTACATCAATCATCAACCCTCAACAGGGGAGATACATCAATCTGATATTAATTTAAACATAATATACAACGTAAAATGCATGAATATTTAAAAATAAATTTTTATTTTATTTTCTCACTAGTCTGAGGATATTTACACGTACGTGGCTTACAAAAAAAATGATTTCGCCTGAACCACAACTCATCAAATTATTTGTCCTGCCTGCTACCTGAAAACATTTTACAATGAAGAGTGAGCTTCACAAGCTCAGTGAATTAAATTTTTATAAGTACTCACTTTGTATAAATGGTCTTTCAATATTTAATCAATTATATCTCACATAAGTTGATAATAGCATTTTACTATTACTACACATATTAAAAGATCCATTCTCTTTAAATCTCTTCTTCTTATTTATTGGTTCACCTTAAGACCATCAATTATCTCAAAATTACCTTATAGTGAGGTTCACATAAAAAAGTCTACCATTTAGATCGTTCTTATCACCATAACTGTCTCTCTGTGAGACTCATCCATCTATAAATAAATTCACAATAACACACCACACATCAACATTTCACTAATACAAGCAATAATTAAAATAGATGCAATGAATGAATTGTTATTAGGGAATGTCTTCCCACATGTCGACAAGTTTTTATTATCTTAGACCGGCCCCCTTCCGATTCTTTTCTTTACAGCTTATCCTGGTTGTCATGGTATTTATTTCCAGCATATATCGGCTATCACTGTGTCCCTTTTATTTCCAGCATATACTAGCTGCCATAGTTTTTTAATTAGACTGGCCCTTTCTCGGATCTTTTCTTTTATTTAATGCATATGCATATGAACAATAATATATAAAAAAATAGATATGAATTCAAATTTTAAATTAGCTATCCTGATTTTTCTCAAATTATAAAAAAATTTCACTAAATTCCTCTCATCCCAAATCACATCAAATCATCCATCAAAGCTTTTCAAGATCCACTAAATTTCATCTCCTCATAATTCGTATCAAAACATCAACCATAGCTCATCAAGAATTTCATTTATTGTTTTATTATTAAATCAACTTATTATTCCAAAAATATTATTTCTTATGTAATAATTTTCTACATGTCCAAAATTCCTATCATACCTATCAATCAAATTTTTCATCCACTAACAAAGCATAAGCTAATAGTTTATTTTAATATTATCACTAGATATATTTCATTTTTATTTAGATTACTTAAAGTAAATCTAACTCACCACGTAGCTATTAAAGCTACCTGTGGATCACCTCCTTGCCTTTCCCGTTTCTCTCAGCAATTTCCTCCGGTTGCTGACTATCAACACCTGACATAATATTTATATTAAAATTCTAATTTACTCTTCAATTCTTTATAAACCACACCCTTTGAAAATTCTCACTTTGAATTTCGGAAAATTTCTTGTACGCTAAAAATTGAAAAATAAACACTACACTATTACCTTCTGTTTTTCTGATAGCTTCTCGTGACTCTCTATAAAATTCTCCCGTAAATCCCTTCAAAATTTTGCCCTTCTGATCTTTCTTTCAGTCCCCAAGTGTTTTGAGAAATAGAGTAGTTTGAAGAAAACTAAACAAAATTCAGTAAGTATAACTTATGTTTAAGTATTATACCTATATATGAAAATTTGTTGGAAAAAATGGCAACCCCAACTTTGGCACCATCAACACCTAACTCCCACATTTCTCCACGTTTTGACCACTTGCAATACATGAAAAGGCCTTCAATTTCATTTGCTGCCACGTAATTTTTTTTTTCAGAATAACTTTTTTTTCTTTTTTCTTTTTCTTTTTCCTTTATACTATTCACTTTTTTTTATTTCCATTTTCTTTGTAACTATGCCTCCACGCGTCCAATTTTTTTTAGAATTATTTTATTTAAATAATAATAAACCTTTCACCTACATTTCATTTTAATTTCATGCCATATATATTAAATTTCATCTTTACCCTTACGTATTACAAATCTATCTACCTTATAAAAATTTTGTCCCTGAAATTTCCTTACTTTACTCTGGAAACAAATGTGAATAATATTTCTTCATAATTGTCTCACACTTTCATGTAATCTCTTCAACATCCTTATTCTGCCACATAACTTAAACTAGTGAAATTATTTTATTATATAAGACTTGTTCTTTTTCTATCTAAAATTCTCACTAGTACTTGTATATAAGCCCAATCTTTCTGAATTTCTATAGCTTAACTCAAAATATTATAGTATTCATCATGTAAACAACTTTTTTAAAAGTGAAACACGAAATATGTTATGCCACTACTTCAACTCTGGAGGTAAATTCAAGCTATTCACAACTAGCCCAACTTTTTCAACAACCTCATAGGGTCCCCTTTACCTCAGATTCAACTTTTCTTTCTTTTTGATCCTCAACACACCTTTTCATGGAGATATTTTTAATAACATCCAATCACATACTTGAAATTCAAAAGATCTTTTATTATCAGTGTAGCTATTTGGTCTACTCTATGCTGCTTTACGGTTCTCTCTAACTAATTTGATCCTCTCAGTTGCTAACTCAATAAATAATGGATCAGATATATTTATCTCTCCCATTTCTTCCCAACATATAGGAGTTCTACACCTCCTACCATACAATGTCTCAATCGGTGCCATCTCAATACTAGTTTGATACTGATTATTATTAGCAACTTCAATCGATGGCATGTAAGCATTCCAAACTTACTGAGAACTCATCACATCTACCTTTAACATATCCTCTAGTACTCTAATAATCCTTTCTGTATGAGCATGAAGAATTATATTAAATTGCAATTGTGTACCCGCGGCTTTCTAAAAGCATCTCCAAAACCAATATGTAAATCGAGCATCTTTATTTGACACTATGCTTAATGTTGCTCCATACAACCTCACAATCTCAGCTACATGCTTCTTCACTCCTGACCACCAGAAATTCTGTCTCAATCCTATACACATCTTATTGTTACTTGATTGCATCGAATCTACCTCATCATGTACCTTTCTTAATATCTTCTTTCTCAACTCCGCAACATTGGTAACACAACTCCTATGTTCCAATACCAAAATACTCACACTTCAAATTTTGAACTCATATTGCTTTCTAGTAAGCACTCAATGCTTAATCTTTTCTATCTCTTCATTTCTACCATGCATCTCTAAAGCATTTTACTATGGATGACTGTACAACCATATTTGTTAACCATGATCTTCTAGCACTGATATTCAACTTCATTCTTATCTTTTTTTAAATATATCATCAATTTCACATTAGGACTCCCCATAGCAGTTAACCTTCTTGTAGACTTTTTACTCAATGCATCAGCTATCACCTTCACATTTTCTAGATGATATTGAATTGTATAATCATTGTTACTAATCAACTCCATCCACCATCTATGCTTCAAATTCAACTCTCTCTGGGCAGGTAAGTATGTCAAACTCTTATAACCCATGAATATCTCACAAGTGGCTCCATACAGATGATGTCTCCAATCTTTAAAGTAAACACTATAACAACCAACTCTAAGTCATGAGTAGGATAATTTCTGTCATGAATCTTCAATTTCTTAGAAGTATGGGCCACAGCTTTCCTATGTTACACATATCCCAACCATTGATGTGACGCATCACTATACACCACAGATCTTTCATCACCAGAAGGAAACACCAATACGAGAGCTGTAATCAATTTCTCTTTTAGTAATTGGAAATTTTTCTCACACTTCCCTCACCATACAAATCTTACCTTTTTCTTCACCAATCTATTCCACAGTATTACAATAATAGAAAAAAATAAAAATAAAAATCTTCTATAATAACCAACTAACCCCAAGAAGATTCTAATCTTAGTCACATTAGTTGGTCTCTCCCAACTTAACATTGCCTCTGCCTTTTGTGAATCAACTGTTATGCTATTTCTCAATATTTCATGTTCCAAGAAAGTCATTTCTTTCAGCCGAAAATTTACATTTAGAGAGCTTTGCAAATAATTTCTCTCTCCTCAGAATCTCCAACACACTGTCTAATGTTTCATATGTCGTTTTTCCTTCTTAGAATATATCAGCAAGTCAAATACAACCATAAACTTGTTAAGATATAGTTTAAACACTCTATTAATCAAGTCCATGAATGTTTCTGAGACATTAGTCAATCTAAATGACATCATAAGAAGCTTATGACCATAACGAGTCCCAAAAGCAGTCTTAGGCATGTCTCATTTCTCTATTCTTAACTGGTGATAACCTGATCTCAAGTTTATCTTAAAAGACACTCTCGCTCCTTGCACTGTTCAAACAATTTATTTACCCTGAGAAAAAGGTATTTGTTCTTATTCAACTATTTATAGTCTATGCACACTCTTATCATTTCATATTCTTTCTTCACGAAAAACACAAGGGCTCCTCAAATACATTAGGTCCGAAAAATTATTTATCCAAAAATTCTTACAATGGTATGTTCAACTCTCTCAATTCAGTTAGCATCATTCTGTAGGGTGCTATTAAATATATGTGATGATCCTGGTATCAATTTAATCTTCCTACTTAGAGGCAACCGAGCCAACTTCATCAAGAAATTACATTAGAGTAATCTTTCACCACTAAGATCTATTCTAACTTCCTATTTTCCTTTTTTAGAATCCATTATATATGCCAAATACTCCTCACAACCCTTCTTTCTAGAATGATCAACCCAAGCATAATACTTCAACAACCAATTCAATCTCAAAATTAAATGAAATTATATCATATTCAAAGATAATAAATCAGCTTCTGATTCTCTATCACTGATACGAATCACATAACCCTTGTAAACATTTATGATTATCACTTTATCTCTAGTGAGAACTTCAATAGAAATATTCTTGCATCAAAGGACCAATACATACTTCAATAGACTTCATATGAATACTGGATGCAAAAGAATGGGTTGCACCAAGATCAACCAACATTGATATGTCCCGTTCTCTACATAACAAGCACTTCAAATTTTTGACAATTCTGGGATAAATATCTTATCTAAATATATCTATAACAAACTTTTGTCTCTAAATCATACATCAGATTACCACTTCCCCTTGGTGGCATACTTACTTCCTCTGCCATGACTCCCAGTTCCCATAACCTATCTCTCAAATCTAAGGGTCCCACCAATAGTATTTCGGGCTACAAAGGTAACAGATCCTGCTTGCCTCTGACTCTGTACTTCAATTCCCTATGACCAGGAACGCCTCCTCTAGGTGGTCTCCCACTCTACACACTCATACTGGTACCATCTCTGGGTTCCTCAAATCTAGACCTCTTTCGCCAATTCCTCCTATCTCTAATTTCCATCACATCCTTCTCCTCTAGATCTACCATTTTCGGTACAACCATTGATAATACCACAAATCTTCTATCATACTAAGCCATAGTCAACACATTTACCCCAAATAAATAAAATCTCTATCTTGTTGGGCTGTAGAGGTATAAGGAAAGTATTTATCAAGGAAAACCTCATTATACCTATTCCAAGTTAAGGGTCTATCAACATCTGCACTTACCCTGGGAAGAGTATCATCTCATCATTCTAAAGCTTCTCCTTCTAACTCAAACGAAGCAAAGGCAACCATCTACCTATCAGTTACTGGTAAAATACCAAATAAATCTCTCTACATGTTTCTCCCAAAACTCAGGCTTAAAAGGATTCATAGATCCTTTAAACAACAAGGCATTCAACTTAATATATCTCCTTGCATCTCATGCATAAACTCATTTTTCCCCCTTTTTAAATGACTATCATTACTGGACTAATAACCTCAAGCACTACTCTAGCCTGTTCATCAAGTGTATGCTATACACTATTAATTCTATCATCTGTTACATTTATTTCTCAAGAGCATGAGTAAGAGCTTATCTTAGCTTATATCATTTAACTTCCGATTCTCTCACACCTTTACCAATATCAATTATATTGTCAACACGTTCCTTTCTAGGAACCATAGATTCAGACTCAACCTCGACTTGTTAAAATATTGGGGGCCTACCATGCCCTCTAAAATTAACAACTCTAACTCTAGCTCTAGCGCATCCATGTGTCATCCTCAGACTAGTTAAAATATAATTTATTTTAATCTTCCACTTTCTTACTTTTTATGCAGTCTACAGAATCATAAAACCTAATGCTCTGATACCTAAATTATAAAGACCTATCCCAGCTTGTCCACCCCTGAGATGGTGTCATCACATTTTGAAAACCCCAACACGACACCTATATGCAACAATAAAAATAATACTAACCGAAATTCTTTTACATCAATCCTCAACCCTCAACAGGGGAGATACATCAATCTGATATTAACTTAAACATAATATACAACGTAAAATGCATGAATATTTACAAATAAATTTTTATTTTATTTTCTCACTAATTTGAGGATGTTAACACGTACATGGCTTACAAAAAAAATGATTTCGTCTAAACCACAACTCATCAAATTATCTATCCTGCCTGCTACCTGAAAACATTTTACAATGAGAGGTGAGATTCACAAGCTCAGTGAATTAAATTTACTATAAGTACTCAATTTGTATAAATAGTCTCTCAATATTTAATCAATTATATCTCACATAACTTGATAATAGCATTCTACTATTACTACACATATCAAAAGATCAATTCTCTATCAATCTCTTCTTCTTATTTATTGGTTCACCTTAAGACCATCTATCAATCTCAAAATTACATCATAAAGTCTACCATTTAGATCGTTCTTATTACCATAACTGTCTCTCTGTGTGACTCATCCATCTATAAATAAATTGACAATAACACACCACACATCAGCATTTCACTAATACAAGCAATAATTAAAACAGATGCAATGTATGAATTATTATTAGGGAATGTCTTCCCACATATCGACATGTTATTATTATCTTAGACCGGCCCCCTCTCGGTTCTTTTCTTTAAAGCTTATCCTGGCTGTCACAGTATTTATTTCCAGCATATACCCGCTGTCATGGTGTCCCTTTTATTTCTAGCCTATACCGGCTATCACAGTTTCTCAGTTAGACCGGCCCCTTCCCGGTTCTTTTATTTTATTTAATGTATATGCATATGAACAATAATATAAAAAAAACAAACATGAATTCAAAATTTTAAATTGGCTATCCTGATTTTTCTCAAATTATAAATTTTTTTTTACTAAATTCCTCTCATCCCAAATCACATCAAATCATCCATTAAAGCTTGTCAAGATCCATTAAATTTCATCTCCTCATAATTCGTATCAAAACATCAACCATACCTCATCAAGAATTTCACTTATTACTTTTATTATTAAATCAACTTATTATTCCAAAAATATTATTTCTTACGTAATAATTTTCTACATGTCCAAAATTCCTATCATATCTATCAATCAATTTTTCATCTACTAACAAATCATAAGCCAATAATTTATTTTAATATTTTCACTAGATGCATTTCATTTTTATTTAGATTACCTAATGTAAATCTAACTCACCATGTAGCAGTTAAAGCGACCCGTGGATCACCTCCTTGCCTTTCCCGTTCCTCTTAGCAATTTTCTCCGGTTGCTGACCGTCAACACCTGACATAATATTTATATTAAAATTCTAATTTATTCTTCAATTCTTCATAAACCACACCCTTTGAAAATTCCCACTTTGAATTTCGGTTGTTGTATGCTAAAAATTGAAAAATAAACACTACACTATTACCTTCTGTTTTTTTGATAGCTTCTCGTGACTCTCTATAAAATTCTCTTGTAAACCCCTTCAAAATTTTGCTCTTTGGGTCCCCAAGTATTTTGAGAAATATAGTAGTTTGATGGAAACTAAACGAAATTCGATAAGTATAACTTATGTTTACATATTATACATATATATGAAAACTTGTTGAAAAATATAGCAGTCTCAACTTTGGCACCATCAGCACCTAACTCCCACATTTCTCCACGTTTTGGTACTAGCAATACATGCAAAGGCCTTCAATTTCATTTGGCAGTTGGTGCTGCCAGCTACTGCCATGTATTTTTTTTTTAGAAAAACCATTTTTTTCTTTTTATTTTTCTTTTTTCCTTTATACTATTCACATTTTTTTTAATTTCCATTTTCTTTGTAACTATGCCTCCACGCGTCTAGATTTTTTTTTACTTGTATTTTATTTTAATTTTATGTCATATTTATGAAATTACTTCTTTACTCTTACTTTACGATTACGGGCATTACAAAAATCCATACTCGCATTCTCCTGTGGCCATTCAGGTACTAAAAGAGATTGTAATAAACCTCTCAGTTGTTTATCCTCATACTTCACCTGTTGACAAATCAAACGTCAAGAAATATATTCAGATACATCATTCTTCATCCCTGACCACCAATAATTTTGTCTCAACCCCTTGTACATCTTATTGTTACTCAGGTGCAAAGAATACACAGAATCATGAGTCTCTCTTAGTATTTCCTTTCTCTTATGCACATCATTAGGAACATAAACTCTATGTCCCAATACCACATGATAACAGTCATAAAACGCATCTAAACAGTACTTAATTGTTAGCATTTTAGGGTTGATCGAGGTTGGAATTACACTTTTATACCTTAATAACTCTAAAGTGTTATTCTTGAATCGTTGACTTATATCAGTGCATTTTCAGGTACTTTGAGCTTAAAAAAAGAGATAGAAAAGCTATCATCATTTTAAACATGAAGCTTCAATGAATAGTCGAGTGAGATAATGGTCGCGGAAGAGCCAAGATGAAGAGAAACCAAGAAAGGAGATTTACTAAATTGCCAGAATTGCCCGTACAGATCAATCATCTTTGAAAATTAAACTGTATTGATGTAAGAAGAACCAGGAGATGAGCCATATATACTCAGAAAGATCCAGAAGTCTATTTTCTGGAGAATTTTACGGCTTGTAAAAATGATTTTTCTAGAGAAAGTTATGGCAGTTTTAGTAGACAAAGGTCAGGCTGTGCGGGCTGTGCGGGATTTCAGCGTGATTTTGGGCTTAAATCCCACATCCCACATCAGTCGGAAAACACATTTCTATATCCCACATCCCACATTGGATTGGAAACACATTGCACTCGTGGTATTTCCCTATAAAATGCCTACTCCACTTCAGCTTTGAGGCATCAATCGGAGCTCATCTGAAATCATCAGAGAGTGAATCCAGAGGGCCTTTAGGATGAATCCGAAGTATAATTTTGGAGGACAAGTTGAGAAATCGCTGAAGCTTTCGCTACCAAGGGGGAGATGATCGTTGAGAGGCCGGAGGCAACTCAAGGAAGCATGAGCTCCATGGCTGGCTAGTCTCCAAGCAAGGCGAAGGGATGAATCCCTAGGTGTAGTTGTTCTTATTTTCCTTTATTTGATTCAGTTGTAGTTTGGTATTATTTTCATTAAATATTTTTAAGTTTTATTCTTTAATTTAATTAGTAGATTTTTATTAGTCCAGTGATTGGATGCTTCTTTTCCATATAAGTCTAGTCATGCTCTTCTTATGTGTATTTGTTTGGGTGTAATTGAGTCTGATAGATCTATTTTATAGATTTGTCCATTGCTGCGGTATTATCATTTCGATATATCGTCATCTTTTGATAATTTATAAGTTAGATCATGTGAGCTTGAAAGTAAAGAATAATTCATAGCAATTACATTAGGGTTTAAAAATGCGCTTTAATTGAATATTTGCTGATTGCCTGTTTGGGATGTGAAACTTGCAATCGAGATAAAAACAACTGAATCAAGTTAGGATTAGAGCAACAAACCTAGGGAGGATTTCTAGAACCTTGTCATTTCTTTATTATATTATTCAATCATTCACACAATTTTCATAAAATCAACAATTCAAATTCTTTCAATCAATCTTTCATCGTTTGTGTTCAAGTTTACACCTTATTTTATAATTAACTTGTTTCTCTGTGGAATTGACACCCCAAAACTGTACTACAACTACCGTGTTATGTTTTGGGCGTAATCGAATTTTGGTGCCGTTGCCGGGGAAACGCGCTTAAGTATAAAGAAGATTGTCAACTTTTGACATGACAGTAGAAGAACTGTAAATAGTTTTTCTTTTCAGCAGTTTGTAAAGGCGGTAACTTCGTTCCCTCTTTTAGCTTGCTAAATTTATTTTATTTTATTTTATCTTATTCTTTCTTTTTATAGTAATTTTTTTCATTATTTTGTTACCTTGAATGTAAAGACATAGAGATTCTTGTACGCCTGTGCTAGAGTCAGAATTCAATTCATTTCTAAATCTTTTATTTGACAGTCCATCTAGTCCCGAAGAAATGAGTGAACATGAATATCAACCCCCTAGGACCCTTCAGGATTACCTCAACCCTACATGCACAGCCACACCATCATGCATCATATTTCCAGCCAATGCCCATTAGAGTTTAAAACAGGGATGATACATTTACTCCCTATATTTCATGGCTTGGATAATGAAAACCCATATGTGCACATTAGAGAGTTTGAGGAAATAGTCGCGACTTTTCATAGTCAAGACGAAACCGATGACATTGTGAGGCTTAAGTTCTTTCCTTTCACCTTGAAGGATAGAGCTAAGAGTTAGCTATACTCACTTAGACCACGATCTATTGGGTCGTGGACTGAGATGACTTGGATTTTTTTAATAAATACTTTCCCCAACATAAGACCAATGCTTTAAAAAGGCAAATCTCCACCTTTGCACAAAAGGACAGCGAGACTTTGTACCAGTCTTGGGAGAGATTTAAAGAGTTATTAAGTATGTACCCTCACCATGGGTATGAGAGTTGGCGCTTAGTGAGCTATTTTTATGAGGGACTTACATATAGAGAGCGCCAATTTGTAGAGATGATGTGTAATGGTGAGTTTTTAGAGAAAGATCCTGATGAGGCCATAGATTACCTCAATGAGCTTGCTGAAAAAGCTCACACTTGGATTGGACCTAGTGCTACTGAAAGCACAAATAGGTCACGACCTATAGAGCACCCAAATGGTGGTAGAATTTACCATCTTAGGGAAGAGGATAACCTTAGAGCCAAGGTTGAGATGCTCACCAGGGAGCTCGATGAGTTAAAGACTAAAAGCTTAAAGCTAACACACGTAGCTAATAATGCAAAATCTTTTGAACCATGTTTTGTGTGTGGGGAGGTAGATCATCTCGCCCAAGAGTGTCCCACATTTGTTGAGATGAGAGGGATGTACAAGGAACAATGTAATACTTTAGGCATGTACAAGAAGCCTTTGACACCTTTCTTTGATACTTATAATCCGGGATGACGAAATTACCCCAATTTCAGCTGGAAGTCTAAAAACCAGCAACTTGCACAAACCCCTGCACCATATCATGCACCTGTGTCTTCTAGGAGTTCTTTAGAAGACACTTTACATGCTTTTATTGAGGCACAAGGTAAGACTAATAAAAGACTTGAATCGTTAATTGTGCAAGTTGTTGAAGAACATAAAGAGATAAAGAGCCCAAGTGTCCAAGTTGTTGAGCTACTTGAGTGTGACTGAGCGAGGTAAGTTCCCTTCTCAAGCTCAGTCCACACCCCATGGTCAGCACCTAGCACAAAAGAATTTGAAGGAGGTGAATGCCATTAAGACACTGAGGAGTAAGTCATTATGCATCCCAACAACTGAAAAATCAAAGGATGTGAATGAAAGCCATCAAGCACAAGCATACATGATTGACTCATTCATGGAAAAGGTCCAGCACCTTAATCCATTTAAGTCCACCCTCATCCATGGCTTCACCAAAGCATACATCGAGCCAGAATTTGCGGATGTTACTGATGACATCCTTGAGGCCCCCCAAAAGCATAGAAGCACCAAATTTGGAAATGAAGCAGTGGCGGATGCATTCAACCTATGTTTTTCAAGGAGGGAATAAGAGCGTCTAGCTGAAGACGTAAAACTTAGCGCTCATGGGAGGCAGCCCACAATGTATCCTTTTATTTTTATTGTTTTTCATATTTCGTTTTTCTCTTGTTTATTATTATTATCTTACTGTTTTCTAGTTTTACTTTCGCATTTCTTTTTCCGGGACAAAAATACGAAGCAGTTCAAATGGTGGAGCACAATTTTCAGCTTCTGTGCACCTTTGTCTAGAAGGGGAGTTTCCTTTACTCTTTCTTTTACGTTGAGGTCAATGCAATTTTTAAGTTGGGGGTGGAGGAAACACATCTCTTTGTTTCCATTTTCTTTATTTCCATACATTTTTCTTTTTCCATTGAACTACTTGGTGTCATTTTTCCTCTCTTTTTATTTTAAGCATGCTTTGTGGTTGCCTTGGAGTTAATTCACATGTCAATGATGTAAACTTAATTGAGATAGCAGATAGCATTTAGAAAGAGTTAAATTTAGTTTTGGTTTGAAATTAATTTAAATATCAATCTTCATTTGGTTTGAGACTCTAGTTTGTGGTAAGATTGTATGATTAGTCTATAACATCTAGAGAAATTTTATGTGTGATTATTTTGTGAATATTTTTGCGGTCTCGACAAGCTCTAGAAATTACTTGATAATCACTTGAGGCGAATTCCTAGAATACACACTACTTAGGATATGATATAGGCCATTTTTGAACCGTTTGAGCCTTTCAAACCTACCATTGCTATATTTATCACTAGTCACCTATTTGAGCATTTTTCTTGAAAAGAAAAACTGAGCTTTGTTTCTTTCGATAAAGCATTTACTTACCTTTATGAGCCTAAAAATATTTTTATTTTACCTTTCTTTTAAAAGAACTTAGTTATACACATGTTGTGAGAAGCACTTAAAAGGAGTAAGGGTGAAAATATGAAAAAATATCACTACTGCAACCCAAGTACATTAAAGGAGATAAGTTGGGGGTTGTGGAAAAGAAAAGAAAAAAAAATGAAAAAGAAGGTGAATGGTTATGTGCCAAAAAAAAAGAATTATGGTAAAGAAAGAAGAAAGAAAGAAAAGAAAAAAAATGGTGATTTGTTGAAAGAAATGATCGAAAAATGGTTGAATGAGTTGGGTGTTGAAGTAAGGTTATCCAGTGCTTAAAGAGTTGTGTTCAAAACTAAGAGATTAAGTTCTTCTACTTGTTGAATCCTTCCCGTTCTTTCTTAACCTTTACCTTAGCCTAACATTACAAGCTTCTTAAAGACTTTTTGATCCAATGTAGTGTGATTTTTCTACAATAGTGGAGAGTGATTTGAAAAGTGAGCCTATGGAGCTTGTTTTTGTGATTGATGTCACATAATTTATTATGTTTTTAGAGGCCAATACTTGTATTCTTGAATGTTATGCATAAAATCATCTGGGTGTTCGGATTAATGGTTTGTGGTAAGATGGATATTAAGAGTCAATAACAATTTTAAGATTGATGTTTGGATTACTTTTGGACTTAGGTGAAATTTAATGATTCTATGTGCTATATATTATGTGCAATTTTTGAGACAAAAAGTGAAATACTCTTGGTTCAATGCTAGCACTGCTTTACTTTGTTTTTAACTCTTACCATAGAATTCATCTCTTATTTTTGCTTCAATTGCTAGGGACTAGCAATAAGCTAGCTGGGGGTTGTGATGACAGTCATAAAATGCATCTAAACAGTACTTAATTGTTAGCATTTTAGGGTCGATCGAGGTTGGAATTACACTTTTATACCTTAATAACTCTAAAGTGTTATTCTTGAATCGTTGACATATTTCAGTGCATTTTCAGGCACTTTGAGCTTAAAAAAAGAGATAGAAAAGCTATCATTGTTTTAAACAAGAAGCTTCAATGAATACTCGAGTGAGATAATGGTCGCAGAAGAGCCAAGATGAAGAGAAACCAAGAAAGAAGATTTACTAAATTGCCAGAATTGCCCGTACAGATCAATCATCTTTGAAAATTAAAATGTATTAATGCAAGAAGAACCAGGAGATGAGCCATGCTTAGAAAGATCCGGAAGTCTATTTTCTGAAGAATTTTATGGCTTGTAAAAATGATTTTTCTAGAGAAAGTTATGGCAGTTTTAGTAGACAAAGGTCAGGTTGTGCGGGCTGTGCGGGATTTCAGCGTGATTTTGGGCTTAAATCCCACATCCCACATCAGTTGGAAAACACATTTCTATATCCCACATCCCACATCGGATTGGAAACACATTGCACTCATGGTATTTCCCTATAAAAGGCCTACTCCACTTCAGCTTTGAGGCATCAATCGAAGCTCATCTGAAATCATCAGAGAGTGAATCTAGAGGGCCTTTAGGAGCAATCCAAAGGTCCTTTAGGACGAATCCGAAGTATAATTTTGGAGGGCAAGCTGAGGAATCACTGAAGCTTTCGCTACCAAGGAGGAGATGATCGTTGAGAGGCCGAAGGCAATCAAGGAAGCATGAGCTCCATGGCCGGCTAGTCTCCAAGCAAGGCGAAGGGATGAATCCCTAGGTGTAGTTGTTCTTATTTTCCTTTATTTGATTCAGTTGTAGTTTAGTATTATTTTCATTAAATATTTTTATGTTTTATTCTTTAATTTAATTAGTAGATTTTTATTAGTCCAGTGATTGCATGCTTCTTTTCCATATAAGTCTAGTCATGCTCTTCTTATGTGTATTTGTTTGGGTGTGATTGAGTCCGGTAGATCTCTTTTATAGATTTGTCCATTGCTGCGGTATTATCATTTAGATATATCATCGTCTTTTGATAATTTATAAGTTAGGTCATGTGAGCTTAAAAGTAAAGAATAATTCATAGCAATTACATTAGGGTTTATAAATGTGCTTTAATTGAATATTTGCCGATTATCTGTTTGGGATGTGAAACTTGCAATCGAGATAAAAAAAACTGAATCAAGTTAGGATTAGAGCAACAAACCTAGGGAGGATTTCCAAAACCTTGTCATTTCTTTATTATATTATTCAATCATTCACACAATTTTCATAAAATCAACAATTCAGATTCTTTCAATCAATCTTTCATCGTTTGTGTTCAAGTTTACACCTTCTTTTGTAATTAACTTGGTTCCTTGTGGAATCGACACCCAAAAACTGTACTACAACTACTGCGTTATGTTTTGGGCGTAATCAAATTTTGGCACCGTTGCTGGGGATCGAACCCGGGTCACCCGCGTGACAGGCGGGATTTTGGGCTTAAATCCCACATCCCACATCAGTTGGAAAACACATTTCTATATCCCGCATCCCACATCGGATTGGAAACACATTGCACTCGAGGTATTTCCCTATAAAAGGCCTACTCCACTTCAGCTTTGAGGCATTAATCGGAGCTCATCTAAAATCATCGAAGAGTGAATCCAGAGGGCCTTTAGGAGCAATCCAGAAGGCCTTTTGGACGAATTCGAAGTATAATTTTGGAGGGGAAGCTGAGGAATCGCCGAAGCTTTCACTACCAATGAGGAGATGATCGTTGAGAGGCTGGAGGCAACTCAAGGAAGCATGAGCTCCATGGCCGGCTAGTCTCCAAGCAAGGCGAAGGGATGAATCCCTAGGTGTAGTTGTTCTTATTTTCCTTTATTTGATTCAGTTGTAGTTTGGTATTATTTTCATTAAATATTTTTATGTTTTATTCTTTAATTTAATTAGTAGATTTTTATTAGTCCGGTGATTGCATGCTTCTTTTCCATATAAGTCTAGTCATGCTCTTCTTATGTGTATTTGTTTGGGTGTGATTGAGTCCGGTAGATCTCTTTTATAGATTTGTCCATTGCTGCGGTATTATCATTTAGATATATCATCGTCTTTTGATAATTTATAAGTTAGGTCATGTGAGCTTAAAAGTAAAGAATAATTCATAGCAATTACATTAGGGTTTATAAATGCGCTTTAATTGAATATTTGCCGATTGCCTGTTTCGGATGTGAAACTTGCAATCGAGATAAAAACAACTGAATCAAGTTAGGATTAGAGCAACAAACCTAGGGAGGATTTCCAAAACCTTGTTGTTTCTTAATTATACTATCCATCAATTATTTACACAATTTCCATACAATCAACAAATCAGATTTTGTTACTTTAACTTTTATCGTTTGTGTTGAGATTCATACCTTCTTTTGTAATTAAATTGTTTCCCTGTGGACTCGACACCCCAAAACTGTACTACAACTACCGCGTTATGTTTTGGGCGAAATCACCACCATACCATCTTCTCTAATTCTAAACTTAGTCGGCTTCCCACTCCATATTTCCTGTTTGATCTTCTTTATCCTTTCAAATCTACTCTGTATCTGTAACAAGCGATCAATAATAGAAGATTGTACCACAATATTTTCCATCAATACTCCTCTATCACTGATACTCAACTGCATTCTCATTTCTCTCAATTCTATCATGAAGCTAATATCATGACTCCCAATAGCAGCTAATCTTCGTGTAGACTTTCTACTCAATGCATCAGCTACTACATTATCCTTCCATGGATGATAATGAATTGTATAGTCATAATCTCTAATCAGTTCCATCTATCTCCTCTGCCTCAAATTCAACTCCAAATGCGTCAAAGTTTTATGATCAGTAAAAATTTCACAAGTGGCTCTATACAGATGATATCTCCAAATCTTCAAAGTAAAAACTATGGCAGCCAATTCTAAATCATGGGTCAGGTAATTTCTCTAATGGTTCTTCAATTAACTAGAAGCATAGGCTATAACTCTCCTATGTTGCATCAACACACATCCAAACCCCTGATGTGATGCATCACTTTTTACATCAAATCCTTCAACACCACAAGGAAGCACTAATACCGGAGCAATAGTCAAGTTTAATTTCAACGGTTGGAAACTCTTCTCACATTCTTCTGACCACATAAACTTTACTTCTTTCCTAGTCAATCTGGTCAATGGTCCAACAATAATAGAAAATTTCTGGATAAACCTCCTATAATAACCAGCCAACCCCAAAAAGCTTCTAATTTCAGTCACACTAGTGGGTCTTTACCAATTCAACACTTCCTCCACTTTCAATGGATCAACTGCTATACCATCTGCTGACACAACATGCCCCAAGAAATATATTTTATTCAACCAAAACTCACACTTAGAGAACTTTCATACAATTTCTCTCTCCCCAAAATTTCAAACACTATCTCTAAATGTTGCACATGCTCATCATCATTCTTGGAATATACCAAAATATAATCAATAAATACAATCATAAATCTATCCAATAATGATTTAATCATGCAATTATTAGATCAAAAAATGCTACAAGAGCATTAGTCAACCCAAATGGCATCACAAGGAACTCATGATGGCCATAATGTTTCCTAAAAGCAGTCTTAGAAAACACCCTAAACCCTTGTAACTGCTCAAATAAATCATCCATCCTGGGAAAAAGATATTTATTTTTGAATGTGATCTTATTCAACTATCTATAATCAATACACAACCTCATCGTTCCATCATTCATCTTCACAAACAACACAGGGGCTCTCCAATGCGAAATACTCGATTAAATAAATTGTTTATCTAGCAACTTCTGAAGTTGAACTTTCAATTCTCTCAACCCAGTGGGTGCCATTCTATAAGATGCTATAGATATGGGTGTTAATCCCGAAATCACCTTAATCGAAAACTCAATCTCCCTGTTGGGAGGCAAACCAGACAACTTCTCAGGGAACACATCAAAAAAAGATTTCACTACTAAGATTTCTTCTGACTTCCTAATCTCCTTTTTAGAATCCACCAAATACACCAAATACCCCTCATAACTCTTCTTCAACCATCTACTAGTAGTTATGGTAAAAATATGATAGTTGGCAAGTATCTTACATTCTCTCTGAAAATTAAACTCCTATTGTCCTGGTATCCTGAACCCCACATTCTTCCTAAAACAATTTACTCAAGCACGATATATAGATAACCAATTCATCCCAAGAATTAAATCAAAATCTGTCATATCTAAAGGCAACAAATCAACTTCAAATTCTCTATCAGCCATACTAATCACACAACCCTGATAAATTATCTTGATAATAACCCTATCCCTAGTAGAAACCTCAACAATAACAGCATGCATCAAATGACTAATACAAGCATCAATAGATTTCATATAAACATTGGATGCAAGAGAATGGGTTGTACCAGGATCAATCAATAATCTAGCAGGTCTATAAAAATAGATATCATACCTGTATCAATATGAGGAGTGGCCTATACATCCTATTGGTTTAATGCATAGACTTTGCTGTCTCTGGGTTGTAACTGACTATCGCGTCCTCTCTCAGCTATTGATCCTCTACCTCTGCCCTGTATACTCACTGATCCACCACCTCTCTCTACTTGTTTTCTCCCAATACATCCAGCACTTATATCAATAGATTTCCCCACTAGACAATCTACACTAAAATGCCCTCCCTCACCACATACAAAGCACATCAGAGTAGGACAATTCTGAGATAGATGCCATGTCTGATTACATCTATAGAAAACTCTTACTCTTGATCATACATTAGATTACTATTTCCCTTTGGTGGCATACTTGCTCCTCTACCATAAGTCCAGTTCCTATAGCCTGTCTCCAAAATCTAGGGGTTCCACCAATATTATTCTGAGCTATAGAAGCAACAGATCATGCTTGCCTCTGACTATGCATTACATTTCCCTGTGACAAAGAACACCCCATTTGGGGTGTTCTTCCACCCTACACACTCATACTACTACCACTTTTAGGTCCTTCAAATCTAGATATTTTCAGCCAATCCCTCCTACCCCTAAACTCCATCACATTTTTCTCAATCGTAATGCTTTATCCACCATTATAGCATAATTTCCAATACCCATATAAGAGAGTTTAGTTTGAATTTTATAGTGTAACCCGTCTAAAAATCTCTTACATTTCCTCTCCTTCGTATTTACTAACTTAGGTACAAACCTCGACAGAGCTATGAATCTACTATCATACTCAGCCACATATATAGTATTTTGCCTTAAATGAATAAAATCTATCTCTGGCTATGGTCGAAACGTATCTAGAAAATACTTCGCAAATAACACATCCTTAAACTTATGCCAACTTAAGGGTTGATTTACCTGTGTACTCAATATAGGCAGAATATTCTCCCACCATTGAGAAGCCCCACCTTCCAGCTTAAATAAAGCAAAAGCAACCTTTTGCCTATCTGTCACTAGTAAGACTTCAAAATATTTCTCAACATGTTTAATCTACTACTCAACTTCAATAGTATTTACAGATCCTCTAAAAGACTGGGGTTTAAATTTAATAAATCTAAAAAAACAATCCCTTTTCATCTCATGTGCAAATGCACCCTCTCCCTTATAAGCCTCTTATCTCACCACATCAGGTTCTGTTCTACCTCTTTCCTCTAGTCTCCTCTATAAATTATCAGCCCTTTCTTCCACTACATTAATTTTCTCTATAGTGTGATCAAGAACTTTTCTCAATTCATCCCTCCTAATATAATATTCTCTCTCACCTTTACTAGTACTGGTTGTACTAGCAACCTATTCCCTTGCATGAACCACAAACTCGACCTCCCCCTCCGTTTCAACTCTTCTAAATATTGGGGGTCTACCACGTCCTCTCTGGTTCAGTACTCTACCTCTACCTCTAGCACGTCCACGTGTCATCCTCAGAATCTGGATTAAAATATAGTTTATTTAAATATTCCACTTCTTTAAATTTTTTTAATGTAGTCTACAGAATCATAAAACCTAATGCTCTGATACCAAAATTATAATGACTTATCCCAAGTTGGCCACCCCCGAGACGATGTCATCATGTTTTGAAATCCCAGCATGACACATATATGGGACAATATAAAAACATACATTGACTGAAAATATATACATACATCAATCCTCAACCCTCAACAGGAAAGTTACATTATTAATATCCCAACTAAAACAATATATACAACATACTATGCATAAATATTTACAAAAAACAATTCTTCTATTAATTTGAGGATGTGGACCACGAGACTTACAGATAATAACTCAGTTTGAATCTCATCTATCTTTCCCGCTACTTGAAATTATTTAACAAAGAGAAGTGAGCTTCAGAAGCTTGATGAATTAAATTTACTGGAAGTACTCGATTTGTATACTTCTAGTTATATTCATTCATTGTTAAATCAACATAATTAATCATCTATCTCTTCTCACATTCTAATTCAATCGTTTATCAGTTTCTCTTAATAAATAAATTATCAGGCTATCGTCTTTCAATACATATATCTCATATATTTTATCAATTTAATATTTCCAATTTAATATCATCATAAAGTTCACATCATATAAACAATCAATAATATAATTTTTTATTATGTCATCATTTCTATCTATCATCATCAAAATTGTCTCACTATGAGACTTATCTATCTATCAATCATTTAATACTCAAAACTAATTCTTTAGCACCTCAGCCATTAAAAATAAATATTTAAAACAAAGATAATGCATGAATTTAAATTATAGTTCTTTTTTTGTCATAAGATAATTTCATATTATCATCTGGAAACATTTTCCCACATATCGACATATTTCAACCAGACTAGCTGCCTTCTTGGTCTTCTCAGCCAGACTAGCTGCCTTCCTAGTCTTCTTAGCCAGACCAACTACTTTTTTGATCTTCTCAGCCATTCTAGCTACCTTCCTGGTCTTCTCAGCTAGACTAACTGCCTTCATGATCTTCCCTTTTATGCATATGAGCAATAATATGCAAGCAAGCATGGTTAAAGGATATTATAAGAATAATTGATATGTGAAAAATTTATTATATAAGAAGAAATATTATTGAAATAATGAGTTGATTAAATATATAATGAAGGATAAATGAAAATTTTGACATGCAATGATTGATAATTTGATATGATATATGAGGAGATAATTTAATGAATATGATAAAAATAATAATTTTGAGAAAGAGCTGGATAACTAAATTGAATGTGAATGTATGCTTGTTTTTATATTATTGCTCACATGCATATTTCATATTATTTCTCATATGCATTAAATAAAATAACCGGGAAGGCAGCTAGTCTAATTGAAAAATAAAATAACAGAGAAGGCAGCCGGTCTAAATAAAAATAAAAGAACCTCGATGGTAGTCGGTCTAAGCTGAAACAAGTCGACATATGGGAATACATTCCCAAATGATAATATTAAAAGATCTAATAATTTAAATTCATGAATTGCATTTGTTTTAGATATTGATTATTATTTCTTCAGATGCTAAAGTATCATTCTTAATTGTGAATTTATTGATTGACAAATGAGTCTCACAGAGAGACAGATATGATGAGAAAGAAATATGACAAAATGATATGATAAAAATTGATTTGACTGATTGATTATACGTTGTGAACCTCATCACGAGGTAAATAATGATGTTAAACTGATAATTTCAAGATGATTAATACATGAGAAGTAAAATTGATATGTTTGATAAATGGTTGAAATCATAATAGGATGTTATTATTGATTTATATGAGATAATAGATGAGTGAATATAGGAAGATGATTTGAAAGATTGAATGATTATCTGTGATGAAATAGATGATTTATATTGGTAAATTATAGAAGATTGAATTATAAGATATGACTGGAAGTATATAATCGAGTACTTCTAGTAAATTTAATTCACTGAACTTGTGAAGCTCACTCCTCATTGTTAAATAATTTCAGGTAGCGGGCATGACAAATAGATTGGTGAGCTGAGATTCAGACTGAGTCATTATCTGTAAGCCACGTAGTCCACATCCTCAGACTAATGGAAAGAAAAAAATTGTAAATATTCATGCATCATAACCGGGAAGGCAACCGGTCCAATTGAAAAATAAAGAATCGGGAAGGCAGCCGGTCTAAATGAAACTAAAAGAACCGGGATGACAGTCGGTCTAAGCTGAAACATGTCGACATATGGGAAGACGTTCCCAAATGATAATATTAAATGATCTGATAATTTAAATTCATGCATTGCATTTGTTTTAGATATTGATTATTATTGCCTGAGACGTTAAAGTATCATTCTTGACTGTGAATTTATTGATTGACAAATGAGTCTCACAGAGAGACAGATATGATAAGAAAGAAATATGACAATATGATATGATAAAAAATTATTTGACTGATTGATTATATGTTCTTAACCTCATAACAAGGTAAATAATGATGTTAAATTGATAATCTCAAGATGATTAAATACACGAGAAGAAAAATTGATATGTTTGATGATTAATTTAAAATGAGTTTGATAAATGGTTGAAATCATAATAGGATATTGTCATTGATTTATATGAGATAATAGATGAGTGAATATGGAAGATGATTTGAAAGATTGAATGATTATCTGTGATGAAATAGATGATTTATATTGGTAAATTAGAAAATATTGAATTATAAGATATGACTCGAAGTATATAATTGAGTACTTCTAGTAATTTAATTCACTAAACTTGTGAAGCACACTCTTCATTGTTAAATAATTTCAAGTAGCAGGCAAGACAGATAGATTGGTGAGCTGAGATTCAAACTGAGTCTGTTGGTATTTGTCCAAGGATTAAACGGGTTGAAGAATGAGGCTTATGAAGCTTCCGGCGCTGTGACACAAAGGGTGTGCGTCGGGGCCTACAGTAGGAAGAAAACGTCCTCCATCTATGTGCGCCGCGGCACAGGGTAGATTGCACTGCGGCGCCCAGCACATGGAGGAGTGGTGTCCTGTTCTAAGCCGCGGCCAGCCCTGTTCTAGGCCGCAGCACCAGGCACACTGATGCTTGGTTTTCCAGCACTCTCAAATGATGCGTGGGGCATGAACAAAACACTTAGGATCACTTATGATTGTTGAAGGACTATGATTGATTAGTCCTCAAGATCTAAGGGTAGAGATTGACTTCAAAGATTGGCTCAAGAAGTGGTGCACTATATAAAGGGTCATCTAGCTTCAATCTCAATACAAGTAGGTCACAAGACATCAAGAGAGATTATCAACATCATCATCATACAAGAGAATTCAAGTGCAAGTGTGAGAGTGCAAAGACACAAAACACAGGAGAGGCACTAGAATAGATCTCAACAAAAGAGGCTTTATAATAGTTCCTTATCACTTTCTGTTTTCTCTTCTTTTGTTCTTCAAGAACTTGAGATTCTTGAAGAGGAGTTGCTATATCTGTAAAGAACTATTGATTTAGTGTAGAGAGTTCGGTGGAACTCACGGGGACGTAGGCTATTGTCGAACCTCGATAACAATTACTGGTGTACTTTCTTTGATTGGTTCTGATTCCTGTTTTGTTTCTGTTGTATTACAAGTCGTTCTAGACTTGAGTGTTTGGAAGATCACCACCTGGGTATCTGGAGGGTGGTTTCCCAACAGTGGTATCAGAGCTTTGGACAGCTGGTACTGGAGCAAGAACGGGAGGTATTAGAGCAAGACTCCAAGAATCAAAGATTAACTTCTTGGGTGATTCAAGAACGGAGTAAAAATCAAGATCTAATCGTGTTCTTGAGGGTGATTCAAGAACAGTATTAAGATCAATCTCTTATCATTTTCTTGAGGTTTAGAAGAAGTTGGATAGCAATTATGGGTGCTGCGTAAATCTGGGATTTTCTCCGCAAGATGGCTTCAAATTTCATTGTTGAGAAGTTTGATGGAAATGGAGACTTTGCCCTTTGGAAGTGGAAGATCAAGGGGCTCTTATGCAACAAAAGGTGGACTTGGCGATTGGAGAAGATGACGCTTTTCCAGCAAGTATCACGGAGGTCCAGCGGATTAAGATGAAGAAGATGGCATACAGCACCATCTTCCTGCACATGTCGGATAGTGTGACTAGGGAGTGCGGAGACTCAGAAGATCCAACTATAATATGGAAGAAACTAGATGAGTTATTTCTTACCAAAACTCTCCCTAATAAGATTTATCTTCTTAAAAGAATCTTTGTTTTTAAAATGGATCCTAACAAAGAGTTACAAGAAAATCTTGATGTGTTTAATAAGCAAGTTCAAGATTTGAATAGCTATAGCATAACATTCCCGGATGAACAATTGGCTGTTATTTTGTTGAATTCTCTTCCTGATTGTTTTGATAATTTGATTAATTCAATTGAATATGGAAGAGATACACTAACCAAGGAAATTGTGATCAATGCTATAAGGGCTCATGATTTCAAAGCTAAGATAAGGGAAGCATCAAGTGGAGAAGAGATGTTCGTTAGAGGAAGGCCAACAACTCGGTATGGCAGTAGCATTCATGGCAACTACCGGGAGAAATCAAAGGGTAGAGGGTAGAGCCATAGAAGATTGTATTCTAAACCAAAGTTCGGTGGGAAGCAATGCTTCTACTGCAATAAGGAGGGTCACTTCAAGAAAGATTGCAAGAAGAATATGTGGGATAAGAGAGGAAGAAGCCATATCAACAATGGAGAGGCTTCGGTTGCCAAAGGAGAACAGCAAGATGATGTTCTTGTTGTGTGCTCAAATGTGAGCAGGATGCAAGGCAGCGAGAAATGGATCCTGGATTTCGGGTGCACTTACCACATGTATCCTCACCGAAATTGGTTCAAGAATTTCCAGGAAACCAATGGTGGAAAGGCTTTCTTGGGGAATGATATTTCTTGCAAAGTGAGGGGGATAGGAGACATCCAATTGAGGATGTTTGATGGAGTCACAAGGCTGCTGTGGAATGTGAGGTATCTTCAGGATTTGAGAAAAAATTTGATCTCATTGGGGCAGCTATATTCCATGGGGTACACTTACAAAGCAGAGGGAGGAAAGACCAAGGTAACCAAGGGATCTTTGATAGTGATCAAAGCAGCAATAAAGGATAGTCTCTATGAGATGATCGAAGTGAAAAAAATCAAGGATCAAGCAGCAAACTTGATGGCTGAGATGGATAAAGCAACCCTTTGGCACACTCGCTTGGGACATATAAGCGAAAAGGGCCTGTAAGTTCTCAGCAAGGATGGTCTACTTGGTGGTGACAAGATAGAAAAACTTGATTTCTGCGAGTGTTGTGTTCTTAGGAAACAACACCGGGTCAGCTTCAACACCAGAGTGCACAAGTCTAAGGGCATTCTTGACTACATTCATTCGGAGGTAATCTTTACTTTCTATCTTTAATTGATGATTATTCAAGAAAGGTTTGAGTTTATTTGCTTAAAAATAAATCAGATGCTTTGAATAAATTTGGGGTGTGGAAAAAGTTGCTGGAGATTTAAATGGGTAGGGTAGTTAAGGCTTTACGAACCGATAATGGCTTAGAATTTTGCAATACGGATTTTGATAAATTCTGTGAGTTAAATGGCATTCTAAGACATATAACGGTTGTAAAAACTCCTCAACAAAATGGAGTTGCTGAGAGGATGAATAGGACCCTTATTGAAAAGGTTAGGTGCATGTTAATTGGGTCCGGTTTGCCAAAATATTTTTGGGGGGAAGCTGTGTCTACTGCTGCATATTTGGTTAAAAGATCACCCTCTAGAGCTTTAGAGCTCAAGACTCCCAAAGAGATATGGAGTGGGAAACCCCCTGAGTTGAACAACCTTAGGACTTTTGGATGTGCTACATTTGCACATCAAAATGATGATAAACTTAGCCCAAGGTCTAGAAAATGTGTGTTTCTAGGGTATGATGATGGGGTTAAGGGGTATAGGTTGTGGTTCTTAGTGAAAAAAGGATTGGAACTCATAATAAGTAGGGATGTAATTTTTAATGAGCATATATTTCCCTATTTGGAGAAAACTAACCCTGCAGGGGCTAATGAGCAAACCAGTCCGTCAAGGAAAATTTAGTTCAGGTCGAGCAGGGAAGATAAGAGGGTTTGGACCAGGTAGAGCTCATTGATGAAGGCCAAGCTCAAGACACTCAAGAGGAGGCTAAACTAGAAGGGATTGATGTAGCAAGTCAGAATGACTACCAGCTCACAAGGGACCAGGGAAAGAGGGTGGTTAGACCACCTTTGAGATATGGGTTTGCGGATGCTAATGTAGTAGCTCCTTATTTAGAAGGAGGGATGGTTGAACCAGAAACTTACATGGATGCCATGGAATGTAAAGATTCGTCAAATTGGTAGCTAGCTATGGAGGAAGAAATGAATTCTTTGAGGAAGAACAACTCTTGGGAATTGGTGCCCAAACCAAAAAAATATAGAGTTGTGGATTGTAGGTGGATTTACAAGATCAAAGAAGGGAACACTCTAGGGGATGAAGTCCAGTATAAAGCTAGGCTGGTGGTGAAGGGGTTCACACAAAGAGAAGGCATAGATTTCACCGAAATATTCTTACCGGTTGTGGAATACAAGACGATACGGATAGTATTAGCAATGGTGGTCCAATTTGATTCAGAGATCAAGCAAATGGATGTGAAGACAGCGTTCTTACATGGAGTGCTTGAGGAGACCATCTACATGAGGCAACCCGAAGGCTATGAGGAAGGAAGACAGGGAGAGTTGGTGTGCCAATTGAAGAAATCTCTCTATGACCTGAAGCAGTCACCTTGGCATTGGAATAAGAGGTTTGATTCCTTTGTAACTAGCTTGGGTTTCATGAGGAGCTACTATGATTCGTACTTGGACTACAAGGGGCACAAGGTGGAGGAAATGGTGATTATCCTTATCTATGTCGATGATATGCTGTTGGTTGGGAACAGCAGAGAGAGGATAAAAGAATTGGAGTCTCAACTCGGTTTGGAGTTTGAGATAAAAGATCTTGGCCATGCACAGAAGATCCTTGGTATGAATATAATCTGGGAAAGGGAGAGAAATAGATTGAAGATTTCTTAGACTTCTTATATAGAGAAGATGATATCTAAGTTCTCTATGGAAAATAGCAAACCAGTGAAGGTTCCCCTTGTTGGTCATTTCAAGTTCTTCAGCGATCAATGTCCAAGAACAGAGGCGGAGAAGAAGGAAATGGAAAAGATCCCTTACTCTAGTGCGGTTAGATCAATTATGTTCACCATGGTAAGCACTAGACCCAACATTGCTCATGCAATAAGGGTTTTCAGCAGGTTTATGAGTAATCCCAGAAAGAAGCATTGGCTTGGGATGAAGTGGTTGTTGAGGTACTTGAAGGGAAGCCCAGATGTGGGGCTGGTTTATGAGAAGAGGGGTAAGTCCATCTGTCTTAAGGGTTATGCCGATTCGGACTATGGAACAGACTGGGATAAAAGAAGATCAATTACCTCCTACTTCTTTAACTTAAACGGATGTTGTATAAGTTGGAAGGCTCAGTTGTAGACGGTAGTAGCACTCTCAACAACCGAGGCTGAGTACATAGCGGTTACAGAAGCCATAAAGGAGGCTATGTGGTGCAAAAGGTTGTTGGAAGAGTTGAAGGTCCTGAAAGAGCAGGTGGTGGTGTATTCGGATAGCCAAAGTGTGTTGCATTTATGCAAGAATCCAGTGTTCTATGAGAGGACAAAGCACATGGATGTTCGGTATTATTTTATTCAGGAAAATGTTACGGAATGATGCATTCATGTGGACAAGGTGGCCACGGAGGAAAATCCGACAAATTTAGGCACCAGGGTTCTACCTCTAAGTAAGTTCAATCATTGCCTTAGACTTTTTAGGATTGGAGTCGGTTGATATAAAGACTCAAGTTGAGTTTGGATCCTGAGTTTTCTACACAATGGGTTCGGGTTTAATCACTTAAACAAAGGTAGAGATTGTTGGTATTTGTCCAAGGATTAAACAGGTTGAAGAATGAGGCTTCTGGCGCCGCGGCCTACAGCAATGGAGAAAAGGTCCTCCACCAATGTGCGCTGCAGCCCAACTGTTGTGAGTTTTAAATTACTCACAAGCGCACGAGTCGTTTGTAGTATAGCGTTGTGCAAGTGCGAGGTCGAATCCATAGGGAATTGCGTTGTGAAAGTATATTTTCAATCTAAACTAACTCTATCATAACCTAGTTCCGAATTTCATATGATAATTTGCAAAAGAAATTAAAATTAAACTAAATTGATTTTTAAAAACTAATAATTAAAACACTAAGGTTTCCAAATCCACCCCACCGAAGTTAAGCATATATGTTCTAAAAATATAGCCTATCAAAACATTCCATGAATCCAACTATAAGACAAAAAACAAAGAATTTCCCAACTAAACCAAAAGCATCCAATGTATCCGCTCTCAACAAATCACAAAGGAAATCCAATTTAATCGAAAAGCATTCAATGTATCCATCAGATGAAACACAAGGAATATCCAACAGACAATTTAAACTCAATCAATTATAAAATTAACTCAAATAATTGACAGAACATTTATACTAAAAATTATCAGATTTGTACAAGCAAATCTGAACTACTACACCAAACAACGGCGGGGCTTCATCTTTAACCTTAGCTGAAGAGTCTAGCCACTCATAACTATGAAACTACAATTCATAATAAAAGTGCTAAACATTTAAACTAAAACAACTAAATGTAAAGAAATAAATAAATAACTTTACATGGGAGAAATTCCACTCGCTGACGGGCGGCACTTCCCCTCATGGTGACAAAGCCTTCGAGCTCCACCAGAATGCTAGCGTACGTCCACTGGTAAACACCAAAGTGGCTCAGGAATTGTACACTGAATGATGAAGTGGAGTGGGTCTTATATAGGCAAATACCACGAGTGCAATGTGTTTCCAATCTGATGTGGGATGTGGGATATAGAAATGTGTTTCCAACTGATGTGGGATGTGGGATTTAAGTCTTCGCATGCCCTTCAAAACTTTTGTTCACACTGAAATCCCGCACAACCCGCACAGCCTGATCTTTGTCTACTAAAACGACCATAACTTTCTGTAGAAAAATCATTTTTATGAGCCGTAAAATTCTCCAGAAAATAGACTTCTGGATCTTTCTATATATCGTTCATATCCTGGTTCTTCTTGAATCAATACAGTTTAATTTTCAAAGATGATTGATCTGTACGGGCAATTCTAACAATTTTAGTGAAACTCCTTTCCCAGTGCTTGTAAACCTGAAAAACAACGAAAACAACTCAAAGTAACAAAATCCTAAGCTAACAAATGTAAATTAAGTGGCCAAAAAATGCAATATTTTTCTCTCATCAAATACCCCAAACTTACATTTTGCTAGTCCCTTAGCAAAATAAAATAAATAAAAAAAAACTAAATGAAAAAACAAAGAACATAAAGATAAGTTCAGTATTCATGGTATCCAAAAATTTAAGGAGCATTCAAAATCATGAGATTCATTCATGAGCAAGCTTAAATAAGTCCAACCCATCTTCACAATGAATAAGAATTTAAAACCTAATTACTTACAAGAGGCATGGTAAGACATCACAAGCTTGAATCAGTGTAAAGTGATTTAGCATATACAGATGAGGTTTCCAAATAACTTCAATGTACAAGGTAATCAAGTCTCAAGATCCACAAAATTTCTCATCGGAAAGAACAACGATGGCATAGTTTTATTTTTATTTTTTATATATATATAAGGCTATGCTATGTTTAGTTCCCTTAAGCTTTCTAATCGACCCATGTAGCGAGTGTTGAGTCAATGACTCCCAAACGAGATGGTTTTAGGGCATTAGGTGTAAAGACACCCCTAAGGACTTACTAACTCAAGTAAAAAAGGCTACGAAATTAAACCGGCCTTAATACTACCAAGCAAAATTCCACCTTTTGACGTGAACACTCACTGCTCACTGAGGCAAGAGGTCCAGTTACTCAGCGGAAAGTTTCGCAATGATCATTATGAATAAAATTCCCACCTTTTGGCGTGAATACTCACTGCTTACTGAGGCAAGAGGTCTAGTTACTCAGTGGAAAGTTTATTGATGATGATCATTATAAATATTAGTAGTATTAGTTGTTTTTTTTTTCTATATATATGCCCAAGTGTTTATCCAACAAGTCATCCGGTTTCAGTTAAGACAAGGAAACATATACATTCAACTCACTTGTCATACCTCACACAAATATGTGCTGATGTGCTTGTGTTAGATTAGATCAAACATGTGAATTCTTGAAAATGCCTAAAGTAAGTAACTAAAGTTTAAACTCTATCATCAGATCATGTGTTCAAAGTTTTAAACTCACCAACGAAATCACATCACAATTTTTCAGAACAATCAAAATTTTTAGACGAACATGAACATGCATTTATCTTTACGACAAAAAGATAACAAATTAGGACAAAGTGTGTGATGTGTCTCCCATACCCCCAAACTTAAATTACACATTGACCCCAATGTGTGACTAATATGGAAAGAGCTGACCTAAGATATGGAGAACTATCTGGACTGGTATGGCTCATAGCATACCCCCAAACTTGAACTGAAGTACGCATTATCCCTAGAAAATAAAAAAAACTGGAAAACAAAAAATACTTGAAACAAACATTAATCATAAAAATGCAAAATAATAAATAAACATAAAAGATAAGCTGTGGGGTGCCTCCCAGGAGCGCTAAGTTTAACGTCTTCAGCCAGACCCAACATTAGTAAACATGCCCAACTAAGCGCTCCACCATCTGATCAATAAATAGGAATAGAAAATGATCAGGCCTAGTGGCAGCACTCAACTTACGGTAGTCTATACTCACTCTCCCTCCTGACTGAACATGAGTTAGCACCAACTCGTCGTCCTCATTCTTCACTACCATTAATTCAGCATGTTTGGGTACGACTTGAATCAGGCTCACCCACTTGCTATCAGAGATGGGATAAATGATCCCTGCCTCTAACAGCTTAGTATCTTCTGCCCTCGCAACCTCTTGCATAGTAGGGTTGAGCCTTCTTTGTGGCTCCCTCGATGGCTTGGCATTCTCCTCCAACTGTATCGTGTGTATTACCAACGAGGGGTTGATTCCCTTGACATCCTCAATAGTCCAGCCTATAGCTTCCTTATGCTCTCTTAAGACATCCAATAATTTCTCCTCTGGAGCATCACCCAAATCTAAAGCTATAATTATAGGCAAAGAATCTGTTGGACCTAGGAACTTATACTTAAGATTGTCTGGTAAAGGCTTAAGTTCTTTCTTGGGGGGTTCAGGTGTTGTGGTTTCCTCCATCTCACTGATCTTTAGAGGAGCAGACTCCAAAGTAGCATTTGCTTGCTCAAACAACTTATCTAAGCCCAAATCCTCTTCAAATTGAGCAAAGCATGCCTTCAGGGGGTCCTCAATACGCGATTCATCAATAGTCTCCTCCGTCTCACTGCTCTTCTGAGGATCAGACTCTAAAATGGCATTCACTTCCTCTAGTAACTTGTCTAAGCCCAACTCCTCTCCAAAGTGAGCAAAGCATGCCTCCAGGGGATCCTCAAACTCCTCTCCTTTCTTGGGCGCTTGTAATCTCTCAGGGTAAGGCACTTTAGGTAAAAATGACCTAGGGAGATCCTTAATGATAGGCGTGGCTGTCGATGGCTCAGCATCTCTCTTTTCTTTGTTGCCACTTTCTTGCCCTTGTATAGGAGTTGATAAATTTTCCACCGCAAACTGTTCCTTTGGGTTAGGATCAGGTTGACTGGGGAACTTTCTTTCCTCTCCTTCACCCACGTAACTTGCGATTTGATCAATTTGCCTCTCTAACTCGGCAATCGCTTGGGTGTTTTCTATGGTTGCACTCATCACTTCACTCATAGATTGGCTAGTCGTTTTCATGAAATCATTGAGAGCGTCCTCCAATGACTGTGAAACCGATGCTGGCGCTTGAATGGGAGCTTGGTAAGCGGGTGATGGTGCTGGATAGGCATAACTTGGTATTGGTGGAGGAAATTCGGGAGGGTATTGATTATAAGGGGCTCCTCCCTGATTTATTAGTTGGTTTGTGGTTCCACCACCCTGGATTGTATGTTTCGGAGTAAGATCCATTTGATTCCCAACAACAGTCATTGAAAGCATGCATTTGTTCCATGGGGTACTCGGCACAAGCCGGCATTGATGGACAATTCTGTGCTAGATGCATGGGACTAGCATAGATGGAACGGCTATCAACATTAAATGTGTTGGCAGCATTGAGGGACGGGCCTACCGTTTTCATGTACTCCTTAATGGTGTTCTCTAAAGACTGTGAAACCGGCACTGGATTCATCCATATAATTTTTTTTTTAAACAAAAAAAATAACTAACTAGTAGAAAAATAAAATCATTTTAGACCAAAAATTTTCACAAACCAAAAAATTTCCTGGCAACGGCGCCAAAAACTTGTTGTGAGTTTTAATTTACTCGCAAGCGCACGAGTCGTTTGCAGTATAGCGTTGTGCAAGTGCGAGGTCGAATCCACAGGGAATTGCATTATGAAAATATATTTTTAATCTAAACTAACTCTATCTTAACCTAGTTCCGAATTTCAGATGATAATTTGCAAAAGAAATTAAAATTAAACTAAATTGATTGTTAAAAACTAATAATTAAAATGCTAAGGTTTCCAAATCCACCCCACCGAAGTTAAGCATATATGTTCTAAAAATATAGCCTATCAAAACATTCCATGAATCCAACTATAAGACAAAAAACAAAGAATATCCCAACTAAACCAAAAGTATCCAATGTATCCGCTCTCAACAAATCACAAAGGAAATCCAATTTAATCGAAAAGCATTCAATGTATCCATCAGATGAAACACAAGGAATATCCAATAGACCATTTAAACTCAATCAATTATAAGATTAACTCAAATAATTGACAGAACATTTATACTAAAAATTGTCAGATTTGTACAAGAAAATCTGAACTACTACGCCAAACAACGGCGGGGCTTCATCTTCAACCTTAGCTGAAGAGTCTAGCCACTTATAACTATGAAACTACAATTCATAATAAAAGTGCTAAACATTTAAACTAAAACAACTAATGTAAAGAAATAAATAAATAATTTTACATGGGAGAAATTCCACTCGCTGACGGGCGGCGCTTCCCCTCGTGGTGACAAAGCCTTTGAGATCCACCAGAATGCTAGCAGACGTCCACCGGTAAACACCAAAGTGGCTCAGGAATTGTACACTGAATGATGAAGTGGAGTGGGTCTTATATAGGAAAATACCACGAATGCAATGTGTTTCCAATCCGATGTGGGATGTGGGATATAGAAATGTGTTTTCAATCGATGTGGGATGTGGGATTTAAGTCTTCACATGCCCTTCAAAACTTCTGTTCACGCTGAAATCCCGCACAGCCCACACAGCCTGACCTTTGTCTAGTAAAACGGCCATAACTTTCTGTAGAAAAATCATTTTTATGAGCCGTAAAATTCTCCAGAAAATAGACTTTTGGATCTTTCTAAGCATATATGGCTCATATCCTAGTTCTTCTTGAATCAATACAGTTTAATTTTCAAAGATGATTGATCTGTACGGGCAATTCTGAAAATTATAGTGAAACTCCTTTCCCAGTGCTTGTAAACCTGAAAAACAACGAAAACAACTCAAAGTAACAAAATCCTAAGCTAACAAATGTAAATTAAGTGGCCAAAATATGCATTATTTTTCTCTCATCACCCGCCTTGGTGAAGTGCAGCCTCCAGCAGGTGGGTCACTTCTGGGCAATGTGCGCCGCAGTGCCCAGCACCTAGAGGAGTGGTGTCCTGCTCTGAGCCGCGGCCAGCCCTGTTCTGGGCCGTTGCACCAGGCGCACTGATGCTTGGTTTTCCAGCACTCTCAAATGATGCGTAGGGCATTAACAAAATGCACAAGATCATTTATAATTGTTGAAAGGCCATAATTGATTGGTCCTCAAAATATAAGGGTGGAGATTGACTTCAAAGATTGGCTCATAAAGTCATCTAGCTTCAATCTCAATACAAGTAAGTCACAAGACATCAAGAGAGATTATCAACATCATCATCATACAAGAGAATTCAAGTGTAACTATGAGAGTGCAAAGACACAAAACATAAGAGAGGCACTAGAATAGATCTCAACAAGAGAGGCTGGTTGTTTAGAGAGAGAGTAGTATAGATTGGGGAGAAGGGCTTTGTAATAGTTTCTTATCATTTTCTGTTTTCTCTTCTTTTGTTCTTCAAGAACTTGAGATTCTTGAAGAGGAGTTGCTGTATCTGTAAAGAACCATTGATTTAGTGTAGAGAGTTCGGAGGAACTCACGGGGACATAGGCTATTGTCGAACCTCGATAACAATTGTTGGTGTTCTTTCTTTGATTGGTTTTGATTCCTGTTTTGTTTCGGTTGTGTTACATGTCGTTCTAGACTTGGGTTTTTGGAAGATCACCACTTGGGTATCTGTAAGCCACGTAGTCCACATCCTCAAACTAATGGAAAGAAAAAAAATTGTAAATATTCGTGCATCATATATTGTATATATTATTTCGGTTGAAATTTTAATAATGTAACTCCTTTGTTTAAGGGTTAAGGATTAATGTGTAGATATGTATACATTCAGTTGATGTACGTTTTTATATTTTTGCATATATGTGTCATGCTGGAATTTCAAAATGTGATAATACCATCTCGGGGATGGCCAACTGATGAGAGTCATAAAATGCATCTTTAGAGTACTTAATTGTTAGAATTTTAGGGTTGATCTAGGTTTGAATTGCACTTTTATACCTTAACAATTCTAAAGCGTCATTCTTGGATCATTGATTTGTTTTGATGCATTTTCAAGTGTTTGGAGTCTAAAAGAGAGGGAAATGCTACCATTAAATAAAGCACAAAGATCCTATACATATCGGAGTGAAGGAATGCTTTCGGAAGGACAAAATGAAGGGAAGAAAGTGTGTGTGCCGCGACTTGGAAAGGAGTTTCACTAAATTGTCAGAATTGGCCATACAGATCAATCATCTTTGCAAATTCAACTGTATTGATGCAAGAAGAACCAGGAGATGAGCTATATATGCTTAGAAAGAACCGCAAGTCTATTTTCTGGAGAATTTTATGACTCATCAAAATGATTTTTCTAGAGAAAGTTATGGCAGTTTTAGTAGACAAAGGTCAGTCCAGAACAGCACCAGCCAGCACCACAGCGCCCAGAACCTCCACATCTTGAACCACCAGCCAGCACTGTAGTGCTCCTCAACAGCACCATGGTGCCCAGAAGCTCGCCCAATCCAGAACATGCCTAGCACCGCGGTGCTCCCCAGCAGCACCGCAGAGCGCACATGGATTTGCATCTCCGAGTTAGACTTTAATTAGGGTTTTTAAACATTAGAATAAATCCAAAGACACCCTTGGACTCTTATACTATAAATAGGACACTTAGGGTTTGATATTATGATGGAAGAGAGGCCGGAGGCCGGGGAAAACATCATGAAGGCTGCCACACTCTCCCCCATGGCCAACTAATCTCCAAGCAAGGCGAAGGGATGAATCTCTAGGTGTAGTTGTTCTTATTTTCTTTTCTTGATTCAGTTGTAATGTGGATTTATCGTTAAACATTATTATGATTTACTTTTCAATTTAATTAGAAGATTTCCCCTTAATCCGGTGATTGCATCTTTCTCCCCTATATAAGTCTAGTCATGCTCTTCTTATGTGATTTTGTTGAGGTGTGATTGAGTCCGATAGATTTCTCTTATAGATTTGTCCATTACTGTAGTATTTTCATCATGATATATTATCGTTTCTTGATAATCTATAAGTTAGGTCATGTGTTCTTGAAAGTAAAAAGTATTTCATAATAATTACATTAGGGTTTACACATATGCTCATTGAATATTTGTCGATTGCCTGTTTGGGATGTGAAACTTGCAATCGAGATAAACAATCGAATTAAGATAGGAATAGGGCAACGAACCTAGAGAGGATTCCCAGAACCTTGTTATCTATCCATCATATTATCTACACAATTTTCTCATAATTTAGATTCTCTCATTTAATCTTTTATCATTTGTGTTAAGGTTCACACCTTCTTTTGTAGTTAACTTGTTTCCCTGTGAAATCGACACCCCAAAACTGTGCTACAACTACTGTGTTATACTTTGGGCGTAATCAAATTTTGGTGCCGTTGTCGGGGAGACGCGCTTAAGTACAAGGAAGATTGTCAACCATGAGACATGACGGTAGAAGAGTTATAAATAGTTTTTCTTTTCAGCAACTGTAAAGGTGGTAACTTCGTTCCTTCTTTTAGCTTGCTACATTAACTTTTTTTTTATTTTATTATTTCTTTTTATAGTATTTTTTTTCCATTATTTTGTTACCTTGAATGCAAAGACATAGAGATGCTTTGGGTAGATTTGCTTGTAGGCCTGTGCTAGAGTCAGAATTAAATTCTTTTCTAAATCCTTTATTTGACAGTCCACCTAGTCCCGAAGGAATGAGTGAACATGAATATCAACCCCCTAGGACCCTTCAGGATTACCTCAACCCTAAACGCACAGCCACACCATCATGCATCATGTTTCCAGCCAATACTCGCCAACTAGATTTTAAAACAGGGATGATATAGTTAATTCCTACATTCCATGGCTTGGAAAATGAAAACTCATATGTGCACATTAGAGAGTTTGAGGAAGTAGTTGCAACTTTTCATAGTCAAGATGAAACTCATTACATTATTAAACTTAAGTTCTTTCCTTTTGCTTTGAAGGATAGAGCTAAGAGTTGGCTATACTCACTGAGACCACGATCTATTGGGTCATGGGTTGAAATGACTCGAATTTTCTTTAATAAATGCTTTCCCCAACATAAAACCAATGCTTTAAAAAGACAAATCTCCACCTTTGCACAAAAGGATAACAAGACTTTGTATCAGTCTTGGGAGAAATTTAAGAAGTTATTGAGTATGTGCCCTCACCATGGGTATGAGAGTTGGCGCTTAGTGAACTATTTTTATGAGGGACTTACATATAGAGAGCGCCAATTCGTAGAGATGATGTGTAATGGTGAGTTTTTAGAGAAAGATCCTGATGAGGCCATAAAGTACCTCAATGAGCTTGCTGAAAAAGCTCACACTTGGACTGGACCTAGTGCTTCTGAAAGCACAAATAGGTCATGACCTGTAGGGAACCTAAATGGTGGTGGAATTTACCATCTTAGGGAAGAGGATAACCTTAAGGCCAAGGTAGAGAGGCTCACTAGGGAACTAGAGGTGTTAAAGACTAAGAGCTTAAAGCCAACACACGTAGCTAATCATGAAAAATCTTTTGAACCATGTTTTGTGCGTGGCGGGGTAGATCATCTTGCCCAAGAGTGCCCCACATTTGTTGAGATGAGAGGGATGTATAAGGAACAATGCAACACCGTAGGCATGTACAAGAAGTCTTTGGCACCCTTCTCTGATACTTATAATCCGGGATGGCGATATCACCCCAATTTCAGCTGGAAGTCTGAAAACCAGCAGCTTGCACAACCCCCTGCACTATGTCTTGAACCATATCATGCACTTGTATCTTCTAGGAGTCCTTTAGAAGAAACTTTACATGCTTTTATTGAGGCATAGGGGAAGACTAATCAAAAGATTGAATCTTTAATTGTGCAGGTTGTTGAAGAGCATAAGGATTTAAAGAACAAAGTGTCCAAGTTGATTAGATACATGAGTGTGACTGAGCAAGGTAAGTTCCCTTCTCAAGCTCAGTCCACACCCCATGGTCAACATCTAGCATAATAGAATTTGAAGAAGGTGAATATCATTGAGACACTGAGTAACATCCCAACAACGAAAAAATCAGGGGATGTGGATGAAACCCACCAAGCATACATGATTGACTCATTCATGGAAAAGGTCCAGTACCTTAATCCATTGGAGTCCACCTTCATCCAAGGCTTCACAAAAGTACATATCGATCCAGAATTTGCGGATGTTACTGATGACATCCTTGAGGCCTCTCCAAAGCATACAAGCACCGAATTTGGAAATGAAGCAGTGGCTGGTGCATTCAACCTATGTTTTTCAAAGAGGGAATAAAAGCATCTGGCTGAAGATGTAAAACTTAGCGCTCATGGGTGGCAACCCACAGCATATCCTTTTATTTTTTTTACTGTTTTTCATATTTATTTTTCTTGTTTATTATTCTTATTTTGCTGTTTTCCAGTTTTACTTTCGTATTTCTTTTTCAGGGACAAAAATACGAAGCACTTCAAGTGGTGGTGCACAATTTTCAGCTTCTGTACATTTTTGGCTACAAAGGGAGTTTCCTTCACTTTTGCTTTTACATTGAGGACAATGCTTATTTTAAGTTGGGGGTGGAGGAAACATATTTTCTGTTTTTCATGTTTTTCATTAAACTGCTTGGTATCATTTTTCCCTTTTTGTTTGTTTTAAGCATGCTTTGTGTTAGCCTTAGAGTTAATTCACATGTCAATGATATGAACTTAATTGAGATAGCATATAGCATTTAGAAGAAATTAAATCTTACTTCGGTTTGAGAATAATTTAAGTGTCAATCTTGATTTGGTTTGAGACTCTAGTTTGGGGTAAGATTGTATGATTAGTCTAAAAACATTTAGAGAAGTTTTATGTGTGATTGCTTTGTGAATACTTTTGCGGTCTCGACAAGCTCTAAAACTTTTTTAATAATCACTTGAGGCGAATTCCTAGGATGCACACTACTTAGGATATGATATAGGCCATTTTTTAACCGTTTGAGCCTTTTTCTTGAAAAAGAATTTGAGCCTTATTTCTTTCAATAGCCCATTTACTCACCTTTATGAGCCTAAAATATTTTATCCTTACCTTCCTTTTAAAAGAACTTAGTTATACACAATTGTTGAGAAGCACTCAAGAGGAATAAGGATGAAAGTATGAGAAAAAAATATATATATTACTACCATAGCCAAAATACATGAAAAGAGATAAGTTGGGGGTTGTGAAAAAGAAAAAAAAATTGATGAAAAAGGAGGTGAATGGTCTTATGTGCCAAAATTAAAAAAAAAAAGAAGTGAATTATGGCAAAGAAAGAAGAAAGAAAGAAAAAAAATGGTGATTTGTTGAAAGCAATGCTCGAAAAATGCTTGGAAAAATTGGGTATTGAAGTAAGGTTATCTAGTGCCTAAAGAGTTGTGTTCAAAACTAAGAGATTAAGTTCTTTTACTTGTTGAATCTTTCCCGTTCTTTCTTAACAATGTAGTGTGATTTTTCTACAATAGTGGAGATTGATTCGAAAAGTGAGCCTATGGAGCTTGTTTTTGTGATTGATGTCACGCAATTTATGTTTTTAGGGGCCAAGACTTGTATTCATGATTGTTATCCATAAAATCATCCGGGTGTTCGAATTAATGGATTGTGGTAAGATGGATGTTAAGAGTTGATAACAATTTTAATATTGATGTTTAGATTACTTTTGGACTTGGGTGAAAATTAATGATTCTGTTTGCCATGTGTTATGTGCGATTTTTTAGACAAAATTGAATTACTCTTTGTTTAACACTAGCATTGCTTCACTTTGCTTCGATTCACACCATAGAATTCATCTCTTGTTTTCGCTTGAATTGCTAGGGACTAGCAATAAGCTAGTTGGGGGTTGTGATGAGAGTCATAAAACGCATCTTTAGAATACTTAATTGTTAGCATTTTAGGGTTGATCTAGGTTTGAATTGCACTTTTATACCTTAACAATTCTAAAGTGTCATTCTTGGATCATTGATTTGTTTTGATGCATTTTCAGGTGTTTGGAGTCTAAAAGAGAGGGAAATGCTACCATTGAATAAAGCACAAAGATCCCATGCATATCGGAGTGAAGGAGTGCTTTCAGAAGGACAAAATGAAGGGAAGAAAGTGTGTGTGCCGCGACTTGGAAAGGAGTTTCACTAAATTGCCAGAATTTCCAGTACAGATCAATCATCTTTGCAAATTACACTGTATTGATGCAAGAAGAACCAGGAGATGAGGCATATATTCTTAGAAATATCCGGAAGTCTATTTTCTGGAGAATTTTACGGCTAATCAAAATGATTTTTCTAGAGAAAGTTATGGCAGTTTTAGTAGACAAAGGTCAGTCCAAAACAGCACCAGCCAGCACCGCAGCGCCCAGAACCTCTACATCTTGAACCACTAGCCAGCACTGCAGTGCTCCTCAATAGCACCATGGTGCCTAGAAGCTCGCCCAATCCAGAATGTGCCTAGCACCGCGGTGCTCCCTAGCAGCACCGCAGCGTGCACACGGATTTGCATCTCCCAGTTAGACTTTAATTAGTGTTTTTAAACATTAGAATAAACCCAAAAACACCCTTGGACTCTTGTACTATAAATAGGACACTTAGGGTTTGATATTATGATGGAAGACATCTTTTGAGAGGCTGGAAGCTGGGGAAAACATCATGAAGGCTGCCACACTCTCCCCCATGGCCAACTAATCTCCAAGCAAGGCGAAGGGATGAATCCCTAGGTGTAGTTATTCTTATTTTCTTTTCTTGATTCAGTTGTAATGTGGATTTATCGTTAAACATTATTATGATTTACTTTTCAATTTAATTAGAAGATTTCCCCTTAATCCGATGATTGCATCTTTCTCCCCCATATAAGTCAGTCATGCTCTTCTTATGTGATGTTGTTGAGGTGTGATTGAGTCCGGTAGATTTCTCTTATAGATTTGTCCATTATTGCAGTATTTTCATCATGATATATTGTCGTTTCTTGATAATCTATAAGTTAGGTCATGTGTGCTTGAAAGTAAAAAGTATTTCATAACAATTACATTAGGGTTTACACATGTGCTCATTGAATATTTGCCGATTGCCTGTTTGGGATGTGAAACTTGCAAGCGAGATAAACAATCGAATCAAGATAGGAATAAGGCAACGAACCTAAGGAGGATTCCCGGAACCTTGTTATCTATCCATCATATTATCCACACAATTTTCCCACAATTCAGATTCTCTTATTTAATCTTTTATCGTTTGTGTTAAGGTTCACACCTTCTTTTGTAGTTAACTTGTTTCCCTATGGAATCGACACCCCAAAGCTGTGCTACAACTACCGCGTTATACTTTGCGCGTAATCACCAACCCAGGATGGGTCGTTACAATTTCGGTATCAGAGCATTAGGTTTTATGATTATGTAGACTGTATAAAAATAAAGAAAGTGAAAGCTTTAAACCAACTACATTTTAATGCAGAGTCTGAGGATGACACATGGACGTGTTAGAGCTAGAGGTAGAGTTTTGAATCAGAAAAGACGTGGTAGAACCCCAATATTTAGAAGAGCTAAAGCGGAGGGGGAGGTTGAGTTTGTGGTTCATGCAAGGGAACAGGTTGCTAGTGCAGCTGGTACTAGTAGAGTTGGCAGAGAATTTGATATTAGGATGGATGAGTTGAGAGAAGTTCTTAATCATGCTATAGAGAGAATGAATGCAGCAGAAGAAAGGGTTGATAATTTATAGAGGAGATTAGAAGAAAGATGTAATACCCGTATTCGTAAAGTAAGGGCAAAGAAGTAATTTAATAAATTCGACATGAAGTTTAAATAATATAGTTACGCGAAGAATTTAGTATTGAATTAAAAATTCTTCTGAAAAAAAAATCGGGATGTGGACATCATTAAAAGAAAAGAAAAAAAAAGTTAAAAGTTAAAAAAAAAATGCTCCAGAATGTTCAGAGAAGAGCAGAAGAAAAGGAAAAAAAAAAAGAAGATTTAAAAAAAAAAGTCAAACAAAAAAAAAGGTGGCTGAAATCGTGGCAGCCACTTGCTGCCAAAGTTAGGCCAAAGTTTCTAAATGAAAAACAAGTGTAAAACACATGGAGGAAGGAGAGGAAAAAGGGCTGTGTGAGTTAAAAAAAATTTCGGTTGTCGAGAGTTTTTGTGTTGCAGCCAACTTATATATATACACACACTAACTTGTAAACGCAAATTTTTTTTACCAATTTCGTTAGTTTTCTTTCAAATTTCTCTATTTCCTCTAAATACTTGGGGACTCAAAGAAATGCTGAAAGAACAAAATTTTGGATGGGTTTTCTGCGGAATTTTATAGAGAATCACGAAAAGCTATCAGAAAAACAAAAGGTAATAACGTAATGGTTATTTTTGAATTTCTGACATTTATGAAGTTTCCCTGAATTCAAAGTGAGAATTTTCAAAGTGTGTGGTTTATATCAGATTGAAGAATAAATTAGAAAATTTATATAAATATGGTGTCAGGTGTTGATGATCTACAACCAGGGGAATTTCTTAGAGAAACAGGAAAGGCAAAGAGGTGATCTATGGGTAGTTTTAAGAGCTACGTGGTGAGTTGGATTTAGTTTAAGTAGTCTAAATAAAAATGAAAATTTTAGTGATAATATAAAAATAAATTATTAGCTTATGTTGTGGTGATAGATAAAGATTTGGTTAATATTTATGATACGAATTTTGGACATGTAGAAAATTATTAGGAGAGAAATAATATTTTTGGGGATAATAAGTTGATTTAATAATAAAATGATAAGTGAATTTTTTTTGACGAGTTATATTGATGTTTTGATACGAATTACGAGGAGATGAATTTAAGTGAATATTGATAAGCTTTGGTGGATGATTTGATGTGATTAGGGATGAAATTTAGTGGATCTGCACAAACTTTGATGGATAATTTTATATGATTTGGGATGAAATTTAGTGGATTTTGACAAGTTTTAATGGATGATTTGATGTGATTTGGGATGAATGGATTTTAGTAGAATTTTTATATAATTTGAGAAAAATCAGGATAGTCAATTTAACTATTTTGATTTCATGTGATTTTTATATTACTGTTTATATGCATATTTCACATCATTGTTCATATGCATATGCATTAAATAAAAAGAAAAGAACCGGGAAGGCAGCCGGTCTAATTGAAAAACAGTGACAACCAGTATGTGCTGAAAATAAAATGGACACCGTGCCAGCCGGTATATGCTGAGAAAATTCCATGGCAACCGAGACAAGTTGCAAAGAAAAGAATCAGAAAGGGGCTAGCCTAAGATAATAACAACCTATCGACAGGTGGGAAGACGTTCTCATCATATGCATTCATACAGTGCATCTATTTTAATTATTGTTTGCATTATTGAAATGCTGATATGTGATGTGTTATTGTGAGTTTAATCATAGATGAATAAGTCTCACAGAGAGAGACAATTATAGTGATAAGATTATTTAAATGCTGAGGTGTGGTGTGTTATTGTGAATTTAATCATAGATGGATGAGTCTCATAGAAAGAGACAGTTATGGTAATAAGATGATTTAAATGTTGAGGTGTGGTGTGTTATTTTTATGGTGATAAGAACTATCTAAATGATAGACTTTATGATGTGACCCTCATTGTGAGGTAATTATGAAATAATTGATGGTCTTGAGGTGAACAAATAAATAAGAGGAAGAGATTGATAAAAAATGGATATTTTGATAGGTGTAGTGATAGTAGAGTGCTAGTATCAAGTGCATGAGATATAAATTGATTTAAATATTAAAAGACTGTTTATACAAATGAGTACTTTTGGTAAATTTAATTCACTAAGCTTGTGAAGCTCACTCCTCATTGTACAATGATTTTCAGGTAGCAGGCTTGACAAATAGTTTGGTGAGTTGAAGTTCATAAGAAATCAGTTTCTATAAGCCACATGCGTGTCATCATCCTTAGACTAAAAATATAAATAAAATGAAAATTTTATTTGTAAATATTCATGCATTTTACGTCGCATAGAATTTTTAAAGATCGGATTGATGTAAAAATTCTTTTGGTGTTATTTATTTTTATTGTAGCATATATGTGTCGTGCTGGGATTCTCAAAATGTGATGACACCATTTCGGGGGTGGCCAACCCGGGATGAGTCGTTACAAAAGGGGTATGATAGAACATGATGTGGTGAGACAAAAGACTTATAAGGAATAGTGTGTGTTTGCACATAAGATGCAAGGGGATTGTTTTGTAAGATTTCTTAAGTTTAAACCCTAGTCTTTTAGAGGATCTATAAACCCTATTGAAGCTGAACAGTGGACTAAACATGTTGAGAAATATTTTGAAGTCTTAGCAGTGACAGATAGACAGAAGGTTATTTTTGCTTCATTTATGCTAGAAGGTGAGGCTTCTCAATAGTGGGAGGATATTTTGCCTAGATTGAGTACACAATTAGATCAATCCTGCACTTGGTAAAGATGTGTTCTTTGCAAAGTATTTTTCAGATACATTTCGAGCACAGCAGGAGAGAGATTTTATACATTTAAGGCAAAATACCTTATCTTTGGCTGAGTATAATAGTAGATTTATAGCCCTGCTGATATTCTTACCTAAGTTAGTAAATACAGAAGAGAGGAAATGTAAGAGATTTTTAGATGGATTACACTATAAAATTCGGACTAAACTCTCTTATATAGGTATTGGGAATTATGCTATAATGATGGATAAAGCATTATTGATTGAGAAGGATGTGATGGAGTTTAGAGGTAGGAAGGATTGGCTGAAGAGGTCTAGATTTGAGGGACCCAGAGGTGGTAGTAGTATTAATGTGTAGAGTAGGAGACCACCCTGAAGGGGGCATTCTTTATTATAGAGAATTGCAATACAGAGTCAGAGGGAAGCAAGATTTGTTGCTTTTGTAGCTTAGTGTTGTGAGTTTTAAATTACTCGCAAGCGCACAAGTCGTTTGCAATACAGTGTTGTGCAAGTGCGAGGTCGAATCCACAGGGAATTGCGTTGTGAAAATACAATTTTATCTAAACTAACCTTATCTTAACCTAGTTCCGAATTTTGATTTGTATTTTGCAAAACAAATATAAACTAAGCTAAATTGATTTAAAAACAAATGATAAAAATACTAAGGTTTCTGAATCCACCCCACCAAAGTAAAGCATATATCTTCATGTTCTATATAAAAGAGATTTATCAAATGATTCCATGAATCCAACTTTAAACAAATCACAACAAATATCCTAATTAAACAAAAACCGTCCAATGTATCCTTTAATTTACAAATCACAAAGGATATCCAATTTAATTAAAATGATTCGATGTATCTATCAGATAAAACACACAAAATATCTAACTTGAACAATTTAAAAACTATCAATCGTAAGAATTTACTCCAACAATTGAAATAGAACATTTAATACTAAAAATATCAGAATTGTACGAACATATCTGAAAATATAATGCTAAACAATGAAAAGGCTTCATCTTTAACCTTAGCTGAAGATTTTAGCCACTCATGATTATGAAACTAAATTTCATAATTAAAGTGCTAAGCATTAAAACTCAAAAAGAAATAAATTAAAACTGACTATACATTGAGAGAAATTCCACTCGTAGTTGTTGAGCAGCGCTTCCTCCTTTTGTAGCAAATCCCTTGGAGATCCACCAGAATGCTAGTAGAAGTCCTCCAATTGCACCAAAATGGCACTTGGATTGCTTACTAAATATGGAGTGAAGAGAAGCTTATATAGGGAAACATTACAAGTGCAATGTGTTTCAAATCCGATGTGGGATACTGCAGATTCCAGCTTATGCTCTTTCCAAACATATATGGCTTATCTCCTGGTTCTTCCTGAATCAATACAGTTTAATCCTCAAAAATGGCTGATCTGTCACGCTGAAATCATGCACAGCCTGACCTTTGTCTACTAAAACTGCCATAATTTTCTCTAGAAAAATCATTTTATTGATCCATGAAATTCCCCAGAAAATAGACATCCGGATCTTTCCAAGCATATATGGTTCATCTCCTGGTTCTTCCTGAATCAATACAGTTTAATCCTCAAAAATGGATGATCTATACTAGCAATTCTGACAATTTAGTGAAACTCCTTTCCAAGCTTGTAAACCTGTAAAACAACGAAAAACAACTCAAAGTAACGAATTTCTAAGCTAACAAATGTAAATTAAGGGGCTAAAATATGCAATATTTGGCACTCATCAAATACCGCCAAACTTACATATTGCTAGTCCCATAGCAATATGAAACTAAAAACTATATGAAAAACAAAGAACATAAAGATAAGTTCATCACTCATGGTATCCAAAAATTTAAGGAGCACACATCACCATGATATTCATTCATGAGCAAGCTTAAAAAGATAAACCCATATTCGCAATGAATAGAAATGTTAAAATCTAATTACTTACAAAAGGCAGGTTAAGGCATCACAAGTCTGACACTGTGTAAAGTGAATGAGTATATAAAAATGAAGCTTCCAAATAACTCCAATATGTAAGGTCTCCATGTCTCAAGATTCACCGAATTTCCCATCAAAATGAACAAAAATGACATAGTTTTTATTTTCTTCTCCTTTTTTTTTATTATAAGGCTCTGCTATGTTTAGTTCCCTTAAGCTTTCTAATTGACCCATGTAGCGAGTGTTGAGTCAATGACTCCCAAACGAGATGATTTTAGGGCATTAGGTGTAAAGACACCCCTAAGGACTTACTAACTCGAGTAAAAAATGCTACAAAATTAAACTGGCCTTAATACTACCAAGCAAAATTCCCACCTTTTGATGTGAACACTCACTACTTACTGAGACAAGAGGTCCAATTACTCAGTGGAAAGTTTATTTATGATCATAAAAAAAAAAAAATTTATTTTTTGTACTTCTTTATGCCAAAGTATTTATCCAACAAGTCATCCAGTTTCAGTTAAGACAAAGAAACGTAACACATTAAAATCACATGTCATACCTCACACAATTTGTGCTAATGTGCTCGTGTTAGATTAGATCAAATATGCAAATTCTCAAATGCCTAAAGTAAGTAACTAAATTTTAAAACTTTATCACCATATCATGTGTTCAAAATTTTAAGCTCACCAATGACATCTGATTACGCCCAAAGTATAACACGGTTATTGTAGTATAACTTTGGGGTGTCGATTCCACAAGGAAACAAGTTAATTATGAAAGAAGGTGTAAAATTTAACACTAATGATAATGATTAGATGAGAGAATATGAGTTTTGATCATACAATATTGAGTAAAAGAGTTATGCGAATATAACGAAGAATATAAATAAGAAATAACAAGGTTCTGGGAATCCTCCTTAGATTCGTTCCCTATTTCCACTCTTGATTCAAATTTTTATCTCGATTGCAAGTTTCACATCCTAAACAGGTAATCGGAAAGTATTCAATTAAGCACATTTATAGCTTTAATATAATTGCTACAAATTACTCTTTGATTTCAATTCAAGCACACATGATTTATCTTATAGATTAGCAAGAAACGACAATATATTGCAATAACGATATCACAGTAATGGCTGATCTATAAGATAAATATACCGAAATCAATTACATCCAAACAACTTGACATAAGAAGAGCTTAACTAGACTTATGTGGAGTAGAAGGATGCAATCATCGGATTGTGAGAAACTAAAAGAAGAAGATTATAGAATGCAGCTATCACATGAACTCAAATCCTTCTTAATTAATCAAAGAGTAAATCATAGACAATGTTTTAACAATAAGTCCATACAAATGAATCAAGAACAGGAAATAAGGAACAATAAAACCCTAAAGATTCATCCCTTTCCCTTGTTTGATGATTAGTTGGCCATGAAACTCAAGGTGGAAAAACAATATAGATGTTCTCCCCTTGATTTCTTGGCCATGGAGCTCAAGGTGGAAGAACAATGTGGATGTTCTCTCCTTGATTTCCAACCAAAGAAAACTTGAACAGAATGTTAAAAACTTCTCTAATTTGTATCTACCAAAAACTGTCTTTTTTTCTCCGAGCTAGCCCTCTGGCTGCAAACCTTAAGCATACATTTATAGCCCACGAGGGAGAGTTATCTTTGCACAGCCTTAATTTGGGTCCAGAAGCATGTGCACACTACTGGCTTTGTCTGAGTGTGCGCTTGGGCGCTGGAAAGTGAAGGCTGGAACGTGAAGGTGGGTCCAGCAGCATGTGCGTGCAATTGGCTTTGTTTGAGTGTGCGCCTGGGTGCTGGAAAGTGAAGGTGGGTCCAGCAGCATATGCGCGCAGTTGTCCAAGTGTGTGCCTAGGCGCTGGAAAGTGAAGGCTGCAATGCTGTTGGCGAGGGGCGCGGCGCTGTTGGGCGAGGGGTGCGGTGCTGGTTGGTGAGGGGCGTGGAGCTGTTGGGCGAGGGGCACAGCGCTGGATTGCTTGTGCGCACACTCCATTCTGCTTGTATGCAGGAGTGCACACCCTCACCTTGCTCCAAAGTGATGCACACACTTGTGTGCAGTCTTTTAACTCATTGTACTTTGTTACTCCAGCTTTTGGTTTAGACTTTAATCATCATTGAATCATGTTTGGATATCTCTAAACCTTGGACAAATACAAATACTGACGCTTGAGATCTTTTGGAGTTTTAAACATGGATTGCTTTATCATCTCTTATGGACTCAAAGCACCTGAAAATGCATTGAATTAAGTCAATGATCCAAAAAGGATACTTTAGAATTGTTAAGACAAAAATGAGTAATAAAACCCTAGATCAACCTTAACATGCTAACAAATAAGCACAGTTAAGATGCATTTTACGACTCTCATCAACATCACATCACAGAAATTGTTTAGATCAACTAAAATTTCAAAATAACATGAGCATGCATTTACCTTCTTTCTTTTTTTTTAAATAAAGAAAAACAACAATAAATTAGGACAAAGTGTGTGTAATGTGTCTCTCATACCCCCAAACTTAATTTACACGTTGTCCCCAATGTGTGAATAATATGGAAAGAGCTAACCTGGGAGATGAAGAACTAGTTGGACTGGTATGGCTCATAGCATACCCCCAAACTTGATCTGAAGTATGTGTTGTCCTAGAAAAATAAAGACTGGAAAACAAAAGAAACACTAGAAATAAATCGTAACAATAAATATGTAAAATAATAAACAAACAAAAAGGATATGTTGTGGGGTGCCTCTCATGAGCGCTGTTGGTATTTGTCTAAGGTTTGCACAGGTCCAACCATGGTTCAAAGATGGTTAAAGTATAAAACAAAGTTGGAGGATTAAAGTTCAGCAAGTTATAAGACTGCATACATGTGTGTGCATCAATTTGGAGCAAGGGAAGGCCATGCGCACTGGTGTGCGCACTTCAGCACACAATCAGGAATATGTGCGCACAGCTGCAGCATTAGTGTGCACCTAGGCGCCCTCCACCAGCACCCTGGCACCCAGAATGGTGTCTCCCTGACCCACACTAGTGCCTAGGCACTGCCCACCAGCACCATGGTGTCCAGAAGGTGTGCAAAGGTGCCCTGCCCAGCGCTATGGCGCCCCCTGTTGAGCGCCTAGGCGCTAGGCACACCAAAGCACACATGGACAGCCTGTTTTAAGACCCTCTTAGGTGCATGGGTGCAATGTTAAAATGCACAACACCACTTGGGAAGTGATGAAGGGCTATGATTAAGTGAGGATCATGATCAAAGGGTGAGGATTGAATCTCAAGAATGTCCAAGAAGTGGATGGCTATAAAAAGGGTTCCCAAGCCTCATTTTTCATATAAGAATACAACACATACAAGACACACTTTGAGATCAATTGTAATACAAGAGAGAATTGTGTGAGAGACATAAACACAAGAAGGACTCTTTGTAGTGAGGCTAGTTGTAAAGAAGAGAGAGTAGTATAAAGAGAGAGCATTGTAATCTTCTTTCTTCTCTTCTTGGTTTCTTCAAGAACTTGAGTTTCTTGAAGGGGATTGCTGTAACTTGTAAGAACCATTTGAGATAATGCAGAGAGTTCGGAGGAACTCAGAGGGATGTAGGCACATTGCCGAACCTCGATAACAAATTGCTTGTCATCTTTCTTTCTTTGATTTTCTATTCTTATGTTCAATTGCTGAAATTCTTTCTACAAGTCATTCTAGACTTGGGTTTTTGGAAGATCACCACCTGGGCATCTTGTGAAGGTGATTTCCAATAGTGGCATTAGAGCTTTGGACAGTAGTATCAGAGCTGCACAGCTGGGTATCAGAGCAAGAATAAGAAGGTGACGGAGCCAAGACTCCAAGAATCAAAGATCAATTTCTTGGGTGATTTAAGAATGGTGTAAAGATCAAGATCTGATCGTGTTCTTGAAGGTTGATTCAAGAACGGTGTTAACATCCATCTTTGATTTGTGTTCTTGAGGTTGAAGAAAGAATTTATGGGTAGTGCATAAATCTGGGATCTTGTCCGCAAAAGATGGCTTCAAATTTCTGTGTAGAGAAGTTTGATGGAAAGGGAGACTTTGCCTTTTGGAAGCAGAAGATCAAGGCAGTTCTAATGCAATAGAAAGTGGACTTGGCTATTGGAGAAGATGATACTTTTCCATCAAGTATCACGGAGGACTAGCAGACCGAGATGAAGAAGATGGCTTATAGTACCATTTTCTTGCACATGTCGGATAGCGTCACAAGGGAGTGCGGAGACTCGAAGGATCCGGCCGTCATATGGAAGAAACTAGATGAGTTGTTTCTTACCAAAACTCTCCCTAACAAGATTTATCTTCTTAAAAGAATCTTTGCTTTTAAAATGGATCCTAGTAAAGAGTTGCAAGATAATCTTGATGTCTTTAATAAGCTAGTTCAAGATTTGAATAGCTGTAGTATTATTTTTTCGGATGAACAATTAGCTGTTATCTTGTTAAATTCTCTTCCTCATTACTTTGATAATTTGATTAATGCTATTGAGTATGGAAGGGATACTTTGACAAAGGAGATAATTCCATAAGGGCACATGATTTCAAGGCCAAGATGAAGAAGACATCAAGTGGAGATGGGCTGTTCGTAAGAAGAAGGCCAACAACTCAGAATGGCAGTAGCAATAATGACTACTACCGGGACAAAGGTAGCGGAGAGAGCCATGGGTGATCTCATTCTAAGACAAGACTTGGAGGAGGAAAGAGATGCTTCTATTGCAACAATGAGGGCCATTTAAAGAAAGATTGCAAGAAGAGGTTATGGGAAGAGAGGAGAAGCCATACCAACAATGGAGAGGCTTCGGTTGCCATGGGAGAACAGCAAGATGATGATGTTCTTGTTGTATGCTCGGATATGAGCAAAAGGAAAGAAGACAGTGGAAAGTGGATTCTTGATTCTGGGTGCACTTATCACATGTGCCCTCACAAGGAATGGTTCAAGAATTTCAAGGAGATCAATGATGGAAGGGTCTTCTTAGGGAATGACAATTCTTACCAAGTGAGAGGGATTGGAGACATCCAATTGAGGATGTTTTATGGAATGACCAGGCTGCTGGAAAATGTGAGGTATGTTCCAGATTTGAAGAAAAATTTGATCTCATTAGGGCAGCTGGATTCCATAGGGTATACATGCAAAGTAGAGGAGGGAAAGATCAAGGTGGCCAAGGGATCTTTGGTAGTGATCAAGGCAGCAAGAAACGATGGACTCTATGAGATGATCGGAGAGACAGAAATCAATGATCAAGCAGCAAGTTTGATGGCTGAGATGGATAGGGCAGCCCTTTGGCACACTCACTTAGGATATATGAGCGAAGAGGGCTTGCAAGTTCTCAGCAAGGATAGACTACTTGGTGGAGACAAAGTAGATGAACTTGATTTCTGCGAGTGTTGTGTTCTTGAGAAGCAACACCGGGTCAGCTTCAACACAGGAGTGCACAAGTCTAAGGGGATTCTTGACTACATTCATACGGACCTTTGGGGATCAGTAAGGAAACTAACATAGGGAGGTAACATTTATTTTCTGTCTTTAATTGACGATTATTAAAGAAGAGTGTGGGTTTATTTGCTTAGAAATAAATCAGATGCCTTGAATAAGTTAGTGGTGTGGAAAGGGCTGGTTGAGACTCAAATGGGTAGAGTAGTTAAAGAGATAAGAACCGATAATGGCTTAGAAATTTTTAACCAAGAACTTAATCAATTCTGTAGGTTAAATGGCATTCTAAGACATAGGATGGTTGTGAAAACCCCTAAGCAAAGTGGAGTTGCTGAGTAGATGAATAAGATCCTGATGGAAAAGGCTAGGTGCATAGGATCTGGTTTACCAAAATATTTTTGTTGAGAAGCTGTGGCTACAGCTATATACTTTGTAAATAAATCACCCTCTAGAGCTTTAGAGCTCAAGACTCCCATGGAGATGTGGAGTGGAAAACCCCCTGAATTAAATAACCTTAGGACTTTTGGTTGTGATGCATATGCACATCAAAAGGAGGATAAACTTAGCTCAAGATCTAGAAAATGTGTATTTCTAGGATATGGTGATGGGGTTAAGGGATATAGTTTGTGGTCCTTAGAAAATAAGAGCATGAAACTGATCATAAGTAGGGATGTTATCTTTAATGAATTATTATTTCCCTACTTGGGGAAAACTAACCCTGCAGGGGCTAGTGAGCAAACCAAACCGGAAGTTGTGGAGCATTGCATCAAAGAGAACTCGGTTCAGGTAGAGCAGAGGAGGCAAGAGGGTTCAGACCAGGTAGAGCCCTTGGATGAAGGCCAAGCTCAAGAAACTCAAGAAGAGGCTGAGCAAGAAGAGGTTGATGCAGCAAGTCGGAATGACTACCAGCTCACAAGAGACCGAGAAGGAAGGCTGGTTGGACCACCTTTAAGATATGGGTTTGCAGATGCTGTGGATGCAGCAGCTCCTTGGACAGAAGGAGAGATGAGTGAACAAGAGACTTACACGGATGCCATGGAGTGTAAGGATTCGTCAAAGTGGAAGCTAGCTATGGAGGAAGAAATTGATTCTTTGAGGAAGAATAACTTCTGAGAATTGATGAAAATTCTAGGAAAGAAGAAAGTTATAGAATGTAAGTGAACTTACAAGATCAAAGAAGGGTACCCTCCAAGAGATGAAGGTTTACATCTCAACTCAGTGAGGAGTTCGAGAGGAAGGATCTCAGCCTTACACAAAAGATCCTTGGGATGTGTAGAATCCAAGAAAAGGAGAGAAACTGGTTAAGGGTTTCTTGGGCAATGGGTGTTCTCAGCAAATTTGTGAGTAATCCTGGAAAGAAGCATTGGCTTAGGATGAAGAGGTTGCTGAGGTATTTGAAGGCTCAGTGGCAGCTGGTGGTAGCACTCATAACAACCGGGGCAAAATGCATAGCGGCTATGAAAGCCATAAAGGAGGCTATGGGGTGAAAAGGATTATTGGATGAGTGGGAGGTCCTAAAAGAGTAGGTGGTGGTATCTTTGGATAACCAAAGTGCATGGAACTTGTGGAGGAATCGGGTGTTCCATGAAGGGATGAAGCATATGGATGTTCAGTATCATTACATTATGGAAAATGGTACGAAAGGATGCATTCATGTTGACAAGAAGACCACGGAAGAAAATCCTGTGGATTTGGGTACTAAAGTTCTACCTCTAAGTAAGTTCAATCATTGCCTTGGACTACTTAGGATTGGAGTTAGTTAATTGATGACTTAAGATGAGTTTGGATCCCCAAGCTTTCTGCATAATGGTTCAAGTTTAAACACTTAGACAAAGGCCCTCTGGATTCACTCTCTGATGATTTCATATGAGCTCCGATTGATTCTTAAAGCTGAAGTGGAGTGGGTCTTATATAGGCAAATACCATGAATGCAATGTGTTTCCAATCTGACGTGGGATGTGGGATATGGGATTTAAGCCTTCACATGCCCTTCACGCTGAAATCCCGCACAGCCCGCACAACCTGACCTTTGTCTACTAAAACTGCCATAACTTTCTCTAGAAAAATAATTTTTATGAACCGTAAAATTCTCCAGAAAATAGACTTCTAGATATTTCTAAGCATATATGGCTCATCTCCTATTTCTTCTTGTATCAATACAGTTTAATATGCAAAGATGGTTGATCTGTACGGGCAATTCTGGCAATTTAGTGAAACACCTTTCCAGTGCGGGCAGCAGCTGTTGCTCTTTTAAGCCCTCCATCTTGTCCTTCCAGAAGCATTCCTTCACTCTAGTATGCCTCGAGTCTTTGTTCTTCAGGTAATGATAACTTTTCCTCCTCTTTTGAGTTAAAGTACCTGAAAATGCACCGAAATAGATCAATGATCCAAGAATGATACTTTAGAGTTGTTAATGTATAAAAGTGCAATTAAAACCTAGAACAACCCTAAAATGCTAACAATTAAGTACTGTTAAAGTGCATTTTATGACTCTCATCACAACCCCCAACTAGCTTATTGCTAGTCCCTAGCAATTTAAGCGAAAATAAGAGATGAATCCTACGGTAGGAATCAAAACAAAGTAACGCAATGCTAGTGTTAAACCAGAGTAATTCACTTTTGTCTCAAAAATCGCACATAACACACGACACATAGAATCATCAAATATCACTCAAGTCCAAAAATAATCCAAACATCAATCTTAAAATCGTTATTGACTCTTAACATCCATCTTACCACAATCCATTAATCCGAACATCCGGATGATTTTATGCATAACATTCGTGAATACAAGTCTTGGCCTCTAAAACATGATAAATTGTGTGACATCAATCACAAAAACAAGCTCCATATGCTTACATTTCAAACCACTCTCCACTATTGTAGAAAAATCACATTACATTGGATCAATAGGTCTTTAATAAGCTTGTAACGTTAGGCTAAGGTAAAGGTTAAGAAAGAATGGGAAGGATTCACAAGTAAAAGAACTCAATCTCTTAGCTTTAAACACAACCACTTTTAAGAACTAGATAACCTTACTTCAACACCCAACTTTTTCAACCATTTTTCGAGCATTTTTCTCAAATCACCACTTTTCTTTTCTTTTCTTCTTTCTTTGCCATAATTCACTTTTCTCTTCTTCTTTTTTTCTTTTCTTTTGTATTTTGGCATAAGACCATTCACCTCCTTTTTCATTTTTTTTCTTCTACAACCCCCAACTTATCTCCTTTAATGTACTTGGGTTGTGGTAGTGATATTTTTTCATATTTCCACCCTTACTCCTTTTAAGTGCTTCTCACAACATGTGTATAACTAAATTCTTTTAAGAGAAAGGTAAGGATAAAATATTCTCTTTAGGCTCATAAGGGTGAGTAAATGGGCTATTGAAAGAAACAAGGCTCAAATTCTTTTTCAAGAAAAGGCTCAAATAGGTGACTAGTGGTAAATATAGCAATGGCAGGTTTAACAGGCTCAAACGGTCCAAAAATGGCCTATATCATATCCTAAGTAATGTGCATTTAAGTTCTAGAGCTGGTCGGGACCACAAAAATATTCACAAAATAATCACACGTAAAATTTCTCTAAATATTTTAGACTAATCATACAATCTTACCACAGACTAGAGTCTCAAACCAAATGAAGATTGATACTTAAATTAATTTCAAACCGAAGCAAGATTTAACTTCTTCTAACCACTATATGCTATCTCAATTAAGCTCATATCATTGACATGTGAATTAACTCTAAGGCTAACACCAAGCATGCTAAAAACAAACAAAAAGGAAAATGACACCAAATAATTCGATGAAAAACATGAAAAACAGTCATATGTTTCCTCCACCCCCAACTTAAAATAAGCATTGTCCTAAATGTAAAAGCAAAAGTTAAGGAAACTCCCTTTTTGACCAAAGGTGCATGGAGTTGAAAGTTGTGCACGATCATTTAAACTGCTTCGTTTATTTGTTCCTGAAAAATAAATATGAAAATAAAACTGGAAAACAACAAAATAATAATAATAAACAAGAAAAAGAAATATGAAATATGAAAAACAATAAAAATAAAAGGATAGGTTGCGGGTTGCCTCCCATGAGCGCTAAGTTTTACGTCTTCAGCCATACACATTTATTCCCTCCTCGAAAAACATGAGTTGGATGCACCAACCACTGCTTTGCTACAAAATTTTGTGCTTGTATACTTTAGCGATGGCAAGGAATACTTTAAGTCCACCACATGTGGCTCAAGTGTTTTGGGTGATGCCCATTTACTATCAGCAGTAGGGTATTTAATTCCCGCATCCATGTGACTTCTCTCAAGCAACTTCTCAAAGCATGGTTGGCAAGATGTCTTAATAAATTCCTGTGGCTTATCAAAAACATCAACAACATTAACAGCATGGAGATAATTTGAAGAATCTTTGAACTCAAGATTATTAGGAATGAATTCTGAAGAGTTAGAATCATCTTTGATGTACTCATCCTCTTCATGTGGCTGCCATGGGACTCGAAAAACATTTATCTCTAGAGTCCTATTTCCAAATAATAATGTCATTAGGCCATTCCTAAAATTAATGAGGGCATTGGCAGTGGCAAGGAATGGTCTTCCGAGTATCAAAGGAATTTTGGACTCCATGTTTATAGTAGAAACAGTATCTAAAACCAAAAAATCAACAGGATAGTAAAAATTATCAATTTGCAACAAAACATCTTTTACAATACCTTTTGGTTTTCTTACCGATCTATCCGCTAATTGAAGTACCACAGAGGTTGGTTTGATCTCACCTAGACCGAGCTGCAAGTACATGGAGTATGGCATGAGGTTTACACTAGCACCCAAATCTAGCAATGCTTGGCCACAAGGTTTATTTCAAATTTGGCAAGCCACCGTTGAAAAGCTCGGATCTTTATATTTTGGCGGTGTCTTGCTATTAATTACAGAACTTGCTTGCTCCATTAAGAATGTTGTCTTCTTCACATTGTGCTTCCTCTTGAGTGTGCATAGATCCTTGATGACTTTAGCATAGTTGGGAATCTGTTTTATAACATGAAGAAGAGGAAGATTAATTTTAACATGCTGAAGTTGTTCAAGAATCTCACCTTTTAATGTGGCATTTATCTCCTTAGGTTTAAGGAGTGCTTGAGGGAAAGGCACCAGTGGGCGATAAACATCACGGGCCTCTTGTTCTTTGGGGGCTTTATCCTTGTTGCTTATGGTATTAGGAATCAAGTGTGATGGTAAAGTGGGACCATCAATTGTCTTACCACTGCGAGTAATTTTGGCATTAGCCTCTCTAATGTTTTGATTTTCAGGATTGGAGGTTTTTGCCATATGTTGTCCCCTTGGATTAAGTTGTGGCTGTGAAGGAAACCGACCTTGTTCTTGAATCGTCAAGAAACTAGTCAACTTGGTGAGTTGACTCTTTATTACCTTTTGTTCCTCTTTGATCGCTTGTTGTTCCTCTAACAACCGTTGATTTATTTTTCCTTGATCTTCCACACTCTTGGCATGTACTTGCATAAATGACTTAAACATATCTTTCAAAGATAAAGATTGTTGAGGTGCATTAAATGAGGTTGCTTCCGGTTGCCCTTGGGTACTAGAGTGGGGATGAAGTTGTATATCTGATCTCCAACCAAAATTAGGGTGATTCTTCCAACCGGGATTATAGGTGCTAGAGTACGATGAGTATGGTTTTCTAGAAGGTATACCTAAAGCATTACACTCTTCCTTCATCTCAAAATAGGTTGGATAATCCCTAGGCAAATGATCTACCCCATTACACATGAAACAAGGCTCATAGGACTCTACCCTAGCAACCAGTTTAGGAGTTCTAGTATCCTTGGTTTTTAAGGCTTCAATTTCCTTAGTTAGAACCTCTAAACAGGCTTTAAGGCTGTCCTCTTCCTTAAGTTGGTAAATCCTAGTAGGTTAATTTCTCCTAGTGCCTTCCATGGCATCTGGTTCAGTCCAAGTGTGGGCTTTTTCTGATAGGTCATCTAGGAAATCTATGGCTTGGTCGGGATCTTTTTGAAGAAAATTCCCATTGCACATCATTTCTATGAACGACCTTTCCCTACTTAGGAGTCCATCATAGAAATAACTAACTACCCGCCAACTCTCATACCCATGGTGTGGACAAGAATTCAAAAGGTCCTTGAAACGTTCCCAAACTTGATATAAGGTTTCACTCTCCTTTTGTGCAAAGTTTGAGATTTGTCTCTTGAGGTTGTTGGTCTTATGGGTTGGGAAGTGTTTTTGGAAGAAAACTCAGGTCATCTCATCCCAACTACCTGTGGACCTAAGTCTTAATGAGTACAACCAAGCTTTGGCTTTTTCCTTAAGTGAAAAAGGGAAAAACCGAAGTTTGACGGTGTCTATCATATCAGCCTTACTGTGAAAAGCAGCTACTACTTCCTCAAATTCCCTAATATGGATATAGGGGTTTTCATTCTCAAACCCATGGAAAGTTGGTAGCAACTGGATCATGCCTGGCTTAAAATCAAGTTGTTGAGCATTAGGGGGGAACATGATACACGATGGTGTGTTCGTACGGCTAGGGTGCAAGTAATCCTTAAGTGTCCTAGGGGGTTGATCTTCATGTTCACTCATTTCTTCGGGACTAGATGGATTGTCAAATAAAGGATTAGAAAAAGAATTAAATTATGACTCTAACACTGGCCTACAACCAAATCTACCCACAATGTCTCTATGTCTGTGCATGTGAGGTAACAAAATAATAAAAATATTATAAAAAAGAAAGAATCAAATAGAATAAATAAAATAAAAAATTAATGCAGCAAGCTAAAAGAAACCGCCTTTACAACTGCTGAAAAGAAAAACTATTTACAACTCTTCTACCGTCATGTCAAATGTTGATAATCTTCTTTGTACTTAAGTGCGTTTCCCCGGCAACAGCGCCAAAATTTGATTACACCCAAAACATAACGCGGTAATTGTAGTACAGCTTTGGGGTGTCGATTCCACAGGGAAACAAGTTAACTATAAAAGAAGGTGTGAACTTTAACACAAACGATAAAAGATTGATTGAAAGAATCTGAATTGTGTGAAAAAAAAATGTGAAGGAAATTGTGTAAATAGATTTATGATGGAGAAACAACAAGGTTCCGGGAATCTTCCCTAGGTTCATTGCCCTAATCTTAACTTGATTCATTTTTTTTATCTCGATTGCAAGTTTCACATCCCAAACAGGCAATCGGCAAATATTCAATTAAAGCACATATATAAGCCCTAATGTAACTGATATGAATTACTCTTTACTTTCAAGCACATATGACCTAACTTATAAATTATCAAGAGACGACGATATATCTACATGACAATATCGCAACAATGGACAAATCTATAAAAGAGATCTACCGAACTCAATCACACCCAAACAGATACACATAAGAAGAGCATGACTAGACTTATATGGAAAAGAAGCATGCAATCACCGGACTAATAAAAAATCTACTAATTAAATTAAAGAATAAAACATAACAATGTTTAATGAAAATAATACCAAACTACAACTGAATCAAATAAAGGAAAATAAGAACAACTTCACCTAGGGATTCATCCCTTCGCATTGCTTAGAGACTAGCTGGCCATGAGGCTCATGTGTCCTCGAGTTGCCTCCGGCTTCTCAACGATCATCTCCCCCTTGGTAGCGAAAGCTTCGGCGATTTCTCAACTTGCCCTCCAAAAGTACTTCGGATTCCTCCTAAGGGCCCTCTGGATTCACTCTCTGATGATTTCAGATGAGCTCCGATTGATTCTCAAAGCTGAAGTGGAGTGGGTCTTATATAGGCAAATACCATGAGTGCAATGTGTTTCCAATCCGATGTGGGATGTGGGATATAGAAATGTGTTTCTAAACGATGTGGGATGTGGGATGTGGGATTTAAGCCTTCACATGCCCTTCACGCTGAAATCCCGCACAGCTTGACCTTTGTCTACTAAAACTGCCATAACTTTCTCTAGAAAAATCATTTTTACGAACCGTAAAATTCTCTAGAAAATAGACTTCTGGATCTTTCTAAGTTTATATGGCTAATCTCCTGGTTCTTCTTGTATCAATACAATTTAATTTGCAAATATAATTGATCTGTACGGGCAATTCTGGTAATTTAGTGAAACACTTTTCTAGTGCGGGCAGCAGTTGTTGCTCTTTTAAGCCCTCCATCTTGTCCTTTCGGAAGCATTCCTTCACTCCAGTATACCTCAAGTCTTTGTGCTTCAGGCAATGATAACTTTTTCTTCTCTTTTGAGTTTAAAGTACCTGAAAATGAACCGAAATAGATCAATGATCCAAGAATGATACTTTAGAGTTATTGACGTATAAAAGTGCAATTAAAACCTAGATCAACCCTAAAATGCTAACAATTAAGTACTGTTAAAGTGAATTTTATGACTCTCATCAGTGCCCTCCACCAGCGCCCTAGCACCCAGAATGGTGTCTCCCTAACCCGCACCAGCGCCTAGGTGCTCCCCACCAGCATCGTGGCATCCAAAATGGTGTCTCCCTGACCCGCACCAGCGCCTAGGTGCTCCCCACCAGCACCATGGCGTCCAGAAGGTGTGCAAAGGTGCCCTGCCCAGCGCCATGGTGCCCCCTGTTGAGTGCCTAGGCGCTAGGCACACCAAAGCACACATGGACAGCCTATTTTAAGACCCTCTTAGGTGTATGGGTGTAATGTTAAAATGCACAGCACCACTTAGGAAGTGATGAAGGGCTATGATTAAGTGAGGATCATGATCAAAGGGTGAGGATTGAATCTCAAGAATGTCCAAGAAGTGGATGGCTATAAAAGAGGTTCCCAAGCCTCATTTTTCATATATAGAATGCAACACATATAAGACACACTTTGAGATCAATTATAATACAAGAGAGAATTGTGCGAGAGACATAAACACAAGAGGGACTCTTTGTAGTGAGGCTGGTTGTAAAGAAGAGAGAGTAGTATAGAGAGAAAGCATTGTAATCTTCTTTCTTCTCTTCTTAGTTTCTTCAAGAACTTGAGTTTCTTGAAGGGGATTGTTGTAACTTGTAAGAACCATTTGAGATAGTGTAGAGAGTTCGAAGGAACTCACGGGGACATAGGTACATTGCTGAACCTCGATAACAAATTGCTTGTCTTCTTTCTTTCTTTGATTTTCTGTTCTTGTGTTCGATTGCTGAAATTCTTTCTACAAGTCATTTTAGACTTGGGTGTTTGGAAGATCACCACTTGGGCATCTTGTGAAGGTGATTTCCAACAAGTGCTAAGTTTAACGTCTTCAGCCCGACCCATCATTAGTAATCGTGCCTACCCAAGCGCTCCACCATCTGATCAATAAATGGGAGTGGAAAATGATCATTCCTTGTGGCAGTATTCAATTTATAGTAGTCTATACTCAATCTCCATCCTGACTGCATAAGAGTTGGAACCAACTCATCGTCTTTATTCATCACTACCATTAATCCATCCCACTTTGGCATGACATGAATCGGGCTCACCCACTCGCTATCAAAGATTGGATAAATGATCCCTACATCCAACAACTTTATCACTTCAGTCCTCACAACCTCTTGCATAGCTGGGTTGAGGCTTCTTTGTGGCTCCCTCGATGGCTTGTCATTCTCCTCCAAATGTAACTTGTGCATCACCACCGAGGGGCTGATTCCCTTAATATCTTCAATAGTCCAGTCGATAGCTTCCTTGTGCTCTCTTAACATGTCCACTAATTTCTCATCTTGAGCCTCAACGAAATCTGAAGCTATAATCACAAGAAAAGAATCTGCTGGACCTAGGAACTTATACGTAAGATTTTTCGGTAAAGGCCTAAGTTCCTTCTTGGGGGGTTCACGTGCTGTGATCTCCTTCGTCTTACTGCTCTTCTGAGGAGCAGGCTCCAAAGTAGCATTTGCTTGCTCAAGTAGCTTATCCAAATCCAAATCCTCTCCAAACTAAGCAAAGTATGCCTCCACAATGTCCTCAGACTGCCCTCCTTTCTTAGGCGCTTGTAATCTCTCAGGGTAAGAAGCTTTAGGTACAAACACCCCAAGAAGATCCTTAATAGTAGGTGTGGCTGTAGATGGCTCAGCATCTCTCTTCTCCTTGTTGCCACTTTCTTGCCCTTGCTACATAGCAAGGTTCTCTTCCACTTGATTGTCCACTTGTCTCCCAGACCTCAATATGGCAATCGATTGCACTTGCTCCTGTCCGTGCGTAGGAGTCGATGAATTTTCCACCGTAAACTGTTCTTTCGAGTTGGGCACAGGTTGACTGGGGAACTTTCCCTTCTCTCCTTCACCCACTTGACTTGCGATTTGATTCATTTGACTCTCTAGCTTGGAAATCGCTTGGGTGTTTACTATTTGTGCACTCCTTACTTTGCTGATGGAGTGGTCGATCATCTTCATGAAATCCTTGAAGGTGTCCTCCAATGACTTTGAAACCGACGTTGGCGCTTGAGTGGGAGCTTGGTAAGCGAGTGATGGTGCTGGATGGGCTGAGCGACCATAACTTGGAATTGGTGGAGGAAATCCTGGAGGGTATTGATTTTGAGCATGATAAGGGGCTCCTACCTGATTCATCAGTTAGTTCTGCCTCCATGAAAAATCAGGGTGGTTCCACCACCCTGGATTGTACGTCTCGGAGTAAGATCCATTTGATTACCACTGATAGTCATTGAAAGCATTCATTTGTTCCATAGGATACTCGGCAAAAGCCGGCATTTATAGACAATTCTGTGCTAAATGCATAGGGCTCGCACAGATGGAACAGCTATCAACTTTGAATGTATTGGCTGTATTGATGGACTGGCCAGTCATCTTCATGAAATCCTTGAGGGTGTTCTATAAAGACTGAGAAACCGGCGTTGGATTCATCCACATTTTTTTATTTTTTTTATTTTTTATGGACAATTGCATATAGAAACAAATAAACTAAAATAAAATTACAAAATAAAAATAAAACAAAAATGCTAACTAAACTAGTAGAAAAATAAAATCAATTTAGACAAAAATTTCACAAACCAAACAACTCCCCGGCAATGGCGCCAAAAACTTGTTGTGAGTTTTAAATTACTCACAAGCTCACGAGTCATTTTCAATATAGTGTAGTGCAAGTGCAAGGTCGAATCCACAGGAAATTGCTTTGTGAAAATATAATTTTATGTAAACTAACCTTATCTTAACCTAGTTCCGAATTTTGAATTGTATTTTGCAAAAAAATATAAACTAAGCTAAATTGATTTAAAAACAAATAATAAAAATACTAAGGTTTCTAAATCTACCCCACCAAAGTAAAGCATATATCTTCATGTTCTATATAAAAGAGATTTATCAAATGATTCCATGAATCCAACTTTAAACAAATCACAACAAATATCCTAATTAAACCAAAACCGTCCAATGTATCCGTTTAATTTACAAATCACAAAGGATATCCAATTTAATCAAAATGATTCGATGTATCCATCAGATGAAATACACAGAATATCCAACTTGAACAATTTAAAAACTATCAATCGTAAGAATTTACTCAAACAATTTAAATAGAACATTTAATACTAAAAATATCAGAATTGTACGAACATATCTGAAAATATAATGCTAAACAATGGAAATGCTTCATCTTCAACCTTAGCTGAAGATTTTAGCCACTCATGATTATGAAATTAAATTTCACAATTAAACTGCTAAGCATTAAAACTCAAAAAGAAATAAATTAAAACTAACTATACATTGAGAGAAATTCCACTCGCAGTTGTTGAGCAGCGCTTCCCCCCTTTGTAGCAAAGCCCTTGGAGATCCACCAAAATGCTAGTAGAAGTCCTCCAAATTGCACCAAAATGGCACTTGGATTGCTTACTAAAGATGAAGTGAAGAGGGGCTTATATAGGGAAACATCACAAGTGTAATGTATTTCCAATCCGATGTGGGATACTGCAGATTCCAGCTTTTTCTCTTTGACCTTTGTCTACTAAAACTGCCATCACTTTCTCTAGAAAAATCATTTTATTGATCCGTAAAATTCCTCATAAAATAGACATCTGGATCTTTCCAAGCACATATGGCTCATCTCCTGGTTCTTCCTGAATCAATACAGTTTAATCCTCAAAAATGGCTGATCTGTCACGCTGAAATCATGCACAACCTGACCTTTGTCTACTAAAACTGCCATAACTTTCTCTAGAAAAATCATTTTATTGATCCGTAAAATTCCCCAAAAAATAAACATCCAAATTTTTCCAAGCATATATGGTTCATCTCTTGGTTCTTCCTAAATCAATACAGTTTAATCCTCAAAAATAGATGATCTATATGAGCAATTCTGGCAATTTAGTGAAACTCCTTTCCAAGCTTGTAAACGTAAAACAACGAAAGACAACTCAAAGTAACAAATTTCTAAGCTAACAAATGTAAATTAAGGGGCCAAAACATGCAATATTTTGCACTCGTCACTCAGAGTAATATCGGTTGGATCCCTAGATTTGGGAGATAGGTTATGGGAACTGGGAGTTATGGTGGACGAGTAAGTATGCCACCAAAAAGAAGTGGTAATCCGATATATGATCAAGAGATAAGAGTTTGATTTAGATGTAATCACATGGAGTATCTGTCTTGAAATTTCCCTACTCAGATATGATTCGTATATTGTGAGAGAAGACATGTTAGTGTAGATTGTCTAGTGGGGAAATCTGTTGAGATAGGTGCTAGGAGTTTTGGGAGAAAACAGGTGGAGATAGTTGGTGGATCAGGGAGTATACAGGGCAGAGGTGGAGGATCAGTAGTTGAGAGATGACAGGGTGGTTAATTACGGCCTAGAGACAACAGAGTCTATGCGTTGACCCAACAGGATGCACATGCCATTCCTGATATTGTTATAAGTATTGTATTTATTTTTGGTAGACCTGCTAGATTATTGATTGATCCTGATGCAACCCATTATTTTGCGTCTAGTGCTTATATGAAATCTATTGATGCATGTTGTTATTGTTGAGGTTCATACTGGGGATAAGGTTATTAATAGGACAATTTATCGGGGTTGTGTGATTAGTATGGTTGATAGAGAATTTGAAGTTGATTTGTTACCTTTAAATATGATAGATTTTGATTTAATTCTGGGAATGAATTGGTTATCTGCATATTATGCTTGAGTAGATTATTTTAGGAGAAATGTGGTGTTCAAGATACCAGGACAAGAGGAGTTGAACTTGCAGGGAGAACGTAAGATACTTGCCAACTGCGTTATTTCCGTCCTGACTGCTAGTAGATGGTTGAAGAAGTGTTATGAGGGGTATTTGGCGTATGTGATGGATTCTAGAAAGGATAGTAGGAAGTTAGAAGAAATCTTAGTAGTAAAAGTTTTTTTTATGTTTTCCTTGAGGAGTTGTCTGGTTTGCCTCCCATCAGGGAGATTGAGTTTTCTATAGAGGTGATTTCGAGATCAACACCCATATCTATAGCACCTTATAGAATGGCACCAGCTGAGTTGAAGAAATTGAAAGTTCAACTTCAGAAGTTGCTAGATAAACAATTTATTTGACCTAATATGTCACCTTGGTGAGCCCCTGTATTGTTTGTGAAGAAGAATAATGGAACGATGATGTTGTGTATTGATTATAGACAGTTGAATAAGATCACCATCAAGAATAAATATCCTTTGCCCAGGATAGATGATTTATTCGAGCAGTTATAATGGGCTAGGGTGTTTCTAAGATAGACTTAAGATCAGGTTATCATCAGTTGAGGATAAAGGAGGGGGATGTGCCTAAGACTGCTTTTAGGACACGTTATGGCCATCATGAGTTTCTTGTGATGCCATTTGGGTTGACTAATGCTCCTATAACATTTATGGATATAATGAATCAGGTGTTTAAATCATTCTTGGATAGATTTGTGATTGTATTTATTGATGATATTCTGGTATATTCCAAGGATGAAGAGGAGCATATGCAACATTTAGAGATAGTATTGGAAATTTTGAGGAGAGAAAAATTGTATGCAAAGTTCTCTAAGTGTGAGTTTTGGTTGAGTGGGATATATTTCTTTGGGTATGTTGTGTCAAGAGATGATATAGCAGTTGACCCACAGAAAGTAGATGCAGTGTTGAATTGGGAAAGACCCACAAGTGTGACTAAAATTAGAAGCTTTTTGGGGTTGGCTGGTTATTGTAGAAGGTTTATCCATAATTTTTCTATTATTACTGGACCATTGACCAGGATGGAAGTGAAGTTTATGTGCTCAGAAGAATGTTAGAGGAGTTTCCAGTTGTTGAAAGAGAAATTGACTACTACTTCGGTATTAGTGCTTCCTTATGGTGAATAAGGATTTGTTGTATATAGTGATGTTTCATATCAAGGGTTGGTATGTAACGACCCATCCCGGGTTGACCACTCTTGAGACAATGTTATCACGTTTTGAAAATCTCAGTACGACACATATATGCAACAATAAAAATATCATCTACAATTTTTTACATCGATCCTCAACTCTTAATAGGGGAGATACATCATTCAAATCTCAACTTAAACATTTTATACAACATAATATGCACGAATATTTACAAATAAATTTTTTTTCTCATTAGTCTGAGGATGTGGACCACGTGGCTTACAGATAATGACTCCGTCTGAATCTCAGCTCACTAACTATCTATCCTGCCTATTGCCTGAAATCATTGTACAATGAGGAGTGAGCTTTACAAGCTCAGTGAATTAAATTTACTAGAAATATTCGATTATATACTCCTAGTTACATCTTATAATTAAATTACTTCTAATAATCTTCTAATATTCATTCATCTATTTCATCAAACAATTCAATAACAATATTTTGTAATCACTATTCAATTTCAGAATTCCCCCATTACATAATCGCTTTTTAAGTTACTCATCAAACATATTAATCTTTCAATCATATATTTAATCATCTTTAAATTCTTCATTCAACATCATAATTTACCTCGTTATGATGTTCATAGCATATAATCAATCACTCAGACAATTCTTATCGTATTTGTCTCTCTGTGAGACTCATTCATCTATCAATAAATTTACACTCAAGAATAACACTTTAGCATCTCAAGCAATAACAATCAATATTTAAAGCAAATGCAATGCGTGAATTTAAATGTTATTATTATTTGGGAATGTCTTCCCCAATATCAACATGTTTTAGCTTAGACCAACTGCCTTCCCGGTTCTTTCATTCTCATTTAGACCGACTGCCTTCCCGGTTCTTTTTTTCTCATTTAGACCGGTTGCTTTTTCGGTTCTTTTATTCTCATTTAGACCGGCTGCTCTCCTGGTTCTTTTATTTTTATTTAGACTGGTTGTCTTCTCGGTTCATTTATTTTCATTTAGACTGGTTGCCTTCCTGGTTCTTTTATTTCATGCATATGCATATGAATAATAATATAAAAACAAGCATGTATTCAGACATTCAAATTAGTTATCCTGTTTTTTCTTAAATTATTATTCGATCAATTTCACTAAATTCTTCTCCTCATATATCATATCAAATCATCAACCATAGCTCGTAAAGAATTTTATTTATCACCTTCATTATTAATTCGACTCATTATTCTAATAATATTACTTCTCATATAATAATTCTCTAGATATATATTATTCCTGTCATACCCATCAACCAACTTTCATCTATGCTCAAATCATAAGTTAATAATTTATTCAAATATTTTCACTATATATTTTATATTTATCTTGAATACTTAAAGTAAATTTAACTCACAACGTAGCATTTAGAGCTATCCGTGGATCACCTCGTTGCCTTTCTTGCTCTTTTCAACAATTTCCCTCGGTTACTGATCGTCAACACCTGATGTAATATTTATATTAAAATTTTCAATTAATTCTTCAATTCTTCCATAATTCACCCCTTTTCAAAATTCCCACATTGAATTCCAAGAAATTTCATGTATGCTAAATTTCAAAAATAAAATTCACATTATTACCTTTTGTTTTTCTTAGAGCTTTTCGTGATTCTTTGTAAAATTCTCCTGTAAACCCCTTCAAAATTTTACTCTTTCAACCTTTCTTTCAATCCCTAAGTGTTTAAATAAAGAGACTAGTTTGAATTGAAGTTGAATAAAACCAAACAAGATTTGGTAAAACTAATAAAACAAATCAATAAAAACAATTTTTATATAAAAGTTTAACGGTGGCATCTGATAGGTGCTTAAATATTCATATTTAAGCCCCCTTATTTACATTTATTAGGTCCTTAGTTATGTTATTTTAGTCCATTTTACTTCATTTGTGTGTTTTACATGTGTTTATAGGGTCTTGGAAGAAAATAAGAAGTTTTGGCACTTAAAGGAAGAAGCCTGGAAATCCTGGAGGAGTCTCTGGTCAAGCTGCGATCGATCGCACCATGCACTGCGATCGAGCGCACATTATGATCAAGTGTATACAAAAAGGATCGAGCACACACTGCGATTGAATGCAAGACACGTGCGATCGAGCGCACATATACGGGCGTGAACAGTAAACTGCAAAACCCTATTTTGGAAATAAGAGAGTTTTGACGGTTTAGGAAGTTTAGGGTTTCCTGCACCTTCTAGGACTACTCAAGCCCTATAAATACACCTGTAAAGCACACACAAAAAAAAAACACAACTTAGAGAACACTTCTCTTATCTTTTAGCTTGGAGTTATGAGCTTTGGGAGAGAATTGACGCCTCTTCTCTCGGGTTTACTCTTCCCTTTATTTTTATGTTATGATGATGTTTTTCATAAACAGTATGTGTAACTAACTTTCGTATAGGGCTCGATTGAAGCCCTAGTTATGCTTTCTCATATATTTATTCATTGATAAATCTTTGTCAATAGCCTTTATTATGTTGCTTAACTTGATTAATGCCTGTGCTTATTTAAATTCCTCATATGTATGTGTATGGCCAGCGTATGCATGTGGTATTGATTGGTTAGTTAGATCAACTTGGATGACCGAGTCCTGGGTCTAACATTAGTAACAAAGGATATCCACACCGGATTCTTGGATTAATTAACATGGGAAACCAGGAGTAGATACCATGCCCTAGGTCTCATGTGGTTGTCGATTTCCAAAGATCTTATGCTTTCTTAAGGAACAACTCAAGCAGATACCATGCTGAATCCCTTAAGGAAGAAAAGAGTTAGAGTAGATGCCATGCCTAACTCGTTGCTTAGGGAAATCAATAGCTTAAGGAGTAGATACCATGCCCTTAGGTTGGCAACTATTAGGTATACATGATAAGGCTAGTGCACTGATACATTATGCAATTGGGAAAGTATGACTAGTGGTGGATATCAAAGCCTTATGTCTTTATTATTATCACTCACATTCAACAGTTATTTTATTTCTTTTTACTTTGAAGAAACTAATTTTGAAAACTGAACTTTACCAATCCCTGTGGAGATGATCTTGCTTTCGCACACTATACTACACTATTGACCTTGTGCACTTGCAAGTAAAACTAGTACGATTATCTGCTTATTAATTTAGGTATAAAAACGTCCAACAAGTTTTTGGCGTTGTTGCCGGGGATTGCGCTAAAGTTCTTTTAGAATTACTTTCGTTTAATCATTATTATTATTACGTTATTTTATGTTTACCATATTTGTTTTTCATCAAAACCTAATCGTGTTACTTTCTGTTTCAGGCACATCAAACCCTAATCGCACTTTCTGTGATATTTGCGATCGATCACAGCCTTCTGCGCGATCGAGCGCAATTAGGGCAGAAAATTACCCGAGCAGTATAGTGAACTGCTGCACTGAAGCTGTTGTGACCTGATTTATGCACGGACTTCGATCCCGACATCTAACATTATTTCCTCTCGATCCCGAACTTGAGCGGACCATCCGTCAAAGGCTTAGGGACAACTTCGAGGAGAACAAAGAAGAAGTCGAGAATGAAACACCAATGGTGGAACAGCTCAAAAACCAGCAACCACCTGCACGAGTACCGATGAAGCACTCATTCATCCCACGAAACATTGATCAACCATCATGCATTGCATATCAACCTGAGGCGGCGGGAAGCTATTACATATCTCCGCAAATATTGAATGCTTTAACCCATTTTAGGGGAACTCCTAATGAAGATCCACACTTGCACCTCCGAGAATTCTTCGATCTTTGCAAGTTCCAGCACATACAATGCCTAGACCAAGAAGGAATAAGGTTAATTCGGTTCCCTTTTTCTTTAAAAGATAATGCTAAACTATGGTATAATTCTTTGCCCGCAGTTTCCATTCACACTTGGGAGGAGTTGGCAAGCAAGTTCCTGAGGAATTTCTTCCCAACCCAAAAGATGAGACAAATGACGAAGGAGATTCAGTCCTTCCAACAAAAAGATGGAGACCTCTTCTTTGAAGCATGGGGACACTTTAACGACTTGCTACTCAAATGCCCACACCATAACCTGCCTCAAGATGAACTGGTACAAGCCTTTTATGAAGGTTTAAACGACACTAATAAAAGCATTGTTAATTCAGGTTGTGGAGGAGTGCAGATGGAGAAAAGCAGCGAAGAAGCAATGGAGCTCTTCGAAACCCTAAGCGAACACACTCAGCAGTTCTCCTATCGAAGTAGACATGTAACCAAAGGTAAAGGTGTATATGAGGTAAATTTGAATGGAGGATCTTCCCCTCAAATGGCAGCGATGGAAAGGAAACTAGATTTATTGGTCAAAGCCATGGCTGCTCAAAATGCCTCACCTAGCCTACCATCTACCCCACTCCATGTATGTGCAATATGTTCCCAATACGATCATAATACTAATACTTGTCCTTTGTATTCACCTGCAGATATAGAACAAGCAAATTATGTGGGACCTAATAACTATCCGCCAAAGAACAACCCCTATGCCAACGGATACAACCCTGGATGGCAGAATCACCCGAATTTCTCATGGAACAACAATCAGAACAATCAAGGGCAGCAACGAAACCCCCAGCCCACTACTCATGCTACCCCCGAACCAAAGAAAAACGACCTCAAAAGTCTTGTGAGACAATTGGCCACTTAGCAGCAGCAATTGATGACATCACAAGAACAGTTCATGACTCAGCAAAAATAGACCACTGCAGCACATGAGCAAGCAATTCAAAGACTAGAGGTACAAATGGAACAACTGGCTAAAGAGCTCAGTGGTAGAAAGCAAGGAGAGCTCCCAGCTCAAACACTACCCAACCCTGGGGGGGCATCAACAACTAAAGGCTGTCACAACTTTGAGAAATGGCAAAGTGATGGGGTCCGATAAGTCTGCAGCAGCATCCAAAGAAACCACATCGGCATCAAGGGTAAGTGAGACGGAGAAGGTGAATACACCACCCTTCCCGCAAAGGTTAGTAAAATAAAATAAAGACAATAAACTACTTGATATTTTTGAAACCTTGCGGAAAGTTGAAATTAATATTCCGTTACTAGATGCAATTCACCAAATACCTGCCTATGCTAAGTTCCTGAAAGATTGTTGCACTCATAAAAGAAAATTTCAAGAACATGAGACTGTAGCATTAACGGAAGAAGTAAGTGTTGTCCTACTAAGAAAACTCCCACCAAAACTGAAAGATCCAGGTAGTTTTACTATTCCTTGTAGAATAGGTGATCAGCTATTTGATAAAGCATTACTAGACTTAGGAGAGGGGGTAAACTTACTACCTTACACGGTATTCGAAACCCTAGGTTTGGGGGAGCTACACCCGACTTCTATTACCTTACAATTGGTAGATAGGAGTATTAAAAGACTTAGGGGTATTCTTGAGGACGTCTTAGTAAAGGTTGGCGAGTTCATCTTACCTGCTGATTTCATTGTGTTAGACATGGAGGAATGCCCTATGCCATTGCCTTTGCCTATCATATTAGGGAGACCTTTCATGAGAACTGCCGACACTAAGATTTGTGTGAAGAAGGGTATAGTGAGTATGAAAATCAATGGTGAGAAAATAGAGTTTAAAATATTTGATGCAATGAAACTTCCTCAAGATGACTTGGAATGCTTTAATGTTTGTATGATACAAAACTTTGTTGAGCAAGCTTTTCAGGTCCAACAACTTGATCTATTGGAGACTACCATCACCCATAGCATCACGGAGGTGGATATTGAGCAAGAATATGAAGATGTTAATAGTGACATCATCACAACTGTGCACCTTCTTGAGATCTCTCCAAAATACTCTAGTAAGTATCCTTCTCCATTTGAATCTCTCATACCCACTAATACTACTCTTCTTCCATCCATTGTCCAGGCACCAGCATTGGAACTGAAGCAGCTACCCGAGCATTTAACATATGCCTACTTGGGAGAAAAGAAGACCTTACCTGTGATTGTAGCTGCTAACTTGAGTAGTGGAGAAGAAGGGAAGCTGTTAAGAGTTCTTAGGGAGCATAGATCTGCCATTGGGTGGACCATTGCTGACATTATGGGGATAAGTCCAGCAAAATGCATGCATAGTATTTACCTTGAAGAAGAAGCAAGGCCCACTCAAGATGCTCAAAGAAGACTTAACCCACACATGAAAGAGGTAGTAAAGGCCAAGGTATTGAAGCTACTAGATGTTGGCATCATCTACCCTATATCGGATAGCAAATGGGTGAGTCCGGTCCAAGTTGTTCCTAAAAAGAGTGGGATTACCGTTGTAAAAAATGAAAATGAGGAGCTCATACCTACGAGCAAAACAACGGGTTGGAGAGTATGCATTGATTACCGAAAACTGAACAAAGTAACTAGAAAAGTTCATTTTCCCCTGCCATTCATTGATCAAATGCTAGAGAGGTTAGCCGATCACAGTTAATACTACTTCTTGGATGGGTATAGTGGATACAATCAAATAGCCGTAGCACCTGAGGATCAAGAAAAGACTACCTTCACATGTCTTTTCGGTACATTTGCTTATAGAAGAATGCCATTCGGTTTATGCAACGCACCAGCCACTTTTCAAAGATGTATGATGAGCATTTTTTCCGATATGGTAGAGAAATACATTGAGTTGTTCATGGATGATTTTAGTGTCTTTGGTTCTAATTTCGATGAGTGCTTAAATCATTTAGAAAATGTCCTAAAAAGATGTGAAAAAGAGTAATTTAGTGCTAAATTGGGAGAAATATCACTTCATAGTTCAACAAGGTATTGTGTTGGGGCACTCCATCTCAAACAGAGGTATCGAGGTAGACAAGGCAAAGATAGACATCATTTCAAAGCTACCTCCCCCTCTCACAGTCAAAGGCATTAGAAGTTTCCTTGGACATGCCAGTTTCTATAGAAGATTCATCAAGGACTTCTCCAAAATCTTAAGACCTCTTTGTGCATTATTGGCTAAAGATACCAAGTTTGAATGGAATGATGATTGCATGCAAGCTTTCAACACCTTGAAGAATGTTCTCACCTCTGCCCCAATAATGATGACACCAGACTAGAAACTCCCTTTCAAATTAATGTGTGATGCCAGTGACTTCGCCTTGGGAGCTGTCTTAGGTCAAAGAATCAATAAGGTACTTCATGCTATTTACTATGCTTCTAGAACTTTAAATGATGATCAGCTTAACTATTCTACTACTGAAAAAGAATTATTAGCTGCTATTTTTGCTTTAGAGAAGTTTAGATCATATCTTATTGGTTTTAAAGTTATAGTATTCACTGACCATGCTGCTTTGAGATATTTGTTTTCTAAGAAAGATGCGAAGCCTAGGCTAATCAGATGGGTACTCCTACTAAAAGAATTCGATTTAGAAATTAAAGACAAGAAACGCAGTGAGAATGTCATTGCGGATCATTTGTTAAGGCTTCCCTATGAGAATGATGATAAAGAGTTGCCTTTGAATGAGAACTTCCCTGATGAACAACTACTCACATTAGAGGTAAAACTTCCATGGTATGCTGATATAGTAAATTATCTAACTGTTAAAGTTTTTCCCCGAGGCATGACCACTCAAGAAAAGAAACAGCTCAAATCTCTATCAAGACACTACCATTGGGATGATCCTTACCTTTTCAAGGTCTGCCCCGATCAAATTATCAGACGATGTGTTCTAGAAGAGGCGCACTCAAGCTTATTGCAACACTGCCACCAGTTTGCTTGTGGAGGACATTTTGGGGCAAAACGAACAGCTCTTAAGGTACTACAAGCTGGTTTTTATCGGACTAATCTGTTTAAAGATGCTTTCTTCTTTTGCAGCTCATGTGATAGATGCCAACGGACAGGTAACATCTCTTCCCGAAATCAGATGCCCTTACAAAATATTCATGTCGTAGAACTCTTTGATGTATGAGGCATTGATTTTATGGGACCCTTTCCTAACACCTTTGGTTATGTATACATTCTTGTGGGTGTGGATTATGTGTCCAAATAGGTCGAGGCTGTCCCCTCAAAAACTAACGATCACAAAGTAGTTGTAAAGTGTTGTGAGTTTTAATTTACTTGCAAGCGCATGAGTCATTTGCAATATAGTGTGTGCAAGTGTGAGGTCGAATCCACAGGGAATTGCGTTGTGAAAATATAAATTTATCTAAACTAATCTTATCTTAACCTAGTTCAGAATTTTGAATGATATTTTGCAAAATAAATAAAAGCTAAACTAAATTGATTTTAAAAACTAATAAAAAAACACTAAGGTTTCCGAATCCACCCCACCAAAGTTTAAGCATATATGTCCTAAAAACATAGCCTATCAAAACATTCTATGAATCCAACTTGTGACAAAAAACAAAGAATATCCCAATTAAACCAAAAGCATCCAATGTATCCACTTTTAACAAATCACAAAGGAAATCCAATTTAATCGAAAACAATTCAATGTATCCATCAGATGAAACACAAGGAATATCCAACAGAACAATTTAAACTCAATCAATCACAAGATTAACTCAAATAATTGACAGAACATTTATACTAAACGATTGTCAGATTTGTACAAGCAAATCTTAACTACTATGCCAAACAACGGCGAGGCTTCATCTTCAACCTTAGCTGAAGATTATAGCCACTCATAACTATGAAACTACAATTCATAATAAAAGTTTTAAACATTAAACTAAAACAACTAAAAGAAATAAATAGCTTTACATGGGAGAAATTCCACTCGCTGATGGGCGGCGCTTCCCCTCGTGGTAGCAATGCCTTCGGGATCCACCAGAATGCTAGCAGACGTCCACCGGTTAACACCAAAGTGGCCCAAGAATTGTACCCAATGGCACAAAGAATTGCACACCGAATGATAAGGCCAGATGGTGTTTATATAGGGGGAGTCCCAGAGTACAAAGGGTTACAAATTCGATGTGGGATACTGCCCGAGTGCGCACGATCGCATATGGGTTCGATCGCAGTAACACTGCAATGCAAAGATTTCGATGTGGGATTGTTGACCATGCGCTCAATCGCAGCATAGTGCGATCGATCGCTATTGCTCCTGAAGCTTCACATCTCCTGAAATGCCTCATTTTCTCCACAAACCTATAAAAATGCACAAAACACAATAAAGACATAAAATAAAGTGAAATAATACAAATTAAGAACCTAACAAATATAAATTAAAGGGCTTAAATATGCAATATTTAAGACTCATCAAATACCCCCAAACTTATATTTTGCTAGTCCCTTAGCAAAAAAAATAAAAACTAGATGAAAAACAAAGAACATAAAGATAAGTTCATCACTCATGTTATCCAAAAATTTAAGGAGCACACACCAGTATGATATTTAGTCATGAGCAAGCTTAAAGAGATAAACCCATCTTCACAATGAATAGAAATGTTAAAATCTAATTACTTACAAAAGGCAGGTTAAGGCATCACAAGTCTGACACTATATAAAGTGAATTAGCATATAAAAATGAAGCTTCCAAATAACTCCAATGTGTAAGGTCTCCATGTCTCAAGATTCACCAAATTTCCCATCAGAATGAACGAAAATGGCATAGTTTTTATTTTTTATTTATTTATTTATTTTATATATATATATGAGGCTCTGCTATGTTTAATTCCCTTAAGCTTTCTAATTGACCCATGTAGCGAGTGTTGAGTCAATGACTCCCAAACCAGATGGTTTTAGGGCAATAGGTGTAAAGACACCCCTAAGGACTTACTAACTCGAGTAAAAAAGGCTACGAAACTAAACTGAACTTAATACTACCAAACAAAATTTTCACCTTTTGACATGAACACTCACTGCTTACTGAGGCAAGAGGTCCAGTTACTCAGCGAAAAATTTCGCAATGATCATTATGAATAAAATTCCCACCTTTTGACGTGAACACTCACTGCTTACTGAGGCAAGAGGTCCAGTTACTTAGTGGAAAGTTTATTGATGATGATCATTATTATTATTATTATTATTATTATTATTATTATTATTATTATTATTATTATTATTATATATTATGCTTTTCTATGCCCAAGTGTTTATCCAACAAGTCATCCGGTTTCAGTTAAGACAAGGAAACGTACACATTAAAATCACATGTCATACCTCACACAATTTGTGCTAATGTGCTTGTGTTAAGATCAAACATGTGAATTCTCAAATACCTAAAGTAAGTAACTAAATTTTAAAACTTTATCACCAGATCATGTGTTCAAAATTTTAAGCTCACCTATGACATCACATCACAGAAAATGTTCAGATCAACCAAAATTTCAAAATAACATGAGCATGCATTTATCTTTACGACGAAAAGACAAAAAATTAGGACAAAGTGTGTGATGTGTCTCCCATACCCCCAAACTTGAATTACACATTGACTCCAATGTGTGAATAATATGGAAAGAGCTGACCTGGGATATGGAGAACTATCTGGACTAGTATGGCTCATAGCATACCCCCAAACTTGGACTGAAGTACGCATTGTCCCTGAAAAATAAAAACTGGAAAACAAAAAATACTGGAAACAAACATTAATCATAAAAATTAAGAAATATACAGAAAAGATAAGCTGTGGGGTGCCTCCCATGAGCGCTAAGTTTAAAGTCTTCAGCCAGACTCCCCTTAGTAGATGACACTTAATCAGAGTAACTAGGATCCTCTAATAATATCGTCTCTATGTCCGGACTCCTCAACTCCAAGAATGGTTTTAGCCTTTGTCCATTTACCTTAAAAGTGTTTCCATTCTTAGGATCCTCAATCTCGATGGCCCCATGAGGAAAAACTGACTGAATAATAAATGGACCTGTCCAACGAGATTTGAGCTTGCCTGGAAAAAGATGCAAGCATGAATTGTAAAGAAGAACTTTTTGACCTGGCTCAAAAGCTCGTCTCAAAATGTGTTGGTCATGAGTCTTCTTCATTTGTTCCTTGTAGGACCGTGCACAATCGTATGCATCATTTCATAGCTCTTCTAATTCATTGAGTTGGAGCTTCCTTTGTATGCCAGCCTTCGAAAGGTTGAAGTTCAACTGCTTGATAGCCCAATAGGCTCTATGCTCTAATTCAACCGGAAGGTGACATGCCTTTCTGTACACAATATGATAGGGAGACATGCCAATTGGTGTCTTGAAGGCTGTCTGATATGCCCACAGTGCATCAGTCAATCGCAGAGACCAATCATTTCTATTAAGGTTCACAGTTTTCTCCAAAACGTGTTTAATCTCGTGATTAGAAATTTCCACTTGTTCACTCGTCTGCGGGTGATATGGGGTGGCAACCTTGTGTGTGATGAAATACTTCTTCATCAACTGCTCAAAAATCCAGTTGCAAAAGTGCTTACCTCCATCACTTATGATTGCTCGAGGCGTACCAAATTGTGCAAAAATAGTGTCCTTCAAAAACTGGACCACAACTCTGTGGTCATTGGTCTGGCACGCAACGGCCTCCACCCACTTGGACAGATAGTCCACAGCAACTATAATGTACAAGTTGCCAAAGGAGTTTGGGAACGGTCCCATAAAATCAATGCCCCACACGTCAAAAATCTCAACAATCAGAATAGGGTTGAGAGGCATCATATTCCTCCTAGAAAGACTCCCTAGCTTTTGGCAACGCTCACAAGATACACAGTAGGTGTGAGAGTCTCGGAACATGGTAGGCCAATAAAATCCACACTGCAAAATCTTTGCAGCGGTCCTTTTAGCACTGAAATGGCCTCTACAAGCATGATCATGACAAAAGGCGATGACATTAAATTGGTCATGCTCAGGAATACACCTTCTGATGATCTGATTGGGACAATACTTATATAGATAAGGATCATCCCAGAAAAAATGTTTCACTATGGCTAAAAACTTTGATTTATCTTGTCGGCCCCAATGCAAAGGCATGTGTCTAGTGACAAGATAGTTCACTATATCAGCAAACCATGGAGCGGGATTTTAAGCAATGAGCATTAACTACTCATTAGGAAAGGTCTCAGAAATGGGAGTGGCAGCCTCAGTGAAATCCACAATCAATCTAGATAAATAGTCTGCCACCACATTTTCAGAACCTTTCTTATCCCGAATCTTGATGTCAAACTCTTGAAGTAGCAAGATCTATTGGATAAGACGAGATTTAGCATCTTTTTTAGAGAAAAGATACTTCAAGGCTGCATGATCTAAGTAGATAATGACCTTAGATCCTAACAAGTAGGATCTGAAATTGTCTAATGCAAAAACGACTCCTAGCAACTCCTTCTCAGTGGTTGAGTAATTAAGTTATGCGTCGTTTAGAGTTCGACTCGCATAATAGATAACATGGGGAAGTTTATCAACATGCTGCCCCAAAACAGCTCCAACAGCATAATCTGATGCGTCACACATAATCTCAAAAGGCACACCTCAGTTGGGTGGCTGAATAATGGGTGTGGACGTCAGAATCTTCTTCAAATCCCCAAATACTTTCTTACAGTCCTCATCAAATATAAATGGGGCATCCTTTTGTAATAACTGGCATAAGGGCTTAGCGATTTTGCTGAAATTCTGGATAAATCGCCTGTAGAAATCTGCATGGCCCAGAAAAGATCGAACCTCCTTCACTGTACGTGGGGATGGAAGGTTGGAAATCAGGTCCACCTTCGCTTTGTCGACCTCAATCCCCTGATGAGATACGACATGCCCCAGTACAATTCCTTGCTTGACCATAAAATGGTACTTCTCCTAATTAAGTACCAGGTTCTTCTCCTTACACCGCACTAAAACCAAAGTAAGACGATGCAGGCACTCCTCAAATGTTGAACCGAAGACGGAGAAGTCATCCATGAAAATCTCTAAGAATCGCTCTACCATGTTAGAAAATATACTGACTATGCACCGCTGAAAAGTAGCAGGTACATTACATAACCCAAAGGGCATGCGACGTTAGCCGAAAGTCCCAAAAAGACAGGTAAACGTCGTCTTCTCCTGATCTTCGGGGTCCACGGGGACCTGGTTATATCCAGAATAACCATCCAAAAAGCAATAATACTCGTGCCCAGCCAAACACTCCACCATCTGATCAATAAATGGCAGTGGAAAGTGATCCTTCCTTGTGGCAACGTTCAGCTTACGGTAGTCTATACACACTCTCCACCCTGACTGAACACAAGTTGGCACCAACTTGTCATCCTTATTCTTTACTACTATCAATCCTGCTTGCTTGGGCACAACATAAATCGGGCTCACCTACTTGCTATCAGAGATGGGATAAATGATCCCTGCATCTAACAGCTTAATTATTTCTGCCCTCACAACCTCTTGCATAGCTGGGTTGAGCCTTCTTTGTGGCTCCTTCGATGGCTTGGCACTCTCCTCCAAATGTATCTTGTGCATCACCACCGAAGGGCTGATTCCCCTGATATCCTTAATGGTCCACCCGATAGCTTCCTTGTGCTCTCTTAAGACATCTAATAATTTCTCCTCTTGAGCTTCACCCAAATCTGAAGCTATAATCACAGGCAAATTATTGGCTGAACCTAGGAACTTATACTTAAGATTATCTGGTAAAGGCTTAAGTTCATTCTTGGGGGTTTCAGGTTCGGCGGTCTCCTCTGTCTCATTGCTTTCTTGAGGATCAAACTCCAAAATGGCATTCACTTCCTCGAGTAGCTTATCTAAGCCCAAGTCCTCTCCAAAGTGAGCAAAACACGCCTCCAGGGGATCCTCAATGCTTGATTCGTCCACAATCTCCTCAAGAATCTCTTCTATCAAGCATACATTTCTCACTTCATCATATTCCAGTGGTTCCCTAGTGATATCAAAGATGTTTAACTCAATTGTCATATTTCCGAAGGAGATCCTCATCACCCCTGTCCTACAATTGATTAGGGTGTTAGCCGTGGCTAAGAATGGTCGCCCTAGAATTACCGGTATTTGAATCCCTACATTCTGGACCGGCTCTGTGTCAAGCACAATAAAATCCACTAGGAAATAGAATTTATCCACTTTTATTAAGATGTCCTCAACTATTCCCCGTGGTCTTTTCACTGACCTGTCAGCCAATTGAAGCGTCGTGGATGTGGGCTTCAATTCTCCTAACCCCAACTACAAATAGACTGAGTAGGGTAGAAGATTCACACTCGCCCCTAGATCCAAAAGAGCCCTCTCAATATGGCTGACTCCTATCGTGCAAGAGATGGTAGGATACCCCGGGTCCTTATACTTGATGGGTAGCTTGCACTGAAGGATTGAGCTGACCTGCTCGGTCAAAAACACCTTCTTTGGGACATTCATCCTCCTCTTGATAGTGACCAAGTCCTTTAAAAACTTGGCATATGATGGCACTTGATGGATGGCATCCAAAAATGGGATATTGATTTGGACCTGTTTGAATACCTCCAGAATTTCCTCATACTTGCCTCCTTTCTTGGGCGCCTATAGTCTGTAGGGGTAAGGCGCTCTAGGTACAAACGACCTATGAGGGTCTTTTTCAGTAAGTGTGGCTGTAGATGGCTTAGCATCTCTCTTCTCCTTGTTGCCACTCCCTTGCCCTTGCTGTATAGCAAGGCTCTCTTCCACTCGATTGTCCACTTGTCTCCCAACCATAAAGCATCCTTTCGGGTTGGGCACGGGCTGACTGGGGAACTTCCCCTTCTCTCTCTCACCCAAGTGACTTGCAATTTGCCCTATTTGACTCTCCAGCTTGGCAATTGCTTAGGTGTTTACCATTGTTGCACTCCTTACGTCGCTCATGGATTGGCTATTCATTTTCATGTATTCCTTAATGGTGTCCTCTAGTGACTATGAAACTAGTGCTGGTGTTTGAGTGGGAGCTTGGTAAGTAGATAATGGTGCTGGATGGGCAGAACGACCATGACCAGGAATTTGTTGGGCAAATTCGGGAGGATATTGATTTTGAGCATTATGAGGGGCTCCTCCCTGATTCATTGGTTAGTTCTGCCTCCATGAAAAATTTGGGTGGTTTCGCCACCCTGGATTATACGTCTCGGAGTACAATCCATTTGACTGCCTTCGATAGTCATTGAAAGCATTTACTTGTTCCATAGGATACTCGGTACAAGCCGGCATTGATAGGCAATTTTGTGCTAGATGCATGGGACTAGCACAGATGGAACAACTTTCAACATTGAATGTGTTGGCAGCATTAATGGATTGGCTCACAATGAGAGCGTCAATCTTCTTAGTGAGGGCATCTAACTTTATCCTCAAATCAGCATCCTCCCTGACCTCATAGATGCCTCCCCTCTTAGGGGCACGAATGGACTTATCTCGACAACTTGAAAAATCCCACTGCTGCGAGTTGTCGGACAACTTGTCCAACGCCATATATGCTTCATCTCCTATCAGACTCAAGAATACCCCCCCATTCATAGACTCGATCATGCTACGGTTGGGTTAAATCAACCCTTGGTAGAAGAACTAAAGGAGTCTCCACTTCTCATATCAATGTGGAGGGCATCTGATCAGTAGCTCTTTAAAGCGCTCCCAACTCTCAGAAAATTTTTCATCCTCATCCTGAGTGAAAGAGCTAATCTCCTTTCGGCACTCATTCACCCTAGACATTGGGAAAAACTTATGATAAAATTTACTAAGCAGGTTTTCCCAAGATGTAATAGACCCGAGCGTGTTGGAATCCAACCACGCCCTAGCTCTATCATGAAGAGAAAAAGGGAAGAGTCGAAGATGGACTGACTCCTCAGAGAAGTTCTGGAATTTGAATGTAGCACAAATATCTTTGAACTTCTTTACATGCCTATAAGGATTTTCAAGATCTAAGCCATGGAATGAGGGTAATAGTTGGATGACATGGGGTTTCAAGTGGAAATGGGTGGCATTGGTAGGTGGCAACACTATGCAAGAAGATGAATTGGTCGCAACGGGTGCGAACAAATCCCTAAGGGATGTAGTGGAATCCACGTTTCAAGCTCTAGGTTGCTCTACATGTTCAGAATGATTTGCATTTCTAAAATTTTCTCTCATTTCAACTGGTGCTCTCTTCTGCCTCCTAAGAGTTCTTTCTAAATTGGAATCTAAATGTGTCAAATCTAAATTCAAGGATCTCCGACCAAGCATAAACCGTACAAAAAGCATTAAAATAACCTACCAGCAAATTTTTTTTTTTTTAATAAACAAATAGAGACAAATAAAATAAAATAAAATTGTCAAACGGAAAAATCAAACAAATAATGCTAACTAACTAGTAGAAAAATAAAATTAATTCATATAAAAATTTCACAAACAAAACAATTCCCCGGCAACGGCGCCAAAAACTTGTTGTGAGTTTTAATTTACTCGCAAGCACACGAGTCGTTTGCAATATAGTGTGTGCAAGTGCGAGGTCGAATCCACAGGGAATTGCGTTGTGAAAATATAAATTTATCTAAACTAATCTTATCTTAACCTAGTTCCGAATTTTGAATGATATTTTGCAAAATAAATAAAAGCTAAAACTAAATTGATTTTAAAAACTAAAAAAAGACACTAAGGTTTCCGAATCCACCCCACCAAAGTTTAAGCATATATGTCCTAAAAACATAGCCTATCAAAATATTCCATGAATCTAACTTGCGACAAAAAACAAAGAATATCCCAATTAAACCAAAAGCATCCAATGTATCCACTTTTAACAAATCACAAAGGAAATCCAATTTAATCGAAAACAATTCAATGTATCCATCAGATGAAACACAAGGAATATCCAACAGAACAATTTAAACTCAATCAATCACAAGATTAACTCAAATAATTGACAGAACATTTATACTAAAAGATTGTCAGATTTGTATAAGCAAATTTGAACTACTATGCCAAACAACGGCGAGGCTTCATCTTCAACCTTAGCTGAAGATTCTAGCCACTCATAACTATGAAACTAAAATTCATAATAAAAGTGCTAAACATTAAACAAAAACAACTAAAAGAAATAAATAACTTTACATGGGAGAAATTCCACTCGCTGATGGGCGGCGCTTCCCCTTGTGGTAGCAAAGCCTTCGGGATCCACCAGAATGCTAGCAGACGTCCACCGGTTAACACCAAAGTGGCCCAGGAATTGTACCCAATGGCACAAAGAATTGCACACTGAATGATGAGGCCAGATGGTGTTTATATAGGGGGAGTCCCAGAGTACAAAGGGTTACAAATTCGATGTGGGATACTGCCCGAGTGCACTCGATCGCAGTATGGTGCGATCGATCGCATGTGCACTCGATCGCATGTCTTGTGCGCACGATCGCATGTGCGCTCGATCACAAGTCTAACGTTCTTGATCGTAGGAACACTGCAATGCAAAGATTTCGATGTGGGATTGTTGACCATGTGCTCGATCGCAGCATAGTGCGATAGATCGCTATTGCTCCTGAAGCTTTACATCTTCTGAAATGCTTCATTTTCTCCACAAACCTATAAAAATACACAAAACACAAGAAAGACATAAAATAAAGTGAAATAATACAAATTAAGAACCTAACAAATATAAATTAAAGGGCTTAAATATGCAATACTTAAGACTCATCATAAAGTTTCTGCAGGCTAACATCTTTACACGATTTGGGACTCCAAGAGCAATCATCAGTGATGGGGGCAGCCACTTTCATCATCGCTCTTTTGCCGAACTACTCCGAAAATATAGGATCACTCATAAAGTAGGCACTCCATATCATCCTCAAACCAGTGGCCAAGTAGAGATAAGCAACCGAGAGATCAAGGGAATCTTAGAAAAGACAGTGCAGCCTAATCGAAAGGATTGGTCTCTACACTTAAATGATGCTCTATGGGCATATCGGACAACTTATAAGACTCCAATTGGCATGTCTCCCTACTGCCTAGTCTTTGGAAAAGCATGCCATCTCCCGGTGGAATTAGAACATCGAGCATATTAGACCATAAAGCAATTTAACTTTGACATGAAACAAGCAGGGGAGAAAAGAAAGCTGTATCTAAATGAACTTGAAGAATTGAGATATGATGCCTATGAGAATGCCAAGTTGTACAAAGAACAAACAAAGGCCTATCATGACAAACAACTCGTATGGAAGGAGTTCCATGTAGGACAAAGAGTGTTGCTCTATGACTCACGATTTAGACTGTTTCCAGGAAAGCTAAGGTCCATATGGTACGGTCCGTACATGGTTACCAAGGTCTTCACTCATGGTGCATTGGAAGTCTGTAGTCCAAGCGAAAATCAGCTCTTTACGATAAATGGACATAGAGCCAAGCTTTACCTAGACATTAACTTTCCTCTAAGAGATGAAGACTTGGCACTTGAATCAGTACAGTATACAACTGAAACACAAGCACTGGAGCCACAAGAGATGGACTCTAAGTGCTTCCTCCCAACCAACTAGTATTATGGCACGAGAGCGCTTGAGCAACTCATATTTGATTACTCATACAGCTCAAGTGCCTCTACTAAGGTTAGTGGTACTGAGGCCACTAACCAATGGTAAGGTTGTATTGTTCTAAATTTATCATTTTTCAGCTAAGATAAGTTTTTTCTTTTTGCACATACACACTGATCGCAATCGATCGCAACATTCCATGCGATCGAGCGCTCTAGTCAATGTGCTTGAGCGCACAAGTACGATCGAGAGCAACCCGTGTGCGATCGAGCGCACCCGTGGCAAAAGGTTTAGATATAAATCTGTAAATTTTCACTCACAGGCACTCACACTCTCTCACTGTTCACTCGCACCCTTACACTCTCTCTCACTCGCACTTTCCCATCTACCAGCATCTCTCACACTCACACTCTGCCATCACTCACTCACTCCAGCACCCATTTCACCATCACCATCATCTCCACTCCACCATCACCACCATCAAACACCCATTACCACCGCATACACCCTCTCTACTCCACATTCTATCCATTACACAAGGTACCCATTTCCATCCACCCACACACGAATTTTTACATGTTTATTTACATTTTAAGCATACATTTATGTTATTTTATGTGTGATTGGGTAGTTCTTGTTGTTTGCAGGAGGTTAGGAATGATTTCAAATCTTCAAGACCATAGCTTGGTCTTTTGGTGCACACAAGCTGTTCGAGGAAAAGCCTGACCGTGTGCGATCGAGCGCATAGTATTTGCGAATAAGCGCATAGCCCAGTGTGCGATCGAGCGCACCTATTTGAGACCGATCACAAATTAGGCAGAAGCAAACAAAAGCATAACCAAACCATCTGCTTCCACCTCCGGTGCATCCAGCAGTCGTGCCTCGTCATCCCGACCCAACATCGAGCAACGGGAGCTCTTGTTTGAGATTGCCTTCGCCATCGATGAAGTATTTAAGCACATGGACGCCAGTCAATGAGCTGTCCAAACATTTAGGCACCGAGGGTTGAAGAGGTTGTTTAAGCCGGTTTGCTCCACTGCTTACTCCCAGCTCGTAGTCCAGTTTTATGCGAGCCAATCATTTGACTGCAGCAGACCAGGGGTACTCATCTCTTCAGTCCAGGGCACACCCGTCGAGGTGACTAGTGCCGATATAGCCGCTGCTCTTCATTACACCGACGAGTCCCCTCCTGATGACACCGATATCAAGGAGAAGCCGGAGTCCTTTGCCCTGGCTGAGATCATTATAGACATGTGCGCTGGCCAATATGCCGACAGACATAACAATGCGGCCAGCCAGTCAAAGTTGCCTCCACGACTTTGGCTCATCGACACAATCCTACAGTGCAATATGTGTCCATTGGGGCACAAGACACAGTGGCGAGACCAGTTTCTCCAGTCCTTATATGCCTTCCACAGAGGCCACTGGTACTCTATTCTAGTTGTTATTTGGAGCCAGATACACAAGTTTTGGGATCACATTCATGGCCATCAGACCACCACGGCCAATGCATGGGGCCTCCCTTTCCCGTTCCTACTCTCCTACATACTTAAGAAGAAAGGGATAAAGGGGACCTCCAGCGACGGACCAGTGCGAGAGCATCCCTTCTTTGGGAAGGCTCAGTGGACACATAGTATCTCGCACATGCCTCGAGGACTCCCAGCACCTGCTCCAGCAGCTGAGAGAGTTGAGGAGGATTGTATGGAGACCGAGTCCCCGATCATTAGCCCAGTAAGAGAGGAGGACCATTCGGACATGGGACCCACCGAGTCCCAGCACTTTCTAGCTGAGCTGTCCTCCTTCCGAGGTGAGGTCTCTGCTGCCACCACACTCGTGCATCAGCGCATCGATAGTTTGGAGGCACGATTTGCACGACAGGAGGCTATGTTGCAGGCTATTCTTGATCGCCTACCTCCAGCACCCGGTACCTCTTCGACTGCACCACTTGATGATTAACAGTGAGAGGATACCACGTCTGGCTGAAGATGTTAAACTTAGCACTCATGGGAGGCACCCCAAAGCATATCCTTTTTAATATTTTATGTTATTTTATTATTAGTATTTCATAGTTTACCTTTCTATTGTTGTTTATTACTTGTTTTCCATTTTATGTTTTTTTTTTTTTTGCTTTCATTTTCAAGGACAGTGTAAGTGCATCCGATTGAAGTTTGGGGGCGTGCTACGAGCCATGCAAGCCATACAGTTCTCCATCTCCCAGGTCAGCTCCTTCCATGCTATTCACATATTGAGGACAATGTGCACTTTAAGTTTGAGGGTATGGGGACACATTCACACACTCACTATGTCCCACATTTTTCTGTTTTGTTGCTATTTTCATAGATAAATGCATGTTCATTTTGTCCAATAAACTTTTTTTTGTGATCTAAACAAAACTTTATGATTCGACTTCATCAGCGAGCTTAACATATTGAACATATAGGCCAATAATCAAGTTTTGAACCAAGATCACTGCCTTTTAGACATTTAAGGATTCACAAGTTTGATCTAAACTATCACAAGTAGACTAGCACATAACTATGTGGGGTATGACATGTTATTTGGATTTGTATGTTTCTTTTGCTTAACTGTGAACTAGATGACTTATCAGATTGACATTTTGGTATATAAAAATAGAAAAGATTGATTAGTGCTTAAAAGAAGAAATAAATGCTCCCAATGATCAATAAAACTCGTTTTCTGCTGAGTAACTGGCCCTTTTGCCTCAGTAAGCATTGAGTGTCACATTAAAAGGTGGAAAATCTTAAATGATCATAAAAAAGAATTTTTCGCTAAGTAACTGGCCTTCTTGCCTCAGTAAGCATTGAGTGTCACGTCAAAAGGTGAAAAATTCTGATTGGTAGCATTAAGACCAGTTAGTTTCGTAGCCTTTTTTACTCGAGCTAGTAAGTCCTTAGAGGTGTCTTTACACCTAATGCCCTAAAACCATCTGGTTTGGGAGTCATTGGCTAAACACTCATTACACGAATAAAAAAGAAAGCTTAAGGGAACTAACTTGGCAAAAATCTCACAAATAAAAGAAAAGAATAAATTCTATGCCATCTTTGTTGACTCTAATAGGAAGTTTGGTGAATCTTGAGTCATTGAAACACTGCACATTTGAATTACTTGGAAACCCAATCTTTTATGTGCTAGTTCACCACACACCAAAGTCGAACTTGTGATGTCTTAAATTGCCTTATGAAAGTGATTTGCGTTCAAAACTCTTATTCATTGCAAAAATATGTTTATATCTGTTAAGCTTGCTCATGAATGCACATCATAGTTTTGTGTTAAGACTTAAACTTTTGTGAACACTATGAACATTGGATCTATCTGTGTGTTGTTATTTTTCATTTTAGTTTTGCTTAGTATTGCTAAGGGACTAGCAATATGTAAGTTTGGGGGTGTGATAGGTGCTTAAATATTCATATTTAAGCCCCCTTATTTACATTTATTAGGTCCTTAATTATGTTATTTTAGCCCATTTTACTTCATTTGTGTGTTTTACATGTGTTTATAGGGTCTTGGAAGAAAAGAAGCAGTTTTGGCACTTAAAGGAAGAAGCCTGGAAATCCTGGAGGAGTCTCTGGTCAAGCTGCGATGAACGCACCATGCAATGCGATCAAGCGCATACAAGAAGGATCGAGCGCACACTACAATCGAGTGCAAGACGCATGCGATCGAGCGCACATGTACGGGTGTGAACAGTAAACTGCAGAACCCTATTTTGGAAATAAGAGAGTTTTGACGGTTTAGGAAGTTTAGGGTTTCCTACACCTTCTAGGACTACTCAAGCCCTATAAATACACCTGTAAAGCACACACAAAAAAACACAACTTAGAGAACATTTCTCTTATCTTTTAGCTTGGAGTTGTGAGCTTTGGAAGAGAATTGACGCCTCTTCTCTCGGGTTTACTCTTCCCTTTATTTTTATGTTATGATGATGTTTTTCATAAACAGCATGTGTAACTAACTTTCGTATAGGGCTCGATTGAAGCCCTAGTTATGCTTTCTCATATATTTATTCATTGATAAATCTTTTCCAGTAGCCTTTATTATGTTGCTTAACTTGATTAATGCCTGTACTTATTTAAATTCCTCATATATATATATATATATATATATATATATATATATATATATATATATATATATATATATATATGTGTGTGTGTATGGCCAGCGTATGCATGTTGTATGGATTTGTTAGTTAGATCAATTTGGATGACCGAGTCCTGGGTCTAACATTAGTAACAAAGGATATCCACACCGGATTCTTGGATTAATCAAAATGGGAAACCAGGAGTAGATACCATGCCCTAGGTCTCATGTGGTTGTCAATTTTCAAAGATCTTATGCTTTCTTAAGGAACAACTCAAGCAGATACCATGCTGAATCCCTTAAGGAAGAAAAGAGTTAGAGTAGATACCATGCCTAACTCGTTGCTTAGGGAAATCAATAGCTTAAGGAGTAGATACCATGCCCATAGGTTGGCGACTATTAAGTATACATGATAAGGCTAGTGCACTGATACATTATGCAATTGGGAAAGTATGATTAGTGGTGGATATCAAAGCCCTATGTCTTTATTATTATCACTCACATTCAACAGTTATTTTATTTCTTTTTACTTTGAAGAAACTAATTCTAAAAATTGAACTTTACCAATCCCTGTGGAGATGATCTTACTTTCGCACACTGTACTACACTGTTGACATTGTGCACTTGCAAGTAAAACTAGTACGATTATCTGCTTATTAATTTAGGTATATAAACGTCCAACAGCATCGTTGCACCATTCTTCAAAATAATGCTTAGTGTCTATTGCATGCTTTTCATGCAACACCTGGACTTCCAAGTGTTGTACACCCCCGCCCTTTTTTTTACAAACATTTTTTTTCTTTTTCCTTTGTCCTCCTGGATGCTTCAAATTTTTTTTTTCATTTTCCTTTTTCTTTTTCTTTACACCACCACGCATCCTTTTTTCTCAAAAGATTTATTTTATTCAATAATAAATCTTTCACATACATATTATTTTAATTTCATGTCATATTTATCAAATTACTTCTTTAACCATACTCTAAAAGCACAGGTATTACAATTCTACCCACCTTATAAAAATTTCATCCCCAAAATTTCCTTATCTAACTCAAGAAACAATTGTGAATAATATTTCTTCATAGTTGCCTCATGCTCTTCAACATATTTATTCTGTCACAAAACTTGAATTAATGGAATTACTTTATTACACATGACTCATTGATTATCTACTGTGAATCTCATGACGAGGTAAATAATGATGTTAAATTGATAATCTCAAGATGAATAAATACATGAGAAGAAAAATTGATATGTTTGATGATTAATTTAAGATGAGTTTGATAAATGGTTGAAATCATAATAGGATGTTATTATTAATTTATATGAGATAATAGATGAGTGAATATATGAAGATGATTTGAAGGATTGAATGATTATTTGTGATGAAATAGATGCTTTATATTGGTAAATTAGAAAATATTGAATTATAAGATGTGACCGGAAGTATCTAATCGAGTACTTCTAGTAAATTCAATTCACTGAGCTTGTGAAACACGCTCCTCATTGTTAAATAATTTTAGGTAGTGGGCAGGACATATAGATTGGTGAGCTAAGATTCCGACTGAGTCATTATCTGTAAGCCACATGGTCCACATCCTTAGACTAATGGAAAGAAGAAAACAATTGTAAATATTCATGCATCATATGTTGTATATATTATTTCAGTTGAAATTTTAATAATGTAACTCCCCTGTTGAGGGTTGAGGATTGATGTATAGAAATGTATACATTCAATTAATGTACATTTTTATATTGTTTTATATATGTGTCGTGCTGGGATTTCAAAATGTGATGACACCATCTCGGGGGGGGGGGGCAATCCGGGATGAGTCGTTACAACTAGTCCCTATAGTTCTCTAGTATTGTTAATCAGAAAAAGGGATGGCAACTGGAGGTTTTGTGTGGACTATAGATCCTTGAATAACCTTACAGTAAATGACAAGTTTCCTATACCTACAGTTGATGAGCTAATGGATGAGTTATATGGTGCCACTCTATTTTCGAAGCTGGATTTGAGAGCAAGCTATCATCAAATCATGATAAAAAAGGAAGACATTCATAAGACAACATTCAGAATTCCCTTGGGCCACTATAAGTTCCTAGTCATACCATTTGGCCTCACTAATGCTCTTGCAATATTCTAGACTACCATGCACCAGGTTTATTATCCTTTTCATAGAAGATTTGTTATAATATTCTTTGATGACATTCTGATTTATAGCAAATGCCTCAAGGATCATGTTCAACATTTACATTTAGTTCTGTAGTGTCTCCACCAGCATAGCTTATATGCTAAACTAAGTAAATTCTCATTTGTTGTAGGATACATAGATTACTTAGGCCATGTGATTACTTCTCATGGAGTAAAACTAGACAAAACGAAGATTGCTGCTATACTAGATTGACCTACCTTTAAGATAGTAAAGAAACTAAGAGGCTTCTTAGGCCTAACTAGTTACTATAGAAGATTTTTCAAGAATTATGCTATAATTGTTGTTGCTTTAACTAACTTACTTAAATATAATAGCTTTGACTGGAATCCAAATGATCAACTAGCATTTCAAGCTTTAAAGAAGGCCATGACTGTCACCCCTGTCCTCAGTTTACTTGATTTATCTAAACCATTCACTATTGAAACTGATGCTTCTGGTACTGGAGTAGGTGCAGTATTGTTACAGCCTCCTCATCCTATAGCTCTTTTTTTTTTAGTAAGAAGCTATTTTAAAGAATGCAAAGACAATCAACATATATAAGAGAATTGTATGCCATTACCAGTGCACTGAAGAAATTGAGACAATACTTGTTGAATGGAAAGTTTTTCATCAAAACTTATCACAACAACCTCAAACACCTGATGAATCAAGTAGTACAAAATCCAGAGAAACATCACTACCTTATTAAACTGATGGGTTACAATTATGAGATCATGTACAATCCAGGGAGAAATAATAGTGTAGATGATGCACTCTCTAGACAGCATTCAGATTCCCCTTAATTAGCCACTTGTTTACTTCTCTCTATAGTTAACTTTGACATCTTACACCAGATCAAAGAAGAGTAAGATAAGGATGTTAAAGTTACACAGATTAAACAAATTACTTATTGATACTCCTTCTAAGACTTCTCAATGGCAAGTCAGAGATGGATTGTTATACCACATAGGAAAATTGTTTATCTATACTACCTCACCTCTTAAGTAAACCTTGCTTACAAAATATCATTCAACATTATTGGGCTGTCATTCAGGATTCTTAATAACCTCTCTTAGGCTCTTTACTAACTTCTAGTGGGCTAACATGAAGAATGAAATTTCTAAGTTTGTTGTTTCTTGCCCCATATGTCAATTAGTAAAAAACAGGACAAGCAAACCTTATGGGCTCTTATAGCCTTTACCAATTCCTAAACATATATCCATGGACTTCATCACTCCCACTTCTCATGGCTTCATAATCATCCTAGTGCTAGTAGACAGACTTAGGAAGTTTGCACACTTTGTTGCATTGACAACTTACTACACAGCCAACATGGTAACAATGGTACTCATGGATGTTTTTTATAAACTACATGGGATTCATAGATCAATTGTTAGTGACAATGATCCTATATTCACTAGTAATTTTTGGAAGAAATTATTTGCCTTTCAAGGTACTCAGTTGAAGCTCAACACTAGTAATCACCCACAGATAGCCAGACTGAAGTGGATAATATATGCTTAGAATATTACTTAAGAAGCTTTGTTTCAGATCATCCTAACCAGTGGTCTACTTTTTTATCAGTAGTTGAGTACCATTACAACACTGCATTCCATTAAGCTATTGGTCTTATACCATACCATATTGTTTTTGGTTGACCACCTCCCACATGACTTGCCTATTGTAAAGGTTCTGCTTCCCTAGAAGTTGTGGATTATTAACTCATTTCTAAAGAGGATGTACTCAACATTCTTAGAGCCAACTTATTGAAAGCTCAACATAGAATGAAACAACAAGCTGATCTCTATAGGACTGAGAAAGAATTTGCAATTGGGGACTTGGTTTTGGTAAAACTTCAACCTCATGGACAAGAATTAGTAGTTTCCCAAGCATCATATAAGCTAGGTAGATGAGATTTTGGTCCTTTCTAGATTATTGAAAGCATTAGAGTAGTTGCATACAAGCTCTAACTACTGGCTTCATCCAAGATACATTTTGTATTTCATGTTGCATTGCTTAAACCATTCAAAGGCCCTTATGATCAACCTTGTGCCCTTCCACCAATATGTTCTACTTCTCAACCGCTTTATCAGCCCTTAGCCATACTTGCTGAAAGAGATATACTTAGACAAGGTCAATGGATTCATTAAATACTAGTCTAGTAAAAACATTTACCTTTAGAAGAGGCATCTTAGGAAGACACTAAAGAATTCTTGAGTCTATACCACAACTTACACCTTTAGGACAAGGTGATTGTCCATGGTAAGGGTAATGATGTAACTACATCTCCTGTAACTAACTACTGAATTGAGCAGATATTAGCTGGACAAAAGAAGAAGTAATCATCAGAGAAGAATATTCAGACTTTCTTCCTCTTTTCTTCTTAGAATCCCTTTTGAACTTGAATCAAGAACCCCTTTTCGCCTTCCATTCTTCTCATATTCTTACTTTAACATCATTCACCCTCCTTGGTACATCAACTGACCAGTTGACTATATTAGTCCTTCTAGGACTAGGGATATTGTGGATTAGGATTTTAGTTCGAGATTACCATTTTGCTCTTTATCATGCATAATCATATGACCGGTTATTCTGCTTGGCTTGTGAAATTATTTATTTGCCATTGGAGAGTGCCATATGTCATCGTCTAATTGGACGGGGAACTTTACCCCATATCAATATCTCAATTATCGAAAACAAATTTAGTAAACAGAATTATTGGAAAGAGACCAAACTCATAACGAAAATGGTTAAAAGAATTGTGTTATAGAAAGGGTAAATTTCATTTGGGTTCAATTATATCCTCCATATTTCGAAAGTTACAATTGACCTCAAACATTAGCATCCTCATTTAATTGGAAAAATTCTTGGGTAGCTCGAGTGTGACACGTCACCTTTGCACCGCCCCAATAAAAAATCAACATGTGTTCTTTGTAGGCCTAAAAGAAGTTGAAGAAGAGATTCGAGTTTGGTCTAACCAAGGTTAAGAGAAAGCCATTGCTTATTAGATAAATAGCGACACACTACTAATAAACACAGTACTCAGTCGTTTATTTGGGCAGGATTTTAAAATTTTCAATTTTCAAAATGATAATTTTTCCCACCTTATATCTCCATTTATTCCCTCCCTCTTCTTTATTCTCTCTTTATCTCCTCATTTCTTATCTCTCTCACCTATGTCATCTCTTCATTTGCTTGGATTTGATTATAAGATTATTGCATTATAAGGCGATTAGATTCTTTATTGATTTTTACCAAGCCATATCCTAATGTGATTCTTGTTTAATTTTTAGTTAACGTCTACTTTAAATTTTCTTTCTCTTTCTTGTGTTTGTTTCATTCTCCTCACATTTCTATAAAGCTTGAAGTGATGCGATATCTCTGCTAATGATGCAAAAAAAATTTTTTTTTTTTTTTGCCAATAAATTTTCTAGGTTAACATTGTTTTATTGTGTAGAAATAGATAGATAGATTTGGTCAAGATAAGGTTTGGTGAGGCTTAATTGGTTTTACATTTCCTTATGTTTCTAAGAAGACACTAAGATGCCTCTCATACCTCTGCTTCATAGAAAGCACCAACCGACAGATGAAATAAAATCAGGAATTTACTTGCGTTACTCCACTTACATTTATTAGTCATCTTATAATTAGAAGCACAACATCAGAACCTTAGCTCAATTTAAATTAGTTTTTATTGTTTTGATTAACACCACCCTTGTTCAAGAAAAACTCAAGCAAAAATGAAACACCACTGGATGCTCAAATGGAACTCAAATGCTGAAAGAGTTAGCAAATTGAAGTGAATAACACTGGATGCTTGTTGCATATTATTTTGAATTTAGGCATGTAATGCATTTGTGATTCCTTTATTGCAATTGTGAATACAAATTTTTATCATAATTTAAGAGAGTTTTTTTTCTTTTTTTTTTAAAGAATTCTAGTTTGAAGGTGGATGTGTGAATCCAATGTTGTTGTAGCCATGTAATGCATTAGTGATTATTTTGAATTCATACATGTTTGAATCACGCTTTTATTCATGAAATAACAGTTCCAGATGTTGAATCCCCAAATGTAGATTAGTGGTGGCAAAATTCTAAACCTAAAATGTTTGAATCCCTAAATTCAGTTGATGTCTAGTATTTTACTGGCTAAATTATTGGGATTACGTCGAAAATATGATTAGGCGGTATTTAAGGCCCGATTAAAACAAGAAGGTTTTGATTAGGTGGACACAAAATCAGTCAAAGGGTTAAAGTGTTTGAGAATTTGAGTAGATAGAGAACTTTATTGAAATACTTCTCAAATCCCACATTAGAGAGAAGTACTATTGCAAACAGTTCTAGTCCCACATCGTCTAAGTGTGAAAAGGATGTGTTTATTAGTTATTATAAATATGTGCATCAATAGAGTTAGTCTCACCCCTATTCATGAAGCATGAATAGTTGGTTAGATATAGAGTACAACAAATTAAAGACCAATATAGCTTGTAAAAGAGGGTTTTACAAGGATCTAATGATTGAATGAACATTGGGTGTATTGGGGTTTGTGTTAAGAGATTGGGGAGAGTTTTCACACAGTTTTGCATAAAAAAATTGTGTACTGTGGAGTAGTGAATTTTTGCAACTTTCCTATATCCAAAAGTTGCAATTAGTGGTTTATAGTGTAGTTTTGGTTAGAGAAATTGTACAATTGATGTAGTTAAGAGTTAATAGTGAATTGATCTTCCTTTGGACGTAGGCAAGAGCTGTCGAACTAAGTTAAAATTCTTATGTTTATTTTCTCTTTATTTTTGCTATTGTGATTGTGTGATTGTTGATTGGGTGTTAGGATTCCGAACAAGTTGTATCAGAGCGAGGTTTGATAATGGAAAAAATTCATAAAATTGATGCGATGAAGAAGCAAGTCAGATTTTCTATTGAAGATCAAATTTTAAGCCTAGGTAGAGGATTGTTGGGAGTAAGCCCAAAATCTGATTAAGTGATATTGTAGACCCAATTAAATCAGGAAAGTTTTGATCGGATGGGGGAAAACTCGGTCTGGGGGTCGAAGTGTTTAGGGATGTGAGTTGAGGGAGGAATTTGTTGGGATGCTCTTCAAATCCCACATCAAAGAGAAGTATTATTGTAAGTAGTTCTAATCCCACATCGTCTATGTGTCAAAACGATGTGGGTATTAGTTATTATAAATATGGACATCAGTAGAGTTAGTCTCTCATCCCTATTCCTGAAGGAGAAATAGTTGGTCAGATGTAGAGTGTAACAAACTAAACACCAATATAACTTGTAAAAAAGAGTTTTACATTGATACAAAAGTTGAGTGAACATTATGTGTATTGAGGTTTGAGTTGTGAAATTGAAGAGAGTTTTCACACAGTTTTGCCTAAAAAAATTGTATATTGTAGAGTAATGAGTTTTTGTAACTTTCTTCTATCCAAAAGTTATAATGAGTAATGAGTATTTTGGTACAGTTTTGGTTAGAGAAATTGTACAATTGAGTAGTTGAGAGTTAATAGTGGATTGATTCTCCTTTTGACTTAGGCAAGAGGTATTGAACCACGTTAAAATTCTTATATTTATTTATTTTTATTTTTACTATTGTAATTATATTATTGTTAATTGGGTGTTAAGATTACCGACACTCTATTTAATCTACAAAGCTTGATCAGTCAAGCTCGTTCACATTTGATCTACTGCTTTACTCTGGGAAGCCATGAAAGGATGGGACAAATTTCTTGTTTGTTATGTTTGTTTTCAGATAAAAATATCTTTCAAGATCAGTATTTGAGATACTGTCCTTATATTTTCTTCTGAGAATTTACGTTGCTTGTCAAAGTTGGCAAGGAAGCAATTGATACTTTTGAGGAGTAATAGTAATGTTAATGCCTTTGTGTTGGACCTTGGAAATAAGTGGTAAGCTTTCAAAATGCTCCATTTAAACTGGGTCTTTGGGTTATCTGAAAGCTTAAATTTGCTGCGGTATTGATGGTCTTTTTTCAGAAGGAATTGAGATTGCAAACATTTGGTAAGTTGACAAGGAGGATCGGCAGTGAACAATTACTGTTTGCATGCATGAAATTTTAAATACTATTTGTCATTGGTCTTCTTTTTCTTTTTCCTTTTTATGAAAAGATGTAACATAATATTTTTGGTATCTTTGGTCATTCAATACCTCTTCCAACTATCGTAGACTAATTAAGCTTATAATTATATATTTTCAATTATGAAAGAAAAGCTCTGTTTATCATGCGTGCATCAGCAAAGAATAAAAATGAAAAAGAATTTCCAACATTTGTGGACCTAAATTAAACATTACATGTGCTCAAGAAAATGCGATGTAACAAGTTTATTAAAACCCACAAGATTTCAATATTAGCAACAACAAACTTCAAGATTCATCATCATTAGATTCAATACCAATAAGTCAAAATTACATTAGACTGAAGTTGAGACTCCAATACCAAATTCAATAACCAGCAAAGCAAAATTGAAAAAAACAACACTACAAATTATTAAACAAGCAAAGCAATGGTTACTCTCAAATAAATCGTTACGGATTTTTGATATAGAAATTTATAAAGAAAGAAATTTTTTTTGCAATATAAAGAGAGAAAGATCGCTTCTCTTTAAGCTTCATAAAAACGTGAGGAGAGTTGAAGAATCCAAGCAATACCAGGTGATACTGCCAAAATACAACTTTCCAATAAGAAGACGACACGTGGATCATCGTGACCCCAGACTGCAAGGAGACACGCGGATGACCCAGGCTCAGACAGTTGGGCCTCCAGGTCATTACCGCCCTTCAGGGCATCATGGCCTCCAGCAAGGCCTCCACGTCACCATCGCCCTCCAAGCCATTATTACCTCCAGGTCATGACCGCCCTTCAGGGCATCATTGCCTCCAGCTAGGCCTCCATGTCACCACCGCCCTCCAGACCGTCAGGTTGCAAAAACCGTCTTAACATATAGACGGCTTCTGATTAAGCCAGCAAGGCAAAAGCCCTAGTGAACGGCTCCCAGCCACCTAGCTGGGCCTCATAGGCATCATTACCCAACCCTGTTGGGGTATCGTATCGCAGCCGCCCTAGGCCCACTACCGCCTCCGAAACTCTATAAAAAGGACTTGGTAAGCATTCATGTTTCAGCTTTATAAAGATACACTTGAGCTTACCCTAACTTAAGCATCGGAGCATCCTCGGAGGCATCTCCTCCATCGACCCCATAGCTACTCTCCCTTTCCCTGTGCAGGTACCTCTGCAGTCCGACCTCCTGCTCTGCAACGCACATATTTGGCATCAACAGATTGGCGTCGTCTGTGGGAATCCACATCTCTCGCTGACAGTAATAGCGAAAAAGTCGAAAGAACTCATCTGTTATCATGCCCCCAAAAACACCCGCCAGGGATCTAGGCACTCGCGTACTACGGTCGAGACAACGGTCGGGAGCGAGTTCCTCAGCCGAACCTGAGGCTCACCAGAATGACGGCACGCTCCAGGCGCAATTCACAGAGCTCGCACACCTAATAGCCGATCTGGCTGCCAAAGTTCGCAGGAGACCTCAGCCTACTGTACCACTCTCGTCGCAGAAACCAGGTCACAACGGTTCCACCGACCGTCGCCCCCCGGCAGATGACTGTTCGGCGACCCACTCACCTCCCCCAGCCAAGTTCGGAGAAATTCCCATGTCCAAGAACAACGAAGGCTTTGGCAAAAGGATCGAGGACATAGAGGGACGAATCAATGAGGCATTTAAAGAACGCGGCCACAGTATTAGCGATGATCTCGATGTGCAGGATCCACCTTTCACACAAGAAGTCCTTGATGCCCCCCTCCCACCAAATTTCTAGATGCCACAAATCAAACCTTACGATGGATCTACTGATCCCTTGGATCATCTCCAGCACTACCGAACCACAATGACCCTCCATAGACATTTGGATCCTATGATGTACAGGGCATTTCCATTGACTCTTGAGAAAGCGGCTGGGACGTGGTATTCCCGCTTGAAACCAGGAGGAATCCTCACCTTCAAAGACCTAAGCTACACTTTCGCCTCACATTTCATCAGCAGCAAAGGACCCAAGAAAACTTCGGAGTCTCTGTTTAATATTGTCCAGTCAAAAGGAGAGAAGTTTCGCGCCTATATTTCTAGATTCAACACTGCAGCTTGGGAGATCCCAGACCTTGATCCCAGTGTTCAGCTCTTGGCATTCAAAAATGGACTAAGATCCGGATTCTTCAGTTCAAAACTCATCAGACGTCCGCCTACGAATATGAGTGAAGTCTTGGCGCGAGCCGAAAAATACATGCTGGCAGAAGATGATCAGGCGTTTCGAAGAGAACGCGAAGGAGACATGGAAAGGAGGAAGAGAGGCCCCACTAGTCCCTGCCGCGAGCCCACTAAGCGGCCGTTTCGCGATGAGAAACCCAGGACCCTCAGGCCTTTTGAAGATAGACCCCAGAATCTTGCTGCCTTCGGAACCAGAGCCAGAACTCCGGGGCAAATCCACATCTACTCACCATTGAAGGCCTCCAGGACCAACATTCTAATGCAGATTCATGATAGGGACCTCTTGCAATGGCCCCCAAGACCGCCGAACCTTAACCCAGATCGAAATACTCGGTGTAGATTCCAGAGAAACTTCAGCCATGACACGGAAGAATGTAAGGCCTTAAAAAATCAGATCGAGGCCCTCATCAATCGAGGGCATTTAAAAGAATACGTCGGGCCACGACAGGAGAAATTTGACGAACGATCACGCAGAAGCCCTGAACGCCCTCTCGAGCGAAACAGACCTACAAGGGCAATTCGGAAGAGCCCAGGGCCAAGTTATACGGAGCCTAGCCAAAAAAACCAGAGGTCTCCGTGGCAAAGATTATCAAGACCATTTACGGAGGACTAGTTGCTGGTGGGGGGGTCGCATGCTCGCAGTAGGTCTTATGCCAGGTCAATAGCCTCTGTCGCTAGGTCTCATAAACGACCTAAGACCGGAGAGATCATTTCTTTTTCGGACGAAGACTTAGAAGGAGTGCAGATTCCACACGACGATGCTGTTGTAATTTCACTCCTGGTGGCCAATCATGAAATAAAACGAGTCCTGATCGATAACGGGAGCTCAGCCGATACCCTCTTTTACGATGCCTTTCAACAAATGCAACTAGGCGATACACATCTAGAGCTGGTCTCCACCCCACTCTATGGCTTCTCAGGGGGACCAGTCTTTACAGAAGGCAGCATAACCCTCCCGGTAACTGCGGGGATGACACCCCAAACAACGACTGTACACTCCACTTTGTTAATTGTTCGACAACCCTCCTCTTACAATATGATACTTGGACGACCTACACTGAATAAACTCCGAGCGATTGTCTCTACCTATCATCTCAAAATCAAATTCCCCACGGAAGACGGAGTAGGCGAAGTCAAAGGAGATCAACGAATCGCCAGATCCTGTTATCTCAGTGCAATAAAGGGTAAGAAGACGGAAGCCCTACCACTAGAACTGGATGACCTTAGGGATGAAGTGAGCAACCTACGAGGTAGGCCCGGAGAAGATGTACTCACGATCCCCCTCGGTGAAGATAGCACCAGAACTGTTCAAATTGGTTCAAACCTATCCAACACATTCCAGGAATCTCTGTTAGCCCTTCTACGGGCAAACCAAGACCTGTTCGCCTGGACCGCTGCAGATATGCCAGGAATCAGCCCTGATGTCATCGTACATCGCTTGAGTGTGGATTCGACCCACAAACCTGTCATCCAGAAGAAAAGGTCATTTGCTCCTGAGCGACAGGCAGTTGTCCGAACAGAAGTTGACAAATTTTGTTCGGCTAACTTCATTCGAGATGTGAGTTATCCAGACTGGGTATCCAATGTTGTAATGGTAAAAAAAGGCAAACGGCAAGTGGCGAATCTGTATAGACTTTTCTGATCTCAATAAAGCCTGTCCGAAAGACAGTTTTCCTTTGCCCCGAATTGATCAACTCGTTGATGCAACATCCGGCCATGAGCTGTTAACATTCATGGATGCCTACTCCGGGTATAACCAAATCCTCATGCACCCGCTTGACCAAGAGAAGATGGCGTTTATCACAGAACAAGGCCTCTATTGTTATAGGGCCATGCCATTCGGTTTAAAAAATGCCGGGGCCACTTACCAGAGGTTAGTAAACAAGATATTCAAATAGTAGATTGGTCGGAATATGGAAGTATATGTAGATGACATGCTGGTTAAAAGCGTCGAAGCATAAGACCATAAGGTCGATCTCCAAGAAGCTTTTGATATCCTCCGCCATCATCACATGAAGTTGAATCCCACAAAATGTGCTTTTGGAGTCACTGAGGGGAAATTCCTCGGCTTTCTAGTCACCCACAGAGGTATAGAAACCAATCCAGAGAAGATCGATGCTATTCTTAACATGAGTCCACCTCGGACTGTGAGGGAAGTCCAGCGACTTACTGGAAGAATGGCGGCTCTCAGCCGATTCATGTCAAAATCTGCCGAGAAGTGCCTCCCTTTTTTTAAAGCCATTCGTCGGACCCAGAACTTTGTATGGAACGAAGCTTGTCAAGAAGCATTCAGGGCACTGAAAATATATTTAGGGACACCTCCCGTACTTACCAAACCAGTAGTCGGCGAAGAACTTTTCTTGTATCTTTCGGTCGGACCCGAAGTAGTGGCCTCTGTCCTAATACGGGAAGAAGAAGGTGCACAGAAGCCGGTGTATTATGTCAGCAAGGTACTTCATGATGCCGAAATAAGATATCTTCCTGCGAAAAAGATGGCGTATGCTCTGTTAATTTCGGCCCGGAAGCTTCGATCCTATTTTCAAGCCCATACCATCACACTCCTCACCAACCTGCCTCTTCGACAAATACTCCACAAGCCAGATGTTTCCGGTAGAATGGTTAAATGGTCAGTAGAGTTGGGTGAGTTCGACATCCGCTATCGGCCTCGGACAGCTATCAAAGCGCAAACCTTAGCTGATTTTGTCATGGAAACTACTTTGCCATTAACGGAAGAAGAATCTCTGCAGGATCTTAATCAATCGAGCCCGTTTTTACGTTGGACCCTTCATGTTGACGGATCCTCCACCGACTCTAGAAGTGGAGCCGGGCTCATTCTGAGCGGTCCTGACAACTTCACCATTGAGTACGCCCTGAGGTTTAAGTTTCCGACATCCAACAACGAAGCCGAGTATGAAGCTCTACTCGCGAGAATGAAATTAGCCAAGGTAATTTCTGTACAGAATTTGCATGTATATAGCGATTCCCAACTAGTGGTGAACCAGGTGAACGGCGAATTCGAGGCCCGGGGAGAAAAAATCGCTCGCTACCTAGCAACAGCAAAGATATTAGCTGGGCAGTTTGAAGTATTTTGTCTGAACCAGATTCCGCGGGTGAAAAATACGAAGGCCGACTCATTAGCCCGGCTTGCTTCATCTTGCTAGCTCGAGTCAAGGCGAGCAGTCTACCTCGAAACCCTAACCGTACCTAGCATCGATGAAATAATGATCTTACCCGTGGTTGGTGAGAGAACATGGATGAGTCCTATCCTGGAATATCTGCGTGACGGTCTTCTTCCCGATAACAAAGGCGAAGCCTGAAAGATTATGTCTCGAGCCGCCCGTTACACAATTCTGGATGATCACCTGTATAAGCGAGGGCTGACAATGCCTTACTTGAAATGTCTTGACCCAACCGAAGCTAATTATGCCCTCCGAGAAGTCCACGAAGGTATATGTGGAAATCACCTCGGGGGACGCGCCTTGGCATTCAAGATCCTTCGTCAAGGATACTATTGGCCGAAGATGAGGGAAGCAGCCATGGAGTTGGTGACCAAATGTCAAAGCTGTCAACGGTATGCCACTGTGCCACATCGATCGGCAAACCTTTTGACACCAATAGTCAGCCCACTTCCTTTCGCTATGTGGGGAATGGACCTTCTCGAACCTTTTCCCGGAGCAACCGGCCAGCGAAAGTACCTTATAGTTGCAATAGATTATTTTACAAAATGGGTGGAAGCTGAGCCCTTAGCCAGTATCACTGACTTTCAAGCCCGAGCCTTCGTGTGGAAATCAATCGTATGTCGGTTTGGAGTACCCCAAGTGTTAGTGACAGACAACGGTAAACAGTTTGACAGTGTTCGGTTCAAAACATTTTGCGATGAGTTACACATTGACCATCGTTTCTCCTCGGTTGGATACCCACAAGCAAATGGACAAGCCGAAGTTACCAACCAAACAATCTTGCAAGGCATTAAAAGGCGAATAGACGAAGCAGATAAGTAGTGGACAGACCATTTACCCAACATACTTTGGGCATATCGAACCACGACTCGAGCACCCACGGGGGAAACCCCCTTCTTCATGACTTATGGGTCCGAGGCAGTAATCCCCTTGGAAATAGGAGTACCTTCCTTGCGAGTACAGAACTTCGAGGAACGAAGCAATGAGGAAGCCCTTCGCACCAACGCCGATCTTCTCGATGAAGCCCGGGATAAAGCCCAAATCCGACTTGCCGTTTATCAACAGTGAGCTACCAGGTACTTTAATTCAAGAGTAAAATTAAGACACTTTTGTCTCCATGATCTCGTCTTACGAAAGAACAAAGTATCTAGGCCCTGAGAATCAGGAAAACTAGTCCTTAATTGGGAAGGGCCATATCAAATCAAAAAAGTATGCCGTCCTGGCACTTTTGAACTCGAAGAATTGAACGGAAAGGCCATTCCTCGTACTTGGAATGCGGAACATCTTCGACGTTTTTATCAATAAAAAGTGTTGCGCATATGTAAACAGTCTTGTTTTATAAATAAAGGACTTTACTTACATCTGTCTTTCTGTCGACTAAAACAAAAAGCCTAAAACAAGGCAAAGTAGGGCACCAACATCCTCAAAATACAAAACAAAACACTGGCCGGGCCAAAACAAAAAAAGGCTACGACAGATTACCCTCAACCTGAGCCCTACTGATCTCCAAGGGCAGGAGACCCCGTGCTTGATCGCCTATCACGGTCCTGTCCATCAGCATGCTCCTCGTCTGAAGCCAGCAGCTCCTCATCCTCGGGCCCCAGCAGGTCCAACGCGGAGAAATCGAGCTCTGAGTACATAGCCTCAGCCTTCCCCTTGGCCTCCATGAACCCCGTAAGGTACTGCTGGCCACCTTCAGAAACGATGGCCAAGCGATAGGCCTTCGAACTCTGGAAAGACGCTAAGGCTTCCTCCACGGTCGCCCGAGTACGAGCCTCAGCCTCCTCTGCAGCGACGCAAAGACGAGCCTCGGCCTCCTCCACTGCGGCACTAAGGCGAGCCTCGACCTCCTCAGCAGCTGCCCGAGCAATGGCTTCAGCTTCAGCTTTAGCCAGGACAGCAGACTCTAACGAAGCCTGCAGCCGGCAAACGGCCTCTGTCCTCTCCTCCAGCTGGCGCTGGGCACGCCCTAAGAACTCCGCTGTCTCCATGCAGCGACGTGTGGCCGCGCCTACCAGAACACCCATCTGAAACCAGAAGCCATGCGTGAAACAAAATTCGGTGAAGACAACGTAAAGCAAAGTAAAAACAGAATCTAACCTGAGAAGCCAAAGCCTCGGTCGCCGCACAGAGAGAGTCTGTGGTCTTTCGACCCAACTCAGCAATGTCGCGATGAGGGGTGCCCTTAAATAGATGTTCCCTCGCCACCCGAGGATGTGCGAAGACAGAGTCATCTCTCCTGATGGCCCAGTTGGGCATGAAGATTGAGGCCTTCGAAGTCGCCCCTTGGCTAGGGCCCGGGATAGTGGAAGTCCCCGTAGTCACAGGGATCGACGTCGGGGCACTGCAGACCGGAGGTGTCTCTGACTGGGTCGATGGCCTTGGAGGAGTCTCCAAGTCGATCGGAGTCGGAGATGGAGCTCAGAGCCTCTTCTTAGGCAGCAAAGTCGAGGCTGTTTGCTTCTCGGACCGAGCCGACCTCCTCTGCTCCAATGCCAACTTCTTGGCATGCTCTCGGGCATGGGCAGCCGTCTCTATCTCTGATCAAAATGCATAAATAAAGGAAGGAAATAGCGTAAGTACAAATCGCAGGATAACAATGCAAGTAAAAATAAAGAAAGTAGAAGGTAAACCAAAGCCTTTACCGCTCTCAAGCGAAGGCTCGGGGCACGAAGAACAAAGACCTCGCCGGGCCAGTTCTTCATTGTTATATAGGGCCCCGACGTCCAAAGACGAGGCCACCATGACATTCACCATTTCTTGCTCATACGGAAGAAGGCCCGTCTTTTTGCATTTCCCGGTGCGGTCCATACTCCACGCACAAGGTAAGCCGAAGTCCTCGGCAGATTGGATGACAAAGAAATTCTTCTTCCACCTTTTGATCGATGAAGGGGTCTTCTTCAGTAACCTCCTCATTGACCGAGTACTGAAGACCACCCACCCTGTCTGACCATGCCGGCTGATCAAGAAGTGGGCCTTAAAAATATCCATCGTCATTGGTTGGCCCACTTCTAAGCAAACGCAGATAAAGGCCATGATCAACCGTACCGAATTAGGCACCAACTGACACAGCGCTATATCAAAGTACTTAAGAATGGTACAAAAGTAGGAGTGAAGGGGAAACTGGAGTCTGGCCTGCATGTGATGCTCGTACACGTAGAGCTCGAACGGGGCTCGGTCAGGGAGGACATCACAGGCCCTTTCTCCCACCTTGGCCAGCCGAAGACCATACTCGCCCAAAATGCGGTACGTCTTCTTAATCAACTCCAAATGCTCCTCCCTCAGTTGACTAGGGATCTCGTTGGCTGTATAGTTCCATTCCTCTCTCTCATTTTCAGCCGAGGTCTCCCTAATATCAGTCAACGCCCTAAGTGTGCCCTCACTGGACGAGAAGTCTTCCTCATACTCCCTCCCCACCTCCAAAGGAACGTAGGGCACTAGTGCCATGGGGTCTGCCCTTAGCATGCCCGTTACAGGGGCATTCCCCCCAGAAGAAGACGAGGACACCTCTACTTCTTCGGAGCTGCTGTCGCTCGTATCATCTACACTACTCCTACTGTTACTACTACTAGGCCTATCGCGGTATGTATCAAATGAAGAAGACATGATTTAAATATTAAAGAGACACGAACTCACCAAAGTCCGAAGGATTCGGACTTGAACTCCTCCTGAATTCCTCCTAAACGCTTGGTATTTGTCCGAGGAGATGGATTGCACCACTTGTCCTCGGACCCCTGGTATTCTTGGCCGAGGAGGTGGATTGCTCCACAAGTCCTCGGCCCAATCTCTTCACAGTCTGAGGAGATGGATTGCTCCACAAGTCCTCTGACTCAGGGTATTCTTGGCCGAGGAGATGGATTGCTCCACTTGTCCTCGGACTCAAGGTGTTCTTGGCCGAGGAGATAGATTGCTCCACAAGTCCTCGGCACATTATCTTCAAAGGCCGAGGAGACGGATTGCTCCACTTGTCCTCGGACCCCTGGTATTCTTGGGCGAGGAGATGGGTTGCTCCACAAGTCTTCGGCCCATTATCTTCAAAGACCGAGGAGATGGATTGCTCCACAAGTCCTCGGCCCCTTCTCTTCAAGGTCCGAGGAGATGGATTGCTCCACTAGTCCTTGGACCCCTGGTATTCATGGCCGAGGAGATGGATTGCTCCACAAGTCCTCAGCCCCTTCTCTTCAAGGTCCGAGGAGATGGATTACTCCACTTGTCCTCGGAACCCTGGTATTCATGGCCGAGGAGATGGATTGCTCCACAAGTCCTCGGCCCATTATCTTCCAAGTCCGAGGAGATGGATTGCTCCACAAGTCCTCGGCCCAATCTCTTCACAGTCCAAGGAGATGGATTGCTCCACAAGTCCTCGGACTCGAGGTGTTCTTGGGCGAGGAGATGGATTGCTCCACTTGTCCTCGGACCCCTGGTATTCTTGTCCGAGGAGATAGATTGCTCCATAAGTCCTCGGCCCATTATTTTCAAAGGCCGAGGAGATGGATTGCTCCACTTGTCCTCGAACCCCTGGTATTCTTGGCCGAGGAGATGGATTGCTCCACAAGTCCTCGGCCCCTTCTCTTCAAGGTCCGAGGAGATGGATTGCTCCACAAGTCCCCGGCCCATTATCTTCAAAGGCCGAGGAGATGGATTGCTCCACAAGTCCTCGACCTATTATCTTCAAAGTCCGAGGAGATGGATTGCTCCACTTGTCCTCGGACCCATTATCTTCAAAGGCCGAGGAGATGGATTGCTCCACTTGTCCTCGGACCCCTGGTATTCTTGGCCGAGGAGATGGATTGCTCCACAAGTCCTCGGCTCCTTCTCTTCAAGGTCCGAGGAGATGGATTGCTCCACTTGTCCTCGGACCCCTGGTATTCTAGGCCGAGGAGATGGATTGCTCCACAAGTCCTCGGCCCATTATCTTCAAAGTTCGAGGAGATGAATTGCTCCACAAGTCCTCGGCCCCTTCTCTTCAAGGTTCGAGGAGATGGATTGCTCCACTTGTCCTCGGCCCATTATCTTCACAGTCCGAGGAGATGGATTGCTCCACAAGTCCTCGGACTCAGGGTGTTCTTAGCCGAGGAGATGGATTGCTCCACTTGTCCTCAGCCCATTATCTTCAAGGTCCGAGGAGATGGATTGCTCCACTAGTCCTCGGACCCCTGGTATTCTTGGCCGAGGAGATGGATTGCTCCACAAGTCCTCGGTCCATTATCTTCGAAGTCCGAGGAGATAGATTGCTCCACTTGTCCTCGGACCCATACTGTTCTGGGCCAAGGAGATGAGTCGTTCCACAAGTCATTGGCCCATTCTCTTTTGCTTTAGAGCACACCTTCAACCCGACATCATGTCTCCACAGAGGAACAAACGCCAATCCAGTTATGCTACTTCCTTAACCACAGTGTTACACTTAAGGAAGTGGGGGGCCTCTGATACTGCCAAAATACAATTTTCCAATAAGAAGACGACATGTGGATCATCGTGACCCCAGACTGGAAAGAGACACGCGGATGACCCAAGCTCAGACAGTTGGGCCTCCAGGTCATGACCGCCCTTCAGGGCATCATGGCCTCCAGCTGGGCCTCCACGTCACCACCGCCCTCCAAGCCATTATTACCTCCAGGTCATGACCGCCCTTCAGGGCATCATTGCCTCCAGCTAGGCCTCCACGTCACCACCGCCCTCCAGACCATCAATACCCAACCAAGTTGGGACGTCAGGTCGCAAAAACCGTCTTAACACATAGACGGCTTCTGATTAAGCCAGCAAGGCAAAAGCCCTAGTGAACGGCTCCCAGCCACCTAGCTGGGCCTCATAGGCATCATTACCCAACCCAGTTGGGGTATCGTATCGCAGCCGCCCTAGGCCCACTACCGCCTCCGAAACTCTATAAAAAGGACTTGGTAAGCATTCAGAAAGGGGATTCGTTTTCAGCTTTATAAAGGTACACTTGAGCTTACCCTAACTTAAGCATCGAGCATCCTCGGAGGCATCTCCTCCGTCGACCCCATAGCTACTCTCCCTTTCCCTGTGCAGGTACCTCCGCAGTCCGACCTCCTGCTCTACAACGCACATATTTGGCATCAACACCAAGGAAATTTTAAAGTTGACTGTAGACGTGAACTAAAAATTAAACAAAACCCGCATCTGGCTTAAAAAAATCAATAAAGAATGTAATTAGCTTATAATGCAATTTTATTAGAGGGTTAATAATATTTTAGTCTTCCAAGTATACGCGCGATTTTCTCTTTTAATACCCTCAACAAATTTTTTTTCTAAATCATATAATAAATTCTTGATTTTGTTCTATTTTGATCTTACCATCAGCTTTCCATCCAATTTTTCCCTGAAATGCCATAACAGCATGGTGAAGTGACAAACGATTGTTGAGGTGGCCAAGATTTTGCACGAGAGAGCACCCACCCATTTTCCTCATCTTCCTTTTCCCTTTAAATTTCTTGAAACCCTAGAAATTAAAAAGCAGTAATCAACTCTATTGGACCATACACTCCATCTTCTCCAACTTCATCTCTGACTCGTCATGATTGAACAAGGTAAACATGTGTCTCTATCTCTATCTCTATCTCTCTATCTCCCTCCCTCCATTGCTCCATCCACACAAATTTGAACCCTAGTCACCAGATTCCACCACACACACCGTCAACCATCATCAAAATTTTCAATCCACAACTCACTTCTCTCTATTTTGACCCACCATCCACCACCATAGTTTCTCACTTCTCTCTCTTTCCTTGACCCATCTATGGCCAAGAAAGAGACGTCTCGTCTCAAACCTACCAAGAAATAGGAGGACCAGTGAGTACCCTAAATCCCATATATATATATATATCCATGTATCTCAAATCCCTTAACTACTGCATAACAAAATTATTTATTTTTTTGTTTTTCTTCCTTTTAATATTTTCTCAAATTTTCGGACTCATTAACTCAAAGCTGGTTGAGAACTGCCAACAAGCTAACAAAGTCTTTGACCTTTGTGTTATTTGGCTCCTCGAAAACTGAAAGAAGAAAAATAAGCTCATTGCCTAAAATTTTCTCAGAATCCAAATAGAAAAATAGAATATTTAACAGAAAAGTTTAATTCAAAAACCCAAAACGAAAACTTAAATGAGAAATTGCCAAAAGAAAAGATGCCCTAACCTAAGAGGGATTTATTCATGTTTGCCTATTTGCGAGTATGCATTTTCAGATGGGTTGTAGAATTGAAGATTCGATGCAGATATTTTTAGAGCACTAAAAATTTGTGTTTTATGCTAAGTATTTTATAAATCTTAGCCACCTCAACAATCATTTGCCACTTAACAATACTGATATAACATTTTATAGATAAATTGGATAGAAAATTAATGATGAGATCAAAATAAGATAAAATCACGAGTTGGTGATATGGTTTAGGAAAATTTTTTTTGTTGGAATACAAAATTGAGAAATCAAATATACTAAGACTAAAAATGTTATTTTCCTTTTCTTAGAATTCAATCCAAGCAAATGAATAGATATCCGAGGTGAGGGAGAGAGAAAAAGAAACTATGATAGAGAGAGAAAATATAGAAATTAGTGGGAATAAATGAACAGAAAGCTGGGTCAAAATTATCATTTTAAAAATCGAAAATTTTGAAATCCTGCTCAAGCAAAGTGTTGTTTATTGCGTTAATTAGTAGCAAGCAGAGTCACCACGTGTTGAGCAGACAATAGCTCTCTTAGCCCGGGTTAGACCAAACCAAGTACTTTTCTTCGGCTGCTTTTGGGGCCACAATGAACACATGTTGGATTTCGATTGGTACAGTGCAATGTAAATGTCGCACCCAAACCATCCAAAAATTTCTCATTCAATTCACATTATTCCGTGAATAAACTTAATGGAACATGACAATTTTATTAATTTAATCACATGGTTCCATTCACTTTTAAAATTTCATTTTTTAAATTGATTATATTTATATTTAGGATAATCTTTTTGTTCACTTTGTTATAATCTTTGTTTCATTAAATTTGTGCTTCAATAAGTATCAATCTTATTATTTATCCATTTTAAACTTATAAAAATGATTATTTGTGACGAAACGAGTCGATCTAAGTTATTTATTTTACTAAGTTTATTGATTGAAGGATGTTAATTAAATAGAGATGTTAATGTTTGAGGGTTAATTACAACTTCTAAAACATAAAAGATGTAATTGAAACAAAATCTAAACCTTAAGGATGTTAAATGCCATTTATCATATAAAAAATACCAACAAAGTGTAACAAATATATCACAACTGTAATCTAAATTACCGTAAAATATAGTAACAATTTTTATGGTAATATACCCACATGAAAAAAAGTAAAGGGGTAAAAGGAAAATTAACAAAAAAAAAAAAAAGAGTGTGCATCTGTTTCACGTTGACACGAAACCCAGACGTCTAATGGGACAAAAAAGATTGGTCCCAAGAAAACCGGCGAGACCTGGTCAAACACAATATTCCATAAAATACTTAGAGAGGTCAGATATAGATCCAACGGCTACACAATAGGATAAGTAGGATTAGACTATATAGACCATGAAAAACAAAACAATACAAAGGAAAAAAAATAAAGATTCTATGTTAAGGCTATCACCGACCTAATGTCAAATCAAAAGAAGTGCCAGCACTTTTCTTTAATGTATTTTTTCAGTCTAGTATACGTGTTTTTATCTTGAGCATGCGTAGAAAATGACGCAAAAACCAAGTAGACAACGATAAATTAAGTGTAAAATTTTGGGGGGTAGAAGATACTTCCCTGAACTCATGATGGAAGAGTAGTAGCTTTTGTCCACTCACACAGGCACACAGCACATGGCAATTTTTTGGGTTACTTAAAGCTGCCCTATTTTTTGCGTTCTAGCTTTAGCCCTCCTGCCGATTCACGTTATTATTTCAAAAGGGTAGTTTTCTGTTAATTTAAAAAAAGAAAATTTATTGACACTTTAAAATTATTATTTATATACTTTTTATTTATCTAATTAATTTATTCTTAATTAAAATTAAATATTTTTTAAAATATAATTTAAGTATCAAAACAAAAAACAAAATAATATTAATAATAATTTTTAAAATGCTAATAAAATCATCTTATTAAAGGAAAAAAATTGCCTCCCCAGGAAGCTGTACACTTCCATATTTTGACCTAATTACATTAACATATAAATGGGTGACTTGGGTTCGGAGAAAATATTTCCCAAAGTACATGAATTTCTCTTTTGGGTCCAAAAATTCTCATTTCCATTGGGACTTATCCGAAGGCAACCATGATAGAATGAAGTAGGAGGAAGAAAACATGGAGAGAGGAAAAGAAAAGGCAAAGTAGGTCAACTGAAAGGCCAAAATTCACCATGGAAGTTAGCAACTATTAAGAAATCAAGCAAACCTTTTATACTAGTGTACTCTCTACTGTGCTGCGACTACGTGAGAAGTGCTCCGTTATTAAAACCAGAACATAATATTAATTATACAAGAGTACATTTTTTGAACTTATCCTACATTGTGTGATCCTATCATGGCCTACCAGTGGTCCACCAACTCCCAGTTTTAGCATATCAACCCCATTTTAGCAGATATAAAGCCCAGGAAGGTCCCCAAGAAGTACACACTGTATAAAAAAAAAAAAAAAAAAACTCTTTTTATATAAAATAAAAGCGAGAGAAAAAAGGTTAGAGAAAAAAATAATCAGCAGAGCTGGCAGCCTCTGTTTGAATCATGGCATCATTTCCCAAACTCCACAGAAAACAACAAATTTCACAGACATAAAAGAATTAAAAGAATTCATAGAAAGGGAAAAGATTAGATAAGCTTCAACATGGGAACGAACAACACATCATAAGAAAGATATCCAACACGCGCCTTCAATACGAATGCATGTCAAACACATTCCCAGTCACAGGCTCTATTCAAGCACAGGAAAAAAAAAACAGAGATTCCATATCTTTCATCCAACGACGTCATCAACAAGAGCGAACCCTACAACCCTAAAATTCCTATCACAGAATTAGAGTCACCCTTCTTCAAAGTTGGATGAAAGAAAAAAGAAAAAGCAATTACAACATCGACAACAAGAACAAAATCCCCGCATATTTTCATCTACATCTGAATTCTGTTAAAAATTCAAAAGCAAATTAACCCCCACTAACAATGTCCTGTGGTACTGCTTGCTTCAAAAATTAGACAAAAAATATAAAAACCATAACAAGAGAAATTATCAAAAATAACTTAAAAGAGTACGTTAAATTATTACTGACTTGCTACCATCTTTCTCTCTCAACTAAGGAAGAATTGATTCAGTCAAGTTCGATCACTCCGGTTCTTGCTATTATTCTGTTGCCCTCTGTTACTACTACCTCCATTTCCATTCTTTTGCGGAGTAGAAAACAATTGACCAAACCCAAACACAGAGACGGATTTCGAGGACCCTCTAAGCGAACAAACCGGAACGTTGAGAACCTGAGTGACTCTGACGTTGGCAGAGTAAGATCTCACCATTCCTTTGTGCTTGAATTTGGGCCCACCATTGAAGCTACTTGGACTGCTAGAACTCCTCTCCAAGCTTTGAAACACAATCTTCCCTGATGAATTCATTCTAGGGCTGTCCACGGATACTCCCCCACTCCCAATTCCACCAGATTCCCCCGCCGAACTCCGCATCGGGTTTCGTCCCGCCCTCGCCGTAGAGGTCTGATTGTTATCGGTTGCTCTCGGCTTCACCAATCTTATTCTCGGGGGATTCGGGTTAAGACTCCGACAGGAAGCAAACGGGTTCGGACTCGGGCTTGGTTTCTCCGAATCAAGAGATAGCCTTGCGAGATCCTCGTGCTCGTGACCAGAGGATGAAGAAGAAAGCGACAAACGAGAAGAAGATATCGAAAGGGACTCGCAATCTGAGTCTTTTAACAGTGGCAGACTCAGAGAAGCGTCTGAGGAGGAAGACGATGATGACGTCGAAGATTTGGAGCTTCTATGCAGAAAATGCTTCAAAGACTTAGGGTTAGTAATACCCGACGTCGTTTTTCGGGATTCGGGTTTGGCATTGGCGTTTTGAGAGAATATCTTGAACCCCAAAAGTTCCCTCCATCTGCTGGAACACCTGGGGGCTCTGGGAGAGAACAAAAAACGATCCGTGCTTGATATTTCCATTTCCAACCTCCTGCAAGATTTAGCCGTATCTGGCGACCTTATCTCAGGCAACTCGTTGACCGGTTGTTTCAAGGTTGAGAACTGCAGCGGAACGAGCTTCCCATCGGAGAAGAGCTCGTCGGCCGGGAGCATTGTCACCGGATCGTCAAGACAGAACTCGAAGTCGCCGTTATCTTGGATCTCGGGCGGATCCAAATTCAAAACCGGCGGATGATCCACCAGAGATTTCTGGGGTTTGGGTTTAGGTCCGGGTCCTGATGATGTCTTTGAAGAGGTGGAAGAGTCGTCTTCTCCGCTGAGGGAGATCCTAGGGCTCAACCATCCGTAAGATGGGTAAGTCGCCGCCGGGAAGTTATTCGGCGACATTCCGATGTTGTTCACGCAAGCTGATGCCATCTCCAGCGACCATACAAATGTTGAGGGATGTTAGTGGAAAGTGCTGTTTTGCCGGAATCACATCCCCGGGCAATGCTCCAGTGAACGAGAGATCTACAGGCAGAAAGAGAGGGAGAGATTGGTGAGACAAGGTGCTTTGGTGCTTTTGTTAGGGTCTGGAAAAGTTGTTAAATTTCAGCCGGGATATGTGTGAAATAAGTGACAACAACGGGAAAGAGTGCAACTACATATATATAGCAAACGCATGATTACATTGATGGTAGGGGCACCTGGCTTGTATATTTCCAGCAGATTTTTTCTATATCTTTTTTTCCTACAGATTTTATTTCTATTTTTGGGCTCATATATTGAAGATAATTAAATTTTCACTTACACTTTACTTTCACTGCTTAATACCAAAATAAATTTGTAAAAACTACAGATTTCTCTCTATACATCAGATGAAATTATAAGTTTAGAAAATATAGTAATACAACTCAAATAAAAAAAATGAGTTAGGTGTGTTTTACTTATCACTAGCAGAGCCCTTGCATTATATATATATATATATATATATATATATATATATATATATATAACATAATTATATTAGGAATACCTAAAGCTCACAATTGATTTTGTTTGTCATCATATATACTTTGATGTTTGTCCATGATTTTATCTTGATATAGCTTAGTTTGATAGTAGAAACAGTTTATGGTTTAGCTTTAGATTTTGAAATGATCTATAGTAAAATAATAATGGAACCGTAAACTGCTTAGTGTTTGGTAAAAACAAAAATAGTTAATATATTTTTTGAAATAAATTCAAATATTTATAAACAAAAATTATTTCATAAATCATTTTTAAAGTGTGTTAGGTTAGTTTATGTTTATAATAAATATAAAACAAAAAAAAATCGCAAACAAGACCTAAAAGTAGATTCCTTGTCGATTAAGAATCATTATCGATATCCATAAGAGAGATAGAGATAAAAAAAAGGATTATGAGAATTTTTTGAGATAATTAGCATTTATGTATAACTAGATAAGGAAAGATAATTATAAGTAATTAAGAGACAATTATGCTCTTAATTGATTTGTGTTGATTTCCATTGATTCATGGAAGATGTTTAATCTCCTATACCCCACACAAGATGGAGGACCCATTAGAGACTCCAATCTAGGACTAAAGAAGAAGAAACTGAGGTATGGAAAGTGGTTTTCTTAAGACATCCTATATGCCCCACAAGATGGAGGACCTGTTAAAGACTGCAATCTTGGACCGAAGAATAAGAAATTGAGGTATGGATAATGATTTTTGGTTAAGACATCGACTAGATGATCCTTGGTTGAAACATAAGTGGCTTTGAATAGGCCTGTGTTGACTCAATCATGAAAAAAGTAGAAGTCAATGGCGAAGTGCTTCATGTGCGAGTAGAAGACAAGATTTGCATAAGATATGTGGAACCAATGTTGTAATAGTAAAGTATAGGTGATTGGAGAGACAATACACCAAGCTCACGAAGAAGAGATTGAACCTAACTAAGTGAGATTGGCAAAAACTATAGAAATAGCTCGATATTCAACTTTTGTTGATGAGCGAGCAATAGAGCATTGCTTCCAAGAATACCAATAGACGGGGTTACAACCGAGATAGATGATATAAGTTGTAGTTAAAGTTTGATAATCATGACTTCCACCCCAATTGGCATCCCAGTAGGCATAAAGTAATGGGTGAGTGTGCCTACGAAGAAAAAGACCATGATATAAAGCACATTTGAGGTACCTTAGCAGTCGTTTGGTGGGTGCATTCTCAATGAAGTTGAGATGATCAATGCATAAACTGACAAAGCTTGTTAACAACAAAAGCAATGTCTGCTTTAGTGAAAATGATATATTGGAGAGCGCCAATGATACTTCTGTATTCAATGGCATCAAAAGCAAGGGCACCATAAAAAAAAAATGCAAAAATGATGAACAGAGAACAGTTGGGCTATTGTGCCATTTTAGAGTGACGCTACCATTGTCGGGCGTCACATTATGTTGCACCACTTCACTGATGGCATAAAAAGTTATCTTCTTTAGTCTATGTTTTTTTATTCAATCATGTAATCAGAGATGTTTAAAATCAAACAATCACTTCAATAATATTCTATGTTCACACATTAACAAATCTAAACTATAAAAACATCTAAAACCATGGGGTTAAACAATCAACAATCGAATATGCTCAAACTAGTTCTAGAGAGAGAAATTTGATAAATATGAATGTTTGATCCAGATTCTATCTTGATTGTGCTTAAAACCTTGCAAGGATTGTGAGGACCCAAAACATCTCAAGGTGGGACATTCCGTCCTTTGATCAATTAATCGGTACAAATACCTAGAAGGGTTATCAGAGTAAACTATAAATCACTAATATACAAAAGCATTACACTAAAACATTTTACACTACTACATAATTTTGTACAAACCACTCTCACACTTTATTTACAAATATACATGGTACTACTTTTTTACCAGCCGCACTCTAGATTCGCTTAACTAACCCTGCTATACCAGCTTCCTCACTCTAGATTCGCTTAACTAACCTTACTATGCCAGCTTCTTCAAATATACTCTCTTCATGACCTAAAAAGTAGGCTATTCAAAGAATGGGTCAACCAAACAATTAGGCTCAGTAAGATAAATGCTATGAATATTGAAATGTATACGGTGCAACTAACAAGATCCATAGTTAAGCACACAGTCTAAAACATCAATACTATCCTATTACTAAACTACATTTCATAAAACCTAGCAAGAATCTTACTTGATATATATGACAAGTTGTGTAGGAAATAAAGGTAGATAATTCTCTAGAGCTTCAAATTATCAAAATCAGATTGAAAGTTGTTTCAACCAAAATTCTGTTTAAAAACTCTATTTCCTATCTTTTCGCACTCTTTCCTCTTTATTCTCCATTTTTCAACTCTTACATTACTCTCTACACTATGTTAGAGAAGTTATATGTGAGTCATAGCTTAGGACACATGTCACTCCAATGTTTTCCTTTCTTTTTATCTTATTTTGCTTTATTTTTTGGTTGATTTGAAGATATGTCAACAATCTGAACATAAGGCCCACTTAAGCAGCTCTCCAAAGATCTATAAATCCTTGTCATGCTTGACACATGTCAAGCAATATATAAAGCATCCTCCTAACGGGCCAAGCCCATTGGGTCCAAAATCAGTCAAGCCCAAACAAGGTTAAATTCAAGGCTCGAAAGCAAAACTCAATCTTCTTGATTCAAAAATATAATTCTAATTATAAATTCATAATCTACATACAATTCTAGGCTTATAGGTTAGTTTTCACATTAAACCATGACTATTTGCCTACTCAAATTCATCGTTAAATCTAAACTAGTCAGAGGTTCAATCTCTATCGATAATAATTAAAAGAAACCCTTAACACTACTTATGCAAGTAATTCTCATACATTTTCATATTATATGCTCATGTGTATATGAAAGTTCTCGGGTCTCACAAAGATCGATAAGCTTTTTCCTTGGATCTACCTTGAGTGTATTTGTATGAAATTGACAAGTAGATGATAGCTCATCTTCCTTTAAATGAGTGGATGTCTTCTTAAAACTCTTAAGAAGAAGTTGATTGATTTGGGCTTGATTGAATATCAATCTAAGCATTACTCATCACTTACTATATCCAAGGAATCAACTAGACAAAAAAATAAGACTTTCTTCATGGAATCAAAGTACTTCATGATCAAAGGTTGTGTTTTGGATGTAGAAGAGTGTAGAGCTTAGTATTTTATTCAGAATATTTTAAATTAAAAAAATTTTGCACCTCGATGCATTTTTGGAATGCTTGTGCGAATTGAGTTTAATTCGGTTCGTTTTAGAGTTAAAAAAAAATATAATTTGGAAGCAAGTAAATAAAGGAGGTTTAAGTAATAAAGATTTTTTTGGGGGAACTTTTTAATTTTTAAGTAATTGTTAGGTAGGTTATAAAAGAATCAAAAGTAGGAGGATAGCTTTACTAAATTAGAAAGCTTTATGGCGAAAAATAAGAAGAGGCGTAATTTGAGGGATTATTTTGCAATTCATAAAGAAAGTGTCTATAAATAGGGGAGATGGGAAAGAAGAACCATCATTCTTTATGGATTCTTTTAGATAAAAAATAGTGAGTTTGGTTTAAAGGGGAGAAAGAAAGAAGAAGAGAGAAAAAGAAGAGAAGAAGCAAGAAAAGAGGAAAGAATAAAGAATAAAGAATAAAGAGGAAAGTATGGGTTTTTCTTGCAAAAACTCAAGGTATAAACTTAATTTCTTTCTCCTAAATTATCAAGTATGTTTATTACTCTAAGGATTTCAGCTTTTGATTTGAAAATTTGAAGATTTTCTTAAGAAAGTTTGAAGGAAAATGGTTTGTTTAAAAAAAAAATTGGGTTTTTGAACCAAAGTTGAAATTTTGTTATTTGGAGTCCAATTCTTGGCATGTTTAATGTTAATTTTCATTAATAAAACCATTAGAAACTTGTGCTTTTAAATATTTGAAAAGATCCATAGAGATCAAGAAGAGTTTTGGGGAAAAACTTAAGTTTTCGAATTTGATTTTTGCTGGTATCATGTGACCCAATCGACTGGGTCGGAAGACTACTCGACTGGATGAAGTTTTTATGCTGTTCTTTAAGTACTGAGTTAACTGGTTCATAGTACTAGTCAACTAGGTAAAGTGGCAAAAGCTTCTAGACGTTTTCCCAATCGACTAGATCAAGTACCCAGTCGATTGGATCATGCTAATTTTTCAACAAATGACTTTTCGCCTTAGTTTTTGAACATGAAACCTTTCCAAAATAATTATAATGTTTATATACATTTGAAGTATGATTAAAATTTCTTTAAAAATGTTAGTATTCACAAAAATTAAAGTGTTTTTGAGATTTAAAATAGATGATTTGAAAAATGGCTTAAAGCCTTGATTTTTTTTTTATTTTTGGTTTCATGTGAAGTGCGCTATTGAGATTTTAAGTGTGCAAGACACCTTGAGGTTGCTAGAGATTTTTTTAATGAAATTAAGTGTTATTCATTCCTAGGTACTAATAGGGAAATCCTTGAGAGACAAGGAAGTAGTAAGATCACGTAGCGAGGTGAGTACCCCTTACCTTTAGTAAGTGTATTTAAAATATATGTAAATTGAGTAATAAAGGATAAATAAAAATAATATGATCTACCTTGATGAAAACAAACCTTAGAAATTTGAGGATTAAGTATATAAATTATGGTATGAAGATAGCAAAAACTAGTAATACGAGGAATTGATATAGATTGGGAAATAAAGGTTTAAGATATGAGTCTTGAAATGATTTAAGGCGATTGTTTTGAGGATTTGTAATATGGGAAATTATAATGATTGTGTTTGGTTTAATTTGTATGAATTGTGATGTGAATGATTGATGATTGCTTGTATGCATATCATTTCATGCATTTTGCATTATAACCTTGTTTGACGGTATGTTATTGAGGGGTGAGTGATAGGTGAGGCCGGTATGTTCCTTCCCACAAGGGGTGTAAAGGTACCAAATGGATATTAGAGGAGTAGGACTAGGCCTAGCTCAAGGGCATTATGAAGATTTGATATTTTGATATGATGATTTGACGTACCGGTATGTGGGGAGATGTCCCTGTGATGATGATATAGCCCAATGAAGGGCAATGATTGATTGTGAATTTATTGCATTGCATCATATAGCATGGCATTGCATTTCATGGACATATTGAGATGATTGGCCCATGAGGGGTGTGTTTGATGAATGGCCCATGAGGGGCGTGTGGTATTATTGGTCTATGAGGGGCATGTGATGTACTTGGCCCGGATAAAGGGCATGATGGTTGTTATGGATATATAAAGTGTTGAAATGAGATTTTCTCTAATTACTTATCCTCGTGCTTTGTGAATGTATTAAGACTTGTATATAGTTTATGAGTTAAGAAATTTGTGAACCCTAGTGCAATGGTTATATAATTGTATAGGAAGTAAAGAAAAAAATACTTGGAGGAAACTTAAAGGAATAATTGGAGGATAATTAAGAAAGATATTACTTGTACTTAGAAGTTTTACTAAACAATATGTTGTTGTTAAAATTAAAAAGATAATTCCTCTAATATGATTACTTCTCGTAAGGTGTGTCTCAATGAGCTTTTTAGCTCACTCTTTCATTGTTGCTAACTTTTCAAGTAATTGTTAGGGACTTGACGGTTAAATTTGAAATAAGTCATAATTAAGACCTTCGGTGGCGGCATCCTCATCTTTGAGAGTCCCTGTTAGGAGTTTTAAATTTGAGGTTGGAATTAGTTATTGTAAAAGAATGTTGTAGTAGGGGAAGGCTTTCTTTTACTTGTGTCAAATGTTAAGCTTGCTGTAATGTAATTATCAATTTGTAATTGTATGAACTTGTGATGTTTTGTGTGAATGTGTGTATTCTTGGTAAATTATATCTGGTTGTATATAGGTCGGGGTGCTCGGGACTAAAAGGTAATGATACCTCATCGAGTAAGGCGGACCTAGGGATGGGTCGTTACAAAGAGTGTTTGAAGGCTTTTTGTTTTGGTGTAGGGAGGCCCTAAAATCCAAAAATTCAAAGATAAATATTAGAAGTCTAGAAAAGGGCCCCCGTAGGGTACTTAAGAGGGCTATCTATAGAGTTAGAGTAATCCTATTAGGGTTAGGAACCAAGGCTATGAATTTCATTCTATTTCAGTCTAAACATTTCGGTTTTAGCAATAAACCAAAATAGATGAACCCTATATTTGGTTTCACTTTTTATATTGGTCTTTTTCGACCTATTTCGATCGTTTCGGCGAAACACCTTATTTTGGCCAAAACATAACATTTTATTATTTTTGTTGTTTTTTTCGTTTTTTCTTCTATTCACTTTTTATTTTGGTATTTTTTGGCCTATTTTGATTGTTTCAGCGAAACACATTATTTCAACCAAAACATTACATTATATGAATTTTGATGTTTTTTCTTCTATTCTCCTTCATTGGTTTAAATTTGTTTTCACATGATATTTTTTTACAATGATACCTTTAATTAAGTTTAGAAAGTTTGGGAATACAACTTCTAAATATTTTTATTAAATGTTGTTTTGGATTAGTATTCATAAAATAACATGACTTTGGTGTTGTTTTGTGTTGGTGTCGTAAAATCCAAAACTACGCACTGAAACATTCCATTTTAATAGTGTAAGTAAACCAGTATAGATGCAGAACGAAAATTTTAACATTTTGTGCCGATAAACTTAATCCAAGGAAATCTCTATGAATTTAATAGAATGATATAAACAAATCTCCAAACAAGGTTATACCTCAATTAAGATTTTGGTTGATCATTTGGAGAAGAATTCACTTGCCATTCAAGCTTCTAACCTCCAAGCGCATACACATGAACAACCAATAACAAGGATCTCCTTCTTTGGGATGTTGAACACCACACGAGGAAGAAGACTAGGGTTGATTGAAATCTATAAGTGCTAACTCTAGGGCTTCTATTTTTTAGAGAGAGAGAGAGAGACAAAATCTGATTTTAGTTTCTCAAAATCCGCATTAAGGTTTCTATAAAATAGAACCTTTATATAAAGCCCTTACTATTAAAAGCTCTTTGATTTCTAGAATCAAAATTAAACCATTGGTTTAATTAATTCCTATAATTCTCTCTTTTTACTCATTAGTTTTACTTATTATGTTAATTTCCCTATTGTGTATGACCACTTAGGTTCAATATTGTGTTGGTTATAGGTCATAACTTTTACGTAACAATTGGATCCTATCAAATTAATTAAAACTCTTTAAAATTTTAATTCGAATTAAAAACTTTTTTAATACTCTCTTTATTTAAGAATTAATTACAATTAATTCTCAAGGGCATCTACAAGACAAGATTGATATCTAGCAATATGTCATGACTACCTAGGCAATATGAATTAATGTGAACATTTTCATTGATCGTTATTGTATAATTCAATTCTTCCATCATGCAGTGTCATTGATTAAACCTAAGGTATAGAATTACAATTAAGCCTTAATTATGTAATCATATGTATCTCGATCTCAAGTTTATAACTCAAGGGTAGTATCATTTAAACCTAGAGATGGTGCCACTATTGTCTTTGAGGTTGGGCAAGTGTTTAATGGTCAAAAACACTTTAGGGAGGTGTTAGCTGACTATAGTGAGTAGGGAAGGTATAATTTTTTTAATCCCCATAATGATCGAAAGATAGTGGGTGCACTTTGTAAAGCAGAATTGTCCTTTTAGGATTTATGCTTCCATTATTCCTATGGAATTTTTTTTTTTGGTAAAGATCATGAATGATGAACGTACCTGCATTAGAGTGAAAAAGAATGAAAATGTTAGAGTTCCATGGATAGCTAAGAAATTAAATACACTACTTAAGAGTGTTCCAAGTTTTAGTTATAATTCCATGCAACCGATTTTGACATAAAGATTTGTGATGGGAGCAAGTAGTTCACCGTTGTGTAGGAGTAAATAAAAGGTTGTGGGAGAGGTTGAATGGATTCATTTGACTCTTTCAGTAAGTTGAGGAAGTATACACATTTGGTGGTAGAGAAAAACTCTAGTACAAAAGTGCATATACAACTCTATGAAAGAACATATTTGACAGTCCCACCAATGTTAAGAGGGTATTTATTTGCTATCATGCACTTAAATTTGGTTTCCTAAAAGGATACATACCATCTTTTGGTCTAGATTGATGCTTCTTGAAGGGTTCATTTGGTGGGATTCCTTTAACTATTGTTGCACTCGAGGGAAACCAAGTTCGGCTCCCAGTTGCTTTTGCTATTGTTGAGGTTGAGAACAAGTAAAGTTGGAGGTGGTTTTATTCTTTGCTATCTAATTGCCTTAGCTTCAGTATGTTAGAGAAGCCATTGACTATAATGTCTAACAAACAAAAACTAATGTTTTTGTTATACTTGTATGTTTAATTGCGTTGAATTAACTGCATATTATTGTTTTAACTGCTTTTAAAAATCTAATTGTGTGATTTAGTAGGGGCTTGAGCATGATGTTGGTGAGTATTTCCCAAATTCCTAGTATAGAAATCATGTCAAGCATGTCTACAGCAACTTTAAAGCTAACCACCTAGGTTTGAAGTTAAGGGGTGATTTCTGATGGGTAGCTAAAGCATACTATAGAGAAGATTGAGTGTCTACTATGTATAAGATGCACACACATTCTCAGACTGCTTGGACATGGTAGTTAGAAAAAGATCTTAAATGGGTAAGACATACCTTTGACAGCACTTCAAAAGCTGACCATGTGACAAATAAAAACACTGAGAGATTCAATGCATAGGTCACTAAACTAATGAATAAACCAATCATAATGGTGTTGGATATGTTTAGAGTTAAATTGATGTCAAGATTGCAAAAAAAAAAAATGATATGGGTACCACATGGCAAGGTAAAGTTACTCGTAAGATCAAACAAAAGTTGAGCAATATTGTTCATGCTTAAATGTGGTATACTTTTATTTAGTGTCGAATAGAAGAGTTTCAAGTGTATCACAAAGGTATCAAGTATTATGTTGACCTGGCACCAAGAATAAATAGTCGCAACTATTGGAGCATTAATGATTTCCTTTTTAGGCATGCATTTGCATGTATTACTAATATGATTAGAGATTTGGAAGATTACTGCCAAAAGTACTTCCATATGAAGACTTACATAGAGCCATACAGTGAGATAATCGACCCACTGTCTAAGGTGGATGTAAACCGAGGTTCTAACCCAAGAAGGGGGGTGAATTGGGTTTTTAAAAACTTTTGCTAATTACTTGCAAGTTTATAAAAACAGTTAAATGCATAAGTATACAAACAAGTAATGTGCTTTAAGTAAATGAGTTTAAGGAAGAGAAAGAGCAAACTCAGTTTATAGTGGTTCGGCAATATCGGATTCCTTCTGACCCTATATCCACTCTCTTCAAGGAACCTCCTTGAAGTAATCCACTAAAACTTTTAGTCGTACAACTTCACGGGTGTTGTACAAACCTTACAACCAATCCCTTCCTCATGGAAGCTAATCCCTTCCTCACGGAAGCTTACAAAGAAGTATTTAATCCTAAACACTCTAAGAGTTATTACAACTCTTTACCCTTTACAATAAATGAGATTTGCTGTAAAGTAAATGGTAGAGAGATAGCAATGAATGTTTTTACAAATGAACAATATCTCTCTTTCAAGAATAAGCTTGAGAAATGGCTCAACAATAAAATTTTCAAAGCTTTTGAGAATTAATGAGCAAACTTGTGAATTGAATGTGTTCTCTTCTTGTTTTAAATGCTCATTGAATTGGGTTTATATAGCCTTGAATCAATGTGGCCGTTAGATACTGACTTGGTAGGTTTGGTGCATTAAATGCTCAAGTCCCACGTCTCAAACAGTCATATTTTTGAATTACCAATCGATTGAGTCCTTGTACCAATCGACTGGGTCAAGTGAGAAACTTCACTTTTAGGCTATTGGGTACTACTAGTCGATTGGGTCCTAAGCACTAGTCAATTGGGAACTCACTATCCTATTTGCCAGTCGACACCAGTCGACTGGGGACCTTCTGTCCCCTACCCCAGTCGACTGGTATATTAAGCCAATCGACTGGGTTGCCCTTCAACCTAGTTTTTCATGTATTAAAACTGTTGTTGACTTGGAAGTATTTGAATTGATAGTTTTTTCAAAATCCTTTTGTAAAAAGAGCCATAGGACAAGCTAAGTACTTGAACATGAGAGATTTACAGTTGTTTTCAATACCTTAATGCCTATTTTATATCTTCCGTCTTGTCTTGGCATTTGAAACTGGTTGAGTTCTTGCATCTTGTTTCTTTGCTGAAAGCTTTTACCGCTTAAACACTTAGATGAAACTGTTAGTACAATTAGAGTAGTGTTTTGTCATTATTAAAATCAAATAAGGGTCAACGGTTGATTTAGCCCCATTTGGTGTAGATGATAGTATATTAGCCCTTACTTTGAGAAGATTTCCTAAGAGGCCTAGAGTGAATAGAAGAAGAGAGACTGGTGAGGGTGTACCTTCCACTTCCAATAAGAGGTCATGTAAAATAATGTGTAGAATACATTTTCAGCTTCGACACAACAAGAGAACACACCAAATAGATGTGAAGAAGAGAGGCTCAAAGGTAACAAGTATGCTGATTTTTAATTTACTTTTACAACTTGCATAATTAATAATTCAATATGTGATGTGTTTACTTTTGTGTTATAGAGAAAAAGGGGTAAAGGGAACTCCCATGGAGATGCTGAGTCCTCCAGTGGTAGAGAGGGAAATTAGAATGTTGGATCTACTAGCAGAGGAAGCAATCAAAATCCTTGAGGCATTGGTGGAAGAGCATCTATATCTAAATATAGTGTATCTGGATCTAGTAGAAGATGTAATCAAAATCCAAGAGTATTTGGATCTTCTAGGAGAGGAATATTTGCTTATGTTGAGATGGGATCTATTTGGAGAAGAGTATTTGGATCTGGTGGGAGTGAGAGTAGTTCTTCTGGTAGTGGTGAGAGAGGTGATAGTTCTTCTAGTAGTGGTGGGAGGGATAGTGTTTGATGAACAAATATTTGTCCTAGTATTTTGTATGTTTTTCAAGTATTTATTTATATGTTTAGCTTAAGAATGTGTTACTTTGAGTTGTTTTTCGTTGTTTTACAGGTCCATAAGCACTTGGAAAGGAGTTTCACTAAATTGCCAGAATTGCCCGTATAGATCAGTCTTTTTTGCGGATTAAACTGTATTGATTCAGGAAGAACTAGAAGATAAGCCATTTATGCTTGGAAAGATCCGGATGTCTATTTTCTGGAGAATTTTATGGCTCATAAATATGTATTGGAAATCACCTTGACAAGATGCCCAAGTGGTGATCTTCTAAACACCCAAGTCTAGAATGACTTGTACAGATGAGGAATTGGAAACAGGAACAAAAATCAGAAAGAAAGAAGACAAGCGATTTGTTATCTAGGTTCGGCAATAGCCTACATCCCCATGAGTTCCTCTGAACTCTCTGCACTAAATCAATGGTTCTTTTACAATCACAGCAACCCCTCTCCAAGAAACCTAAGTTCTTTAGAAACAAAGAAGAGAAGAAAGGAAGAAGATAAGAACTATTACAATGCTCTCTATCTTAATCTATACTACTCTCTCTTTTACAACCAGCCTCACTACAATGAGTCCCTCTTATGTTTTGTCTCTTTGCACTCTCACATAATTCTCTCTTGTATTGATCACTTGTATGTCACAACTCTTGTAATCTCTCAATTCATTCATTGATGGGAATGAAGCTAGGTGACCCTTTATATAGTGTACCAACTTCTTGATCAATCTTGAGTGTCATTCTCCACCATTAGATCTTGATGACCAATTAACCATGGCCTTTGATCAATCCTAAGTTAAGCTGTGCATTTTGACATCCCTCACGAACCACTTGAAAGGCTGAATCATATGTGCTTTAGTGTGCCTTAAAGATGCGGCCTGAAACAGGGGGCGCCGCAGCTCAAGGCAAAGCACCTCTTCAGCAAGGTTCTAGGAGCCGCGGCCTTGGGGAGGGGGCACCGTGGCCTTGGTCTTCCTCCAGCTTTCCAATTTCTGGGCTCCGCAGCTTGGGAAGAGTAGAGCCACGGCCTGACCTAGTGTGCACACTCATTTGCTGGACCTTCTTTGTTGCTTGCATGCTGAGGCACACTCTCCTAGTGTGCTGAGGCTTCAAGGACTTCATGCTTGACTTCTTCCAACCATGTTTAAACCTTAACCATATTTAAACCTTCATGATGTTTAAACCTTAGATAAATACCAACAATCTCTACCTTTGTCTAAGTGTTTAAACCTGAACCATAGTGCAGAGAACTTCAGGATCCAAACTCATCTTGAGTCATCAATCAACCGACTCTAATCCTAAGTAGTCCAAGGCAATGATTGAACTTACTTAGAGGTAGAGCCTTGGTACCTAAATTAATAGAGTTTTCTTCCGTGGCTACCTTATCTACATGGATGCATCCTTTCTCAACATTTTCCTGAATGAAATGGTACCGAACATCCATGTGTTTTGTCCTCTCATGGAACACCAGATTCTTACATAAGTGCAATGTAATTTGGCTATCCGAATACACCAAAACCTGCTCCTCTAGTACCTTCAACTCTTCCAGCAATCCTTTGCACCACATAGACTTCTTGATGGCTTCCGTAGCCACTATGTACTCAGCCTCGGTTGTTGAGAGTGCTACCACCGGCTGCAACTGAGCCGTCCAACTTACACAACATCCGTTTAAGTTGAAGAAATAAGAGGTAATCGATCTTTTTTTATCCTGGTCTGCTCCATAGTCCGAATCCACATAACCTTCAAGACAGATAGACTTACCCCTCTTCTCATAGACCAGCCCTACTTCTGGGCTTCCCTTCAAGTACCTCAGCAACCACTTCATCCCAAGCCAATGCTCATTTCCAGAATTACTCATAAACCTGCTGAGAACACTCATTGCATGAGCAATATCAGGTCTAGTGCGTACCATGGTGAACATAACAGAACCAACAACACTAGAATAAGGGACTTTTTCCATTTCCTTCTTCTCCACCTCCGATCTCGGACATTGATCGCTGGAGAACTTGAAATGACCAGCAAGGGGAACCTTCACTGGTTTGCTATCTTCCATAGAGAACTTAGATATCATCTTCTCTATGTAGAAAGTTTGAGAGATCTTCAATCTATTTCTCTCCCTTTCCCAGATGATACACATCCCAAGGATCTTCTGTGTATGACCAAGATCCTTCATCTCAAACTCCTCACCGAGTTGAGCCTTCAATTTTCTTATCCTCTCCATGCTGCTCCCAACCAGAAACATATCATTAACATAGATGAGGATGATCACCACTTCCTTGACCTTCTGCCCACGAATCATAGTAGCTCCTCATAAAACCCAGGCTGATCACAAAGGAATCAAACCTCTTATTCCATTGCTGAGGTGATTGCTTCAGGCCATAGAGAGATTTCTTCAATTTTCACACCAACTCTCCCTGCCTTCCTTCCTCATAGCCTTTGGGTTGCTTCATGTAGATGGTCTCATCAAGCCCTCCATGTAAGAACGCTGTCTTCACATCCATTTGCTCGATTTTCCAATCAAATTGGACCACTAATGCTAATATTATCCGTATCGTCTTGTACTTCACAACCAGTGAGAAGATTTCGGTGAAATCTATGCCTTCTTTTTGTGTGAACCCCTTCGCCACCAACCTAGATTTATACCGGACTTCATCTCCTGGAGTATTCCCTTCTTTGATCTTGTAGATCCATCTATAATCCACAACTCTCTGTTTTTCTGGTTGAGGCACCAATTCCCAAGAGTTATTCTTCCTCAAAGAATCTATTTCTTTTTCCATAGCTAGCTGCCACTTTGACGAATCCTTACACTCCATGGCATCCATGTAAGTTTCTGATTCACTCATCTCTCCTTATGTCCAAGGAGCTGCTACATTAGCATCCACAAACCCATATCTCAAAGGTGATCTCACCACCCTCCTTTCTCGATCCCTTGTGAGCTGGTAGTCATTCTGACTTGTTGCATCAACCCCTTCTGGTTCAGCCTCCTCTCGAGTGTCTTGAGCATAGGCTTCATTCAAGGGCTCTACCTGAACCGAATTCTTCTTGATGAAATGCTCCACAAATTTCGGACTGGTTTGCTCACTAGACCCTGCAGGGTTAGTTTTCTCCGAGTAGGGAAATAACAATTCATTAAAAATAACATCCCTACTTATAATTAGTTTCATTCCTTTTGGTTCTAAAAACCACAACCTATATCCCTTAACCCCATCACCATACCCTAGAAATACACATTTTCTAGACCTTGGGTTAAGTTTATCATCCTTTTGATGTGCAAATGCAGCACACCCAAAAGTCCTAAGGTTGCTCAACTCAAGGGGTTTCCCACTCCACATCTCCATGAGAGTCTTAAGGTCTAAAGCCCTAGAGGGTGATCTGTTAACCAAGTATGCAGCTGTAGCCACAGCTTCTCCCCAAAAATATTTTGGTAAACCAGACCCAATTAACATGCACCTAACTTTTTCCATAAGGGTTCTATTAATCTTCTCAGCAACTCCATTTTGCTGAGGTGTTTTTACAACTGTTCTATCCTTAGAATTCCATTTAACTCACAGAATTTATCAAAATCCTTATTACAAAATTCTAAGCCATTTTCGGTTCGTAAAGCCTTAACTACCCTACCCGTTTAAGTCTCCAGCAATTTTTTCCACACCATAAATTTATTCAAAGCATCTGATTTATTTTTAAGCATATAAACCCAAACCTTTCTTGAATAATCATCAATTAATGACAGAAAGTAAAAGTTATCTCCCTGTGTTGGTGTTCTTGTTGGTCCCCAAAGGTTCGAATGAATGTAGTCAAGAATGCCTTTGGACTTGTGCACTCCGGTGTTGAAGCTGACCCGATGTTACTTCCCAAGAATGCAACTTTCACAGAAATCAAGTTTCTCTACTTTGTCACCACCAAGTAGACCATCCTTGCTAAGAACTTGTCGGCCCTTTTCACTCATGTGTCCCAAGCGAGTGTGCCAAAGGGCTGCCCTATCCATCTCAGCCATCAAGCTTGCTGCTTGATCATTGATTTCTGTCTCTCCAATCATCTCATAGAGTCCATCCTTTATTGCTGCTTTGATTACCACCAAAGATCCCTTGGCCACCTTGATCTTTCCTCCCTCTAGTTTGCATGTGTAGCCCATGGAATCCAGCTGCCCTAGTGAGATCAAATTCCTCTTCAAATCTGGAAGATACCTCATATTCTGCAGCAGCCTTGTGACTCCATCGAAAATCCTCAACTGGATGTCTCCAATCCCCTTCACTTGGTAAGAACTGTCATTCTCCAAGAAGACCCTTCCATCATTGATCTCTTTGAAATTCTTGAACCATTCCTTGTGAGGACACATGTGACAAGTGCACCCGGAATCCAGAATCCATTTATCACTGCCTTGCCTCCTGCTCACATTTGAGCACACAATAAGAACATCATCTTACTATTCTCCTTTGGAAACCGAAGCCTTTCCATTGTTGGTATGGCTTCTCCTATCATCCCACATCCTCTTCTTGCAATCTTTCTTGAAGTGACCCTCCTTGTTGCAGTAGAAGCACCTCTTTCCTCCAAATCTTGGTTTGGAATGTGCTCTCCCATAGCTCTGCCCTCTACCTCTTGATTTCTCCCGGTAGTTGCCATGAATGCTACTGCCATTCCAAGTTGTTGGCCTTCCTCTTACGAACAGCCCTTCTCCACTTGATGCCTCCCTACGCTTGGCTTTGAAATCATGAGCCTTTATAGCATTGACCACAATTTCTTTGGTTAGTGTGTCTCTTCCATATTCAATTGCATTAATTCAACTATCAAAGCAATCAGGAAGAGAATTTAATAACATAACAACTAATTGTTCATCCGAGAATTTAATACTACAACTAGCCAAATCTTGAACTAGTTTATTGAAGACATCAAGATTATCTTGCAACTCCTTATTAGGATCCATTGTAAAAGCAAAGAATCTTTTAAGAAGATAAATTTTATTAGGGAGAGTTTTGATAAGAAACAACTCATCTAGTTTCTTCCATATGACAACAGGATCTTTTGAGTCTCCGCACTCCCTTGTGACACTATCCGACATGTGCAAGAAAATGGTGCTGTAAGCCATCTTCTTCATCTCAATCCGCTGGTCCTCCGTGATACTTGTTGGAAAAGCATCATCTTCTCCAATAGCCAAGTCCACATTCTGTTGCATAAGAACAGCCTTGGTCTTCCGTTTCCACAGGGAAAAATCTCTCTTTCCATCAAACTTCTCAACAACGAAATTTGAAGCCATCTTTGCAGACAAGATCCCAGATTTATGCAGTACCCACAAATGCTTTCTTCTAAACCTCAAGAACACGATCAAATATGGATTTTAACACCGTTCTTGAATCACCCTCAAGAACACGATCTGATTTTGATCTTTACTCCGTTCTTGAATCACCCAAGAAGTTGATCTTTAATTCTTGGATTCTTGACTCCGTTGCCTTCTTGTTCTTGCTCCGATGCCCTCTAACCAAAGCTCCTCTAGCTCTGAAACCACTGTTGGAAATCACATTGATAAGATGCCTAGGTGGTGATCTTCCAAACACCCAAGTCTAGAATGACTTATAAAGATTAGGAATTGGAAACAGGAACATAAATCAAAGAAAGAAAGAAGACAAGCGATTTGTTATCGAGGTTCGGCAATAGCCTACGTCCCCGTGAGTTTCTCTGAATTCTCTGCACTAAATCAATGGTTCTTTTACAATCATAGCAACCACTCTCCAAGAAACCTAAGTTCTTGAAGAAACAAAGAAGAGAAGAAAAAAAGAAGATAAGAACTATTACAATGCTCTTTATCTTAATCTATACTACTCTCTCTTTTACAACCAGCCTCACTATAATGATTCCCTCCTGTGTTTTGTGCTTTTGCACTCTCACACAATTCTCCCTTGTATTGATCACTTGTATGCCACAACTCTTGTAATCTCTCAATTCATTCATTGATGAGAATGAAGCTAGGTGACCCTTTATATAGTGCACTAACTTCTTGATCAATCTTAAGTGTCATTCTCCACCCTTAGATCTTGATGACCAATCAACCATGGCCTTTGATCAATACTAAGTTAAGTTGTTCATTTTAAACATCCCTCACGAACCACTTGAAAGGCTGAATCATGTGTGCTTCAGTGTGCCTTGAAGGAGCGGCATGAAACAGGGGGCGCCGAGGCTCAAGGCAAAGCACCTCTTCAGCAAGGTTTTGGGCGTCGTAGCCTTGGGGAGGGGGCGCCTTGGCCTTGGCCTTCCTCCAGCTTTCCACCTTCTAGGTGCTGCAGCTTGGGAAAATCAAAGCTACGGCTTGACCTGGTGCGCACACTCATTTGCTGGACCTTCTTTGTTGCTTGCATGCTGAGGCACACTCTCCTGGTGTGCTGAGGCTTCAAGGATTTCATGCTTTACCTCTTCAAACCATGTTTAAACCTTAGACAAATACCAAAAATATGGATTTTCTAGAGAATGTTATGGCAGTTTTAGTAGATAAAGGTCAGGCTATGCGTGATTTCAGTGTGGCATAAGTTATTTTTGCAGATTAAACTATATTGATTCAGGAAGAACCAGGAGATGAACCATATATGCTTGGAAAGATTCAGATGTCTACTTTTTGGAGAATTTTATGCCTCATAAATATACTTTTTTTAGAGAAAGTTATGGCAGTTTTAGCATAACCGGGTCTGGACAGCAGCAGAAGCACACGACCCAAACAAAAACCCTAAGGCGATTTTTCTGTCTACAAAATCATCTCCATAAAGCTATATATAGGAATTTTTAGACTCAGAGAAGGGGACCAGATGGCAGTTTTTGGAGAGATATTATCAAGAGGAGTTTTGGGAGATTGAAGGAGGAGACAGTTTCTTTCATCAAGACGGCTTATCAAGAGTTGAAGAAGACGATCAATCGCTTCAAGACTTTGAGATTCATCTTGTAATTTAGGAAGAAATTCTATCTTTGCTCCTTTTGTCCTTTAATATGCTTGTAACCCTAGTATTTGAATTCTGTGATTGGGATTTAAACATGAGCGGCTGAACGCATTGTTGGGCGTTTGGCTTAGTTGTTTTGATTGTTTTGGATATTTTGGTGGATTTAGTTTTATGAAATTTTCCAGATTATTTCTTATTCAATATCTTTCATACCTTTGATTATTGCTTGTGGATTGGACATCTATTATTGATAGTGAAGGTTAATATTTGAGATTAGGTTGAGGACGAATTATGTAAACCTAATTAAGCTTTCTTTAATATGAATTTAAATCAGGATTCAAATCAAATTGTGATTTAGGTGGTTGTGCTTTCCTTATACTTAATTTAACTAATTAATTGTTGAACACGATCCATGGGATTTAATTAATTAGTTATAAACTGAGAATAAACGCGAACAATGGCGTTCTCTAATCTTAGCGGAAATACTAATAATCTTGGATGTTGATTAATTCTTTATATTCACCAAATGTTCCAATTCATGATTGGATAGCAAGCTAAACTCCCAGTTGTTCTCATTAATTATACTTATATCTTCATAATTCATTTTGTTTAATTTACTTAATTGTTTTTATTTCAATTTTCTCTTCACCAATCTTTTAATTAGAGTGTTTAGGATTTAATTTCAGAGTTTGTTTTAGTAATTTTAAGAAAGTAATTTAGGATTTAAACTACTGTAATTCCTTGAGAGATCGACCTCGAGAGTAAACTCATCGCAATACTATTTGTGATTCGTGCACTTGCGAGCATTTAAAATTTGCACATCAATGTTTCTAGTGGTAGAGGAGTTAGAGGTTCTAGGGGTATGGGAGTTGGTGGTTTTTGTGGGAGTTGAGGTGGTACTTCTGGTGAGAGTAGAGGTGGTGCTTCTAGTAGTGGTGTGAGGAGAGGTGTTTCTGGTGGTTCTAGTGGGAGGGGGCTTGGTGATTCTTGTAGGAGTGGAGGTGGTGATTTTGGTAGTGGTGTGAGGAGAGGTGTTTCTAGTGGTTCTCGTGGAAGGGGCCTTGCTAGTTCTGGTGGGAGTAGAACTGAGGTTTCTAGAAATGGTATGAGGGGAGGTAGTGGTTATTATGGCAGAGGAGGTGGCACTTCTGGTGATAGAGTTTCTGTTGGGAGGGGAGGGCAGTTGGATCTACTAGGAGGGAATTTGGTGGTCCCGTTGATAAGGGCAAAGGTCTTGTTCAAGGGTGAACCGCCCATTTAATCTTTTAAACTCCTCAGTAATACTTTGATACTTCGCTAAGAATTTAATATTGTTTGCATGTGTAACAATCCCATCATTTGCGTCCAATATAAGTTATTCATTTATGGGCAAACACCAACCAAGGAACTCATCACATTTCCTATCGTTACAGGAATAATATAAATTGTTTCTATTTCTCTCATATTCTAAAATCTTCACAGGCTCCCTTTGACCACATTGATGAGTGCAGATTTGAAATCTATTATTCCACCCAAAGTCATTAAAGTTAACACTTGAAGAAGACATGAACAGTACAACTACAAATTGAGAGTTTTATGGTCAGTGCAGTATTTTGTCAAACATATTATGGGTATTAATGAAAATTTCAACTAAAACAAACAAATTGTGAGTGATTCCCATAAATTCTTCAATTAAACAAAAGTAAAAATAAGGGGGTATTTTCCAAACAAATTACCAGATGAAATTGTGAGAGATTTCTAAAAATTATTTAACAAATAAGGAAAAAACAACAGGGAATTTTTCAAACAAATTACCTAATGAAATTGGGAGTGTTTTCCATAAATTCTTCAACAAATAAAGAAAAAAAAGAGGAATGTTTCAAACAAGTTACTAGATGAAATTGTGAGTGATTTTTAAAAATTCATCAACAAATAAAGTAAAAAAAAAGGAGAATTTTACAAACAAACTACCATATGAAGTTGAACGTTGATGGGCACAAACAGGAGATCAAGTAATGGAAGCCGATGATGAGACCGAGGTGATGAGGGATGAACTTGAGCATGCTAAGACGAGGGGGTGAGCTCGAGAGTGTTGAGATGAGGAGTAACAAATGAAACAAAAACAAGAAGAAAAATGAGAGAGTTGAAGAAGAAAAATCAAAGAGAGCTGAAGAAGAAAAAAAATTGGTGAGATGTTGTACTACAACGTCAGTTATAAGGAAAGAAAAGCAGAAGATAATTTTAGGTTGAAATAAATAAGAGAGGCTGAGACATAGAAGGGTATTATTTGGCTTTCAGAAATAATTAATGAGGTGGACAACACTTTTGACCAAAACTAATGGGTTGACTCACAGAAGACTTTATATAGATTTATGTTTAAAAATTGTCAAAGTCGAATAAGACCAATGAGGTTTCTGTTATTTCCCAAACAATATGGAGGTGAGTGAAAAATGGACCAAAACATAGGGTGGTTAATGTATTTTCCCAATGAAGAAATACTCTTCTTCTCTTTTTGATTTGACACTTTCAATTTCCCTTTTTAACTTCCACACTTTTGTATGCATTAAATCCCTCATGTTCACCGAAAAAATCTATGCATTCCGCCACTAAATAGTTGATCATGTGATGTGAAAAAGAGAAAGTCTTCTTCATTCCTCTTTCTTAAATTATTGCACACTTTCAATTTTAGCTCTCACACCTTTCTATACATCAAAGTCACATGTTAGAACACATTCACCTTGTGATGGATGGCCGTGTGTGGAGGAATTCCTCCTTATTTTCTTTTTTCATTTTATGCCAAAACAACTCTTAAATATGACATCTAAAAAAAAGGAAGCCTTCTCCTTCTCCTTCTATCTTATTAATTACACCATACCATTTCAAGCTTGTACACTTTCTCATGTGTCATAATATACTTTTTAAACACAAAAAACAGCACCCTTTTCCCTCCATGGCTGGCCATGCTAGAAGAGATTTCTTCCTCTCATCTCTTTTATCTTTTACCCAAACATTTACCATCTTCAATGTCCACATGTCCACTTCAAATTATATTCTTTTTTCTTTCTTTTTATTTTATTTACCACACTCTCTATTTTAAATTTCCACCTCACCACCTCAAAAACCACCCTTTCTCTTTGTCTAATTTTTTGGCCACTTAGACGAAGTCTTTCTCCCTCATTTCTTGCTTTGTTTACCACCCACACCACTTCAAGTTTTCACCTCAAAGATTATCCATCCTTATTCCCTATGGCCAACCACTTAAATTTTTTTCCACCTTCATTTTGTGCTTTGTAAACTCCACCTTCCTTCTTAAGCTTTCCCGCTCTTTGTTATGCATAAAAAACCACCCCCACACCTCAAAGAACTCCCATTTATCTTCCTTATGTCTAGTCACCTAAAGGTAGAAGTCTTCATCATTTCTTTTTACTCTGTTAAAGGCATCACTCCATTATTAGCTTCCACCATTTTCTAATGCATTTTAATGTCATTTCCACCTTAAAATTTGTACTACTCTCTCCCTCACATGTGATGGCCGACCATACTAAGCTTCTTCCCTTTTTTGTCTTTTCTTCCACTAGGATAACCCTGACTCTTCTTATATATACCTGCCTTTCAACACAAAGGGAGGTAATTCTTATGAAAAAAGAAAGAGCAACATAACATAGAAGTAGATTTTGTGAGTTTAAAAAATAATAAAATAGAGGATCAAGATTGTGAGAGAAACCTTAGGCTTTTGATAAGAATTTAAAAGAGAGAAGTGTAGTGATCATAAGAGAGCACATAAATAAGAAAGAAAACAGAGAAATAGAAAAGACAAACAAAGAAGGACAAGATAGTGTACTAGTTTGAGTTCTTTTACCACATAATCTTATTCCTTGATATCAAAATGCTTTACATTCTTATTGAAAACCCTTCCAACCCTTTTATGATATCAATAGGCATGATGGAGATCCTTCAGCCACTTTTTGTCAATCAATGCCAACTCTTAATATCGCCCCATAATCCAACCTGCATCCTCCAGCTGGCTTTCGATGGTTTTCCTTAGTAAAAGAATTTTCACCTCGATTAAAAAAATCGCCTACATACCATAAACTAAAGAGTAAGAAGTGGCACCCATAGAAGACCCGATCAAAGTTCAATATCCCCATAATGCAAAAGAAAACTTCTCATGCCAATCATGATAAGTCTCCACCATTTTAGCAAATATGGTCTTGACATTCTTATTGGTTGCTTCTACTCCCTAGTTGGTTTGAGGTTGGTAAGGAGGGAACTTGTGGTGCTCAATTTTGTACATATTAAGTAAAATCATGACCCCACCTTTAAATGCATGCCATTTTTTTAGATTAGTTCAAAAGGTACTCCATAACTACATATTATGTTATAGTTAATGAACCAAGCCATATAATTAGCCTTCAAGGTGGACCATAATGCGGCTTCTACCAATTTGATGAAATAGTTAATTGCCACCAGGATGTATTCATTATCATTGGAATTATTGGGAGATATTTTTCCAATCACGTCTATGCCCTAAGTAGTAAAAGGCCATGGTGTGGTCAAGCTGAAAAACTCTTGTGGTGACAAATGTTGTAGATTTCCATAGAACTGCCACTAATGGCACTTCTTCACGTAATTACAACAATCAATATCCATGTTGATCCAGTAATAACCCAAGTAGGGGATCTTTCTTTCCAATATTCCTTCCATTCATGTGTAGATCTCCAGTACTTTCATGCACTTCAATCATGATTCACTTAGTAGTATTCTCATCTACACAGAGCAATTGGATCTTATTGAACGATCTTTTGCAAAAGTCTTTCGCCACATATGAAAAACAGGGAGGCTAATGACTGTTTTGCTTGCTTGTCTCTTTTTTCACTATATACGGGGAACTCCCCCTTCTACAGAAAGTTATGGATATCGGTATACCAGGGTAAACCGTTAAATGACCAAGCTTGGATCTCAATAATTATGCAATAGGTCGGTTCATCCTTCTGCTCGACCACTAACAGAATTGCTTCAACCCTATATGCATTTCTAACATTGAAGTTAGAGTGGTCAAATGCATCGGCGAACTAATTCTAAGCTTGTAATTGATAAACAAAAGTTACCCTATAAAAGTACTAAACCAAATTCTCTATATGACTCTAATAACACTTCTCCTTTGGTCTTTGGTCTTCTATTCTCCGTAAGATTGAAATTTGATTGAGGAAGAATCTCCATACACTATGACCTCTTTAGCCCCAATCTAAACGAGTGCTTCAAGACCAGTAATACAAGTTTTGCATTTAGTCACATTATTGGTTAATTCAAAATTCAAGAAAATTGACAAGGTAGTGACAATTCCTTCTAAAGAAACTGATACTACCCCGATCCTGTAATATTTTTAATTAGCCGTCTCATCGAAGTAGATCATCCACTTACGATTTTCCAATTTCCAAAATTTCTTCATCCGGGAAGTTGAATTCTTCAATCTTTTTATTTCTTTATCAAAAATATGCCTAAAATTTGAATTATCCCCCCTTCGACTAACTTTTGGGTCACGTACTAAAGATCAAACTAGAGAGGATGATCATTCATTCACTTTGGGTCGGGGCCTCAAACAGATTTTTTTAGTGGATCCTAATGAGAGATCACTTTCATTGAGAACGATTGAAAGTAATGTTGGAGTTTCTTGGCACCCCTAACTAAAGCGAGATAGGTCTTTTCTACCCAAGAGTAATTTAACTCATAAGCCACGAATTTCTTACTAAGGTAATAAATTGCACTTTCTCTTCTATCTTCATCCTCTTAAGCTAGCATGCCCCCCATGGAGATGCTAGTGACGAAAAAATATAGTAAAAGCATAGCACCATGCTTGGCTGGGACCAACACTGGAGGGTTCTTAAGATAGTCTTTGATCCTTTCAAAAGGCTTCCTAACATTGTTCATTCCATAACACTGGTTGGTGTTTTTTGGGTTATTTAAAAATGGGCTCCCAAGTATGTAAACGAGTGAAACCTATCTAACATCACTCCCTTTGAGGAAGGATTATATGAAGATAGTATGGATTACGATGAATAGACATATAAAATTGAGTGAAACAAATAAAGTCTAATACAGGCCCTTTATAAGTGGTAAGGAGGCTCTAATTACGAGTGTGCTTTTAACTTATTGGAAAAGTGATCATTATCATTTGAACATAAATCAAGGATGAGTAAGGAGCCACCATTTGGCCTTGAATCCCTTATCATTGGTTCACATGATAGATTTCAAGGCTCAGGAGATTCAGGTATAAGAGAGTGAGAAATTAAATCTCCCTCTTTTGCCCAAACTAAAGTCTAACCCTTTGTTTTTTAAAGAAAATTATTTAAAAATTTTATTGAAGTCTTATTACCATACACTAATAAAGTAAAACACATCTTCACAATTTATATTCAAGCAAGATGACACTGAATATTATGTAAATAAGTACACAACTAAGAAAAGAGAAAGTTCTTTAAACACGAAATAAAGAATGATCAAAAGCACTTGTGATGTGTGGATTAAAATGGAGAATAGGATTAAAGCATTCAAATTTAAATAAGTGGACTAGACATGTAATGATTTAGCATATGAACCAAAACTACTTTAAACAAGTGGATGCGAATGAGTGGAATAAACATGCAGATTAAACTAAGTAGATTGAACACACAAATTTAAACATGTGTGGATGAAAACTAAGTTAAACATATGAATTTGAATAAATGGACTAAAACTAAGCATATGACAAATGAGAGAATCAAAATGACTTTTAACATGCAAATAAGTAGTGAAGCACTCAATGAAGGACCAAAAGTGGTCCTAATGGTTTTCATATGCGGAGTTAGTCCTCGAAGATTCTGCGTGCCCTTGTGGATTTAGTAGGTTTGGAGGATTGGTTTGGTTGTAAAGTGGAAAACCGTTTGCAAGTATAAGGTCAATTTGATAACTCTCTATTGTTCTCCTTTTTATTTTACTCTCAAATCTTTTATTTCTTTTTGCATGGTCTTCTCTTTTTTCTCTCTTCTTTTTTCTCTTTGTGTTGTGTTTTACCCCTTTGTTATGCACCCCTTGCTTTGTGTTAAGATGTGGGTATTTATAGGATAAGGGTGGGTTGCCCATGTGAATTAAGAAAACAATAAAAACGATGAAAAAAGAGGGTGTGGCTGACTAAGAAGTGGAAGGAAAGAGGGGTGCAAATTCTAAGGTGAAAGCTAGAATTAGATTGTGTGTTTAACAGATTAAAAAGAAGATGAAGACTATAAATGATATGTTATGTTTAACAAAGTGAAAAGGAAGAGGATGACTTCCTCTCAATGTGATCGGTCCTTAGAGGGTGAGATGGGCCAATTTTTGAGGTGATAAGGTGTAAGTTAGAAATTATATGCTATGTTTAACAAAGCAAAAAGGAAGATGACTTCCTCTCTTTATGGTCGGTACTTGGAGGGAGAAGAAAAGCATATTTTTTTATGTTACAATGTGGACTTTGACACATGGGAAAGATTGAGAGCTTGCAAAGAAAATGTCAAATTAACAAGGCATAAAGGGGAGAAGAAAACTTCTTCTTTTGGCACACATGTGGTCGGCCACAAGAGAGGGGAAAAGTGTAGTTTTTTGTATGTTGAAAAGGTAGTCTTTGACACATGGGAAAGAATGAGAGCTCATAAAGGACATTTACATTTATCAAAGTAAAATGGGTTGAGAAAATTTCTCTTTAAGACACATATATAGCCAACCATAAGGGGGAGGAAGGAGAAACAAATTTTGCTACAAAAAAGAGAGCTTGACTTGAAATGTGGAACCAATCAAAAGGTACCATGTAGCGGTAAAATTTTAAACTCATAAAATTGGATGCTCTTCTTAGGCCAATAGTGTTTTGGGCTAGCAAAAATCAATTGGATTTGGTGGACTTTAGGTTAGGTGAAAATGAATCCAAGACTTTAAGTTTGAATTTGGGTGAATCAAATATATCCAATTGATTTGAGCTTAAGATGGATTTAGTAGATTGAATAAAAATAGTTTGCAATTGGTTTTATTCCAAATTTAAATTCAAACCTCTGAATTACTAAGTCCAAGTGCATTACAATTAAAGATTCGTTGTCATAACCCACACATGGCCCGTTCAAAAATTTGGAACAAAATTGGGTGTCTACAGTTACTAATCACATGCTCTTTCCATTCTAAATACTGTTTAGACCCCCTGTGGTGCATCATTGAGTGCTTCATTACACATTTTCATGTTACAAGTCATTTTAAATCTCTCCTTTGTCACATGCTTAGTTTTACTCCGTTTATTTAAGTATGCATGTTTAGCGTAGTTCTAACCTACACATGTTTAAATTTGCATATTCAATCCACTTAGTTTAATTTGCGTGTTTAATCTAATAATTTGAATCCATTTATTTAAATTAATTTTGGTTCATACATTAAATCCTCACATATCTAGTTTGTTTATTTAAATTCTCATCCTTTAATACATTTTCTCTTTTTAATTCGCACATCACTAGTGATTTTGATCATTCATTTGTTTCATGTTTAACAAACCATTTCTTTTCTTAGTTATGTATTTATTTATAAAATATTCAGTGTTATATAGTATGAAAAAAAATTGTGCTTGTGTATTTTGCTTTATTAGTGTATGATAATAACATTTAAATTAAAATTTTGAATAATTTTCCTTGAAACACAAAGGGTTAGACTTCGGTCTAGGCAAAAGAAAGCTTTAATTCCTCACTCTCTTATACCCAAATCACTTGAGTCGTGGAATCTCTCACATGGACCATTAACAAGAGATTTGACCCTCTTTAAAGACAAATGACGACTCCTTACATGTCATTCTTGCTTTCTTCTAGGATAATACTGACCACTTGTCTAATACTTAAAAGTGTACTCGTAATAGGATCCCCCTTATTACTTATAAAGGGATTGTATTTGACTTGGTAGGTTTCACTCATTTTCATATGCTCACTCATCCTAATCCATACCCTCGTCATATCATCCTTCCTTGAAGGGCACTTGGGTAAAAATTCTGAATGCATGCGTAATCGACGGAAAAGAGTGGTACTTATATTTCGTGACTCCACTAGGGAGATTTAACCTTTAAGTGTTTCTTAGAAATTTTTAAACTTTAATCTCGACTTATTATTTCATATTTCACTTTGCACACTAGCACTTACCTTTTGCTCACGATAGAATGAATTGGGGGCTTGTTTCCTCTTGGTTTCTTATGTGACCCTTATTTGCTTACATCAGCCCTTAGTGTGAGACACATTCCTCTTTGTTCTTGTCATTATAAAGATAGTTTTCCACCGTGTTTTTACTCTTGTGGTCCACTTACCACGCCACTAAAGGAGTGTAATGGCATCCTTTTAGCCATAGGGTACCCGAGCCCACCAGAGTTATAAGGCGAAGCCCACCTTCTAATCAAACACTATAACCTTCCTATATTGGACAAAGACTGCCTTTATCCATTTTTCTTGCTTGCATGCATTTGCTCTCACCTAATATGTTAAAGATAAGATAAAATCAACTTATTTGATAACATGTTTTGTGGTTTTGTGTTCCTCTTTATTAAATTACAATCAAACGAATTGAGTCCTCTAGTTTGGTCCAATATAGAAGACTTCTTCTTAGTTAAGTATTATTAGATTGACATCAGTAAGCACCCACAAAAAGAAACTAATGATGATTGGGCCCTAACCTAAGAAATCTAAAATGAAAGTGAATGGATACCTAAGGATTAAGTAGAATAATCTATGTGAGGTCCATTGATGCCTAAGAATCACCACTAGGTTTCGAACCCATTGAGAGACTCATTGATATCAAATTCACAACACTAAAGTATGAGAAAGCTAATTCACAAATTGCAGAGGCCCAAACCAAGGAAGTTTGATTGAATTAATTTAATGGAAATTTCTTTCATATTTATGTTTCTACCGCTTGGGCTGATTAAGAACTTGTCCGCAAGTTGACTTTAATCATTTTGTGGGCCTTTGGATACAAAATTGAAATCCAGTCATAAAGTTAAAGTAATGATATGGATAACTGAGCATGGAAAAAGGATTCATAACATAAAGAACTTAAAAGGTGTTTTTCTTTTCTTTGTTTTTTTGTAGAAATGAGTCATAGGTCCAGGACAAGAAGGAATCTTTTCCCCATTTTGGTATCGATCACCTAATAGAAGAACAAGAAAATGGCCATTTATGAGTCCAGTCTCACCCACAATAGAGAAACTTACTAATGGCTCAACTCTTGTGGGAAATTCAGGCTCAGTTAGGGCAATGGTAGAAGAGACAATGGTTGATACTGGTGAAATCCTCAAGAATATAAGTAGTATGATGATTGACCGGCCAAAAGATAAGATGGCCTGGAAGAAAGAATTACAACGAAAGAATTCTAAGACTATAGAGACGATAAAGAAGACTTCTTTAAGGATGAGGAACAGTAACTTCTAGCCTAAGAGAAATAAAAGGTCAGCTCTGAGATGAAGGCCATCTGTGAGAAGTTCGAGAAAGTGAAAAGTGCTTTATTAAAGTCTTAGAGAATTGAGAGATATTTTCATCACATCAACGAGCTCTGTGCTTATCCTAAAATAAGCCTATTTTCCAAATTCAAAATGCTTGACAAGGATCGCTTTTATGAATCCAGGGATCCCAAGACTCAACTAGATAGTATGCTAGTCTTTTGAGACTTTCGAGCTTGGACTTTGAACAATTGGTTACACTTTTCCCCACCCCCTCACTGATGCTGCATTAAAGTTGTATTACTCTCAAGAGCCCAGGACATTGAGATAATGAGTGAAAATGGCTTTAACACTTAGTAGGATATCAATATAGGGGACTTAGAGAAAACTAAGTAAAAGCCCAATGAGACCTTTTCGAAATTTATCTCTCGTTGGCGATGCAAGACAGGAAAGATGGCCTCAAGAACTATGGAGAAAGACTAGGTCAGAATATTTATGAGAAATCTATAGCCCATATACCATGAGAAGATGTTCACCATACCCATTGCCAATTTTAAGAAATTGATTGATTCGGGTACTCAGGTGGAAGACACCATATTTTAGGGAAAAATAAAAAAAGAGTAGTGGATGATTCACAAAGAAAAGTGTTGCTAGCAGCAATGGTAACAAAACCATTGAGGTAAATTTTTCCTAGGTACACAACGTGCAGTCGAGTGTATGTGAAGATAGCTCTCCAAAAACACAATAACATGATAACAACAGCTACAGTAAGCCAAATCATATCCAAACTACAACCCACTACAAGAGCCAAGAAGACTTTACATTGCTCGAGATGAATTTATCCCATGCCCTTGCCAAGCTCACAAAAAAGTAAAAACTTTGCCCTCTACTAGCAAAACGAATGCCCAACCAAGTTGCACAACACTACAACCTCTCCAAGCACTATTAGAGATTAAAAATTGAAAATCCTAGTCTTCATTGACAATGGTCTTGAGCTACCCTAGATTGCCAATAATTTCATGCCTTATTACCATAACGTAGCCTACCACATTGACCCCTCCACCCTAATCACCTCATTAACTAAACGCCACCAAAAACACCTTATAACATTCCTTGCAACAGGGCCTTGGTCAACGAATTTTGGGACAGTGATAGTGAAGATGATGGGAAGACGTTGGCAAGAAAAGTGACTAGGAAAGAAATAACAATTATCTAAGGTGCATATATTGTAGTAAGAGCAACATCGACAACTAAGGCATGAAATGGAACAAGCAATACGAAGAATGACAGTTGTGACAGGGATGTAAGAGACATAATTACAACAACTACAACAATAGTAAATCAAGATAAAGGTACCAAGACTTTGAATGGAAAAAAAGCAAGATTGTATGGGATAGTATAAGTGAGGATGAATAATAGGTGAGTCAATTAACTCGAGGTAACTGTCATTTGAAGCCACCTCACCTTGAAATTGATAATCCCAAAAGAGAAGCAAAAGATGATGAGAGAGTGACGATAGAAAAAGAAAAAGGGAAAGAGAAAGAAAAATATAAAGATCTAGTGTTGCCGCAGTTGAAGAAAACATATGCTAATATCTCTATTTAGGGTTTACTAATGTCGTCAAAGAAGCACCGACATGCTATGCTAGATCACTTATGAGAGACCCCAAAACTTTTATATATATATGAACATATAATACAAAATATATATATATATATAAAAGATAATTTACTGAATAAGTAGATAAGTAGTGTGCCTTAAGCATGGTGATGAATTCGAATAGCTAAATGACCATGCATTAATGTGAACATTGATTGTTAAGCCTAGAATTTTGTGTAAATTATGAATTTTTAATTAGAATCATATTTTGGAATCAGGAAGATCGAGTTTTTCCTTTAGGATTTGAATTGGGCTTAAGTGATTTTCATCCCATTAAGCTTGGCTCACTAGGGGTTGTTTTATTCATTGCTTGGCATGTGATAAGCATGATAAAGAATTTTAACTCCTTAGAGAGTAGCTTAGTGGTCTCCAAAATTAGATTGGTGTTATCTCATCCAATAAGTCATAAAATTGTTTGAAATGAAAATAAAAGAAAATTAAGAATAAGGGGAAAGAGGGATAAAATGTGAAAGGTCTGTATGTTACAGAAATTCTTGGAAATATTCTAGAAAAATTCAATAAAATTTAGTTTTTTCAAACATTTTGCTTGATTCTTGGTGTTCAATAACCGGTTTAATTTCAAGGAAATTTAAGATTTTGTGTTAAGGTGGAGTTTCTTGCATGCATCATTGATGAGAGTCATAAAATGCCTCTCAACAGTGGTTAATTGTTAGCATTTTAGGATTGATCTCGGTCTTTATTGTGGTTTTATGTGTTAATAACTCTAAAGTAATATTAATGGACCACTGACTTATTTCAGTGTAATTTTCAGGTACTTTGAGTTTAAAAGAGAACAAGAAGCGATCGTTGCTTAAAAGACCAAGATCCCATGCTTCTGGAAGGACAAGATGGACTACTGCCTGTATTCCGATTGAGCGCACAAGCAGTGCGATCGAGCGCACATCCCACATCGAGCAAGGTACTCTGCAGCGCATATGCGATCGAGCGCATGTGCGATTGATCGCACTTGGGCTGCGATCGAGTGCACCTGGACAGTGTCACACATCGGCTAGATAACACATAGCATTCCGGGAGTTTGCCTATATAAAGACCCACTCTACTCAGCTGAAAGGGAATCAATCGGGGATGAATCCAGAGAGCCTTTAGGAGCAATCCAGAGGGCCTTTAGGAGGAACCCGAAGTATAAATTTGGAGGTCAAGCTGAGGATGATCGTTGAGAGGCCGGAGGAAACTCAAGGAAGCACGAGCCCCATAGCTGACTAGTCTCCAAGCAAGGCAAAGGGATGAATCCCTAAGTGTAGTTGTTCTTATTTTTCTTTATTTGATTCAGTTGTAGTGGAATTATTTTTGTTAAACATTGTTATGTTTTATTCTTAATTTAATTAGTAGATTTATTATTACTCTGGTGATTGCATGCATCTTTTCTATATAAGTTCAGTCATGCTTTTCTTATGTGTACCTGTTTGGATGTGGTTGAGTCCGGTAGATCTCTTTTATAGATTTTTCCATTGCTGCGATATTGTCGATTAGATATATCGTCGTCTCTTGATAATTTATAAGTTAGGTCATGTGTGCTTGAAAGTAAAGAAGATTTCGTAACAATTACATTAGGATTTATAAATGCACTTTAATTGAATATTTTTTGATTGCCTGTTTGGGATGTGAAACTAGCAATCGTGATAAAAATAACTGAATCAAGTTAGGATTAGAGCAACAAGCCTAGGGAGGATTTCTAGAACCTTGTCATTCTTAATTATGTTTCAAACCTATTCACACAATTACCCTTTTTCTCATACAAACTTAGATTCATTTAATCTTTTATCGTTTGTGTTGAGGTTTACACCTTCTTTTGTAATTAACTCGTTTCCCTGTGGAATCGACACCCCAAAACTACACTACAACTACCGCATTATGTTTTGGGCGTAATCAAATTTTGGCGCCGTTGCCGGGGAAACGCGCTTAAGTACAAGGAAGATTGTCAACTTTGAGTGTGACGGTAAAAAAAAAAAAATTCTGTTTTATTTCTTTTATTTCCTCTCTGATTCATTTGGTGCATGCTTAGACAAGAGATCTGCGAGGTAGATTCATTAGAGGACCTGAGCTAGAATTACTATCTCATTTCAAGTCTGATAGTGAAACCTCACCTAGATCAACCCATAGAGAAAGCCCAAGTGAGAATCTAAAGGATTTTGTTAACATGGCCGATAACCATAATGAGAATATTGCTAGTACACTTCAGGATTACCTCCACCCTAAACGCACAGCCATACCATCATGCATCATGTTTCCAGCCAATACTCGCCATCAAGATCTTAAACCAGGTATGATTCAATTACTCCCTACATTCCATGGCTTGGATAATGAAAACCTATATGTGCATATTAGAGAGTTTGAGGAAGTAGTTGCGACTTTCCATAGTCAAAACGAAACTCATGACATTATGAAACTTAAGCTCTTTCCTTTGACTTTAAAGGATAAAGCCAAGAGTTGGCTATACTCACTTAGACCACGATCTATTGGGTCGTGGACTGAGATGACTCGGGCTTTCTTTAACAAATACTTTCCCCAACATAAGACTAACACTTTGAAAAGGCAAATTTCCACCTTTGCACAAAAGAATAGTGAGACTTTATATCAGTCTTAGGAGAGATTTAAGGAGTTATTGAGTATGTTCCCTCACCATGGGTATGAGAGTTGGCGCTTAGTGAGCTATTTCTATGAGGGACTTACCTATAGAGAGCGCCAATTCGTAGAGATGATGTGTAATGGTGGGTTTTTAGAGAAAAATCCTAATGAGGCCATAGAGTACCTCAATGAGCTTGCTGAAAAAGCTCACACTTGGACTGGACCTAGTGCTACTGAGAGCACAGATAGGTCACGACCTATAGGGCACCTAAATGGTGGTGGAATTTACCATCTTAGGGAAGAGGATAACCTTAGATCCAAGGTTGAGATGCTCACTAGGGAGATAAATGAGTTAAAGACGAAGAGCTTAAAGCCAACACACGTGGTTAATCATGCAAAATCTTTTGAACCATGTTTTGTGTGTGGTGGGGTAGATCATCTCCTCGAAGAATGCCCCACATTTACTGACATCCTTGAGGCCCCTCCCAAGCATAGAAGCACCAAATTTGGCAATGAAGCAGTGGCAGATGCATTTAACCTATGTTTTTCAAGGAGGGAATAAGAGCGTCTGGCTGAAGACGTAAAACTTAGCGCTCATGGGAGGCAGCCCACAACGTATCCTTTTACTTTTACTGTTTTTCATATTTCTTTTTCTTGTTTATTATTATTATTTTGCTGTTTTCCAGTTTTACTTTAGTATTTATTTTTCAGGGACAAATAAACGAAGTAGTTCCAATGATCGTGCAAAACTTTCAACTCCACGCACCATTGGTTAAAAAGGGAGTTTCCTTAACTTTTGTTTTTTCATTGAGGACAATGCTTATCTTAAGTTAGGGGTGGAAGATATACATTTCTCATTGCATATCATTGAACTGTTTGGTGCCATCTTTGTTTGTGTTTAGCATGCTTTGTGTTAGCCTTAGAGTCAATTTACATGTCAATGATATAAACCTAATTGAGATAGCATATAGCATTCAGGAGTAGTTGAATCTTGCTTTGGTTTGAAATTAATTTAAGTATCAATCTTGATCTGGTTTGAGACTTTAGTTTGTGGTAAGATTGTATGATTAGTCTTAAACATTTAGAAAAATTTTATGTGTGATTATTTTGTGAATATTTTTGCGGTCTCGACAAGCTCTAGAACTTACTTAATAACCACTTGAGGCGAATTCCTAGAATGCACACTATTTAGGATATGATATAGGCCATTTTTGAACCGTTTGAACCTTTCAAAGCTACTATTGCTATATTTATCACTGGTCACCTATTTAAGCCTTTTTCTTGAAAAGAAAAATTGAGCCTTGTTTCTTTGGATAAACCATTTACTTACCTTTATGAGCCAAAAAAATATTTTATCCTTACCTTTCTTTTAAAAAGAACTTAGTTATACACATGTTGTGAGAAGCACTTAAAAGGAGCAAGTGTGGAAATATAAAAAAAAAATATCACTACCACAACCCAAGTACATTAAAGGAGATAAGTTGGGGGTTGTTGAAAAGATAAGAAAAAAAAATGATGAAAAAAGAAGGTGAATGGTTATGTGCCAAAATAAAAAAAAATGAATTATGGCAAAGAAGGAAGAAAGAAAGAAAAAGAAAAGAAAAAATGGTGATTTGTTGAAAGAAATGCTTGAAAAATGGTTGAAAGAGTTGGGTGTGGAAGTAAAAGTTATCAAGTGCTTAAAGTGATTGTGTTTAAAGATAAGAGATTGAATTCTTTTACTTGTGAATCTTTCCCATTCTTCCTTAGCCTTTACCTTAGTCTAACGTTACAAGCTTATTAAAGACCTTTTGTTCCAATGAAGAGTGATTTTTTTACAATAGTGGAGAGTTGTTTGAAACGTAAGCATATGGAGCTTGTTTTTGTGATTGATGTCACGCTATTTATTATGTTTTTAGAGACCAAAATTTGTATTCATGAATGTTATGCATAAAATCATCCGGATGTTTGGATTAATGGTTTGTGGTACGATGGATGTTAAGAGTTAATAACAATTTTAAGATTGATGCTTGAATTACCTTTGGATTTAGGTGAAATTTAATTATTCTTTGTGCCATGTGTTATGTGCAATTTTTGAGACAAAATGTGAAATACTCTTGGTTAACACTAATATTGCTTTTCATTTACTTTGATTCCCACCATGGAATTCATCTCTTAATTTCGCTTGAATTGCTAGGGACTAGCAATAAGCTAGTTGGGGGTTGTGATGAGAGTCATAAAATACCTCTCAACAGTGGTTAATTGTTAGCATTTTAGTATTGATCTCGGTCTTTATTGTTGTTTTATGTGTTAATAACTCTAAAGTAATATTAATGCACCACTGACTTATGTCAGTGTAATTTTCAGGTATTTTGAGTTTAAAAGAGAATAAGAAGCGATCGTTGCTTAAAAGACCAAGATCCCATGCTTCTGGAAGGACAAGATGGAGTACTGCCTGTATTGCGATCGAGTGCACAAGCAGTGCGATCGATTGCACATCCCACATCGAGAAAGGTACTCTGCAGCGCATATGTGATCGAGCGCACAAGCCGCGATCGAGCGCATGTGCGATCGATCGCACTCGGGCTGCGATCGAGCGCACCCGAACAGTGTCCCACATCGACTAGATAACACATAGCACTCTGAGAGTTTGTCTATATAAAGACCCACTCTGCTCAGCTGAAAAGGAATCAATCGGGGATGAACCCAGAGGGCCTTTAGGAGCAATCCAGAGGGCCTTTAGGAGGAACCTGAAGTATAAATTTGGAGGACAAGCTGAGGATGATAATTGAAAGGCCGGAGGCAACTCAAGGAAGCGTGAGCCCCTTGGCTGGCTAGTCTCCAACCAAGGCGAAGGGATGAATCCCTAGGTGTAGTTGTTCTTATTTTTCTTTATTTGATTCAGTTGTAGTGGAATTATTTTCGTTAAACATTGTTATGTTTTATTCTTAATTTAATTAGTAGATTTATTATAACTCCGGTGGTTGCATGCTTCTTTTCCATATAAGTTCAGTCAGGATTTTCTTATGTGTACCTGTTTGGGTGTGATTGAGTCCGGTAGATCTCTTTTATAGATTTGTCCATTGTTGCGGTATTGTCATTTAGATATATCGTCGTCTCTTGATAATTTATAAGTTAGGTCATGTGTGCTTGAAAGTAAAGAAGATTTCATAACAATTACATTAGAATTTATAAATGCGCTTTAATTGAATATTTTCCAATTGCCTGTTTGGGATGTGAAACTAGCAATCGAGATAAAAATAACTGAATCAAGTTAGGATTAGAGCAACGAGCCTAGGGAGGATTTCCAAAACCTTGTCATTCTTAATTATATTTCAAACCTATTCACACAATTACCCTTTTTCTCAAACAAACTTAGATTCATTTAATCTTTTATCGTTTGTGTTGAGGTTTACACCTTCTTTTGTAATTAACTCATTTCTCTGTGGAATCGACACCCCAAAACTGCACTACAACTACCGCGTTATGTTTTGGGCGTAATCAATCATGTTTCTTTATGTTCATATTTATTTAGTTAATGAATTATATGTTTACATTCATGTGTTGTAATAATTTGGAATCAAAATTATTAAAACAAGATTCAATATAGATAGTTTTTGTTAGAGGTTTATAAATTTTCCTTGTTATGTAATGAACCTGAATTTTAGTATGTTATAGTTCTACGTGAATATAGATGGTAAACCAAAATTTGAGCTCAATTAGATGTCAACAAGTTAGTCTATCATTTAGACTTATTACTACTACATTGTGGAAATAGGAATCATTGAAAAATTTTAAAATTTCATTGCGTTTTTGTTACGAACTAGAATTTGGGTGGATGATAATTCTTGGTGGTAAAGAAGATAAAGATAAATTTGTTCATAAATTGTAAGGAAGATGAAGATAATTAGCACTAATTAATGGCTAAGGACCAAACTCCTAAGAAAGTTAGCTAGAGAGAAAAGAAAGAAATTACAAACTAAAAGGTTTCTTTATGCTTTACTGATTCTTTAAATTGGTGTGCAGTGTCTTATATAGGCTATGAGGGATGAATACAAAGAGTAACTAACTATCATTCTAGCTAACTAACTAATTAACAAACTATTAAATAACTAATAACAATCTAACTAATCTTTTATTCAATTTGACATGGTCTCTAATACTAATTCTATTCATATCATTGCCTAACCCATCAAATAAACCTTGTCCTCGAGGTTCAAGTAATGCCCTCATTCCAATAATTAATTTCACCATGGCTAACCAATCAAGTATTCAAGTATCCAACGATTGGAACATTACCTATATAACAAATAAAAAATTAACCGAGCCTCATTGATTTGTACTATGAGCCAATCCTTAATGGCATACATTTGGGCCTTATTGAAACAAGTTTCCATCGCGAAAATCACATCTTAGATTTTCTTTCCTAACTAATTCTCAATCTTTTCTTTCATTTTCATGATGTTAGTGTCCATCAAGTTATCATCATGTGTTGCCAAAATAGCCATATTCTTTCTAGCACTTAGATGAAAATAATCTGAAGAAGACATTGGTAATACTGCACCACACTTTAAAGAAGTGCAATTGGCAAACAAACATTTGAGTAAAAGGTTATTGTCTTGCTTTTGTACCTTATTAATTGAAAAGACAATAATTGGCACATTCATAGGGTCCACACCATAGAGTGCTTCTTGTGGCAGCATCATATTAGCATCAAATGAGGGATCATTTATTTCTTCATGATGATGATCTTGCTTAATTTCTCTTTGCCTATTTTCAATTTCCTCAATAATCCTTTGTTATGGTTCATTCTTTGCTTCTACTTCGACTTATTGAGATGACAAAGAAGTAGTAGAGAGATAATCTTGAATTTCCTTAATACTAAAAGCACCCAAGATAATCTATTCCATTTCTTTTTGTTGTTGTAGTAGTGTATTTTCATGATTTTCAAAATCAAAAGTATCCAAATCAATACTTTGGATCATTTCCATCTCCTTGGAAATTTCTTCTTCAATTTTTGGGATCATTGGATCATGTGGATTTTGTTATTCCATTGCATATAGACAAAAAACTAATATATGGTGTTTATAGGATAGGCACTCCATGGATGTGAATTAGGAAAGCTTGAAGAATGGAAGTGTTGTGCAAAAATATATCTAAATCAATAAGCAAATATTTGAACAATTTTACTTGCAAGTGCACAAGGTCAATAGTAGCATAGTGTGCAAATGCGAGATCATCTCCACAGGGATTGGTGAATTTTGCTTTAGAATCAATTTCACAATATAAAATGATAGAAATAAATATTGAGTTTGAATTTGATAATGATAGAAACAGAGGGCTTTAATATCCACCATTAATCATATTTTCCCAATAAGTAATGTGCCAATGCTCTAACCATACTATGAATACCTAATGTTGCCAACCTAAGGGTATGGTGTATACTCCTTAATCTATTGATTTCCCTAAGCCATGAGTCAGGCATGGTGTATACTCTAACTCTTTTCTTTCTTACAGGATTTAACATGGTGTATACTAAGTTGTTCTTTAAGAGAGCATAAGTTCTGTGAAAATCGACAAACACAGAAGACCTAGGGTATGTTATATACTCCCAGTTTCCTATGTTGATTAACCCAAGAATCCAGTGTGGATTTCTTTTGTTATTATTGTCAGACCCAGGACTTGGTCATCCAAATTGATCTAACTAACTAATCCATACCACATGTATATGTTGATCAGGAAACATATATGAGGAATTCAATAAAACATGCATTAATCAATTAAAGCATCATAACACAGCGATTGCAAAGGAAACAATACTTATATATGGAAAAGCATAATTAGGGCTTCAATCAAGCCGTATTAGAAAGTTAGTTACACATAGTGGTGATATTAAACATCTTCATAATGTAAACTAAAGAGAAAAGAATAAACCCAAAAAATACTGTGGAGAAGAGTTATCAATTCAACTCCAAAGCTTAAAACTGAAAAGAAGATACTGTTTCTGTGTTTTACAAGTCTATTTATAGGGTCTTAAGACATCTGGAAACCCTAGCTAGAAAAACAGAACCCGAACCCTACTTTCCAAAATAGGTGCTGCCGTTTTACTACACGGGTGCGCTCAATCTCATGTTGGTGTGCTCGAGCGCAAGGTTGCGTTCGAGCCTTCTTATTGTGCGCACGAGTGCTGGTGCGCTCGATCGTACACTTCTGTGCTCGATCACACTGTGTGCACTTTCTAGCTCTTCCAGTTCTTGTTCTCCAAACCAAATAATGCTCCATTTTCTCTAAGAACCCATAAAAACGCAGAAAAAAATGAAGTAAAATAGAATAAAATATGTAAACTATGAGCTTAACAAATGTAAATTAAGGGGCTTAAATATGAATATTTAAGCACTTATCACACCTCCAAACTTACATATTGCTAGTCCCTTAGCAATACAAAACGAAAAACTAACTGAAAAACAATAACAAAGATAAATTCATCATTCATGATATCTTAAAATTTGGGTCAGACACAAAACAATGATATTTATTCATGAGCAGGCTTAAAATATAAACGCATCTTCACAATGAATAAGAATTTTAAAATCTAATCACTTACATGAGACTGTTTAAGGCATCACAAGTCTGACTTAGTTTGTGGTAACCTAGCACATAAAAGATGAGGCTTCTAAATAATTCCAATGTATAGTGTTTCGGTGTCTCAAACTTCACCGAATTTCCTATCAAAATGAACAATAATGGCATAGTTTTATTTCTTTCTTTTCTTTTATTATGAGATTTTTGCCGTGTTGAGTTCCCTTAAGCTTTCTAATTGACCCATGTAGCGAGTATTTAGCCAATGACTCCCAAACCAGTTGGTTTTAGGGCATTAGGTGTAAAGACACCCCTAAGGACTTACTAACTTGAATAAAAAAGGCTACGAAACTAACTGGTCTTAATGCTGCCAAGCAAAATTCCCAACTTTTGACGTGAACACTCACTGCTTACTGAGGCAAGAGGTCCAGTTACTCAGTGGAAACTTTATTTAATGATCATTGTGAGCAAAGTTCCCACCTTTTGACGTGAACACTCACTGCTTACTAAGGCAAGAGGTCTAGTTACTCAGTGGAAAGTTTATTTAATGATCATTAAGAGCATTTTATTTTCTCTTTTTTTTGTGCAAATTTTTTTTCTATTTTTCTATGCCAAAGTGTTCATCTAACAAGCCATCCGATTTCAGTTAAGCCGTGGAAACATACATATAAAAATTACATGTCATACCCCACACAATTAAGTGTTAATGTGCTCATGTCAGATTTAGATCAAACTTGAGAATTCTTAAATGCCTTAAAGTAAGTAATTAAACTTTTAAAACCTTATTATTAGACCATTTGTTCTAGATTTTTAGCTTACTGACGCAATCTTATCAAAATATTTGTTTAGATCAACCAAAATTTTCAAAACAATATGAACATGCCTTTATCTTAAAAAAACTGGGACAAAATGTGTGAATGTGCCTCCCATACCCTCAAACTTAATTTACAAATTGTCCCCAATGTGTGAATGATATGGAAAGATCTGACCTGGGAGATAGAGAACTAGCCGGCTGGCATGGCTCATAGCACACCCCCAAACTTGAACTGATGCACACACATTGTCCTTGAAAAAGAAAAAAACGAAAGTAATACCAAAAAATAAAAGATACTTAATAGTTATAAAGATAAATACTAACAAGAAATGTAAAAAATACTAAAAATAAAAGGATATACTGTGGGGTACCTCCCATGAGCCCTAAGTTTTACGTCTTCAGCCAGACGGTGCACCACTCTCACTGATGGTCTCCAGGTGGTGCAGATGATGAGGCACTAGGGGCGAGAGGTAGTCAATCAAGAATGGCCTGGCGCATCGCCTCTTACCTCGCAAAGCGTGCCTTCAAACCATCGATGCGCTGATGCACTAGTAATGTAGCCTCTCTATCCTCCCGTCGAATGTCAGAGAGCTCACATCGGAAAGAGGACATGTTCTCGAGAATGTGCTGGTACTCAGTGGGTCCCATGTCCGGATGGTCCTCCTCCTAAGTATGGCTCGCTGTGGGGTCCTCAGTCTCCATGGGATCATCAACCACCCTCTCAGCAGTAGGTGCATGTCCTCGGGGTCTTTTGGGCATGTGCTACTGGCTCAGAGTCCACTGGCTCTTTCCAAAGAATGGGTGGTCTCGAACTGGTCCATCAATTGAGGAGCCCCTAATCCCCTTTTTCTTGAAGATGTAGCTAAAGAGGAACGGGAATGGAAGCCCCTATGCATTAGCCGTGGTGACCTAGTGTGCATGGATGTGGTCCTAGAACTTATGTAGCTGGCTCCAAATGATAGCAGGGATGGAGTACTAGTGGCCTCTGTGGAATGCATATAATGTCTCTAAGAACTAGTCATGCCTCTGGGTCTTGTGCCCCAATGGGCACACATTTCACTGAAGAATGGAGTCCACGAGCAAGAGTCGTGGAGGCAACTTGGATCGGTTCTCTGCATTGTTGTGCTGATCGGCATACTGCCCAGTACACATGTCCTCAATGATGGTGGACAGAGAAAAAGACTCCGGCTGCTCCTCCATCTAGGTGTCCTCAGGAGGGGACTCATCACAACAATGAAGAGCAGCAACTATAGCTGTAGAGGTCACATCGATATACTTGTCCTGGACAGATGAGGAAAAGACCCCCAACCTGTTGCAGTCGAACGATAGGTTTTCGTAAAACTGAACCATGAATCAGGTGTAGGCAGTAGAGCAAACAGGCTTAAACAGCCTCTTCAAACCCTGGTGCTTGAATTCTTAGACCACCCATTGAGTGGCTTCAAAGTTTTTGAAATCCTCTTCAATGTTGAATGTGGTCTCGAATAAGATCTCCTGTTGTTCGAAACTAAGTCGGGAGGACTGTGTGCGGCTTCCCGAAGCATGGGATGTGGAGGCAACTTGTTTAGGCATGGTGGATAAGTTTCTGCAGATATTGCACTCAATCTCAGTGAAGTGCACTTGATCACACTTGGCCTATGCACTCGATCACAGTGTTCCCTATGCTCGATTGCACTAACTAAAGTGTGACTGAGGATTTTTATCTAGCAGTTTGGGGGTGACAATGAATTTTAGCTATAGGCAACACTCTAATAAGGCTCAACCTCCTGTAAAACCACTAGATACAACCTCAGAGCACAAGAGAGATAATATATATGAATTCAATTATTAAAAACAATAAGTAAGTCAAAGAACATCCAAAAATGAGGTGATATGAGAAATGAAGGGTAAAATGGGCATGAGGGAATACCTGGTGTGTAGATGGGTGTGAGCGGTGGCGTAGGGGGGTCTGGACAGTGGTGTAGTGGGTACTCACGTGAGTTGTGGTGTGAGAGTGGGTACAATTAGTAGTAATACTGTGAGTGCTGAGTACGGCGAGATAGTGAGTGCGAGTGAAGGGAGTGAAAGTGACAGTGAAGGAAAGAAAATGACCTAAATAAACATGTGACTTTCTGGCCCGAGTGCGCTCGATCGTACTTGTGCCCAAGTGTGTGCGTTAGTGTGGTATGCTCGTGTGCTCATATACCATTGAGTACATGGCGAGGTTGCACTCGAACACACTATAGAGTGCGCTCGATCGCAAGGACAGATTGTACTGAATGACAAACTGAACTATGGACAATAAGGAAAAGGTGAAAATAATAAAAATAAGAACAAAAGTAGAAATGTATCATACTCAGTGGCCTCAGTACCACTGACCTCAATAGAGGTGCTTGAGCTACATGTTTATCAAAGTCTAAACTGCTCAAGCGCTCTCTATAGTAGCTTCAGTGCTACTCTCTTGGAAGGGGGCACTTAAAGTCCACCTCATGTAGCTCAAGTGTCTCGGTTCTACTGCATATTGGACAAATTAAAGTGCCAAATCTTCATCTCTTGGTGGTAAGTTGATTTCAAGGTATGGCTTGACTCTGTGTCCATTTACCGTGAATGTATGATTATCGTTGGAACCATAGATCTCCAAAGCACCATGAGGAAAGACTTTGGTGACCACATAAGGACTAGACTATTAGGACTTGAGTTTGCTTGGGAACAGTCTTAATCTTGAGTTATAGAGCAACATCTTTTATCCCACATGAAACTTTTTCCTAACCAGTTGTTTATCATTATAGGCTTTTGTCCTTTCTTTGTAGAGCTTGGCTTTCTCATATGCATCATACCTTAATTCTTCCAGCTCATTTAAGTGCAGCTTCCTCTTCTCACCCGCTTGTTTCATGTCAAAATTGAACTGCTTTATGGCCCAATATGCTCGATGTTCTAACTCTACCGGTAGATGGCATGATTTCCCAACGACTAGTTAGTATGGACTCATGCCAATTGGTGTCTTGTAAGCAGTCCTATATGCCCATAGAGTATTATTCAGGCGCAAAGACCAATCCTTTCGATTAGAATTCACAATTCTTTCTAGGATGCCTTTGATCTCTTGGTTACTTATCTCCACTTGGCCACTGGTTTGAGGATCATACGGAGTGCCAACTTTATGGATGATATCATATTTTCTGATTAGTGCGGCAAAAGAGTGATGATGAAAGTGGCTGCCGCCATCACTGATGATTGCTCTTGGAGTCCCAAACCAGGTAAAGATGTTATCCTGTAGAAACTTCACAACCACTTTGTGATCATTAGTCTTTGAGGGAATAGCCTCGATCCATTTGGACACATAATCCACACCCATAAGAATGTATAAATAACCATAGGGGTTAGGAAATGGACCCATAAAATCAATACCCCATACATCAAAAAGTTCTACTGTATGAATATTTTGTAAGGGCATCTGATTTCGGGATGAGATGTTACCTGTCCACTGGCATCTATCACATGAGCTGCAAAATGAGAAGGCATCTTTAAACAAATTAGGCTAATAAAAACTGGATTGTAATACCTTAAGAGCTGTTCTCTTAGCCCCAAAATTTCCTCCGTAAACAAACTGATGGCAATGTTGCAATAAGCTCAAATGCTCCTCCTCTGAGACACACCTTCTGATGATTTGATCAGGAAAAAATTTGAATAGGTAGGGGTCACCCCAATGGTAGTGTCTAGACATAGATATCAACCGCTTCCTTTCTTGACTGGTCATACTTAGAGGAAAAGCCGTAGCAGTTATATAATTGACAATATCAGCATACCATGGAAGTGTTACCTCTAATGCGAACAATTATTCATCGGGGAAGTTCTCATTCAAAGGTAGCTCATTTTTGTCATTCTCATGAGGTAGCCTAGATAAGTGATCTGCAACCACATTCTCACTACCTTTCTTGTCTTCAAACTCTTACAATAGGAGTACCCATCTGATTAACCTAGGCCTTGCATCTTTCTTAGAAAACAAATATCTCAAAGCAGCATGATCAATAAATACTATAACCTTAGAGCCAATCAGGTATGATCTAAATTTCCCTAAAGCAAAAATAATAGCCAACAATTCCTTTTCAGTAGTAGAATAGTTTAGCTGAGCATCATTTAAAGTTCTAGAAGCATAGTAAATAGCATGAGGTATATTATTGACTCTTTGGCCTAAGGCAACTCCCAAGGGGAAATCACTGGCATCACACATCAACTCGAATGGAAGGCTCCAATCAGGTGCCATCATTATTTGTACGGAGGCGAGCATATTCTTCAATGTGTTGAAAGCTTTCATACAGTCATCAGTCCATTCAAACTTGGTATCTTTAGCTAACAATGCACAAAGAGGTCTAGAGGTCTTGGAGAAATCCTTGATGAATCGTCTGTAGAATCCAGCATGTCCAAGGAAACTTCTAACACCCTTGACTATTAGAGGAGGAGAAAACTTTGAAATGATGTCGATCTTAGCCTTGTCTGCCTCAATACCTTTGTTGGGAATGGAATGACCCAACATAATGCCTTGTTGAACCATAAAGTGACATTTTTCCCAATTTAGGACTAAGTTGCATTCTTTAGATCTCTTTAAGACATTTTCCAGAGATTGAGGCATTCATCAAAATTAGACCAAAAAACACTAAAATCATCCATAAATACCTCAATGAATTTCCCCACCATGTACAAAAAAATGCTCATCATACATCTTTGAAAGGTGGTTGGTGCATTGCATAAACCGAATGGAATCCTTCTGTAAGCAAATGTACCGAAAGGGCATATGAAGGTAGTCTTTTCTTGGTCCTCAGATGCTATGGAAATCTGGTTGTAACCACTATACCCATCCAAGAAGAAATAATAGCTATGGCCAGCTAATCTCTCTAACATCTGATCAATGAAGGGCAGCGGGAAATGATCTTTTCTGGTCACTTTGTTTAGCCTTCTGTAATCAATGCATACCCTCCAACTAGTGGTTATTCTTGTAGGTATAAGCTCCTCATCTTCATTCTTAACCACTTTGATCCCACTCTTTTTTAGAACAACTTGGACTGGACTTACCCATTTACTATCTGAGATAGGGTAGATAATGCAAACATCTAACAATTTTAATACTTCTGCCTTAACTACCTCTTTCATGTGTGGGTTGAGTCTTCGGTGAGCATCCCAGGTGGGTTTTGATTCATCCTCAAGGTAGATATGATGCATGCACTTGGCTGAACTTATCCCCTTGATGTCAGCAATGATCCATCCAGTAGCAGATCTATGCTCTCTAAGAACTCTCAACAGTTTCTCTTCTTCCCCAACACTTAAATTGGCAGCAACAATCACAGGTAATGTTCTATTTTCTCCCAAATAAGCATAGGTTAAATGCTCTGGCAACTGCTTCAATTCCAAGTTTGGTGTCTGGACAATAAAAGAGAGAATAGTAGTATTAGTAGGTACAAGAGATTCAAATGGAGGGGTATACTTACTTGGATGTTTTGGAGAGGCGTCAAGGAGGTGCATAGCTTTAATGATGTCATTAGTAACATCTTCAGGTTCTGCCTCAACATCCAATCTTCTGAAGCCATGGGTAAGGGTAGTCTTCAAAGGATCAATATGATGGACCAGAAAAGCTTGCTCAACAAAACTTTGCATCATACATACATTAAAGCATTCCATATCATCTTGAGGTAATTTTAATGTATCAAATATTTTGAACTCTATTTTCTCACCATTTACCTTTTTCACACAAATCTTTGTATCAACAGTTCTCATAAAGGGTCTTCTTAAGATGATGGGCAGAGGTAATGGCATAGGGCATTCTTCCATATCTAACACAATAAAATCAGTAGGTAAAATAAACTCACCTACCTTTACTAAGACATCCTCAAGAATAACTCTAGGTCTTTTGATGCTTCTGTTGCCAATTGCAAAGTGATGGAAATTGGTTGAAGCTCCCCCAAGCCTAGTGTTTCGAATACTGTGTATGGTAGCAAATTTACACCGGTTCCTAAATCCAGTAATGCATGCTCAAATAGCTGGTCACCTATCCTGTAGGGAATAGTAAAACTACCTGGATCTTTTAGCTTTGGTGGTAGCTTTCTTAACAATACCACACTTACCTCTTCAGTTAAAGCTATTGTCTCATGTTCCTGAAACTTCCTCTTATGTGTGCAACAATCTTTCAAAAATTTAGCATAAGCAGGTATTTGTTGAATTGCATCTAATAAAGGAATGTTTATTTCTACTTTCCGCAAAGTTTCAAAAATATCAAGCAGTTTATTTTCTTTCTTTTGCTTTACTAACCTTTGCAGGAAGGGTGGTGCATTCACCTTCTCCATTTCACTTACCTTTGATGCAGATGGTTTTTCTAGAGATGCTTGTGCAGACTCATTGGTTCCTATGACCTTACCATTTCTAAGAGTTGTAACAGCCTTCAGTTGCTGGTGCCCTCTAAGATTAAGTAGCATTTGAGCTGGAAGCTCACCTTGCTTTCTGCTGCTTAGTTCTTTAGCCAATTGCCCCATTTGTACCTCTAGTCTTTGAATGGCTTATTCATGTTTTGCAATGGTTTGTCTTAGGTCAGTCCAAAATTGCTTTTCATTTGCCATGAACTGATCTTGTGAAGTCATCAACTATTGTTGCTGAGTTGCCAATTGCCTCACAAGACTCTCTAGGTCACTTTTCTTTGATTCGGGAATTGAGTGAATTGCTGGTTGGGAGTTCTTTTGCTGCCATTGAAGGTTCAGTTCATCTGATTGTTGCTCCAAGAGAAGTTGGGGTGGTTTCGCCATCCAGGATTGTAGGTGTTTGCATATGGATTGTTCTTTGGCGGATAGTTGTTTGGTCCCACATAATTCGCTTGCTCTAGATCTACAGATGAATATAAAGGACAAGTCTTAGATTATGATCAAAATGAGAACATATAGTACATACCTAGAGTGGTGTAGCTGATGGACTAGGTGAGGCGTTCTGAGCAGTCATGGCTTTAACAAGCAGATCTAGCTTCCTCTCCATAGCACCTATCTGATTAGAGGATGCTCCATTTAGAGTCACCTCATACATACCTTTGCTCTTAACTCCTTGTCTACCTCTAGAGGAGAATTGCTGAGTGTGCTCACTTAATGTCTCAAGCAGCTCCATGGCTTCTTCACTGCTCTTTTCCATCAGTACACCTCCATAGCCTGAATCTACAATACTTTTATTAATATCACTCAAACCTTCATAGAAAGCTTGTACCAATTCATCTTGAGGTAGATTGTAATGTTGGCATTTGAGTTGTAGCTCATTGAAATGTCCCCATGCCTCAAAGAACAGGTCTCCATCCTTCTGTTGGAAAGATTGAATCTCTTTCCTCCTTTATCTTGTCTTTTGAGCTGGGAAAAACTTCCTTAGGAACTTACTGGCCAACTCTTCCCAAGTATGGATAGAAACTACAGGCAATGAATTATACCACAGTTTAGCATTATCTTTTAATGAAAAAGGGAAAAGAATTAACCTATTTTCCTCTTGGTCTAGGCCCTGGATACGCTGGAACTTGCAAAGATCAAAGAATTCCCGAAGGTGCAAGTGTGGGACCTCAGCAAGTGTACCCCTAAAATGAGTCAATGCATTGAGTATCTGTGGAGATATGTAATAATTGCCTTCCGCCTCTAGTTGATAAGCAATGAATGATGGCTGGTCGAGGTTCTGTGGGATGAAGGATTGCTTCATAGGTCTTTGCTCAGGTGGTTGTTGGTTTTCTAGCTAATTCACCATCGGCGCTTCTTCCTCGAGTTCTTCTTCTACCTCTTCAACGTTGTCTCTAAGCCTTTTCCAAATGGTTCGCTCAAGCTCTGTATCAAGTGGAAAGAAGGTTGGATTCCTGGATCAAAGCCCTTACAAGAATTAGCTGAAATGCTTCAGTGCAGCAGTTTCAGTACTGTTGCTTGGGTAGCTCTTGCCTTGAGTGCACTCGATCGCACAAGGCAGTGCTCTCGATTGTAATGCCACATATCGCTCTACTGCAGTACCTGAAACAGAACAGAAAACGAAAATAAATTAGGTTTGTGATGAAACATAATAAAATAGAACAGAAACAATAAAACTGAACGAAAAATAATCCTAAACAGAAATTTAACGCAATCCCCGGCAACGACGACAAAAACTTGTGCAAAAATATACCTAAGTTAGTAAGCAAATATTTGAACAGTTTTACTTGCAAGTGCACAAGGTCAACAGTAGCATAGTGTGCAAATGCGAGATCATCTCCACAGGGATTGGTGAATTTCGCTTTAGAATCAGTTTCACAATATAAAATGATAGAAATAAATATTGAGTTTAAATTTGATAATGATAGAAACATATGGCTTTGATATCCACCACTAAGCACAATCCACCACTAAGCACATTTTCCCAATAAGTAATGTGCCAATGCTCTAACCATACTATGAATACCTAAGGTTGTCAACCTAAGGGCATGGTGTATACTCCTTAAGCTATTGATTTCCCTAAACCATGAGTCAGACATGGAGTATACTCTAACTCTTTTCTTTCTTAAAGGATTTAGCATGGTCTATACTATGTTGTTCTTTAAGAGAGTATAAGTTCCATGAAAATCGACAAACACACAAGACCTATGGTATGTTATATACTCTCGGTTTCTTATGTTGATTAACCCAAGAATCCGATGTGGATTTCTTTTGTTACTATTGTCAGACCCAAGACTCGGTCATCTAAATTGATCTAACTAACTAATCCATACCACATGCATATGTTGATCAGGCAAACACATATGAGGAATTCAATAAAATAGGCATTAATCAATTAAAGCATCATAATACAGCGATTGCAAAGGCAACAATACTTATATATGGAAAAGCATAATTAGGGCTTCAGTCAAGCCCTATTAGTAAGTTAGTTACACATAGTGGTGATATTAAACATCGTTATAATGTAAACTAAAGAGAAAAGAATAAACCCGAAAAATACTGTGGAGAAGAGTTGTCAATTTGTCTCCAAAGCATAAAACTGAAAAGAAGATAACGTTTTTCTGTTTTACAAGTCTATTTATAGGGCCTTAAGACATTTGGAAACCCTAGCTAGAAAAATAGAACCCTAACCCTACTTTCCAAAATAGGTGTTTCCCTTTTACTGCACGGGTGCACTCGAGCCTTCTTTTTGTGTGCACGAGTGCTGGTGCGCTCGATCGCACACTTCTGTGTTCGATCGCACTGTGTGCAGTTTCCAGCTCTTCCAGTTCTTGTTCTCCAAACCAGATAATGCTCCATTTTCTCTAAGTACCTATAAAAACACAGAAAACACAAAAATGAAGTAAAATAGAATAAAATACGTAAACTAAGAGCTTAACAAATGTAAATTAAGGGGCTTAAATATGAATATTTAAGCACTTATCAGGAAGGAATTAAGGGAGGAAAATGAAAGCACCAAATGTTATGAACTAGAATTTGTATTGATGGTGATTCTTGGTGGTAATGAAGATGAAGAAGAATTTGATGGTGAACTGTAAGGAAGATGAATATAATTGGCACTAATTAATGGCTAGTGACCAAACCCCTAAGAAAGATAGCTAGAGAGAAAATAAAGAAATTACAAGCTAAAAGATTTCTTTATTCTTCATTGATTCTACAAATGGGTGTATAATGCCTTATATAGGCTATAGGGGATGAATACACAGAGTAATTAACTACCATTCTAACTAACTAACTAATTAAAAAACTACTAAACAACTACTAACAAATGAACCAATCTCTTATTCAATTTGATATGGTCTCTAATACTAATTCTATTCATATTAGTTTTCTATATTGAACTCTTTCAAGTGGTATCAGATCAATCCTTATGATTTATGTAGGATATGGTAATTTATTGTTATGGCTGTAAAAAATTTGATCGTAGAATTCTAAAGATTGAAAATTGATAATCTAAAAGTTAGATTAGGTTTTATGAAACCATAAGTCAAGAAAATTCAAGAATGTGTTATTGAATTGATTATCATCATATAACGATGATAAAATTATTTTGGATTATTTTTTTACACATATTAAATCAATAGAGATGATTCCAAAAAATTTAATGATGAAAATATGATTTTGTATCAAAGAAAATTTGTTTTCGATTGAAAAATCATGAAAATCGTGTAAAAAAACTTGAAGCAAAACAAATTTTCTAGTCCAATTTCAAAAAGACATAATTTACTCATTTTAAATCAAATTTCGGATTTACAATTGTTGGAAAGATATGGAAGTCTAGTTTAATATGCCACCAACTATGCTTCAAAATTTAAAGTATTTTTTTTATGATATGATTAAAAATCAAACAATATTCAAATCAACTAAAACAATTTTCTTCTTCTTCAAAAATTCATTGTTTTACTCATTTTTTGAGATTCCAAATTTGTTTTGGTCCGGAATTAAAAATCAAAATTTTATTATATTAAATAAATGTTTTTTATTATCAAAAATTATAATTTGGTTAATTAAGAATCATTCTTAATTTTAAATTAAATTTTAAATAAATTGAAGTTTGATTGAGAATGAAACTCCAAAATCTTTATTGCATTAGAATTATGAATTCTAGTGAATAAGAAATTAAAATCCTATTTGGAATAGGATTAGAAAAATACTAAAAACTTAATTTGATTAGGATAAACAATCTTAAAATTAAAACCATAACTAGAATAAATTATAATTAAATTTTTTATATGCAATGTGACTGTATGCATATTTAAGGATGGGTGATTATGGACTTAAGACCAAATAATTAAGCTATGTGATTGAATGTATGGTTGTAATTTTATGGGTTGTAATATTTATTCTCTATTTTTGGGGTATGTAATTATAAATGAGGTTTGCATATCTAGCCTTTATTTTATCTCTAGTTAAAATTCTATCTCCCTCTTATTGTAAATCCCATTGATTTTGAATCAAGGCTTCTTATTAATTATGTAATTTTATTACTTAGAATAGTTTGATAGGAGTAGACAGAAATTATTCATGTAAAGTTGGAGGATCATATGGTGTTCAAGTAAGCAATGGAGTTTCGTTTGAAGATTAAAAGGTCCATTATATGGGAATTAGTGAAAATATTATAGAACCCTAAATTAAGACCAATGGTTCACTTAGTGGCTCAAGTGAATCTTGCTGAAAAGTCCATAATAATCTAAAGTCATATTTTATTTAATATTATATGATGTATGATATGTATGTGATGTATGTTTAAACTAAATGAGGAGACTAAAGACCAATTAAACTCCCTTATGAAAGTGGTTGCTATTAAGTTGTATTGAAGAGACATTATGAATGTCTTATCGTGGCTTTCCACCATTATAGGGATATACAGGATCTACCATTCTAAGTAAGTTTTGCCACAAACATGCCAGAGTTATATTATGGGAGATTCATGATGCCTTATTAAATATATGATATAACAAGGTAGTAAACTAGTGGGTCCAAGAAACTATCATGTGAGGGCTCATTGGTTCAATCACCTACACTTGTGAAAATGGTGGATCTGACTTAACTAAAATATGTTGTCCAAGAAACTACCATGTGAGGACGATATATTTTAGAGGCCAAAGGAATGATTGGGAATTACAAGAGATATAATTGATAAGTGTCATTTACCTATTAAAGGTTTATTATAGCTAAGAAACTATTATGTGAGGCTATTTTTAATGAGTAATGGGATCCCAATCCCCATTAGGAGTCTGTTGGGAACTGTTTACTATGAAAATTGAAAGGGGTCACTTTTGGGAGTAAGTAAGTAACTCCTAAGAATTCTTACTGGAACTGTCTTAATTTTCTTTTTTTATTCCTCACTTCAGATTATAGTATTTATACTACTTACAATACAAATAAACAGAACGAAACTTACAACTCAAGTATAAATGGCCTTACTCTAATATATTCTGACTAACTAATTACCTTTGTAACTAGGTAGTAACTGTTTTAACTGTCTCTAACTGTGCTCCTTCCTTTACTTGAGTTTCTTCTGACTTCAATACCAATATGGCTTCTTTCTGATCTTGTTGCTTCTTCTTAGTCCCGGACCAGTATGCATACTCTTATCAGTGTGCACATTCTGACTAGTGTGCCCACTGCTTGTTTGAACTACTGCTGGAATAGTGTGCACATCAGTGCTCCTATGCACACTACTTCTTTATGTTGAACCCTTAGTGTGCACTCCCTGATATTAAGCTGTAACATACTTCTGCCCATCAAAATGAACCTTATCCTCAAGGTTCAGGTTAGGGTAAGCCTGTTGTAATTCTTGAACATTCTCCCAGGATATGTCTTCTAGAAGTAGGCCTTGCCACTGTACCAAGACTTGATCAATGATATGGCCCTTAAGTATCAATTGTCTTTGTGCCAATATAGGAAGTATTGTTTAAAGGATGAATGTTGGGACACGTCCTAACAAGTTAACCTCCCTATTGGGTGTGCATCATGCACAACGTTACACTATTGAATGATAGTAAATGATTGAACATTGCTTTGGCATGATACTTGACTCCATCCTTATAGTGATTGATTGAACCTTATTGAAGTGTTCACCAGGTGCCTACTAGATCAATTGAGATCTTTGTTTGATCAACTTAGGCCTTGAAGGATTGGTTTATACCAAAGTGTGGTGGGATGAAATTGATTTGTATGGACAATATCCTTTTAAGTTTAGTTAGTAATGCACTACATATGATTGGTTAGAGTAGTTGGTTGTAACAAATGGTATGGGATGGTGGATTAGTTGCATCCACTCAACCTATTAGTGTACCATGTGTTCTTGATATGATGCATACATGAACATCACTACATTCATATTTCATTCAAACATGCACGTATAATTGTACACTTACACATATCCACTATAGATCCTTATTGGGTGTAGTTGTTTGGCTAACCCATTATTTGAATGGTCTATCCTTTTAGATCATGAAGAGATTATTCTTTCAAAGAGGCTGGGATAGTGGATTAGCTAAGCGGATTTAGACTTGTATAATGGTAAATAGATGAGTGTATTGTTTTATTTGTAATTAGAGTGGAGAGTGGATTGGTTTATCATGTGCATAAGATTATTATTTTATAGAATTGATCAATTACTGAGGTTTAATGTGATGTACTTTTGTAAACAATTTTGATGTGATGTTTTCACATATTAATGACTTTTACTTTACTTTGATTACTGTTTGAGGTACTTATACTTAAAATAAGTATGAAATGTCCCACCTTGAGATGTTTCAAGTCGTCACAGATGGTATCATAGCTTAAGCTTTAAAAGGCTTTAGATTCTATTAGGGCTTAAGTTTTCATTAGATCTTAAGTTCATTAGCTAGGATAAGGTCTTTAGCTGTTGTGTTAGAGTTATAGTTTGATCTTATGGAAGTTGTAAAATTGAGCTAGTGTCTAACTGGTTTTCGCTATAGACTAGAATGGTGAACCGAAAGAATAATGATATTGGATGATTGATTGTTGAAAGAATTGAACGTTTGTGACATCAATGATTGAGTTATTAAATTGAGATAAACTAGTTTTTTTGATTTATTGGGATTGGATCTTAAGGAAGTGGTGGAGATTGATTTATATTATCTGAACAAGAGCTTCGTATCATTTCAGATGAGTAGTCATTATTTGGTTAAAGGACCAACCTTTAACAGATGAATGTTCACCCACTAGGTAAGGGATCGACCTTTAACAGTTGAGTAGATTTGAACTGGGCAAAGGACAAACCTTTGATAGCTGAATGACTTCCTACTAGGCAAAGGTTTAACCTTTGACAGTTGAGTTTCTATCTGGATTAGTGCTTGAAGTCGTTTAAGATGAATGGACATTATCTAGTTGTAGGACCAACTTTCAAAAGTTTAATGTATTTCGACTGGGCAAAGAGCCAATCTTTGATAGTTGAGTGTAACCAATCTTACACCTTGGCTTTCGATTTATAATTTATGTCTATTGATTTGGGTTGGTTAGTATACGTGATTGATCAACTTGTTAATAATGTGTTGCATATGATTGTTTATACTCATTAAAACTTGGGAGTGCAACTTATAAAATGAGATTTTACTTATTTTAATAGAAAATATTGATTTTTTGAGTTAAGTAAATTTGTGGGATCTCATGATTTGACAAATAATTGATAAGGGTAGAGAGAGGATAGGAGTAAATCTTTTGTGTCCTTGGAAAAAAATTAGGACAATAAATGTAAGAGATGTAGTATAAATTAAAGTAAGGGTATAAGGAGCTATAATGATGATGATTGAAAGGATTAAATATTAGTGGTACCAATGAAAGAGTTATTAGATGGAGTTAAACTAGATCTTTTAATTTATTGGGATTAGATGATTATTATATGAGATTTATTAGTTATGAGGATAATTATCATACAAAGTGTACATGAAGGAGACATGATAAATTTATTTGAAAAGGAATGTTTGTGGTAAGACATATTATCAACATAAAATTATTGGGTGCGAGAATCATTCTTCTTAAAGGAAGTAACTTGGGGTATGATAAATATATTATATTAAATAAGATGACTTCATGACTAATGTTAGATTGTATGAGACTTAAGATTCAGTGCATGTTTAGCCTGAACTTGAGGTGGTTTTAAGAACTAGATTTAATCACAAAACTTTCTTCCATCCTTAATTGACAAGTAGTCAAAGAGTATTATTAGAGATTAGAGGATGAAATGAGAGATAAATATCCACACCTTTTATAGTGGTTAGGTGTAAATTTAGGGACTAAATTCTTTTAAGGGAGAAGGCTACGAGACTCGAGAACTTTCATGCACACGTGAGCATATAATATAAATATTATGAGAATTACTAGCAGAAGTAGGGTGCTTAGGGCTTGTTTGAATTTTAATTGATAAATAACGAACAATGACTTGTTTAGATTTGGTGATGAATACGAATAAGCAAATTACCATATTTTAGTGTGAAAATTGACTCCTACTTATAGAATTCCATGTAGATTATGAATTTCTAGTTAGAATCACGTTTTGGAATCAGTAAGATTAAATTCTATCTTTGGCCTTTGAATTAGGCTTAAGTGATTATGGGCCAAATTGGCTTGCCTCGTTAAGGGCTGGATTATGTATTGCTTGATATGTGTCAAGAATGACTAAGATTTACAACTCATTAGAGAGCTGATTAAATAGGCCCCACGGTCATATTTAGATATATCTTCAAATTAATCAAAAAATAAAGCAAAATGATAAGAAAAGAAAATAAAACAAATGAGATAGAGAGGGAGAATGTGATAGGTTTGAGTCTTGAAGATTTTGATCGAAAAATTCTAGAAAATTAAGTTTAAAGAAGTTCTTTTACAAATATTGCTTGGTTCTTGGTGTTCAACCATTTATATAGTTCAGTTTTAAGGAATTCTAAAATTTTGTGTTAAGGTAAGGGTTCTACCGTGCATCATATTTCTTTAATGAATGAATTATATGTTGAATTCATGCAAATAATACTTGCAATCATGCCTTATTATAGTTAGAAATCTCATAGGTCAAAACTAGATTGAATATATATAGGTTCTATTATAGGTGTGTATATTGTTCTTTTGTTATGAAATGAACTTGGTATTTTATTATGTTATAGTTATACATGTCTATAGATTTTATACCAAAATTCAGTTCAATTAGATGTTTAGAAGTCAGTTTATCACTAGATGATTACGCCCAAAGCATAATGCGGTTATTGTAGTATAGTTTTGCGGTGTCGATTCCATAGGGAAACAAGTTAAGTACAACAGAAGGTTTAAACCTCAACACAAACGATAAAAGATTAAAAAAATCTGAGTTGTTTGAGAAAAAGGGTAATTGTGTAAATAAGTTTAAAATAAAAATGACAAGGTTCCGGAAATCCTCCCTAGGTTCGTTGCTCTAATCCTAACTTGATTCAGTTGTTTTTATCTCGATTGCAAGTTTCACATCCCAAACAGGCAATCGAAAAATATTCAATTAAAGCGCATTTATTAATCCTAATGTAATTGTTATGAAATCTTCTTTACTTTCAAGCACACATGACCTAACTTATAAATTATCAAGAGACGACGATATATCTAAACGACGATACCGCAGCAATGGACAAATCTATAAAAGAGATCTACCGGACTCAATCACACCCAAACAGGTACACATAAGAAAATCCTGACTGAACTTATATGGAAAAGAAGCATGCAACCACCGGAGTTATAATAAATCTACTAATTAAATTAAGAATAAAACATAAAAATATTTAACGAAAATAATTCCAACTACAACTGAATCAAATAAAGGAAAAATAAGAACAACTACACCTAGGGATTCATCCCTTCGCCTTGCTTGGAGACTAGCCGACCATGAGACTCATGTGTCCTCGAGTTACCTTCGGCCTCCTGACGATCATCTCTCCCGACCTTCAAACTTTAAACTTTGGGTTCCTCCTAAAGGGCCTCTGGATTGCTCCTAAAGGCCCTCTGGATTCATCCCCGATTAATTCTTCAAAGCTAAAGTGGAGTAGGCCTTATATAGGCAAATACCAAGAGTGCAATGTGTTTCCCATCCGATGTGGGATGTGGGATATAGAAATGTGTTTTCCAACCAATGTGAGATGTGGGATTTAAGCCCAAAATCACCCTGAAATCCCGCACAGCCCGCACAGCCTGACCTTTGTCTACTTAAACTGCCATAACTTTCTCTAGAAAAATCTTTTTGATGAACCGTAAAATTCTCTAGAAAATAGACTTCTGGATCTTTCTAAGCATATATGGCTCATCTGCTGGTTCTTCTTGTATCAATACAGTTTAATTTTTAAAGATGATTGATATGTACGGAAAATTCTGGCAATTTAGTGAAACTCCTTTCCAGTGCGGGCAGCAGCTGTTGCTCTTTTAAGCCCTCCATCTTGTCCTTCCGGAAGCATTCCTTCACTCTAGTATGCCTCGAGTCTTTGTGCTTCAAGCAATGATAACTTTTCCTCCTCTTTTGAGCTTAAAGTACCTAAAAATGCACCGAAATAGATCAATGATCCAAGAATGATACTTTAGAGTTGTTAACGTATAAAAGTGCAATTAAAACCTAGATCAACCCTAAAGTGATAATAGTTAAGTACTATTAAGATGCATTTTATGACTCTTATCACTAGACTTAATACTAATGCATTATGGGAATCTTAAATTAGGTGGAATCCATAGTTCAACTTAAGGTATTGCATCTCGATCATTTTACGGCCAAATTAGATGATTCTTGAGTCTAACTTGAGGTTGTAGAAGTCTAGTTTTCATACTATTTTTAATCACCCATAAATAATTTGTAATTATTGAGATAACTGCACTTTAGTTGACAATCTTCAAGCACAACAAATTTATTTCGCTAGTTTTTGCTGATGAATGTGCATTTGTGTGAATGAAGGGGAGTTATTAGCACTAAATGAAGAAGTATTGATTAAGGGATGCATGATAGGACACACTCTAATAGGTTAACCTCCCTATTGGGTGTTTGTCGTCCACAATGTTACACTTTTGAATGTTAGTGAATGATTAAACATTGTTTGGGCATGATACTTGAATTTGTTCTTATAATGATTGATTGAATGCTATTAGAGTGCTCACGAGGTCTCAACTAGATCAATTATTATCTTTGTTTGATTAGTATAGGCCTTGAATGATTGGTTTGGACCAAAGTGAGGTGGGATTGAACTGATTGGTATGGAGGGTATCTTTTCAGGTTTAGTTAGTAATGCATTACATATGATTGGTTAGAGTAGTTGGTTGTAACCACTGGTATGGGATGGTGGATTACTTACATCTACTCAACCTCTTAGTGTACTATGTGTTCTTTGATATGTTGCACACATGAACATCACTACATTCATATCTCATTTATACATGCATGTATAATTGTACACTTTCACATATTCATTGTAGATCCCTATTGAGCATAATTGTTTGGCTGACCCATTCTTTGAATGGTCTATCCTTTTAGATCATGAAGAAATTGTTCATTTAAGGAAGCTGGCATATCAAATTAGCTATGTAATGACCCATCTCGAGGGGACCCTACTCGGAATGACTCCATTACCTTTCAACACTGATCATCTTGACTCAAGATGCAACCATGCAAAGACTTATCAACAAGCAAACATTTATTCAAACATTAAATATTTCATAATCATCTTTACATGTCCAGACAATTTACAATACAAGGAAATCAAGATCTTAACAACTTACAAGTGAAACTAATAAAAAGAATACTTTCTCCACTAAACTTTACTAATACACATTTTTATGAATCATGACATAAACAATTTTCTAGACTCTCAAAAGATTTAAAAGAAAGAAGATGTCATGGATGAGTACTTGCTAATGACTTTTTTCAACCTTAAATTCAAATCTTCTAGTACTTTTCCTTTAAAGTTAGTAAAAAAGGAAGGGGTGAGCTAAAAGCTTAGTGAGTAAACTTCTTACAAGAAGTACTCATCTTAGGAAAAAGCTTCTTAAATTTTAAACCTTATCATATAAGTCATTTCGTAAATATAGATATAACACAATTTGTATCTATTAAATTTCATTATAGTCCATTCTTTATTAAATTAAAGAGAAACTTAAATAAGTATGAATATATACATTTTCTCGTATTTTTAAATAATCACATCAAACATAATTTTACCTTACCTTTCACATCATTTGGGTAAACTATTCATTTATAACATTCATCTCGATATTTTCCCACATCATATGCTACAAAAAATCCATATGTCCTTCATTAAATCAATCAAATCTTATGCCCTTCATGGGCCAATCATCATATATCCCCCTCATGAGCCAAATCGTCAAATATACCAACCATCCATGAAATGAATGCAATGAAATGCAATGCGATACATGTTCAATTATTTATTTAATTTCATCTCATTTTCAATTCATTTCATTTTCCCCTCATTGGGCTAGTCATAAAACAACGGAGATGTCTCTCCACATACTAGCATGTTCTTAACATCATCATCATCATCATTATATAAACAACTATTTCATTTCTCGGCCTCACCCAACACTTCCCCTCATTAGACTGGATCATGCAAATGCTTTATGCAATAAGAATTCAAATCATGATCCAACAATTTCTAAATTAAGCATCCATCAGCCAGTCTCATCATAAATTCAAAACACTCCATTAATTGATTTTTAATACATTCAAAACACATCACACGATCTCAAATATATACTACAATAATTTATTTCTATCCTCACTACTCGTATAATCATATATATATAACAGTCAAACTCATATATAATGAACGAAAAAGACATTTCAGAAGTAGTTGGTGCTGCTAGTTTAGATGGTGCAGCTAGTGCTAGAGTTAGGAAGGCAAAGAGTTAGTTTACAACGTTGAAGTCTGAAAGCAGAAGCCTATAGGAAGGATATTAACGACTAGTTTTGAAGGCCAAGAAGATAGGAAAACCAACTTCCCTCATCAAGTCAAGCTGAAAAATGTGATAGATGTGCATACTCACGCGATCTGGCTTTTCAGCACGGGGGAAAGCTTAAGAAGAGAGTAGTCCCTTTACTATTAAATTAAGGTTTCTAGAATTGATTTTGATCGACCACAAACACACTGTTTTTTAGCATTTAATATACACTACATACTTTACTCATTTTCAATAGTATAATATTATTAGTACAGTCATTATCTTCATAGAGTATTTAACTTTTAAAACTTTGCAATTTAATTTAACAATTACTAGGAGTCAGGTGAAAACTCACCTCGCTATTCGATCCAACTACTTCCTTTGTCACTTAATGATTTTTTCACTAGTACCTAAGAACGAATAACACTTAATCCCATTACTTTAAATCATTTAAAAGAATACCTATTAATCCCAAGGTGTTTTACACATTTCAATTATTAAGAGCTCCCATTCGCTTGAAATCAAAAATCAAAGAAATCGAGGCCTTAAGCCTTTTTTCATATCATTTACTTTGAATCTCAAAATATATTTAATTTTCATGAATACAAACACTTTTAAAGATGTTTTTAATAATAATTCAAATTTATATAAATATTAAAATCATTTTGGAAAGGTTTCATAATCAAAAACTAAAGAAGAAACTCAAATTTTCAAAAATCAACATTATCCAGTCGACTAGAAAACCTCAAGAAGCTACTGCCACTTAATCTAGTGCCTAGTTGACTAGGTCTTTCAAAAGCAGCCCAGAAACTCTGTCTAGTCGACTGGGTACCTGACCCAATCTTCTCCAAACTCTATCTTGAAAATAACAATTTTTTTCCAAAAACTTAACTTTTTCTCCATTTTAAAAGATCCTTTCAATTTTTCAAAGTATAAGCTTCTAAGGGTTTACAGCCAAAAAATTTACATCTCCCAAGAGAAAAATTGAACCAAAAACTCTTAAATTAACTAACTTCGCAGAAAACCCATTTTTTTTCAAACAAATCCTTTTCTTCAAACTTTTTCTTAAGAAAATTCTTTGAATCCAAACTTCATGTTCACAAATCTTTAGCTTAATAAACATACTTGAGTTAGAAAGAAAGAAAGACAAACTTTTACTTTGATCTTTGCAAGAAAACTCTCATCTTTTTCTTTTTTTTACTTTCTTTCTTCCTTTCTTTCATATTTTCTTATTTTTCTCTCTTTTTCTCTCCTCTCTCTATGGTTGTTCTAGAGAGTTCTACCGTAAGTGCTAGTCTCTCTCTCCCCTTTCATTCTACTTATAGTTAAAACTTTAGCCTTTTTATCACACTAGCCCTTCCACTTTTCATTTATTTTAAAATCTACCCCAAACTCTTTAAAACTAAAAAAATTTCACCCAAATCGTGTTTGTATTATTTGAGTCTTATTCAATTACTTACTTCCAAAGTTCACAAGTCACAATACAAATAATTTAAAACTCAAATCTGAACACATACACTTTTTAAGTGTCGAAGGACAAACCTCGGAACTAAAATTTTCCAAATTAAGGTAGCGGGTTCTACAATTCTCCCCCACTAACCACTATAACGACCCGACCTCCCACTTGCATAATATTGTCCGCTTTGGCACCCCGTGCCTCACGGCTTTAAAACGTGTTATGCAGCTGTGAGGCATGGGGTGCCAAAGTGGACAATATTATACAAGTGAGAGGTCGAGTCGTTATAGTGGTATCAAAGCTGACTCTCGAAAGCTTGGTCAGAGGGTTTGCCTGGCGGGTTGCCTGGTGTGGGACCACACAGCGAGGACACTGTGCCCCGAGGGGGGGAGACTGTGATATCTTGGTATCACACATCAGCTAGAGAGGATGTTGCTGGGCTATTTATAAGTGATAGCCACCTCAACTTGCATAATGCGTCTTAAATCCGTGAGGCACGGGGTGCCAAAGCGGATAATATTGTGTAAGTGGGTTAGGTCGGGAGACTGCTGCACCACTCTGACATAACACGTTTTAAAGCCGTGAGGCACAGGGTGCCAAAGCAGATAATATTATGCCAAGTTGGAGGTCGGGTCGTTATAGTGGTATTTCGTCCTTGAAATTTCCTTGATCGAGGTTCACAAAAGAAATTTGGATTATCATCCTCCTAGTTTGTCTCATATTCTCAATTATACTTTTCAAATTCTTCAGTTCTATAAGAATGAAGATTACAAGATTTCGATCTCACCATCAACGTTAACTTTCTGTCTATCGAGATCAACCAACTATTTAATACAAGTGTGATCAAATTTACTACTCTAATAGACTCCGTTCTAACTTACTAGAAACTCTTTTTGTTTAATAAGTAGTGTTCATCCTTCTATAAACTATTCACCTTTATAATTCGCCCTTCCTCTTTCATCTAACCTTCAAATCACCTAACTAGTCCCTCAAATCACATATTCTTAATCAAAAGCATTACTCAAGATCATTCCCTTCTTACATCTTTCTTTTTGCTCTTGTGATTTAAAGGATAGAATCTTTATCATCCCACATCTCTTTTTGCATCCTTTAACTTCTATCTCAACATCAAATTCTTGTACTCATTTCAACTTAGTTCTTGCTCAACTCCTTAGTTCATTTACTTCACAATTCCAAGTTCACCCACGAGACAAAATAATCAATACAGTTTGATTTCTCAAACCTTCACAAACTTTTAGAATTTATCAAATAAAAGCTCAATTAGTAATTTACTTTCATTCCTCAACACCTTTCTTAACTCTAATCTAACTTTCTCACTTATTGTTTCTAATTAAATCTTAACTTATCAACTGTCAATTGGAACATGCTTACAAATAAAATTTTATATAACTTACCGAAGCAGCAATAGTTAAGAACTTTACTCATCATTACAACTCCAAATTGACTAATCTCTTTTTAGTAACAATATTACATTGCAATCCGATTCATAGTATCATGTGAACATTTGACGAACCAATTATTTCCATTTAGAGCTAACAAACTCCATTTACAATTCTCCACTCTAACTTTGTCACTTAGTTATCTTCACTAATAATTTATTTAGTTTGTCCTTGATTTTTACTTACACTTCTCAATGATTTTCATCCATTTAAACTTTTTGTTGGAAAACCACCCTCAAGATGCCCAGGAGGTGATCTTCCAAACACCAAAGTCTAGACTGACTTATATAAAGAAAAGAGACAGCAACCAATCAAAGCAAGAAAGAAAAGAACACAAGAAATTTGTTGACGAGGTTTGGTAATATGCCTACGTCCCCGTGAGCTCCTTAGAGCTCTCTGCACTATCTTATCAATGGAGTTATTTACAATCAGCAACACCCTTCCAAGAACTCACAGGTTCTTGAAGAACAAAAGAAGAAGAAGTAGAAGAAAGTGATAAGAACTAACCCTGGAATTTTCCCAAGAAAATTCACCTTACAAGCCCTTGAATCCCCTTTCTATTCTACTCTCTCTTTCTAAACAACCAGCCTTTACAATGAGTCTCTCTTGTTTTGTGTCTTTGCACTCCTACAATTGATCTCACTTTCAATCTCAAGTTTTTCACCAGTTATTTCTCTTTGAAGCTAGGTGACCCTTTATATATAGTGCACCAACTTCTTGACCACTCTTGAGAGTCAATCTCAACCCTTAGATCTTGAGGACCAATTAACCATAGCCCTCAATCAATTCTTAGTGATATTGTGCATTTTGAACATGCCTCACGCACTTAACAAAAGGCTAAACCAATTGGACCATGTGTACCTTCAAGCCGCGGCCTAGAACAGGGCATGTCGCGGCTTGGAGTGTGCTGAAACTTCACCATGTTGCATCCATTATGGGCGTCGCGGCCTGGGGGAGGCTGAGCCGTGGTGCACACCTCCTCTAGGTCTTCTCCTTTGCTGGGCGCCGCACCTTGGAAGAGCTAGGCTGAGCCATGGCACACACTGCTATGCACTTGTTGCTGATTTTTCCTTGTTTAAACCTTAGACAAACACCAACACTTTTCCTTTGATATCGATCGCACTTCAAATTTATTATTCTCTTAGTATCTTTCCAATCCTTTACCTAACTTCAAAGTTCGTATCTTCTATTCTTTCCCCACATTATAAATACCACACTTAATGTTCAATCCATATTTCTCTTACTTAGAAAATTCTAAAGGATGCACATTAAATAATTATCTATCCCACTATCTCCTAGATTTTCTTCGTAAAAGTTTTCAACTAGATAGAAATCAAAAACTAATCCGTCAATTCTAATATCAAATTTAATCAACCCTCAATTACTTGTCTTGTCATCCTGTTTGTTAATCTTATCTAGTTACTCTATCATTCCTTAATTATTAACAACTAAACCTATCATATTGCATCTGGAAATTATTCTCTTATCTCAACTCAATTATCTTACTCTTATTACAACAACTTTGTGGTAGTTCAAATCCCTTATTTCTTACTCAACTCTTTTTGTTAACTCCATGAGCTATAATATCTTCATTTCCATATTCGAACTCCATCTTTCTAACAAACCTTTTATACATTCAAATTACTCTCTTTACTTAACTACACTTTCAACTCCTTCTCTTTTCTCATTTCCTCTTTCGGCCCATTTGGGAAATCAAAACTTCTAGAAGACCATTGAACATCTCATCTATCAACACGTTGTATGTTGGAATCCATAAATTTTCTTTAACTTACTATCACTAATAGTCCTTGAATAAGTACTTCACAATCACATCATACAATCTCTACCCTTCCTCCAAAGTACATCTTAAGTTTTTCATGATTTATATTTTTCCTTCATCTTTGTAGTAAACATCTATTTTAACTTCTTAAAACTTCCTGGTAAATCCTTGATTTGTTTAAGATCTTCCCTTCACTTTATAGTATACTTCAGTACGGTTTCAAAACTTTTAGGGACCCTTATTCTTTCTACTATCTCTTTCACTAACAAATTCTCTCAAATCTATTTTTTCCTTGTGTACTCCTAACTCCCTTGCTTCTTAAATTACTAACCTTTCTCTTATGGTCTCTCCCTTTCTCTTATGGTCTCTACAAACTTCTACACTAACTATTTCTTAGGCCAACAATACATAGCAATCATACAATCGTCATTCACAAGTACCTTAGCACAAACAATCAAAAAAAAAATTATCAAAAGAAAAGTTCATACATATCTCAATTCAATTTATACCTTCGAGGACACAACCTTATCACTAACTCCAATTCTTTTAACTAACAACTCAATAATAATTTCCCATGGTTGTAAAACCAAGTTAAGATTTTCAAGTGATTAAACCTCTTTAAAAGGTCTTTTCTCATCTTTAACATTTCAGCATTCACACCATCCAATACCACATAGTAGCATCTTTACAAACATATGAAAGATATAACAATCAAAGTGTTTATATCAAATCAAAGCATTCACATTCAACATTCTCATCAAGGTAGCCATCAATAAATTTCCCAAACACCATAAGTTATTCTAAACAACAACAAGTTCACAAAACATCTAAACACAAGTTAACTCAGTTTTAGTCTCAAGACATCTTGCGCCCACTTAAACTATTGCTGGTTTTATTTCCTAAACGGCATCCTATCTAACTCTACAAAACTGAATTTCTATAACCATCCCATGCAACTAAATCTACAGGACATTAAATCTAAAGCTCTGATACAAAAACTATAACGACCCATCCCGAGTGGGCCCTACTTGGAACGACTCCATTACCTTTTAGCACTGAGCACCTTGACTCGAGTTGCAACATGCAAAGACTTATCAGCATACAAAAATTTATTCAAACATTACAATTTCATAATCATCTTTAAATGTCCAAAAAATTTATAATACAAGGAAATCAACATCTTAACTACTTACAAGAGACACCAATAAAAAGAATACTTTCTCCACTACACTTTACTTATACACCTTTTTATGAATCATGACATAAATAATTTTCCAGACTCTAAAAAGATTTAAAAAAGAGAAGATGTCATGGAAGAGTACTTGCTAATGACTCTTTTCAACCTTGAATTCAAATCTTCTGGTACTTTTCCTTAAAAGTTAGTAAAAAGGAAGGGGTGAGCTAAAAGCATAGTGAGTAAACTTCTTACAAGAAGTACTCATCTTGGGAAATAGCTTCTTAAATTTTAAACCTTATCATATAAAGCATTTCATAAATATTAATATAATACAATTTGAATCTATTAAATTTCATTATAGTCCATTCTTTCTTAAATAAAAAAAAAACTTAAATAAGTATGAATATATAAATTTTATGATACTTTCATTTCTATCTTTCATAGAAAATAACAACCATTACAAGGGATTTCATGTATTTTTAAATAATCACATCACACATAATTTTACTTTACATTTCACATCATTTGGGTAAACTATTCATTTATAACATTCATCACAATATTTTCCCACATCATACACTACAAAAAATCCATGTGTCCTTCATTAAATCAATCACATCTTATGCCCTTCATGGGCCAATCATCATATATCCCCCTCATGGGCCAAATCATAAAATACACCAACCATCCATGAACTGAATGTAATTTAATTGATGCATGTTCAATTCTTAATTCAATTCATTTCATTTTATCTCATTTTCAATTCATTTAATTTTCAATTCTTTAGGCTAATCATAAAACAACAGAGATGTCTTGTTGGTATTTGTCTAAGGTTTGCATAGGTCCAACCATGGTTCAAAGATGTTTAAAATCTAAACCAAGGATGGATAATTAAAGCTAAGCAAGTTAGAAGGCTGCACAAATGTGTGTGCATCAATTTGGAGCAAGGGAAGGCTAGGCACACTGGTGTGTGCACTTCTGCACACAAGCTGATGGAGTGTGTGCACTGCTGGGAAGTATCAGTGTGCACCAGCGGTGCACCGCCCCCACTCCAGCGCTGCGCAGTCCAAAAGGTAAGCTCTAGGATCACTCCAGCGGCACATCGATCATCCACTAGCAGCGCACCGTCCAACAAGGGTGATGCTGGGATAGAACCAGTGCTGTACCGCTCAGCCATCCGCGGTGCACCATCCAGCGTGCACACAAGCACACTCTACCTCAGCACTGCACCGCACCCTGTTGAGCATCGCACCGCCAGGCACACTGCTGCACCCATAGGTAGCAGGTGTAAAGGCTCTCCAAAGTGTGTGTGCACAATACCAAAACATACAGCACCACTTAGAGGATGTTGAAGGGCTAAGATTAAAAGGAGATCATGATCAAAGGGTGGAGATTGAATCACAAGAATGTCCAAGAAGTGGGAGGCTATAAAAGGGGTTCTCTAGCCTCATTCTTAATATATAGAAGATATAGAACAAGAGAAAGTTGTGACATTGTGAGATCAATTATAAATACAAGAGAGAATTGTGTGAGAGAGATAAACACAAGAGGGACTCTTTGTAGTAAGGCTGGTTGTAAAGAAGAGTAGTATAGAGAGAGAGCATTGTAATCTTCTTTCTTCTCTTCTTAGTGTCTTTAAGAACTTGGTTTCTTGAAGGGGATTGCTGCAACTTGTAAGAACCATTTGAGATAGTGCAGAGAGTTTGGAGGAACTCATGGGGACGTAGGCACATTGCCGAACCTCGATAACAAATTGCTTGTCTTTTTTCTTTCTATGATTTTCTGTTCTTGTGTTCGATTGCTGAAATTATTTTTACAAGTCATTCTAAACTTGGGTGTTTGGAAGATCACCACCTAGGCATCTTGTTAAGGTGATTTCCAATAGTGGTATCAGAGCTTTGAATAGTAGTATCAGAGCTGCATAGCTGGGTATCGGAGCAAGAACAAGAAGGTGACGGAGCCAAGACTTCAAGAATCAAAGATCAATTTCTTGGGTGATTCAAGAATGGTGTAAAGATTAAGATCTAATCGTGTTCTTGAAGGTTGATTCAAGAACGATGTTAAGATCCATCTTCGATCTGTGTTCTTGAGGTTAAAGAAAGCATTTATGGGTAGTGCATAAATCTGGGATCTTGTCCGCAAAAGATGGCTTCAAATTTCTATGTAGAGAAGTTTGATGGAAAGGGAGACTTTGCCCTTTGGAAGCGGAAGATCAAGGCTTTTCTAATGCAACATAAAGTGGACTTGGCTATTGGAGAAGATGATACTTTTCCAGCAAGTGTCACGGAGGACTAGCAGACCGAGATGAAGAAGATGGTTTACAGCACCATTTTCTTGCACATGTCGGATAGTGTCACAAGGGAGTGTGGAGACTCAGAGGATCCGGCGGTCATATAAAAGAAACTAGATGAGTTGTTTCTTACCAAAACTCTTCCTAACAAGATTTATCTTCTTAAAAGAATCTTTGCTTTTGAAATGGACCCTTGTAAAGGGTCGCAAGATGGATAGGGCAGCCCTTTGGCACACTCGCTTGGGACACATGAGCGAAGAGGGCCTGCAAGTTCTCAGCAAGGTTGGCCTACTTGGTGGAGACAAAGAGGAACTTGATTTCTGCGAGTGTTGTGTTCTGGAGAAGCAACACCGGGTCAGCTTCAACACCGGAGTGCACAAGTCTAAGGGCATTCTTGACTACATTTAAACGAACCTTTGGGGACCAGCAAGGACACCAACATAGGGAGGTAACTTTTACTTTCTGTCTTTAATTGATGATTATTCAAGAAGAGTGTGGGTTTATTTGCTTAGAAATAAATCAGATACCTTGAATAAGTTAGTGGTGTGGAAAGGGCTGGTTGAGACTCAAATGGGTAGAGTAGTTAAGGGGATAAGAACCGATAATGGCTTAGAAATTTTTAACCAAGAACTTGATCAATTCTATAGGTTAAATGGCATTCTAAGACATAGAATGGTTGTGGAAACCCCTCAGCAAAGTGGAAAACCCCCTGAATTAAGCAACCTAAGGACTTTTGGGTGTGCAACATATGCACATCAAAATGAGGATAAACTTGACCTTAGATCTAGAAAATATGTATTTCTAGGATATGGTGATGGGGTTATGGGATATAGGTTGTGGTCCTTAGAAAAGAAGGGCATGAAACTGATTATAAGTAGGGATGTTATTTTTAATGAATTATTATTTCCCTACTTGGAGAAAACTAACCCTGCAGGGGATAGTGAGCAAACCAATCCAGAAGTTGTGAAGCATCGCATCAAGGAGAACTTGGCTCAGGTAGAGCAGAGAAGGAAAGAGGGTTCGGACCAGGTAGAGACCTTGGATGAAGGCCAAGATCAAGAAACTCAAGAAGGAGAGGCTGAACAAGAAGAGGTTGATGCAGTAAATGACTACCAGCTCACAAGAGACCGGGGAAGGAGAGTGGTTAGACCTCCTTTGAGATATGGGTTTGCAAATGCTAATGTAGCAGCTCCTTGGAGAGAAGGAGAGGTTGAACCAGAAACTTACATGGAAGCCATGGAGTGTAAGGATTCGTCAAAGTGGCAGCTGGCTATGGAGGAAGAAATGGATTCTTTGAGGAATAACAACTTCTGGGAATTGGTGAAAATTGCAGGAAAGTAGAAAGTTGTAGAATGTAAGTGCACTTACAAGATCAAAGAAGGGTACCCTCCAGGAGATGAAGTCCGGAACAAGGCTAGGCTGGTGGCGAATGGGTTCACAAGAAGAGAAGACATAGGTTTAACAGAAACTTTCTCACTTGGACACAAGGTGGAGAAGATGGTGAGTATCCTCATCTATGTCATTCATAGGCTGTTGGTTTGGAACAGCAGGAAGAGGATGGAAAGGTTTACATCTTAACTCAGTGAGGAGTTCGAGAGGAAGGATCTCAGCCTTACACAAAAGATCCTTGGGATGTGTAGAATCCAAGAAAAGGAGAGAAACCGGTTGAGGGTTTCTTGGGCAATGGGTGTTCTCAGCAAATTTGTGAGTAATCCCGGAAAGAAACATTGGCTTAGGATGAAGAGGTTGCTGAGGTATTTGAAGGCTCAGTGGCAGCCTGTGGTAGCACTCATAACAACCGAGGCAGAATGCATAGAGGCTACGAAAGCCATAAAGGAGACTATAGGGTGCAAAGGGTTGTTGGACGAGTGGGAGGTCCTAAAAGAGCAGGTGGTGGTACCTTTGGATCGCCAAAGTGTGTGGCACTTGTGGAGGAATCTGGTGTTCTATGAGGGGATGAAGCATATGGATGTTCGGTATCATTACATTCAAGAATATGGTACGAAAGGATGCATTCATGTTGACAAGAAGGCCACGGAGGAAAGTCCTACAGATTTGGGTACTAAAGTTCTACCTCTAAGAAGGTCCAATCATTGCCTTAGACTTCTTAGGAATGGAGTTGATTGATAGGTGACTCATGATGAGTTTGGATCCTAAAGCTTTCTGCACAATGGTTCAGGTTTAAACACTTAGACAAAGGTAGAGATTGTTGGTATTTGTCTAAGGTTTGCACAGGTCCAACCATGGTCCAATATGGTTAAAATCTAAACCAAGGATGGAAGATTAAAGTTCAGCAAGTTAGAAGGCTGCACACATGTGTCTGCATAAATTTGGAGCAAGGGAAGGCTAGGTACACTGGTGTGTGCACTTCTGCACACAAGCTGATGGAGTGTGTGCACTTCCTGCCAGCATCAGTGTGCACCAGCGGTGCACCGCCCCCTCTCCAGTGCCGCACCGTCCAGCAAGGGTGATACTGGGACAAAACCAGCACTACACCGCTCAGCCATCCATGGCGCACCATCTAGCGTGCACACAAGCACACTCTGCCTCAGCGCCGCACCGCCACTCACACTACTGCACCCATAAGAAACAGGCGTAAAGGTTCTCCAAAGTGTGTGTGCGCAATACCAAAATGCATAGCACCACTTGGAGGATGTTGAAAGGCTAAGATTAAAAGGAGATCATGATCAAAGTGTGGAGATTGAATCACAAGAATGTCCAAGAAGTGGGAGGCTATAAAAAGGGTTCCTTAGCCTTATTCTTAATATATATAAGATATAGAACAAGAGAAAGTTGTGACATTGTGAGATCAATTATAAATACAAGAGAGAATTGTGTGTGAGAGATAAACGCTAGAGGGACTCTTTGTAGTAAGGCTGGTTGTAAAGAAGAGTAGTATAGAGAGAGAGCATTGTAATCTTCTTTCTTCTCTTCTTTGTGTCTTTAAGAACTTGGTTTCTTGAAGGGGATTGCTGCAACTTGTAAGAACCATTTGAGATAGTCCAGAGAGTTTGGAGGAACTCACGAGGATGTAGGCACATTGCCGAACCTCGATAACAAATTGCTTGTCTTCTTTCTTTCTTTGATTTTATGTTTTTGTGTTCGATTGCTGAAATTATTTCTACAAGTCATTCTAGACTTGGGTATTTGGAAGATCACCACCTGGGCATCTTGTTAAGGTGATTTCCAACATGTTTCCCCATGGACCAGTACATTCTAAACATCATTAATATCATCATCATCATTATATAAAAAACTTTCAATTTAATTTCCCTGCCACACCTAACACTCCCCCTTGTTAGACATATGTTTTTAGCCTAACACAATACTCCTCCTTGTTAGAATGGATCATGCAAATGCTTTATGCAATAAGATTCCAAATCATGATCCAACAATTTCTAAATTAAGCATCCATTAACTAATTTCATCATAAATTCAAAACACTCCTCAATCAACCAACTTTGCACAAAACCCATTTTTTTGAAACAAACCCTTTTCTTCAAACTTTTTCTTAAGAAAATTCTTTAAATCCAAACTCCAAGTTCACAAATATTTAGTTTAATAAACATACTTGAGTTAAAAATAAAGAAATATAAACTATTACCTTAATCTTTGCAAGAAAGCTCTCTTTCCTTGTTTTCCTTTATTTCTTCCTTTCTTTTCTCCTCTTCTTTTTCTTTCTTTCCTCTTGGCTTTTCTGAAGAGTTCCAGAACAAGTGCTGGTCTTTCTCTCCCATTCATTCTATTTATAGCTAAAAATTTACTCTTTTTATCACACTACCCCTTCCACTTTTCATTTCATTTAAAATCTACCCCTAGACTCTTTAAAACTAAAAAATTTCACCCAAATCATGTTTGTATTACTTGAGTCTTATTTAATTACTTTTTTCCAAAGTTTACAAGTCCTAGTACAAAAAATTTACAACTCAAATCTAAACAGGTACACTTTTTACGTGTTGAAGCATAAACATCGGAACTAAAGTATTCCAAATTAAGGTACCTGAATCTACAAGCTAAGTGGATTTATACTTGTATAATGGTAAATACCTGAGTGTACTGTGTTACTTGTAATTAGAGTGAGAGAGAACAAATTGTCTTAGCATGTGCACAAGAGTATTGTATTATAGAATTGATCAGTTATGGAGGTTTAAAGTGATATATTATTGTAAACAATTTTAACGTAATGCTTTCATATATTGTTGACTTTTAGTTTACTCTAAGTTCCTTTTGAGGTACTTGTAATTATTGATCGATCAGATGATGAAATGTCCCACTTCGATATGTTTTATTTCCTCACATGGAATTCATTTTGAATTTCATGGATTCTTGCAACTTTTTGGAATCAATGTCTAACATCTTTTCGTCGTAGTTAACAGGTTACTTATCATGGATATAAGAAGATTAGTGTAACTCATCATGGATCATACCTTATCTAATAAGGAATGGTTCCAAGTGGAGTCCACTGACAGATAATCTTGTTCTTCTTGAGATAATCGAGAAAATCATTAAACAATTATTTTTCTCCTTCATAAGATCAAAGATATTTAATATCCTTCCTAGTTTGGTTTTTAACTTCACTTCTGAATTCTTGAACTTTTCAAAAGATCTAGATTTGTACTTCACCAAGTACACATACCCATACCTAGAATTATCATCGATAAAAGTAATTAATTTGGAGTAATATCCTTTAGCATTGACTGTTAGAGGCCCGCACAAGTCAATGTGTATTAAACCTAATACATTTGTGGCTTTTTCTTCATGTCCACTAAATAAAGTTCTAGTCATCTTTCCCATGAGGCAGGCTTCAGAAGATTGATAAGATTCAAAATCTCATAGATCGAAGAATCAATCTTTTACCAAATTGTTTGCAATAACCTCATTAATAAGACATACTCTTAAGTGCCACATATATAAATGATTTGGATCATTATCTCATTTTCTTTGTTATTAAATATGAAATATTTTACCATCTAATTCTTGAGGGTAAAACTAAGTAACAAGTTCCTACGGCTAATGTAGCAACATTTTCTCTATTTCTAAGGTGAAGGTTAACTTCTCCTTACTTAGTTTCTTGCTTCGTCTGAGAGGTTTGAAAATTATTGCAAATGTGAGAACCATACTCAGTAATTATTACCCAAATAGAAGTATTATTAACTAGTAAGTTCATTTCATCAAAGAACAACTAAGACATGGCTTACAAAACTTGTATTTCAAGGTGATCCTTGTAATTTCTCTTCTAATGTCTGTTGGAAAATCACCTTCTTGCGGAATCCCAAGTTGTGATCTTTCCAAACACCCAAGTCTAGAATGACTTGTAATAATCATGAATCAAACTAATCAAAGAAGGGACACAAGCAATTGTTATCGAGGTTTGGCAAATGTCTACATCCCCGTGAGCTCCTTTGAGCTCTCTGCACTAAATCAATGGAGTTCTTACAATTACAACAACACCTCTTCAAGAACCATCTTGTTCTTGAAGAATGAAAGAAGAGAAAAAGAAAGTGATAAGAACTAAGTGTTTCCCTGGAATTTTCCTCAAGAAAATTCCAATTACAAAGCCTTTGAATCCCCAATCTATATTACTCTCTCTCTAAACAACCAGCCTCTCTTCAATAAGTCTCTCTTGTGCTTTGTGTCTTTGCACTCTCACACTTGATCTCACTTATCTTGTCTCACTTTTGCGATTGCTCCTAGATGACCCTTTATATAGGGAAATGACCACCTCATCCAATCTTTGAGATCAATCTTAATCCTTAGATCTCAAGAACCAAAGACTCATGGCTCTCTAAAATTCTAAGTGAACCTGTGCGTTTTAACCAAGTCCCACGCACCATCTCAAAGTGCTGATTAATTGCTATCAGGTGTGCTTCATGCTGAGGCTTGGAACTGGGCGTGCTACAGCTCAGAAGTGGGGAAACTTACTGCCTTGCTGGAGGTCGCGGCGCGGATGGGTTAGGCCATGGAGCGATTTGGAGGAGAGGAGCTTCCGAACTTGCTGGAGGCTGCGGCGGCCAAGGTTGGACCACAGCACACACCCATACTTGATGCTGAACTCTTCAACTGTTTAATTCTTTGACAAATTCCAACAATTTCTACCTTTGTCTAAGCAATTAAACCCAAACACATTGTGCAGAGAACTCAGGATCCAAACTCAACTTGAGTCACCATATCAACTGACTCCAATCCTAAGAAGTCTAAGGCAATGATTGAACTTTCTTAGAGGTTGAACTTTAGTACCTAAATCTGCAGGATTTTCTTCCATTGCGACTTTGTCCATATGAATGCATTCTTCCGTAACATTTTCCTGAATGAAATGATACCGAACATCAATATACTTAGTCCTCCCATGGAACACAGGATTCTTACACAAATGCAATGCACTTTGGCTATCCGAATACACCACCACCTGGTCTTTTAGGACTTTCAACTCTTCCAACAACCCTTTGCACCACATAGCCTCCTTAATGGCTTCTGTTGCCGCTATGTACTCAGCCTTGGTTGTTGAGAGTGCTACCACTAGCTGCAACTGAGCCTTCTAACTTATACAACATCCATTTAAGTTGAAGAAGTAGGAGGTAATCGATCTTCTTTTATCCCGGTCTGCTCTATAGTCCAAATCTGCATAACCTTCAAGACAGATGGACTTACCCCTCTTCTCATAAACAAGCCCCACATCTGGGCTTCCCTTCAAGTACCTCAGCAACAACTTTATCCCAGGCTAATGCTTCTTTCCAGGATTACTCATAAACCTACTAAGAACACTCATTGCTCATGAAATGTCGGGTCTAGTGCTTACCATCATGAACATGATTGATCCAACTGCACTAGAGTAAGGGACCTTTTCTATTTCCTTCTTCTCCTCATCCGATCTCGGACATTGATTGCTGGAGAACTTGAAATGATCAGCAAGGGGAACCTTCATAGGTTTGCTATCTTCCATAGAAAACTTAGATATTATCTTTTCTATGTAGGAAGTTTGAGAAATCTTCAATCTGTTTCTCTCCCTTTCCCTCATTATACTCATCCTAAGGATCTTTTGTGCATGGCCAAGATCCTTCATCTCAAACTATGAACTAAGTTGAGACTTTAATTTTCTTATCCTCTCCATGCTGCTCTCAACCAACAGCATATCATCAACATAGATGAGGATGATCACCATTTCCTCTACCTTGTGACCTTTGTAGTACAAGCACGAGTCATAGTAGCTCCTCATGAAACCTAAGCTAGTTACAAAGGAATCGAACCTCTTATTCCATTGCCGAGGTGATTGCTTCAGGCCATAGAGAGATTCCTTTAATTTGCACACCAAATCTCCCTGCCTTCCTTCCTCATAGCCTTTAGGTTACCTCATGTAGATGGTCTCATCAAGCTCTTCATGTAAGAACGTTGTCTTCACATCCATTTGCTCGATCTCCCAATTAAATTGGACCATCATTGTTAATACTATCCTTATCGTCTTGTATTTCACAACTGGTGAGAATATTTTGGTGAAATCTATGCCTTCTCTTTGTGTGAACCCCTTCGCCACCAGCCTAGCCTTGTACTGGACTTTATCCCCTTGAGTGTTCCCTTCTTTGATCTTGTAAATCCATTTACAATCCACAACTCTCTGTTTTCCTGGAATGTGCACCAATTCCCAAGAGTTGTTCTTCCTCAAAGAATGCATTTCCTCCTCCATAGCTAGCTTCCATCTTGACGAATCCTTACATCCCATGGCATCAATGTAAGTTTTTGGTTCACTCCCTCCTTCTGAACAAAGAGCTACTACATTAGCATATGCAAAACCATATCTCAAAGGTGGTCTGACCAACCTCCTTTCGTGGTCCCTTGTGAGCTGATAATCATTCTGATTTGCTGCATCATCCCTTTATAGTTCAACCGCCTCTTGAGTGTCTTGATCTTGGCCTTCATCAATGGGCTCTACCTGGTCCGAACCCTCTTGCCTTCTTTACTCTACCTTAATAGAATTTTTCTTGATGCTATACTCCACATAAACCAGGCTGGTTTGCCCACTATCCCCTATAGGGTTAGTTTTCTCCAAATAGGGAAATACATGCTCATTAAAAATGACATCCCTACTTATTATGAGTTTCATTCCTTTTGGTTCTAAGGACCACAACCTATACCCCTTAACCCCTTCACCATATCCTAGAAACACACACTTCCTAGATCTTAAGCTAAGTTTATCATCCTTTTGATGTGCAAACGCAGCACATCCAAAAGTCCTAAGGTTGATTAACTCAGGGGATTTTCCACTCCACATCTCTTCGGGAGTCTTAAGGTCCACAGCCCTAAAGGGTGATCTATTAACCAAATACGCAACAGTAGACATCACTTCTCCCCAAAAACATTTGGGTAATCCAGAACCAATTAACATGCACCTAACCTTTTTCATAAGGGTCCTATTCATCCTCTCAGCAACTCCATTTTGTAGAGGGGTTTTCACAACCGTTCTATGTCTTAGAATGCCATTTAACTCATAGAATTTGTCAAATTCCTTATTAAAAAATTCTAAGCCATTATCAGTTCTTAACACCTTAACTACTTTACCCGTTTGAATTTCTTCCAGCTTTTTCCATATCACAAACTTATTCAAAGCATCTGATTTATTTTTAAGCAAATAAACCCAAACTTTTCTAGAATAATCATCAATTAAAGGCAGAAAGTAAAGATTACCTCCCTATGTTGGTGTTCTTACTGGTCCCTAAAGATCAGCATGAATGTTGTCAAGAATACCCTTTGATTTGTGCCCTCTGGTGTTGAAGCTGACCCAATGTTGCTTCCCAAGAACACAACATTCGCAGAAATCTAGTTTCTCTACCTTGTCACCATGAAGTAAACCATTCTTGTTGAGAACTTGCAGCCCCTTTTCGCTCATATGTCCCAAGCGATTGTGCCAAAGTACTACTTTATCCATCTCAGCCATCAAGCTTGCTGCTTGATCCTTGATGTCCATGTCTCCGATCATCTCATAGAGACCATCCTTTACTGCTGCTTTGATCACTATCAAAGATCCCTTGGTTACCTTGATCTTTCATCCCTTTGCTTTGTATGTGTACCCCATTGAATCTAGCTGCCCCAATGAGATCTAATTTCTTCTCAAATCCGGAAGATATCTCACATTCCGCAGCAGCCTTGTAACTCAATCAAACATCCTCAACTGGATGTCTCCTATACCCCACACTTGGCAAGAAGTATCATTCCCCAAGAAAACCTTTCCATCATTGGTTTCCTTGAAATTCTTGAACCAATCCTGGTGAGGATACATGGGATAAGTGCACCCAGAATCCAAGATCCATCTCTCGCTACCCTGCCACTTGCTCACATTTGAGCACACAACAAGAACATCATCTTGTTGTTCTCCCTTGGCAACCAAAACCTCTCCATTGTTGGTATTCCTTTCTCATCCCTCATCATTTTCTTGCAATTTTTCTTGAAATGACCCTCCTTGTGGCAGTAATAGCATCTCTTTCCTCCAAATCTCGGTTTATAGTGCGCTCTCCCATGGCTTTGTCCTCTACCCTTTGGTTTGTCCTAGTAGTAGACATGGATGTTGCTGCCATACCGAGTTACTGGCCTTCCTCTAATGAACAACCCTTCCCCACTTGATGCTTCCCTCATCTTGGCTTTGAAATCATGAGCCCTTATAACATTGATCACAATTTCTTTGGTTAGTTATCTCTTCCATATTCAACAGCATTAATCAAACCTTCAAAATAATCAGGAAGAGAATTCAATAACATAACAGCCAATTGTTCATCCGGGAATGTTATACTAGAACTAGCCAAATCTTGAACTAGTTTATTAAACACATCAAGATTATCTTACAACTCTTTATTAGGATTATTTTAAAAGCAGAGATTCGTTTCAGAAGATAAATTTTATTAGGGAGAGTCTTGGTAAGAAATAACTCATCTAGTTTCTTCTAAATGACAGTTGGATCTTCTGAGTCTCCATATTCCCTTGTCACACTATCCGACATGTGCAGAAAGATGGTGTTGTACGCCATCTTCTTCATCACATTTCGCTGGACCTCCGTGATACTTGCTGGAAAATCATCATCTTCTCCAATAGCCAAGTCCACCTTTTATTGCATAAGAATAGCTTTGATTTTCTGCTTCCAAAGGGAAAAGTCTCATTTTCCATCAAACTTCTCAACAATGAAGTTGGAATCCATCTTGCGGAGAAAATCCCAAGATTTATGCAGCAGCCATAATTGCTTTCCAACTTCTAAACTGCAAGAACACGATCAAATCTTGATCTCAACACCGTTCTTGAACCTCAAGAACCTGAACAAGTCTTGATCTCAACACCATTCTTGAATCCCCCAAGAAGTTTCCTTTGATTCTTGCTCGGATGCCCACTGTATCACCACTAAAGAATCCTTTGATTCTTGGAACCGTGCTCTGATACCACTGTTGGAAAATCACCTTCTTGCGGAATCCCAGGTTATGATCTTTCCAAATAACCAAGTCTAGAATGACTTGTAATAAACAAAAATCAAACCAATCAAAGAAGGGACACAAGTAGTTGTTATCGAGGTTCAACAAATGCCTACATCCCCGTGAGCTCCTCCGAGCTCTCTGCACTAAATTAATGGAGTTTTTACAATTACATCAACACCTCTTCAAGAACCCTCTTGTTCTTGAAGAATGAAAGAAGAGAAAAAGAAAATGATAAGAAGTAAGTGTTTCCTTAGAATTTTCCTCAAGAAAATTCCAATTACAAAGCCCTTGAATCCCTAATCTATACTACTCTGTCTCTAAAAAACCAGGCTCTCTTCAATAAGTCTCTCTTGTGTTTTGTGTCTTTGCACTCTCACACTTGATCTCACTTATCTTGTCTCACTCTTGTGATTGCTCCTAGATGACCCTTTATATAGGGCAATTACCACCTCATCCAATCTTTGAGATCAATCTCAACCCTTAGATCTCAAGAACCAAAGACTCGTGGCTCTCTAAGAATCAAAGTGAACTTGTGCGTTTTAACCAAGTCCCACGCACCATCTCAAAGTGCTGATTAATTGGTGTCAGGTGTGCTTCGTGTTGAGGCTTGGAATAGGGCGTGCCACGGCTCAGAAGTGGGGAAACTTGCTACCTTCCTGGAGGTCATGATGCGGATGGGCTGGGCTGGGCCATGGCTTGCTAGAGGCCACGGTACGCAAGGTTGGGCCGCGGCACACACCCATACCTGATGCTGAACTCTTCAACTGTTTAATTCTTTGACAAATTCCAACAATGTCCATGTTTTCCATAACATAAGCATTATTCCTTATCCTTTTTGGTTTTTGACAAAATAGCCTTGTTTACACCGCTCTTTGCTTTCAATGGTTTCATCTTCTTCTTTAAGATATTCTTACCCTTGGACTTATTAGAAGAATCCCCATCGACAAGCATAATGGGTCGTTTAACCTTTCTTGATCATAGTTTATGCAGTTTTCAACATTTAACATGTTTTAGAACCATACTTTCAATCTTGTTCATGTGGTTTTTTATAACATACTGCGATAATGACTCTAGACAGGATTTAAGAATTAAGTCACTACTTAAATCCACATCCATACTAAAATGAGTCAATCTAACTACTCGATATAGTTTATCATCTTTAATCCACGCTCATGGACTAATGATCCTTTGGGCATACTAGCTCTAAAGATGTCTTTAGATATTCGTATCTTATGCAATTCTTAGTCGTAATTTAGCATCTTAAATTTATATGATGTTATAGTAGCACAACAAATCATATCCATTTTAGTTAAGTGGAACCGATCATTCCTTACAAGTATATATTAGTGATATAACCCTTATGATGGTGCAACAAAGCTATAAAATTTGTTCGCCTCGTGTAAATCATATGTTTTAATAGACAATATAATTTTCATATAGGTGTAAACCTTGTGGTTCCACAACAAAGTTATATCATTTGTTTACCTAGAGTACATCATATGTTTTAATAGATAATGTAATTTTCCTTTAAAGTAAATTTTGTAGTGGTACAACAAATTTACACATAAGAAACTTCGTATATTGACTATATTAGTGGAAGGCTACGAACAATCATTCCTAAGATTTTCGTTTGCAACTTAATATTAAATTTTTGCGTGTGAGGGATTTAGGTCTTTACATTTAGATCTCATTATATAATATACTTTAAATACATATAAAGCATACATCTGATCAATAGCTAACATACATCTCATGCATTAAAACCCTAGGTGGATGAGCATGGACTTTTTAAGCCTGATTTACTTGAGCTAATTAAGTAAATCACTTGGTCAAATCCTAAGTAATTATTATATGAATATATCCCATACATTAATGTGTCTTCAATATTCAAATAGTCCATTATGCTTCTTGGTGAACTCTTTGATTCGTCTTAACAAAATCCTATCTAACTATAAGTAACTATACATATCAAATATATATAATAAACCTTGATCATAAGTCAAGGGAAATTATATTTGAGGGATGTAGAATTTTTACATTGAGAGAAGTAAGAGAAGGCGAGGTATGCAAACTCCATTTAAAATTGATCAACAAAAAATAAACCAATTAAATTCAGCTAATTGCTAAGGTCTAGGTACAATAGTCATCCACTTATACAATCAAATTGCATAATACACAAAATTAATTCTATTATAGTTATGACCTTACTTTTAGATTGCAATTCTAATCCAGAAAGGTTATAAAAGACTCTCTATTAATCATATTCCAAATAATATTAAGATTCTTTATTTATTAGAATTCATAATTCCAATGTAAGAAGGATTTTGTAGTTTCAATTCCTAATCAAACCCCAATTTCTTAAAAATTTTGATTTCAAAATTAAGAACAATTCTTAATCATGTAGATCAGTTAATTTAAACCTTTTGAATATGAAAGTAAATAATTTACTTTAACTAAAAACATGTTTTAATTTTGAAAGTCGACTATCTCAAGTCTCTGACTCAAAAATTACGTTAGTTTGAAGGGTTTAATCGACTACAGCCCTGTGGTAGTCAACTACACCCTTTTTTTCAAATATGTTTCCCGTGTTTTCTCTCATTTTTCTTTCCCAAAACAATTTCTTTTGATGCCAAATCATAGTTTTCATCATCCAAATTGTTTGTAATCAATTTCCATTGGTTTAGTATTATTGGTATTTGTCTAAGGTTTAAACGTATCTAAACATGGTTCAAAGATGGTTAAAGTATAAACCAAGGTTGGAAGATTAAAACACAGCATGTTAAAGGAGTGCACACATGTGTGTGCATCCATTTGGGTGTGTGTGCACACCCCTAAACAACAAAACAAAGTAGTGCGCACTGCTGTGTGAAGGGCAGCATTAGTGTGCGCCTCGCTGCCCCATCACTAGTGCCTCACCGCCCAGCAAGGAAGCAGCTTAGAGAATGGAAGCACCGCACCACCCCTCCACCAGCATCGTACCGTCCAGAATGTGGTTCAAAGGGGCTTTGCCTAGCACCTCACCGCCTAGGCGCTAGACACACTGATGCACACATGGACAGCTTGTTTAAACCTCCTCTTAGGTGCGTGAATGCAAGGTTAAAATGCATAGCACCACTTAGGATTGATGGAGGGCCATGCTTAAGTGGTCATCAAGATCTAAGGGTGGAGATTGACTCTCAAGATTGGACAAGAAGTTGGTGCACTATATAAAAGAGTCACCTAGCTTCATTCTAGACATATTGTTGTAACATACTTTGAGATCAATTGTGAAGAGTGACAAGACACAATACAAGAGAGAATTGTGTGAGAGAGCAAAGACACAAAACACAAGAGGGACTCATTGTAGAGAGGCTGGTTGTAAAGAAGATAGAGTAGTATAGATAGAGAGCATTGTAATAGTTATTATCATCTTCTTTCTTCTCTTCTTGGTTTCTTCAAGAACTTAAGCTTCTTGAAGAGGGTTACTGTAATTGTAAAGAACCATTGATGTTGTTATTTGTCTGAGGTTCAAACAAGTCCAACCATGGTTTAAAAATGGTTAAAGTCCAAACCAAAGGTGGAGTGTCAGAGAGTATAGCAAGTTAGAAGACTGCACACGTGTGTGCATCAAATTAGAATAAGGGAAGGCCATGCGCACTAGTGTGCGCACTTCTACACATAATCAAGGAAGTGTGCGCACAGTAGCAACATCAGCATGCGCCATGGCGCCCAGTATCAGCACCATGGCATCCAGAATGGTGTGTTGTAGGACCGCATCAGCGCCATGGTGCCCAGCAACCAGCACCATGGCGTCCAAAATGGTGTGCTGTAGGACCGCATCAGCGCCATGGCACCCAGCAACCAGCACCATGGCATCTAGAAGGTGTGCAAAGGTGCCCTGCCCAACGCCATGGCGCCCCCTGTTGAGCGCTTACGCGCTAGGCAAAGGGCTGCACACATGGACAGCCTATTTTAAGACCCTTTTAAGTGCGTGAGTGCAAGTTTAAAATGCACAGTACCACTTAGGAAGTGATGAAGGGCTATGATTAAGTGCAGAACATGATCAAATGGTAGAAATTGATTCACAAGAATGTCCAAGAAGTGAAAGGCTATAAAATGGGTTCCCAAGCCTCATTTTTCACATATAGAATACAACACATACAAGTCACACTTTGAGATCAATTGTAAAACAAGAGAGAATTGTGTGAGAGACATAAACACAAGAGGGACTCTTTGTAGTGAGGGCTGGTTGTAAAAAAGAGAGAGTAGTATAGAGAGAGAGCATTGTAATCTTCTTTCTTCTCTTCTTGGTTTCTTCAAGAACTTGAGCTTCTTAAAGGGGATTGTTATAACTTACAAGAACCATTTGAGATAGTGCAGAGAGTTCGGAGGAACTCACAAGGACGTAGGCACATTGCCGAACCTCTATAACAAATTGCTTATCTTCTTTCTTTCTTTGATTTTCTGTTCTTGTGTTTGATTGCTGAAATTCTTTCTATAAGTCATTCTAGACTTAGGTGTTTGGAAGATGACCACCTGGGCATCTTGTCAAGTTGATTTTGAACAATTGATTTAGTGCAAAGAGTTCAGAGGAACTCACAGGAACGTAGGCTATTGCCAAACTTCGATAACAAATTGCTTGTCTTCTTTTCTTTCTTGCTTTCGATTGCTGTATTTCTTTCTACAAGTCATTCTAGACTTGGGTGTTTGGACGATCAGCACTTAGGCATCTTGTCAAGGTGATTTCCAATAGTGGTATCAGAGGTTGCACAGCTGGGTATCGGAGCAAGAACAAGAAGGTGACGGAGTCAAGACTCCAAGAATCAAAGATCAACTTCTTGGGTGATTAAAGAACGAAGTAAAGATCAAGATCAAATCGTGTTCTTGAGGGTGATTCAAGAATAGTGTTAAGATCCATCTTCGATCGTTTTCTTGAGGTTGAAGAAAGCATTTGTGGGTATTGCATAAATCTGGGATCTTTTCCGCAAACGTGGCTTCAAATTTCATGGTTGAGAAATTTGATGGAAAGGGAGATTTTTCCCTATGGAAGCGAAAGATCAAGGCTGTTCTTATGCAACAGAAACTGGACTTGGCTATTGGAGAAGATGATGCTTTTCCAGAGAGTGTCACAGAGGACTAGCGGGTTGAGATGAAGAAGATGGCTTACAGCACCATTTTCTTGCATATGTCGGATAGTGTCACAAGGGAGTGCGGAGACTCGAAAGATCCGGCTGTCATATGGAAGAAACTAGATGAGTTGTTTCTTACCAAAACTCTCCCTAACAAAATTTATTCTTAAAAGAATCTTTGCTTTTAAAATGGATCCTAGTAAAGAGTTGCAAGATAATCTTGATGACTTTAATAAGCTAGTTCAAGATTTGAATAGCTGTAGCATTACATTTCCGGATGAACAATTGGTTGTTATCTTGTTAAATTCTCTTCCTAATTGCTTTCATAATTTGATTAATGCTATTGAGTATAGAAGAGATAATTTAACAAAGGAGATTGTGATTAATGCCATAAGGGCACATGACTTCAAAGCCAAGATAAAGGAGACATCAAGTGGAGATTGGTTGTTCATAAGAGGAAGGCTAGCAACTTAGAATGGCAGTAGCAACCATGGCAACTACCGGGAGAAATCAAGAGGTAGAGGGCAAAGCCATGGGAGAGCACATTCCAAATCAAGATTTGGAAATAGGTGCTTCTACTGCAACAAAGAGGGTCATTTCAAGAAAGAGGATGTGGGATGAGAGGAGAAGCCATACCAACAATAGAGAGGCTTTGGTTGCCAAGGGAGAACAGCAAAATGATGTTCTTGTTGTGTGCTCAAATGTGAGCAGGAGGTAAGGCAGTGAAAAGTGGATTCTGGATTCCGGGTGCACTTATCACATGTGCCCTCACAAGGAACGGTTCAAGAATTTCAAGGAGATCAATGATGGAAGGATCTTCTTGGGGAATGACAATTCTTGCCATGTGAGGGGGATTGGAGACATCCAATTGACGATGTTCGATGGAGTCACAAGGCTACTATGAAATGTGAGGTATCTTCCAGATTTGAAGAGAAATTTGATCTCATTGGGGTAACTGGATTCCATGGGGTATACATGCAAAGCAGAGTGAGGAAAGATCAAGGTGGCCAAGGGATCTTTGGTAATGATCAAGGTAGCAAGAAACGATAGACTCTATGAGATGATTGGAGAGACAGAAATCAATGATCAAGTAGCAAACTTGATGGCTGAGATGGATAAGGCAGCCCTTTGGCACACTCACTTGGGACACATGAGCGAAAAGGGCCTGCAAGTTCTTAGCAAGGATGGTCTACTTGGTGGTGACAAAGTAGAGAAACTGGATTTCTGTGAGAGTTTCATTCTTAGGAAACAACACCGGGTCAGCTTCAACACCGGAGTGCACAAATCTAAAGGGAGTCTTGACTACATTCATTCGTACCTTTGGGCACCAGCAAGAACACCAACACAGGGAGGTAACTTTTACTTTCTGTCTTTAATTGATGATTATTCAAGAAGAGTGTGGGTTTATTTACTTAGAAATAAATCGGATGCCTTGAATAAATTTGTTGTGTGGAAGAAGTTGTTGGAAACTCAAACGGGTAGGGTAGTTAAGGCTTTACGAACCGATAATGGCTTAGAATTTTGTAATAAGGATTTTGATAAATTCTGTGAATTAAATGGCATTCTAAGATATAGAACAGTTGTAAAAACACCTCAGTAAAATGGAGTTGCTGAAAGGATGAAGAGAACCCTTATGGAAAAGGTTAGGTGCATGTTAATAGGATCCGGTTTACCAAAATATTTTTAGGGAGAAGCTATGGCTACAGCTGCATACTTGGCAAATAGAACACCCTCTAGAGCTTTAGAGCTCAAGACTCCCATGGAGATGTGGAGTGGGAACCCTGATGAGAGTCATAAAATGCATCTAAACAATACTTAACTGTTAACACTTTAGGGTTAATCTCGGTCATAATTGCACTTTTATATGTTGATAACTCTAAAGTGTTATTCATAAATCATTGACTTAATTCGATGCATTTTCAGGTGCGTTGAGTACAAAAGAGATGATAAAGCGATCCATGTTTAAAGCGCCAAAAGATCTTGGGTGTCGGTGTTCGTTTTTGTCCAAGGTTTAGACATTTCCAAAAATGATTTAAAGATGATTAAAAGTCTAAACCAAGGTTGGAACAATAAACTAAATTGAGTTAAAAGACTGCACACAAGTGTGTGCATCACTTTGGAACAAGTTAAGGGTAGGCACAGTAGTGTGTGCACTTCTGCATACAAGCTGAAGGAGTTTCACTAAATTGCCAGAATTTCCCGTACAGATCAATCATCTTTGCAGATTAAACTGTATTGATGTAGGAAGAACCAGGAGATGAGCCATATATGCTTAGAAAGATCCGGAAGTCTATTTTTTGGAGAATTTTACGGTTCAAAAAAAGGATTTTTCTAGTGAAAGTTATGGTAGTTTTAGCGGAAACAGTTCAGGCCTCCAGAACAAAGCCCAGCGCCTCACCTCTCACTGTCCAGCGCCCCAGCGCCCAGGAAAACAAGAGTGAGCGCCTAGGCGCCCATGAACCAGCGCCCCAGCACCCAGGCAAACAAAAGAGCGCCTAGGCGCCCATGAACCAGCGCCCAGGCAAACAAGAGTGAGCGCCTAGGCGCCCATGAACCCGCGCTGCGCCCCTCGGCCATCAGCGCCGTGCCCCTCGCCAACTAACGCTGCACCTTTACATTCCAGCGCCCAGGCGCACACTTGGACATGCGCACATGCTGCTGGACCCACCTTCACATTACAGCCTTCACTTTCCAGCGCCCAGGCGCACGCTCAGACAAAGCCAGCAGCGCGCACATGCTGCTGGACCCACCTTCACGTTCCAGCCTTCACTTTCCAGCGCTCAGGCGCACGCTCAGACAAAGCCAGCAGTGCGCACATGCTTCTGGACTCCAATTCAGACTCAAATTAAAGCTGTGCAAAAACAACTCTCCCTCATGGGCTATAAATATATGCTTAAGGTTTGCAGCCGGAGAGTGAGCTCAATGAGAAAAAAAGACAGTTTTTTATAGATACAAATTAGAGAAGTTTTTAGCATTCTGTTTAAGTTTTCGTGAGTTGGAAATCAAGGAGAGAACATCCATATTGTTCTTCCACCTTGAGCTCCATGGCCAAGAAATCAAGGGGAAACATCTATATTGTTTTTCCACCTTGAGTTTCATGGCTAACTAATCATCAAACAAGGGAAAGGGATGAATCATTAGGGTTTTATTGTTCCTTATTTCCTGTTTTTGATTCATTTGTATGGACTTATTGTTAAAACTTTGTCTATGATTTACTCTTTGATTAATTAAGAAGGATTTGAGTTCATGTGATAGCTGTATTCTATATTCTTCTTCTTTTAGTTTCTCTTAATCCGGTGATTGCATCCTTCTACTCCACATAAGTCTAGTCAAGCTCTTCTTATGTCAAGTTGTTTGGATGTAATTGATTTCGGTATATTTATCTTATAGATCGGCCATTACTATGATATCATTATTGCAATATATTGTCGTTTCTTGCTAATCTATAAGATAAATCATGTGTGCTTGAATTGAAATCAAAGAGTAATTTGTAGCAATTATATTAGAGATATAAATGTGCTTGATTGAATACTTTCTGATTGCCTGTTTAGGATGTGAAACTTGCAATCGAGATAAAAATTTGAATCAAGAGTGGAAATAGGGGACGAACCTAAGGAGGATTCCCGGAACCTTGTTATTTCTTATTTATATTCTTCGTTATATTCGCACAATTCTTTTACACAATATTACATTATCAAAACTCATATTCTCTCATCTAATCATTATCGTTAGTGTTAAAGTTTACACCTTCTTTCGTAATTAACTTGTTTCCCTGTGGAATCGACACCCCAAAACTATACTACAATAACCGCGTTATGTTCTGGGCGTAATCAAATTTTGGCGCCTTTGCCGGGGAAACGCGCTTAAGTACAAAGGAAGCTTGTCAACTTTAAGTAAAAAAAATATTAAGAAAAAAATCGTAAATATTTTTCTTTTCAGCACTTTGTAAATACCGTAATATTGTTCCTTTACTTTTATTTTTTTTAATTTTCTTTTATTATTCTGTTTTATTTATTTGTTTATTATTCTATTTTATTTATTTATTTTTTAATTATTTATTATTCTATTTTACATATTTTATTTCCCCTCTAAATTAATTGGTGCATGCTTAAACCGAGAGATTCGCTAGGCAGATTCATTAGAGGACCCGAATTAGAGTCACTCTCTCCTTCCACATCCATTAGTGAAACCTCGCCTAGATCATACCATAGTGCACCCCCATCCGAGAATTTAGAGGATTTTGATAAAATGGCCGACAATCACAATGAAAATGTTGCTAGGACACTTAAAGACTATTTGCACCCTAGCCGAACGGCCACACCCTCTTGTATCATGTTCCCCCCTAATGCCCCACAAGCTGAGTTTAAGCCGGGCATGATACAATTGCTACCAACTTTCCATGGGTTTGAGAATGAAAGCCCCTACATCCACATTAGGGAATTCGAGGAAGTAGTAGCAACCTTCCAAAATAGGGCTAATATGGTGGACACTGTCAGACTCCGGTTTTTCCCTTTTTCACTTAAGGAAAAAGCCAAGACTTGGTTGTACTCATTAAGGCCTAGGTCTATTGGTAGTTGGGATGAGATGACCCGAGTTTTCTTCCAAAAACACTTCCCAACCCATAAGACCAACAACCTTAAGAGACAAATCTCAAACTTTGCACAAAAGGAGAGTGAAACCTTATATCAAGTTTGGGAACGTTTCAAGGACCTTTTAAATTCTTGTCCACACCATGGGTATGAAAGTTGGCGGGTAGTCAGCTATTTCTATGATGGACTCCTAAGTAGGGAGAGGCAATTCATAGAAATGATGTGTAATGGGGATTTTCTTCAAAAAGATCCCGATCAAGCCATAGATTTCCTAGATGACCTATCAGAAAAAGCCCACACTTGGACAGGACCGAGTGCCATGGAAAGTACTAGGAGAAATCAACCCGCTGGAATCTACCAACTTAAGGAAGAGGACAGCCTTAAAGCCCGTTTAGAGGCCCTAACTAAGGAAATTGAAGTCTTAAGAGCCAAAGATGCTAGAGCCCCCGAACCAGTTGCTAGGGTAGAGTCCCGTGAGCCTTGTTTCATGTGTAATGGGGTAGATCATGTGCCTAGGGATTGTCCAACCTATTTTGAGATGAAAGGAGAGTGTAATGCTTTAGGTATATCCTCTAGCAAACCATACTCACCCTATTCTAACACTTATAATCCCGGTTGGAAGAATCACCCAAATTTTAATTGGAGACCCGATACACAACCCCCAGCCCAAACTAGCACCCGTTGGAGATCCGATATACAACCTCATCCCCACTCTAGTACCCAATGGCAACCGGAAGCAACCTCATCTAATGCACCACAACAATCTTTACCTTTGGAAGATATGTTTAAGTCATTTCTGCAAGTACATGCCAAGAGTGTGGAAGAACAAGGCAAGATAAATCAACGGGTGCTAGAAGAGCAAAAAGGGATCAAAGATGAGCAAAAAGAGATAAAAAGTCAACTCACCAAGTTGACTAGTTTCTTGACAATTCAAGAGCAAGGTCGGTTCCCTTCGCAGCCGCAACAAAATCCAAGGGGACAACATATGGCACAAACCTCTGATCCGAAAAATCAAAATATTAAAGAGGTTAACGCCATAATCACCCGCAGTGGTAAGAAAATTGATGGACCCACACTACCACCACACTTGATTCCTAATACTGTGAACAACAAGGATAAAGCGCCCAAGGAACAAGAGGCCCATGATGATTATTCTCCACTGGTGCCTTTCCCTCAAGCTCTCCTTAAACCTAAGGAGAGAAATTCAGCACTAAAATGCGAGATTCTTGAACAACTTCATCATGTTAAGATTAACCTCCCTCTTCTTCATGTTATAAAACAGATTCCCAATTATGCTAAAGTCATCAAGGATCTATGCACACTCAAGATGAGGCACAATGTTAAGAAGACTGCATTCTTAACGGAGCAAGCAAGTGCGGTAATTGATAGCACGACACCGCCCAAATATAAAGATCCGGGCTGTCCAACAGTGGCTTGCCAAATTGGAAACAAATCTTGTGGCCAAGCATTGCTAGATTTGGGAGCTAGCGTGAACCTCATGCCATACTCCATGTACTTGCAACTCGGTTTAGGTGAGATTAAACCAACCTCCGTGGTACTTCAACTAGCGGATAGATCGGTAAGAAAACTAAGAGGTATTGTAGAAGATATTTTGTTACAAATTGATAATTTCTATTATCCTGTTGACTTCTTGGTTTTAGATTCTGTTTCTATGATAAATACAGAGTCCAAAATTCCTTTGATACTTGGAAGACCATTCCTTGCCACTGCTAATGCCCTCATTAATTGTTGGAATGGCCTAATGACATTATCATTTGGAAATAGGACTTTAGAGGTAAATGTTTTCCGAATCTCAAGGCAGTCAATTGAAGAGGATGAGTGTTTCAACACTTATATGATTGATAAGCTTAATTTAGAGGATGAGAACATTGAAGATAATTCTAACTCTTTGGAATTCCCTCCAAATAATTTCGAGTTCAATGATTCTTCAATTTATCCCCATGCTGTTAACATTATTGATATTTGTGATAAGTCACAGGGATTTATTAAGAAATCTGGGCAACCATGCTTTGAGGAGTTGTTTGAGAGAAGTCACATGGATGCGGGAATCAAATACCCTATTGCTGATTGTAAATGGGCAACACCAAGAACACTTGAGCCATATGTGGTGGACTTTAAGTATTCCTTGCCAAAAGATTAACACTGAGGCCATTGAGTTTGGAGCCTCATTTTCAGCACCACAATGAGGCCATCAGTGAGAGTGGTGCATCGTCTGGCTGAAGACGTAAAACTTAGCGCTCATGAGAGGCACCCCAAAGCATATCCTTTTTATTTGTTTATTTTTTTTCTTTTCTTTTCATAATTCTTTTTCGTGTTTATTATTAGTATTTTGCTGTTTTCCAGTTTTACTTTCGTGTTTCTTTTTCAGGGACAAATATGCGAAGCAATTCAAATGTTGGTACACAATTTTTAGCTTCTGTGCACTTTTGGCTAACAAAGGGAGTTTCTTTTCCTTTTTCTTTTACATTGAGGTCAATGCAATGTTTAGGTTGGGGGTGGAGGAAACACATTTCTTTCCTTTTTCCATTGAACTGCTTGGTGTCACTTTCCTACGTTTTGTTTGTTAGGATAATTTAAAAAAAAAAAGTTTGTTTTTAGCATGCTTTGTGTTAGTCTTGGAGTTATTCACATGTCAATGATATGACCTTAATTGAGATAGCATATAGCACTTAGAAGAAATTAAATCTTGCTTCGGTTTGAAATTAATTTAAGTATCAATCTTGATTTGGTTAGAGACTCTAGCTTGTGGTAAGATTGTATGATTAATCGTAAGCATTTAGAAAAGTTTTATGTGTGATTATTTTGTGAATATTTTGGCGATCTCGGCAAGCTCTAGAACTTACTTGATAACCACTTGAGGCGAATTCCTAGAATGCACATTACTTAGGATATGATATAGGCCATTTTTGAACTGTTTGAGCCTTTCAAACCTACCCTTGCGATATATATCACTAGTCACCTATTTGAGCCTTTTTCTTGAAAATGAAGTTGAGCCTGGTTTCTTTCAAAAACCCATTTACTTACCCTTATAAGCCTAAAGAGAATATTTTATCCTTACCTCTCTCTTAAAAAGAATTTAACTATACACATGTTGTGAGAAGCACTTAAAATGAGTAAGGGTGGAAATATGAAAAAATATCACTACCACAACCCAAGTACATTAAAGGAGATAAGTTGGGGGTTGTGGAAAAGAAAGAAATGAAAAAGGAGGTGAATGGTCTTTTATGCCAAAATACAAAAGAAAAGAAAAACAAATGGTGATTTGTTGAGAAAACAATCCTCGAAAAGAAAAAAAAAATAAAAATGGTTGGAAGAGTTGGGTACTGAAGTAAGGTTATCCAGTGCTTAAAGAGCTGTGTTCAAAACTAAGAGATTAAGTTCTTTTACTTGTGAATTCTTCCCATTCTTTCTTAGCCTTTACCTTAACCGAACGTTACAAGCTTATTAAAGACCTATTGATCCAATGTAATGTGATTTTTCTACAATAGTGGAGAGTGGTTTAAAATGTAAGCTTATGGAGCTTGTTTTTGTGATTGGTGTCACACGATTTATTTTTTTTAGAGGCCAAGACTTGTATTCATGAATATTGTGCATAAAATCATCCGGATGTTCAGATTAATGGATTATGGTAACACGAATGTTAAGAGTCAATAACGATTTTAAGATTGATGTTTGAATTATTTTTGGATTTGAGTGAAATTTAATGATTCTATATGCTATATGTTATGCATGATTTTTGAGACAAAGATTTTTGAATCACTCTTGGTTAACACTAGAATTGTTGTATTTTGCATTAATTTCTAAATAAAGAACTCATTTCATGTCTTTCGCTTGAATTGCTAGGGACTAGCAATAAGCTAGTTGGGGGTTGTGATAAGAGTCATAAAATGCATCTAAACAATACTTAATTGTTAACACTTTAGGGTTAATCTCGGTCGTAATCGCACTTTTACATGTTGATAACTCTAAAGTGTTATTCATAAATCATTGACTTAATTCGATGCATTTTCAGGTGCGTTGAGTACAAAAGAGATGATAAAGCGATCCATGTTTAAAGCGCCAAAAGATCTTGGGTGTCGGTGCTCGTTTTTGTCCAAGGTTTAGACATTTCCAAAAATGATTTAAAGATGATTAAAAGTCTAAACCAAGGTTGGAGAAATAAACTAAATTGAGTTAAAAGACTGCACACAAGTGTGTGCATCACTTTGGAACAAGTTAAGGGTAGGCACACTAGTGTGTGCACTTCTGCATACAAGCTGAAGGAGTTTCACTAAATTGCCAGAATTTCCCATACAGATCAATCATCTTTACAGATTAAACTGTATTGATGTAGGAAGAACCAGGAGATGAGCCATATAAACTTAGAAAGATCCGGAAGTCTATTTTCTGGAGAATTTTACGGTTCGGAAAAAGGATTTTTCTAGTGAAACTTATGGCAGTTTTAGCGGAAACAGTTCAGGCCTCCAGAACAAAGCCCAGCGCCTCACCTCTCACTGTCCAGCGCCCCAACGCCCAGGAAAACAAGAGTGAGCGCCTAGGCGCCCATGAACCAGCGCCCCAGCGCCCAGGCAAACAAAAGAGTGCCTAGGCTCCCATGAACCAGCGCCCAGGCAAACAAGAGTGAGCGCCTAGGCGCCCATGAACCAGCGCCGCGCCCCTCGGCCATCAGCGCCGCACCCCTTGCCAACTAACGCTGCACCTTTACTTTCCAGCGCCCAGGCGCACACGTGGACACACGCACATGCTGCTGGACCCACCTTCACATTCCAGCCTTCACTTTCCAGCGCCCAGGCGCACGCTCAGACAAAGCCAGCAGCGCGCACATGCTGCTGGACCCATCTTCACGTTCCAGCCTTCACTTTCTAGCGCTCAGGCGCACGCTCAGACAAAGCCAGCAGTGCGCACATGATTCGGGACTCCAATTCAGACTCAAATTAAGGCTGTGCAAAAACAACTCTCCCTCGTGGGCTATAAATATATGCTTAAGGTTTGCAGCCGGAGAGTGAGCTCGATGAGAAAAAAAGACAGTTTTTTATAGATACAAATTAGAGATGTTTTTAGCATTCTGTTTAAGTTTTTGTGAGTTTGAAATCAAGGAGAGAACATCCACATTGTTCTTCCACCTTGAGCTCCATGGCCAAGAAATCAAGGGGAGAACATCTATATTGTTTTTCCACCTTGAGTTTCTTGGCTAACTAATCATCAAACAAGGGAAAGGGATGAATCATTAGGGTTTTATTGTTCCTTATTTCCTATTTTTGATTAATTTGTATGGACTTATTGTTAAAACTTTGTCTATGATTTACTCTTTGATTAATTAAGAAGGATTTGAGTTCATGTGATAGCTGTATTCTATATTCTTCTTCTTTTAGTTTCTCTCAATCCGGTGATTGCATCCTTCTACTCCACATAAGTCTAGTCAAGCTCTTCTTATGTCAAGTTGTTTGGATGTAATTGATTTCGGTATATTTATCTTATAGATCGGCCATTACTGTGATATCATTATTGCAATATATTGTCGTTTCTTGCTAATCTATAAGATAAATCATGTGTGCTTGAATTGAAATCAAAGAGTAATTTGTAGCAATTATATTAGAGATATAAATGTGCTTGATTGAATACTTTCCGATTGCCTGTTTAGGATGTGAAACTTGCAATCGAGATAAAAATTTGAATCAAGAGTGGAAATAGGGAACGAACCTAAGGAGGATTCCCGGAACCTTGTTATTTCTTATTTATATTCTTCGTTATATTCGCACAATTCTTTTAAACAATATTGCATTATCAAAAGTTATATTCTCTCATCTAATCATTATCGTTAGTGTTAAAGTTTACACCTTCTTTCGTAATTAACTTGTTTCCTTGTGGAATCGACACCCCAAAACTATACTACAATAACCGCGTTATGTTTTGGGTGTAATCAAACCTGAATTAAACAACCTTAGGACTTTTGGGTGTGCTACATATGCACATCAAAAGGAGGATAAACTTAGCCTAAGATCTAAAAAATGTGTATTTCTAGGATATGGTGACAGGGTTAAGGGATATAGGTTGTGGTCCTTCGAAAAGAAAGGCATGAAACTCATTATAAGTAGGGATATTATTTTTAATGAATTGTTATTTCCCTACTTGGAGAAAACTAACCCTGCAGGGGCTAGTGAGCAAACCAGTCTGGAAGTTGTGGAGCATTGCATCAAGGAGAGTTCGGTTCAGGTAGAGCAAGGAACGCAAGAGGGTTCGGACAAGGTAGAGCCCTTGAATGAAGGCCATGCTCAAGAAACTCAAGAAGAGGTTGATGCAGCAAGTCATAGTGACTACCAGCTCACAAGAGACCGGGGAAGGAGGGTGGTTAGACCACCTTTGAGATATGGGTTTGTGGATACTAATGTAGCAGCTCCTTGGATAGAAGGAGAGGTTGAATCAAAAACTTACACGGATGCCATGGAGTGTAAGGATTTGCCAAAGTGGCAGCTGGCTATGGAGGAAGAAATGGATTCTTTGATGAAGAACAACTCTTAGAAGTTGGTGCCCAAACCAGAAAAACAGAGAGTTATGGATTGTAGATGGCTCTACAAGATCAAAGAAAGGAATACTCTAGGGGATGAAGTCCGGTATAAAGCTAGGCTGGTGGCGAAGGGGTCACAAAAAGAAGGCATAAATTTCACTGACATCTTCTCACCGGTTGTGAAGTACAAGACGATACGGATAGTGTTAGCATTGGTGGTCCAATTTGATTTGAAAATCGAGCAAATGGATGTGAAGACAGTGTTCTTACATGGAGAGCTCGATGAGACCATTTTCATGAGGCAACCCAAAGGCTATGAGGAAGGAAGGCAGGGAGAGTTAGTGTGCAAATTGAAGAAATCTCTCTATGGCCTGAAGCAATCACCTCGACAATGGAATAAGAGGTTTGATTCCTTTGTAATCAGCTTAGGTTTCATGAGAAGCTACTATGATTCGTGCTTGTACTGTAAAGGGCAGAAGGTTGAGGAAGTGGTGATCATCCTCATCTATGTTGATGATATGTTGCTGGTTGGGAGCAGCATGGAGAGGATAAGGAAATTGAAGACTCAACTCAGTGAGAAGTTTGAGATGAAGGATCTTGGCCATGCACAAAAGATCCTAGGGATGTGTATCATCCGGGAAAGGGAGAGAAACATATTGAAGATCTCTCAAACTTCCTACATAGAGAAGATGATATCTAAATTCTCTATCGAAGATAGCAAACTAGTGAAGGTTCCCCTTGCTGGTCATTTCAAGTTCTCTAGCGATCAATGTTCAAGATCGGAGGCGGAGAAGAAGGAAATGGAAAAGGTCCCTTATTCTAGTGTTGTTGGTTCTGTTATGTTCACCGTGGTAAGCACTAGACTTGACATTGCTCATGCAATGAGTGTTCTCAGTAGGTTTATAAGTAATCTCGGAAAGGAGCATTCGCTTGGGATGAAGTGGTTGCTGAGATACTTGAAGGGAAGCCTAGAAGTAGGGCTGGTTTATGAGAAGAGGGGTAAGTCCATCTGCCTTGAGGGTTTTGCGGATTCAGACTATAGAGCAGACCGGGATAAAAGAAGATCGATTACCTACTACTTCTTCAACTTAAATGGATGTTGTATAAGTTGGAAGGCTCAGTTGCAGCCAGTGGTAGCACTCTCAACAACCGAGGCTGAGTACATAGCGGCTACGGAGGCCATTAAAGAGGCTATGTGGTGCAAAAGGTTGCTGGAAGAGTGGAAGGAACTGGAGGAGCAGGTTGTGGTGTTTTCAGATAGTCAAAGTGCATTGCACTTGTGTAAGAATCCAGTGTTCCATGAGAGGACAAAGCACATGGATGTTCGGTATCATTTCATTCGGGAAAATGTTACGAAAGAATGCATCCACGTGGACAAGGTAGCCATGGAAGAAAATCCTACAGATTTAGGTACTAAAGTCATACCTCTAAGTAAGTTCAATCATTACCTTGGACTACTTAGGATTGGAGTTGGTTAATTGATGACTCAAGGAAAGTTTGGATCTTGAAGCTCTCTGCACAATGGTTCGGGTTTAAACTCTTATACAAAGGTAGAGATTGTTGGCATTTGTCTAAGGTTTAAACATGTCTAAATATGGTTCAAAGATGGTTAAAGTCTAAACCAAGGTTGGAAGATTACAATACAGCATGTTAAAGGAGTGCACACATGTGTGTGCATCCATTTGGGTGTGTGTGCACACCCATAAACAACAAAGCAAAGTAGTGCGCACTACTGTGTGAAGGGCAGCATCAGTGTGCGCCTCATTGCCCCTTCACCAGCGCCTCATTGCCCAGCAAGGAAGCAGCTTGGAGAAGGGCAGCACCGCACTGCCCTTCCATCAGGGCCACACCGTCCAGAATGTGGTGCAAAGGGGCTTTGCCTAGTGCCTCACCGCCCCCTGTTCAGCGCATAGACGCTAGGCACACTGATGCACATATGGACAGCTTGTTTAAACCTCCTCTTAGGTGTGTGAATGCAAGGTTAAAATGCACAGAACCAAGATTGACTCTCAAGATTGGACAAGAAGTTGGTGCACTATATAAAGGGTCACCTAGCTTTATTCTAGACATATTGTTGTGACACACTTTGAGATTAATTGTAAAAAGTGACAAGACACAATACAAGAGAGAATTATGTGAGAGTGCAAAGACACAAAACGCAAGAGGGACTCATTGTAGAGAGGCTGGTTGTAAAGAAGAGAGAGTAGTATAGATAGAGAGCATTGTAATAGTTCTTATCATCTTCTTTCTTCTCTTCTTGGTTTCTTCAAGAACTTAAGCTTCTTGAAGAGGGTTGTTGTAATTGTAAAGAACCATTGATTTAGTGCAAAGAGTTCAGAAGAACTCACGAGGATGTAGGCTATTGTTGAACCTCGATAACAAATCGCTTGTCTTCTTTTCTTTCTTGCTTTCGATTGCTTTATCTCTTTCTACAAGTCATCTTAGACTTGGGTGTTTGGAAGATCTCCACCTGGGCATCTTGTCAAGGTGATTTTCAACAAGTATGTTTCAAAAACATTCTACAGCTATATCATCATCACATGACGATAATCAATTCAAGAACTCGTTCTTGAATGTTCTTTAACTAGAGTTTCAAAAACCATAATGCAATTTTTAGTCTAAAAATACTAAGATCAAATCTAACAAAACCATAGCAATAGAATTAACATTCATTCTAATAATTCACAAAGTTATCTCTAACACCACTATAAGTCTATCAGCATAGAATAAGAAAAAGAATTGTTTTTTTTTCACTTATGCATATAAACTTCAACCAAGGAATTATATATGAATTTATTAGAATGATAAATCTAATCTCCATACAATGTTAGACATTTATACCTTAATGAAGATTCCAGTTGAAAATTTGCCGTAGAGTTCACGAGTCATTCAAGTGTTCAGCCTTTAAGTGTATCCACACAATCAATTAAGAATAAAGAACTCTATTTTTTTTGGAATATCGAACACCACGCGTGGATGAGGATTAGGGCTAGCAGATAATCCCTAAGTGGTAGCTCTAAGAATTTCGGTTATAGAGAAAAAGATAGTGTCTAAAAATTTTATTTTTACTCTCACGATATATGCATTAGAGTTTCAATCAAATAGAACCTTTATATAGAGAATTTACTCCTATAAGGTCTAGAATTTAAATTAAACTCCTTATTTAATTAATTCGAATAAATATCTCTATTAGCCCTTTAGTTTTCCTTATTCTTGCAATTGTCCAATTGTGTGCAACCCCTTAAGTTCAATTTTGCGTTAACAGTATGTTGTAACTTTTACAAAACAATTGGATCCCATCCAATTAATTAATTTTTTTAATTATAATACAAATTAAAACTCTTTTTAATTCTTTCTTCAATTAAGAATTAATTACAATTAATTCTTAAGGGCTTCTTGATGAGTGCCAAATATTGCACATTTTGGCCCCTTAATTTACATTTGTTAGCTTAGGAATTTGTTTCTTTGAGTTGTGTTTTTCGTTGTTTTGCAGGTTTACAAGCACTTAGAAAGGAGTTTCAATAAATTGCCAGAATTACCCGTACAGATCAGTTATTTTTGCGGATTAAACTGTATTGTTTCAGAAAGAACCAGGAGATAAGCCATATATTCTTGGAAAGATCTGGATGTCTATTTTCTGGAGAATTTTATGGCTCATAAATATGATTTTTCTAGAGAAAGTTATTGCAGTTTTAGTAGACAAAGGTTAAGTTGTGCGTGATTTAAATGTGGCGAAAGTGATTTTTGGGGATTCTCAAGAAGAACTAGGAGGTGAGCCATATATGCTTGGAAAGATCCGGATGTCTATTTTCTTGGGAATTTTACGGCTCATAAACATGATTTTTCTAGAGAAAGTTATGGCAGTTTTAGTAGACAAAGGTTAGGCTGTGCGGGATTTCAGCGTGGGCAGAAGTTTTGAAGGGCATGTGAAGGCTTAAATCCCACATCCCACATCGGTTGGAAACATATTCTCTATCTGACATCCCACATCGAATTAGAAACACATTGCGCTCATGGAGTTCCCTTATAAAAGCCCCATTTCACTTCATCAAAAAGTGTGCAATCCGGAGGACTTCTGCTAGCATTCTGGGGAATCTCCAAGGCTTTGATACCAAGGGTGGAGCGCCGCACAATAGCTGCGAGGGGAATTTTTGTCAATGCATAGTCAGTTTTAATTTTTTTCTTTTGAGTTTAAAGTTTTATTTTTAGCACTTTAATTGTGAAATTTAGTTTCATAATCATGAGAGGCTAAAACCTTCATCTAAGGTTGAAGATGAAGCCTCGCTATTGTTTGGCATAATATTTTTAGATATGTTCGTACAATTATGATATTTTTAGTGTTAATGTTCTGTTTCAATTGTTTGAGTAAATTCTTATGATTGATTGTGTTTAAATTGTTCAAATTGGATATTCCTTGTGTTTCATCTGCCAGATACAGCGGATCATCCAAAGTAAATTGGATATCCATTGTGATTATAAAGGGATACATTGGATGATTTGGTTGAATTAGGGTATTTGTGATTTGTATAATGGTGGATTCATGAAATTATTTGATAGATTACTTTTATATAGAACATGAAAATATTTGCTTTAGTTTGGTGGGGTGGATTCAAAAACCTTAATACCTTTATTATTTGTTTCAAATCAATTTAGTTTAAGTTTATATATATATATTTTTTTGCAATATACAATTCATAATTTGGAACTAGGTTAAAATAGGTTTAGTTTAGATAAAATTATATTTTCACAACGCAATTCCCTATGGATTCGACCTCACACTTGCACACACTATATTGCAAACGACTCATGCACTAGCGATTAATTTAAAACTCCCAAATAAGTTTTTGGCACCGTTGCAGGGGAGTTGTTTTGTTTGTGAAAATTTAAATTTTTGTCTGAATTGATTTTATTTTTCTTCTAGTTTAGTTAGCATTTTTGTTTCGTTTTTATTTTTGCAATTTTATTTGTTTCTATTTGCAATTGCCTATAAAAAAATTAAAAATTAAAAATTAAATAAAAAAATGGTGGATGAATCAAGCATTGAGGACCCCCTAGAGGCATGCTTTCCTCAGTTTGGGGAGGATTTGGATTTGGATAAATTACTTGAGCAAGTGAATGCTATTCTGGAGTTTACTCCTCGGGAGAGCAGTGAGACGGAGGAGACTGTGGATGAATCCAGTATTGAGGACCCCCTGGAGGCATATTTTGCTCAATTTGGAGAGGATTTGGATTTGGATAAGTTACTTTAGCAAGCAAATGCCATTTTGGAGTCTGCTTCTCGGGAGAGCAGTGAGACAGAGGAGACCGCAACACTTGAGCCCCCCAAGAAGGAACTTAAGTCTTTACGGGACAATCTTAAATATAAGTTCTTAGGTCCAATAGAGTCTTTGCTTGTTACGATAGCTTCAGATTTGGTTGCTGCTCAAGAGGAGAAGAACCTAGTGCTTAATTTGGAGAAGTGTCATTTTATAGTAAAGCAAGGTATTGTACTTGGGCACATCATATCTCATCAGGGGATTGAGGTCGACAAAGCAAAGGTGGACCTGATTTCCAACCTTCTACCCCCACTTACGATGAAGCACGTTTGTTTTTTTCTGGGCAATGTAGAATTCTACAGGCGATTTATCCAAGATTTCAGCAAGATCGCTAGGCCTTTATGCAAATTGTGAGTTTGGCTGAAGACGTTAAACTTAGCACTCATGGGAGGCAACCCACAATGTATCTTTTACTGTTTTTTTATATTTCTTGTTACTGTTTATTTTTAGTATTTTTTGTTTTCCAGTATTACTTTGGTAATGGTTTATCAGGGACAACACGTACTTCAGTTCAAGTTTGGGGGTATGCTATGAGCCATGCCAGTCCAGCTAGTTCTTCATCTCCCAGGTCAGCTCTTTCCATGTTATTCACACATTGGGGACACTATGTACTTTAAGTTTGGGGGTATGGGAGACACATTCATACACACTTTGTCCCAGTTTTTTTTTATATTATTGAAAAGATAAATGCATGTTCATGATTGTTTTGAAATTTTGTTTGATTTAAACAAATACTGTGATGTGATTTCATTAGTGAGCTTAAAATTTTGAATACATGATCTGATAATAGAGTTTTAAAGTTTAGTTACTTATTTTAGGCATTTAAGAATTCACATGTTTGATCTAATCTGACATGAGCACATTAGCACACAATTGTGTGAGGGATGACATGTGATTTTCATGTGTAGGGTTAACTAAAATTGGATGACTTATTAGATGAACACTTTGGAATAGAAAAAAAATAGAAAAAAAAATAGAAAAAAAGAGAAAAAAATGCTCATGATGATCATTAATAAACTTTCCACTAAGTAACTGGACCTTTTGCCTTAGTAAGCGGTCAGTGTTCACGTCAAAATGTGGGAATTTTGCTCATAATGATCATTTATAAACTTTTCACAGAGTAACTGGACCTCTTGCCTCATTAAGCAGTGAGTGTTCACGTCAAGAGGTGAGAATTTTGCTTGGTAGCATTAAGGCCAGTTTAATTTCATAGCATTTTTCACTCGAATTAGTAAGTCCTTAGGGGTGTTTTTACACGTAATGCCCTTAAACCATATGGTTTAGGAGTCATTGACTCAACACTCACTACATGGGTCAATTAGAAAGCCCAAGGGAACTAAACATAGCATAGCCTCATAATAAAAGAAAGAAGAGAATAAAACTATGCAATTGTTGTTCATTCTGATGGGAAATTCGGTGAATCTTAAGACATGGAGACATTATACATTGGAATTATTTGGAAGCTTCATATTTATGTGCTAATCCTCTTTGCACTGATTCGGACTTGTGATGCCTTAGCTTGCCTCTTGTAAGTAATTAGATTTTGAAATTTCTATTCATTACGAAGATGGGTTTATATTTTAAGCTTGCTCATGAATGAATATCATGGTTTTGTGTGCTACTTAAATTTTTGGACACCATGAATGATGGATTTATCTTTGTGTTCTTTGTTTTTCATTTAGTTTTTTTATTTTGTTTTGCTAAGGGACTAGCAAAATGTAAGTTTGGGGATATTTGATGAGTGCCAAATATTGGATATTTTGGCCCTTTAATTTACATTTGTTAGCTTAGGAATTTGTTTTTTTTTTACAGGTTTACAAGCACTTGGAAAAGAGTTTCACTAAATTGCCAGAATTGCCCGTACAGATCAGTCATTTTTTGTGGATTAAACTGTATTGATTCAGGAAGAACCAAGAGATGAGCAATATATTCTTAGAAAGATCCGGATGTCTATTTTCTGGGGAATTTTACGGTTAATATGATTTTTCTAGAGAAAGTTATGGAAGTTTTAGTAGACAAAGGTCAGGCTGTGCGTGATTTTGGTGTGGAAGAAGTGATTTTCGTGGATTAAACTGTAATTATTCTGGAAGAACTAGGAGGTGAGCCATATATGCTTGGAACGATCCGGATGTCTATTTTATGAGGAATTTTACAGCTCGTAAATATGATTTTTCTAGAGAACGTTATGGCAGTTTTAGTAGACAAAGGTCAGGCTGTGCGGGATTTCAGCATGGGCAAAAGTTCTGAAGGGCATGTGAAGGCTTAAATCCCACATCCCACATCGGTTGCAAAACATTCTATATCCCATATCCCACATCAGATTAGAAACACATTGCAATCATGGAGTTCCCCTATAAAAGCCCCATTTCACTTCATCAAAAAGTGTGCAATCCAGATGACTTCTGCTAGCATTATGGGGAATCTCCAAGGCTTTGCTACCAAGGGGGAAGCGCCGCACAACGGCTGCGATTGGAATTTCTCTCAATATATAGTCAGTTTTAATTTATTTCTTTTGAGTTTAAAGTTTTATGTTTAGCACTTTAATTGTGAAATTTAGTTTCATAATCATAATAGGCTAAAACCTTCATCTAAGGTTGAAGATGAAGCCTCGCCGTTGTTTGGCATAATATTTTCAAATATGTTCGTATAATTCTAATATTTTTAGTATTAATGTTCTGTTTCAATTGTTTGAGTAAATTCTTATGATTGATTGTGTTTAAATTGTTCAAATTAGATATTCCTTGTGTTTCATCTACCAGATAAGGCGGATCATCCAAAGTAAATTGGATATCCATTGTGATTCTAAAGGGATACATTGGATGATTTGGTTGAATTAGGGTATTCGCTGTGATTTGTATAATGGTGGATTCATGGAATTATTTGATAGATTACTTTTATATAGAACATGAAAATATATGCTGTACTTTGGTGGGGTGGATTCAGAAACCTTAGTATCTTTATTATTTGTTTCAAATCAATTTAGTTTAAGTTTATATTTTTTTTTTTTGCAAGATACAATTCATAATTTAGAACTAGGTTAAAATAGGTTTAGTTTAGATAAAAATCATTTTCACGATGTAATTCCCTGTGGATTCGACCTCGCACTTGCACACACTATATTGCAAACGACTCGTGCGCGTACGAGTAATTTAAAACTCACAACACTTCTACAAGTCATGATTGAGACCTAGCAGTATGTCATAGCTACTAAGGAAAATTGAATTAATGTGAACCTTTTTGTTGTTAGTTACTGTACAATTAAATCCCTCCATCGTGTAATATCCTTGATTAAACATTGTTGAGATTTGTCTAAGAACTAAAGAGAGAAAAATTAAGCATTAGGTTAGCCTTGTGCGCTGAGGCCCAGCTTTAGGCACTGCGACCTCCAGCATGCTCGGATCTCCTCCCCTATAAGTCGCGCCGCGGCTCAGCCGTGGGCTCCGCGACCCCCAGAAGATGGTGAAGTGCTGCCCTATTGTGCGCCGCAGCCAACCCTGTTCTGGGCCACAGCGCTAGGCACACATGACTCCTCCTTTTCAATATGTTGAAAGGTGTATGGGACTTGGTTAAAACGCACATCTTAGACTCTTAGAGAGCCATGAGTCTTTGGTCCTCAAGATCTAAGGGTTAAGATTGACTTCAAGATTGGTTCAAGAAGTGGTTGCACTATATAAAGGATCATCTAGGAGCAATTCAAGGTGCAGTGCAGAGTGTGTGTCAAATAGAACACATGGTGTGTGAGAATGCAAAGACACAAAACACACAGGAGAGACTCATTCAAGAGAGGCTGGTTGTTTAGAGAGAGAGTAGTATAAATTGGGGATTCAAGGGCTTTATAATTAGAATTTTCTTGGGAAAAATTCCAGGGAAACACTTAGTCCTTATCACTTTCTTTTACCTTCTTTCGTTCTTCAAGAACAAGAGGATTCTTGAAGAGGTGTTGCTGTAATTGTAAGAACTCCATTGATTTAGTTCAGAGAGCTCAGAGGAGCTCACGGGGACGTAGGCACATTGCCGAACCTCGATAACAATTACTTGTGTTCTTTCTTTGATTGTGTGATAGTTGTTTATAGTTTATTACAAATTATTCTAGACTTGGGTGTTTGGAAAGATCACAACATGGGATTCCGCAAGAAAGTGATTTTCCAACAGTGGTATCAGAGCTCGGGTCCAAGAATCAAAGGATTCTTTGGTGGTGAGACAGTGGCATCAGAGCTAGAACAACGGGTATCAGTGTTGAACAGGGGGTATCGGAGCAAGACTGCAAGAATCAAAGGAAACTTCTTGGGAGATTTAAGAACGGTGTTGAGATCAAGATTTGATCATGTCTTTGAGGTTCAAGAACAGTGTTGAGATCAATATTTGATTGTGTTATTGAGGTTTAAGAACGGTGTTGAGATCAAGATTTGATCGTGTTCCTTAAGTTTAGAAGTTGGAAAGCAATTATGGGTGCTGCATAAATCTGGGATTTTCTCCGCAAAATAGGAAAGGGAGACTCTGCCTTTTGGAAACGAAAAATCAAGGTGGATCTTGTGCAACAAAAGGTGGACTTAGCGATTGGAGAAGATTACGCTTTTCCAGCAAGTATCACGGAGGTCCAGCGGAATGAGATGAAGAAGATGGCATACAGCACCATCTTTCTGCACATGTCAGATAGTGTGACCAGGGAGTGTGGAGAATCCGAAGATCCAGCTGTCATTTGGAAGAAACTAGATGAGTTGTTTCTTACCAAGACTCTCCATAATAAAAAATATCTTCATAAACGAATCTTTGCTTTTAAAATGGATCCTGATAAAGAGTTGTAAGATAATCTTGATGCGAAGATGAGGGAAGCATCAAGTGGAGAAGGGTTATTCGTTAGAGGATGGCCCGCAATTTGGTATGGCAGCAACATACATGGCTACTATTGGGACAAACCACAGGGTAGAGGACAAAGCCATGGGACCCTCTAAACTGAGATTTGGAGGAAAGAGATGCTACTATTGCCATAAGGAGGGTCATTTCAAGAAAGATTGCAGGAAGATGATAAGGGATGAGGGAGGAAGCCATACCAAGAATGGAGAGGCTTTGGTTGCCAAGGGAGAACAGCAAGATGATGATGTTCTTATTGTGTGCTCAAATGTGAGCAATGGGCAAGAAGGCAGTGAGAGATGGATCTTAGATACCAGGTGCACTTATCATATGTGTCCTCACCGAGATTGGTTCAAGAATTTCATGGAAACCAATGGGAGAAAGCTTTTCCTTGGGCACGATACTTCTTGCCAAGTGAGGGGTATGGGAGACATCCAGTTGAGGATGTTTGATGGAGTTACTAGGCTACTGCGGAATGTGAGATATCTTCCGGAGTTGAGAATAAATTTGATCTCATTGGGGCAGCTAGATTCCATTGGGTACACATACAAAGCAAATGGAGGAAAGATCAAGGTAACCAAGGGATCTTTGATAGTGATCAAAGCAGCAATGAAGGATGGTCTCTATGAGATGATTGGAGACACGGAAATCAAAGATCAAGCAGCAAGCTTGATGGCTGAGATGGATAAGGCAGCCCTTTGGCACAATCGCTTGGGACACATAAGCGAAAAGGGCTTGCAAGTTCTCAGCAAGAACGGTCTACTTAATGGTGACAAAGTAGAGAAACTTGATTTCTATGAATGTTGCATTCTTGGGAAGCAACATCGGGTTAAATTCAACACCGGAGTGCACAGGGCATTCTTGACTACATTCATGGGGATCTTTAGGGACTAGTAAGAACACCAACATAGGGAGGTAATCTTTACTTTCTGTCTTTAATTGATGATTATTCTAGAAAAGTTTGGGTTTATTTGCTTAAAAATAAATCAAATGCTTTGAATAAATTTGTGGAGTGAAAAAAGCTGGAAGAAACTCAAATAGGCAGGGTAGTTAAGGTATTAAGAACCTATAATGGCTTAGAATTTTTTAACAAGGTACTTAATCAATTCTGTAAGTTAAATGGGATTCTAAAACATAGAACGGTTATGAAAACTCCTTAGCAAAATGGAGTTGCTAAGAGGATGAACAAGACGCTTATGGAAAAGGTTAGGTGCATGATTATAGGATCCGGATTACCTAAATGTTTTTGGAGGGAAGCGATGTCTACTGCTGCGTATTTGGTTAATAGATTGCCTTCTAGGGCTGTGGACTTTAAGACTCCCGAGGAGATGTGAAGTGGAAAACCCCCTGAGTTGAAAAACCCTAGAACTTTTGGATGTGCTACATTTGCACATCAAAAGGATGATAAACTTAACCCAAGGTCTAGAAAATGTGTGTTTCTAGGATATGGGGACGGGGTTAAGGGGTATAGGTTGTGGTCCTTAGAGCAAAAAGGATTTAAACTCATAATAAGTAGGAATGTCATTTTTAATGAGCATTTATTTTCCTATTTGGAGAAAACTAACCCCGCAGGGGATAGTAGGCAAAACAGTTCGGTATTTGTTTAGCAAAGCATCAAGGAAAATTCAGTTCAGGTAGAGCAAGGAAGGTAAGAGGGTTCGGACCAGGTAGAGCCCATTGATGAATGCCAAGCTCAAGACACTTATGAGGAGACTGAACTAGAAGGGGATGATGCAGCAAGTCAGAATGACTATCAGCTCATAAGGGACCGGGAAACAAGGCTGGTCAGACCACCTTTGAGATATGGTTTTGTGGCTGCGAATGCAGCAGCTCATTGGACAAAAGGAGGAATAAGTGAACCATAGACTTACATTTGATGCCATTGGATGTAAGGATTCGTCAAGATGGAAGCTAGCTATGGAGGAAGAAATGCATTCTTTGAGAAGGAACAACTCTTGAGAATTGGTGAACATTCCAGGAAAACAGAGAGTTGTGGATTGTAAGTGGATTTACAAGATCAAAGAAGGGAACCCTCCAAGGGATGAAGTCCGGAACAAGGCTAGGCTAGTGGTGAAGGGGTTCATGCAAAGAGAAGTCATAAACTTAACAAAAACTTTCTCACCTGGACACAAGGTGGAGGAAATGGTGATTATCCTCATCTATGTCAATGATATACTGTCGGTTGGGAACAGTAGGGAGAGTTTAGAAAGGTTGAAGTCTCAACTCAGTTTGGAGTTCAAGAGGAAGGATCTTGGCCTTGCACAAAAGATCCTTAGGAAGAGAATAATCCGGGAAAGGGAGAGAAACAGGTTGAAGGTTTCTTAGTTTTCCTACATAGAAAAGATATTGTATAAGTTTTCTATGGAAGATGGTAAACCACTGAAGATTCCCCTTGCTGGTCATTTCAAGTTCTCCAGTAAACAATGTCCTAGAATGGATGAGGAGAAGAAGGAAATGGAAAAGGTCCCTTACTCTAGTGCAGTTGGATCAATTATGTTCATGATGGTAAGCACTAGACCTGATATTTATCAAGCAATTAGAGTTCTCAGCAAATTTGTGAGTAATCCCGGAGATGAGCTTTGGCTTGGGATGAAGTGGTTGTTGAGGTACTTGAAGGCTCAGTTGCAGCCAGTGGTAGCACTCTCAACAACCGAGGCTGAGTACATAGCAGCTACGGAATCCATAAAGGAGGTTATGTGGTGCAAAGGGTTGTTGGAAGAGTTTAAGGTCCTAAAACAGCAGGTGGTGGTGTATTTGGATAGCCAAAGTGCATTTTACTTGTGTCGAAACCCGGTGTTACATGAGAGGACTAAGCATATGGATGTTCGGTATCATTTCATTTGGGAAAATGTTACGGAAGGATGCATTCATGTGGACAAAGTCGCAACGGAAGAAAATCCTACAGATTTAGGCACCAAAGTTCTACCTCTAAGCAAGTTCAATCATTACCTTGGACTTCTTAGGATTGGAGTCGGATGATATAGTGACTCAAGTTGAGTTTGGATCCTAAGTTCTTTGCACTATGGGTTCGGTTTTAGTTGCTTAGAAAAAGGTAGAGATTGTTGGGATTTGTCTAAGAACTAAAGAGAGAAAAATTTAGCATCAGGTCAGCCTTGTGCGCCGCGGCCCAGCCTTGGGTGCCACGGCCTCTAGTATGCTCAGATCTCCTCCCCTCTAGGTCATGCAGTGACTCAGCCTTGGGCACCATGGCCCCCAAAAGATGGTGAAGTGCTGCCCTGTTGTGCGCTGCGGCCAGCCCTGTTCTAGGCCGCTACACCAGGCACATATGACTCCTCATTTTCAGCATGTTGAAAGGTTTGCGGGACTTGGTTAAAATGCACAGGATTACTTAGACTTGTTGAAGGGCTATGATTGATTGGTCCTCAAGATCTAAGGGTTGAGATTGACTTCAATATTGGTTCAAGAAGTGGTTGCACTATATAAAGGATCATCTAGGAGCAATTCAAGTTGCAGTGCAGAGTGTGTGTGAAGTAGAACACATGGTGTGTGAGAGTGTAAAGACACAAAACACACAGGAGAGACTCATTCAAGAGAGGCTGGTTGTTTAGAGAGAGTAGTCTAGATTGGGGATTCAAGGGCTTTGTAATTGGAATTTTCTTGGGTAAAATTCCAGGGAAACACTTAGTCCTTATCACGTTCTTTTCTCTTCTTTCGTTCTTCAAGAACAAAAGGACTCTTAGAGAGGTGTTGCTGTAATTATAAGAACTCCATTGATTTAGTGCAGAGAGCTTGAAGGACTTTGTGGGGACATAGGCACATTGCCAAACCTCGATAACAATTGCTTGTGTTCTTTCTTTGATTGTTTGATAGCTATTTGCAGTTTATTATAAGTCATTCTAGACTTGGGTGTTTGGAAAGATCACAACATGGGATTCCGCAAGAAGGTGATTTTCCAACAAACATAAGGCATGAAATTACTTTTAAGCCTTAGTTATTTAATCATATGTATCTTGATCCTAAGTCTATGTCTTCAATGGCGAAATTAGAAACTCTTTTCTAATTTTCACCACACCTTGGCCAAGGAATTTTCAAGCTATGACTTAATGAGATCAATTAGGACTTTCTCTGTCTTTTATTAAGAGTGATGGATCCTCTATTGTACAGTCACATACCTCCATTGAGTATGTGTCATCTACACATCCTTTTCTTGGTCACCATCTATGAAAATTCCATATCTCTTTAGAGACTTGTGTATTATGGTAGATCTACGAATTGGTTGTGTAATAAAATGGTCTATTGATTTAGGTTCACAAATTTGAACAGTACTAGGATGTGATTCTTGTGATACTTCATCATGATCAATCTTACTCCGGTTGCTCCCTTCTTGCATAAACCCTTTTTCTAGAAAGGAAACATACTTGGAAACAAACACCTTTTGTTCCTATGGATGATAGAAATAATATCCTAAACTTTCTTTAGGATTGTTAGTAGTATGCCTTATAAGCTAATGACATTGGATGTCTTAGCATATTAGTTTTTAAAAAAATATTATTCAAATTGTTATCATTATTAATGGAAAGTTTATTTATCATGAATATTTGTTAAATTAAATTATCATGATTAAGTCTATAAAATAATAGCAATGGAGATAGGATTATGATGTGATCACAATTATAAGACCTAATTTTCTCTAAAACTTTATTCTTAAATGTTCCTGGCCGTAGGATACTAATTGGATGTTAGTAATCCGTTTAGACTAGTATATACTATGTTTGCTCAATTGGGAGGGAGGCTGATATAAATTTCACTTGTGTGGAAGACATTAAAACAAGTATGTGGGTGGTCATTGGAGAATAAGTTCAATGAAAACGACTCTATTAGTGTTATTCCCTATAAGCCCATGACATTGATGTCTTGGGATATTACTTTAAAAAAAACCTCATTCAAATAGCTATCATAATTAATAGCAAGTTAATTTATCATGAATATTTGTTTAATTACAATGTCATAATTAAGTCCATAGAGTAAGAATAATAGAGATAGGATTACAATGAGATTTTAATTTTGAGACCTAGTCTTCTATAAAGATTCTCTCTTAAATGTTCCTAGTCCTAGGATACTAACTGGATATTAGCAATCCGGATTTATAGGTACATACTATGTTTGTTCAATTAGAAGGGTGATTGAACTCAGAGTTACTTGTGTGATAGACACTAAAACAAGTATGTGGGTTCTCATTAGAGAATGAGTTCACTGAACATGACTCGACTTATGAACATCTAATGAAGTTTTACTTTCCTATTAATAAGTATTTCTTATGTTACAGTTATGTATGTGATCTTTAGACCTAAGGCACCATGATTATCTTGTTTGTGACTTATTATACTTTCATATTATTTAATATGGTTCTATCCATGGATAGTTAATTAGAATTAACTGGGTATAATGGATTTCATATGGAAGTATGAGAGTGCACAATAAGGGATCTATCATTCCGAAATAAAATGAGAGAATGTACTATGTGATCTACTAAGATATAATTTGGGGGATTCCTTAGCTAAGGCTGGGTGGGAATTAGAATGGAGATTCTAAGTTCACCATTAGAATCATATTCATGAGATCTAGACACATTAAATTAATGTTAAGGATTTTACATTAATTTCATACCCTAACTAGCTTAATTGGGACATTGCATGATGGAATGATTAAATTGCACAGTAATTGATAACAGAAAGGTTCGGAGTCTTACAACTAAATTTATACTATTCTAGGTAGTCATGATATGTTGCTAGGTGTCACTTATGCTTGTAGAAGCCCTACAAATTAATTTAGTGGACAGCTCACTCATTCTTATAAAAGGGAGAATCAGAAGGAGTTTCGATTCAAAATAAAGTAGGAGTTCTAATTAATTAAAAAAAAGGTTCCAGGTACAATTACATAAAAGTTATGTCGTACAACCAGATTAGTTTGAACCTAAAGGGTCATACATAAAAGGGGCAATGGGTAACCAGAAAATAACTGCAAGGGCCTAATTTATAATTAATGGTTAGTTGCATAACTGTGGCACTATAAATAGTTTATGGGTGTTTAGAAATTCGCTAGCATATATTCTACAAACAAGTTTCTCATAGAGTTTTAGTCTTCTTCTTTCACAAAAAAGAGAGCTATATTGAAAGAAATCCTAATTTAAGATTTTCCATGTGTGGATCAACTTTAGAGATCACATATTTTTTTGATTGTTGTGAATTTAACAATGCAAAAGAATTGGATTCTAGAGCACATGGGAATTCATCTACAACAACTTCAAAGGGATCAAGAACACATCGAATCAATTGTAACGATTATTTCCTTGAATATTCATCATGGTAAAGATGTTCTATGCAAATCATAAGGTGATTAGGGTTTATATAATTCAATGAAAAGTTTTAAATTTTCGATGCATTTTCTACATTGATTTCATTTAAGTGGTATCAGAGGCATCCTTATGATTTATGTAGTATATAGTAATTTATTATTATGGCTGTAAAAAATTGATCTTTAGATTCTATAGATTACACATTCATCAAAATAAAAGTTATATTAGAGTTTATGAAACCCTAGGTCAAGGAATTCAAGAAAGTGTTCTTAAATTATTTATTATGTTATGGTGATAATAAAATTATTGTAGATTGTTTGTCAATCTAATTAAAACAATAGAGATTGATTATAAAAAATTGTTGATCAAAATATGATTTTAAATAAAAAGAAAATTATTTTGGGAAGAGAATTTGGGTGAAAAATAGTGAAAAACTGCAAAAATCGAAGGGACAATCAACTTCCCTGAGCGTATAGTTGACTATGCCCTCATAGACCTAATTGAAGAATTGGGCAGAACCTTTGGACTGTCGATTACGTTGAAGGACAATCAATTTTTCCATCCATACCTAATTAATTTTTTAACAGAGACTGTTGATAGTCGACTATTAAAGCGTGAAAACTGGATTTTTGGTTTTTTCAAAAGTTGTTTAAAATGTTTTAATTTCCTCAAAATTAAAACTCAATTTTTAACGAAACAGTTATTAAATTTTTTATTCTAAAAAATTTCAATTAAATTGGTTTAATTAATAACAAAAATTATTAATTTTAAAAAGCAAAGGTTTTAATGAATTGGAATTTGATTTGGAATTGGAACTCCAATAAATCTAATTCTTATTTAGAACATGATTAAGAAAAGTATTTTGAAACCTAATTTGATTAGGTTAAGAAATATTAGAATTAAAGTCATAATTAGAATAAATTACATTTAAATTTTTCATATGCAATTGGATTGTATGTATGTTCAAAGATAGGTGATTATGGACTTAAGAGCCAATAATTGAGCTATGTAATTGGTCGTTATTCAATATGATTGGATGTATGGTTGTAAATTTGTATGGGTTATAATAATTATTCTCTATTTTGGGAAATGTAATTTTAAATGGGGTTTACATACCACGTCTCTCTTTTATCTCTCTCTTATTGTAACTCCCCTTGATTTTAAATCAAGGTTTCTTATTGATTATGTAATGTAATTAGTTATAATAGTTTGATAGGAGTATATAGAGATTTTTTTATGTAAAGCTAGAGGATGATCGAGTGTGCAAGGAAGCAGTGGAGACCTATTTATAGATTACAAGCCCCATTATGTCAGAATTGGTGAAAGATATTATTGAATCCTAAATTAATACCAATGATTCACTCATTGGCTTAAGTGAATCATAGACAAAAGTTCATAATCACCGAGAGTCATATTTTCTTTGATATTATATGATGTATGATGTGTATGTGATGCATATCAATTAATGGTAGAGTAAAAACCAATTAAATTGCCTCATGAAATTAATTTCTATTAAGTTTTAATGAAGGGACATTATGAATGTCTTATTGTGGCCTTTCACCATTGTAGAGATATATGGGATCAACTTTTTTAAGTAAGTTTTGCCACAAACATGTCGTGTGAAGACCCGAAATATCCCATGGTGAGATATTTCATCTTCCATTCAATTAATCATTATAAATACCTTGAAGGGTAATCAGGGTAAACTAAAAGTCATCAATATGTACAAGCATTACATCAAACTTTTCAAACTAGTACATAACTTTGTGCATACATAAATGATAAATTCTTATTACATATCACAACACTCTTGCACACATACTAATACACACCACTCCCACACTCTATTTACATATAAATAAGGTACTCGACTCCCTTACCAACTAAACTCTAGATTTGCTCAACTAAACCCGCTCTGTCAGCTTCCTCAGGTACACTTTCTTCATGATCTAAAAAGCATGTCATTCAAATATTGAAGAAGAACTAGTGAGAGTTCTTCATCATTTTCGATCACCCTTTTATTTTGGTTTTATAATCTTCAACCAAATCATTCTTCCAACATGACCAAGTCCACAAGAACACGAGGATCTCCAAGGAAAATCTCGAGATGTGGGAATTTTCTTTAACTAAAAAGGTTAGTTAAATCTTCTTTTTTTTTTGCAAAATTAATTGTTAGCATGATTCATATGTTTAAACCACCTTGAAAATGATCTAAATTAATTTAGCTCACTTAAAAAATTTCATCTTACGATAGTTACTAGTTTTTTAGAATTTTATTTTTGATTAGTTATATTTCTTTCTTTAATTAGCTACTAGTCATAATGTAGTCCTTTAAGATTTTTTTTATTTCCTGTCTTCAAAATTATATATGTTATTTTAATTTATTATTTACTACATGTGATAGTTAAATTCACTTAGCTTAATCTCTTTTTTAATTTGTCTAGTTTAAAATAACTTAGTTTAACCTATCTAGTTCAACTAATTTAGTTTCGATCCATTTAATTCAAACACTCACACACTTGCAGACACGTGCAAGATTTTGTGTGCGCCTTGCGTGCACTTTCACACGTGAACGCTTTTGCACATGCCTTGCATGCACTTACACATATGTGCATGCTTTTGTACGTGCCTTACATGCACTTTCACACACGTGTGTGCTTTTGCGCACACCTTACACACACATGCAGACCACTGCACGCACTTGGATACACATTCACCCTTTTTATGCGCACCTCGCACACATGTGTACATCGTTGAAGACGTATGTACACTTTTTATGTGCACCTTGAACATACTTTTCCGTACATTTGCACACATGTGTGCACCTTGTACACACCCCGCATGTATGTGCATGCACCTTCATGCATTTAAAATTATTCTTCTCGAATACCCCACATTTAATTTAATCTTCAAGTTTAATTCATCTAGTTTAAAATAACTTAGTCCTAACCTATCTAGTTTAATTTACATAAGCAATGACATGGGCACACTTTAATTTACTCTCCATTTTTAATTTGTACATTCCAAGTAATTTTAATATTTTCTTTGTTTAATAGTTAAGTAATTCTTTTCCTTTACATGCTTACTTTTACTACATTACTTTAAATGTTTTTTTTCGTGTCACTTTGTTTGAATATAAATTGCAAAATGTGTGCTTGTCTTTATTATTAGTGTATGATGATAATACTTGAATTAAAATTTCAATCAATTTCCTTGAAACACAAAGGGCTAGACTTCGGTCTAGGTAAGAGAGGAGCTTTAAATCCTGTCTCTTTTACACCCAAATATCCTAAGCCTTGAAATTTCTCACTTAGACTAGTGACAAGGGATTTAACCCCCTTAAGGTCAAATGGCGGCTCCTTACCCATCATCCTTTCTTTGTGCTTGGGTGAAAAATGACCCATTGTCTAATACATTAAAAGTGCACCCATCATGGGAGCCTCCTTACTACTTATAAAAGGTTTGTATTAGACTTTGTAGGTTCCACTCGTTACCATATTCCTACTCATTGTAATCAGTACCCTAGCTATATCCATCTTTTTTTAAAAGGAGTGGCCTTAAATAATGAGTCGAATGTATGTGTCTTAGGCAAAAAAGAGTGGTACCTACACCAAGTATTCTCAATGTGTAGTGAATGTGGTAGCAGTATCGAAGAAGGATTATAAAATCAGAGTATGTGTGGACTACAAGGATTTGAATCAGGCCAACCCTAAAAATGGATTCCCCTTACCCCATATAGATACCCTTGTAGATAATATAGTTGGTAATGCCCTGTTGTCATTCATGGATAGTTATTTAGGGTATAACTGTTGGTATTTGTCTAAGGTTTAAACATGGTTGGAAGAGGTCAAGCATGAAGTCCTTGAAGCCTCAGCACATTAAGAGAGTGTGCCTCAGCACATTAAGAGAGTGTGCCTCAGCATGTAAGTAACAAAGAAGGTCCAGAAAATGAGTGTGCACACAAGGTCAAGCCGTGACTCTGCTCTTCCCAAGCCATGGCACCCAGAAGGTGGAAAGCTGGAGGAAGGCCAAGGCCACGGCGGTGCCCAAAACCTTGTTGAAGAGGTGCTTTGCCTTGAGCTGCGGCGGCCCCTGTTTCAGGCCGCACCTTCAAGGCACACTGAAGCACACATGATTCAGCCTTTCAAGTGGTTCGTGAGGGATGTTTAAAGTGCACAGCTTAACTTAGGATTGATCAAAGGCCATGGTTGATTGGTCATCAAGATCTAATGGTGGAGAATGACACTCAAAATTGATCAAGAAGTTGGTGCACTATATAAAGGGTCACCTAGCTTCATTCTCATCAATGAATGAATTGAGAGATTACAAAATTTGTGACATACAAGTTATTAATACATGAGAGAATTGTGTGAGAGCGCAAAGACATAAAACATAAGAGTGACTCATTGTAGTGAGGCTGCTTGTAAAATAAAGAGTAGCATAGCATAAGATAGAGAGCATTGTAATAGTTCTTATCTTCTTCCTTTCTTCTCATCTTTGTTTCTTCAAGAACTTAGGTTTCTTGGAGAGGGGTTGTTGTGATTGTAAAAGAACCATTGATTTACTACAGAGAGTTCAGAGGAACTCATGGGGACGTAGGCTATTGCCGAACCTCGATAACAAATCGCTCGTCTTCTTTCTTTCTTTGATTTCTGTTCCTGTTTCTGATTCCTAATCTTTACAAGTCATTTTAGACTTAGGTGTTTGGAAGATCACCACCTGGACATCTTGTCAAGGTGATTTCCAACAATAACTATATTCTTATTGCTCATGAAGATAGAGAAAGGCTACCTTTACTACCTAGTAGGAGACCTTTTGCTATAAGGTCATGTCGTTCGGACTCAAAAATGATGGGGCATCTTATCAAAGGATGGCCACCACTCTCTCGCATGACATGATCCATAAGGAGATGAAGGTATATGTGGATGACACGATTGTTAAGTCTGAAAGCAAAGAAACTATTAGGATGCCATCTAGAAGTTCTTTGACAGAATTCAAAAGTACAAGCAGTAGTTGAATTCACTGCCAGTAATCTTTTAAGCTTCACAGTCAGTGAGAGGGGAAATGAGGTAGATCCAAAGAAGGTGTCTACAATCCTGTAAATTTCAATGTCGAAGACAAAGAAAAAGGCCAAGATATTTCTTTGAATAATTCAGTATATCAGTAGGTTCATTGCTAAGCTTAGCTATACTTGCGATCTCATTTTTAAGCCACTTAGAAAAGGCCAACAAGTGGTATGGAACCAATAGTGTCAAGAAGCCTTTGAAAAGATCAAAGACTATCTTAAGAACTCTCCAGTGTTGGTCCCACCCAAACATGGAGTTCCGCTCTTGCTATACTTATCTGTTACTAACACTTCCATGGGGGCCATGTTAGCCTAAGAGCATGAAGATAGGAAAGAAAATGCCATCTACTACCTCAGTAAGAAACTCAGTTTATAAATTAAATTACTCTTGGGTAGAAAAGACATGTCTCACTCTAGTTTAAGTAACCAAGAAACTCTAGCACTACTTTCAATCGTTCTCAGTGAAAGTGATCTCTTGCCTTAATTCGTTAAAGCATCTGTTTGAGATCCTCACCCTAAGCGAAAAGAGGATCAAGTGGATAGTCATTCTCTCCAAGTTTTATCTTGAGTACTTAACCCAAAAGTCAGTAAAATGGAGGATAATTTTAGATTTTTTAACAAATTTCCTATAAGGAAATAAAATTATTGAAGAATTCAACTTCTCGAATGAAGAAATTATGGGAATTGAAAACTGTGAGTTGAGAATGTACTTCAATGGTACGTCTAAATAGAAATGTTAAGGGATTAGTGTAGTGTTAGTTTCTTCGGAAGGAATCATCACAACTTTGTCAATTCGCCTAAATTTTGAATCCACCTATAATTTGACTGAGTACGAAACTTTTATCATTAGTCTAAAAGCATTCATTCATATTGGGACAAAAGAGGTCTCGGTGTACGGTGATTCTTCTTTATTCATTTTGTAGTCTCACGGAGAATGGAAGACCAAAGATGGAAGGATGAAGTATTATCAGAGTCATCTCAAGAATTTGATTTAGTGTTTCAATAAGGTAACGTTTGCTTATCTACCACAGGCCTAGAATTAGTTCGTCAGTGCTCTAGCCACTCTAGCTTCAATGTTGGAAATTCCTAAAGGGGCTGAAGCAATTCCATTAGTGGTCTAGCAGAAGGATGAACTAGCCTATTGCATGGCTATCGAGATCCAAGCTCGATCATTTGACATTTTACCTTAGAATACTGATATGCAAAACTTCTTGCAGAAGGAGGAATTTCCCACCAATAGTGAAAAATGAGACAGGGGAGCGACATAGTCATTGGCCTCTCAATTTATCATTTGTGGCAGGTGATTTTACAAGAGATTGTTCAACGGGATCCAATTGCTCTGTATAGATTAGAACTTTGCTGAGAAAATCATGATGGAAGTACATGAAGGTACTATAGGTCTGAACATAAACGAAAGAATATTGGCAAGAAAGTTCCTCTGCTTGGGTTACTACTAGATCATAATGGAGATTAATTGCTATAATCATGTGAAGATGTGCCATAAGTGTCAATTGGATGGCCATCTGCAACATTTTCTACCCCGAGAGCTCTTCACCATGATCACACCTTAGCCTTTCGCTACATAGGGCATAAACATGATTACAAAAATATCACTCAAGGCTTACAATGGTAACGAATACATCCTGGTGGCAATTAACTATTTCATTATGTGGGTAGAAATCACATCATTTTTAACCTTAAAGGCCAAGCATGTGGAACAGTTCATTAAGCATAACATCATATGTCGTTAAGGAGTGCCTTTCGAACTGATCTCAGATAATGGCACACATTTCCAAGATGAAGTTGTAGATTTACTCAATAAGAACAAAATTGAGCGCCACAAGTCTTCTCCTTACTGACCTCGAAACAACAAGGCAATATAAGTAGCCAATAAGAATGTCAAGAGTATATTATCTAAAATGGTGGAGACTTATCATGACTGGCATTATAAGTTACCTTTTACATTATGAGGATATCGAACTTTGATCAAGTTTTCTACAGGTGCCACTCCTTACTCTTTAGCTTATGGTATGTAGGCAGTTCTCCCAATCTAGGTGGAAATTCTTTCACTAAGAACAACCATAGAATGTTAGTTGGAAGAGGTAGATTGTATTTAAGGATGATATGATGAGTTAGAACTGACTGACAAAAAGTGGTTGAAGTCTCTCTATCATGCCCAAAAATATCAGAAAAGGGTTACACATGTTTTCAACAAGAAACTAAAGCATCAAGATATCAAGGAAGGGGATTATGTGGTAAAAGAACTCAAACCACTAGTCCATGACCTGACAGGCAAGTTTAGACCAAACTAGGCGAGCCCATATTGAGTTAATAAGATCATATCTAGAGGGAATGTGCGCCTCAAAAATATTAAGGACAATGAATTTGCTGAGCCCGTCAATCTGGATTGCCTTAAGAAGTATTACTTGTGGTACCATTTCCTTTTCCCTCATTGTTGTTACTCTACCCTTTTCTGAAAAAAGAAAAAAGAAAGAAGCTCAATTCTTGAAATTAAGTTGAACCAAAGTTTGGCAGTTAAGGGAAAAGAAAAGTTCTATTCTTCATTTTTTGAATTATGTAAGACTTGATTCTGTTTATGGATACGTAGGAAACAACTTTGGTACAACCATACCTTTCTTGGAAATCCTGCTTCCCCCTTTTCAAACTTCTAATAACTATGTGAATACATCTTTTGTGCCAAAATTAAAAGACAATAAAAGGAAATTCACTATGTTGAGCTAATGAGGAATTGAAATGTGGATTAATTTAGTGCATTAAAGACTTGAGTTTTCGGACATGCTATTTCTATTTCATTTTTCAAGGATTATTTTGTTATATAATAAAAACTCAAGGAGCATAATATCATTTTAAAGTCACATTGGACTCCTTTTAGCGACTCTTCTTCTCTTTTTTTCCTCTTTCTTGGACATTTTCACTTGACCCCATACCTAACGACTAGTATCATTAAAATGGACTGGTTGCAATGATGTTTAGCATGTTTCTAAAAAATATGGATACCATAAAGTTTAAAATCCATGTTTTATGAAAAAAAAAATAACCTTTTCTCTTAGTAGCATTATTATGTTAAAATTGAGAAATAGTGAACTGTCGTAAAATTCCTCGTGGGACTTGATTGGCCCATGAGCTGAACCAATCGGTCTAACTCTTGGACCAATCGGCTCATGTTATGTTCATACAAAAACTTTCTCAGTTCCTCCCCTACTTTTCACTAGCATGCTTCTTTCTAGTTAATCATAATTTTAGTATATTAAACTGATTTTAACAATCATTTTTTCTCCTTTAATTTACTATGTAATTTTAAATTATTTTGTTAATTGTTGCTTGAAAATCAATCAATTGGGTTAAGTCCATTTGTACTTGGGAGGACAAATCTATCCAACGAAAGAATGTTGGGTTAGTAATCTCCCAAGTATACAAGCTTCCTTTTTTATTGTGATGATTTGCTTAAATGATTCTCTTGTTTGATTTAAGTTGTTTGTGTATATGTTGAATATTAGTGTGTGATAGGGTAAATGTAATTAAAAATTTAAACACTTATCCTAGAACATAATGGGCTAGGCTTTGGCATAGATGAGAGGGGGAGCTTTAAATCCTCCTTCTCTCATACCTGAATCTCCTTGCTTAGTTAATCTCTTGCGCATAGACCAATGAAAAGAAATTTTTTCCCCTTTAAGGTCAAATAATATCTTTATACCCGTCATCCTTGTTCTGTGCTTAGATGACATAAGTCCAAAATGTGAGAAATGTGCTCCAATAAAAAGTGCTCTCCTTGAGGGTGCCCCTATACTAATTGAGAAAGGGCAGTATAAGATGTGGCACCCATAAAGACCTGTTCATATATTCTTCATATAGGTGCCAAACTTCCTATGTGTTACTCTCATTGGGGCGATAATGCTATTAAACTGACAACATTAACCTATTTGGGATAAGAATCTAATAACAAGGGACCAATTTGTTACATGTTAAATCTTAGTTTTTAAATTTGATTTGACCTAAATCTCATGGGGTAAATTATAATTAACCCTATAATTTAATCACATCACAATGGAACTACTTCACAACATTTATTTTGAGTCTTATAAAAAATAAAAGAAAAAGAAAAAAAGTCTTGTTCAGATTTCAAATATGAAACGAATTTAAAAAAAAGAATTTAATTACAATTGAATTACTAAATTTTCACTCTTGAGTCCAAAAGATTGTATTTTCAAGCAATAAATCAAAATGAAGATAGCAAGAGAGCAACACAGTTCTTTTCTACGCAACCTCCTAATATAGTGATGGTGGTATGGTGCAGTCACCAATGGAATGTCCTAACAGATAGTAGTAAACCTCCCAATTTTAGTAGTTCAAATTCTTTTAATCTCTAACTAATGAGAGTGCCAACATAAAAAAGACAGATTGTTGTTTCAAACCAAAGAAAGGTGAAGAAGAAATTGGAAAGAGATGTCTTGAAGAGGGGGGGGGGAAAGTAAGAGATAAAGTTTGAATCACAATGGGGTGGGTTCTGTGTGGGGAATGCATTTCCCATCCCCATCCACATTACCAAGATCTCTCCCCCATTCTTACCCCAATACCCATCGAGTATTCCCCGTTTAAAAATTCAAAGATTCTCCGTAAGAATGTTAGAAACTCTAATTTTTTTTATAACTACGCTTACTTTAATGAAAAAAAAATAAAAACATAATATAATAAGTAAATATATGATTTTATATGTTTAAATATAATATGAAATATTCTATTATTATAAATAAATTTATTTATGATAATAGACATCAAGTTTGAGGAATATTGGAGGTTGAGAATACAATCTTGATCTCAAACCCAAACTCGATTGATAATTAAACCCCATCTTTGTTCCTGCTATGTGGAGATAAAATCCCGCACACCCATCCTAAACGTGACCAAGATTGCCAATCCTCGCCAAGATAAGGATTTTTTCCATCCTTGAGATAAAAAGAAAAAATTTTAAGTTTTGAAAAAGGATATTTTTGTCTATATAATTCCTTACAAGATGAAGTTTAGAATGCATTTGCAAATTCTATCAAATTTGATAAAATTTACCCAAAATCAACTCAATTTTACAAGAATAATGAATTCTATATTTCATCAGCAAACTAAGCATGTTACCAATTTTGTTATAAATAAACTACTCCTTTTAGCAAACAAAATAAAATAACCTATTAAATTCCAAAGAACTGAAACCACCAGTCCATGAACTGAGAGGCAAGTTTAGACCAAACTGGGCGAGCCCATATTGAGTTAATAAGATCCTATCTAGAGGGTCGTGCGCCTCATAAATATCAACAACAATGAATTTTTTGAGCTCGTTAATCTGGATTGCCTTACGAAGTTTTACTTGCGGTACCATTTCCATTTCCCTCATTGTTGTATCCCTACTTTATCTACCCTTTTCTAAAAAAAAAAGAAACTTGCTAAGTTGAAAATCCAAACAGGAGACTTAAGCAAGTTAGAGAATTCCACTAGACCAAAAACCCTCAATGGCAGTTTAGGGGAAAAAAATAAAAAAGAAGCTCGCTAAGTTAAAAACCCGAAATTGAGACTTAGGAAAAAGTTAGAGCATTCCTCTAGACCAAAAAGCCTCAAGGGCGGTTTAGGCAAAAGAAAAGTTCAATTATTCATTTCTTGAACTATATAAGGCTTGATTCTATTTGTGGATATGTAGGAAACAACTTTGGTACAACCATACCTTTCTTGGAAATCCTACTTCCCCTTTTCAAACTTGTAATATCTATGTGAATACATCTTTTGTGCCAAAATTTAAAGACAAAAAAAGGAAATTCACTATGTTAAGCTAATTTGGAATTAAAATATGGATCAATTTTACATTCAAACTAATACGCAGTTATTGTGTATAGTTGAGGTGTCGATCCCACGAGGAAAAGCGATCTACAAAGGAAAAGTGCAAACCTTAACACGAACGATAACAATCAAGTGAGAAAATATGAGTTTTGATAATGAAGTAATTGTGGGAAAATTGTGTAAATAGATTGAAGAATATAATAAAGGAACAATAAGGTTCTGGGAATCCACCCTAGGTTCCTTGCCTTATTCCAATCTTGATTCAGTTGTTTTTATCTCGATTGCATGTTTCACATCCCAAACAAGCAATCGGCAAATATTCAATCAAAGCATATGTAAACCCTGATGTAATTGATATGAATTACTCTTTACTTTTGATTTAAGGACACATGATCTATCCTATAGATTTATCAAGAAATGACAATATATCTTAATGACAATATCGCAGTAATGGACAAACCTAAAAGATAAATCTACCAGACTCAATCACATCCAAACAATCTTGACATAAGAAGAGCTTGACTAGACTTCTATCGAGGAGAAAGATATAATCATCGGATTAAGAGAAAATCTTCTAATTAAATTAAAGAGTAAATCATGACAATGTTTTGACAATAAATCCTAACTACAACTAAATCAATAAAAGAAAATAAGAACAACTATACCTAGCGATTCATCCCTTCGCCTTGCTTGGAGATTAGTTGGCTATGGGGCTCATTCTTGAACACTTTGATGGAGGAGAATATAGCAGTCTTCTTGTGTTTTCCAGCCTTAATGATGTTCTCTTCTCAAACCCTAAGTGTTCTATTTATAATACAAAAGATCCAAGGGTGTTTTAGGGTTTAAACAATCAATAAAAGTCCTAATTAGGTCATAACTCAGAGAAGGGGATCGTGTGCGTGCCGCGGCTCTCACTTCCTTGTGCCACTGCTCAGCCTAGTATTTGGTTTCTTCACTTTCTGGAGGCCGCGGCACACACTGAAGCTCCTTTCTTGCTCTTTTGGCTTGGTTTTGGAGGCCGAGGCTTAGATATTTTCAGGCCGCAGCGCACACACTCAAGACTTGATTTCTCTTCATTTGTCCTTCCACAACCATGCCTTCACTCCGGTATGCCTTGAGTCTTTATGCTTCAAGCAATGATAACTTTTCCTCCTCTTTTGAAAAAGTTCCTGAAAATGCACCAAAATATATCAATGATCCAAGAATGACAATTTAGAGTTGTTAACATATAAAAGTGCAATTAAAACCTAGATCAACCCTAAAATGCTAACAATTAAGTACTGTTAAGATGCATTTTATGACTCTCATCACAACCCCCAACTAGCTTATTGCTAGTCCCTAGCAATTCAAGCAAAAACAAGAGATGAATTCTACGGTAGGAATCAAAACAAAGTAAAGCAATGTTAATGTTAAACTAGGAGCAATTCACTTTTTGTCTCAAAAATCGCACATAACACACAGCACATAGAATCATTAAATATCACCCAAGTCCAAAAGTAATCCAAACATAAATCTTAAAATTGTTAACGACTCTTAACATCCATCTTACCACAATCCATTAATCTGAACACCCGGATGATTTTATGCATAACATTCATGAATACAAGTCTTAGCCTCTAAAAACATAATAAATTGCTTGACATCAATCACAAATCAAGCTCCATAGGCTTATTTTTCAAATCACTCTCCACTATTGTAGAAAAGTAACACTATATTGGATCAATAGGTCTTTAATAAGTTTGTAACGTTAGGCTAAGGTAAAGGTTAAAAAAGAACGGGAAGGATTCAACCAATAAAAGAACTTAATCTCTTAGTTTTAAACACAATCTTCTTTTAAGCACTGGATAACCTTACTTCAATACCCAACTCTTTTAACCATTTTTTATAAGAGCATATCTCTCGATAAGTCACCACTTTTCTTTTCTTTTCTTCTTTCTTTGCCATACTTCACTTCTCTTTTTCTTCTCTCCCCCATTTTTTTTTCTTTTCTTTTCTATTTTGGCATAATACCATTTACTTCCTATTTTTCATTTTTTTACTCTTTCCACAACCCCCAACTTATCTCCTTTAATGTACTTGGGTTACGGTAATAATATATTTTTCTCATACTTCCATCCTTACACCTTTTAAGTGCTTCTCAACAAATGTGTATAACTAAGTTCTTTTAAAAGAAAGGTAAGGATAAAATATTTTTAGGCTCATAAAGGTGAGTAAATAGGCTATTGAAAGAAACAAGACTCAAATTTTTTTTCAAGAAAAAGGCTCAAATAGGTAACTAGCGATAGATATAGCAACGGAAAGTTTGAAAGGCTCAAATGGTCCAAAAATAGCCTACATCATATCCTAAGTAGTGTGCATTCTAGGAATTCACCTCAAGTGATTATCAAATAAGTTCTAGAGCTTGTTGAGATCACAAAAGTATTCACAAAACAATCACACATAAAATTTCTCTAAATTTTTTAGACTAATCATACAATCTTACCGCAAAATAGAGTCTCAAACCAAATGAAGATTGACACTTAAATTATTTTCAAACCGAAACAAGATTTAACTTCTTCTAAATGCTATATGCTATCTTAATTAAGTTTCTATTATGGACATGTGAATTAACTCCAAGGCTAACGCAAAGCATGCTAAAAACAAACAAAAAGGGAAAGTAACACCAAGCAGTTCAATGAAAAAAAAAATTGTTTCCTCCACCCCCAACTTAAAAAATTGCATTGACCTCAATGTGAAAGAAAAGGTAAAGGAAACTCCCTTTGTAAGCAAAAGTGCACAGAAGCTGAATATTATGCACCACTATATGAACTGCATGCCATTCCTCTTGCCGAAATTCTAATCTACAACATAGAACAAAACAACAAAAAGAAAGCAATTGCGGTGTAACAGTAAGATTCCCACCGTATTTTAGGTTAACACATGAAATGGAAAGAAATAACTAGAAACGAAAAGAAAGTACGAAAAATAAAATGATGAAAAGGAAGACAAAATGAATGTTAGTACAGTCATCTAATAATAAATAAAATAAAATAAAAGGGGACAAACAAGATAGAACCCAAAACTAATCTTCTAAGTCTTCATCCTCTTCATTCTCTTCACCTTCCTCTGGAGTTGGATCAAAAGATGAACTCAGATAGGGTGGCAAAGTGAGAAAGTGATCTATGTCACAACCAGTAGCAGAGGCAAGGTGTTGGTACATCTGACCAAAAGAAAAGTATACCCCCGCTTGATAATCAGCTTGCCTAGCCAAGAATCGTTCTTGAAGATCAAACCTATTATGCAAGAGTTTCTGATGTTCGTCAAAATGAATCTCCAAATGCTCAAGGCGCTCTACAACAATGAAATGTCTAGGGAGAGGAGCGGCTGCAATCGCTGCTCTCTCTCCCGGAGCTGGCGGCATTGAGGCTTTAATCAGATTGAGCATGCCATCATCCATGGGCTTCTTTGGTTGCTGGGCGTCCTCATCAGAACTGTATGGGGCTCTGGCTTGGATGCATAATTGGGTAATTAAGGAAGGGAAGTACAATCCAAGCTTTTGTTGCACAGTGTGTATGATAGGATTAAATATGATCTGGCCCACATCAATAGTCATGCCCCATCAAAATGGGATAAATCAGAACAGCTCTCTCAATAGTAAGGTCACTATAGTGCGTGGCAGGCATCAATCTCTGACATACAAAATATTACTAAGCTTGAGCATTGACAATCAGAGAAGTACCAAGCAAGGTTATAGGGGTATCACCCGTCATTTTCCATGTAGTGCCCGGAATACAAAGAGTATTGAAAATCTCTTCATAATTAATATTAAACGCATATACAATATACTCACTATTTTCTATGTCAGGTAGCCCATAGAATCTATTTATAGATGTGCTGCTAAAAGAAACTGTTTTGCCTCTCACCCTTAACTTGCCATTCTTATGTTCGTCTGCATTAGCGTAGAATCCTCTAACCACATTTGTGAGGGAATGAGATGGTTGTCTAGCAATTGTGAATTAAATTATAGATGGTTGGGTCTCATAAAAAGAGACAGCTATAATGATGAGATTTTCGAGATGCTGAGATGTGATACTTTTTGTGAATTTAATTATAGAAGGTTGAGTTTCATATAAAAAGACAGTGATAAGACTTATCTAAATGATGGACTTTTTTATATGAACCTCATTACGAGGTAATTAGGAAATAATTGATAGTCTTAAGGTGAACCAATGATTGAGAAGAAGAGATTGATAGTAGAAAGTTGTCATCAGGTTATGCGAAAAATAAATTTTAATATTAAAGGATTATTGATGGAATTTGGAATACTTTCAATAAATTTAATTCGCTGAGCTTGTGAAGCTCACTCCTCATTGTTCAATGATTTCAGGTAGCAATCAAGATAAATAGTCTGGTGGGTTGAGAATCAGACGAGATCTTTTTCTATAAGCCAAGTACGTGTCAATATCCTCAGACAATCGAGTTAAAGACTTGTAAAAATTTTATTGTAAATATTCATGCATTTATGTATTTTTATGTTTAAGTGAATATCAGATTTGTTTACCTCTCCTGTTAAAGGAAAGAGAAAAAAAAATCTGGTAGTATTATATTTATTGTTGCATATACATGTCGTGCTTGGATTTTCAAAATGTGATGACACTATCCAGGGGTGGCCAACCTGGGATGGGTCGTTACAATTTTGGTATCAGAGCATTAGGTTTTAAGATTCTGTAGACTGCATGAGAACCTAAAAAGTGGAAGATCTAAATAAATAATATTCTTAAATGCAGAGTCTGAGGATGACACGTGGTCATGCGAGAACTAGAGGTAGAGTTCAAAATCAGAGGGGACGTGGTAGATCCCCAATTTTTAGGAGGACAGAAGTAGAGGAAGAAGTCGAGTCAGTGGTTCCCGCAAGGGAACATGGTGATAGTGCAGCTGGTACGAGTAGAGCTGGGGAAGTATCTAAAAGTAGAAATGATGAATTGTAAGATGCTCTTAACCGTGCGTTAGAGAGAATTAATGCAGCCAAAGAACGGGCTGCTAATTTGCAAAGAAGATTAGAGGAAAGGAATGGAAGAGAACCAGAGGTAGTGAGGCAAGAGGTTCCTGATGGAGGGGTATTTGTAAATGAAATGCAAGGGGATTGTTTTGTGAGGTTTCTTAAGTTTAAACCTCAGTCATTTAAAGGATTTGTAAATCCGGTGGAAGTTGAACAGTGGATTGAGCATGTGGAGAAATATTTTGAGGTCTTACCGGTGTCTGATAAACAGAAGGTTGCCTTTGCTTCGTTTATGCTGGAGGGTGAGGCTTCTCAATGGTGGAAGGATATTTTGCCCAGAATGAGTACACAAATAGATCAACCTTTAACTTGGAATAAATTTAAGGATGAATTCTTTGCAAAGTATTTTCCAGATTCTTTTCGGGCACAACAAGAAAGAGAATTTATCCACCTAAAACAGGGAAATTTATCGGTGGTTGAATATGATAGTAAATTTGTAGCCCTGTCAAGATTTGTACCCGAGTTCGTGAATACGGAGGAAAGAAAATGCAAGAGATTTTTAGATGGATTACACTATGAAATTCGTTTTAAACTCTCTTACATGGGCATAGGAAATTATGCTGTACTGGTAGATAAAGCATTGCAGATTGAGAGAGATTTAATAGAGTTTAAAGGTATAAGGGATTGGTTGAAGAGAACTAGATTTGAGGGATCTAGAGGTGGTAGCAGTATGGCTGTACAGGGTAGGAGGCCACCCCAGAGGGGGCGTTCTTTGTCACAAGGAACGGTAGGGTAGACTCAGAGGCAAGCAAGATCTGTTACTTCAGTAGCTCAGAGTAATACCAGTGGGACCCCTCGATTTGGGAGACAGGCTATGGGGATTGGGAGTTATGGTAGAGGAATGAATATGCCACCAAGGGGAAGTGGAAATCTGATTTATGATCGGGAGTCAAGGGTTTGCTTTAAATGTAATCAGATGGGGCATTTATCTCGGAACTGCCCTACACAGATATGCTTTGTATGTGGTGAGGGAGGACATGTTGCTGCAGATTGTCCAGCGGGGAAGTCAGTTGAAGCAAGCATTGGAAGTGTCGGGAGAAGACCGATGGAGAGAGGCAGCGGATCAGGAAGTGTTCAGGGCAGAGGTCGAGGATCTGTAGCAGAGTGAGGACGTGGCAGTCAAATTTATTCTAGAGATGGCAGAGTCTATGCATTGACCCAGCAGGATGCACAAGCCACTCCTGATGTTGTTATGGGTATGATATCTATCCTTGGTAGGGCTGCTAGATTATTGATTGATCCTGGTGCAACCTATTCTTTTGCATCTAGTAGTTATATGAAACGAATTGATGTCAGTGCTAATCCTTTGATGCATGCCATTATTGTTGAGGTTCCTACTGGAGATAGGGTTATTATCAGAACAATTTATCAAAGTTGTGTGATTAATATTGCTGACCGAGAATTTGAGGTTGATTTATTGCCTTTAGATATGACAGATTTTGATGTGATTCTAGGGATGAATTGGCTATCTGCATGTCATGCATGGGTAGATTGTTTTAAGAAAAATGTGGTGTTTAGGATACCCGGGCAGGAGGAGTTTAATTTTTAGGGAGAACGTAAAATACTTGTTAATTGTCTGATTTCTGCCTTAACTGCTAGTAAATGATTGAGGAAGGGTTATGAGGGGTATTTAGCATATGTGGTGGATTCTAGCAAAGAGGGTAGACAGTTAGAAGAAATCTCTGTGGTAAAAGATTTTTCTGATGTATTCCCTGAGGAGTTATCTGGATTGCCTTCCAATAGGGAGATAGAATTTTCTATTGAAGTGATTCCAAGATCTGCACCCATATCCATAGCACCCTATAGAATGGCACCAGCTGAATTGAGAGAGTTGAAAGTTCAGCTTCAGGAGTTGCTAGATAAACAGTTTATCCAACCTAGTACATCACCCTGGGGAGCCCCTGTGTTATTTGTCAAGAAGAAGGATGGGACATTGAGGTTATGTATTGATTATAGACAATTAAATAAGATCATAATCAAAAATAGATATCCTTTACCCAGGATAGATGACCTATTCGAACAATTACAGGGAGCTAGAGTGTTCTCTAAGATAGACCTAAGGTCCGGATATCATCAATTGAGGATAAAAGAAGGGGACGTGCCTAAAACTGCGTTTAGGACACGCTATGGTCATTTTGAGTTCTTGGTGATGCCTTTTGGGTTGACCAATGCTCCTATGGCATTTATGGATCTTATGAACTGGGTGTTTAAACCATTCTTGGACAGATTTGTAATTGTGTTTATTGATGATATTTTAGTATATTCTAAGAATGAAGAGGAGCATATGCGACATTTGGAGATAGTGTTGGAGATTCTGAGGAAGGAGAAATTATATGCGAAATTCTCTAAATGTGAGTTTTGGTTGAATGAAATATCCTTCTTGGGGCATGTTGTGTCGGGAGAGGGAATAGCAGTTGACCCACAAAAAGTAGAAGCAGTGTTGACTTGGGAGAGACCCACGAATGTAACTGAAATTAGAAGCTTTTTGGGATTGGCTGGTTATTATAGGAGATTTATTCAAAAAATTTCTATGATTGCTAAACCTTTGACTAAATTGACCAGGAAAGATGAAAAGTTTAAGTGGTCAAAGGAGTGTGAGAGAAGTTTTCAACTGTTGAAAGAAAAACTGACTACTGCCCCAGTATTAGTGCTTCCATCTGGTGATGAAGGATTTGTGGTCTATAGTGATGCGTCGCATCAGGGGTTGGGATGTGTGTTGATGCAACATGGGAAAGTTATAGCTTATGTATCTAGGAAACTGAAGAATCATGAGAGAAATTACCCGACCCATGATTTAGAATTGGCTGCCATAGTCTTTGCTTTGAAGATTTGGAGACACCATTTATATGGAGCCAAGTGTGAAATTTTTACTGATCATAAAAGTTTGACGCATTTACCAACCCAGAAGGAGTTGAATTTAAGGCAGAGGAGATGGATGGAATTAATTTGTGATTATGATTGTACAATTCATTATCATCCAGGAAAGGCTAATGTAGTAGCAGATGCATTGAGTAGAAAAGCTACAGGGAAATTAGCTGCTTTTGGGAGTCATGATACTAGCCTGATGATAGAATTAAGAGGAATGATGATGCAACTGAGTGTCAGTGATAAAGGAGCATTAATGGCAAATATGGTAGTTCAATCTCCTATTATTGATCATTTATTACAGCTACAGAGTAAAGATGAGGGAATAGAGAAAATCAGGCAGGAAGTGTTGAGCGGGAAGCCAACCGAGTTTAGAATCAGAGAAGATGGTATGGTAGTATCGGGACAAAGAATTTGTGTTCCCAATGATGAGGAGATGAGAAAAGAAATACTAAAGGAGGCTCATGATTCGATATATTCCATGCACCCGGGAAATAATAAGATGTACAAGGGGCTAAAACAGAATTATTGGTGGTCAGGGATGAAGAGGGATGTAGCAGAATACATTGCTAGATGTTTGACTTGTCAACAAGTAAAATCTGAGAATAGGTATCCAGCAGGTTTATTACAACCTCTTCCGATACCTGAGTGGCCATGGGAAAATGTAAGTATGGATTTTGTCTTTGGTTTTCCCCGTACCCAGAGAGGGCATGATGCTGTGTGGGTTATAGTGGATAGACTTTCTAAATCTTCACATTTTCTTCCTATTAAAACTACCTGGAGTCCAAAAAAGTTGGCTGAGTTGTATGTGGCAGAGATAGTGAAATTACATGGAGTGCCCTTGACTATTGTGTCTGATAGAGATTCTAGATTTACTTCTAGATTTTGGAGGGGTTTTCAAGAAGCTATGGGTACGCAATTACAGTTTAGTACAGCTTTTCACCCATAAACAGATGGACAGACAGAGAGAATCATCAGAATACTAGAAGATATGCTGAGGGCAAGTGTATTGAGCTTCTCAGTAAGCTGGGATGCTTACTTGCCTTTGATAGAGTTTGCATACAATAATCAGTATCAAACTAGTATTGGGATGGCACCCTTTGAAGCTTTGTATGGAAGGAGGTGTAGAACTCTAGTATGCTGGGAAGAAGTTGGAGAGAGAAAGATATATGGCCCAGAAATGATAGACTTGACTACTGAAAGAATCAAACTAGTTAGGGAGAATCTCAGAGCAGCTCAGAGCAGACAGAAAGGATATGCTGACAAAAGAAGACGACCTCTTGAATTCCAAGTTGGTGATTGGGTATTCTTGAAGATATCTCCGTGGAAGGGAGTGTTGAGATTTAAAAAGAAGGGAAAGTTGAGCCCGAGATTTATGGGGCCCTATGAGGTGATCGAAAGAATTGGACCTGTAGCATATCGTTTGAATTTGCCTCTGGAATTAAGGCAATTACATAATGTTTTTCATGTGTCACTACTGAGGAAGTACTTGCACGATGAGTCCCATGATATCACGAATCAAGCGATAGAAATTCAGAAGGACTTGACTATTATGCTAGCCCCAGTCGGAATCCTAGACAAAAAAGAGCAAGTCTTAAGCAATAAAGTTATTCCTTTGATTCAAGTATTATGGCGCAATAAAGATGTTGAAGAAGTCACGTGGGAACATGAAGCAATAATGAGGAAGGATTATCCCCAACTCTTTACTCGATTTCAACAAGGAAATTTCGGGGACGAAATTTTTTTAAGGTGGGTAGAATTGTAATATCTGTATTTTAAAAGTTGGGTAAGTGTATATTTTTATCAATATGACAAAGAGTTAAATCCTTGAATGGCTGAATGAAGATTTCTAGAGACCAAGGTTGAAAAGTAAAAAAAAAAAAAAAAAAAAAGGTTAACTTGGAACAGTAACTCGGGGCAGCATACCTACTGCCACCGAGAGAACAATTCCAAGTGGGATAGTTTATATATTGGTTTTTGTTGTTTAATGGGAAGTGGAGAACAAAACATAATGATGATGTTTTTATCATTATGTTTGTTTTTTTTTTATTAAATTGGTATCTTATGAAGACTTGAGGAAGAGGGAGGGGGGGCTACTGATTTTCAGCCGAGCTCCCCTATAAATATGGGATATGGGTTCGTGTAATTACACGAAGAAATTTTCCTATAGCTTCAAATATTTCATCTGTGTTCTTAAAACACTTGGGAGTTTAAAGAAAGGTGGAAGGAAAAAAATTTTGAGGGTATTTTCAAAAATATTTCGGGAAGCTATCAAAATAGCAGAAGGTAATAAGGTAATGTTATTTTATCATTTACGAAAGTTTCAGGAGGTTAAAATAGAAAATTTTCAAACTGTGTAGTTTATGGAGAAAAGAAGAAATAATAAGAAATTTAAATTCCAATATTATGTCAGGTGTTGGTAGTCAACAATCGGGAGAAAATTCGAGGAAGATCGGGAAAGGCAAAGAGGTGGCCCACGAGTAGCTTTAAAGTGCTACGTGGTGAGTTGGATTTACTCTTAGTAGTCTAAATAAAAATCAATTATTTGGTGATATTATTAAAGTATGCTAGGGTGATAGATGAAAAATTGATTTATGGGTATGATAGGAAATTTGGCCAGGTAGAAATATTTTTCGGTGAGAAATGATATTTTTTGAAAATCATAAGTTTATTTGAGGATAAAAGCAATAAATAAATTATTGATGAGATATATAGATGTTTTAATACGAATTATGACGAGATGAATTTTAGTGGATCTTGTTAAATTTTTATAGATGATTTAAGATGAATTTTAGTGGATCTTGACAAATTCTGATGGACAAGTTGAGATGAAATTTAGTGGATCTGGACAGACTTTAATGAATTATTTGATGTGATTTGGGAAGAAAAGAATTTTGTGGAGTTTTTATAATTTGATAAAAAATCTGGATGATTGGATGTAAGAAATTTTAAAGAAACTTTGTTAGATAAAATTTGTGGATAATTAGGATAGTCAAATTAAGTGGTTGGAATCTTTATATTGTTTTTATATTTTCTGTTTATATTACTGTTTCATATCATTGTTCATGCACATATGCATTAAATAATATAACCGAAAGAACCGGGAAGGCAGCCGGTCTAATGAAATAACCGTGACAGCCGGTATATGCTGGGATGAAAAATAAAAACCGTGACAGCCGGTATATGCTGGGATGAAAAGTGAAAACCGTGACAGCCGGTATATGTTGGGATGAGAAGTGAAAACCGTGACAACCGGTATATGCTGAAATTAACCAGGAAGGCGGTCGGTCTGATGAGAATAAAAGAACCGGGAGGGCAGCCGATCTAAGATAATAATAACCTGTCGACAGGTGGGAAGACGTTCCCATCATAATCATTCATGCATCTGCATCTATTTTAATTATCATTGCATTATTTGAAATGCTGAGATGTGGTATATTAATTGTGAATTAAATTATAGATGGTTGGGTCTCATAAAAAGAGACAGCTATAATGATGAGATTTTCGAGATGCTGAGATGTGATACTTTTTGTGAATTTAATTATAGAAGGTTGAGTTTCATATAAAAAGACAGTGATAAGACTTATCTAAATGATGGACTTTTTGATATGAACCTCATTACGAGGTAATTAGGAAATAATTGATAGTCTTAAGGTGAACCAATGATTGAGAAGAAGAGATTGATAGTAGAAAGTTGTCATCAGGTTATGCGAAAAATAAATTTTAATATTAAAGGATTATTGATGGAATTTGGAATACTTTCAGTAAATTTAATTCACTGAGCTTGTGAAGCTCACTCCTCACTGTTCAATGATTTCAGGTAGCAATCAAGATAAATAGTCTGGTGGGTTGAGAATCAGACGAGATCTTTTTCTATAAGCCAAGTACGTGTCAATATCCTCAGACAATCGAGTTAAAGACTTGTAAAAATTTTATTGTAAATATTCATGCATTTATGTATTTTTATGTTTAAGTGAATATCATATTTGTTTACCTCTCCTGTTAAAGGAAAGAGAAAAAAAAATTTTGGTAGTATTATATTTATTGTTGCATATATGTGTCGTGCTTGGATTTTCAAAATGTGATGACACCGTCCAGGGGTGGCCAACCTGTGATGGGTCGTTACAGGGTAAGTGAGGGTTTGGGGAGACGATGAGAGAGAGATGAGTCTGCTGTGTTTTTGCAAAAGAGATATGAAGAAAATAGTTGCAAAAAAGGGTTTTAAAATGTTCAACTCATGTGGGCAGGAACAGGTGGCGCCGCAGCTTGGCTGAGGGCGCGCCGCGGCTTGAAGGATGGACGTGTGGCGTTCATTTTGTGCGCTGCAGCGCGCAAGTTACTGGGCCACAGTGTGCTGATGTGCACCTGGGCTTGGTGCTGTGGGGCGAGGCGTGCTGTGGGCCGGGCCTAGGATCACGGGCTGCTGGGCTGGTGAAAAAACTTGTTTGTGGGCCAAAGAAAATTATAAAATTAGCAAAATAAAATTAATAAAAATAGATGTTAAACTAAAAATTAGATTAAAAAAATAAAAAAAAAGAACTAAAAATTAAAATTGAAATGAACTTAATTAAAAACAAAAGAAAAATAAAAACATACCTGTGTGGTGTGGTCAAGGTGAATAGACTGGATCCATAAGCGGAATGTCTTCCACTTCTGGATCTTGCCTATCAATTAAGATTTTAAGGTGTTGACCATTTACTTTAAAGATTCGACCATCTCTAGTATCCTCAATTTCTATCGCCACATTTGGAAAAACATTTTTCACTACAAAAGGGTCGGTCCACCTCGACCGAAGTTTTCCCAGGTGCTTATGGAGTCTAGAATCGAATAAGAACACTCGATCATTAGGTTTAAATGTTTTCCTCAAAATATTTTTATCATGAAACACTTTCATTTTAGCCTTATAGATTCTAGAGTTCTCATAAGCATCATTTCTTAACTCCTCTAACTCGGTCAACTGATATTTCCTAAGCTTACCCACTTCTCCTATGTCAAAATTGAAAGACTTGATGGCCCAATAAGCTCGATGCTCGAGCTCCACAGGTAAGTGGCAAGGCTTTCCAAAAACAAGCCTATAAGGTGACATACCTAAGGGAGTTTTGAAAGCTGTACGGTAAGCCCAAAGCGCATCAACTAGTCTCAAAGACCAATCCTTGCGATCCGGGTTAATCATTTTTTCTAAAATTTGTTTAATTTCCCTATTTGCAAGTTTTGCTTGTCCACTTGTCTGAGGGTGGTAAGCAGTGGAAATCTTATGTAACACCCAATATTTTCTCATCAAAGCTTCAAAGGAACAGTTGCAAAAATGTCTACCTCGATCACTAATTATAGCACGTGGTGTACCAAATCGAGATAACACATTTTCTTTGAGAAATTTAATTATCATTCGATTATCATTGCTTTGGCAAGCTGCTACCTCTACCCATTTTGACACATAATCTATTGCCATAATGATATATTGATATCCAAAGAAAGGAGGAAATGGTCCCATAAAATCAATGTCCCAACAATCAAAGATTTCAATCACTAAAATTGGGTTTAAGGGCATCATATTACGACGAGACACATCTCCTAACTTCTGACACATTTCACATGAGCAACAATAGATATTTGTGTCTTTAAACAAGGTGGGCCAATGAAATCCACACTGCAAAATTTTTGCAATAGTTTTTTTCATTGAAAAGTGGCCTGTTGTGAGTTTTAAATTACTCGCAAGCGCACGAGTCGTTTGCAATATAGTGTTGTGCAAGTGCGAGGTCGAATCCACAGGGAATTGCGTTGTGAAAATATAATTTTATCTAAACTAACCCTATTTTAACCTAGTTCCGAATTTTATATTATATTGTGCAAAGAAATATAAACTTAAACTAAATTGGTTTAAAGCAAATGATAAAAAGACTAAGGTTTCTGAATCCACCCCACCAAAATAAAGCATATATTTTCATGTTCTATATAAAAGTAATCAAAAAATTCCATGAATCCAACTTTAAACAAAAAAAACCAACGAATATCCCAATTAAACCAAAAGCATCCAATGTATCCGCTTTTAACAAATCACAAAGGAAATCCAATTTAATCGAAAACAATTCGATGTATCCATCAGATGAAACACAAGGAATATCCAATTTAACAATTAAAAGCAATCAATCATAAGATTTACTCAAATAATTGAATAGAACATTTATATTAAAAACATCATAATTATTATGCGCAAATCTGAAAATATAATGCTAAACAATGAAAAGGCTTCATCTTCAACCTTAGCTGAAGATTTTAGCCTCTCATAATTATGAAACTAAAGTTCACAATACAAGTGCTAAACATTAAACTTAAAAACTAGATAAAAAGAAATAAATGACTACACATGGGAGAAATTCCACTCGTTGTTGGGTGGCGCTTCCCCTCGTGGTAGCAAAGCCTTCAGGGTCTACCAGAATGCTAGCAGACATCCACGGATTACACTAAATGGCCCAGGAATTGCACACTGAATGATGAAGTGAGATGGTGCTTTTATAGGGGAGTCTCAGAGCACAATGGGTTGCAGATTCGGTGTGGGATACTGCCCGAGTGCACTCAATCACAGAATGGTGCGATCGATTGCATATGCGCTCGATCGCATGGCTTGTGCGCACGATCGCATGTGCGCTCGATCGCATGTCTAATGCGCTTGATCGCAGGTGCACTGCACTGCAAAGATTTCGATGTGGGATATTGACCATGCGCTGGTTCGTAGGCAGGTACGCTCGAGCGCAGGTGCGCTCGATCGCATGTCTTGTGCGCTCGATTGCACTAGACATCCTCAGCTTTTGCTCTTGAAGCTTGACATCTCCCGAAATGGTTCATTTTCTCCAAAACCCTATAAAAATACACAAAACACAGAAAAGACATAAAATAAAGTGAAATAATACAAACTAAGAGCTTAACAAATATAATTTAAGGGCTTAAATATGCAATATTTAAGACTCATCATAGCCCCCACAAGCTTGGGAGTGACAAAATTCCAAGACACTAGCAATCTCTTCATTAGGGATGCAACGCCTTAAAATTTGGTCAGGGCAGTACTAGAAAAGACAGGGGTTATCCCAATAAAAATTATGTACCTTATTCAAGAATTTCCTCTTGTCTTGAGCGCTCCAATCCATCAGTATCTCACTAGTAGCCAAATAATTCACGATATGAGGAAACCATGGTAGAGAAGTAACAGAGAGTCAATGCTCATCGGGAAAATCATCCTTGATTGGCATGTCGTTAGAGGTATCTTCAAATGTGAGACTTGATAGATGGTCTGCCACTACATTCTCTACTCCTTTCTTGTCTTTGATGGTGATGTCAAATTCATGCAAGAGTAAGATCCATCGTATTAGTCGTGCCTTAGCATCCTTCTTTGTAAGAAGGTACTTGAGGGCTGCATGATCTGTGAAAATAAGAATAGGAGAACCAATTAAATAGGCATGAAACTTGTCCAAAGCAAATACTACTGCAAGCAATTATTTTTCAATGATGGAGTAATTCATTTGAGCACTATTCAGGGTTTCACTAGCATAGTAAATGACAAAAGGTTTTCCCTCCCTTCGCTGTCCAAGAGCAGCACCTACCGCATAGTCACTAGCATCATACATGATTTCAAAGAGTAAAGTTCAATCAGGTGAATGCATTATAGGTGCTGAAGTAAGCTTACCAATCAGCATTTTAAAGGCCTCTTGACAAGCTTGAGTCCACTCAAATGGGACATCTTTAACTATGAGGGCACATAGTGGTATAGATATGTTAGAAAAGTTTTGTATGAACCTCCTATAAAAACCAGCATGACCAAGGAAAGATCTTACATCCTTTACTGTCTTAGGTGTGGGCAATTTAGAAATTAATTCAATCTTAGATTGATCAACCTCTATCCCTTTAGAAGAAACAATATGCCCTAAGACAATACCGGATGGTACCATGAAATGACATTTTTCCCAATTTAAGACTAATTCCTTTTCCTCACAACAAATCAACACTCTTTCTAAATTCATTAAGCATGTATCAAATGAAGATCCAAAAACAGTTAGGTCATCCATAAAAATCTCCATGCAATTTTCAACCATGTCACTAAAAATGCTCATCATGCAACGTTGAAAAGTGGCAGGTGCATTACACAATCCAAATGGCATTCTACGAAAAGCATAAGTACCAAAAGGATAAGTGAAGGTGGTTTTATCCTGGTCTTCTAATGCAATTTCAATTTGATAATAACCAGAATAACCATCTAAGAAACAATAAAAAGGATGACCAGCTACACACTCAAGAATTTGATCTATAAAGGGGAGTGGGAAAAGGTCTTTCCAGGTGGCAGTATTTAATTTTCTGTAATCAATGCACATTCACCACCCGGTCACAAGTTTTGTAGGGACTAACTCTCCTAGGTCATTCTGTACCACAGTGACTTCGGACTTTCTAGGAACGACTTGTGTAGGACTTAACCCATTTACTATCAGCTATGAGATATATAATTCCCGCATCTAATAATTTCAACACTTCATTTTTCACTACTTCTTTCATAGTGGGGTTAAGCCTACGTTGAGGGTCTCTACGAGGACTAGTTCTTTCATCCAAGTTTATCTTATGAGAACAGGTCAGGGGACTAATTCCTTTTAAATCAACCATGCTCCAGCCTAAAGCTGATTTATGTGCATTTAAGGTTCGAATTAATTTCTCACCTTGAGACTCAGATAATTCAGATGAGATAATAACAGGAAAAATATCACCTGGACCGAGAAAAACATGGTTTAAACTCTTAGGTAGTGGCTTCAATTCGACTTTAGGTGCTTCCACACTTGAGGGAATTTGTTTCTTGCTTCTTTTGGGCAACTCCTCAAACTTTGGTTGCCATGCTCGGGTGCCATAATCCTGAGATTTATCAAAAATAGCACAAATATCAATTAGATCAGTTTTATCATTAATAGAATCAATCTTAGAATTAACAAGAAAATATTCAAGAGGATCAAAGTCATGAGCTATGGAAACTCCCTTATCGATGAGTGACTCGATCATGTATAAGTGGTGGTTCTCATCCTCATCTTCGGGCTGTTTTGCAACGTTGAAAATGTTCGCCTCGAGGTCATGTTTCCAAAGGACAGCTTCATGAGTCCATTCCTACAATTAATTAGAGCATTTGCAGTAGCAAGGAAAGGTCTACCCAAAATTAAAGGAATTTAGAATTAGTATCAACAGTAGAAGTGGTGTCAAGGATTAGGAAATCAACAGGATAATAAAATTTATCAATTTGAATTAAAACATCCTCTACCACACCCCGGGGTACTTTAACTGAATGGTCAGCCAATTGTAATACCACAGCATTTGGTTTGATTTCTCCCAAACCCAGCTGTACATAAATAGAAAATGACATCAGGTTTACACTAGCTCCTAAATCTAGCAAGGCTTGTCCAACCTCATGATTTCCAATGCTACATGCAATGGTTGGACAACCAGGATCCTTGTATTTGGGGGGGATCCTTTGCTCAATTAAAGCACTAACTTGCTCTATTAGGAATGTTGTTTTCTTTGAATGGTGCTTCCTCTTAATTGTACACAAATCTTTGAGAACCTTTGCATAGGTAGGAACTTGTTTAATCACATGCAAAAGAGGTAGATTAAGTTTTACTTGCCTTAGGTTCTCTAGGATTTCATGTTTAGGTCTAGATTTTTCTTATTTGATTTTAAGGCTTGAGGGAATGGTGCCTTAACAAGACTCTTAGTAACCTCAGGGTCCTTGGGCAGCTCGGCATCACTACTACCTTGACCCTTTTCCACATCCTCAGATTTGTTCGTTGTTGGGATGTGTAGTGACTTACCACTTCTTGTCACAATGGCATTTACATCTTTCAGATTTGCTTGTGTCATGTGTTGACCATGGGGTGTGGACTGAGTTTAGGAAGGGAACTTACCTCGCTCATTCACACTCAAGGAGCCCATCAATTTAGACACTTGGCTCCTTATTTTCGTATTCTCTTCCATAACCTATGTGATTAATGCTTCACACCTTTGGTTTGTCTTACCCTGTGCCTCAATGAAAGCATGCAAAGTGTCTTTTAAAGAACTCCTAGAGGATGAGGGTGCATTATATGGTGCAGGGTATGATCTAGGGGGTTGTGCAAGCTGCTGGCTTTCAGACTTCCAGCTGAAGTTGGGATGATTGCACCATCCCTAATTATAGGTGTTAGAGAAGGGTGAAAAAAGCTCCTTGTACATGCCTAAGGCATTACATTGTTCCTCATACATCCCTCTCATATCTACGAATGTGGGGCACTCTTGAGCGGGGTGATCTACCCCGCCACACACAAAACATGGTTCCGAAGATTCGGCATGATTAACCACATGTGTTGGCTTTGAGCCTTTAGTCTTTAATGCATCTAACTCCCTAGTGAGCATCTCAACCTTAGCTTTTAGGTTTCCCTCTTCCCTAAGATGATATATTCCACCACCACTTGGGTTTCCTACAGGTCGTGACCTATTTGTGCTTTCAGTAGCACTAGGTCCAGTCCAAGTATGAGCTTTTTCAGCAAGCTCATTGAGGTACTCTATGGCCTTATCAGGATCTTTTTTTGCAGAAATTCACCATTACACCTCATCTCTACAAATTGGTGCTCTCTATAGGTAAGTCCCTCGTAAAAGTAGCTCACTAAGCGCCAACTCTCATACCCATGGTGAGGACACATACTTAATAGCTCCTTAAATTTCTCCCAAGACTGATACAAAGTCTCATTATCCTTTTGTGCAAAGGTGGAGATTTTCCTTTTTAAGGCATTGGTCTTATGTTGAGAGAAGTATTTATTGAAGAAGACCTGAGTTATCTCATTCCACGTCCCAATAGATCGTGGTATCAGCGAGTATAGCCAACTCTTAGCTTTATCCTTCAAAGAGAAAGGAAAAAACTTGAGTCTAACGATATCATCAGTTGCATCTTGACTATGAAAAGTTGCAACTACTTCCTCAAACTCCCTAATGTGTACATATGGGTTTTCATTTTCTAAGCCATGAAATGTAGGGAGTAATTGTTTTATCCCTGTTTTGAAATCTTGATGGTGAGTGTTGGCTAGAAACGTGATGCATGATGGTATGGCTGTTTGACTATGATGCAAGTAATCTTTAAGTATCCTAGCAACATTCTCATTAGGGTTTTCAGTCATGTTAACAAAGTCTTCTAAATTCTCGTTTAGGTGTACACTAGGATTTGATCTAGGCGAGGTTTCACAAACGGACGTGGAAAGATAGGGTAACTCTAATTCGGGTCCTCTAATGAATCTCCCTCGCGAATCTCTTGGTCTAAGCATACACCAAATGAGTTTAAAGGAAATAAAAAAATAGAACAAATAAAAGAAATCAAAAACTCAAAAACTTAAAGAAAGGAACAATAGTACCGTCTTGTCTCAGAGTTGACAATCTTCCTTGTATGTAAGCGCGTTTTCCCCGGCAACGATGCCAAAATTTGATTACGCTCTAACTAATATGCGGTTATTGTGTATAGTTGAGGTATCGATCCCATGAGGAAAAGCAATCTACAAAGGTAAAGTGCAAACCTTAACACAAACGATAACAATCAAGTGAGAAAATATAAGTTTTGATAATGAAGTAATTGTGGGAAAATTGTGTAAATATATTGAAGAATATAATAAAGGAACAACAAGGTTCCAGAAATCCACTCTAGGTTCGTTGCCTTATTCCAATCTTGATTCAGTTGTTTTTATCTCGATTGCAAGTTTCATATCCCAAACAGGCAATCAGAAAATATTCAATCAAAGCATATGTAAACCCTAATGTAATTGAAATGAATTACTCTTTACTTTTGGTTTAAGCACACATGACCTATCCTACAGATTTATTAAGAAACGACAATATATCTTAATGACAATATCGCAGTAATGGACAAATTTAAAAGATAAATCTACCGAACTCAATCACATCCAAACAATCTTGACATAAGAAGAGCGTGACTAGACTTATATCGAGGAGAAAGATATAATCACCAGATTAAGAAAAAATCTTCTAATTAAATTAAAGAGTAAATCATAACAATGTTTTGACAATAAATCCCAACTACAATTGAATCAATAAAGGAAAATAAGAACAACTACACCTAGGGATTCATCCCTTCGCCTTGCTTGGAGATTAGTTGGCCATAGGGCTCATTCTTGAACACTTTGATGGAGGAGAATATAGCAGTCTTCTTGTGTTTTCTAGCCTTAATGATGTTCTCTTCTCAAACCCTGAGTGATCTATTTATAATACAAAAGGTCCAAGGGTGTTTTAGGGTTTAAGCAATCATTAAAGTCTTAATTAGGTCATCACTCGGAGAAGGGGATCGTGTGCGTGCCGCAGCTCTCACTTCCTTGTGCTGGGACTCTGCCTGATCTTTGGTTTCTGCACTTTCTGGAGGCCGCGGCCCTGCCTGGTCCAGGGTGCGGCGCACACTGAAGCTCCTTTCTTGCTCTTTTGGATTGGTTCTGGAGGTCGAGGCTTGGATATTTTCAGGCCGCAGCGCACACACTCAAGACTTGATTTCTCTTCATTTGTCCTTCCACAACCATGCCTTCACTCTGGTATGCCTTGAGTCTTTGTGCTTCAAGCAACGATAATTTTTCCTCCTCTTTTGAACTTAAAGTACCTGAAAATGCACCGAAATAGATCAATGATCCAAGAATGACACTTTAGAGTTGTTAACGTATAAAAGTGCAATTAAAACCTAGATCAACCCTAAAATGCTAACAATTAAGTACTGTTAAGATGCGTTTTATGACTCTCATCAGGCAAGTTTAGACCAAACTGGGCAAGCCCATATTGAGTTAATAAGATCTTATCTAGAGGGTCGTGCGCCTCATAAATATCAACGACAATGAATTTTTTGAGCCCGTTAATCTTGATTGCCTTAAGAAGTATTACTTGTTGTACCATTTCCTTTTCCCTCATTGTTGTATCCCTACTCTATCTACCTTTTTCTAAAAAAAAAAGAAAAAAAAAAGAAACTTGCTAAGCTGAAAATCCAAACGGGAGACTTAGGCAAAAGTTAGAGTATTCCACTAGACCGAAAATCCTCAATAGCAGTTTAGGGGGAAAAAAAGCAAAAAAGAAGCTCACTAAGTTAAAAACCCGAAATTGAGACTTAGGAAAAAGTTAGAGCATTCCTCTAGACCAAAAAGCCTCAAGGGCAGTTTAGGCAAAAGAAAAGTTCAATTATTCATTTCTTGAACTATATAAGGCTTGATTCTATTTGTGGATACGTAGGAAACAACTTTGGTATAACCATACCTTTCTTGGAAATCCTACTTCTCCTTTTCAAACTTTTGATATCTATGTGAATACATCTTTTGTGCCAAAATTAAAAGACAATAAAAGGAAATTCACTACATTAAGCTAATGAGGAATTGAAATGTGAATCAATTTAGTGCATTAAAGACTTGAGTTTTCCGACATGCTATTTCTCTTTCATTCTTCAAGGATTTTTTTGTTACATAATAAAAACTCAAGGAGCGTGATATCATTTTAAAGTCACATTGGACTCCTTTTAGTGATCTTTTTCTCTTCTTTTCCTCTTTCTTGGACACTTTCACTTGACCCAATACCTAACGACTAGTATCATTAAAATGGATTGGTTACAATGATGTTTAGCATGTTTCTGAAAAATATAGATATCATAAAGTTTAAAATCCATGTTTTATGAAAAAAAATAACCTTTTCTCTTAGTAGCATTATTATGTTAAATTTTAGAACTAGTGAACTGTCGTAAAATTCCTCATGGGACTCGATTGGCCCATAAGCTTAACCAATTGGTCTAACCCTTGGACTAATCAGCTCATGTTATGTTCAAGCAAAAACTTTATCGGTTCTTCCCTTGCTTTTCACTGGCATTCTTCTTTCTAGTTAATCATTATTTCAGTATGTTAAACTGATTTTAACAACCATTTTTTCTCCTTTAATTTATTATGTCATTTTAATTTATTTTGTTAATCTAATTTGTTAATTGTTGCTTGAAAATCAATCAATTGGGTTAAGTGTATTTGTACTTTGGAGGACAAATCTACCCAGCAAAAGAATGTTGGGTTAGTAATCTCACAAGTATAGAAGCTTCCTTTTTGATTGTGATGATTTGCTTAAATGATTATCTTGTTTAATTTAAGTTGTTTGTTATATGTTGCATGTAAGTGTGTGATAGGGTAACTTTAATTAAAATTTAAACATTTGTCCTAGAACATAATGAGCTAAGCTTCGGCTTAGATGAGAGAGAGAGCTTTAAATCCTCATTTTCTTGTACTTGAATCTCCTTGCTTAGTTAATCTCTCGCGCATAGACCAATGAAAAGAGAATTGTTCCCCTTTAGGGTCAAATAGTTTCTCTTTACCTGTCATCCTTGTTCTATGCTTGGATGACATAAGTCCAAAATGTGAGAAATGAACTTCGATATAAAGTGCTCTCCTTGAGTATCACATAACTTCCTATGTGTTACTCTCATTGGAGCGATAATGCTATTAAACTGATAGCATTAACCTATTTGGGATAACAATCTAAGCACAAGGGACCAATTTGTTACATGTTAAATCTTAGTTTTTAAATTTGATTTGACCTAAATCTCATAGAGTAAATTGTAATTAACCTTATAATTTAATCACGTCACAATGGAACTTCTTCACAACATTTATTTTGGGTATAATAAAAAATAAAAGAAAAAAAATTGTTTGGATTTTGAATATGAAATGAATTAAAAAAGGAATTTAATTATAAATGAATTACTAAATTTTCACTCTGGAGTCCAAAAGATTGTATTTTCAAGCGATAAATCAAAATGAAGATAGCAAGAGAGGAATACACTTCTTTTCTACGTAACCTCCTAATATAGTGATGGTGTTATGGTGCGGTCACAAATTGGAATGTCCTAACAAATAGTAGTAAACCTCCTAATTTTAGTAGTTCAAATTCTAGTAATCTCTAACTAATGAGAGTGCCAACATAAAAAAGACAGATTGTTGTTTCAAACCAAAGAAACGTAAAGAAGAAATTGGAAAAAGATGTCTTGAAGAGGGAACAAAAGAGTGAAAGAGAAAGTTGGAATCACAACGGGGTGGGTTTTGTGTGGGGAATGCATTTCCCATCCCCATCCATGTTACCAAGATCTCTCCCCCATTCTTGCCCCAATACCCGTCGAGTATTCCCCATTTAAAAATTCAAAGATTCTCCGTGAGAATGTTACAAACTCTAATTTTTTTTATAATTACTCTTACTTTAATGAAAAACAAATAAAAACATAATATAATGAGTAAATATATGATTTTATATTTTTAAATACAATATGAAATATTCTATTATTTATGATAATAGACATCAAGTTTGAGGAATATTCAAGGTTGAGAATACAATCTTGATCTCGAACCCGAACTTGATTGATAATTAAACCCCATCCTTCTTTCTGCTCTGTGGAGATAAAATCCCCCACACCCATCCTAAATGTGATGAGGATTACTGATCCTCGCCAGGATGAGGATTTTTACCATCTTGAGATAAAGAGAAAAAATTTTAAATTTTGAAAAATTATATTTTTGTCTATATACATTCATACAAGATAAAGTTTAGAATGCATTTGCAAATTTTATCAAATTTGATAGAATTTACCCAAAATCAACTCAATTTTACAACAATAAAGAATTCTATATTTCATTAGCAAACTAAGCATGTTACCAATTTTTTTATAAATAGATTACCCTTTTTAGCAAACAAAATAGAATAACCTATTAAATTCCAAATGAATTCCACAAAAAATTATGGAATTCTATAAACCAAACAGACCGTAAATAAAAATTTGTACCTTTTTCATCTATTTTTGAAACCCAATACTTTATAATAATCTCATTGAAAGATTATAGAGAGAATATGTAGATGGGAGAAAATATATCTCATTTACATTTTTTTATTATTGATTGCAAATATGCTATACAAGGATAATGATTTAATGATTTATTTAAGAAAATTTATTAAAAAATATCCTTATAGTTTGGCATAAACTACAATTGCACTATCTTATATTAAAGTGTACTAATTCACCTTTATACTTCGATCATGGTTAGTCCAGATTGGTAAAAAATTCTCATAACGATCATTTGTCAAGAATTGAATATTAATGGACTAAAATACTTTCCCTCAATGTGATCTTTATGAGACATTTTAACCAATTTAAACTAACCATGATTGTAGGTACCACTAATTTCCTCATGTAACTTGTGCATTCGGCTCATTACCTAAGGCCATTCCATTCGAAGAAGTATGATATGGCGAGGGTATGCATTATGATGAGTAGGCATATTGAAATGAGTGAATCCTACCATGTTTAATACAACCCCTTTATAAGAAGTAAGGAGGCTCCCAATACGGGTGCACTTTTAATTTATTAGACAAGTGGTTATTTTCATCCGAGCACAAAGAAAGGATGATGGGTAAGTAGTCACCATTCAACCTTGAAGATAGTCAAATTTCTTGTCATTGGTCTACGTGACAAATTTTGAGGCTCGGAAGATTTTGGTATAAGAAAGTGAGTAATTAAAGCTCCCTCTTTTGCCTAGGCTAAAGTCTAGCCCTTTGTGTTTCAAGGAAAATTATTAAACTTTAATTTAAATCTTATTGTCATACACCAATAAAGCAAAATAAGCATACATTCTCAATTTATATCAAAACAAGATAACACTGAATATTATATTAAAAATGGCACGGCAAAAGTAAACAAATACATAACTAAGAAAGAAATGTGCTTTAAACATAAAACAAAGGAATGATTAAGATTACTTGTAGTGTGCAGATTAAGAAAAAGAAGTAGATTAAAGCATGAGAATTAAAACTAAACATGAGAATTAAGATTACATGTAAACTTGGACATTTTTAGTTTAGAACTAAGCATGTGTGGATTAAAAAAGAAATGATCTAAAACTAAACATATGACAAAGGAGAACATGTGAGTAGTAACAACTTGAAAGGAAGCACATAGCTTAGAAGAAATGAAATGAACATTGTAAAAGAACTAAGATAATGAAATGATTAAATAAAAGTAAGCCAAATTATCTAATCCATTTTCAAGGTGCTTCAAACATATAAAGCATGCTTGCAATTTTATTTCACAACCAAAATAAATTTAACTAACCTTTTTAGCTAAAAAAAAAGTTTACACATGCAGTGATAATCCTCGGCAATTCCGCGTGCTCTTATTGATTTAATAAATTTAGAGGATTTGTTTGATTTTGGATTAGAAGACCAACTTGTAAAAGTGTGGTCGAATTTATGAATTCTCTTTTGTCTCTCTTTTTGTTTCACTTTCTACCCTTCTCTCTTTTTTGTGTGCTCTCTTCTCTTTTGTTATGCTTCTTTCTTTGATCTTTCTCTTTTTTTTTCTTTTTATACTTCTCTCTATGCTCTCTTCATTTTTTCATTCCTTCCCCTCTCTTTGTTATGTTTTTGTGTGTCCTCTTTGTGTTAAAAAGAGGATTATTTATAGGAGGGGAATGGGTTGTCAATGGGATTAAAAGACATCAAAAATGATGAATGGAAATAGGGGTGGCCAGCCAAGTGAAGAGGGAGAATAGGGAGGCAAATTTTGAAGTGGAAATTGTGTAAGCTTGGAGTGGTATGGTGGGTTTAACAAAGCAAGAAAGGAAGAGAAATACTTCTTCTTTGTGGACGGTCATGGGGAAAAAAAAAGGGGTGTGTTTAAGAAAGCAAGAAAGGGGGGAGGAAGACTTTCTCTTTGGTGGCACACATGGGGAAGAGAAATGGAAACTTTTGAGGTGAAAACTTGTAGTGGTAAGGTGGGTCTACCAATTCAAAAAGGGGGAAGAAAACTTCCAATTTATATCCAGTCATGAGGAAGAGAATAAGGAGTTTTTTAGGTGAAAGCTTGAAGAGGATGGTGTGTTTAACAAAGCAAGAAAGAATGGAGGAAGACTTCCACTTTGGTGGCATAAATAAGGAAGAGAAAGGGAAACTTTTAAGGTGAAAAATTGAACTGTTAAGGTTGGTTTAACAAAGCAAAAAGGGGGCAGAATATTTCTTCTTTGATGGCACACACGTAGCCGGCCATTAGGGAGAAGAAGGGTGCAATTTTTATATGAAAACTTAAATGAGTAAAGGTGGTTTAACAAAGCAAAAATGGGGGAGTAAGACTTCCTCTTTGGTGGCACACATGGGGAAGAGAAAGGCTTACTCAAATGAAGTCTTACTAAAATGAAGTTTATAACTTAAATATGAATTAATGTGAACGTTTCCATTGATCGTTATTGTATAATTATTCATATATCACGAACAGCCTGACCTTTGTCTACTAAAACTGTCATAACTTTCTCTAGAAAATAATATTTACGAGCCGTAAAATTCTCCAGAAAATAGACATCCGAATCTTTCCAAGCATATATGGCTCATCTCCTGGTTTTTCCTGAATCAATACAGTTTAATACACAAAAATGACTAATCTGTACAAGAAATTCTGGCAATTTAGTGAAACTCCTTTTCACCCTTTGCTAGTGACAACATGACTTAGCAAAATGCTCAATTTATCTTTAACTGTATAGAAATGATGGGTTTTGTTGCACTCCTCTTGGGAAACCCGGTTTCCCTACTCTAAACTGGTTCGGATGTTGTGGATTCTTTCGAACATATTTTATTTTATTTTTTTGTTTAAGGCTTCTTTGTTTTTCTAAATCTACAAAACACACTAAAACACAAAATTCTCCAAAGGACCACACTTGTCAAGAAATTCAATGAATAATCAAAATTAATCTCAACAAATGCATATAATTAACTTTATCTGAAGTGCATTTTCATGCACTAATCACGACCTTTATTCATAAATAAAATGGTGTATCTCCTCGTTCCTGTTAAAGAGGTTGTGTGCATTCTTGGTTATCTGAAAGGGTGTCGCTATGTTACGGCTCTTTACAACTATAATGATTAATTCCTCCTCGTTTGAATCATTTATGGTCGTTGAGAGCTCTTTATAAAGTAGTAGAGGCCTCCCTTATTCCTCACTTCACTCAATTGCAAATTAGAAAATCTTTGAGAGCACTCGGAGTCTTAGAGGTAGGAAGAGCTTAGAGTATGAGCAAAGCTTCTCGGAGTTGTAGAGCAGAGTCCTCGAAGTTTAAAGCCTTATAGTTTTGGTGAGTTCTTTCCAATTTTTTCAATATTTTTTTGTAGTTATAAGAGTAGTAGTACTGATAAAAGTAGGAGTAGGAGTAGTGGTAGTGAGAAAAGTAGTGGTAGTAGCAACAATAGGGTTAGTAATGAGGAGGGTAACACCTCAGTAGGATCTCGTGCATTAGTGCTTTATGAGGGAGGAGAAGTTTTATCATCTTTGGAGAGTGACCATGTCTTAACTGGGCTCCGAGAAGAACTAGGTGAGGAAGAAAAGGAAAATCTTATTTTCTGTGCCAACTTCGAGCCAAACAAACTGAAAGAGGAAGAGCTCTAAGTACTTAGGGTTAAGTATAGGATCCCCGAGGTATATGGGCTCAAGAATACTGAAATCGGAGATAGAGCTTATGATGACTTGAGGGAAAAGGGCCTTATGAACTATGTGTCTATATGAATTACCTTAAGGTTGGGCTTAGGTTCCCCCTCAGCTCTTTTTTTCGAGCCATCCTCAACCACTATGGCATAGCTTTATATCAGTTGGTGCCTAACTCTATACGTTTGATAATGGCCTTCATATATGTCTGCTCGAATGTTGAGGGGGATGAACCTTAATGTCTTTAAGTCCTTTATCCAAATAAGTAAACACTTGGAGCATGGCTGGGTGGTTATCAACTCGAGGGCAAAAAAGGGTTGTTGAAGAAGAAGCCTTCTTCTATCAAGGAGTGGAAAGAAACATTCTTCTATGTTCAGAGTGATAGGAGTTTTAGAGTTCCTCTGAAGTGGGACTTGGACCTGGTGAGGCCTAATAAGAAGCCAAATATCCTGAGGCATGAGCTAGACACGGTTGCCTATATGGTGGGTGGACCTATAGATGTCACCGTTCTGGAAAGCAACAAAGAGTTTGTTAAGCTTGGGCTTTGCCCAGAGGGTCAAATAGAGGACCTAGGTATAAACATGACCATATTTAGTAATAGTTTATTCTTCTATTGTCTAGACTTATGTATTTTTCCTTTTTGCAGAGATGGATGCATTAAAAGAAGGTCGGAGGGAAGCGAGGAGACAAAAGAATAAGAGAGTTTCTAGGGGTGTTTCGGAGGGTTAGACTTTGAAGAAAAGAAAGCAACCTCAAGACACTCACCTGCTCCAACTAAGGTTCAGAGTCCAACTCCTCCTCTTGCCCCTTTTCTTACTGCTCTTCTTCCTCGTCCTCCAAGGCCACTGCCGTTTTCCTCTCTTCCCATTCCATCTATGCCCCCTGAGGTCTTGAAACCTAACTGGTGTATGAAGGTCACTGATTCAGTTTTCGGGAGCTCCAAGATCGCGAGGGAGCATTTGGTTTAAGGCATTTCTCCTCGAAAATTTCTAAGGTTGGGGGTGAGCCCATAGAGACTCTAGTTGGGGCAATAAAGGACCTGGCCTCCAAGGTATAATTTATTCCTTTCCCTTCTCATTTTGATTTGCATTAGTCTGAGGGTCACTAATTTATGTATATTTTTTTTAGACGGGCGTGGCTACCGGCGTACTTACCCGCCGCTTCCTCGATCTTAACAACAGGTTAGAGGATTCTAAGAAGAACTTGGAGGATAGTCACACCCTCCACAAGAGCTTAGAGGACCTCATTACTGCTAAGGCCATTAAGATCGAGGATTTGACGGCCACTGTAGTTGAGATGGAGAAGGCTAAGGCCTTGGAAATTGTCAAGCTAGAGACAGCAAAGACTTAGAAGGATGCGGCCTAGGTTGAGGTGGAAAGGATGGCCCAAGAGAAGGAAGCGGCAATGGAAGAGGCCATTGAACGTGCCTTGGCCTCTTTCAATAAGTCCCAGGAGTTCGAGGATGCTGTGAAGAATTCCTCTGGGGAATTTTATTTGAATGGCTTCGAGGAAGTCGTAAAGAAGGCTAAGAAGACATAACCAGAGCAGGACTTCTCAATGTTCGAGCCTAGGACTTATAAAGATGAGACCACAGTTGCAGAGGGTACTGAGGAGGATGGAGAGGAGGAAGTTGAGAACTAGGCTCGGGCCATAGAGGTGGATGAGGAAAACGTAGTAGTAGACTAGGGCCCTTTCTTCTTTCTTTTTTTAAAAGAATTTTGTATCGTAAGGTCATTAGTGCCTTTGTAAAAATTTCTTCAAAGGTAATGAAGATCTTTCCTTTTAGAGCAATATCTCTCGTCTATTCTTTCTACTTTTCTTGTTCGTTCTAGATGAAATCAAGGAGTCTAAGGAGGAAAAGTCTGAAGCTTCCTCCTCGATCTTTGTCCAAATGGGAGAGGCTTTGATCCTTTATAAAAGACAATGAGAATTTTAAAGAAAAAAGATCAGGATCTTTTTTATTGATAACATAAATTGGAGAAATAAATACTGATAGAGCTCATCTTTTATTGGTAATATCTGAAGATTACATAAATTGGAGAAATATGAGAAATTTTAAAAGCTAGAGAAAATATGAGAAATTCTACTAATAGAACTTATGAAGATTTTTTATGTTCCAAGTTTAGGGTATTAGCTTATCATCCAGATCCTCGAGTTCGAACATGCCGGCTCAACATAATCTTTTGATACGATAAGGTCCCTCCCAATTTGGACGGACCTTTCTTGTCTCTTGAGGATGGGAGACTTCATTTTTTTTGGAACACTAGGCCGTGTAGCTTAAAAGTTCTTCTACGAACTCGGGAGTTGGAGTACCTCGTCACCCTTTGGTGATAAGCAGCTAACTTGATCTAGGCTTTATCCCTTGCTTCATCAATAAGATCGGCATTCATCCTAAGGGCTTCTTCATTTTGGCTTCATTAAAGCTTTACACATGTAACGATGGCGTCCCTATTCCAAAGGGGATAACAGCCTCTAACCTACAAACCAGAAAAAAAAAAAAAATGGGGTTTCTCCAATGGGGGTCCACGTAGTCATCCGGTAGGCCCAGAAGACATTAGGTAGGTGTTTAACCCATTGTCTATTGACATCATCAAGTCTCTTCTTGATCTCTTTCAGGAGAGTCCTATTGGTTACTTCAGCTTACCCGTTAGCCTTTAGGTGGCCTACGAGGAGAAGCGGTGCTCAATCTAGAATTCTTAGAAAAAGGATTTGAATTGAGAGCTATCCAATTGTTTGTCATTATCAGTGACAAGTATTCTCGGTATGTCAAAGTGACATACTATTAACTTCCAAACAAACCCTCAAGTTTGGTAATCGGAGATGCTAGCAAAGGGCTCGACTTCCATCCATTTAGTGAAGTAGTCGATAACAACTATTAGATTTTTTTTTCCCTGGAGCTTCTTGGAAATTATTGAAGATGTCCATTCCCCACATAGCAAAGGGAAGTGGACTGGTGATTGACATCAACGAATTGATTAGTTCTCGGGACACGGAGGCATGCTGCTAACAAGTCTTACATTTTTTTACCATCTCGATGACGTCATGAAAGATCTTCGGCTAGTAATAATCGTGGCTGAGTATCTTGAAGAACAAGGCTCTACTTGCCAGGTGATTGCCACATATACCCTTGTGAACTTCTCGGAGGTCGTAATTTTCATCCATAGTCCTAAGGCATTTTAGATAAGGAGTGGTGAGACCCTTTTTGTTCAATTGTCCTTCGATAATAGTGTACTACGAAGTGCGAGAGATGAGCTTCTTGGCTTCATTTTACTGGTTAGTAATTGTACCATCTTTCAAGTACTAGAGGATCGGGTCCATCCAAGATCGCTCTTTGACCATGGGTATGACCGAGACTTCATCAATACTAGGTGCATCAAGGGTCTCGAGATAGACTGCTTAGGTGAGATTAGATTGTTTGGAGGAGGCGAGTCGTGCTAAAGCATTTGCCTTTGAATTCTGTGGTTAGGGTATTTGGACCATTTGGAACCTTTTGAAGGTTATGACGAGTTTGCGGGCTTTTTCGAGATATCTAATGATTTTCGTACCTCTGGCCTCATACTCGTTGGTCATTTGAATGACCACCAGTTGTGAATTGTTGTGTGCTTCTAAGGCTTCGGCAGCCAATTTTTTTGCTAGCTTCATTCCTGGAAGCAACACCTTATACTCGGCCATGTTGTTTGAGGCTTTGAACCTAAACCTTAATGCATACTCCGTTGTAAACCCTTTGGGACTGCTAATGATAAGCCCAACTCCGCTGCTAGTGCAATTAGAGGATCCATCAACATATAGTGTCCAACTCCGTATCTGTTCACCTTTCTCGGACTCTTGCTACTGGGTGGGCATTTCGGAGAACGTGGTTTCCACAATAAAGTCAGCTAAGGCTTGGGCCTTAATTACTGTCCAAGGTTTGCACCAAATTTCAAACTCTTCGAGCTCTATGGACCACTTTATCAGCCTTCTAGAAAAATCTAGATTATAAAGTACTTGCCTTAAGGGCTGATCAGTCAACAAGTTGATGGTATGGGCTTGAAAGTATAGTCGAAGCTTTCGAGCTGTGACTAAGAGAGCATATGTAATTTTCTCTATGGGGAGATACCTCGTCTCAACGTTATGGAGAACTCGATTGATATAGTAGATGGGTTTCTGGATCCCACCTTTCTTTAGAATCAGGACTGAGGCCACTACATCCTAACCCACTGATGTATAAAAAAGTAGCTTATCCCCAGTAATGGGCTTAGTTAGGAGCGACAATGAGCTTAAGTATTCCTTCCATTTGACGAAGGATTTTTGGTAGTCTTCTATCCAATCCAAATCTTTGGCTTTTTTGATAGCTTTGAAGAATGGTAAGCACCTTTCGACGGATTTGGACATGAATTGACTCAGCATAGCTATGCGCCTAGTTAATCTCCATACCTCTTTGATGTTTTAAGGAGTAGCCATAAATAAGATTGCCTTGATTCTCTCGATATTAGCCTCTGTCCCTCGCTGTGTAACCATGAAGCCTAATAATTTCCCAGAGGTGACCTTGAAGGCACACTTTCCTAGGTGTAGCCTCATTTGGTGATGCCGAAGTATTCCGAATGCTTTTTCTAGATCAGACTCGTAGTTCTCAGCCCTATACTTTTGACGAGCATATCATCCACATAAACTTCCACATTCTTACCGATTTGCTCATTGAAAATCTTGTTGACCAGCTTTTGATAGGTTGCCCATACATTTTTCAATCCGAAGGACATTACCTTGTAGCAGTATAAGCCTTGGTCAGTGATGAAAGTGGTTTTGGACCGCTCTGGCTCATGTATGAGAATCTAATTGTACCCTGATGAGGCATCCATAAAGCTAAGTAGCTTATGATAAGAGGTGGCATCGACTAGTTGGTCTATCCGAGGGAGAGGGAAGCTGTCATTTGGATAAGCTTTGCTCAAATCTGTGAAATTGCTACATATTCGTCATTTTTCATTGGCCTTCTTTACCATCACCACATTGGCAACCCATTATGAGTAGTCGGTTTCTTGAATGAATTCAACCGCAAAAAGCTTGTGTACCTCATATTCAATGGTGTCTTATTGTTCTGGGGTGAAGGACCTCTTCTTCTGAATGATAGGCTTGTGGTCCACGTCTACATTCAGTTTATGGACAATGACTTAGGGATCAATCCTGGGCATGTCGGAGGCTGACCATGAAAACAGGTTTTGGCTCCTTCAAAGAAAAGAGATCAATGTCTCATTTAGACTCTCTTGGAGATTAGATCTAACCTCGACAGTTCTTGAGTCCCCTTCATTCAACGGGATGGTGATGAGCTCTTCAACGGGCTATCCACGAGTGGTTTTGAGCTCATCTCAGAGATCTTCGATTTCCATATGTAGGACTTCAGCCTTTTTTTCCCCTTAATGGAGTTTAAATAACAAAATCGGAAGGCTTGCTAGTTCCCCTTGGCTTCCCCTACACTTTACTCGATGGGGAATTTCACCTTCAGGTGATAGGTGGAGACTACTGCTCTCGTCTCATTAAGGGTTGGTCTTCCAAGGATCGCATTATATGATGATGGGTGCTTGACCACCAGAAACGTTGTGATTACATTAGTGAGTCGTAGATCTTTTCCTGCGATGACTGGGAGGGCGATACTATCTTCGGCAAAGACTGGCATTCCCAAGAAGCCATACAGTGGAGAAGACATTGGTTTGATCTTGTCATCCTTCAACTTAATCTTTTTAAAGGTGTTGTAATAAAGAATGTATGTCGAGCTTCCATTGTCCAATTACTAATAAGAAGGGTGATGACTACTGCATCATCATGGGGGGTCTGCAACCCCTCTAGATCATCATCTATAAAAGAGATTACCTTGTTTTTCTTGACCTGCTTGTGAGGTCCAATGACTGATACCACTAACCAGGCGTAGAATTTCCTTACATAGGATGACTGCCCCTCCTGCTGGTCCCCCATAGATTGTTTTGATGGTGCCCATAACTACGATTGTGTGACCTTGGTCACTCTGGGGATGTTTGTCACTCTGACCCTATTTATTAGGACTTGGCTTGGGACTCTGCCTAGGACTACTCCTAGGACTTCGGCAATGGCTCCGATCATACCTTGATTATCCGGCAGTCGGCCTATAGAGGTGTCGTGGTCGATCTTAATTATCTCGGAATTGGCAAGGCTCAATATCTTCCTTTAAGTACCCTCAATGAATGAGGGACTCAATCTGGATTTTAAGAGTGTGGCATTCCCCAGTGTTATGCCTGTAATCCATATGGAAACAGCACCACCTGTTTTGATTCCCGCTGTCATTGGGGTGGAGTGGTTTCGAAGGCCAACGAAGAATATCTCAGTCCCGAATGTTCATAAGTATGTTTATCCTGAAAGTATTAAGTGGGGTGAAACTCTCGAGGAGTGGGGCAGCTTTCACTTTACTCTCTTGACGGGGTTTTTTCGCCAAACTGTCCCTCAGCTTATTAGTGTTTCTCTTCCTTTTCTTGATCCCTCCTTCTCTTTCCCTTATGAAAGCTTGATCATCCTCGATGATCATAAACTCTTCAGCTTGAACAAAGATCTCATTCATATCCTTGGGAGGTTGCCTAGTGAGCTTAGATATGAAATATCCAAACCTAAGTTCGTTCTTGAATGCCAGAGTTTGTATAGTGGGATCAAGGTCAGGAATTTCCCATGCAGCGGCATTGAACCGGGAGATGTATTCTCGGAGTTTCTCTCCCTTCCGTTTGATGATACTAAAGAGATTCTCCGATGTTTTTCGAGGTTCTTTGCTGCTAACGAAGTAGGCAGCAAAGGTGTGACTCAACTCTTGGAAAGAGATTATATTGGCGAGTTTGAGGTGTGAATACCAAGTGCTTGCGTATTTTTCAAGGGTTAAGGGGAAGGCTCAGCACATTATCGCGTCGGGGTGACAGTGCATCATCATTGTTGTCTTGTAAAGTTGGAGATGATCCATGGGATCCGTAGAGCTGTCATACATCTTTATGATGAGCATTCGGAAGTGTCGAGGAAGGGGGGCATCGAGGATGTCCTGTGTGAATGGAGGAGCCTGAGAGTTGGGTTCATCTAGGACATTGGCGGTTCTGCTTTTGAAAGCCTCTTTTATTTGTCTATCCATCTCCTCTAACTTTCTGTCCATGTCAATGTGTTTCTTGGAGGTGGAGAATCCTCTGGACTTCAACTCGGGGAGGGGAGAATATCCAGTGGTTGAGTTGCTATGAGCTAGTTTATTGGGATTCACGTGCCTCATTGGTCGAGGGCTTTGGTGAGATAGGTGTGGAAATGAAGCAGATTGAACTCTTTCCTCAAGCTTAGCGACGAGATTGGTGACTAATTGGGTGAATTGTAGGAACTTCTCTTGACTAATTGACGCAACTAGAACCGGTTCGGTCGGTCCTTTCGGATTTTTCTGGATGTTAGTGTTCACTAGGTTGGACTAAGATGGTAGCTCATGCATAGTTTGTCCATCAAATGATTCACTGTTGTTCTAATCAAAGGTGGATTGCTTTGAAATGACAAGGAGTCATGAACCAGACTCTTGCCTGCGAGTGGACGCTCGTGTGGCTACTAAGCTAGTACCGGTGATGTTCTTGGCAAGATTTTTGGGCGGCATCGTAACAGAGAAGTTCTTTTTCCTTCAAGAATAAAGGGCCCTCCTGTTGATGCAAAAAATCTACCAAGAATTTGAATGACCAGGGAGTAGGATCTGCACACACAAAATGAGGAGAAAACCTAAAAGTTGTCGGCGGACTGAAGGAGTATGCCTTCGTGAGAACTCTCCGATGCCTAAGTTAGAATAGGGATTTTCGAAAGTATAGAGGGATATGTAATGCTGGGAGTTGTGAGTGAGAATTGAATGTATCTTTTGATTGTGAGAGCCCCTTATATAGTGTTTCGGAGCAATGTCCGATTAGGAGACTGATTGATCACTAAGTGTTGTGATATGAATAATATTCCCATAGATAAGTTTGGAGTTTTCCATAAGCTGTACAATGATTTAACCGTAAGTTTGAGTGGCAGAGTAGTATTAGGACATCGGTGTGAGATTACCGTTATGCCATTTGCCAGGTGTGGCGATTCGATTGGTTGATCAATATAAGTCATGAAAGAACTATTTTATCTATGGAGGTGTCCGCGTGTCACTATATCATTGGACAGAAAATTGCCCTCCACATCAAACTCCTTTGAAACATTATTTTATTTGCGATTCACGTTTTATTAGATATTCGAACAATGAGTCAGTTTGTTTTAAGAATGAATTTTTCTTTTTATTGTGGCTTTGTGTTCTAATTTCCGCGACATACCTATAAATTTTATTTGAATTAAACTTTAGTTGTGTTGTAGTTCAGGTAGGCTTACATGAAGGCTGATAAAAGAGGAAATCATACAGCTAGAGAACTCTTCAGATGAAGAAGATGACGGTTTAACTATTTCTCAACTTTGTCTACGCCAGTCTCTTGTACTTTTCTTTCCATTTTCTTCATACCCCCATATATATACTAATTATGTGTATGGTCTTGCATATAATGTGAATGTGGATTACTTCTGTTAAGAGGCAGATTGAAGAGAGGGAGGCACTGAAGAGAAAGAAAGAGCAGTTTCTTCAGGAAAGGAAAAGGCCTTTTGATCCAACACAAGAAAAAAAAAACCAACAGGTTATGTTATTATAATCAAACTTGTAAAAATTGTTTGATTACCTAAATTGTTTATGTATAGAAGGCTTTTAGCTAAATTAGCTCCATGCAGATAAGAATAAAATACAAGTAGCTAGCCTATTGCAATGAAATTTTTTTAAAATTTTATTGGAGATGTTTTATTTGCTATTTAAATAGACTTAAAGCAAAATGATTTAAATTAGTTATAGGATTTATTTTTGCTTGTGATTAGTTGGCTTTGAAAACCTTTATCTAATTGCCTTCTCTTGCAAACGTTGAATTGAAATTTGCTTAATTGAAATTTAAATTAGGTACAGGTGATTCAGGGTCGTTTGCAGCAAAGTTGCTTACCAACATATTTATAATTAAACGATCTACTGCCAATTAAAATTTCAGTTAAAAACACCACCAGAATAGTTCACTATCTGCCGCCATCTGTTTCGGGATTGTAGCTGCCAATCATCCAGCTTCTGTTGGTTGAGTGAATTCCACCGCAATAGGCATCCCACTACAAAAACTATTACAATTAGCAACAAAATTTTACTTAAAAATTTATTTTGCTACAAAAAAATAGTTTTTCCAAACATAATGTTTTTCTTCCATAGACATAACCTATGACAACATCATTAATTTTTTGTTGTTATAAATTAATTTTTTGCATGTAGACCTTAACTCATCACGAAAATACAAAATTTCAGTGTTTTCCACGAAATTATAAGCACTTGTTTCAGCTGACTTAACTATGATTTTGTCACTATTCAATGTAACAAAGTACAGAAGGCAAAACAACAAGTGAAAGAACAAGAAGTTACTGGCGTTGCCTATTGGAATTTCACTTGAGATTTTGTGTATGAAGCATTCACTTGCATGGCTTTATGTGAGAAAACAATCCACTTCCAATAGACTCAAAGCTAGAAAATGAATGTGATCATGTTTTACTTCTTGCATATACATGCATCTTTTCTTGCTTTTAGGGCATCTTTCATCTCCTTGAGATTTAGGAGAGAAAGGTGTGCTTCAAGTTCTGAGGCATTATATGCATAATTTACCATAATCCTTAAGGAATCTAATAGAGTATTATACACTACGAGATGAATAGAATGTAATTTCATTAGAAGTGAGAAAATGGATGATGTCCAAGGTCATCAACAAACTACAATCAAGGCATTAGAATAACATTTAAATTGAAGCAGAGGATAAAAATAAATAAATAAATAAAAATACCTTCATTATCAATTGTATGCAGTAACTGTTATTCAGACAAATTTTAAATGGAGGTCAATTGAAAACCATCTGTATGACACACCTGACCTTCATTTCGCCATGAGATTAATTTTTCTATTACATTTAAATGCTTTGGATTAAAACTTTGAATATATATCATAAATAGTGGCATCCTTGTCCACATCTCCATGCTGCTTTAACATCTAATCCTCCTATCAAATATGTCTTTAAGAAATTCAGTTGAGCTTTTGTTTTCCCCCTTTTCATAGAACATTTGTTATGTTTCTCCATGATCACTGCACTTGACAGCCTAGAATCATTGCCAGAAAGAGTGCAGAAGAAAGAGGAGCAGGTAGGAAGTATGAGAAAGTACCTCATAAAAAAAACGATGTCAATGTTGTCAGGAACTTTCTGTGGCCGTCTTTTCTGTAATGACATTAAATTACATCAATAGTACGCATTTGATGCAACAAGAAACCATATCAAACAAGGACATAAATTCCGTAGCATATTATACATGGACCTGCTTGAAATCTGAAAAAAAAAAATTATTTGCCCAATGACCAGATAGATCATAGAAGTTGCATATGCTAACATTTATTGCTAATAAACTAGTCATGCAATTTACCTAATATTCCACAGTTCATATGCATTCAGATATTTACATGCTCAAGTCAATACTTCAAAGCAATGTTGCTTCAGATATTCATGACAAAAAGACAGCAATCGAATGATTTTGGTAATCTGATGTAAAAGAAAATTTCCCGTCCAATGACATAACGACACGTGGCAGTCATACCAGTTAAATTGGTTCTTCCATTGAAAACAAGACACGTGGCAAAAAGGCAAAGTGGTAATATCCTATACTCCAGTCCATGGATAAGCTCTAATTCTATCAGGATACTAAAAATTCAATAAAGATTGATCTTATCAACAGTCACATTCTTATCGGGATTCCACCTCCCACACTATGTAAGGGGCTCTCACAGTCAAAAGGTCCACACAACTAAACACTCTCCCTACTCCCAACAGCTTTCATATTTTTAAGCCATATACTAATTTAGGCATCGGAGAGTCCCCCAAAGGCACAATCCCTCCAATCCTCCGACGACTCCTTAGGATTTCTCTGGTCTTTGTGTGTGTAGGTTCCACTTTTTGGTTTTTTGTATTCCATGCAGATTTTCAGCATCAACGGATTGGCGGCGTCCGTGGGAATCTCGTTCTTTGAGAGGAAAGAACTCATTTGTTATGATTTCGCTCAAGAATATTGCCAAAAACACTACCACCGCTTCAATTACTACCAGAGCCGCCAGTTGCAGCCAGCGCGCCGACTTCAACCTCCCTGCTATCCAAGAAAATGCCACCGCTAGCCATAACCCCAGTGAACTGCCCTCTTAGTCCAACACGTCCCGGAGAGTCCAAAAGTACCAACAACGCCCTACCCAGCCACGCCGGTTACATAAGAACAGTTTATTGAGCTCACTCAGTTAGTGGCAGGCTTAGCTGCCAAACTCAAGAGGTAGGCTCACGCCCCCTTCGCCTCCACAAAGCCCTCGGCCAACGAAGCACCTGAATCTCAACCAACCGGCTTACAGCCACTCCACCACTCGATCCTCTCCAATCTTGTGTCGAAGTCCCGAGATTTATCCACCGTCAAGAACTACATTGACCTAGATCATAAACTTGAAGAAATGGACAGAAGAATAGGTGAAGCATTCAAATAGCGAGGTACCAATTTCCTGAATGAGCTCAACTCCCAAGATCCTCCGTTCACTTAGGACATCCTTGATGCTCCTCTCCCACGACACTTCAGAATGTCTATAATCAAGGCCTACGATGGCACGACTGATCCAATGGATCATCTTCAGTTCTATAAGACCACCATGATGCTGCATCGTCGCCTAGATGCGATACTATGTCGGGCTTTTCCTCTGAAGCTCGAGAAAGCCGCAAGAACATGGTGCTCTCATCTCAAACAAGGGAGCATAGGCTCTTTCAAGGACCTCAGTCGTGCTTTCGTCGCACACTTCCTCAGCAACAAAGGACCTTGGAAGACTTTAGAAAGTCTCTTCAGCATCACCCAACGCAAAGAAGATAAACTTCAAGAGGATGGGAGATCCTAGATTTGGATCCGACGATGCAAACTCTTTCTTTAAAAAAGGGCCTTAGGTCAGGGACCTTTAGCTCCAAGCTTACCTGGCGACCAGCTAAGGATACGAACGAGATCTTCGCTCGGGCCAAAGAATATATGATTGTTGAAGACGACCAAGCGTTCCGAAAGGAAAGAGAAGAAGGAAAAGAGAAGAGGGAAAGGGATACCACTGAGCCAAAAGATAGTCTGCCAAAGAAGCCCCTCCAAGAGGGCAACCCAAAGGTAACTCATATGTTCGACAATTACACCCCACTCAACGCGCCTAGAACTGACATACTAATGGACGTCCAAAATCAAGACATTCTCCGCTGGCCGTCAAGACCTTTGTACACCAGCGAGAACAAGGATCAAACCTGGTGGTGCCACTTTCACAAAGACTACGGACATGACACCGAGGAGTGTGACGCCTTGAAGAATCAAATCGAGTCAGTCATCCGACGAGGATACCTAAAGAAGTATATCGAACCCTGCACGTTCTGAGGTAATGAAGAACGCCCCCTGCAGAGCCCTAAACGCCCATTCTGGCATAATGTTGAACAGACGAGCAGACATAACTACGAATGGAGTGATTGTCGAAGCCCTAGGCAAAGCCTTAGGCCGAGTCCGAGGAGAAATGACCAAGATGACATGTGACGCCAAGATAACAAAAGTCGTATAACCACGGTAACAGGTACTATCAAGACAATTTATGGAGGCCTTGCAGCTGGGAGACAATCCTCACAAGCCAAGAAAGCCTATGCTCGGTCAATGCCATCTATCAGTGGACCTCATAAGGGGGTCAAGACAAGGCAAGTCATCTCCTTCACAAATGAAGACAGAAGGGATACAAACGCCCCATGACGATGTCATCACCCTCCTTGTCGCGAACTATAATGTGGAAAGGATCTTAGTCGACAATGGGAGCTCAGCAAACATCATATACTATGATTCTTTCAGAAAGATGCAATTGGAAGACAATCAACTCAATCCCGTGGCCTCTCCACTTTACAGCTTCTCGAGAAAGCCAGTCTTCGTGGAAGGAAGTATAGTCTTACCCGTCACAACAGGCTCAACTCCTAGGCAAATTACCATGATGACCACATTCTTGGTGGTCAAACAACTGTCATCTTACAATGCTCTCCTCGAAAGGCCAACCTTGAATGAAGTTAAGGCAATAGTCTCAACCCACCACTTGAAGATAAAATTCCCAATTGAGAACGGTGTTAGTAAAGTTCGAGGAAACCAACAAGAATCTCGAGCATGCTACCTCAATTTTATTAGAGGTCACAAAAAAGCTGAAGCCTTATCATTAGAGGTCGAAGAGCCAAGGGGTGAATTCAAAGCCCAGTGAGGCCATCCCGTGGAAGATCTAATTATTGCTTCTCCTAATAAGGGAAGAAATGGGAAAACTGTGCAAATCGGGTCAAACCTTATCGCATAAAGAGAGTATGCCGGGTCGGAACCTTCGAACTAGAAGACTTCAACAGTAACCGGATTCCTCGGACATGAAATGATGACAACCTTCGAAAATTTTATCAGAAAGAATTTCCCCTTTTCTTTTCTAGTTATATAATTTCGGCTAGTTATCAATAAATTCATTATTTCGGAATTCACATCAAATTGTTTCGTCAAGGACGGAGCCCCGAGCTTCCTCCGACCACAAAATCTTCATCAGGTCATTGCACTAAGGAGGAAAGAATGTCGAGATTCCTCCCTCCTCATAAGCCCTTTCAGTCAAGGCTAGGGAGAGAATGTCGAGATTCCTTCCCCCTTAGAAGCCCATTCAATCAAGGCCGAGGAGAGAGTGCTGAAGTCTCCATCATCTCAACCACACCATCAAAGGTCAAGGCTGAGAACATCATGCTGAGGTCTTCATCATCTCGACCACACCATCAAGTTCAAGGTCGAGATCCTCATGTCAAGGTCTTTATCATCTCGGCCACACCATCAAGCTCAAGCTCGAGATGCTCATTCAAAGGTCTCCATCATCTCGTTCTCATCACGACTTATGCCAAGCTATTTCACACTTCAGTAATCTCAAGCCTCAGCCACCGCATGCCGAGTGCAACACATCGAAGCCTTAGCTACCTCATGCCAAGCTATTTCACGCTTCAGCAATCTCAAGCCTCTGCCACCGCACGCCGAGCATAGCGCATCAAAGCTTTGTCTACCTCATGCCAACCTAATTCACGCTTCGGTAATCTCAAGCCTCGGCCACCACATACTGAGCGCAACGCATCAAAAGTCTTGGCTACCTCATGCCAAGCTATTTCACACTTTTGCATTCTCAAACCTCGGCCACCGCATGCCAAGCACAACGCATCAAAGCCTTGGCTACATCATGCCGAGCACATCATGACAAGGTACCCCACATCTTCAAGTTTCCACCTCTCAGCCGAGATCCTTAGGCCATGGCACTCCGCATCTCATCCTTCCAGCCAAGACCCCTAGGACATGACACACGCCCCACCGTGCCAAGACGAATTCGTCTAGGTGCGCCATCGTGCCAAGATGCACACTAGTGCCGAGCGCCCACTGGTGCAGAGACAGTGTGATGTTGGCCGTTACGGCCATTATGTGCTTATTATTAAAGTGTATGCGCCGAGGCACGCCAACATGTTGTCTGTGTTACTTGAGCTTGGTGTGTGCCCTTGGGCACGTCGCTTGTTGCTTGATAGGTGCTTATTGGGCCTTAGCCATAATCGGTGTTGCTTGATCATTTTCTTATTATGTGTTATTATTTTATGGCTAATCTGGTCCTTTTTGCTTGCAGAGTGTGCATGCCTTAAAACTATCTAAGTGAACTTGGATGACTTGCTTGGTGGAGACCAAGCCAAGTGCCGCACGAGCCTACAATTGGTATCAGAGCATAGCTCAATTTTCTAGAATAGTGCAACCATGGTGTTTACCCATGGTACAGAGGACTCTCAACGGTTAGGAGAGTTGACGGCAAAGATGATCGCCCTTGAAGCAATGAGTGTGCTCACTGATGATGTAAAAGATACACTGGACAACTTGCGCAATGAGATTGGGGAGTTGAACAAAAAGGTCAATTTGTTGATGAGCATAATAGGCAACAACAGGACTGGAACCTTATACTATCGATATGAAGTTGTTCGCGATGCGAAGGCATTGGAAAATTTCCTTTTCGATATTGAGCAGTATTTTTGAGCTATTCGGGTAGACTTTAAAAAAGGTAAAGTGTCAATGGCTGTAATGTATTTGTCACATGATGCCACCTATGGTGGCGGGGAAAATATGATGACATCCAAAACCATAGGTGCACCATTGACACTTGGGAGGACTTGAAGCAAGAGTTAAAGAATCAGTTTTTCCCTGAAAACGTGGAATATATGGCTCGGCAAAAGCTTCGAGAGTTGAGGCAGACAGGCAATGTCTGAGACTACGTGAAGGAATTCTCGAGACTAATGCTTGACATCCGAGACATGTCAGAGAAAGACAAGATGTTCTATTTCCTTGAAAGGCTTAAAAGTTAGGCTAGGTCTGAGCCTCAAAGGCAAAAAGTTCAAGATTTGGCCACAGCCATGGCTACCGCATCAAGGTTAATTGACTACTCAGAGAACCCACTCAAGAGGAAGAATGACTCATTCATTATAGCTTGAAGTGGAGTCAAGTAGGCTAAGACGAATAGGCTCGCGCGAATGGAGTAGGAGACAGAAGTCCCTTCTTCAGTTCCAAAGAAGGATCTTCTTCAAGAGCATTCAACTCGGAGGATGGTAAGCCGAAATCGCTAGCGTGTTTCTTATGTAATGGCCCCCATTGAGTAGCTAACTGCCCGCACAAAGCAACCTTGAGTGCCTTATAAGTGGCAACCTCTAAGACACGTCAAGAATAAGGGAATGAAGAGGAAGATCAACCTTCAAGAATGGGGGCGCTTCGATTTTTTAATGCCTTGAATAGACAACTCGGTGAGAATAATAAAGCACCCACAAAAGGACTCATGTATGTGGACTTACAAATGAATAGGAAAGCTACAAGGGCCTCCCATAACATTGTCTCTGCCTTGGAAGCCCAAAGATTGCACTTGAAGCTTGAGCCTGATTCTGGTCGATTGAAAGCCCAAGCAACGATGGATGTGGCAAAAGGGGTGGTTGTTGAAATGGGTCCATGGAAAAAGGCAGTCAATTTCACAACTGCAACTATGGATGACTTTGATATGGTATTGGGGTTGGAGTTCTACACAAACGTCAAAACTATACCAATCCCAACAGCAACCCTGCATCATTCATGCCATTACTCAACCTACTAATGATAAAAAGCTTCTCTCGGCCGTCCAATTCAATAAGAGGGCCATTTTATAGCAGTTCCATTGACAATAGAAAAGACGGGTTCAAGTGTGGTTTCGACTTTAGTTCAAATAGTGTTGGAGACCTACCAAGATATCATGCCCAACGAACTACTGAAGGTCTTCCGCCACGGAGGGGTGTAGATCATGCGATCGAGCTTTTACCTAGCACTAAGGCACCTTCTCGTGCGCCATTCCGCATGGCCCCTCCTAAGTTGGCAGAGTTATGAAGACAATTGAATGATTTATTGGAGTCTAGGTTCATTAGACCATCAAAGGCACCCTTTGAAGCCCCGGTGTTATTTCAGAAAAAAGCAAGATGATAGTTTGCTGATGTGTGTTGTGTGCAACAATTACCTCATACCCCTTATTGCTGATCTGTTTGACCAATTAAGTCATGCTAAATTCTACTCCAAGCTTGACTTGAGATCAAGGTACTACCAGGTTTGAATTGCTGAAGGGGATAAGCCAAAGACAACGTGTGTTACCCGTTATAGAAGTTTTGAATTCCTTGTAATGCCCTTTGGGTTGACCAATGCTCCTGCCACCTTCTCTACTTTGATGAATCAAGTCTTTCACGATTATCTTGATAAATTTGTGGTGTTCTACCTCGATGACATTGTGTTGTACAGTTCGTCACTAGAAGAGCACATGAAGCATCTACGATTAGTATTTGAGAAATTGCAAGAGAAGTAACTTCTCATGAAGAAAGAAATTGCGCATTTGGGAAAATATGTATCAAGTTTCTTGGCCACTTAATTGATCAGGGTCACATTCAGATGGACATGGAGAAGGTGAAGGCGATTCAATAGTGGAAAACCCCAATTAATGTGAGCGAGCTACGGTTCTTCCTTGGGCTAGCAAATTACTATCGACATTTTGTTGAAGGATACTCTAGGAGAGTTGCTCCTTTGACAGAACTCTTGAAGAAATGTCACAAATGGGTTTGGTCAAACCAATGCCATGAAGCTTATGAAGACTTGAAGCAGGTCATAATGAAAAATCCGATCCTGACCCTCCCCAATGTCACAAAGCCCTTTGAAGTCCAAACCGATACCTCGGATTATGCCTTAGGAGGAGTTTTGCTTCAAGAAGGTCACCCTACTGCATATGAGAGTTGCAAGTTGAATGAAGCTGAAAGAAGGTACACAGCCCCAGAGAAAGAATTGTTAGCGGTTATCCATTGTCTTCGGATGTGGAGTGACACTATTTGTTGGAGGAAACTTTTGTGGTGAAAACTGATAACACGACTGTTAATCATTTCCTCACTCAACCAATGCTCACGGCAAAACAAGTACGTTGGTAGGAATAATTAGCTGAGTTTGATTTTCACTTTTAGTATAAATCCGGTTGCACCAAAAAAATTCAATTATTATTACATATTACAAAAATTTCTATATATACATCAAAAATAAAATACAGATTTACACTACAAAAAAAGTACTTGATATGAATCATAATCATAGGATGGACCAAAACTTTACCCCCCCACCAAAAAAAAAACTAGTTATTTTAGTTTGTTTATTCGGAATCATTAACTAGTTCAGTGTAGACCTAATTGATTGTCTTCCTTGCAATAAATGGCATTTATGTTTGACAAATCTTGCATCCCTGAAGGTGTTTCCCCTCTATCAGCAAGCAAAGTTGCTATACCGTTGCGAGAACACATCAGAGAAAGCCTTGGCAAAGATGAAGAAGCCCAAGCCATCGTGAAACTGTCTTCCGATGGGAAAACTCGACAATTTTGGGTTGAAGATGGGTTATTATAGACCAAGGGTCGTTGACTGTTTGTTCCCAAGACCAGAGACTTGAGGAAACTACTATTGGGCAAATGCCATGACACTCTTTGGGTATTGTTGAAACACGGCAACTATTGGCCCTAAATGAAGGAAGATGTGATGTCATACACCAAAACTTGTCTTACTTACCAATAAGATAAGGTGGAAAGGCAAAAATCAGCCAGGTTGTTGGAACCGTTACTAGTATCTTCAAGAACTTGGGAAAGTGTATCGTTGAACTTCATCACTTGTCTACCCAATGTTGGAGATCATGGCTCGATTTTGGTTGTTGTTGATCAATTCTCTAAGTATGGTACCTTCATCCTGCCCTGAGGTATTGCATTGCAGAAGAAACAACCCGTTTGTTTTTCAAAACATACAGTCAAGTATTGGGGTGTTCCACAAAGCATTTTGAGTGATAGGGACTAGATTCATAGGAACCTTCTGGTCTAAACTCTTTGGCCTCCTTGGCTTAGAACTCAACATTTCCTCAAGTTATCACCCACATACCGATGGACAAACAAAACACTTCAACAGTATGCTGGAAGAATATCTTCATCATTTTGTTAATGCCAATCAAAGAAACTAGGTGCAACTACTCGACACGGCTCAATTCTGTTTTAATTCCCTTAAGAGCTCCAACTCCAACAAAAGCCTGTTTGAAGTGATCACAGGCTCTCAACCATTGATGCCCCACACCGTAGATGAACCTTACAAGGGGCCTAATACTCGGGCCTACAACTTCACAAAAGGGTGGAAGAACATGGAGATAGCTCGTGCATACCAAGAGAAAGCCTCAAAGAGAATGAAGAAATGGGCAAACCTAGGGAAAACCCCGAGACAGTTCGAAGTCGAAGACTTAGTGCTTGTGAAGATTATGGGAGAATAACTCACATTCCTCCAAAAACATGATAAAAGATTAGTGCGCAAATATGGAGGGCTAGTTCCAATCATAGCTAAAGTGGGGAAGTGTTCTTACAGAATCCAGCCGCCAACATGGATAAAAGTGCATCCAGTGTTCCATGTCAGCTTCTTGAAGCCATACCACGCAAACTCAAAAGATCCAGCACGGAGCCAATTATGAAGTCCAGCCATCAACATCAAGCCGCCAGCTCAAGAGGTAGAAGAGATCCTAGCAGACCGAGTGGTTAAGACAATGAAAAACGACAGGAATATTTGGTGAAGTGGAAGAATGAAGGCAAAGAAGAGACCAGCGGGGGGAAAGCAGCCGATTACATCCATTCAAACAAAAGATTGAAGAATTCCAAGCAAGCAAGTCAATGAAGACGTCGACAGATTAAGTGCGGGAGAATGTCACGGTTCGTGCTTGTCCAAGGCCTTGTATCATGGCCATGGCCGCACGCCCCGTGCACCTTTATAGTGTTTGTGCCAAGTGGCAATTTTGTAATTCTTTATTTTCTTTTTATTTTGTATTTTGGAATTATGATGGCTCAATCATAAGTAATGTTTCCTTCTTCTAGAGACCTAAATGACTTAAGACTCTTTAGGGGGGTGGGCTAGGTTCCCATGGGTCACGGTTAGATGTTGTCCAACTCGTTGCTGGGTTGTGCCCCCTTACCCCAACAACGTGCTTGTAAGGTGCATCAATTAATGAGACTCTTATACCTTCATGTGCTTTGAGTTGATTGTGTGATATTGGTCACTGGGGCCATTATGTGCTTATTATTGAGGCGTGTGCCTCGAGGCACGCCTGGATGAAGTGTATGTTGCTTGAGCTTGGTGCGCGCCCCTAAGCACGTTGCTTGTTGCTTGATATGTGCTTATTGGGTCTTACCCATAATCGGTGTTGCTTGATCATTTTCTTATTACGCGCTATCGTTTTGTGGCTAATGTGTTCTTTTTTGCTTGCAGAGTGTGCAAGCCTTAAAGCTATTTAAGTGAGCTTGGCTAACTTGCTTAGTGAAGACCAAGTCAAGTATCGCACAAGTCTACATGCATTCGAGGGAAACTGCTAGGATCGTGACATCAAGCACAACACAAGCCTTGACTACTTCATGTCAACCACATCATGCCAAGCTCTCATACTTCGACCACTTCAAGCCTCAGTCACCGCACGCCGAGCACGACGCAACAAGCCTGGCTACTTCATGCCAAGCACATCATGTCAAGCTCTCATGCTTCGACCATCTCAAGCCTCAGCCACCACACGCCGAGCACGACGCAATAAACCTTAGCTACTTCATGCCAAGCACATCATGTCAAGCACTACGCAACAAGCCTTGGCTACTTCATGCCAAGCACATCACACCAAGCTCTCATGCTTCGGCCACTTCAAGCCTTGACCACCGCATGCCAAGCATAAAGCACCAAGTCTTGACCACCACATGTTGAGCATAACGTGCTAAGCCTTAGTCACCGCATACCAAACACATGAGGCCAAGACACCCTCCAAATCAAGCATTCCACAAACTACTTTCTCAATTTGCATAACTGCACTCAAGGAAGTGGGGGGCATCTAATGTGATGTAGGGGAAAATTCCCCGTCCAATGACATAAAACGTAGCCGTCATACCAGTTAAATTGATTCTTCCACTGAAAACAAGACACATGACAAAAGGGAAAAGTGGTAATATCCCATACTTCATGCCAAGCTCTCATGCTTCGGCCATCTCAAGCCTCGGCCACCACACGCCGAGCACGACGCAACAAGCCTTAGCTACTTAATGCCGAGCACATCATGCCAAGCTCTCATGCTTCAACCACTTCAAGCCTCAGCACCGCACGTCGAGCACTACGCGACAAGCCTTGGCTACTTCATGCCAAGCACATCACGCCAAGCTCTCATGCTTCGGCCACTTCAAGCCTCGACCACCGCATGCCAAGCACAACGCACCAAGTCTCAGCCACCGCATGTGGAGCATAATGTGCTAAGCCTTAGTCACCGCATACCAAGCATATGAGGCCAAAACACCCTCCAAATCAAGCATTCCACAAAATACTTTCTCAATTGCAAAGCTGCACTCAAGGAAGTGGGGGGCATCTAATGTGATGTAGGGGAAAATTCTCCGTCCAATGACAACGACACGTGGCAGTCATACCAGTTAAATTGGTTCTTCCACTGAAAACAAGACACGGGGCAAAAGGGAAAAGTGGTAATATCCCATACTCTAGCCCATGGATAAGCTCTGTCTTATCTCCATACAAGTCCTAATTCTATCAGGATACTCAAAATTCAATAAAGTTTGATCTTATCAATAGCCACGTTCTTATCGGGATTCCACCTCCCACACAATATAAAGGGGCTCTCACCATCAAAAGGTACACACAACTAAACACTCTCTTTACTCTCAACAGCTTTCATATTTTTAAGCCCTATACTAATTTAGGCATCGAAGAGTCCCCCTGAAGCACAACACCTTCAATCCTCCGGTGACTCCTTATTTCTCTGGTCTTTGTTTCGCTTTCATGTGTAAAACATTTAAATCGGAAAAACATCATTTTATTTGTATATCATTTAATATTTGCATCACATGTAGTGTTACTTAATCAACATTATCATAAACAATGAGATCTGGAGCTCCTAAGTGACAAAATTGGTCATACTACTCATAGCACCACCAACCAATTTGGGGAGAATACCAACATTTAAATGGGGAAAACATAATCATAATTAATATCCAGTTTATTTGTATATCATTTATTATTAGCATCACATGTAGTATTTTTTATTTTTTTTGGATAAGTAGCATCACATGTAGTGTTAATCAACATTATCATAAACAATGAGATTTTGAGCTGTTGAGTGACAAAATTGGTCATATTGCTTAAAGCACCACCAACCAATTTAAGCAGAATACCAACCTTATGTACCAGTGAAGGGAATGAATACCAATATGCATATAACTTGTAAATTATGGGACTTATCAAAAGAACACTTGTAAATACGGGGAAAACAGAACACGCAACAGACATAAACATTTTACCATGTGCCACGCCCAATGATAGCAGCCGGTCTATATTATCAACACGTTGTTGTATGGATTTCAGAACCAAATTCAATGACGAAACTCTCTTTCTAACAACAGAAATCCTTGCGGCATGTTGCATAATGAATGGCAAGGGAGCATCTTCTAATAATTTATCAAGCTCTGTCAACATGGACAAAAAAATTCAGTCACTGAAAAATTTAAAATTTTCACTAAAGTAGGATTATCTATTATTAGATTTAGATTAGGAAAGACTTGACAACAAGCAATGTGAAAAACCCAATACTTAAATAAAGAGTTCATATGGGCCTATTTGTTATTTTATTTTTTTTTTTTTTTTTTGAACAGATGGGCTTGTTATTTGATTCTGAATGGCATCATATGCTTTTCTCAAATTAGTATACTCTTGATCTAGGTTCACGGTTCTTAAACATATTGTTGAGAACTTTACCCTAGTAGTTTTTGAGCTTGGTTCAGTCATCAGATTTTTTTCAGGATTTTATGTTTTCTAAATTGAGAGTTATTATCCTATTGGAATTAGGAGATATTAACAACCTACATTTACGGACAAAATTGATACGAACTAGATTTTAGGTGGATGATGATTCTTGGTGGTAAGGAAAATGAAGATGGATTTGATGGTGAATTGTATGGAAGATAATGATAATTAGCACTAATTAACAGCTAGTGACTGAACCCCTAAGAAAGATAATAGAGAAATTGCAAAACAAAATATTTTTTGATTATCGATTAATTCTACAAATGGGTGTACAATACCTTATATACAAATAGGTGTACAATGCTTTATATAAGCTATGAGGGATGAATACAAGAAGTAACCAACTACCATTCTAACTGCCTAACTAATTAGCCAACTACTAAGAAACTAATTAATCACTTATTCAATTAACATGCTCTCTAATTGTAATTCTATTTGTATCATTGTCCAACCCATCAAATAAACATTGTCCTCAAAGTTCAAGTAATGGCCCCCATTAGAAACCTCATCAATGAACAATAAAAGAACTTCTCTTGCACTTTATCCCCACTGCCACTTACCATTTGTTGGAAGTCCTTTCTCCTTTAAAGATGCAACTATGAGACAAGTGTACTGTAGTAGACTACTGAACCAATTGCCATCTATTAGCTTCTACATAAGAGAATTTTCCTATTTTGCATAGATCTCTAAGTCTCCAACGTGTTCACGATTACTTCCTTTCCTCTGCTATGTGCCATTGGAGATCTAAATGCAAAATTGAAGACTAAAACAGAGTCGAGCACCTTCCAAGTCAACGAATCCAACCCACCCAAAGTTATCAGGAATGCGGTACACTATGGTACGTGGCACGGGTACGTGGTACGTTGCACGGGGCTTTGATTGGTACGAGGAGGTAGGCTTAGTTGGATCTTTATTTGGGGTTGCAGTACGTTGGGTATGTTAATTCGAGTTGATAAATATATATAACATATGTACTAATAGTATGAATCCTTGTATTGACTAGTCCATATAGTTTGTATTGGCTAACTAAGCATTCTTGTGGACCTCTTTTTAACTTTTTCATGGAGTTCCTTAAGTAAAATTATATGGTTCATTTTTGTTTCTCCTTTGGGCCTTTATGTTGAATGTTAAAACCCATTTTGAAAATAAAAAGACTCAAAAAATTATGAACCATCTCATTTGTCAGTTGCTAGCCCCAATTATTGTTAATTTCTTTTTTTAATTTGGTCAAATGAGCAATTAACAAGAGAGAAAAGTTGTTGCCCACTTTAAAACAAACAACCACAAACGATTTCTCCTCCTCTTTCTTTGTTCCAAACTTTTCTTTTTTTCTCTCTTCAGATATGTCACTAGCTCTTTCTTCTTTTTTTTTCATTTTTGTACTCGAACATTCCCTCCGCTGTTAAATATTTGTGGTTCTTCTCTGTATTGGTCGAGTCTGAAGCTTCGCTACCGCTGCCTTCCTCTCCTTGATCTATATGTTTTTATACCTTTTTCCTTATTGGCATATGAATCTCTCCGACTTCTTCTGAGTATCGTTTCTCTCTTTGCCATCTCTCTATGACTATGTATCTAAGGTTGGAAATTGGGATCGCTGCTTTCCACGATCCGGGTCGCGAACGCATCGCGATATGGGTCGCGCGACCCGAAACATAGTCCGCGCATGCGAGGAATGATCCTGGTGACGTTGAACCAACCCATTGCCCCAAGATCAAACACGATAGCAGCCACAACTACATACTTGTGTATTTTCCTTTTTTCAACAAAAACAGAGAGACCACAATCCATGTTGTTATATGAGCACCCACACCATTTCGTACCAAGAAGAAATTTTTCAGGCTTAAATTCTTTATCAAGATCATAATTGGAATTCAAATCAACACAAGGTTTGCCAAGAATGGTACCAATATGTGTTCTTGAAGGAGATTTAGTCAAAGATTTTGAAGGAGGCGGTGGCTTTGGTGGTAGTGGTGGTAGTGATAGTGGTCTTGATGGAGTTAGGTTATTTACGCTCGCATTCAAGTCGAACTCATGGACTAAAACTTCAGTCAAATATTCAGTAACCGAAACATCATCATATCCTTTTCTTGATGCTCAGTGTTGGTCCAAATCAAACTATGTATCCTTTTCAATTCCTTGTAAATTTCTTCTTGAATTTATTTGATCCTACAATCACGTGGATTTTGTTGTTCCAATAAATACAACCGGAGAACCAACTTATTGTAAGTGTCAAATATCATGATTGTTGACAAGGTATGAATGAAATGTTTGTGAATGAAATTGGATTATGGTAGTGATTCAAGAACTTGAAGTAGTTCAAGAATTAGATACAATGAAAGCACCAAATGACACGAACTAGATTTTAGGTGGATGATGTTGGTGGTAAGGAAGATGAAGATGGATTTGGTGGTGAATTGTATGGAAGATGATGATAATTGATACTAATTAATAGCTAGTGACCAAACCCCTAAGAAAGACGGAGAGAAATAGAGAAATTGCAAACTAAAGATTCTTTGATTATCGATTGATTCTATAAATATGTGTACAATGCCTTATATAGGCTATAAGGGATGAATACAAGGAGTAACCAACTACCATTCTAACTCCCTAACTAATTAACCAACTCCTAACAAATTAATTAATCCCTTATTCAATTAACATGCTCTCTAATTGTAATTCTATTCGTATAAAATATCGTCTATAACAGAAAGAAAAAGTTCCAGTAGGTTTCAAACACTTCTTAAGTTTCCTTTTATTTTTAAGTAGCACTCTTAAGGTTGTAGTTTCTTTCTTTAATTACTGTGTGGTTGCTAGGAAAATCCTGGGTTAAAGCCTTAAGTCCAGGTGTAATGCCTGAAGTCCTTTGGTTTTATTCTATCCATTCAGTTCTTTATCTTTTTAATTGAAAAATATGCATGAGCTTTCAAATCTCCTTCTGAAATACTGCAATTGCCTTAAAACCCACAAGAATTTCTCACTTTCCAATTTTCAGAACCCCTAAGCTAGGATTCATACATCCAACCCCAACTAGTTTGGAATTAGACCTTAGCTAAATTGTAAAACCTAGAAGCTCAACTAGATGAAATCATGACCTTAAACACCATACAATCAGCAACAGTCTGCATGAAAGCAGGACTTAACAATTATTGCCAGAGAGTCTAACCCCAAACAGGATACCACCTAATTCAAAATGTAAAAAAGGCTCTTTAAAAAGTTCCCCCACATACAACAATCATGCCAATAAAGGACAGTGATCCCTTTTCCTAAAATAGACAAAGTATGCTCCTCAGGAACATCCCATCCTTCCTAACACCCCGCTACAGACCAAGCCAGTTCTGCACCATTTGCAGACCAGCACCCCCCTCTTTTATCCTACCACATGCCTCTAATGATGCTTTGGCTTCTTCTTCTGTGGGATATTCCTGTTAGTTGGAAGGCCCACGATTTGGGAACTCCATTGTATTGGAAGTTTTTTGAAGTGATTTATAGCGTGAAGTCAGATTTGCATAGGGAACACAAGGTGAGGTGGAAGTTGAAAACGAGGGCAATTTTGAGGTCAAATCTTACTACAAAACTTTAGTCTTGAACCTCCCTATGTAAGGAAGACCTATCTTTCCTTGGAAAGCTATTTGTAAGACTTGTGCTCCTGCTAAAGTGGCCAACTTTGTGCTTGGTACATCTTAATATTTTCCTAATGCCATCTTTTTCCTTTCATTTCTTATTGTCTTAATAGTTCTTAGTTAAGATTGTTTTTTCTTAAAGGTGGTTAGATCTACTCACTCAGATTTTCTTTTTTTAATTTTGGTTGATGAATTTTCTTTTTTCCTCATAGAACACATTAATTATATCCAGAGTCTAGACCAAATGAAAGTTCCAATAAACATATTTTGATGCAGTTTTTTATATGGTTTCTTAATGAGGTATACTCATTTGTCTTCTCCATTTAAGTTTCTATTACCGGTTTTTTTTCTTTTTCGTTTAATCACACCAGATAGACTTTATTTATTACTGGCTTTTTCAATACTGTAAAGTCATCTTCGTTGGGTAAATTTTAAACTGCAGCGGTAAGCACCAGGTGTTCATGAAAAAGACCAAACAAGATTAATGAGAATCAAGTACTAGTCATTCTCCGTCACTTTGCAAAGGTTGGTTTGTAATAGTGGATCCATATGGCTGACCCTTCTTTCAATCGATTGTACTAATGCTGGGGTTGGCCTTAGCTTTTTCCTCTCTGTATATCTTTACTCTATGCAACTAATGGAAAAGGAATGCTTACTTTTTTCCCTATCTTCATTGATTTTCCGTATTTACTAAATGCTAACATTGAAATCATTAGTTGTTCTGTATTTTAATTTCTTTGATTTTTCTTTTGGTTTGCTTCCATTCCCCCTTTAATTTTACAATTTTGCATAAGGTCTGTAGCATATGAAACGTCATCAAAAATAGTCACCAAAAATGTTCAATGAAATTCTATATCACCATCTTCAGTCAAAATTGTGCATATATATATACAAAGATAGAATGAAAAATAAATAAAAAGGGAAAAGGAATGCTTACTTTTTTCCCTATCTTCATTGATTTTCCGTATTTACTAAATGCTAACATTGGAATCATTAGTTGTTCTGTATTTTAATTTCTTTGATTTTTCTTTTGCTTTGCTTCCATTCCCCCTTTAATTTTACAATTTTGCATAAGGTCTGTAGTATATGAAACGTCATCAAAAATAGTCACCAAAAACATTCAATGAAATTCTATATCACCATCTTCAGTCAAAATTGTGCATACATATATACAAAGATAGAATGAAAAATAAATAAAAAGGGAAGAAAGAAAAAAAAGTTATTATAGTATTTTCCAATTTGTCACTAGCACAAACAAATTGATTTTCTCTTATTCCCATGGGCATTCTTGCAAATAATTATTTTATCCGCAAAATTTTGCAATTGTTATACTTTTTTATCATGTAGATTGTAGGTAATGTTAAACAAATTCATGTTCCATTTAATTGGTGTGTTATGCGCTATTGAGATGATGATTGTATTTGTGATTGTTGAAAATAAAAATTGAAAAGAAATTCTCATCTTATTGACTGAATGAAAAGAATACAATTGACTCAATATATAGACTTATGACTTATGAATACTAAGTCTAATAGGACTATAACACAATGATAAGATAAAATAAATAAGATGATAAATATGATCTAAGCCTACGAGGATACACATTAGGAATCCTATTAGGATTCTCAACACTCCCCCTCAACTTGAACCATAGATATCATATGTTCCCAACTTGTTACAAATAAATCTAACTCGAGAAACATCCAATGGTTTAGTAAATAAATCTACTAATTGGTTTGTCGACTTCACGTCTAGTACACATTTTGTAGAAGCTTTTCTCAAACCACATGACAATCAACTTCAATATGTTTAGTTCTCTCATGAAATACTGGATTATTTGCAATATGAATAACTGCTTGATTGCCACACACCAAGCTCAGGACTTGACTGGTTAATCTCAAATTCTGCTAAAACCAAACCATCTCACACGTAATATGCGCCATTACTCTATACTCGGACTCAGCACTCAATCTAGCAACCACAGTTTGTTTCTTACTTTTCCATGATACTAAATTACTTCCAACAAATACACAATATCTAGTAATGGACCTTGATGAAGAGTGGCCCAATTTGCATCAGTATAACCTTCAATTTGAGTATGATAATGATTTTGATAAAGTAAACACGATCAAGAGCACTCTTAAGATATCTTAAAATTCGAACAACAGCATCCAAATGACTAGTTCGTAGAGCATCGAGAAATTGACTAACCACACTTGTTGCAAATGTCTAGTAACAGTCAAATAATTCAATTGTCCAACCAAACACCTATATTGCCCTGGATTAGATAATAAATCACCTTGATCAACTGCAAGTTTTTTGTTGGGATCCATTGGATTATCTATAAACTTACACCCTAATATTCCAATATCAGTCAACAAATCAAGAACATATTTATGTTGAGATAAAGAAACACCATGACGAGATAGTGAAATTGGTGATAGTGGTATAATTATTGGTCGTGGTGGTGATTGTCGTGGTTTAGCTCGTCAATGTATTCACGATCATCGTTATGGGCATACTCGGGAGACATTTAGCACTTCGTTGGTTGTCCCTTAGTTGCTAAAAGTGTGAATTTTGATTTAGTTAAATGTGATCATGTGTTTTCAGTTTCCAAAGCAGAGTATGATGAGTTCTTACAATATAAGGTAGCTAACCGAACATCTTCCTCGATTGCCTTTTCACCTAGAAAGGTATTCCAAAAGCTTGTCTATCATCTAGTAACTCTTCGTCTAGACCTTGGGTCCTTGATTCTGCAGCTACCAATCATTTGTCAGGTACCACTAATGTTTTCTCTAGTTTTTATCACTCTTCTTCTTTTCCTACTCTTGCAGATGGATCTAAAACCACTGCTAGTGGCATTCGCACTGTGCACCCTAGTTCTTCTATGTCTTTATCATCTGTCCTTTATACTCCATTTTCTCAGTATAATTTGATATCTATTAGTCAACTTACAAAACGCCTTAACTGTTCTGTTATCTTTCTTCCTGATTTCGTTCGTATCCGGGTTTTGAAAACAAAGAAAACAATTGGTGGAGGGCATGAATCGTACGGACTGAACTACTTTGATCCTATCTCATCACACATTGCTTGCTCAATTGATGTGCCCCCACTTCAGGTACATTGTCGTTTTGGTCATCCGTCCTTTACAAGCTGACAAAATTAGTTCCTACTTTGAGTCAGGTCTCGTCATTAGAATGTGAGTCATTTCAATTGGGTAAGCATCATCGTGTGTTATTTCCTTCACGAATTAATAATCGTGTGTCTAGTCTTTTTATGTTATTACATTCTGATATTTGGGGTACAAGTCGTGTGACTGCCAAACTTGGATTTCAGTATTTCATTTATTTAATGAAAGACCGTTCTGAGTTGTTTTTTTTTTTTTGTGCCTTTTATACTTAGATAAAAACTCAATTTGACTTATCTATTAAGATTATCCGTAGTGACACTGGTCGGGAGTATTTTTCTGAGCCTTTTACAACATTTATGATTAAGTCTGGCATTATTCATCAGTCATCTTGCTCTCATAAATCCCAACAAAATGGGGTTGCAGAGAGAAAAAATCGTCATCTTATGGATACTACTCGAACTCTCTTATTCCATATGCATGTTCCCAAATTGTTTTGGAGTGAAACCGTTATGACTGCATGTTACTTAATTAATCGTATGTCATCCTCTATCCTTGATGGTCAATGCCCCCACTCCACACTCTTTCCTAGAGATGTTACCTTCCACTTACCTCTTCGTATTTTTAGGTCCGTTTGTTTTGTTCATCAACTCCGTCCAGGAGTTGATAAACTTGACCCACGCTCTTTTAAATGTATTTTCTTAGGCTATTCTCATGCACAGAAAGGTTATCGGTGTTATAGTACATCACTACAAAAGTACTTTGTTTGTACCAATGTTACATTCTTTGAGTCTACCCCATATTACTCCAAGTCTCACTCTTTCTCTAATCTGGCTGATTCGTTTCCTTGTCCATTACCTATTCCAATGCCCCTTACACAGTCACAGTCAGATCCTCCTCCTCCGTTGCAAGCTTACTCCTATTTTCCGCGACCTTCTGCCACTATTGCTCCACCAATTGCTCCCTTGTTGACAGATCCCGATTCTTCTTTCACTTCATCTTCTGAGGATGATCATCCTATTATGTACTGCCCATCCGATTGCTAATTTTGTGTCTTATGATCATTTATCTTTTTCATATGCTTCGTTTGTTGCCAAGTCTATTGAATTTGTTGCTCAAGGGGAGTATGGGTTAGTATATCGATTAAAGAAGTCTCTATATGGATTGAAACAATCTCCACAAGCGTGTTTTGGTCAGTTCAGCGAAGTAGTGTTTAATTTTGGCCTCAGCAGATGTGATGTAGATCATTCTATATTTTATAAGCATAGTGAGGCAAGTAGTATATTGTTAATTGTATACATGGATGATATTGTGATCACACGAGATGACATAGAAGGAATTCTAACACTGATTAGTGTTTTTTTCATCGCAACCACAGCTCTGAACCACTTAATTAATAGTTGCAGAGTTAAGGACCCAAGGTCTAGATGAGGAGTTACTAATGATAGACAAACTTTTGGTATACCTTTCTAGGTGAAAAGCGCAATCGAGAAAGATGTCCAACTAGCTTCCTTATACTATAAGATCTCATCATACTCTGCTTTGTAAACTGAAAACACAGGATCACATTTAACTGAATCAGAAGTCACTCTATTAGCAACCTAGGAGATGACCAACCAAGTGCCAACATGTCTCCCGAGTATGCCCATAACGATGACAGTGAGTATATTGATGAACTAAAACCCCGACCATCACCACCACGACCAACAAATATACCACTACGACCAATTTCACGACCACCTCTACCATTACAACACGATCACTAAAATCATGTCCTCTACTACTATTAACATTAGCTCGACCACCTTGCCAAGCCTGAGTCACCAAAGCAAATGTATCTAAAGCCATATGAATGACCTTTTTTTCTTAAGGCTTTTTTTTACTGTCGTTTTTTCGTACGAATCTATTTATCAATTTTTCTTTCTTACTTGTGAATAGTACCCGAAAATAGTGCCGATGAACAGTGAGATGAACTGTGTCGATGAGTAATGCCGATGAACAGTACCGGATGAACAATGCGGATTAATTTTTTTTTTAAAATTTTATTCAAGATCCCAAGAGAGATCGCGCTCTGATATTATGTTGAAAATAAGAATTAAAAAGAAATTTTTTTCTTATTGATTGAATGAAAAAAAAAATACAATTGACTCAATATACAGACTTATGAATACTAAGTCTAATAAGACTAGGACACAACGATAAGATAAAATAAATATGATGATAAATATAATCTAAGCATACTAGGACACATTAAGATATTAGGATTCTCAACAGTTATATATTTTATATTTGAAATATATAAACTCATGTAAAATACGAATAAAAAAATAATCATCTCATGAAAAGTCTAGACATATCCATGCATAGCATGGGAATCAAACTAGTATACTCTAATATCTATGGAAATGGATCCCATGAATGAACTAATCCAGATATTAAATCTCTTGGTAATATCTAAGCATGAACTCATTGAAAATAAAGCTCTTAATTGACCTTTCAGCTTTTTATGCCACACAAGTCATGGAAGAATTTGAGCTATCTCTTATGGTTGTTTGTATTGAGAGGTGGAGAGAAGGGAGAAAAAATTTTGGTACTTTGAAGAAGTAATTGAGAGGAGAAAATAATAGAAAGGATTATAAATTAGACGTTGTTATGCTTCTTCAGACGGATTTCATCTCTCACTATAAGTGCAAAAAGAGGAAAACAATTGACTGTTGTTAATATATTTTATTGCTACAAACATCCAAATTTAAGCTCCAAATATGGAAAATTATTTCCATTTCATTTTTGAATATCCAAACAAGTAAAGAGAAATTGATTCTCACTTTTTTTCTCCTCTTCACTTCTCTCTTAAAAGTTATTTTCCTAAATCCTAAAGTAAATTTCCCAAGACACTATTATAGCCCTCATAAGAATGGAATCAGCATAGAAATGAGCAAACCAAGGAGTGAGAAACTCTAAGAAGAGAATGCATGTGTGTGAATAACCACCAATCACCTATAGTGGGTGCCTACTAGCCTAATTGGTAAAGTCACTTATCGCACAAGAGACCTACCTCCTGATAGGGTACACGTGGAAGAATATAGTTAGAGATTTTAATTTAGTAGCTAGTTTCCTTATTTAAGCTTAGGATTTGACATCCATATTTAGAGTATTCGTTTTTTTTTTTTTCTTATTTAGAGTATTCCTTATTGGAGTAGGAAAGAGACATCCCTATATTATCTTTATTTAGCTTATGAATTAAGAAAAACGATTTCTTATTGAAATCAAAACAACTTTGTTCTTTGCACCTTGTGATGCTGTGTTTTTTGTGCCCAGTGATCAGGTTACGATAGTTTTATCTTTTATTTTCTTGTTCCTGAATTTTCTCTATAACGTTCTACATCACTCCCTTTGTGTAGCCTGTAGGCCCAATTGGCCATAAACAAAAAAAAAAACACCACCTAGGCGGCTCCTTAAATTCAAATTAAAGTTAATTAATATGTAGGGCCTATACAAACATTCTATTTTGATTCCCTTTCACAAACAGGACAGTTGGTTTAAAAGAATGAACCTACCAGTTTGAATGAGATCACTGAAGAAAATTCAGCCACCACAAAAGCGCAATCGTTTCAACCTACTACTAGGTGTGTCAATAACAGCCAATTCAAATATGGCCCCATTCATGACGGAAAATTCATACCTAATAAGTCCCATATACTAAAACAAAAATGGTTTTTTTATTGGAAAACTATCAAATGGCTAAAATCAGCAGCATGAAGCAATTAAATTAAAAAAAGAAAAAAAGAAAGATGCAAAAGGAACCCAAAACCAAAAGGAAACATGAGAACTTTAGTGAGTCGTTCGAATAAATATGAACATAGCGGAGAGATAAATTCACATCGGGGACGGGTAGGACGATCAATTGGCAAAAATTATGGGTTAATGAAGAAAATTATCAGTGAGACGGATGCTTAAGCCAAAATTTAAAAAAAATAAAATAAAATTGAAGATTTTAAATGAAAGCTGATAAAATTACCTCCGGTGAGACGATCAAGGGCGAAAGAAAGCTGGTCTTGGCTTTTGAGTGCGTCTTGAGCTTTAGAATCGAAGTCTGTAATCAAAGTGGAAAGAATCGTTGATAACCCTCCTGCCAAAGCATCGCTGCTATTTGTGGATATATTACTATTATCTTTATTTCCACCGGAAGAAACGGAATGATTTATTTCAACCGATGCGCCAGTGATGTTTTCATCAGTGAAACCATGGTGGTTTTCTTGTGAGGCTTGGTCCATTTTGTGAGGGAAGAGAAAGAGACCTCTTGTTAGGGAGAGGGGCTGAACCGGCCTGTATATGTACTTCATTTTTGCCTTAAAAATGCACATTGTAAACCGAGTTTGGGAGGTACCGAGATTTGTAACCTTTACTTTCCAAAAATAGCAACAAAAAAATTATACCATTATTAATTTATTATTCGTAATTTGATTTGATTAAAATATTTATAATATAAATTTGAAAAGATAAAATCATTAAAAGAAAACACTTCTCTTGTGGATCATCAATATAAAAAATTTAATTTTCGCATGTACTTAACTTTAAAATTTATATCAAGAAGACTTAATTTAAATTAAATCCTTTCAAAAAAACTTTAGGACTTTCCATAAAAAAAATATAAAAAAAAAACTCATTTCTCTTGCAATTCCCATTATTCGTCTCTTTCTTTTTCTTCTCAAATCCACTTTTTTTAGTTAAAAGCTGATTTTATTGCAAGAACAACAAAGGTACAAGGGGAATAAAGGCCTAAACCCCAAGATAAAATAGAAAAATAAACTAAATACCCGAAAGATACAAGAAGCAAGAACAAAGGAGAGCTCCTAATGATCTCTATAGTAGTAAGTTCTGTGCTTATCTTGGAGAACGTTTTGCTTAACAGTGTGAGCAAAGAATTATAGTCCTCATAAATCTGACAGCCATTGTGATCATAAGCAGCAGAAGCTAGGCAGTCAGTAGCATGGTTGCTTTCGTAGAAAATATGAGTCAGAATCATGGCAGGATTAAAAAGCCTTCCAATCCCTAATCTTGTATATCTAAGACTAGCAGTAATCAGCTATACATTTAACGTTATCAACAATAATTTCCGCATCACATTCAACATGATCAATCTCAATTCCTCCAGCAAAGCATAGACAGGAACCATCATAAAGAGCAAGGACCTTTGCAAGAACATTACTACAATGATTATAGTAATGAGAAAAAGCAAACACAAACTCACCAACATAATTATGAACAACACCACCACCAGCACAAGAATTATCCTTAGTCGAGCCATCCACATTTAGTTTTAAACCAATAGTTGGAAAAGTCCTGATACGGCAAATAAACTCACCCTCTAGTAGCCTAGTGACACGCGGATAACTCTCTCTCTAATAACCAAATGACACGTGGCCATGCCAACAGCGAACTCTCCAGTAGCCTGATGATGCGTGGATAACTCCCCTCCAATGATCGGATGACACGTGGCCACATTGCTGACAAAGCCGTCGTCATCCAGAGACTCCTCACACGCAAAAGTGTAAGCATGATTTCAGGGATTGAGTCGTTCTTAAGCATGCGACAAAGCCTTTCGCCGGAGAAGCGGGATCTTAGGGATCGCGCCATCTCATGCATGTGATCTACTTGCCCCTGAGCCATTATAAAAATCCCAAGGTATGTGAATCTAATACCATCTAAAAAAATTCAAGCTCATCACCAAAAACACTATTATCTTCTCCTTTTCCTCACAAAAACTTCGCACTAACAACAGTATCGGAGAGTCCTCGAAGGCACCACCCCTTTTTTTCTCCAGCAACTCTTTAGTTCACCCTACTTTCTCTGTGCAGACCCTTGAATATTAGACCTCCAGCTTAGTAGTAGATTTTCGGCATCAACATATTGGCGTCGTCTATGGGAAAAACCAATCTCTCGCTAACTAGTAGAAGCGAAAAAATCTAAAGAACTCATCTGTTGCCATACCACCTAGAAGTGCCACCAAGAATATTGGAAAGAGAGTCACCGGAACCAACGCCGCACCTACCCAAAACAATACCCATAGCCAGCAGTCCAACTCAAGATTCCCTACTATGTCTGAACACAAGACCTTTGATTGTGACCCGCGAACCCTTCTCGCACAATGTCCTCACCACACGAAGATCGACCCGCCTTCATTTGGCCCAGACAAATGGATCTAGAAGATGGAAGAAAAAAATCAACGAAGCATTCAAGTGTTGGAATCATAGCATCCTGGATGAACTCAGTGTTCAGGACCCACCATTCACACAAGAAGTTCTCAAAGCTCCGCTCCCACCAAATTTTTGAATGCCGCAAATCAAGCCCTATGACTGCTAGCAGATCTCTTGGTTCACCTCCAACACTGTAAGACTACCATGATGCTGCATCAGCACTCTAATCGAGTCATGTGCCAAGCGTTTCCCCTGACACTCGAAAAAGCTGCTAGCACGTGGTATTCTCGCTTGAAACTAGAAAGCATCGGTACTTTCAAAAAGCTTAGCTATGCCTTTGCTTCCCACTTTCTCAGTAGCAAGAGACCTAAGAAGACCTCAGAGAGCCTGTTCAACATCATTCAGCATCAAGTGGAGAGGCTTCGAGCCTATATATCAAGGTTCAACACTGCTGTTTGGGAGATCCCTGACCTCGATCCAAACGTTCAGATGCTGGATTTCAAAAATGGAATGAGGTCCGAAATCTTCATCTCCAAGCTTACCAGGTGACCGCCTAAAGACATGAACGAGGTCCTGGCCTGAGCAGAGAAATATATGCTAGCAGAAAACGACCAAACTTTTTGAAGAGAGAAGGAAGGGGAAATGAAGAAGAAGAGGAAAGATACCAATAACTCTCACAGTGGGGTGACCAAAAAACCCCATCGCGAGGGCAGATATAAGGCCCCTACCCGTTTTGAGAGTTTCACTCCTCTCAACATATCTAGGACAAATGTCCTGATGCAGCTCCAAGACAGGGCGATCCTCCAGTGGTCCCCGATATCGTAGCACCTCAACAAAGATCAAAGCAAGTGGTGTCAGTTCCATAGGGACCATGGGCACGACACTAAGGAGTTCCACACCATGAAACAATAGATTGAGGCCCTCATTAGTCGAGGGTACTTGAAGGAGTTTACCAGTTTGCGGCAAGGAGGAATGCTCAACCGACCCAGGAGAACTCTCGGACATCCCTCTAATCCAAACCAAGAGCATCAAATTCCCTGAAAGAGTCTAAGGCCAAGACGAGGAGAGCCTAACCAAAGAGGCCAAGAAGTCATAGTAACCAAGATTATCGAGACAATCTGTGGTGGCCCTGCTGCCGGAGGCAACTCGGGGCAGAACGACAAAGAATACATCAGGTCGGTGGCGTTTATCAGCGGGCCTCATAAGCGAAGGAAGATGAGCCAGATGATCTCCTTCATGGATGACGATCTAGATGGAGTACAGACCTCATACGATGATGCCATGGTGGTCTCTCTTCTTATAGCCGACCACGACGTCAGGCGCATCTTGGTGGATAACGGGAGTTTGACAAAACACCTTATTCTATGATGCTCTCCAGCAGATGCAGTTGAAATATAGTTAGCTAGAACCAATCTCCACCCCATTATATGGCTTCTCAGGAGCCCTGGTGTTTGCCAAAGGTAGCATAGTTCTGTCGATCACCACGGGGATGGCCCCACAGACTACTACTTTGCAAACTACCTTCCTAGTAGTCAAACGACTGTCGTCCTAAAATGTGATCCTCGGTAGACCCACTTTCAACAAGCTAAAGGTGGTTGTCTCTACCTATTATTTGAAGATGAAGTTCCCCACTGACAATAGGGTGGATGAAGTCAAGGGAAACTAGTAGGTCTCCAAGTCCTGTTATCTAAATACTGTGTGAGGAGGAAAAATGATAGAGGCCTTGCCTCTTGAAGTTGAGGACTTTAGGGACAAGGTAAAAACCATATGAGGCCAATCCATAGAGGAGCTAACTATGGTCTCCTCAATGAAGACACCTCCAAAATAGTCCAAATTGGCTTCAGTCTCCCCGAGAACCTCAAAAAATCTCTCACCTCCCTCATTTGGAAGAATCAAGACTTATTTATGTGGTCAGCTTCGGATAGGCTCGGGATTAGCCCCGAGGTCATCGTGCACCAACTGAACGTAGACCCAAGCTATAAGCCAGTCGTTTAGAAGAAGTGGTCATTCGACCCGGTGAGACAAGCCGCCATCAAAACCGAAGTGGACAAGTTACTCACAGCTGACTTCATCTAGGAGATAGACTACCTCGATTGGGTATCCAATGTCATGATGGTCAGGAAGTCCAACAGTAATTCCCGAATCTGCATCGACTTCACGAACCTGAATAAGGCCTGCCCAAAGGATAGCTTCCCTCTGCCGCGGATCGATCAGCTGATTGAAGCCACCTTAGGGCACAAGCTTCTAACTTTCATGGACGCCTACTTTGGCTACAACTAGATCCTCATGCATGAGCCTGGCCAGAAGAAAATAGCCTTCATCACAGGCTAAGGGTTGTACTACTACAAAATCATGCCTTTCGGGCTAAAAAACGCTGGGACAACCTATCAGAGGTTGGTGAACAAGATCTTTTGAGCATAGATCGGAAGAAACATGGAAGTCTATATGGACAACATGTTAGTCAAGATGGTCGAAGTCAAAAATCACAACTCCGACCTAGAAGAGGCATTTGAGGTGCTTTGGCATCACCAAATGAAGCTGAACCCCGTAAAGTGCGCATTTGGAGTCACTGGGGGGAAGTTCCTCGGCTTTATGGTCACCCAAAGAGAAAAAGATGCTAACCCGGAGAAGATTGAGGATATCCTCGGTATAAGCCCCTTCGAATGATAAAGGAAGTACAAAGGCTAATGGGGCTTGTAGCAGCACTCAGTCACTTCATGTCAAAATTCGCAGAGAAATGCCTCCCCTTCTTCAGAGCCATCCAGAAGACGAAGACTTCGCATGGACTAAATACTGTAAATAAGCCTTTAAGAAGCTGAAGGAATATTTGAGTTCTCCCCTAGTTTTGACCAAACCTGTCACGGGTAAGGAACTCTTCCAATATTTATCGGTTGAGTAGGAGGTAGTAGCCTCTATTTTGATCCGGGAAGAGGCAGGTGTTCAGAAACCTGTGTACTATGTCAACAAAATCCTCCATAATGTGGGAATATAGTACCTCCTAATAGAAAATATGGTGTATGCCCTCCTAATCACAACGCGAAAGCTTCGGCTGTATTTCCAAGCACACACCATTGTCCTCTTAACCAATCAGCCGCTAAGACAAGTACTTCACAAACCGAATGTCTCCGGGAGGATGGTTAAGTGGTCCTCGCAAACTTCATTATGGAGACAATTTCCACAGTGAACCTTTCATGTTGATGGTTCCTCCAACAGCACCAGAAGTGGGGTTGGGCTCATCATTTGCAGTCCGAATGGATTCTCCATTGAATACACCCTAAGGTTCAAGTTCAGAGCCTCTAATAATGAAGCAAAGTACGAGGCACTACTTGTCGGAATGAAGCTAGAAAAAGCCATAGTCGGCGGGGCCCTGGATATGTACAACGACTCACAACTATTGGTGAATCAGATGAACGACGAGTTCTAGGCCCAAAGAGAGAACATTACTCAATACCTTGAGAAGGCTAGAGAATTTGTCGCCGGATTCAAAGAGTTCTGGATAACTCAGGCTCATCGAGTAGAGAACTCAAAATTTGATGCTTTAGCATGACTCACCTCCTCTCGTCAGACCGAACCAATCGATGCAGTCTACCTTGAGACTTTCGCCGCCCTAAGCATCAATAAAATACCAGTGCTACCTGTAACCGAAGGGGAAACCAAGGCAGACCCAATCCTTCGGTATTTACATGACGGTCAACTTTCTGAGCAGAAAAGTCATCTCTCACGCTTCCCAATATGCAATCATAGATGAACAATTTTACAAGAGAGGTCTTACGATACCTTATTTGAGATGTCTTAGGCCCGTTGAGGCCAATTACGATCTTTAGGAGGTTCATAAAAGGATATGCGGAAATCACTTGAGAAGCCGAGCTTTATCTTCAAAATGCTCCGTTGAGGGTACTACTAGCCCAAGATAGAGAAAAATGCTGCGAAGTTAGTAAAGAAGTTTAGAAGCTGTTAGCAATACTCCCATGTGCCCTATAGGACAACAAATCCCTTTACCTCGATCATGAACCCACTTTCCTTCGCCATGTGGGGGATAGATCTACTCGGTTCTTTCACTGGGGCACTCGGCTAGAGAAAACATCTTATCTTAGCGATAGATTACTTCATCAAGTGGGTAGAAGTGGAACCACTCACCAGCATAACGGATCATCAAGCTCAAACTTTTGTCTGGATATCCATAATGTGTCGATTTGGCATACCTCAAATACTGGTCACTGACAACGGTAAATAGTTTGACAGCACTCGATTTAGGGCTTTTTATGAAGAGCTTCATACCGAGCATTGATTATCCTCCGTAGGGTATCCATAAGCTAATGGGCAAGCCGAGGTGACCAATAGGACACTTCTGCAAGGTATCAAGAAGAGACTAGACGAAGCTGACAAGCAATGGACCAACCATCTTCTGAACTTACTCTGGGCGTATCGAACCACCACTCAGACACTCACTAGAGAGACCCCTTTCTTCATGGCTTACGGCTCTGAAGCAATCATCCTCTTAGAAATTGGGATACCCTCGCTACGAGTATAAAATTTCGAACGAACTAATAACAAAGAAGCCTTACGGATGAACACTAATCTTATCGATGAAGCCCGGGATAAAGCCCAAATTTGATTAGCTGCCTATCAGTAGAGGGTAACTAGATACTACAACTCTCAGGTCCGAGATAGAAGCTTCAAGCTACATGATCTCGTTCTACGAAAAAATGAAGTATCTCGTCCTTGAGAAACAGGGAAAGCCTGTATCGCATTAAAAGAGTATGCCGAGCTGACACTATCGAGCTCGAAAAGTTGAATGGCAAGCCTGTCCCTCATACTTGGAACGCGGAGAACCTTCACAAATTTTACCAATAGTGTATGCCTCTCTTGTGTAACTCGTGAACCTCCGCAAATTTTATCAATAGTGTATGCCTCTCATGTGTAACTCGTGAATGCCTCGGTTGTTAATAAAAGTTAAAGTTTTAAAACATAAGTGTTAAAGTTTACAATAGGTGACAAGATGAAGAAAGGAAGCTAAAAATCTTATTAAGAAAATATATGATTACATGTAGAGGAAAGAACTATCGGCCTTAATTTACTAAAAAAAAGAAAAAAAAAAAGAAAAAGAGAGTTACAAATAAAAACTCGAGTCCTTAGTGGGTGATCTCTCCTTTGGATACAGCCTCTGCCACAGCATCGCTTAGCTGAGCCTCTTCCTCACAATTAGAGCCACTAATCACGGCTCTTTCTTTGTCGCCTAAGGCGCCGAGCTTAAGGGCTGAGAAGTCAAGTTGAGGATAGAGAGCCTCAACCTTCTTTTTGGCCTTCGAGAAGCCTTCAAAGAACTGAAGCTCGGGCTTCTCCTCGATGACCTCTTGAAAATGGCCAGGGCCTCCTCCATGGCCCTCTTCATGGCCTCTGCCACCTCCTCCCTCAGCTTTCGCTCAAAGGCCATCACAGCGTCCCTCTCTCAGTGCAGGGCCTCCCTCTCCTCTATGGCCTCAGGCTTGGCCCAGTTAGCCCCTTCCAAGGAACCGTGCAGCTACTAGATGAGCCCATAGATCTCATCCAACTTTTGTTGGCACTGATCTAGCCTCTTGGCCATGTTTAGGTAGTGACACGATAGTACGCCTTGTACCCTGCTCGACTGAAACAAAACACAGAGTGGTCAGCAACCAAGAAACAAAAAAAACCCCTTAAGAAAAAGGCAAAAATACTCACCTGTCAGGCCAAGACCTCGGCCGTAAAGTAGAAGCCCTCGATCAGTTTTCTCAAAAGCTTGATCATATCGCGCGATAAGATCCCCACGACGAGGTGTTCCTTGGCCACCCTGGGGTGAGCGAAGACCGAATCGTCCGTCTTTATGCCCCAATTGGGCATAAAGACCCCAGACCCAGAGGGATCCCCTTGGGACAAAGACGAAGGTTGTGTCTGCTTGGGCTGGGGCACAACTGAGATGTCTTTCATGTCAATGAAGAGCTCGGGGGAGGGGGCTCTCCACATCAATGAGGATAGGAGAGGGGGCCCACGATCGCTTCCTCGAGACTTGGGCTTGCGCGGACTGCTTCCCAGCCTGAAAAACCTTTCTTTTCTCTTGGGCTATCTTCTTCACCGTCTCACTGGCTCTGGTTATGGCATCCATCTCTGCTCAGCAAAAAACACATGTAAGTGTGAAGTAAAGCATAAAGCAGGGTATAAAACAAAGCCTAAAACACAAGTTATGAAAACATAAACACCAAGTTACCACTCTCTAATGTACCCTCAGAACAACGAGGACAAAGACCATGCTTCACCAGCTCCTTGTTGTCATACAAGATGCCCACATCAATGAGCACTATAGCCTTTAGTGTTTTCTACTTACAGTACAGGAGGTGCGGCTTCTTGTACTTCCTCGCACGGTCCAAGCTCCAAGACAGTGGGACCTTAAAGCTCTTTTCACTCTAGATGAAGAAGAAGGACTTCTTTCACTACTTGATTAAGGAAGGTTTCTTCTTCAGCAGCCCCATTCTAGCCCTGGAGTTGATCATGACCCACCCATGCTGGCTATACTTGCTTATCTGGAAATGGGCTTTGAAGACATTGATATTCATCAGCCTCTTCATGTTCGAGCAAACGCAGATGAAAGCCATGATCAAACGCACAAAGTTTGCAACTAGCTGGCATAGTGCTATGTCAAAGAACCTCTGCACAGTGCAGAAGAAGAGGTAAAGTGAGAATCTAAGCCCGACCTTCATATGCTACTCGTAGACACATATCTTGAAGGGAGTGCAGCTTGGGAGGGAATCACAAGCCCTCTCCCCAACCCCAAAGTTCCTAAGGGTATACTCTTCGGGGATGTGATACATGCACTTAATCACCTCGAGCCCCCCTCAACTAACTTATTGTGCACAAAATTGGCTGTGAACAACTATTTCATCCTCTCATCCACCCTCATGTCCCCTCTCAGCTCAGCTAGGACATGATCTACTTCATCTTCGTCCTTAGAAGAAGAATTCTCTTCCTTATCCTCCTCTTCTCCAGCCAAATAAGGCACCATTGCTAACGGCCTATTCCGAGTGTTGCCACTCTCCGAGGATTCACCCTCGTTTAAAGTTTGGCTCAGACCCATGGCCTCCCTCAATTTCTTAGATAGGTCCCCACTATCCTCACTACCACTACCGTTACTAGGCCTATCATGATATCTATCTACCGACGATATTGTAAAGTGAAGCAGAATGACTCATCGAAGGTAGATCTCTGCGCCAACTCGGAGCACTTCACAAAAGTAGTTCCCCCTTTTGCTCATGCCTCTATCTTCCCCATAATAAAAGCACTAAAAAATTCCAACCGACTCTAAGCGAGCTCAAACTCATGCTGACTCTAAAGGCTCTCAAAGTTTTTCTCTGGATATAAATGAAGTGAAGTGAAGAAAATGAGAAGAGACTCCTCTTATATAAAAGCATGGGCATAATTAATGAGGAGAATTAACTATCTTATAGTTGTAAAGACACGACGTTTGGTATAACTGAGGTGTTGTTACGTTCCCCAAGGTGTGCGTCGTCATTGCACTCGAAACAACAGCGCACACTTCAACATTTAATGACCAAACAATTAATATCCTAAAGAGGTCCAACGCTCCAACACTAAATGCCACCATAGAGGATCCCTAAAAGGCCCAAGGTAAAAGGCCTTATATGAACCCAAAAGCAAAGGACCTTCCATGGGCCCAAAGCAAGAAGCTTTTTAAAGACCCAAGGCAAAAGGCCCTCTATGGGCTCCAAGGCTGAGCATATTGACTGTTGCTCAAATGCTCGTGTCCATGTCTCCAAGGCCGAGCATATTGACTACTGCTCAAATTCTCGGTCACATGTCTCTAAGGCAGAGCATATTGACTGCTGGTCAAATACTCAATCATATGTCTCCAAGGCCGAGTATATTGACTACTGCTCAAATGTTTGGTCCCAAGTCTCCAAGATCGAGCATATTGACTGCTGCACAAATGCCCAGTCACATATCTCTAAGGCCGAGTATTTTGAGTAAGCCTCATATACTTGGTCCCACGTCTCTAGAAAATCTCCAAGGTTGAGCATTTTTATTAAGCTTCATATGGTCGGTCCCATATCTCCAAGGCTGAGCATATTGACTGCTGCTCAAATGCTCGGTCACATGTATCCAAGGCCGATCATATTGACTGTTGCTCAAATGCTTGGTCACATGTCTCCAAGGTCAAGCATATTGACTACTTCTCAAATACTTAGTCACATGTCTCCAAGACCGAGCATATTGACTGGTGCTCAAATGCTCGGTCACATGTTTCCAAGGCTGAGAATATTAACTGTTGCACAAATGCTCGGGCCCATGTCTCCAAGGCCTAGTATATTGACAGCTGCTCAAATGCTCTGGTACATGTTTCCAAGGCTGAACATATTGACTACTGCTCAAATGCTCAAGCCCATGTCTCCAAGGTCGAGCATATTAACTGCTGCTCAAATGCTCATGTTAATGTTTCCAAGGCCGAGCATGTTAACTGCTATTCAAATTCCCGGGCCCATGTATCCAAGGCCGAGCATATTGACTTCTGCTCAAATACTCAAGTCCATGTCTCCAAGGCCGAGCGTTCTGGCTGAGATCCACATACTCAGCCCCATAAGTCGGAGCTCATCACCAATGACACAAAGCTCTATTATACTTCCTAAAACACATAAATGTACTTAAGGAAGTGGGGGGCCTCTGATATGGCAAATAAACTCACCCTCCAGTAGCCTGGTGACACGCGGATAGCTCTCCCTCCAATGACCATATGACACGAGGCCGTGCCAATAGTGGACTCCCCAGTAGCTTGATGACACATGGATAGCTCATCTTTAATGATCGAATGACACGTGGCCACGCTGCTGACAAAGTTGTCGTCATCCACAAACTTTTCACACACAAAAGTGTAAGCATGATTTCAGGGATTGAGCCATCCTTGAGCACTCGATAAGACCCTTCACAGGAGAAGCGAGATCTCAGGGATTGCGCCATCCCGCGCACGTGGTCTACTTGGCCCTGAGCCATTATAAAAAGCCTAAGGTATGTGAATCTAATCTCATCTAAAAAAATTCAAGCTCATCACCAGAAACATTGCTATCCTCTCCATTTCCTCACAGAAACTTTGCATTGACAAAGGCATTGGAGAGTCCTCGGAGGCACCACCCCCTTTTCCTTCGGCAACTCTTTAGTTCACCCTCATTTCTCTGTGCAGACCATTGAATATTGGACCTCCAGCTCAACAGTAGATTTTTAGCATCAACAAGTCCATTTAAGTCATTTACCAATGCGAGGAGGAGGAGAGCAAACCCCTAAGGTTTAGCGAGTGAATTACAATTTGTTCAACCATGAAAGCAACATCTGAAAGAAATCGATGTAGAAAATGCAGTGGAAATTTAAATTTTTTATTGATTCCTATAAACCCTAATTACCTTATGATTTGTATAAACATCACATAATCAATAACATTCAAGGTTTAAAATCTTTACCTTTGATTTGTTTTGTTCTTGACTCTTTAAAATTGTTGTAGTCGAATTCTCCACCACACCTTAATCCAAAATTCCTCACATTCTTGAATTTACAATAACCACAAAAGTATGTGGTCTACAAGGTTGATCCACACAAGGCAAATCTCGAATTATGATTTTACTTTTAGTTAGTTCTCTCTCTTTAGAGAAGAAGAAGAAGAACTAAAACCCTAAGAGAAACTTGTGTCTAGATTTTATGCTAGGAAATTTATGCACACTAATAAACTATTTATAGTGTTAGGATTAGGAGAAACTAACCATTAATTTCAAACTAAACCCCTGCAATTACTTCTTAATTACACATTGCCCCTTTTTTGTGTGACCGTTTAGGTTTAAACTAATCTGGTTGTAGGTTATACCTTTTTATGTAATTGTAATTGGAACCCTTTCCAATTAATTAGAGCTCCATCTAATTTACTTTGAATAAAAACCCCTTTTGATTATTCTTTTTATAAGAATTAATTAATTGTCTATTAATTAATTCTTAGTGTTTTTACAATCATGAGTGACACCTAACAACATATTATGACTACCTAGATAATGTAAATTTGATTGTGAAACGTTGAACTTTTCTCTTATCAGTTACCATGTCATTCAATCATTCCATCATGCAATATTCCGATTAAGCTAATTTGGGTATGGAATTATTTATAAACCCTTAGCATTAATACTATGTGTCTTAATCTCAAGAATATAATTCTTATGGTGGAATTAGAAATTCCTTTCTAATTCTCATTCTGCATTGGACAAGAAACTTCACAAATTGTATCTTAGTAGATCATATAGAACATTCTCTCCTTTTACTTAGAAGTGATGGATCCCTTATTGTACACCTATATACCTCCACATAAAACCCATTATACCCAATTACTACCAATTAATGATCCATGAATAGAACCATATTAAATAGCATCAGAGTATAATAAGTCTTATACAAGATAACCATGGTGCCTTAGGTCTAAGGATCATATGTACAATTGTAACGTAATAACCACCTATTGTCAAGCAAGAAAAACTCTATATAGGTGTTCTTAAATCGAGTCATGTTTAGTGAACTCATTTTTAAGTGAGCACCAATATACTTGTTTTAATGTCTACCACACAAGTGACATTGAGATCAACCACCCTCCCAATTAAGCAAACACAATATGTACTAGTCTAACCATATTATTAACATCCAATTAGTATCTTAAAACCAGGAACAATTAAGAGAAAAGGTTTCGCGAAGACTAGGTCTTAAAATTATGATCTCATCATAATCTTATCTCCAGTACTCATACTCTATGGACTTAACCATGACAATATAATTATAAAAATATTTATAATAAATAAATTTGCTATTAATTATGATAACACTTTGAATAAGATTCTTTTACAAATAATATCCATAGACATCAAGTGTCATTGGCTTATACGCATAGTACTAACAATCTCCCACTTGCACTAAAGCCAATGGCTCATATATCTTATACCCATCTTCTCAAGATTATGATCGAAGTGATGTTGTGTCAATGCCTTAGTAAGTGGATTTACTATATTCTCTGTTAATACAACCTTTTGCATGCTCGTGTCTCCACTTCCAATGATCTCTCTAATCAAGTGGAAGCGACCCTCAATGTGCTTGGATTTCTGATGAAACCTTGGTTCCTTTGCTTAAGATATCTCCCCATTGTTGTCACTGTACAGGGTACTAGGAGTTCAATGCTAAGAACCACTCCAAGCTTGTGAAGGAAATCAATGTAGAAAACGCATTAGAAATTTAGAATTTTTCATTGATTCCTATAAGCCTTTAATTAACTTTTGATTTATGTACAACATCAAGAACATTCAAGGATAGAAATATTACCTTTGATTTATTGTGCTCTTGACTCCTTGAATTTGTTGTGCCTGAATTCTACAATATACTTGAATTCTCCAAGATGCTTGAATCCAAATTCCTGCATTCTTGAATCCACAACAATCACAAAAGTATATGATCTCTGAAAAAGGTCCACACAGAGAAAATCTTGAATTAAGACTTCTCTCTATAATTTTTCTCTCCTTAGGAATAGAATACTCTAAAATCTTTTAGGAGAAACTTGTGTGTAGAAAAATGTGCTAGCAAAAGTCTGCACACTAATAAACTATTTATAGTGTTATGGTTAGGAAAAACTAACAATTAATTACAAACTAAACCCCTACAGTTATTTTTCAATTACACCTTGCCCCTTTGTGTGTGACACTTTAGGTTCAACCTAATCTGGTTGTAGGCCATAACTTTATATAATTGCAATTGAAACCTTTTTCAATTAATTAGAACTGCTTCTAATTTATTTTGAGCCAAAACTCATTTTGCTTCTTTTTATAAGAAATAATTAATTATCTATTAAATTAATTCTTAGGGCTTCTACAATCATGAGTGACACCTAGCAACATATCATGACTACCCAGACAATGTAAATTTGATTGTTAAACTTTGAATTTTTCTGTTATCAATTACTATGCAAGTCAATCATTCCATCATGCACTGTCCTGATTAAGCTAATTTGGGTATGAAATTACTGTTAAGCCCTTATCATTAATACTATGTGTTTGCATCTCACGAATATAATTCCTGTGGTGGAATTAGAAACTCCTTCCTAATTCTCACCCTATCTTGGCCAAGAAACCTCTAAAATTATATCTTAGTAGATCACGTAGGACATTCTCTCCTTTTACTTGGGAGTGATAGATCCCTTATTGTACACTCACATACCTCCATATAAATCTCATTATACCCAATTACTACCGACTTATGATCCATGAATAGAACCATATTAAATAGCATCAAAATATAATAAGTCGCACACAAGATAACCATGGTGCTTCAGATCTAAGGATCACATACACACATGTAGCATAAGAACTACCTATTAACATGCAAGTAAAAATCTATCAGGTTTTCTTAGGTCGAGTCATGTTTAGTGAACTCATTCTCTAATAAGCACCTACATACTTGTTTTAGTGTCTACCATACAAGTGAAATTGAGATTAGTCACCCCCCAATTAAGCAAACATAGTATATACCAGTCTAACCAGATTACTAACAACCATTTAGTATCCTATAACCAAGAACATTTAAAAGAATATCTTTCAAGAAGACTAGGTCTCAAAATTTGGATCTCATCATAATCATGTCTCCATTGCTTACTCTATGGACTTAATCATGGCAATGTAATTAAACAAATATTCAAGAAAAATGAACTTGCCATAAATTATGATAACAATTTGAATAAGATTGTTTTACAAATAATATCCCTAGACATCATATATCATTGGCTTGTAGGGTATACTATTAGTAATCTCCAACATGCACTAGACCCAACCATTCATGTATCTAATGCTCATCTTCTCAAAATGACATTCAAAGTGTTGTTGTGTCAATGCCTTAAACAGTGGATCTACTGTATTCTCTGTTGAGACAACCTTTTATATGCTTACCTACCCCTCCTCCAATGATTACACTAATTAATTGGATGAACTAGTCAATGTTCTTGGATATTTTTTGAAACCTTGGTTCATGGGTTTGAGTTATCGCCCGTTATTATCATAGTATAAAGTACTGTGAATTTAATGCTAGGAACAACACCAAGCTCGATGATGAACTTTTAATCCAAACAGTGTCATTTATAGCCTTAGACGTGACAATATACATTCAACCTCAGTGGTGAAATTTCTAGTTGTAACTTGCTTACAACTCACTACTCCACCATTCAAGGTGAACACTAACCCAGAAGTAGACTTTTTATCATCCACATCAGACTGTAATTGTGAATCAGTATACCCTTCCAATTTCAAGTCACCTCCTCCATATGGGATGAACAAATCTTGTCCTTCTTAAGTACTTAAGAATGTTCTTCATAGCAACCTAGTGTTCCAAATCTGGATTAGACTAATATCTTTTAGTAACACTTATAGCATGATTGATATCAGGTCTAATACATAGCATAACATACATAAGACTTCCTGTCACCAACGCATAAGGGATCTAACTCATGTTCTCTCTCTCTTAAGGTGTCTTTAGGGACATCCTCTTAGAGAGATGTACTCCATGCTAAAAAGGTAACAATCCTTTATTAGAGTTTTCTATGTTGAGCCTCTTCAACATTTTATATATGTATGTAGATTGAGAAAATCCAAGCATCTTTCTAGATCTATCTCTATAGACATTTATTCCTAGAATATATGATGTTTCTCCCAATTCATGGAGAAGTTTTTTGAAAGGCAGACTTTGACTAATTGTAACATACCTACATCATTCCTAATGATTAGTATGTCGTCAATATACAATATCAAAAATGTAAGTTCACTCCCACTAATCTTTTTGTACACAAATGGTTCATCCACATTTTTAAGAAAACCAAATGTTTTGATTGCCTCATCAAATATGATATTCCTACTTTGGGAAGCTTGCTTTAATCCGTAAATTGATCTTTGTAATTTACACACTTAGTGGTCACCAACACAAGATGAAAAACCTTTTGGTTTCTTTACATATATTTCTTCTTCTATGTTACCATTAAGGAAGGTGGTTTTAACATCCATTTGCCATATCTCATAATCGTAGCGTGTAGTTATTGCGAGCAAGATCCTGATGGACTTTAGCACGGCTATAGGAGAAATTTTTTTGTCAAAGTTAATACCTTATCTTTTTTTATAACCTTTCACTTCTAACCTTGCCTTAAAGGTTTTTACATTTCCATCGACACTTATCTTTCTTTTATACGTCCATTTGTAACCAATAGGTATAATACCTTCAAGAGGGTTAACCAAGTTCCAAAACTGGTTATAATACATGGATTCAATTTCAAATTTCATGTATTCAAGTCATTTTTCCAAATTGATGTATGACATTGCTTCTTTGTAGTTAGTAGGATTTTTATTCTCAATAAGATGTACCTCTACATCACCCTCGACGAGATGTCTATATGTCTTTGGTGCTCTAAGTATCCTACCTGATTTACGGGGAGGTTGTGTGATAAGAGACTCTGTTACAATAGGCTCCTCAGGTTGATTATTGTTGATATGTGGTTTTGAGACACCTATTCAAGTTCTATTTTACTCCCACTAGTCCATTCTGAAACAAATTCTGTCTCTAGAAAGGTAGAAAATTTTTAGACAAACATATTTTTGCTTATTAGGTAGATAAAAGTAAAACCCCCAACTTTCTTTGGGATATCTCACAAATCTAAACTTATCAAACCTTGCATCTAACTTGTATGCAACTAATCTTTTGACATATGTAGGACAACTATAATACCCGTACCCTAGATATAAGGGTAAATAAGTAATTAACTTATACATTGAATTTAACATGCATACATAATGATTAAGAAGTTGAATTTGAAATAAGTTTGATGAAAGATGTTGAATGTTTTAATTGAAAAGGGTTAGAAATTTTAAAAAGAAAAAAGTACAAATTTTTTTGAAAGATTAAAGAAAAGAGTTAGAAAGTTTTTGAAAGACAGTTGGATAATTTTTGAAAATTTTAAAGGTTGGATCAGTTGATCGTATGGTCGATTGGTTATCCAACCGATCGGCCAACTGATCAGTTGGTAAGGAGAGTTAATCGGCTGGTGAGGGGATCGGTCGGCTGGTAAGCCGATTGGCTGTTGAAGGGAAAATTTGATTTTTTTTTTTAAAAAGGTTGAACAAAACTTTGAAGTTCACTTTCTCCCTCTAAAATTTACCTTTCTCTAGAAAAGCTGATAAACACTTACAAACACTTTGAAATTGAAGGATTTGATAATCTTGTCTTGAAAACGTTGAATTTATGGAAGGATTTCCACAAAATTTGAGGAGAAGATTTGAATAGGTAAAGTTCATGAATTTCATTGGAATATTTGAATTTTGATAAGTAGTTCTTCTACCTTTCTTAAAAAGAAGCTTTAAATTTGGATTCAAACAAGAATGAAAGGAATTTCTATTGAAATTATTGAATTCAAGGAAGTTAAACACATATACATGAAAAATTAACCAGGTACAGGGTATATGACTGAAAAATAATATAGAAAGATTAATGAGTATATTATGATTACATGGAGGTGATCAGCAATATGGTGTAATTGCTGAAAAGAGTAGGAAATGAAAGAAAGTAGTCCAATAGTAGCTTTAAGTGCTACTAGGTGAGTTGAATTTACTTTTAGTAAATAATACAAATGTAAAATGTAGAGAAAAACTTAAATGGATCAACATATGAATTGGTAAATTGAATATATATTATAAAAATGCTTATTTGATGAATTATGTAAAATATATATGAATTTGATTATTTAATAGGAATATGATTTATATTATGATTGAAATGGATATATATGAGAAATTTGTGAAATTATAACCTTTAAAAGATAAATTGATAGAAATTGCTGAAAAATATATGTTGAAAGAAAAGAAATGAATAAGTTGAAATTATATGAATGACAAGTTGATATTATATGAATAGATGATTTGATATACATGATAAATGAAAGATTTTATGAAAGTGACAGTTTGATTTTTATGATATTATGGTATGCTTGCTTGCACATTTTTAATCATATGCATAGAAGTAAGACCAGAATCATGACTAGTCTGGATGAAGTATGTTGACATGTGGGAAAAAAATTTCAGATGATATACTAGATATTGGTATTTCCCATACGTTGATAGTATGGAGTGATATATGAAATGATGTGATGAGAAAGAAAGAAATGAAATGAGTATGTGGATGCATGCATTTATTTAATTAGTTTATTATTGTTGGGATGCTAAGGCATCAAAATGATTATGAAATGATGATAGAAACATGAGTTTCATAATGAGATAGTCATGATGAAGAAATGATTGAAAAAAGATATAATATGATATTCAATAAATGTATGTTTGTTTGGTGTGAACCTCATGATGAGGTAATTATGATGAAAATGATATTAAAATGATGGTCTTGAATTGATTAAATATATGAGAAGAATGTAAATGTGATGATTAAAGCTATATGATTTAGAAATGATTGATAAACAATTTGAGATATTTATATGATAATGATAAATGAATAATTATTATTATGATTGAAATGTGAAATATGACTAGATGTACACAAATCGAGTACTTTTAGTAAATTTAATTCACTGGGCTTGTGAAACTCACTCTTCATTGTTAAATAAATTTCAGGAAGTGAGTAGGACTAGTAGATTATTGATATAAGACTCAGAGTGAGTAGCTTATGTAAGTCCTCTTGGTCAACATCCTCAAATTGTATAAAGAAAGAATTTTTTTAGAATGACAGATGTGTGTTAATGCATTGTACATATTAGAATATTTTTGAATATTATATATGATGTTGTAACTCCTCTGCAAAGAGTTGAGAAAATACTTTGTAAATACGTTTCAGATGATGATGTATTAATTATTGCATATATGTGTCGTGCTTGGAATCTAAAACGTGATAACACCATCTTGGGTAGGCCAACTCGGGATGAGTCATTACAATTTTGGTATCAGAGCATTAGGTTTTATGATTCTATAGATTGTATAAAACTTAATGAAGTAGAAGATTAAAACTAATTCAGAGTTTAAGGATGTCACATTGACGTAACAAACTTAAAGGTAGAGTTATGAATCAGAGATGGCGTGGTCCCCGAGTGTATAGAAGAGCAGATGTTGAGATTGATTTAAGTTTGTGATTCCTAAAATGGAATGTGTTGACAATGCACTGTAGAACCCAATATTTCTTTTAAGCTTTCATAATCTTGTTTTATAATTCAGTTTTTTTTTTCTTTCTTTTAAGGGGGACTCCTAGTAAGAAACAAAAGCTTTGGGGTTGTTTAAATACTAGAAGGAAAATTAAAGGAAATGGCATGTAAATTAATAAAAGAAGAAGGGGAAGGGTAGAGTGGTAAAAGACCAAGACTTAGAGGGAGTATATAAGCTAAAAGTTGACCTAGAATAGAAAAATCTTTCATTTGGCAATTTGCAAATTCGGCTGAAGGAGAGAGGAAAGAAAGAAAAGCTCCAGATTTTTTCCTTCTCAAAACCTATTTCTTCCAAACTTTGACCTAGCCTTAACCTAACTATTCAAGCTCCGTTTGCCCTCAAACTTTGAAAACCTTCTTCTGCCACCATCAACTATCTTTCGGCCAGGGAGGTGAGCCTCCACGAGCGGGCTACAGTGGCGCATGGACCCCACACTCCGAGCAGGGGAGGAATAGCCCGTTTTGTTCCCTTGGCTTTTTCGTGCAGATTTTGAGGTAATTTCGAAAAGTGTTCAACTAAAAACTTAAATTAGACTTCTTGATGTTGATTTCTAGCTTTTTTTTTGAGGTCTTTTGGATTTAAATTGAGGGATTTATGAGTTTTATAAGTTGGGAGAATTGTGCAGAAATTCTGGAAATAATTTGTGTTCTGGGCAGTTTTGTGAGCTGTTTTTCAGCAAGAATTTGAGGTAGTTTTGTGTCCCAAATATTTTTAAGTTAAAGTATACTTCTTAAAGTTTATCTAGAACTTTATTTGGGATGATTTGAATTTAAATTGGTTTAGTTTGAAATATTTGAAGTTGGGAGAAAATTTGAGAGAAATCTGGAAATTTCTGTATTATGGAACCTTGGAAGAAAGTAATAAGAGTGTGTGAAGTTTGAAGATTTTTAGGATGATTGTATGTACAAAGTTTGAAGTTTTATTCTTGTATAACATGATTTTTGAGATGAGTATTGTTAGAGAATTTTACTATGGGTTGTAAAATTGAAACCCTTTTTGGAGTTAAAAGAAATTCCTAAGTAAGAGACTTTTTCTGGATTGGGAAATTATATTTAGAATGAATACTTTTTACAAGTTGATATTTGTTGGTAATTACCTTAAGTTAGTGTCTTGAAATTTAAATCTATATGAATTGAGAGTTTTATGGAGTAAAGAATGAAGGAAAGAAGGGAAAGAGTGAAAATAGATGATTAAGGAGAAGAATGAACTTTAGTAGTATTTTCTTTGATTTATATGTGTAAGTAAATGGAATGATTGATTTCTTATTAAGTGTCTAAGTTTTAAATACTATACTCATTGGCTATTTGTATATTTAGTTTGCTTTAATTGTTAAAAATGACATTTCAATAGGTGAGGTGGATGATCGTAGTAAAGGTAAAGAAGTGATCCACGAGTAGTGTTTGGCGTAAGGTGAGTATTACCCTACTCTTGGTAAGCATGAATGTTAGTGGGGAAACCAAAACAATAAGGTTGCATAAGAGTTGTAATTCGCTATTTAGATATAATAATTATATTTATAACTATGTGGTAAGATAAGTAAATTATATATTAATGATGAGATAGTGATTTCAAAACCTTTGTGCTGAATGTTGTGTGATTGTATGGATTGTTGAGAATTTGATGATGTTCATCACTTGATTTCATTTCATATCATGCATTGAAATTTACGGTATGTTATTGAGGGGAAAGTGATGTGTGAGGACGATAGGTCCCTACCCACAAGGGGTGAAAAAGGGTACCGAATATATTTGGATGATTGGACCCAGCTCGGATCAAGGGGGGTTCTGAAAATTTATTGTTTGTGAAACATACCGGTACGTGGGGAGACGTCCCCGATGGATTATGATTGATTATGAGATGATACATTTCATTGCATCATGCTGCATTGGCATATCATACATGAATTTGAATTACTTGGCCCGTAAGGGGGCATATGAAATGTTTGGTTGTATGGATAAATTGTGATATTTTGATGGACTATGGAATGGTGATTGCAAGTTGGTTGTGGGTCTTATAGGACCGTATTATGATTACTAAGATTGTTTTTTTGCAAAGTGCTAAATGACTATGTATACGAACAAACAAAGTAGAAAGGAAAAAGAAATAATAATAAGCCCTCAACTTTTTCTAACAAGTGATTACTTTTTGTAGTGTAAGAACTCGCTGAGTTTTATAGCTCACCACCCTTCCTATTTCTAACCTTTCAGGTGATTTTGGATTTTAAGTGGTGAAGCTTTGAAGTTCAATGAAGTTTTAGGTGGGTCCACAAGCGTCGCATCCTCGGTCAATCTTTTTTCTTAGTGTTATATTGTATATTAGGTATGAAGTTGTAACCGGTTGGCTGTGTCTCTTTAGACACCTTGTAAAGCTACAACCTTATAGTTGTAATCTCTGAATGATCTTAACTAATATATGTTAGATGTTGTTCTGCTGTAGTATATATTTGTGTGTCCAGGTGCTCGATTTCGAAAGGTAATTGATACCGTCCTGAGTGGGCCCGCTCGGGATGGGTCGTTACATGCACCTTGTACTAGTGCTGTTGTGAGAGAATCTGGCATTGGAAAAGATGAGTTAAGAAAAACTCTTGCTCATGCTCTTGAAATAATGAATATTGTAAAGGGTAGAGCTGATAGTTTACAGCGTAGACTAGATGAACAGGTTAAATCAGAACCTGATATTTTGGAAATCCTGTGAGGTATGATGTTCAGGAGGGAAATGGTGAGTTAGCATAGGAAATGTAGGGCGATTGTTTTACCAGATTCATTAAGTTGAAACCCATGTCTTTTAAGGGATTTGATAAACCTTGTGAAGCTGAATTGTGGGTAAAGTGTGTAGAACGTTTATTTGGTATTTTACCAGTGATATATAGGCAGAATATTGCCTTTTCATATTTTTAGTTAGAGGACGGAGCCTCTAATTGGTGCGATGATATTCTCCTTAGACTGAAGGTGGATATAAATCGACCCTTAACCTAGAGCAGGTTTAAGGAAGTATTTTTTGCAAACTATTTTCTAGATACTTTTAGATCCTAATAGGAGAGGGATTTTATTCATTTGAGGTAAAACATGATAACTATGGCACAATATGATGATAGATTTATGGTATTATCGAGATTTATGCCTGAACTGGTGAACACTGAAGAGAGAAAATGTAAGAGATTTCTTGATGGATTGCATTATAAGATACGTTCTAAACTACCATATTTTAGACATCATAATTATGCTACTTTGGTGGATATGTCGCTTTAGATTGAGAAGGGTGTGAAATGTGAGACGAACATGAACATGCATTTATCTTCACTAAAAAACAACAAATTAGGACAAAGTGTGTGAAATGTGTCTCCCATACCCCCAAACTTAAATTACACATTGACCCCAATGTGTGAATAATATAGAAAAAGCTGACCTGGGATATGGAGAACTATCTGAACTAGTATGGCTCATAGCATACCCCAAACTTGAACTGAAGTACGCGTTGTCCCTGAAAAATAACGACTGGAAAACAAAAATACTGGAAACAAACATTAATCATAAATATGTAAAATAAAAAATAAACAGAAATGATAAGCTGTGGAATGCCTCCCATGAGCACTAAGTTTAACGTCTTCAGCAAGACCCAACATTAGTAATCATGCCCAACTAAGCGCTCCACCATCTAATTAATAAATTGGAGTGGAAAATGATCCTTCCTTGTGGCAGCATTCAACTTACGGTAGTCTATACATACTTTCCATCCTGATTGAACACGAATTGGCACCAACTTATCGTCCTTATTCTTCACAACCGTCACTCCAGCCCGCTTGGGCAGGACATGAATCGGGTTCACCCACTTGCTAACAGAGATTGGATAATTGATCACTGCATCAAACAGCTTTATCACTTCAATCCTCACAACCTCTTGCATAGCTGGGTTGAGCCTTCTTTGTGGCTCCCTCGATGGCTTGACATTCTCTTCCAAACGTAACTTGTGCATCACCACCAAGGGACTAATCCCCTTGATATCCTCAATAGTCCAACCGATAGCTTCATTGTGCTCTCTTAAAATGTCCAATAATTTATGCTCTTGAGCATCAATCAAATCTGAAGCTATAGTCACAGGCAAAGAATCTGCTGGACCTAGGAACTTATACTTAAGATAGTCCGGTAAAGGCTTAAGTTCCTTCTTTAGGGGTTTGGGTGCTGTGGTCTCCTCCGTCTCACTGCTCTTCTAAGGAGCAGACTCTAAAGTAGCATTTGCTTGCTCAAACAACTTATCCAAATCCAAATCCTCTTCAAACTGAGCAAAGCATGCCTCCAGGGGGTCCTCAATGCGGGATTCATCCACAGTCTCCTCTGTCTTACTGCTCTCCTAAGGAACAGACTCCAAAATAACAGTTGCTTGCTCAAGTAGCTTATCTAAATCCAAATCCTCTCCAAACTGAGCAAAGCATGCCTCTAGAATGTCCTCAGACTCCCCTCCTTTCTTGTGCACTTGTAATCTCTCAGGGTAAGGCGCTTTAGGTACAAACGACCTAAGGAGATCCTTAATAATAGGTGTGGCTGTAGATGGCTCAACATCTCTCTGCTCCTTGTTGCCACTTTCTTGCCCTTGTTGCATAGCAAGGTTCTGTTCTACTTGATTGTCCACTTGTCTTCCAGACCTCAATGGGATAATCAATTGCTCTTGTTCCTGCTCGTGCATAGGAGTTGATGAATTGCCCACCGTAAATTGTTCTTTCGGGTTAGGCTCAGGTTGACTGGGGAACCTTCCCTTCTCTCCTTCACCCAAGTGACTTGCGATTTGAACCATTTGACTCTCTAGCTTGGCAATTGCTTTGGTGTTTACTATTGTTGCACTCCTCACTTCACTTATGGATTGGCTGGTCATCTTCCTGAAATCATTGAGGGCATCCTCCAATGACTGTGAAACCGACACTGGCGCTTGAATGGGAGCTTGGTAAGCGGGTAATGGTGCTGGATAGGCTGAGTGACCATAACTTGGAACTGGTGGAGGAAATTGGAGGGTATTGATTGTGAGCATGATAAGGGGCTCCTCTCTGATTCATCAGTTGGTTTTGTGTCCATGAAAAATCAGGGTGGTTCCGCCACCCTGGATTGTACGTCTTGGAGTAAAATCCATTTGATTGCCACCAATAGTCATTGAAAGCGTTCATTTGTTCTATGGGATACTCGACAAAAGCCTGCGTAGATGGACAATTCTGTGCTAAATACATAGGACTAGCACAGATGGGACAACTATCAACATTGAATGTATTGGTTGTATTGATGGACTGACCGGTCATTTTCACGAAATCCTTGAGGGCGTCCTCTAAAGACTGTGAAACCGGCACTGGATTCATCCCCGGCAACGGCACCAAAAACTTGTTGTGAGTTTTAAATTACTCGCAAGAGCACGAGTCGTTTGCAATATAGTGTTGTGCAAGTGCGAGGTCGAATCCATAAGGAATTGCGTTGTGAAAATAAAATTTTATCTAAACTAACCTTATTTTAACCTAGTTCTGAATTTTGTATTATATTGTGCAAAGAAATATAAACTTAAACTAAATTGGTTTAAAGCAAATGATAAAAAGACTAAGGTTTTTGAATCCACCCCACCAAAGTAAAACATATATTTTCATGTTCTATATAAAAGTAATCAAAAAATTCCATGAATCCAACTTTAAACAAAAAAACAACAAATATCCCAATTAAACCAAAAGCATCCAATGTATCCGCTTTTAACAAATCACAAAGGAAATCCAATTTAATCGAAAACGATTCGATGTATCCATCAGATGAAACTTAAGGAATATCTGATTTAACAATTAAAAGCAATCAATCATAAGATTTACTCAAATAATTGAACAGAACATTTATACTAAAAACATCAGAATTATTATACGCAAATATGAAAATATAATGCTAAACAATGGAAAGTCTTCATCTTCAACCTTAGCTGAAGATTTTAGCCTCTCATAATTATGAAACTAAAGTTCACAATACAAGTGCTAAACATTAAACTTAAAAGCTAGATAAAAAGAAATAAATTACTACACATGGAAGAAATTCCACTCGTTGTTGGGCAGCGCTTCCCTTCGTGGTAGCAAAGCTTTCAGGGTCCACCAGAATGCTAGCAGACGTCCACCGGATTACACCAAATGGCCCAGGAATTGCACACTGAATGATGAAGTGAGATGGTGCTTTTATAGGGGGAGTCCCAGAGCACAATGGGTTATAGATTCGATGTGGGATACCGTCCGAGTGCACTCGATCGCATATGCGCTCGATCACATGTCTTATGCACACGATCGCATGTCTTGCGCGTACGATCGCATGTCTGATGCGTTCGATCACAGATGCATTGCACTGCAAAGATTTCGATGTGGGATATTGACCATGCACTCGTTCGTAGGTAGGTGCGCTCGATTGCATGTCTCGTGCACTCGATCGCACTAGGCATCCTTAGCTTTTGCTCTTGAAGCTTGACATCTCCCGAATGCTTCATTTTCTCCATAATCCTATAAAAATACAAAAAACACAGAAAATACATAAAATAAAGTGAAATAATACAAACTAAGAGCTTAACAAATATAATTTAAGGGCTTAAATATGCAATATTTAATATTCATGAAAGGACATAGTGGAGTCCAGAAGACATAAGGAGTGGTTGAAGAGGACTATACCTGAGGGTTCCAGAGGTGGTAGTATGAGTGTTCAGGGTGGACAACCACCCTAGATGAGGTATTCCTTTTCATAGGGACCTATTATTCAAAGTTAGTAGTGGCGGGTTGGATCTGTAGCTTCAGTTGTCTAGAGTTTTGATGGTGGAATCCATAAGTATAGGAAATAACCTATGGGAGTTGCAAAATTTGGTAGAGGTGGGAGTATACCACCCAGGGGAGGTGGTAGTATTGTTTTTGATAGATAGACCAAAGCCTATTAAAGGTGTAATTAGATAGGACATTTATCTTGGAATTGTCCTACTCTAATGCGTTTTGTGTGTGGAGAGGTTGGACATATCAGTGTGGGTTGTCTATTAGGGAGATCAATTGAGGTGAATGTTGGAGGTATGAGAAGAAAACAGTTAAAGAGAGGCAGTGGATCTGGGAGTATTTGGGGTAGAGCTTTAGGTAGATGAGAAGTTACTAAGAGATGACGTGGTGGCCAAACATAGCCCATAGAAAGAAGAGTATATGCACTGACCTTGTAGGATTCTCAAGTAATTCCTAACATCGTGATGGGTACGTTATCTATCCTTGATAGACCTTTTAGATTATTGATTGATCCTGGTGCAACCCATTCCATTGCATTCACTGTATTTATGAAATCTATTGATGCAAGTGTTAGTCCTTTGATTCATAATATTATTGTTGATTCGTATGGCTAATATAAAATTTTAAGTGAATTTATTACCTTTGAATATGATGGATTTTGATTTTATTTTGTGGATGGATTGGTTATCGACGAAATATATAGTGTTCAGAATACGGAGGCAAGAGGAGTTTAGCTTCCGAGGAGAGCGTATGATAATTTCAAATTGTCTTATTTCTTCCTTGATTATTAGTAAGTGGTTGAGGAAGGGTTGTGAGTGGTATTTAGCATATCTGGTGGATCATAGTAAAAGAGGTAGGGATTTGAAAGACATTTTATTGGTGAAAGATTATTCTGATGTATTTCCCGATGAGTTGTCTAGTTTGTCTCCCAGTAGGGAGATTGAGTTTTCCATTGATGTGATTCTGGGTTCAACACCCATTTCAATGGCACCATATAGAATAGCACCCATTGAGTTGAGAGAGTTGAAGGTTCAACTTCAAGAATTATTAGACAAACAATTTATTCATCCTAGTGTGTCACTATGGGGAGCCCTTGTATTATTTGTGTAGAAGAAAGATGGAACGATGAGATTGTGTATTGACTACAAACAACTAAGAATAAATATCTTTTACCCAGGATAAATGATTTGTTTGAGCAGTTACAGGGAGAGAGGGTGTTTTCTAAGATCGACTTGAGATCATATTATCACCAATTGAGAATTAAAGAGGGTGGCGTGCCTAAGATTGCTTTTTGGACACGTTATGGTCACCATGAGTTTCTTGTGGTGCCATTTGGTTTGACTAATGCTTCAGTATCATTTTATAAATTTGATAAACAAAGTGTTTAAACCATTCCCTGATAAATTTGTGGTTGTGTTTATTGATGACATTTTGGTGTATTCTAAGAACGAGGTGATATGCAAAATGTTGAGAATTTGTGTTAGAGATTCTGAGAAGTGAGAGATTTTGTGTTAAATTTTTTAAATGTGAATTTTAGCTGAATGAAGTAACTTTCTTGGGGTGTTTAGTATCCGGAGATGGTATATTGATCCACATAAGGTAAAGTCAGTGTTGTGTTGGGAGAGACCAACTAATGTAACTAAGATTAGAAGCTTTTTGGGATTGGCTGGTTATTATAAAATATTTATGCATAACTTTTCTATGATTGCTACACCGTTGACTAGGAAAGAGGTGAACTTTGTATGGACTGAGGAGTATGAGAAGAGTTTCCAGTTGTTCAAGGAGAGATTAAATACAACTCCAGTGTTGGTGCTTTTTTCTAGTGGTGAAGGATTTGTTATGCATAGTGATGTTTCGCATCAAGGGTTGGAATGTGTCTTGATGCAACATGGGAAGGTAGCGGTCTATGCTTCTGAGCAATTGAAGAGTCATGAAAGAAGTTACCTAACCCATGACTTAGAATTGGCTGCCATAGTATTTGCTTTGAAGATTTGGAGACATTATCTATATGGAGCCACTTGTGAGATATATACTAATCATAAGAGTTTGACATACTTACGTACCCAGAGATAGTTGAATTTGAGGCAGAGATGGTAGATGAAGTTGATTAGTGATTATGTTTTTCGATTCATTACCATCTAGGGAAAACGAATGTGATAGCTGATGCATTGAGTAGAAAACCTACAAGAATGTTAGCTTCTATAGAGAGTCATTATGTGAATTTGATGGTGAGCTAAGAGAGATGAGAATGAAGTTAAGTATCAACGATAGAAGAGTATTGTTGGCAAACATGGTTGCATAGTCATCTATAGTAGAATGCTTGTTAGAAATGCAAGGTAGAGATAAAAAGATAAAGAAGATTAAACAGGAAGTGTTGAGTGGAAAACACTCTGAAGTCAAAATTAGAAAGGATTGTATGTTGGTATTGGGACATAAAATTTGTGTTCCCAATGATGCAAAGTTGAGAAAAGAGATATTGAGAGAGGCACATGATTCAGTATATTCGATGCACTTGGGTACCAATAAGTTATATAGGGGATTGAGACAGAATTACTAGTGGTTAGGATTGAAGAGGGATGTAGCTGAATACATTTCTAAATGTTTGGTTTGTCAGCAAGTGAAGTCAAAGAATAAATATCTGGTAGGCTTACTACAGCATCTTCTCATGCCTAAATGGCTATAGAAGAATGTGAGTATGGATTTTATTTCTGGTCTTCCCATACCCAGACAGGTCACGATACTGTGTGGGTGATAATAGATAGACTTTCTAAGTCATCACATTTTCTTCCAATTAAAACTACTTGGAGTGCTGAAAAGTTAGCTGAACTATATGTGGCTAAGATTGTGAGGTTGCATGAGGTACCTTTAAGTATAGTGTCAGATAGAGATGCTAGATTTATATCTAGATTTTGAAATAGTTTTCAGAAAGCCATGGGAACACAGTTATAGCTTGGTACAGTTTTTCATTCTCAAACAAATGGGCAGACAAAGAGGATTATTCGAATACTAGAGGACATGTTGAAGGCTAGTAAAATGAGTTTCTTAGTATGTTGGGATGCTTATTTACCTTTAATTGAATTTGCTTACAATAATAAGCTAGTATTGGAATGGCACCATTTGAGGCATTATATGGTAGAAGATGTAGAACTTCTGTATGTTGGAAAGAGGTGGGAGAGATAGAGATATTTAGTCTAGAAATTATTGAATTAAGAACTGAAAGGACAAACTAATTAGAGAAAACCTTAGAGCAGGCAAGAGAGTTATGTTAATAAAAAGATGAGACCTCTTGAGTTCAAAGTAGGTGATTGGGTATACCTGAAGATATCTCCATGGAAAGGCATGTTGATATGCAGAAAGAAAGGAAAGTTGAGTCCGAGGTATGTGGGGTCATATGAAATTATTGAGAGAGTTGGACTTGTGGTGTATATACTAGATTTTTCGCTTGAGTTGAAGCAATTGCATAATACTATTCATGTTTCACTTTTACGAAAGTGTTTACATGATGAATCTCATAGTATTCTGACTCAAGTTGTAGAACTTCAAGAAGATTTAAATTTTATGTAAGTACTAGTCAAAATTTTTAGACAGAAAAGAACAAGTCTTGCATAATAAAGTTATTCTACTAGTTCAAGTATTGTGGCGAATTAAAGATATTGAGGAGATTACGTGGGAGCTTGAGGCAAGTATGAGAAATGAATATCCCTAACTTTTTCACAAGATAGATAAAAAAATTTTGAGGACGAATTTTTAATATGGTGGGTAGAATTGTAATACTCGAACCTTTCATATAAAGGTAAAGAAGTAATTTGACTTATATATTGAATTTAAAATGCATACATAATGATTAAGACGTTGAATTTAAAAGAATTTTGAAGAAAGATGTTGAACATTTTAATTGAAAAGAGTTAGAAATTTTACAAAGAAGAAGTGCATAAATTCTTGAAAGATTGAAGAAAAGAGTTAGAAATTTTTTGAAAGACAGTTGGATAATTTTTGAAAACTTTAAAGGTTGGATCAATCGACTTTTTGGTCACTGGTTACCCAACCGATCGTCCAATTGATCAACTAGTAAGGAGAGCTAGTCGACCGGTAAGATTATCGACCGACTGTTGAAGAGCAAATTTGATTTTTTTTAAAAGGTCGAACTGGTCGATCGGTTAAACTAGAAATTTTGATATTTAAGGAATTTTTGAAGTTTGAATTCATTTTATGAAACTTTGAAGTTCGTTTTCTCTCTATAAAATTACTCTTTCTCTCTCTCTCTCTCTCTAGAAAAGCTGATAAACACCTACAAACACTTTGAAATTGAAGGATTTGATAATCTTGTCTTGAAAACGTTGAATATACGGAAGGATTTCCAAGAAGTATGAGGAAAAGCTTTGAAAAGGTAAAGTTCATGAATTTCATTGGAAGATTTGAATTTTGATAAGTTATGCTTCTACCTTTCTGAAAAAGAAGCTTTGAATTTAGATTCAAACAAGAATGAAAGGAATTTCTATCGAATTTATTGAATTCAATGAAGTTAAACATGCATACATGAAAAATTAACCCAGTACAAGGTATATAGATTGAAAAATAAAACAAAAAGATTAATGAAGATATTATGATTCGGTAGAGGTGATTAGCAATCTGGTGTAATTGCTGAAAGGAGTAGGGAAGGAAAGAAAATAATCCAAGAGTAGCTTTAAGTGGTACGAGGTGGGTTGAATTTACTTTAAGTAAACGAGACAAATGTGAAATGTAGATAAAAACTTAAATTAATGAAAGTACGAATTGGTATATTGAATATATATTATGAAAATGTTGATTTGATGAATTATATGAAATATATATGAATTTGATGATTTAATAAGGAGTATGATTTATATTATGATTGAACTGAATATATATAAAAAATTGGTGCAATTATAACCTTGAAAAGATAAATTTATAGAAATTTTTAAAAATATATGTTGAAAAAAAAAGAAATGAATAAATTGAAATTATATGAATGATAAGGTGATATTATATGAAGAGATGATTTGATACACATGATAAAAGAAAGATTTTATGAAAGAGATAGTTTGATTTGTATGATATTATGGTATGCCTGCTTGTGTGTTGTTGATCATATGCATAGAGGGAAGACCAGAGCCATGGCTGGTCTAGATAAAGCATATCGATATGTGGGAAAACATTCCGAGTTGACATACCAAAGATTGGTATTTCCCATACGTTGATAGTATGGAGTGATATGTGGAATGATGTGATGAGAAAGAAAGAAATGAATTGATGATGAAATGAGGATGTGGATGCATGCATTTATTTAATTATTGTTAAGATGCTAAGGCATCAAAATGATGATAGAAACATGAGTCTCATAATGAGACAATTATGATGAAGAAATGATTGAAAAGAGATATAATATGATATTCAATAAATGTATGTTTGTTTGATGTGAACCTCATGATGAGGTAATTATGATGAAAATGATATTAAAATGATGGTCTTGAATTGATAAAATATATGAGATAGAATTTGAAAGAATGTAAATGTGATGATTGAAGCTATACGATTTAGAAATGATAGATAAACAATTTGAGATATATATATGAGAACTATAGATGAATAATTATGATTATGATTGAAATATGAAATATGACTAAAAGTATACAAATCGAGTACTTCTAGTAAATTGAATTCATTGAGCTTGTGAAGCTCACTCCTCATTGTTAAATAAATTTCAAGCAATGGGCAGGACCGATAGATTATTAATCTGAGACTCAGAGTGAGTAGCTTAAGTCCTCATGGTCAGCATCCTCAGATTGTATAATGAAAGAGAAATAAAAATTTTGAGAATGATAGATTATGTTCATGCATTGTATATATTAGAATATTTTTGAAAATTATATTTGATTTTGTAACTCCTCTAAAAGAGTTGAGAAAATATTTTGTAAATATATTTCAGATGATGATGTATTAATTTTTGCATATATGTGTCGTGCTTAGAATCTAAAACTTGACTACACCATCTTGGGTAGGCCAACCCAGGATGGGTCGTTACAATAACTCCAGATCTTAACATGCTTAAGACTAGGTTTCCTACCATTCCACATCTCATATGTTGTTTTAGGCACAAACTTATAAGGAACTCTATTTAATCGGCATGAGACAGTTTCCAAGGCATAACCCTATAATGAAATTGGAAGATCAATGTAACTCATCATTGATCGCTCCATATCAAATAAAGTATGATTTCTCCTTTCAGATACCTCATTCAGCTGAGATGTTCCAAGAGGAGTCCACTGTGAAAGAATCCCATTCTCTTTGAGATGATCCAAAAAGTCATTGGTCAAGTATTCACCTTCTTGATCAAATCGAAAAACTTTAATTCTTTTGTCAGTTTTCTTTTCCACTTCATATCTAAATTCCATGAACTTTTTAAAGGATTCAGATTTGTACTCCATAAGATACACATACCCTAACCTCGAATAGTCATCGATGAAGGTAATGAAGTAAGAATAACCTCCCCTAGCAATTGAGCTTAATGGCCCACAAACATTTATGTGGATCGATCCTAATATATCAGTAGCTCTTTCTCTATGTCCACTAAATGGAGTCTTAGTCATTTTACCCATGAGACACGATTCACATGTTGAGTATGACTTGAAGTCAATGAATCCATCTTTGGACAACTTGTTAATCCTACTATCATTGATATGAACAAGTTTGAGATTCCATACATATGATGGATTAGTTATTGCTTTTACTTTTATTACTATGTTCATTAATAATAAATGTTTAACCATCCAATTCAAGATGGCAAAGCTAAGTAAAAAAGTTTCTTTGACTAATGTAACAACACTTGCAAGTGAAGTAATTTCCATTTTCTCATGTTGCTCCTAAAGCTCATTAGACATTTAAGCTAGCATGTAGTACTTAGCCTTCATGTCATCCTATTGTCATTTCTCAAAAGTAGAAACTTCTTTTTCTATCGCATTCTCAACGACACTTGCTGGAAGCATTTAATCAAGAACATAACCAATTTTCTCGGAATTGAGAACGATTCTCAAGTTCCTCAACCAATCTAGGAAATTGTGTTCAATCAATCTATTGGTGCTAAGAATTATAGATAGCAGGTTGAGGTTGGTCATTGTGATCTACAAGTTAAAAACAACAAAAAATTAGCATATACTCAATTTTATTATCCACAAATAGATTGGGTTTTTAGTCATATTGGTACCTCCCAATATTCTTTTCAAATTTCATAATCCCTCGGTATGAAATTCGGGTAACCTCATTGGAAGGTCTCTTAGTGAGGATTGAGATCCCATTACTCGTTTAAAATAGCCTCACATAATAGTTTCTTGGTATAATAAACCTTTAACATGTAGATAGTGCCTATCAAGTACATATCATATAATTCCTAATCATTTTTTTGACCTTTAAAATATGTTATCCTCACATAAAAGTTTCTTTGACAATATATTCTAGTTAAATCAAATCCACCATTTTCACAAGTGTAGGTAATTGAACCAATGAAACATCACATGATAGTTTCTTGGACCCATTAATTTTCTACTTTGTTAAATCATATATTTAATAGGGTATCATGAATCTCCCATAACGTAAGTCTTACATGTTTGCGGTAAAACTTACTTAGAATAGTAGATCACATATGTCCCTACAATGGTGGTAGGCCACGATAAGACATTCATAATTCCTCTTTGTTACAACTTAATAGCCATTACTTTCAAGAGAGAATTTAATTGGTCATTAGTCTCATCATTAATTAAACATGCATCACATACATATCATACATCATATAATATCAATTAAAATATGACCTCGTGATTATAGACCTTTTTACATGATTCACTTGAGCCACTAAGTAAATCATTGGTCTTAATTTAGGGTTTTATAATATCTTTGATAATTCACACATAATGGGCCTTACAATATTAAAATAGGCATCCGTTGATTCCTTACACACTCGATCATCATTAAGCTTTACATGAAAAGTTCCTATCTATTCCTATCAAACTATTCTAATTAATTACCTTACATAATCAATAAGAAACATTGATTCAAAATCAAGGGGAGTTACAATACTAGTGAGAATAGAATTTTACAACCAGTGATTAAAGAGAGGCGTCATATGCAAACTCTATTTAAAATTACATATTCCAATAATAGAGAATAAATATTACATCCATACATTCAATCACATTGAATAACAACCAATCACATAGCTAAATTAGTTGATCTTAACTCCATAATCACCCATCCTTGAACATACACATATTCACATTGCATATATAAATTTAAATGTAATTTAGTCTAGTCATGCCTTATTTCCAAGATTGTTTATCCTAATCAAATTAGGCTTTCAAAGACTTTTCTTAATTCTATTCCAAATAAGGTTTTGATTTCTTATTCACTAGAATTCATAATTCTAATGCAATAAGGATTTTGGAGTTCCAATTCAAAATCAAATTCCAAATTCATAAAACTTTTGATTTTAAAATTAATAAAAATTCTTAATTAATTTAAACTTTGAAAATAAAAAATAAAAAATTTTATTTTAGTTAAAATTGTGTTTTAATTTTTAAAAGGGTGTAGTCACCTTTCACTTGATGCTGTAGAAAATTTTATGTGATTTCTCGCATTTTTGCTTCTCAGACTTAATCCATTTCGATCTAAAATCATATTTTAACAATCCTAATTGAATCTAACCAATCCATATTTATTTTATATTATTTCTTAAACAATCTACAACATCATCACATGATAATATTCAATTCAAGAACTCTTTCTTGAATTTCTTGACCTAGGGCTTCATAAACCCAAATCTAAGTTTTAGATTGCCAATTTGCAATATTTAGAATTATAAGATCAAATCTTCTACATTCACAACAATAGATTACCATGTTATACATAAATCATAAGGATGACTCTAATACCATTTGAAGGAAATCGATGTAGAAAATGCAACATAAATTTATTTATTTTATCAATTCCTATAAACCCTAATCACTTTATGATTTGTATAGATCATCTCACAATCAAGAACATTCAAGGTTTAGAATCATTACCTTTGATTCATTGTTCTCTAAACTCTTTGAATTTGTTGTAGCTAATTCTATATCACGCCTAAATCCAAAATTCGTCGCGTTCTTGAATTCATAACAACCACAAAAGTACGTGGTTTCCAAGGTCCACATAGGGAAAATCCTATTTGAGAAAGAATAGATGAAGAAAGCTATATTGTGGCTAAAGCAACCATGTTCATAGGCAGAACAACTTGAAAAATCGAGCTGAAATAAATTTGCACTTAATTGATAATCTCACAATGTAAAAATAAGTGAGGCATTGATTCTTTGCGATGAAAATTGCAGCATTTGCATTTAGATACTAATGGAATGCCAAGTCTCAAATTCACTTAACTAAGTTTACCGCTAAAAAGAGCTTAGCTACATGTAATGGATTCAAAAGTTTTCATCAATATGGATGAAGTTATTAGAGCATACTTACTTATAATTTGATAGAAAATATTTGAAAATTTCACAAAACACATATTTGAAAATATTTCATGTAATATCATTAATATGAATATTTTCGTATACAAAAGTTAGGTCACAAAAATAGTAGTAAAACAAAAATATCTTTAAATATAAGTACAAAACTCTTTACAATTGTTCCCGTCGTGTTTTCATACTTTGAAAGCATTGTAAAAAAATTCATTATCAGTGATATTAAATATGTAATTTTCAACCACAAATGTGTCTCACTAGTATTAATTTCTTCTGCTTCATAAGTATTTTTGATATTGACTTCCTCTTGAGATATTTTCCCACAATTAATTCAAAATTATTAGTTTAATTAATTTCTGTAATGAACAAGATAAGACAATATATGAACAAATATTAAAAATAACATATTATTTTGGGGAAACTTTTCACTTGACTTAAATGAAGGTGGGAGCTGTAGAGCCTAATATTTAGTTAATTATACTTTAAATTTTGGGGGTGCATTTTTATACGTATTGGTACATTGGTTTGAAAATAAATTATATTTAATTCATAATAGAATGTGCAAGACTTGGAAATAATAAATAAAATAACAAAAACATATGTCAAGGAAGGATTACAAAGTTAATGGAAGATGGTAAGAAAAGCTGGAATTACTAGATAAGGATTTAGTGAAATATAGTAAAATAAGAATAGAAGGGGTAAATTGGTAATAATGCTAAAAAAAAGGCTATAAAAAGGGGAGAGGGCATCAAGTATTTTGTGGAGAAGTTTCTAATGAGATTGAAAGAAAGAAAAAAAAGAAGGGAAAGCAAAAGAGAATACGAAGATAAGAAGAGAAGGAGAATGAAATGAGAAAAGCTTGAGGGAAAAATGTTCTAAATCCAGGTATGATCTATTTTTTCATTTTATTTAATCATTAAGTATGCTTATAAACTTAGGATTTGAGTTTGAATTGATGGAATTGAAGCATGTTTAAGAGAATGTTTGAGAGATCTAGGTTATTTTGAAGGAAAGTGAGTTGTAGACCAAATTTCATGATTTAAAAGTTTAAGGTTCAAATTTTGTTATGGGTAATGTTGAATTTTTTTTTATCTAAAACCATGAGAAACTTGTATCTTTGAGGTTTTGAGAAGTCCCATGGAAATCAAGGAAAATTTTGGAGGAAAAAGTGAGTTGATGTAAGGAGGTTTGCTGGAAATTGAGGGTGTAGTCAACTACAGCACCCTGTAATTGACTACAGAGGCCTTTTAGAGAAAAATTTTGTGTAGCACCAGGTGTGTAGTCGACTACACAAAGTTTCTATAAGAGGGTGTAGTAAATTACAACTCATTGTAGTCAACTACAACATGCCTTTTTCGCAAAAAAATTACTCTACTCCGTAACTTTTTGAGTTTTAAACTTTTTCAAAGTAACTTTAACCTCCATATACATTGAAAACATGAGCTAATCACCTCCAAAATATTTATTATTCTTGATATTAATTTTTTTAGACTCAAAGTTTACAATTTGAAAGAGGTAAGGAAAAATGGAAAAAAATATTTTGCTATTTTCAATTAATTGTTGCGTGCGAAGTATGCTCATGACATTTAAAGTATACAAATACCATTAAGGTTGCATAGTATGAGTCCATGATTGAGAATGATGGAAAGTGTTATTTATTTCTAGGTACAAGTGATGAACAAAATGAAGGACAAACTTAGTACTTTGAAGCTAGTTGTGGATCGCGTGGCGAGGTGAGTTCACCTTACTCCTAGTAAACAAGAAGTAACTAGAAAATCCTAAGGTTTGAATAAACTATAAATATAGAGGTGGAGAACATATATATATATATATATATATATATATATATATATATATATATATACATCTCTGTGTGTGTGTTTTCATGAGTTGAAGTTGAACATGTTTGTATGAAATGAGGTTTTTAATTGAACTATTCTTATAATAGATGTGTGTGTGTGTGTGTGAGATGAATAGGATCTTCATATCTGAAAGATGTCAAGATCAGATGAGTAGGATCTTTGGATCCGAGAGATGTCGAGATGAGATGAATAGGTTTTTTGGATCCGAGAGATGTTAAGATGGGATGATTGACGTACCAGTCTGTGGGGATATGTCCCCATTCTGATATTAAATATGAGCTGAAATAATTTGAGATGCGATGAAATGAAAGAGATAAGATGAGTTGAATATATGGTAGGACCTTTAGGTCTGAGAGTGGAATATGAAATGAGTTTAGATGTGGTCATGCATTGCATTGAATTTCATATGATGTTGATTGTTAAGATTTGATGATGAATTATATTGCATTCCATGTGATGTTGAATAAGATGAACATTGTATGGTGTGTCCAAATCCCTTAGTTATGATTGGTTTTCATAAATCGATGTGTATAAATTAAATATATATTTATATATATGAGTTTGATCCTTGATAAAAGATAATCACTTAAAGATACCACCTAATAATTGGATGATTAATAAGGATTGTTAAACAAAGTTAAAAATCGATTACTTTGAGTGATGTGATTCTCATTGGGATTCTTGAAGCTCATCCCCTCTCTTTTGTTTATTTCCCCCCCAAAATGGTATGTAATCTTTGAAGAAAGCTCTAGTTGAGAGTTGATAGTTGGAAATTGTATGTGTGGTTCAGAAATGACATTCTCAGAGTCATCTCGAGTCCAAAATCTGTTGAAATGTTGCTACTTAAAAAAATGTAGAAATTTGAATATCCTGTAAACTTGACGGATTTAAAATGAAGATATATCAGCTGTTTTGTATGAACATGTTTGTACTTGAAATGAATTGTTTGGTTCTTATGATTTGTGAGGTATGTATTACGGAAAAAAGGTTTGCATGATTTTCAAGTTACAACTTAGTACTTAAAGGTGACGATTCCGTCTCGGGTAGGGCCTGTCTCGGATGGATCATTACATTTTTGTTATCAGAGCATAGATTTAAGGTTCTGTAGACCCTAATTGTGTGAGCATGGCGCATGGGGAGTTTGTATTGAGTCAGTCGTGTAGGGTTAGAGAGAATACTGTTTAGGAGTCATAGCTAGTATTGGAGTGGATTGTAGTAAGTGTTCTTAAAGATGGAGTGGGTTGATGTATGTCTATGTTGGATGAGTTCGTGCTGTTTGTGAATTTTTAGGTAATTCTCTTAAGAAAAAAAATCATAGATATGAATGTTTTAACGTGATAATGGATTGTCAATCTTATACGTGAATGTATATGTTAATTGTGTTGTTATGTAGTTAGTTACATAGTAAAAGCGTGAGAAAGTGATAAGATGAGTGAATTTTTCAGGTGATTATATTAATTTGGAAATTTTATATTGATGGTATATCTTATTGGTAATTTAGTGATTTAATGCTAGTCAAATGGGTTAGAAAGTTTACTAAGGATGATCTTTTAAAATAAATGGTAAAATATCTAATCTTAAGAAATAATTATTAAGGAGATTGTAAAATTGAATTGGATGAAGTTGTAAGTAAATGAGTCAATATATGTATATGTTTGGTGATAGTGGTATTTGAGTTTATGGTGGATGGGTAAGATGGAATGATATTTGAGAAAATATGGGGTTTGGAATGCTCTTGAAATTGCATGTTGTGTTTGCCACTAGGAAATGTGGAAAGTCCAAGAAATATGGGAGGTACAGCAAAAAAAAAATGTAGAATTGGTAAGGATTCTTGATTTTAATGGACTAACAAGCGTGGAAAGGGATAAAAAGATAAACTATTAGAATAAATGGTTGACATAGTGAGAGAGGTAATGTTGAGAGTGATTAAGATGAAAAAGGGAGAAACAATTTAAATAAATGAATGATGGTGTTAGATTAATGACAATGAAAATTTTTGCGATAGTTTGGAATTTGAAGAAAAAAATTATCATGAATAGAAATTTCATGGGTATAATTAGATTAAGTTGTGTAGTTGATTGGAAGTATATCATTATAGTAGGGAGTTGAATTATGAAATTTTGATTGATATAGTTTGAGGACGAAAATTTTTATATGGAATTTGTAAGAGGAATAGTGTATTAGATCTTAACTAAATTCAATTGTTATGAGAAGATGAGTCAAAGGAAAAGAATGCTTTTACAAACTAGAAATCTTATCGAAGAATTGAAAAGGGGATTGAATAAATAATTGGCTCTTGTTAAATGAGCTAAAAATTTTCGTTTGACATAGAGAGTAATCTAAGAAGTACTAAATTAGAGCTAGTAAAAGATAGTTGATATAAAATAAGTGTGTGAAACCTAAACTTAGTCGGGTGGCTCGATCCTAGAGTAGTTGGGACAAAGAGAAAGAATTGTGGCTACTAAAGATATGAGACGTGTATTTAATTATTGATACAAATTTGACAAAGATTGCAATAGGTATATCATGAGAGATTGAAATTCCAGTGAGATATAAAAGTGCTAGAATGATTGTTGTGAAAAAGATAAGAACAAGAAGTTGTTGAATAAGGATCTGTGTGGCGAGTTAGAGTTTTTGATTGAGGCTACTAAATATGATTTTTACTATTAACTAGTGATAAATTTTTAGCAATTTTTAGTTAGGGAGGTTAATAAAATTGTGGAGAACAAAGTAACTAGCTAGGGGATTTGTTAGGATTTTGAAGAATGTTAGAAAACATAAAATTGGAGGAAACGGTTTAGTAAAAAAAAGATAGTTGGAGAAATTGGAAATTTATAAAACATTGTAAGTTCTTAAATCTGACTTGGAGCACTGGATGTAGTAAGGTTTAAAATAGAGTAAATAAAATTTCAAATTTACAATACTATATATATATATATATATATATATATATATATATATATATATATATATATAGAGGGAGGAGAGTATTAAAACATGAACAAACTAAAGGCTAAAATTTTTAAAGTTTGTAAAAATTATAGGCTTCGAGTGTTAAATAATAACGGTGATACTATTAATGGGTGGGTTAATCTATTGAGGATTATTGGATTTAGAACAAACCAAGTAGGTTAACATAGTGTTTGGTGAGGGGAGCTATAGAAGTGATATTTTGGATGGTTTTCTAGAGGATTTGATCTTTTAAATAACCAAAGTTATGTCAATTAAATTCATAATGATATATAAATTACTAGTAATAATAATATTATGATGAGTGGAAGGAGTTTGAAACAATAACTTGAAAAGGATAAAGTAAAAGTTCTAATGTTCGTGAAGAAATAGAGGTTGATAAAATGAGTGGTGATAATAAGATTTAATGAACTAAATGATGAAAAGATGAGTTAAGGAGTAAATAGTCTATATGGTAATCTTATTGTCTTGGTGAATAAAAATGCGGTAATTAAGTTTTTACAAAGATGATGAAAATTATTTTCAATAAAATGGAAGGTATTGTTTGTAGGACTAAGAGGGTGGATGGGACTAGTATAGAATAGTGAGATTAAAGAAAGGCAAATGTCTAACTGGTGATTAATGACAAGTTTTGGAATCTCAAGTAATGGTGTAATGACAATCATGTTAGTAATCATAATGATAGAAAAATCAACAAAACTGAGATGACTTAAAGTTTTAAATGAAATGAGTGATAACTTTAAAGAAGGAATGATAAGAGTAACAAGGGGCTAGTTTGGAGACACAAAAAATCAAATTCTTAGGAAACCTTAAATGCAATAAGATGATATGTATATGAAGGAGTATGATACTGAAGATGAAGAAAACTGTGATACAAAAAGTTTAAATTGACCAACCTTTAAGTAAAACGTGATAGCGACAAAAATAATGTGGGGAAACACAATAATTAATTTGAAGTAGAGGGTTATCCGATGTATTCTTATGAGAGTTAGGTGGGCAAGATGAGTAGTGATTTGATATGATATGTAGAGTATATAATTCTAAAAAAAATGCATGGGAGATTTAATCAAGAAAACATGTGAAGGAGTGAAGTGAATTCGAGAAAAGAGGGAGAGTAATGACCTTGAGGTATGATAAAAAAATTGAAAAGAGTTTTATGAAGATCAAAATGAAATTATAGGTGAAGAAATTTGGTAAAACGAATTAATTAATAGAGTTTACTAACTTTATATGAGAATAATGACTCAATTTAACTCATAAGAGATAGTGACAAAATAATTTAGTAATTGTCTATTCAAAATAGAGAAGAGCAAATCTAGATGGAGTTCAGTACCTATATTTTATCAATATAAAGGCGAAAATTTTTGAGCAGGAGCTAAGAAATTCATAAATTTAAAGAGATAAACCACCTAATGGATCGAAAAATTGTTTGGAATACGCTATAAGCCGTGTGAGTGAATAGGAAGATGAGTTTTTGAGGTTTATTAACTAATTTTTGTAAGAAAACCTCATTGTGGTGGAGGGGGGTTTGGTAGGATCCCTACCCATATAAAATATAAGGTGCAAACAAATGTGGGGACAAAAGGGTATCATACTTGATGGGGACATAAAACCTTACCTCAAAGGGCCTAGGCTTTACCCTATAAAAGAAATACATTATTTCTTCCTATAAGAAGCTAAGCCATTACAATCATTGGTTTATAACATATGACAATTATCTGGAAGATCGTGCTTGGTCTAATAAATCGCATTTGAATCATGCACATGCCCATAAAATTCTAAAGAATCAACTACTTATTTACCTTCTTGGAAGATGTGTTGCGCAATGATAACTATCCTCATTAATTTCTTAATCTCCCGGATGATATAAGTTAAGTCCTATGGAGGATCAACCTGGTCTTGTAATATTTGAACCAAAATTTGTGAATCTAATTCAATTAAATCTAATTAAATCTAAGTTTCAGTCTCTTGAGCACTATCCATGCTTCACCCTGCATTTTAGTACAATTACCGAAATAAAAGGAAAATGCAGTATATATACTATAATTATTTCACCAAAAAATACCCCACTAGTCCCCATATTGTGTATTGAGGAGCCATCACGGTTTAGTTTGACTAACACAATATCCAAAGGAATCCACCGAACCTATTTACCTCTTACCAAACTTGGTTTGGTACCGAAATAGCTAAAGACTATAGACAAGCATCTCCCCAAAGTTCAGTAGCTTCCTCGGATGAAATAAGTTGTTCAACTCTCTAAATGTAGCCAAAACTTTGGCAATTATACTAGCTGCGCACATAGAAAATCCCTAAAAAACAACATTGTTCCTTGCTAACCAAAGTTCCCAACAAATGAGCATAAAAGTCATAACTTTAGTAAACCATTCCTTATAGAACCATGCCTTCGTTAAATTATCAAATGTATTAGGAAACCGAACACTTAAGGGTAACCCAAAGAAAGCCCAAACCTGATGTGGGACTTCACTCCCTTTCTATAAGTATGCAATTGATTCTATTTTGGGACAACTATAGCAAGAACATTTGGACAACAATTACACCCCAAGTCTTTGAATTGTGCTATCAACTAGTAATTCTCCATAAAATATCTTCCAAACAAAACATGAAATTTTTGGAGGGATCAATTAATTCCAAATCTACTTATGCCATTTGAAATTCGGACCTTTGATTGCTACCTTAAGTAAATGAAAGTTGTGAAGAAAATGTTTTGAGAAAATGGTGGGTGAACTCAAGCCAAGTTGAGCTTAAAACTTTGGATAACATTGTTGATGGATCCTGAGTATCATATTTTATTCAAAGAAAAGAAATGCTTAAATTTTTTTAATATTGAGAATAAGTAAACAATTGGTGAACGATGATACAAAATGTATCAAGATCTTCATAGGTTTAACATCCTAAACCCGGATTCAAGGGAGGGAGAAGAGAAAAAGAAACTTTTAGAGAGAAAAGATATTGAATTTTTATTGCTTGAATGTTGACAAATGAGGTGTACCACTATTTATACTCCTCATATTACTGGTTCTCTTTACAACCCATTGACAACTTAGCTAACTAACTTGTAACTAATTTCTAATACAAAGCTAACTATCTTCTAACTAACTTTCCCTCTCGGATTCTCTTGCTTTGCTATTTTCTTCTAGTCTCTTCTAAGGTCTTTGAATCATCGATGTAGTTATTTTACCCTTAGGGATCTTTTAGGTGTAATAATAGGTACTGAATTACTTCTGGGTACAGTCTCCTTACTTGCTATTGTTGCCTTAATAATGTTGGAGCTGAGCTTTCTAGCTTGTCCTTGTGGTTTTCATTCTGTAACATCTGTATCATTGCATGACCCTCACAAACTGACCTTGCCCTCAAGGTTAAACTGGGAAACTGCAGTCTTGAAAGTATTAAGGTCTTCCCAAGAAGTGTCTTCAGGATCTAGCCTTTCCTATTGAACTAGTAATTCTTAAACTATATTGCCATTTGCCATGCTTGCTTGCTATTTAAAATTGCCAAAGGAGATAGAAATAGTTGATTGTTGATGCAAATAGGTAGTGGCAACATCTATTGAGGTGGAGGTCCATGATATTCCTTCAATAAGGAAATATGGAAGACAAGATGAATTTTATTAGTACTTGGTAAGTCCAATTTGTAAGAAATGGGCCCAATCCTTTCTAGGATCTTATAGGGACCGAAGAATCTCTTACTAAGCTTTTGATTCACTTTCAAAGCTACTGATTGTTACCTGTAAAGCTATAGTTTGAGTAAAACCTAGCTTCCAACGGTAAAAGACTTGTTATTCCTTTTTGTATTTGTTAGAGATTTCATTATGCCCTATGCCTTAAGAATATTAGTTCTTAATTGTTGCAGTAACTCATCCCTAACTTTCAACTCATAGTCCACAGCCTCCACTAGTGAAGATCTTGGAATATATCTTTGTAAGACAAGAGGTGGTCTGCTATACAAGGCTTGATATGGAGTCATTTTTATGGTAGAGTGCTGAGAAGCGTTGTAACATAGTTATACCCAAGTTAGCAAAATAACCCAACGGGTAAGCTTGTCTTGAGTGAAGGCTTTCAAGTATTGTTCTAGACATTTATTCAATACTTTAGTTTAACCATCTGTTTATGGATGGAAGAAGATAATAGGTGCAAGGTAATACCACTGAAATGGAAAAGATGTTTCCATAATTGGCTGAAGAAGATCTTGTCCCTATCTGAGATCATGGTCTTAGGAAAACCATTATGTTTGATGACCATGTCCACAAATAGTTTTGCCCAACTATATGTTGTAAAGGTGGATGACAGTGCTCAAAAATGGCTATATTTGCTTAATCTGTCTACTACCACCAAGATAACAGATAGGCGATGAGAAGTAGGAAGACCAGTGATGAAATCAAAGGAAATGTCTTCCCAAACTTGCAAAGGAACATAAAGTAGTTGTAGCAGCCTTGTAGGTGCATTGGTTGAATACTTTGTTTGTTGGCAAATGAGACAAGTTTAAACAAACTTCTTGATGTTAGCTCTCATGTCATGCCAAAAGAAGCTAGCTGAAATCCTCAAGAAGGTTTATAAAATTCTATCATAACAATATTTCTGAGTGAAGACTGAGAATTCAAAACAATCCCACCCTTGTAGAACAGTAAATGATCCTTTACTGTATAGTATTATGATATGAAGCCTTTTTGTAATTGCTCATAGAGTTTAAGCAATTTAGGGTTGTAGATTGAGGCACGAACTTAAGAGGAGGGTGCATTGGGTTTTAAAAAACTTTTTTGCAATTTAACAAATAACTTTTAACAATTTAAAGCAAACAACAAATAAATTGCTTAATTTAAAGGAGTAAAGGAAGAGAATATACAAACTCCGTTTATCGTGGTTCGGCAATATCATAATCATTCTGACCCTACGTCTACTCTCTTCAAGGAACCTCCTTGAAGTATTCCACTAGTGATAATTGAGCAACTTCACGTGTGTTGCCTAAACCTTACAATAATCTTTTCCACAAGGAAGTTATAAGGGAGTGTATAATACCTAAACACTCTAAAAATCACACCAACTCTTTCTCTTTGCATTGATTTGAATTGATTATAAAGAAAGACAAGAGAGACTTGAATTTAATACTCTTTCAAGGAAGAATACATCTCTTTAAGAAGTACAAAGCTTTTAGAAATGGCTCATAAAAGATTTTGAAAGCTTTTAATGATCTCAAATGAGAAAATGAAGATTTAATGCTCTTAAATTTGTATTTCATCTCATTTATGATGGGTTTTATAGATAAAAAACTTACAAGCAGTTATTTTTCAAAAAATCTCGTTTGGGAGTAGTTTGATGCATTAAATGCATTGAATTGACCTTCAGAGTTGAAATATTACCATTATTGTTTTTTCCAGTCAATTGAATGGTTCATCTAGTCAACTGAATATATTTTGAAATTAAAAAAATATGTCAGGAGGGTCATTCAGTCGATTGTAGTTTTCATAAAGTCAACTGGATTGGAAGCCCAAACTTTATGGTATTCCTTCAATCGATTGTAAGAAATAATTCAGTCGATTGTATGTACTCAGTCGTCTAAATCTTTTTATTCAATTGACTGTAGTTACTTCAGTCGAATGGATGCCTAAAACAAAGGTTTTTTTTTTTTTATGTTTTCTCAGTCAATTTTCCAGTCAAAACTGTTTTGAAATCATTTTAAATAAAAGAGTCATATTCCTTTAGAACCTATTCTAGGTCGTCGAACTTCTTCCTAGTATCTCTCAAGAAAAAAGATTCTTATATTGCGACTTCTTTTTGAACTTGATGCTTGAGACACTTACATAAAACTGTTAGCATAGTTAAAATATTGTTTTGTCATAATTAAAATCATATAAGGGTAAGTAAGAATTTCCTTTTTTAATTCTTTAAGGATGTCAAAAAAAGGCAACAAGAATAGTGTAGCAATTTCCTTTTCTACATTGTCTCCTTCTATCTTAGAGAGAGTATCAACAACTTTGTTGTTAATGCCAGGTTTATACACAATAGTGTAAGAGTAACCTAGGAGTTTACTCAAATAATTCTATTGTTATAGATTTTAGATGACTTGACTCATTAGATTCTTAACAGTTCTATGACCTTACTCCTTAACATAAGCATAGGCTGCAACCATTTTAGTACTTATTTTATTTCTATAATAGGCTAATGGATGCCCCTGTTGCATCAATACTGCTCCTATACCCAAGTTAGAAGCATCGATCTCTAGTACAAATTTCAACTCAAAATTAAGAAAAATGAGATCAAGAACACTTACTAATACTACTTTCAAGGTTTCAAAGGATTACCGAGCCTCCAAACTCCATTGAAAAGCATCGTTCTTAAGTAAATTAGTTTAAGGGAGAAGTAATGTGAGCATAACCCTTAACAAAGTTTATGTAATATCAAGTGAGTCCAAGAAAGCCTCTTAATTATTTGATTGTGGTAGGCACTAGCTATGCTTGAATGGCACTGATTTTGTGAGGATCGAGCTATGCTCCCCTTGTAGTAACAATGTGTCCCAAGTAATCAATGGTTGACTTACCAAAGTTGCATTTCTTAAACTTGGCAAACAATTTATGAGATTTTGAATTGTAATACCATTTGAAAATGAAGTAAGTGATCATAGAGTGTGCTGCTATAACCAAGATATCAGCAAAAAACTATCATAAACTTCCTGAGATATGTCTTGAAAATGGAGTTCATTGTAGTTTGAAAGGTAGAAGGGGCATTGGTGAGACCAAAGGGCAATACCAAAAATTCTTAGTGACCTTTATGTGTTCTGAAAGCAATTTTTGGTATATCATCAATATGCATTCTAATATGATGATAGCCAGATCTGAGATCTAATTTTGAAAAGAGTTTTAAACCTTGTAAGTCATCTAAAAATTCATCTATAGTAAGAATTGGGAATCTATCTTTTATAGCAACAGAATTTAGTGCTCTATAGTCTATGCAAAATCTCCAAGACCAATCTTTCTTTTTAACTAAAAGTATAAGAGATAAAAAGGGCTATGGCTTGTTCTAATGACCTAATTTGTAAAATTTCTTGCACCAATTTTTCAATCTCTTGTTTTGTAAGTACATATACCTATAAGGTCTAACATTGATAGGGGTAATGCCTGGAAGGAGATGGATCTGGTGATCATAAGCTCTTGCTGGTGGTAGTTGGGTTGATTCTTCTAAGACTTCCTTGTATTGAGCTAGTAGAGTTGCAATCTCCTGTGGCATGTCTTATGTTTCAAGACTGTTAGGAACACTTTGTAGATGAAAACAAGAGGCATATTTTCTATTGCAACCAACTTTTGTAAGCCTTTTAAGCTTATTGGCTGAGGGTTTCCATCAGATTCCCCTTGCAAATGAATATTGGCACCTTGCCACTTGAAATCTATAGTTAATTCTTTGCAATTAGTTAGCATTGGACCAAGTAACTCCAACCATTAAATTCCCAAGGGTACATCAGAGCCCTCAATTGGTAAGACAAACATATTTAAGGAGAAAACATGTTGTTGAAAGTATAGGGAGACACCTTCACATTTCTTGGTGCATTGCAATTTCTCTTCATTACCAATTCTGACTTGAAATGGTTTATAAGGCAATATAATGCCTCTAAGTCTTCTTGTTACTGGAAGTTGGACAAAATTATGAGTGCTACTACTATCAATTAACACACTCACTATACAGTTTCCTCATTTTCCAATTATTTTGATAGTTCTAGGATTCCCTTGACCATCTATTGCCTGAAGGCTAATTTCAGGCTTTAAAGTTTCCTCTTTAGACCAGATGACTTCCACTTCAATTTTTGGTTCCATAATGCCGTCTTTGGTGTCATTTGCTAGCATTAGAAAAAATTTCCCTTTGCACTTATGTCCTGGAACAAATCTTTCATCATAATTATAGAATAACCCCTTATCTCTTCTTATCTTTAATTCAGTAGTTAAGAGTTTCTTGATAAGTAATTAAGGGGATGGTGGAAGAGGTAGTTGTTTCAGGGGTATAGCATTTGGTGTAGGCAATAAACCAATATTGATGTAAGGTTTTTGCCATTGAAGTATACATGGTTTCTTAAACTCTATATATTTTTCTTTATTTAGTTTAGCCAAGGACATGGCTTGAATGATAGAATGTGGTTAAGATACTAATAATTCCCTTATTAACTTAGGTTTTAGTCTAGAAATGAAGAAGCTAATAAAAAAAGATTCAAGTACACTAGTTACCTTATTGGACAAGAATTCAAATCTTTGTCGATAGTATACTATAGTGCTTGTTTGCTATATTTTGGCAAGTGCTAAGTTCTTCCAGTTATAAATGTTTACATTGGAATTTTCCCATTGATACCATGCATTAGCAGGTTTATCCATGTGAAAGGAGGAGATTAGAAGCTTTTAATCTTCTGGAGTTTCATGGTAGTTAAAGAACTATTCTACTTTAAAGTCCCATCCCACAAGATCAGTGCCATAAAATCTAAGCATATCCAGTTTCATGATCCTAGGGCCTTGAGGTTACTGTGTTTGTAATCCTCTTTGCAGTTCGATGGATCTTTTAGGTTGTGACTGTTTTTCTTTGGTTTTGTTTTGAAACCTTTGCTCAATAGATTGAAAAGAAGTTTGTTATTTAACAATGAGAGACTCTATCTCTATGAGTTTTGCTTAAGTATTTTCTTTTGTCTTCATGATAAAACTAGTCTCTAATGAAAGATCAGTTTGTAATTGTTGCATGGACTTAATTTGTTCCTCAATCTTTGCAAAATAAGTACCTTATGCCATTGTGCAAGAATGAATGAATAATGATGGTAAAAAATTTCAGTAAAGAAGGTGGTTAATGATGATGAAATAGAAGAGATATTTGTGTAAGGAAAGCTCAATGGAAGTACCAATTGATACATAATGTATCATGATCTTGATAAGTTTAAGATCCTAAACCCAGATTTAAGGGAGGGAGAAGAGAAAAAGAAAGTTTTAAAGAGAAAAGATATTGAATTGTTATTGTTAGAATGTTGTCTAATGAAATATATAACTATTTATACTACTCAGATTATTGGTTCTCTATACAACCTATTGACAACTCAGCTAACTAACTTGTAACTAATTTTTGTTACAAGGCTAACTGTCTTCTAACTAACTTTCCTTCTTGGATTCTCTTTCTTTGCTCTTTTCTTTTAGTCTCTTCTAAGGTCTTTGAAACATCTATATAGCTGCCTTAGCCTTGGAGATCTTCTAGGTGTGATAGTAAGTAATGAATTACTTCTTGGTACAATCTCCTTGCTTGCTCTTGTTGCCTCAGTAATGTTGGAGCTGAGCATGCTAGCCTGTCCTTGTGCTTTTCCTTCTCTAACATTTGTATCAAACGACTCCTTTTTTGGTTATGTGTCAAGTAGTGGAGAACACAAGCAAAATGATACGGTAAGTGAGAACCAGAGTTAAGTTAAAATAGGGATATGAAAGATTTAGAAATAGAGATGGTATTGGGTAATGTGGAATTGGAATTGAAAATTCAATGGATGGTGTATTACTCTAAGAGAAAATTTTAAATTTATCACAGGAAGTTAATAGGAGAAAAAATGAGGGTGATTGTAAGAGATGTAAAACAATTTTTGATATACAAGTCAGAATCTTTAGCTATATCGAATAAAGTTGATTGAAATGATTGTTGGATTTTTCCATTATTAATAATCGGGATAACATGATAATGGGTTGGAAATAATTTAGAAGAGAATCAAAATTGTGATCAAGACAAAGTTTTACCTTTGGATAAAGATACTTTGGAAGAATGAGGTAGTTGAGAAGTGTATCAGGTAGAAAGATAGGTATGAAGAAAACAATGATCTTGTTTGTTTCTGAATCTAGGTTAGGAGAATTTCAAGGATGAAATTTTATTAGTAGGGGAGAATTGGAGAGCCTAGTATTTAGTTAATTATATTTTAAATTTTAGGGGTGCATTTTTATACGTATTGGTACGTTTGTTTGAAAATAAATTATATTTAATTCATATTAGAATGTGCAAGACTTGGAAATAACAAATAAAATAATAATTAAAATAACAAAAAAAATGTCAAGGAAGGATTACAAAGTTATTGGAAGATGGTAAGAAAAACATAGTAAAACTGGAATTACTATATAAGGATTTAATGAAATATAGTTAAATTAGAAGAGATTGGGTAAATTGGAAATAATGTTGGAAAGGGGCTATAAAAGGGGGAGAGGGCATCAGATATTGTGGAGAAGTCTTTAGAGAGACCGAGAGAAAGAGAGAAGAAGAGAAAGAGAAAGAGAAGAAGAAAAGGAGAATACAAGTAGAAAGAAATGAGAAAAGCTTGAGGGAAAAATGCTCAAAATCAAGGTATGGTCTATTTTTTATATTTTATTTCATTTTCAAATATTTTTATTGATGAACAAATATTTGTCCTAGTATTTTGTATGTTTTTAAAATATTTATTTATATGTTTAGCTTAGAAATTTGTTACTTTGAGTTGTTTTTCATTGTTTTACAGGTTCACAAGCACTTGAAAAGGAGTTTCACTAAATTGCCTGTACAGATCAGTCATTTTTACGGATTAAACTGTATTGATTCAGTAAGAACCAAGAGATGAGCCATATGTGCTTGAAAAGATCCGGGTGTCTATTTTCTGGAGAATTTTATGGCTCATAAATATGATTTTTCTAGAGAAAGTTATGGCAGTTTTAGTAGACAAAGGTCAGGCTGTGCGTGATTTCAACGTGGCAGAAGTGATTTTTGCGGATTAAACTGTATTGATTTAGGAAGAACCAGGAGATGAGCCATATATTCTTGGAAAGATCCGATGTTTATTTTTTGGAAAATTTTACAGCTCATAAATATGATTTTTCTAGAGAAAGTTATGGTAGTTTTAGTAGACAAAGGTCAGGTTGTGCGTGATTTCAGAGTGGCAGACGTGAAGGAGCTATTAAATTCTGATTTTTTTTTTGGATTTGCATAGGCTGGATAGCAGCACAACCAGACCAGTTCTAGACAGCAGCAAACACATGGCCTGGACAGCAGCAGAACCGGGCGTGGACAGCAACAAACACACGGCGTGGACAGCAGCAGAAGCACATAGCCTGAACAGAAACCCTAGGGTGATTTTTCTGTCTACAAAGCCGTCTCCATACAGCTATATATAGGAATTTTAGACTCAGAGCAGGGGAGAGATGATGGAAGTTCTTGGAGAGATATTATCAAGAGGAGTTTTGGGAGATTGAAGGAGGAGACGGTTTCTTTCATCAAGATAGCTTATCAAGAGATTGAAGACGACGATCAATCGCTTCAAGACTTTGAGGATTCATCTTGTGATTCAGGAAGAAATTCTATCTTTGCTCCTTTTGTCCTTCAATATGCTTGTAACCCTAGTATTTGAATTCTATGATTGGGATTTAAACGTGAGCGGCTGAACGCATTGTTGGGCGTTTGGCTTAGCTGCCTTGATTGTTTCGGATATTTTGGTGGATTTAGTTTTATGAAATTTTCTAGATTATTTCTAATTCAATATCCTTTATACCTTTGATTATTGCTTGTGGATTGGCCATCTATTATTGATAGTCTAGGTTAATATTTGAGATTAGGTTGAGGACAAATCGTCTAGACCTAATTAAGCTTTCTTGAATAGGAATTTAAATCATGATTCAAATCAAATTGTGATTTAGGTGGTTGCGTTTTCCTTATACTTAATTTAACTAATTAATTGATGAACACAATCCATAGGACTTAATTAATTAGTTATAAATTGAGAATAAACACGAACAATGACATTCTCTAGTCTTAGCAAAAATACCAATAATCTTGGACGTTGATTAATTCTTTATATTCACCAAATGTTCCAATTCATGATTGGATAGCAAGCTAAACTCCCAATTGTTCTCATTGACCATACTCATCTTTTCATAATTGGTTTTGTTTAATTTACTTAATTGTTTTTATTTCAATTTTCTCTTCACCAATCTTTTAATTAGAGTGTTTAGGATTTAATTTCAGAGTTTGTTTTAGTAATTTTAAGAAAGTAATTTAGGATCTAAACCACTACAATTCCTTGAGAGATCGACCTCGAGAGTAAACTCATCGCAATACTATTTGTGATTTGTGCACTTGCGAGCATTTAAAATTTGCACATCATTTATAAACTTAGGATTTGAGTTTAGATTGATGGAGTTGAAGCCTTTTTAAGAGAAAAATTGAGAGATCTAGGTTATTTTGAAGGAAAGTGAATTATAGACGAAATTTCATAATTTAAAAGTTTAAGGTTCAAATTTTGTTGAGGGAAATGTTGAATTTTTTTTTATCTAAAACCATGAGAAATTTGTATCTTTGAGGATTTGAGAAATCCCATGGAAATCAAGGAAAATTTTGGAGGAAAAAGTGAGTTTACGTGAGGGGTTTTAATGGAAATTGAGGGTGTAGTCGACTACAACACCTTGTAGTCGATTTTAGAGAGTTTTCAGACCAAAATTTTATGTAGCACCAGGTGTGTAGTTGACTACAAGGTGCTATCGTTGACTACACAAAGTCTCTGTAAGAGGGTGTAGTCAACTACAGCTCGTTGTAGTAAATTGTAATGCTTGTTTCCAAAAAAAATTACTCCTTTGCTTAACTTTTTGAGTTTTAAACTTTTCCAAAGTAAGTTTAACCTCCATATACATTGAAAACATGAGTTACCTACCACCAAAATATTTAGTATTCTTTATATTAAATCTTTATTCATACATAAAGTTTACAATTTGAAAGAGGTAAGGAAAATGAGCAAAAATACTTTGCTATTATCGATTAATAGTTGAATGCAAAGTACATGCATGGCATTTAAAGTATATAAATACCATTGGTGTTGCATAGTATGCATCAATGATTGGGAATGATGGAATTAAGTGTTATTTACTTCTAGGTACAAATGATGAACAACATGAAGGACAAAGAAAGTAGTTTGAAGCTACTTGTTGATCACGTGGCGATGTGAGTTCACCTCACTCCTAATAAACAAGAAGGAACTAGAAAATCCTAATGTTTGAATAAATATACATAAGGTGGAGATGATTATGGATATATACAGGTGATAAATTATAAATATACATATATATACATATACATATATATATATATATATATACATATACATATACATATATATATGTGTGTGTGTGTGTGTGTGTTGAAATTGGATATGTTTGTATGAAATGAGGTTGTTAAATGAATTGTGCTTGTAATGGTTGTGTGTGTGTGTGTATGAGATGAGTACGATCTTCAGATCCGAGAGATATTGAGATGAGATGAGATGATTGATGTACTGGTACGTGGGGAGACGTCTCTGTTCTGATATAAAATATGAGCTAAAATAAGTTGAGATGCATTGAAATGAAAGGATGAGATGAGTTGAATACATGGTAGGACCTTTGGGTTTGAGAGTGGAATATGAAATAAGTTGAGATGTGATCATGAATTGCATATAATGGTGATTGTTGTGAGTTGATGATGCATTATATGGCATTCCATGTGATGTTGATTGTTTTGATTTGATGATGCATTATATTGCATTCCATGTTATGTTGAATAGGATAAATATTGTATGGTGTGTGTAAGTACCTTGGATATGATTATTTTTCTTGAATCGATGTGTATAAATAAAAAAAAAATTTATACATATGAGATTTATCCTTGAACAAATATAATCACTTAGAGATACAACCTAATAAATGGATGATTAATAAGGATTAGTAAAAAAGGTTAAAAATCAATTACTTTTGAGTAATGTGATTCTCACTAGGCTTCTTGAAGCTAACCACCCTCCATTCTGTTTTACTTTCCTCCAAGTGGAAGCTGGTGTTGGGAGCAAGCTCTAGTTGAAATTTAATAGTTTGAGATTATATGGGTGTTTTAGAAGCGGCATCCTTAGAGTCATCTTGAGTCCAAAATTTGTTGAAATGTTGTTACTTAAAAAAATGTAAAATTTTGAATATCTTGTAAACTTGACGGATTTAAAAAGAAGATACATAGTAGTTTTGTATGAACATGTTTCTACCTGAAATAAATTGTTTGGTTTTTATGATTTGTGAGGTATATAATATGGAAAAAAATGTGTGCATCATTTTCTGGTTAGAGCTCGGTGCTTAATGGTGACAATTCCATCTCGGGTAGGGTCCGTCTGGGATTACTCATTACAAGAGAAAACTAAAATAATTTTATTAGTGGGACCATTTTAAAAATTCTTTAAAATATTCTAGGGCTTTTGAATTTCAGTGGGAGTAGATGTCCTCATTGGGCCCAACTTGGATCTGTCCATGGCTACATGAGTTGCTTAACATCTCAGTTCTAGAATGGCAGTATACAACTATTACATTAAACTTGGACTTTTTTGTTTGCTTTATGATTTTGTGCTTATAGTATTATTGGCTACAAGTCGAGCATGGCTTCTAGTTATTAGAGTTTATAAAATTCTGTTATTATAACGTGCAGGGTTATATAGTATTATCAAAATATTTTTTATATAGAAAAATCAATTATAGGGATTAGTAATTGTAACTTATCATATGACATTTTTGGCATGTCTGCATTTCTTTTAGTTTTATCATGAGCATATTATTCTTATTAAAAGAATTTGTTGACCCCTAACTTGATTTTAATGATGATAAAACAATATTAAATTGTGCTGACTAATTTGTCTAAGTGTTTAAAGCTGCAAAGATGTTTGTACAAAGACAACCAATATTTGATAAGCTAAGTACTCAACCTTGAAAGAAGTTTGAAGATCAAGAATAAAAGCTTGAAAGGTTATTGAAATAATTGTAAATTTCTCTATCAGTTTCCTAGATTTATGTATGGTTGAGTTTGATTAAAAAAACATTTTTTGACAAATTCAGTTTGATTGGGTTTTTTTTTTTTTAAAACAAAATGAAAATAATTTTTTTTTTTAGGTGATCTAGTTGACTGATGAATGAAAGGAATAATTTTATTGCCTTTGATCCAGTCGTCTGAAAGATCTATTTAGTCAATTGAATGAAGGATAAAAACTTCTAATCTTCTGATCTAGTCCACTGAATGATCAATTCAGTCGACTGAATGCTTTTTACTTGAAGCTGAATCACTTAATTCAATCGACGAAATGATGATCAAGTCGAGTGACCATTCAAAAATAAAGGCATTGTTCAGAGCATTTAATGCTCAAAACTCCCCCTCTTTGTGTCTAACGGCCATATGAGGCTTAGACTATATAAACCTATTTTAAATGAGCTGAACCATGAACTAAGAACATTAAACTCATTTTTAAACTCATTTATTATTCATTAAAGCTTTCAAAATTCTTCTTAAGCCATCATTATAGCTTTGTTATTGAAAGAGAGATATTCTTCATCATGTAAATGCATTAATTTCTATCTCTCTTGTACACTCTTAAATTCCAAACATTGTAAGAGAAAAGAGTTAGTGTAACTCTTAGTAGTGTTTAAGGAATGAAAATGCACTTCAAATAGAGTTAATTATATGCATTTGTTAAGATTATTTTTTATTATTCATTGAATTTCTTGACAAGTGTGGTCCTTTGGAGAATTCTGTGTTTTAGTGTGTTTTACAGATTTAAAAAACAAAGAAGCCTTAAACAAAAAAAAAATATATAAAATATGTTCGAAAGAATCCACAACGTTCGGACCAGTTCAGAGCAGCAGAACCGGGCCTGGACAACAGCAGATTCGGACCAGTTCAGAGTAGCAGAACCGGACATGGCCTGAACAAAAACCCCAAGGCTATTATTCTGTCTACAAAGCTGTCTCCATACAGCTATATATAGGATTTTTAGACTCAGAAACAGGGGGCTGAACAGATACACATTGAATTTCTAGAGAGCTGCTGTGATTATGTATTGTTGGCTAAGTTAAGTTTCAACCAAGGCGAAGAGATGAACTCCTAGACATGGCGGGTTTGGCTTGTATTTAATTCAGTTATTGGTGTTTTTAATGTTGAATAATTGTTTTGAGTTGTGCCCTTTATTTAATATGAAGTTAATGTTTTTGTGTGACAGACAATTATATTTTTTTCTTCCATAGATTAATTTAAATCCGATGATTGTTGTTCTTCTTCTCCATATAAGTTCAATCATGCTTCTCTTATGTGTGGAATTTAGGATGCAATTGATTTTGATAGATTAATAATATACGATTGTCATTTACTGCGTTATTGTCTCCAGATATATCGTCGATTTAGGATATCATGTATGATCGATCGTTGCATTACTTGTAAAAACAAGAAGGGGATTTCTCATAATAATTTACAAAAGAATATTTTTGGTGCTTTCACTATTATTTTTCGATTACGCATTTGGGATGTGAAACGCGTAGTTGAGTTATAATTACTGAATTGATACAAGTTGAACCTGTGAAATCTAGGAGGGATTCTTGGACCCTTGTGTTTCTCATTACTGATTTTCTTTCACTAAATTCAATTGTTTCATTTAATTCTTAATATTTTCTTAATATTAATTTTTTATTTTGTTTCCATTATTTTTTGCCTGAGACTTTGATTGTAGAACATTCTCTTCGTGAGATCGACACCCCATTCTATACTACTACTACCGCATAGTACTATTTGGGTGTAATTCAAATTTTGGCGTTGTTGTAGGGAGAGCGTCAGTCTACAGAGAGGTTTTCGGGTACTATCTTTCCGAACTCTTTCTTTTAGTTTCTTTTTAATTCTATCTTTAGTTTATTTTTCAATTTTCTTTTATTCAAGAAAAAAAATTAATAATTAAAAAATAAAATAAAAAAATAGTGTTGGTGGTATATGGTTGAGTTAGAGACGAACACAGACGATCAGTTAGAATCCTTCAGTTAGAATACCCATCGAATTACATTAAGAGTGAAACGGGTTCAAACACAAGCTCTAACACTATGAGCAATCATGGAGATGACCCTGTTAGGACCCTAAATGACTACTTTCATCTCACACGCACATCTACACCATCATGCATCATGTTTCCGCCAAATATACCACATATAGATTTCAAGCTGGGCATGATAGCATTAATACCCACCTTTCACGGTTTAGAAAGCGAATTATGTTCACATTAGGGAATTTTGAGGAAGTGGTGGCCATATTTCATGGCAGACCTGAAGTTATTAACTCAGTTAAACTGAGGTTTTTTTCTTTTGGACAAAGCAAAGAGTTGGCTATACTCTTTGCGGACGAGGTCCATAGGTTCATGGGAAGAAATGACGCAAGCATTTTTCAATAAATACTTCCCACTTCACAAAACCAATGGTCTGAAAAGACAAATTTCAACCTTTACCCAAAAGGATAGCAAGACATTATATCAAGCACAGGAAAGGTATAAGGATTTTTTAAATATGTGTCAACACCATGGGTACGAGACTTGGCATGTAGTTAGTCATTTTTATGAGGAACTAACGAGTAGAGAGCGTCAATTCATAGAGATGATGTGCAACGGGGAATTTATGCAAAAGGACCCTGTTGACCCTTATCTAATTTTAATAATGACAAAACACTACTCTAATTGTACTAACATTTTTATCTAAGTGCTTAAACAATAAAAGCTTTCAGCAAAGAATCAAGATGCAAGAACTCAACCCGTATCAAACACCAAGACAAGATAGAAGATATAGAATAGGCATTAAGGTATTGAAACAAACTGTAAATCTCTTATGGTCAAGTAAATAGCTTGTCTTATGGCTCATTTTACGAAAGAATTTTGACAAAACTATTAAATCAAACACTTCCAAGTCAAAATCAGTTTTATTACATAAAAAAATGGGTTTGAAGGGCACCCCAGTCGACTGGGGTATGGGACAGAATGTCCCTAGTTGACTGGTGTTGAGCACTCAGTCGACTAGCACATGGGACAGTGAGTTCCCAATCGACTGGTGCTTAGGATCCAGTCAACTAGTACTCTCCCACAGCCTAAAAGTGAGATTTCTCACTTGACCCAGTCGACTGGTAATTCGAAAATATGACCGTTTGAGACACGGGATTTGAGCATTTAATGCACTAAACCTACCAAGTCAGTGTCTAACGGCCATATTGATTCAAGGCTATATAAACCCACTTCAATGAGCATTTAAAAGAAGGAGATTACGCATTCAATTCATAAGTTTGCTCATTAATTCTCAAAAGCTTTGAAAAATTTATTGCTGAACCATTCTTCAAGTTTTTTCTTGAAAAAGAGATATTGTTCATTTGTAAAAGCATTCATTGCTATCTCTCTACCATTTACTTTACAGCAATTCACATTTATCGTAAAGGGGAAAGAGTTGTAATAACTTCTAGAGTGTTTAGAATTAAATGTTTCTTTATAAGCTTCTGCAAGGAAGGGATTAGCTTTCGAGAGGAAGGGATTAGCTTTCGAGAGAAAGCAATTAGCTTTCGAGAGGAATGGATTAGTTTTCGCAAGGAAGGGAATAGCTTTCAAGAGGAAGTGATTGGTTGTAAGGTTTGTACAACACCCATGAAGTTGTACGACTAAAAGTTTTAGTGGATCATTTCAAGGAGGTTCCTTGAAGAGAGTGGACGTAGGGTCGGAAGGAATCCGATATTGCTGAACCACTATAAACTGAGTTTGCACTTTCTCTTCCTTAAACTCTTTTACTTAAAGCACATTACTTGTTTGTATGCTTGTGCATTTAACTATTTTTATATGCTTGCAAATAATTAGCAAAATTTCTAAAAAACCCAATTCACCCCCTCTTGGGTTAGAACCCCAGTCTACAATTGGTATCAAAGCCTTGTTCTCAATTTCAGGCTTTAAATCCATGAGTTGATCCGATGGCATCAAATAGCTATTCTGAAGGACATTCCTACACTAGATCTCCCTTGTTCAATGGCTCCAACTATAACTATTGGAAAAACAAGATGAAAATCTTTGTCGAAGGACAAGATTACAATCTGTGGAGAGTCATTCAGGAAGGACCTAGAATTTCTACAGAGGAAATAGCTATTGGAGAAATTAATCATACAATGCCTAAACTCAAAACTGAGTTCAATGAAGAGGATTGTAGAATGATGTCTCAAAATAGTAGAGCCACAAGTATTTTACATTGTGCTTTACATATTTATGAATATAATAAAATTTCTGCTTATGTTTCGGCTAAGGAGATTTAGGATAAATTGCAAGTTACATATGAAGGAACTAGTGAAGTTAAAAAATAAAAAATTTATATGCTAGTTTCAGAATATGAATCTTTCGAAATGTCTCCTAACGAAACAATTTCTCAAATGCACTCACGTTTCACCACCATTGTTAACGGTTTGAAGTTTTTTGGTAGGAATATTGAAGAATTTGAACTAACAAGGAAAATCTTAAGGTCTTTACCATCCACTTGGAAAGCAAAGAAGACGGCCATCACGGAGGCCAAAGATCTCGACAAACTTGTTGTCGAAACACTTCTCGAATCACTATTGACATATGAGATGGAAGAAATAAATCTCATTCTTAATGATGATGAGAAGAAGAAAAAGGTGATTGCTCTCAAAGCCTCTACGAGCAACAAAGAAGAAAAAATAGAAGAAGAGGTGGAGAGCAGCGAAGAAGATGGTGAGATGGCTCTAATCACCAAGCAGTTTCATAAATTCTTGAAAAAGAGCAAGAAACCATACACAAAGGATCCCACATCAAAAAGGAACCACTTGTGTGTTATGGTTACAATAAGACCGATCACATCAAGGCCGATTGCACAGCAACAAGAAAACCATATAAGAGCTTCAAAAAGAAAGCTATGATTGCAACTACTTGGAGTGATGACAAAGAAGAAGAATCCTCGGACAATGAGGTCGGATATGAGGAGATTGCCAACCTATGTCTTATGTCATTCAATGACGAAAATGAGGTAGGTCTTAAATGAAATGCATGAAGAATTGAAGAAATTCGATTCTAGGAACACCATTCTCAAAAAGGAAGTGTCATATCTCTTTAAAGAGATGGAAGGCTTAAAAGAAGAAAAAGAAAAACTATCTTCCTTGCTTTATAATTCTTCTCAAGATTTTCTTAAAGATGAAAATGAAATCTTAAAGAAGAAAATAATAGAATTAAATGGCACTATATCAAGACTTATGCTTGAAAAAGAAAAACTAGATGAAGTGTCATCTTGCCAAAGATTAAGTGGAGGAAAACTCGGGTTGGGTCATTCTCCATTTAGCAAGAAAAAATCAAAAGAGACCTTATTCATGAAAGCATCATGTTTGAATGAAACCTCTACTTCAAAGACCACTAGCAAGGTTAAAAGCACTCCTTCAATGAATGCTAGTAGGTCTAAAAATACTAATTCCACTGCATATACAAGAATTAAGCATCCTAGAAATACTCATACATATATGTATGCTCACTCAAGAAATGAAAATGCTAGGAACAATTATTCAAGAAATGCATATACACATCCTAGGAGTAACCACTATATGAATCTTAGAGATAATATGTATTCTCAAAACTTGCACACTACACATGTATACCCTAGGAATTACTATCATGTGTATCCTAGAAATAACATGCATGTTCACAATGCAAGCATATATCCTAGAAATCACCATCATACATTTCCTAGAAATGACATGCATAATAGAAACAAGTATCCTAGGAATACTCATCTAAGGAGCTATAGACATTCACAACTAAGAAATTTTAGAAATTTCAATAACTATTATCCTAGGATTGTGCATCATCAACACGTCTATAGATATAAAATACCTTACAATGTTAAGAAAGTATGGGTCTCTAAAGGAACCGTATTTTCTAGGACTAACCCCAAAGGACCCAAGAAATTTTGGGTACCTAAGAGTGCAATCGTGTATCCTTATGTGATGTAGATATGTCTCCACACCAAAGAAAAAGGTAATTGTTGGTACCTTGATAGTGGATTCTCAAAGAACATGACTAGTGATCAAAGTGCATTCAAAGAGCTAACTCTAAGAGATGGCAGACATGTCACCATTGGAGACAACACAAAAATAAAGATCATCGGGCATGAAAAAGTTGGTAATGATTTCTCAACCATTGATCATGTATTATTTGTGCAAGGCCTTAAGCCAAATTTACTAAGTGTTAGTCAACTATGTGACAAAGGCAACAAAGTCATATTTGAAACCTCTCATTATCTAGTTATAGACATTAAGAGTAACAAGATCAAGTTTGTTGGCCATAGACACGAAAATGTCTATATAGTTTATTTAAAATCCTTGCATTCGGAAAATGAAAAATGTTTTCCCACATTTAGTGAAAACCCATGGCTATGGCATAGAAGGCTTGGTCATGTGAATATGGATTTTCTTAAAATCATTTCAAGAAAAGATTTAGTCATTGAACTTCTGAAAATCAAATTTGAAAAAGATAAGGTGTGTGATGCTTGTCAAATGGGAAAACAAACTAGAATTTCTTTTAAATAAAAAAATGTAGTCTCAACTACTAGACCATTGGAACTTTTGCATATAGACTTATTTGGTCCAATAAGTACCATTAGTCTAGGTGGCCATCAATATGCTCTTGTTATTGTTGACGAATATTCAAGATATACCTTTGTTATCTTTATTGCTTACAAGGATGAAGCTTACAAAGGATTTGAAAACTTTTGTAAAAAGGTTCACAATGAAAAAGGGATTTGTATTTCAAGCATTAGAAGTGATCATTGAAAAGAATTTGAAAACCAAAGCTTTTCAAAATTTAGTGATGAAAATGGAATTGATCACAACTTCTCGGCTCCTAGAACTTCTCAACAAAATGGAGTTGTTGAAAGGAAAAATAGAGTTCTAGAAGAATTTGCAAGAGCAATGCTTTGTGAAAATAGCTTACTAAAATGCTTTTGGACGGAAGCCGTAAACACCTCTTGTTATATCTTAAATAGAATTTTAATTAGGCCTATGCTTAACAAAACTCCATATGAATTATGAAAAGGTAGAAAGCCTAATATATCCTATTTTCATGCCTTTGGTTATAAATGCTTTATCCTAAATAACAATAAAACTAACTTGGGTAAATTTGACTCAAAGACCGATGAGGGGATATTCTTAGGATATTCAACCTCTAGTGAAGCTTATAGAGTCTTCAACAAGAGAACATTAGTGGTAGAAGAATCCGTACATATAGCCTTTGATGAGTCTAACCCAATTAGTAGTAGAGTAGTTTCTCTCAATGATGATGCAGATTTTATTCCAAGAACAGAAACACCTACTCCCATTATTGACCCAAAGGAGAGCCCACCTCAAACAAATCAAGAGATAGAAGCTCTCAAACTAGACCAACCATCTACAAGTCAACAAGAGGATAATCATCTCAAAGATTGGAGGTATGTAAATTATCACCCAATCGATCAAGTGGTTGGTGATCCTTCATAAGGGGTAAGAACTCGTTCTTCTATTAGAAATATTTGCATATGTGTAGCCTATCTATCTCAAATAGAACCTAAAACATTTGTAGAAGTTGAGAAGGATGTTGATTGGATAAATGCCATGTAAGAAGAAATTAATCAATTTGAAAGAAACAATGTATGGAATCTAATTCCTAGACCAAAGAATCATACAATAATAGGAACTAAATGGGTATTTAGAAATAAAATGGATGAAAATGGAATAGTAACCAGGAACAAGGCTAGACTAGTTGCTATGGGATATAATCAAGAAGAAAGAATAGACTTTGATGAGACCTATGCTCCCGTAGCAAGATTAGAAGCTATTCTAATGTTATTAGCCTTTGCATACTTTAAAAAGTTTAAATTATTTCAAATGGATGTAAAAATAGCCTTTTTAAATGGCTTTATAGAAGAAGAGGTATAAGTTGAGCAACCTCTTGGATTTTAAAATCCTAGTCTTCCAAATCATGTCTACAAGCTTTCTAAAGCTCTATATAGGTTGAAGCTGTAGAACCCGATATTTCTTTTAAGCTTTTATAATCTTGTTTTATAATTCTATTTTTTTTAAGGATCTCTTAGTAAGAAACTAAAACTTTGGGAGTGTTTAAATACTAGAAGGAAAATTAAAGGAAAGGGCATGTAAATTAATAAAAGAAGAAGGGGAAGGGTAGATTGGTAAAAGGCCAAGACTTAGAGATAGTATATAAGGGAAAAGTTGACCTAGAACAGAAAAATCTCTCATTTGGCTTGGAGAAATCTGCAGAAGGGAGAGAGGAGAGAGGAGAGAGAGAGGACAGAAAGAAGAAAAAAAAAAAGAAAAAGAAAACTGGTTCTGTTTTGTTCAGGGGAAGAACAGCCCTCTTTGTTCCTCCGGCTTTTTCGTGCATATTTTGAGGTAATTTCGAAAAGTGTTCAACTACAAACTTAAATTAGACTTCTTGATATGGATTTTTAGCTTTTGATTGAGGTCATTTGGATTTAATTGGAGGGATTTATGAATATTTGAAGTTGGGATAATTGTGCAGAAATTCTGGAAATAATTTGTGTTCTGGGCAGTTTTGTGAGCTATTTTTCTGCAAGAATTTAAGGTATTTTTGTGTCCCAACTATTTTTAAGTTAAATTATACTTCCTAAAGTTTATCTAGAACTTTATTTGGGGCGATCTTAATTTAAATTGGCTTAGTTTGAAATATTTGAAGTTGGGAGAAAATTTGAAAGAAATATGGAAATTTCTGTATTATGGAACTTTGGAAGAAAGTAATAAGAGTGTGTGAAGTTTGAAGATTTTTATGGTGATTGTATGTACAAAGTTTGAAGTTTTATTCTTGTATAACATGAATTTTTGAGATGGGTATTGTTAGAGAATTTTACTATGGGCAGTAAATTTGAAACTCTTTTAGGAGTTAAAAGAAATTCTTTTAAGTAAGAGACTTTGTCTTGATTGGGAAATTATATTTAGAATGAATAATTTTTTCAAGTTGGGATTTGTTGGTAATTACCCTAAGCTAGTGTCTTGAAATTTAAGTCTATATGAATTGAGAGTTTTATGGAGTAAAGAATGAAGGAAAGAAGAGAAAGAGTGAAAATATGTGATTAAGGAGAAAGGAAAAAGGAAAAAGGAAAAAGGAAAAAGAAATAATAATAAGCCCTCAACTTTTTCTAACAAGTGATTACTTTGTGTAGTGTAAGAACTCGCTGAGCTTTATAGCTCACCCCCCTTCCTCTTTACAATAAGCTTCCAGGTGATTCCAGATTTTAAGTGGTGAAGCTTTGAAGTTTGACAAAGTTTTAGGTGGGTCCACAAGTGTCGCATCCTCGGTCAAGTTTTTTTTTTTAGTGTTATATTGTATATTAGATGTGAAGTTGTAACAGGTTGGCTGTGTCTCTTTAGACACCTTGTAAAGCTACAACCTTATAGTTGTAATCTCTATATGATCTTAACTATATATATAATGTTGTTTTGTTATAGTATATATTTGTGTGTCCAGGTGCTCGATTCTGAAAGGTAATTGACACCGTCCTGAGTGGGCCCACTCGGGATGGGTCATTACAATTTTGGTATCAGAGCTTTAGGTTTAAGGCTCTATAGACTATAGAAGTCTAATGTTTTTGTGTCTAAATGAGTTCTTTTGTGTAGAATTTGAGGATACCTCATGGACCAAAGAGAGGTAGAGTTCGGGGAGGAGGGCGTGCCCAAGGAAGGGGTAGTGTTCCAACTCGTGGGCGTGGACGACCCTCGTTACATAGGATTGAAGAAAATGTTGAACCTGAAATCCTTGAGGGAGAACATGTTGGTAGTTTAACCGGTGCTGCTTGTGGGAATGTAAGAGATCCTGCTATAGAAAGGGATGCGTTAAGGGAAGCTTTAGCCCAAGCATTGGGTAGAATTGAGGAGCTAGAGCATAGATTAGAAGAACAAAACAGACGAGCTCCAGATTTTCCCGATGAGCATGCAGATGTTTCTGTAGCACATGATGAAACTTTAGGGGAGGATGGATTGAGGCAAGAAATGGAAGGCGATGTATTTAACAGGTTTAACAAGTTGATGCCACCAAGTTTTCGATGTGCTGAAAACCCCCTAGATGCTGAGGCATGGATTAAAAAGATGGAACGTCTTTTTAGAGTACTGCCAGTGTCGGACCGACAAAATGTCATATTTGCATCATTTAAGTTAGAAGAAGAGGCAACGAATTGGTGGGAGGATATACTTCCTAGATTATCGGGGGACAATGATGAACCTTTGACTTAGGAGAAGTTTAAGAAAGTGTTCTATGACAAGTATTTCCCAGAATCTATTAAGGCTCAAATAGAGAAAGACTTTATTTATCTGAAACAGGGTATTATGTCAGTAACTCAGTATGATTTGAGATTCATCACCCTATCTAGATTTGTACCAGAATTAATCAACACTGAAGGAAGAAAGTGTAAGAGATTCCTTGATGGTTTAAATTATGAAATTCATACTCGCCTTTCGTGTTTGGATCATCCAAATTATGCAAGACTGGTGGATAAAGCACTACTTGCAGAGAAAAATATAATTGAGTTGAGGGGACGTCAGGATCGACAAAAGAGGAGTAGGTCAGACAGTGCTAGGGAAAGTAGTTATGGTTTTGGAGTCCGAGGTGGTCATCCTTTTCAGCAGAGTAGATCAGTTTTCCAAGGAGGGCAAAGTATGGGAGGTAAGCTATTGAAGATGAGTCAATGTCTTCTGAGTGAACTAGCAGCATCTGTAGTACAAAGCTCAGTGGGAGGAATTCAAAGAACTCTAGGACAATCATTTCCTTTAAGAACTCAAGGCAGAGGAGGAAGTGCACAAGGTAGAGGAAGTAGTACAATGTCAGGAATAAATACTGAAGGATACTTCTGGTGTGGTCAGATGGGTCACTTATCTAGAGATTGTAATGTTAAGTTGTGTCATCATTGTGGATCAGCCAAACATCTTCAAAGGGATTGTCCTGTGTTGCAAAGTGCGGTATACTTTATGTGTGGTCAGGGTGGTCATGTGGGAGTAGACTGTTGGTCAAGACTTAAGCCAACTGGTAGTATAAGTACAGCTAGAGGCTCTGGACGGGGCCAAGTGGGTCGAGGCAATGGGACTGGAGCTGGTAGGAATGGTAGTCAAGGCCAAAGGGTCACGGTAGGCAGAGGGGATGCTAGTCAAGGTCAGAGAGGGCAAGGTCATGTTTATGCAATCACTCAGCAGGATGCTTAGGCCACACCCGACGTGGTGATTGGTATGATTTCTCTTTCGAGTAGAAATGCTAGAATGTTAATTGATCCTGGTGCAACACACTCTTTTGTTTCTACTTCTTTTCTTATGTATGTTGATGTACCTAGAACACGTTTGCATAAGATCATGATTGTTGAGACTCCTATAGGAGAGAAGGTGGAAATCCAATGGATGTTCCGGGACTGTGTTGTGAACATTGGGGATAGAGAACTTAAGATTGATTTATTGCCCTTGAAGATGAAGGACTTTGACTTGATCTTAGGTATGGATTGGTTAGCTAAGTATCACGCCTCAGTAGATTGTTTCAGGAAGATGGTAATGTTTCGAGTTCCGGGGGAAAAAGAATTTTCTTTTCAATGAGAACGTAAGGTACTTTCACAATGCCTCATTTCTACCCTTTCAGCTAGGAGATTTTTGAAGAAGGTATATGAATGTTATTTAGCCTATGTGATCAATTCTTCTGAGGAAGGTGTGGAATTGGGAGGAGTACCTATAGTTAGGGAATTTTCAGATGTATTTCCTGAAGAGTTACCCGGTTTACCACCTGTTAGGGAAATTGATTTTTTTATTGATCTCACACCTGGTTCTACTCCTATTTCGATACCCCCTTATCGAATGGCACCAACAGAATTAAAGGAACTTAAGGTCCAACTTCAAGAGTTGTTAGACAAGAAACTCATTCGTCCTAGTGTATCACCTTGGGGAGCTCCAGTGTTATTTGTCAAGAAGAAATATGGGACTTTGAGATTGTGTGTGGACTATAGACAACTAAACAAGATAACAATTCGTAACAGGTACCCGTTACCGAGAATTGATGATTTGTTTGAACAATTGTAAGGAGCTTGGGTGTTTTCAAAAATAAATTTGAGATCGGGTTACCATCAACTACGTACTAAAGATTCGGATGTTCCGAAGACTGCTTTTCGCACCCGTTATGGACACTATGAATTTCTGGTTGTGCCATTCGGATTGACTAATGCCCCTGCAGCCTTCATGGACTTGATGAATAGAGTATTTAGGCCATTCCTGGACAAATTTGTGGTAGTTTTCATTGATGATATTCTGGTATATTCGAAGAGTGAAGAAGACCATGCCAGACATTTGAAGATAGTACTGGAGACTCTTAGAAAGGAGAAACTTTATGCCAAGTTTAACAAATGTGAGTTTTGATTAAAAGAAGTGACCTTTTTAGGACATGTGGTGTCAGAAGCAGGATTGGCTGTGGACCCTCAGAAAGTTGAAGCAGTTCTAAACTGGGAGAGACATACAAATGTGACTGAGATTAGGAGCTTTTTGGGATTAGCAGGATATTATCAGAGATTGATCAGAGACTTCTCATTGATTGCGGTACCCTTAACCAAATTAACAAGAAAGGGAGAAAAGTTTATATGGTCAGAAGAATGTGAGCAAAGTTTTTAATTGTTGAAGGAAAAGCTGACAATGGCACCGATGTTAATCTTTCCTTCGAGTGATGAGGGGTTTGTGGTTTACAGTGATGCTTCACATCAAAGGTTAGGTTGTGTCCTAATGCAGCATGGGTAGGTTGTTGCTTATGCTTCACGCCAATTGAAGAACCATGAAAGGAACTACCCCACCCATGACCTAGAGTTGGCAGCGATAGTCTTTGCCCTAAAAATTTGGAGACATTATCTTTATGGAGTAAGATGTGAGATCTTTACGGACCATAAGAGCCTCAAGTATCTACCTACCCAGAAGAAGTTAAACTTAAGACAAAGAAGATGGATGGAACTGATCAGTGACTATGAATGTACCATAAGTTATCATCCTGGAAAGGCTAACGTGGTGGCTGATGCATTAAGTCGAAAATCCAGTAGCAAGTTGGCAACTTTAAAGGTTTATGATTCTGGGTTAATTAAGGAATTAAGAAGTTTAGAAGTGAAGCTTGAGGTCAACACCATTGGGGGGTTAGTAGCTAACATGGTGGTAACATCATCAATAGTAGGTCGTCTACTGGATGCTCAAGGTAAGGATGTCATGTTAATGGCTATTAAGAAGGAGGTTTTAGAAAACAAGCAAAGTGATTTTGTGGTGAGAGAGGATGGAATGGTGATGATGGGAAATCGAATCTGTGTGCCAAGCGAAGTGGAGTTAAGGAAGGAGATCCTAAAGGAAGCTCATGACACTACTTATTCTATGCACCCGGGGAGTAATAAAATGTATAGAGGGCTTAAGCAAAATTTTTGGTGGTCAGGTTTAAAGAGAGACGTAGCAGACTATGTTTCTCGATGCTTAGTATGCCAACAGGTGAAGACTGAGCATAGACATCCAGCAGGGTTACTGCAACCTCTTCCTATACTGGAGTGGCCATGGGAGAGGGTGACTATGGATTTTGTGACAGGACTTCCTCGTACTCAGAGAGGTTTTGATGCCATTTGGGTCATAGTGGATCGATTATCTAAATCTGTTCATTTTCTCCCCATTAAGATAACTTGGTCTCCTGAAAGATTAGTAGAGTTGTATGTGGCTGAGATAGTAAAATTGCATGGTGTACCATTAAGTATTGTATCGGATCATGATGCTCGGTTTACGTCTTGATTTTGGAAGGGATTTCAGCATGCTATGGGTACTTAATTACATTTTAGCACTGCTTTCCACCCTCAAACAGATGGTCAGTCAGAGAGAACAATTCAAATCTTAGAAAATATGCTACGAGCGTGTGCTATGAAATTTTTGGTTGGTTGGGATGCGTACTTACCCATTATGGAGTTTGCATATAATAATAGTTTTCAAACCAGCATTGGAATGACACCTTTCGAAGCATTATATGGTAGGAGGTGTAGGATTCCGATATGTTGGGAAGAAGTGGGGGAAAGAAGTGTCTTAGGACCAGAATTGATAGAGATAACCACAAAGAGGATCAATAAAATACGAGAACATCTAAGGATGGCTCAAAGTAGACAGAAAAGTTATGCAGACAAGAGGAGGAGACTGTTAGAGTTTCAAGTTGGTGATCGTGTGCATATTAAAGTTTCCCCTTGGAAGGGAGTTTTGAGGTGTGGGCGAAAAGGGAAATTAAGCCCTCATTACATCGGACCTTATGAGATTATCGAAAGGATTGGACTTGTAGCATATCGATTAGCCTTACCTCCAGAACTTTCACAACTTTGTGATGTCTTCCATGTGTCAGCTTTGCGCAAATATGTACCGGATGAGTCGCACATCATTCCATTCCAATCCATAGAAGTTGAAAAGGACCTTTCATATGTGGAGATGCCAGTAAAAATCTTGGACTCTAGGGATCAAGTTCTTCGCAACAAAGTCATTCTCTTGGTTAAAGTGCTTTGGAGAAATAGAGGAGTCGAAGAAGCTACTTGGGAAAGCGAAGTGGAAATAAAGAACCAATACCCTTATCTGTTCATCAATCTCGGTTTGTTGAAAATTTCGAGGGCGAAATTTTTTTTAGGAGGGGAGAATTGTAGAACCCGAAATTTATTTTAAGCTTCTATAATCTTGTTTTATAATTCTATTTTTTTTTAGGGATCTCTTAGTAAGAAACTAAAACTTTGGGGGTGTTTAAATACTAGAAGGAAAATTAAAGGAAAGGGCATGTAAATTAATAAAAGAAGAAGGGGAAGGGTAGATTGGTAAAAGGCCAAGACTTAGAGATAGTATATAAGGGAAAAGTTGACCTAGAACAGCAAAATCTCTCATTTGGCTTAGAGAAATCGGCAGAAGGGAGAGAGGAGAGAGAGAGGAGAGAAAGAAGAAAAAAAAAACTGGTTCTGTTTTGTTCAAGGGAAGAACATCCCATTTTTTTCCTCCGGATTTTTCGTGCATATTTTGAGGTAATATCGAAAAGTTTTCAACTAAAAACTTAAAGTAGACTTCGTGATGTTAATTTCTAGCTTTTGATTGAGGTCATTTGGATTTTATTTGAGGGATTTATGAATATTTGAAGTTGGGATAATTGTGCAAAAATTCTGGAAATAATTTGTGTTCTGGGCAGTTTTCTGAGCTGTTGTTCAGCAAGAATTTAAGGTAGTTTTGTGTCCCAACTATTTTTAAGTTAAATTATACTTCCTAAAGTTTATCTGGAACTTTATTTGGGGTGATTTTAATTTAAATTGAGGGGTGAGTGATGTGTGAGGACGATAGGTCCTTTCCCACAAGGGGTGTAAGGGTACCGAATATATTTGGATGATTGGACCCGACCCGGATCAAGGGGGGTTCCAAAAAATTTATTGTTTGTGAAATGTACCGGTACGTAGGGAGACATCCCCGATGGGTTATGAGATGATACATTGTATTGCATCATGCTGCATTGGCATACCATACATGAATTTGAATTACTTGGCCCGTAAAGGGGCATGTGAAATGTTTGGTTGTATGGATAAATTGTGATATTTTGATTGACTATGGAATGGCGAATGCAAGTTGGTTGGTTTTTATAGGACCTAAGATTGTTGTTTTTGCAAAGTGCAAAATGACTAAGTATACGAACAAATAAAGTAGAAAGGAAAAAGAAATAATAATAAGCCCTCAACTTTTTCTAACAAGTGATTACTTTGTGTAGTGTAAGAACTCGCTGAGCTTTATAGCTCACCCCCCTTCCTCTTTACAACTTTTCAGGTAAGCTTCCAGGTGATTCCAGATTTTAAGTGGTGAAGCTTTGAAGTTCGACGAAGTTTTAGGTGGGTCCATGAGTGTCGCATCCTCGGTCAAGCCTTTTTTTTAGTGTTATATTGTATATTAGATGTGAAGTTGTAACCGGTTGGCTGTCTCTTTAGACACATTGTAAAGCTACAACCTTATAGTTGTAATCTCTATATGACCTTAACTATATATATGATGTTGTTCTGTTGTAGTATATATTTGTGTGTCCAGGTACTCGATTCTGAAAGGTAATTGACACCGTCCTGAGTGGGCCCGCTCGGGATGGGTCGTTATAGAAGCAAGCTCCAAGAGCATGATATGAAAGACTAAGTAAATTTTTGATTGATAATAATTTTACAAGAGGAAAAATAGACACAACCTTCTTCACAAAAATGACACACTACTAGTCAAAATATATGTTGATAATATCATATTTGGTGCTACTAATGAATCTATGTGTCAAGAGTTTGCTAAGTGCATGCAAGGTGAATTTAAAATTAGCATAATGGGAGAGCTTACCTACTTCCTTGGACTTCAAATCAAACAATTGAAAGGAGGCATCTTCATCAATCAATCAAAATACACTAAGGACCTACTAAAAAGGTTCGGGATTGGAAAGCTCAAAGTCACTTGGTACTTCTATGAGCACTTCTACAAAACTTGACCTTGATGAAGGAGGTAAGTGTGTAGACATTAAAACTTATAGAAGCATGATAGGAGCTTTACTTTATTTAACTGCAAGTAGATTTGATATAATGTTCAGTGTATGCATGTGTGCTAGATTTTAAGCTAATCTTAAGGAATCACAGGTGATTGCAGTAAAAAGAATCCTTAGATATCTACAAGGGACTCAAAACCTACGATTATAGTACTCTAGAAAGTCATCTTTTAAGCTTGTAGGATATTCAGATGCTGATTTTGCAGGGTGTAAGTTAGATAGAAAAAGCACTGGTGGAACATGCCAGTTCTTAGGTGCAATGCTAACCTCTTAGTTTTCCAAGAAAAAAACTCGGTTGCACTATCAACTGCCGAGGCAGAATACGTAGTAGCTGGAAGTTGTTGTGCACAAGTGTTATGGATGAAACAACAACTATAAGACTATGGCATGAACTTTAAAGATATTACAATTCATTGTGATAACACTAGTGCTATCAACTTAACCAAAAACCCTATTCAACATTCTAGAACCAAACATATAGAAATTAGACATCATTTCATAAGAGATCATGCTAAAAAATGTGATATAAGACTAGAATTCATTCCTTTAGAAGATCAAATAGCTGATATTCTTACAAAACCATTAGATGAAGCAAGCTTTTATAAGATTAGATTGTCAATGGGCTTAATAGACTATGATAAACTATATGTTTGATTGCATCATCATTCATCATATGCATATTTGACATGTAGTGAATGAGCATTAAACCTTATTTAATATTTCCCTCACTCTAGATGGCATAGATAAATAAATTTTGTGCTAAGATTCTATGTTGGAGCTTTCTTTTAAGGGTCCAGACGACTGGTAAGTTTACCCCAGTCGACTGGTAGAACAAGACCTTGTTTGAAGCCAAATTTTTGAATTTCTAGTAACTACCCAGTTGATTAATATATCTCTGCCAGTTTACCCAGTCAACTGGTGTCTCGACCTAGTCGACTGGTATATTAAAAATTCCCAAATCAGTTAAGGACCAAATCGACTGGTGCCCTAACCTAATCGACTGGTATCGCGATTTGATAAATAGTCGCTTAAGTTTTTCAAGGTTTTCACGTCATTTTCAAAACCCTGAAGCTTTCTTTCTCTAGAAAATCTCACTTTTTCTTCCAAAATCTCACAAAAACACTCCATAGTATCCTTAGTATCATCCCCCATCACCTTCATTTCAACTTTCCATGGTTGAAAATTCTGTTTTCTCCAAAAATCTCTCAAATCTCCCTAAAAACAACTTTTTCAATATGTTTGAGAGAATCCGAATCAAAACCACCGTTGGAGGACCTCACATGCCTATTAGGCTACGATCTAAGAAATCCATGGCACCAGATGCCAAAAGAAAAGGCTTAGCAGGATCCTCTAGCAAAAACGTTAGGACAGAGCTCGACAACTCACTCTTCTAGAGTCCAGCCGCCAAAGTGAGGTATAATTCTGTCATCCATCACAAGAAGATCATGACAGGTAGATTCATTGACTTCGACTCTATTCGTCATGCAAAATTTGACAAATTACTTCCTTCTAAGGCAGTGCGCTTGACACCATTTGTCAAGATTCATCAAAAGTACTACCCACGCTTGATTCACCAGTTATATGCAAACTTGGTGAAACCTAGTCCACTGGTTCTTCATTTTAGAACTAATGTGATGGGCATAGAGTTTGAGGTGAACACTAACCTCCTGGTGAGAATCTTGGGGATCCTAGTGGGAGAGATCCAATGGAGTCTGGATGGATAGCCGGACAACTTCGACTATGAGGAGGCATGTCAGATCGTTAAGGGAGACCCTAACTACATCTTTTGACCCACTACATTTCACACATGTAGTGACATAACCCTCGATTTGAAGTTGTTCAATCTCATCGTGAGTTGGACCAACCATCCACGACTTAGGAGTCGGGGCTATATCTCGAAGATAAACGTCATATTGATTTGATGTCTCAAAACTAGACACCACTTCAATATTTACCCTCTACTGCTCGCCAACATGATCAACGGTGAAGCTAGTGACTCTGGATGCCTTCCCTATGGGATGCTCATCACCCTCATCCTCCAACACTTTTGGGTTTCTCTTCCCGCCTCTGAGGCTCAGGACATTGGCCCAAAGGACATCATCAATATCTCTTCTCTGAAGAATATGGGGTGCACGATCCGAGATGGGATGATCTACTCCAAGGCCAGGAAGAACATCAAGATTGGAGAGGGTGACAGCAGCTATGAGGACGACGAGGGTCTTGCTGATGCAGCCTCTCCCATTGCTATGGACACTGATGACCGAGCACCACCGCATGGTGCTTCTAGTACTGGTCAGGCTGGGTATGATGATCTAATCCAGGCTTATTCGAGCCTCCAGCTATCTATGCAGTCCGGGTTCTAGAGCTTGAGCTCTTCTATTGATTCTATGCATCATGACCTCCGCTCACTTCGAGATGACTTTGAGCTGCACCAAGAGCACACAGAGGGCTCTTTCGCTGAGCTTCGGGATCTTATTCAAGATGGCTCGGTTTCTCCCGCTCACTGAGTTTCCTGTGTTATCCTTTTTTTCATGTATATATAGCTTTTAGTTGATCTTAGCACAAACATTTATTACTTTATCATACATTTCTGTTATTATATTCGATATTTGGCTTCTAGAAGCTTGTGATGTATGGATGTCTGTATATATTTGCCTATATTTTAGCTGTCTAGCTTATGGTTCATATACTTGCTTTACTTTTACGCTATATGATTACTTGGTTTAAATCATTTTTACTTCGCGACATGCTTTAACTACTGCTACTAGAATGAAAACTTCTGGTTCTTCTCGGGAAGTCTTTCCAGCTTTGAATAATGCCTAGATTTCGCATACAAGTTCGTTTTCCATAATCTTATTGTCTATATATCTATGTTGCTTATTTTTTTAGTTTGCACCCCCTTTTCTGCTGTTGTCAAAACGGGGGATAAAAATGAGAAATAGAGAAATATCAAAGTAAACTTAAAATAGAGCATAGATTTAATGGGAGCATTGCTCCGAAGACCTTGATGAATATAAGTTTGTTTTACTTTGCTGGTTAGGTTGTTTATAACTGTGTTTGAACTGCTTTATAGATCGGTTTTATCCGAAAAACGGGAGAAACTCTGCCCCTTTCTTTCTAAAAACCCAACACTTAGTTTTTAAAACTGTTTTCTCTCATTAGTTTTGTCATCATCAAAAAGGGGGAGATTGTTGACCCATTATCTAATTTTAATAATGACAAAACACTACTCTAATTGTACTAACAATTTATCTAAGTGTTTAAACGATAAAAGCTTTCAGCAAAGAATCAAGATGCAAGAACTCAACCAGTATCAGATGCTAAGATAAGACAGAAGATATAGAATAGGCATTAAGGTATTGAAACAAACTGTATATCTCTTATGTTCAAGTAAGTAGCTTGTCTTATGGCTCTTTTTACAAAATAATTTTGACAAAACTATTAATTCAAACACTTCCAAGTCAAAAATAGTTTTATTACATAAAAAAACTAGGTTGAAGGGCAACCCAGTCGACTAGGGTATGGGACAGAATGTCCCCAGTTGACTGGTGTTGAGCACCCAAACGACTGGTGCTTATGACCCAGTCGACTAGTGCTTAGGACCCAGTTGACTGGTACTCTCCCACAGCCTAAAAGTGAGATTTCTCACTTGACTCAGTCGACTGGTAATTCAAAAATATGGCTGTTTGAGACTCGGGACTTGAGCATTTAATGCAACAAACCTACCAAGTCAGTGTCTAATGGCCATATTGATTTAAGGCTATATAAATCCACTTCAATTAGCATTTAAAAGAAGGAGATTACACATTCAATTCATAAGTTTGCTAATTAATTCTCAAAAGCTTTGAAAAATTTATTGTTGAATCATTCTTCATGCTTTTTCTTGAAAAAGAGATATTGTTCATTTGTAAAAGCATTCATTGCTATCTCTCAACAATTTACTTTACAGCAATTCACATTTATTGTAAAGGGGGAAGAGTTGTAATAACTCTTAGAGTGTTTAGAATTAAACACTTCTTTGTAAGCTTCCGCGAGGAAGGGATTAGTTTTCGAGAGGAAGGGAATAGCTTCCAAGAGGAAGGGATTGGTTGTAAGGTTTGTACAACACCCATGAAGTTGTACAACTAAAAGTTTTAGTGGATCACTTCAAGGAGGTTCCTTGAAGAGAGTGGACGTAGGTTCGAAAGGAATCCAATATTGTCGAACCACTATAAACTGAGTTTGCACTTTCTCTTCCTTAAACTCTTTTACTGAAAGCACATTACTTGTTTGTATGCTTGTGCATTTAACTATTTTTATAAACTTGTAAATAATTAGCAAAAGTTTTTAAAAACCTAATTCACCCCCCTCTTGGGTTGGAACCCTAGTCTATAGACCCCAATGACGCAATTGAGTATCTGAATGACTTGGCTGAGAAGGCCCACACTTGGACAAGGCATAGTGTTGTTAAAAGCAAAAATAGAGTAAGACCGACTGGGATCTACCAACTTAGGGAAGAGGATAGTGTGAAAGCAAAATTAGAGTGAGTAACTTGAGAGTTAAAGGCATTTAAGACCCAAGATGGTAGACTCATGCATACTATTGCAAGAGTCGAGTCACAAGGTGCTTGTTTAGTCTATAGGGGAGTGGAATACCTTGCTCACGATTGCCCAACTTTTGCAGAGATGAAAAGGGTTTTTGATGAACAATGTAGCGCCTTAAGAATTTATAGGAAGCCTCATAATCGTTTCTCTAAAACATATAATCCTGGTTGGAGTAACCACCTGAACTTTAGCTGGAGGTCCGACTTAATCCAACCCACACATGCACATGCACAACCACTTATGTCATACCCTACAACCTCATACAATGCGCAACCTAATAGTCACTTTTCCTAGCACAGAGGAGAACGCCACTAAGAATGAGCCAAATGAAATATTTCTGGTTCAAGTCCCTTTTCTCCAAGCACTCTAACCAAAAGGAAAAAAATTTGGAAATACAAGGTGAGATCCTAGAACATTTGAAACAAGTTAAGATTAACTTGCCTTTGCTTCATGTGGTTAAACAGGTACCAACCTATGCAAAGGCGATCAAGGATCTGTGCACCATAAAAAGGAAGCATCAAGTCAAGAAGACTGCATTCTTGACTGAGCAAGTGAGAGTGGTGATTGAGCAAAAGACACCACTCAAATATAAAGACCCGAGGTGTCCCACGATCACCTGTCAAATTAAGACTCATGAGATCGGTCAAGCTTTGCTAGATTTAGGAGCCAGTGTGAACTTAATGCCTTACATTGTCTACTTGCAACTGGGTCTAGGAGAGATCAAACCCACATCTGTGGTACTACAGTTGGCCGACCGATCGATTAAGCAACCAAGGGGGATAGTCGAAGATGTACTGATACAGATAGATAAGTTCTACTATCCTATTGATTTTCTCATTTTGGATACTCATTCTGTGGTATATATGGAGTCTAAAGTTCCAATCATTTTAGGAAGACCTTTCCTGGCCACCTCTAACGCTCTTATTAATTGGAGGAACGGTCTAATAAAGCTATCTTTTGGGAACATAACTCTAGAGGTCAACATTTTCAAAATCGAAAGACAACCGCATAATGATGTTGATTGCTATCATACTTATATGATAGACACACTGATCCTAGAGGAGGCTCTCATGAGCAAAAATTCATAATCTTTAAAGTATCTCCTTTGTATTTCTGATTATGAGAGTTCACTTTATCTTGACGATGTTTTCGATGTTTTTACTATTTCAGGGTCAAAGGATAAAAGGAGAACAGAAATGGCAACCAAGCTTTGAGGAGTTACCAAGAGATGGAGAGAGACTGAAGCCATCTGCTGAGGAGACCCCAAAGGTCGACTTAGTGACACTACCTGAGGGACTCAAACATGCATTCTTGGGACCAGGTGATACCTTTCCTGTTATTATTTCCTTAGTACTTAGTGATGCACAAGAGAAAAAAACGATTGACATGTTAAGTGAGCACAAAGCTGCATTAGGATGGACAATTGCTGACATTAAAGGTATTAGCCCCTTGATATGTTCCCATGGGATCCATTTAGAGGAAGGAGCTAACCCCTATAAAGACCCCAATGATGACTTAACCCCACTATGAAAGAAGTCATGAAAAAGGAAGTTTTAAAGTTATTAAATGCAGGTATCATTTACCTCATCTCTGATAGTAAGTGGGTTAGCCTGACTCAGGTAGTACCTAAAAAGTCGGGGGGAACTGTGGTAACCAACACGGAGGGGATGCCTATTCCTACCAAGGTAGTGACAGGGTGGTTCATGTGCATAGACTATAGAAAACTTAATTCCTCCACCCGCAAGGATCACTTATCATTTCCATTTTTAGACCAAATCTTAGAACGTGTAGTTGGCCATCCCTTCTATTGCTTTCTAGACGGTTATTCGGGATATTATCAGATAGAGATTGCATTAGAAGATCAGGATAAGACTATGTTCACATGCCCATTTGGTACTTATGCCTTCCGATGTATGTCTTTTGGACTATGTAATACGCCAGCTACATTTCAAAGATGTATGATGAGTATATTTAGTGATATGGTCAAAAAAATTATGGAAGTATTTATGGATAATTTGACTGCGTTTGGCGATTCTTTTGATTCATGCCTACTCCATTTACATGTTGTTTTGAGTAGATGTGAAGAAAAGAAGTCTTGTGCTTAATTGGGAAAAATATCATTTCATGGTTCCCTTTGGACTAGTTTTGGGGCACATAATTTTTGAAAATGGGATCGAAATGGATAAATCGAAAAAAGAATTGATCTCTAAATTGCCCACACCCAAAACTGTTAAGCATGTTAGATCCTTTCTTAGGCATGTCGATTTTTACAGGAGGTTTATACAGAGTTTCTCTACTATGTCTAGACCATTGTGTAACCTTATAGCTAAGGAAGCCATGTTCGATTAGACACAAGAGTGTGAGGATGCTTTTCGAACACTTATTGATAGGCTTACATTCACCCCCATCATGCAGTCACCGGATTTGAATTTACCGTTTGAGATTATGTGTGACGCGAGTAATTATGCAGTGGGGCAGTTTTAGGACAACGAAGGGAGGGGAAGCCCTTTGTTGTATACTACGCTAGTAGAACTCTTAATAATGCACAAATTAATTATTTTACTATTGAAAAAGAATTGCTAACGGTAGTCTTTGCCTTAGATAAATTTCGTGCTTATCTGATTGGTACACCTATCACTGTTTTTACTGACCATATAGCTCTTAAATACCTTCTTTGAAAGACGGATGTTAAGGCAAGATTGATTAGGTGGATTTTACTTTTTCAGGAATTTGATTTAACAATTAATGATAAGAAGGGGGTGAAGAATGTGGTGGCAGATCACTTGTTTCACCTGGAGTTCAATGAGTCTGTTGATGGGCCACCCATCTGAGACGATTTCCCCGACGAACATCTGTTCACCATAAGCCAAGTACCATGGTATGCGCACATTGTAAATTACTTGGTTTCCGATGAAATGCCATCCACATGGAGCACGCAAGATAAGTGCAAAGTTTTGGTCAAGGTAAGAAATTTCTATTAGGATGACCCTTATCTTTATAAGTATTGCCCTGACCAAATTATGAGGCGGTGCATCCCTACGGTTGAGATTGACAGTGTCTTACATTTTTTGTCATAGTTTAGCTTATGGCGGTCACTTTTCTATGAAAAAGACTACCGCAAAATTTCTACAGTCTGGATTATATTGGCCTTCTCTGTTTAAAGACACTAACAATTTTTTCCGTTCTTGTAATCAATGCCAAAAGCTTAGTACTTTGTCCCAAAGGTATATGATGCCCCTTAACCCGATTCTTGTCATCGAAATATTTGATTATTGGGGGATCGATTTTATGGGACCTTTTCCACCTTTCTTTGGGTATCTATATATCTTGCTTGCAGTGGACTACGTATCTAAATGGGTAGAGGTTGTGGCATATCGAAACAACGACAGCAACACTGTCGTCAAATTTCTTAAGGAAAACATTTTCTCCAGATTCGGCACACCTCGGGCTATGATTAGTTATCAAGGCACTCATTTTTGTAACCGTTCTTTTGAGGATTTGATGCACAAGTATAGAGTGCACCACAAGGTTGCTAACGCCTACCACCCATAGATGAATGGTTAGGTTGAATTGAACAACTGAGAGGTGAAGCAAATATTGGAGAAGACAGTGAACCTGAATAGAACGGATTGGTCTTTACACCTTTTCGATGCTCTTTGGGCTTACCATATTGCTTGCAAGACCAATCTCGGGATGTCTTCGTACCGTTGCACTTTAGTTTACAAATATAAATTGCAAAATGTGTGCTTGGATTTATTATTAGTGTATGGTAATAATACTTGAATGAAAATTTCAATTAATTTTCCTTAAAACATAAAGGACTAGACTTTGGTCTAGGTAAGAGAGGGAGCTTTAAATCCTCTCTTTTGCACACAAATCTCCCAATCCTTAGAATTTCTCACGTAGACTAATGATAAGGAATTTGACCCCCTTCAAGGTTAAATGGCGGCTCTTTGCTCATCATCTTTGCTCTGTGCTTGGGTGACAAACGACCCATTTTCTATCATATTAAAAGCGCACCCATCATAGGAGCCTTTTTACTACTTATAAAGGGTTTGTATTAAACTTGGTAGGTTTCACTCGTTTTCACATGCCTACTTATTGTAATCCGCACTCTCTCTATATCCACCTACTTTAAGGGGATGACCTTGGGTAATAAACAGGAGTCTTAAGCAAAAAAGACTCATACTTACAAATAGCATTTCATGTTATGTGCGTGTTACTTATAAATTGATCTTATTCATTTATTGACAATAAATAATTATTAATAGCAATCATCTTATTTATCATGTTCATTGCAAATCACTGCATGTGCATTACATGATAAAGCCTATAGATTAAGAGCAATTGAAATAAGAACCATGATGAGATCATGCTTGTAAAATGTATTTCCTTAAGCTTTATTCTTAAATGTTCTTAATCATAAGATCACTAATAAGGGTATTAGTGAATCTAGATAGATTAGTACATACTAGGTTTTTTCATAGAGTTATAGTGATTGATCTCACGGTCACTAGTGTATGAGACATTAAAGTAAGTTATATAGGTGCTTGTTAGAGAATAAGTACACTGGACTAACTCAACTAAGAAATTCCTAATGGATATTTTACTAGTTGTTAATAGGAATTATTATATTGTAGTTGTACAAGTGATCCTTGGACTTGAAGTACCATAGATATCTTCTGTATGGGTCATTATGCTTTGATGCTCCCTAAATATGATTATAATCATGGGTCACAAAAGGTAGAAATTTGGTATGATCACTAATGGATGGAGGTATTTGAGTGTACAATAGAGGATCCATCGGTCTTAGTAAAAGAGAGGGAATGTTCCATGTGATATAATGTTAAGAGATGAATTGTAAAGGAAGAGGAGAATTAAGAAAAGAGAGGGTTTTATCACTATTTCGAGCAAGTGATTAGTTCCCAAAGTATTTCTTGAAGAAATTCTTATGAAATTCTTATTCATCAATTCCTTAATGATAGTGTTACATGGTATTTATAGTTCTAGCTATTGTGATCTTGACAGTTAGTTAGTTACAACAGATACAATCATCTAACATCTTTCTATAACTACTACCAACCCTCTAACAGATTCCTAACTTCCTTAACTACTTTTTCAGATAATACAAACATGGTAAGCTTAAAGAATGTTGTCTTTAGTCTAGAGAGGTGTTCTCTTTTCTTGAGTGCTTTTCCTAGCCTCTAGAGCTATGCAACTGTCCACTTCCTTTGCTTTTGTTGTTTTCCTTTTGTTTTCTTCTCCCAAGTCTTCTTCTTCTAGTGTCATGTCTTCCTATTGTACTGTCCTTCCTAATCCATGTTGTAGCTGAATGGCCTCCAATACTTAAGTTGTATCATTCCCATCCCTATAAAAAAGAACCTTGTCCTCAAGGTTCAAGTGGGGATATGACTTAAGTAAATCATAAAATTTTCCCATGAAGTCTCTTCAGGCAACAACCCTTCCCATTGCACCAATACTTGAGGAATGAGTTGTCCTTTTATCATAATCTATCTCTTAGCTAAGATAGCTAAAGAGAGGATGATTGGTTTATTATTGAAGTTCATTGATGGTAATGGTTCCATCTTGGAAACTAAATAAGTGCATGTAAAAGGTTTGAGTAATGATACATGACAGACAAGGTAGATTCAACTGTTCTTTGGAAGTTGTAACTTCTTCCCAATCTTCTGTAAAACCTGATAGGGTCCAAAAAATCTTTTGCTTAGCTTGTTATTAGCTCGAAAGGCTACAGATGTTTATCTATAGGGCTCTAATTTTACAAGAACTCAATCACATTAATTGGAAGACCATTCTTTCCTCTGTTTGTCTACTTTAGCCTTCATTCTAGACTGAGCTTGTATCAAATTACTCTTTAGCTAGTGTAATAGTTGACTTCTTGTTGATAACCGGTACTCTACTGCTTCTACATTAGAAGATTGTGTTAATATAATTTTGAATAGTAGGGAACTCTCCCATACATAGCTTCAACTGGGGTCATACTTGCAACTGAATGATGGCTGGTATTGTACCAAAATTCAACCCAAGGTAAGAATTATTCCAAACTTTGGATTGGTCATGCACAAAAGCTCTCAAATACTGCTCCAAATACATATGGAGAACTTCAGTTTGACCATCAGATTCTAGATAGTAGGAGAGAACTCATGCTAAGGGTTATCCCACTAAGGAGAAATAGTTGTTTCTAGAATTTACTGAGAAAAATAGATTCTTTATCAGATACTGTAGACTTTAGAAAGCCACAGTGTTTGATAACTATCTCAGTAAATAATTGGGCCACAATAATAGCATTGAATGAGGTATGTAAAACCCCAAAATTATCAGCCTTAGATAATTTATCAGTGGCTACCAAGATAATAGTGCATCCTTCGGACAATTGAAGTTCAGTGATGAAATCCATGGACACATCCTACCCTATTTGATCTGACACATATAATGGTTGTAATAAACCTGCAGCTTTAGTGGTAGGGTATTTAGGGTCCGTTTGGTTCACGGAAAAGATTATAATGGGATAGGATTAGGAATAACACGAGATAAGACAAAGTGGGGTATTTAGGGTCCGTTTGGTTCATGAAATTGTTGGATTGTGACGAAAGTGGGATAAGAAGTTTAACTACCAAAAATACCCTAACACTAGTCATCATCATTAACAATCTCTAATTTTTTTCATAAGCCCTAAAATTTAATTATTATTATTATTATTATTATTATTATTATTATTATTATTATTATTATTATTATTATTATTATTATTATTATTATTATTATTATTATTATTATTATAAAAAAATAATAGTTATTATTAAATTATTACTTCTATCATCATAATTAAAATAATTATTATTATAACTAATTATTATTATTATTATTATTATCAATATTATTATTATAATATTATTATCATTATTACAATTATTTTATTATCATAATCATTAAAAGTATTATTATATTTACTATCATTATAATTATTATTATTATTATTATAATTCCTGTTATAATGTTGATAAATAATATTTATCATTAAAGTAATATTTTTGTCATCATGATTATAATAATTATTGTTATAATTACCATAATAATATTTTTATACTTATAATTATAATAATAGTCATTATTATTATCATAATAATTATTATTAATATAATTATTATAATTTTAATATTATTATAATTATAAAAATAATATTAATATATGTATTATTATGATCATATTTATAATAATAATAATTATACTCATATTTATAATAATATTAAGAAAATTATTATAATAATATCATAAAAATACTATTATTATAAGTGGTATTATAATTAAGATAATAATAATAATCATTATTATTATAGTTATTTTTATAATAATAGTAATTAATATTTGTTATTATTATTATTATTTCTTAATATTATTATCATTATAAGAAAAAATTATTTTAATAATATTATAATAATTTTTACTATTCTTGTAATAATTACTATTATTCAAGGGTAAAAAGTTAAAATAGAAAAATTTAGTCCCACATAGGTGGGATAGATTATATCCCATTAGAGGAGGTGGGACAAAAAAGCTATGTTTAAGACTAATTTTATCCCACCTTATTCCAATATGAATAGTAAATCTCTCCAACCAAATGAGGGATAATTATTTATGTGGGATTAAAGTAGTCCAATCCCACTTTAATCCCAGCAACTAAGCAGGCCCTTAATGTATTGACACACAGAAAAACTCTTCACAAAGCTCTGGACTTTTGTTTTCATGTATATGCCATAAAAAAATTGCTGTTAGTCTCAAGTAGGTTCTCAATATACCAAAATGACCCCATATGGGAAAATGAAATTCAGTAATAAGGAGGTTCCTTAACTTTGAATTTGATCTTATTCTGAGTTTACCTTTATGGTAAAGTAAGCCTTCCTTGATTGTGTAATATGGATACAAAAGTGAGTTAGCTTGAGGAGCCTGGTGTATAGTTACCAATTTTGGATTAGTGTTATTCTCCTTATTCAATTGAGCAATCACATCAAATGTGAAGCTTGGTACAACCATTAAAACACTTTAAGACATATAGGCATAATACCAAATTGGCTTGTGTTGGTTTCTAGAAGTCTAAAGAGTGCATCAAGTACTTCATTATCCTTACCAGGTCTATAGACAATGACATAATCAAAACCAATCAATTCTCTTAAGTAGTGACGTTGTTAAGGTGTTTGAATGACTTGATTCATCAAGTTTTTCAAACTTCTATGATGTATTTTAATGATGAACTTCCTCCCCAATAGATATTGTTTCTATTTCATTACTGCTTAGGTTATAGAATATAATTCTTTGACATAAGTAGAAGTTGGTTTCATCTTGTGTCCCAATTTTATGCTGAAGAAAGCTAATGGATGTTCAACTTGAGTCAAATAGCTCCCATACCAACATTAGAAACATCTGTCTCTACTTCATATGTTTTTTTTTTTAAAATCAGGTAAGGCTAGTACAAGAACTTAGGTCATGGAAGCCTTAAGGGGGGTAAAGGAGCTTTGAGCAGTATCATTCCAATGGAATGCATCATTTTTTAAGAAGTTGGTGAGTATGGCAGCCATAGTAGCATTGGTTTAACAAACTTTATGTAATACCCAGTGAGGCCCAAAAAACCTCTCAATTGCTTAATAGTTGTTGGGATTGGCCAATCCAGCGTAGACTAAATATTCTTCTGATCAGGTTGAACACCTTGAGAGGAGACCATGTGCCCTAGGTATTCAATAGACTCTTTACAGAACTCACATCTGCTCATCTTGGCAAAATGCTTATGAGTAGCTAGGCATTACAATACCTATTGAAGGTGGGTCTTGTGATCTTCTAAAGAAGCACTGTAAACCAAGATGTTATAAAAAAAATATTGTAAAAAAAATGCCTCAAAAAAGGTTTGAAAATCATGTTCATAGTGGTCTGAAAAGGTAGAAAGGGCATTGGTACGGCCAAATGGTATAACTGAAAATTCATAATGCCTTTCATATGTCCTAAATGCAGTTTTAGGAATATCCCTTTCATGGGCTATTATCTGATGATAGCTAGCCCTCAAAGCCAATTTAGAGAACATCTTAGCTCTATTTAATTCGTAGTTCATCAATTATAGGATTAGGGAACCTATCTTTTACAGTGACAACATTGAGAGCCCTATAGTTAATACAAAACCTCCAAGACCCATCCTTTATCTTTACTAGTAGAACTTGAGATGAAAAGGGACTTTGACTATCTTTGATAATCCCATTATGTAACAACTCTTGCACTAGTTTCTCTATTTTACCTTTCTAGAAGTGAGGATACTTGTAAGGCATAACATTCATAGGTTTATTGCCAGGTATGAGGTCGATATGGTGATTTAGAGGTCTGAAGGGAGTTAATTGAGTGGGTGTTTGAAAAACACATTGAAAATCCTAGAGCATGTGTGCAATACTCTGGGGAATGTAAACCTCTTCTAGAGGTTGAGTTTGCTATTCAAATTTTAAATGAAAGTAGGAAACATTTCCTTCATATGTTGTAAGTTTCTTTAGTTGTTTGGGGCGTAGTAGAGTAGGATTGTAATGCCCATGTTCTTAAAGTAAGGGTAAAGAAGTAATTTGATAAATATAACATGGAATTAAAATAATATATATATATATATATATACATATGTGAAACATTTATTATTGAATAAAATAATCCTTTGAAAAAAAAACGTAGGACAACACCTAAACATCCAGGTGTTGCCAATGAAACATGTCAGTGGTGCATGTTAGACACCACTGTTGTAGCTAAACAGTGGCAGCGATTTTGAATTAATATAAAAACGATTTTTTATTGTTTGTTTTATTATTTCCTACCAAAACCTGTATGGTTTTTTCTTCTTTCTTCAATTCAAATTACTCACTTTCTTTAAACATATGGGGACTCAAAAATATGTTGAAAGATTGAAATTTTGTAGAGGTTTATGAGAGAATTTTAAAGAGATTCAAGGGAAGATTTAAGAAAAATAAAAGGTAATAATGTGAATTTTATTTTTGAAATTATGCATACATGAAATTACCCGGAATTTGATATAGAAATTTAAAGGGTATAAATTATGGAATAATTGAAGAATAAATTAGAAATTTTAATATAAATATTATGTCAGGTGTTGACGATTAGCAATCGACTAAAATTGCTGAAAGGAGCAGGAAAGGCAAGGAGGTGATCCACGGGTAGCTTTAAGTGCTACGTGGTGAGTTAGATTTATTTTTAGTAATCGAGATAAATATGAAATATAAAATGATGATATTTGAATTAATTATTGAACTACAATGATTGGATGATATATGAAAGTTGGTTGATTGATATTATATGAATAATTGATATGTTCAAAATTTATTATATGAGAAATAATATTAATGAAATAATGAGTTGATGAAATATATAATGAAAGGATAAATGAAATTCTTGACAAGTTATGATTGATAATTTGATATGATATATGAAAAGATATTTAATGAATATCATAAAAATAATAATTTTAAGAAAGAGCTGGATAGCTAAATTGAATGTTTGAATGTTTGAATGTATGCTTGTTTTCATATTATTGTTTATATGCATATGCATGAAATGAAAAGAACTAGGAAGGCAGCCGGTCTAAATGAAATGAAAAGAACCGAGAAGGCAGCTGATCTAAATGAAATGAAAAGAACTGGTAAGACAGACAGTCTGAATGAAATGAAAAGAACAAGGAATGCAACTGATCTAAATGAAATGAAAAGAACTAAGAAGGCAGTCAGTCTAAATAAAATGAAAAGAACCAGGAAGGCAGTCAGTGTAAATGAAATGAAAAGAACCGGGAAGGCAGTCGGTCTAAATGAAAATAAAAGAACTGGGAAAGCAGTCGGTCTAAGCTTAAACACATCGACATGTGGGAAGACGTTCCCAAATGATAATATGAAATGATCTGATAATTTAAATTCATGCATTGCATTTGTTTTAAATATTGATTATTATTGCTTGAAATGCTAAAGTACCATTCTTGATTATCAATTTATTGATAGACAAATGAGTCTCACAGAGAGACAGATATGATGAGAAAGAAATATAACAATATGATATTATAAAAATTTATTTGATTGGTTGATTATATGTTGTGAACCTCATATCGAGGTAAATAATGATGTTAAATTGATAATATCAAGGTGATTAAATATATAAGAAGAAAAATTGATATAATTGGTGATTAATTTAAAAAGAGACTGATAAATAATTTGAAGTATGATATGAGTAGTGATAATAGAATATTAATATTGAATTATTTGAGATAATAAATGAATGAATATTGGAAGATTATTTGAGAGATTGACTTATTATATGTGAAGAAATAGATGATTAATATTGATGAATGAGAAACGTTTGAATTATAAGATGTGACTAGAAGTATACAAATTGAGTACTTCTAGTAAATTTAATTCATTGATCTTGTGAAGATCACTCTTCATTGTTAAATAATTTCAGATAGCAGCAGGACATATAGATTGATGAGCTATGATTCAGACTGAGTGATTATCAGTAAGCTTCGTGATCCACATCCTCAAACTAATGGAAGAAAAAAAAATTGTAAATATTTATGCATAATATGTATGTATATAATTTTAGTTGATGTATTTTATATTGTTACAGTTATGTGTCGTGTTGGGATTTCTAAACGTGACAACACTGTCTTGGGGGTGGCTAACCTGGGATGGGTCGTTACAATTTTGGTATCAGAGCATTAGGTTTTATGATTTTGTAGACTGCATAAAAATTTAAAGAAGTTGACGATTTAAACAAACTAAATTTTAGTGAAGAGTCTGAGGATAACACGTGGATGTGCTAGAGCTAGAGGTAGAGTTCTGAATCAGAGAGAACATGGTAGACCCCTAATATTTAGAAGAGTTGAAGCGGAATGGGAGGTTGAGTCTGTGGTTCATACAAGGGAACAGGTTGCTAGTATAGCATGTAGAGGTAGGAGAGAATCTGATATTAGAATGGATGAGTTGAGAGAAGTCCTTGATCATGCTATAGAGAGAATGAATGTAGCAGAAGAAATGGCTGATAATTTACAGAGGATATTTGAAGAAAGAGGTATAACAAAACCTGATATGGTGAGACAAGAGCCTAATGAGGGAGAGGGTGTGTTTGCACATGAGATGTAAGGGGTTGTTTTGTGAGATTTCTTAAGTTTAAACCCTAGTCTTTTAGAGGATCTGTAAATTCTATTGAAGCTAAACAGTGAATTAAACATGTTGAGAAATATTTTGAAGTCTTACTAGTGACAGATAGACAAAAGGTTGCTTTTGCCTCACTTATGTTGGAAGGTGAGGCTTCTCAATGGTGGGAAGATATTCTGCCCAGATTGAGTACATAGGTAGATCAAACCTTAATTTGGTGTAAGTTTAAGGATTTTTTCTTTACGAAGTATTTTTCAGATACATTTCGAGCACAGTAGGAGAGAAATTTTACTAATTTAAGGCAGAATACTTTATCGATGGCTGAGTACGACAGTAGATTTATAGCCTTGTCAAGGTTCTTACCTGAGTTAGTAAACACGGAGGAGAGGAAATGTAAGAGATTTTTAGACGGATTACACTATGAAATTTAGACTAAACTATCTTATATGGGTATTGGGAATTATGCTATAATGGTTTATAAAGCATTACAGATTGAGAATTATGTGATGGAGTTTAGATGTAGGAGGGATTGGCTGAAGAGGTCTAGATTTGAGGGACCCAAAAGTGGTAGTAGTATGAGTGTGCAGGGTGGGAGACCACCCTAGAGGGGGTGTTCCTTGTTATAGGGCACTGCAATACAGAGTCAGAGGCAAGTAGGATCCGTTACTTCGTAGCTCAGAGTAATATTAGTGGAACCCCTAGATTTGGGAGACAGGCTATGGGAACTGGGAGTTACGATAGAGGAGTAAGTATGCCACAAAGAAGAAGTGGTAAACTGATGTATGATCGAGATACAAGAGTTTACTTTAGATGTAATCAAACAGGGCAACTATCTTAGAATTTCCCTACTCATATATGCTTTATATGTGGTGAGGGAGGACAAGTTAGTGTAGATTGTCTAGTGGGGAAATATGTTGAGATAGGTGTTAGGGGTGTTGAGAGAAAATAGGTGGAGAGAGGTGGTTGATTAGGGAGTATGCGGGGTGGAGGCAGAAGATCAGTAGCTGATAGAGGAAGTGGTGGTCAGTTCCCAAAGACAGTAGAGTCTATGCGTTGACCCAACAGAATGCATAAGCCACTCCTGATATTGTTATGGGCATTGTATCTATTCTTGATAGACCTGTTAGATTATTAATTGATCTTGGTGCAACCTATTCTTTTGCATCCAGTGCTTATATGAAATCTATTGATGCTAATGTTAGTCCTTTGATGCATACTGTTATTGTTGAGGTTCCTACTGAGGATAGGGTTATTATCAAGATAATTTATCGAGGTTGTGTGATTAGTATAGCTGGTAGAGAATTTGAAGTTGATTTTTTTCGTTTAGATATGATACATTTTGATTTAATTCTGGGAATGAATTGGTTATTTGCATATCATGCTTGGGTGGATTGTTTTAGTAAAAATGTGGTGTTCAAGATACCATGACAAGAGGAGTTTAACTTTCAGGGAGAATGTAAGATAATTTCAAACTTTCTTATTTTTACCTTGACTACTAGTAGATGGTTGAAGAAGGGTTGTGATAGGTATTTGGCATATGTGGTGGATTCTAGAAAGGAGAGTATGAAGTTAGAAGAAATCTTAGTAGTAAAAGATTTTTTTTGATATATTCCTTGAGGAGTTGTCTGGTCTGCCTCCCAACAAGGAGATTGAGTCTTCTATTGAGGTGATTCCAGGATCAACACCCATATCTATAGCACCTTATAGAATGGCACTAGTTGAGTTGAGAGAATTGAAATTTCAACTTCAGGAGTTGCTAGATAATCAATTTATTTGACCTAGTATGTCACCTTGGGGAACCCTTGTATTGTTTGTGAAGAAGAATGATGGAATGATGAGGTTTTGTATTGATTATAGACAAATGAATAAGATCACCATCAAAAATAAATATTCTTTGCCCAGGATAGATGATTTATTCATGCAGTTATAGGGAGCTAGAGTGTTTTCTAATATAGACATGAGATTGGGTTATCATCAATTGAGGATAAAGGAGGGGGACGTGCCTAAGATTGCTTTTAGGACATGTTATGGCCATCATGAGTTCCTTGTGATGACATTATGTTGACTAATGATCCTGTAGCATTTATGGATCTAATGAATCGGATGTTTAAACCATTCTTGGATAAATTTGTGACTGTATTTATTGATGATATTCTGGTATATTCCAAGGATGAAGATGAGCATATGCAACATTTATAGATAGTATTGGATTCTGAGGAAAGAGAAATTGTATGCAAAGTTATTTAAGTGTGAGTTTTGGATGAATGAAATATCTTTCTTAGGGTATGTTGCGTTAGGAGATGGTATAGCAGTGGCAGTGTTGAATTGGGAAAGACCTACTAGTGTGACTAAAATTAGAAGCTTTTTGGGGTTGGCTGGTTATTATAGGAGGTTTATCCAGAATTTTTCTATGATTGTTGGACCATTGACCAGATTGACTAAGAAGGAAGTGAAGTTAAGGTGGTCAGAAGAATATCAAAAGAGTTTCCAACTGTTGAAAGAGAAATTGACTATTGCTCCGGTATTAGTGCTTCTTTTAGGTGATGAAAGATTTGTGGTAAATTGTGATGCGTCACATCAGGGGTTAGGATGTGTGTTAATGCAACATGGGACAATTATAGCTTATGCTTATAGGAAATTGAAGAACCATGAGAGAAATCACCTGACCCATGATATAGAATTGGCTGCCATAGTTTTTGCTTTGAAGATTTGGAACCACCATCTGTATGGAGCCACTTATGAAATTTTTACTGATCATAAAAGTTTGACACATTTACTTACCCAAAAAGAGTTGAATTTGAGGCAAAAGAGATGGATGGAGTTGATTAGTGACTGATTACGCCCAAAACATAACGCGGTAGCTGTAGCATAACTTTGGGGTGTCGATTCCACAGGGAGACAAGTTAACTACAAAGGAAGGGGTGGACCTTAACACAGACGATAAAGATCAAGTGAGAGACTAAAGTATTGTGTGAAAATTGTGTAGATAATATAATGGAGGCAACAAGGGTTTGGGAATCCTCCCTAGGTTTGTTGCCTTATTCCAGTCTCAATTCAGTTGTCTTTATCTCGATTGCAAGTTTCACATCCCAAACAAGCAATCGGCAAATATTCAATTAAGCACCTATATAAACTCTAATGTAATTGTTATGAAATACTTTTTAATTTCAAGCACACATGACCTAACTTGTAGATTATCAAGAAATAACAATATATCATGATGACAGTACTGCAGTAATGGACAAATCTATAATAGAAATCTACCGGACTCAATCACACCTCAACAACATCACATAAGAAAAGCATGACTAGACTTATATGGGGGAGAAAGACGCAATCACTGGATTAAGGGGGAATCTTCTAATTAAATTGAAAAGTAAATCATAATAATGTTTAACGATAAACCTATATTACAACTGAACTAATAAAGGAATTAAAGAACAACAAAACCTAGAGATTCATCCCTTCGCCTTGCTTGGAGATTAGTCGGCCATGGGGGAGAGTGTGGCAGCCTCCCTTGAGTTTTTTGTCCTTCTATCTATTTTATGAATGTCTAATTACAAACCCTAAGTGGTCTATTTATAGTGTACAAGGCCTAAGGGTGTTTTAGGGTTTGAACAAATCATTAAAGACCTAATTAGGGTCTAACTCGGAGAACAAGGTCTGTGCGCGTGCTGCACCTTGGCTTTAGTCGCGCTGCACCTTGGCTTTTGTCAAGTTTCTTGTGTGTGCAGTGGGGTATGCCTCAGCTTCTCCAGGGTGTGCCTCAGCCCTTCAAGGTGCACCTCTGCTTGATCTAAGGTGCACCTCAGCCCTTCAAGGTGCACCTCAGCTGATCCAAGGTGCACCTCAGCTGATCCAAGGTGCACCTTGACCTGTTGGGTCTTTGAGGCTTCTTTTGGTCTTCTTTCTGAAGAGTGCACCATAGCTTCTCCAAGGTGCACCTTGACTTGATTTGTAGAGATCTTCTTTTGTTTTATCTCTCCGTAGCCATGGCTCCACTTTGGTATGCATCGAATCATCTTGCTTCAAGCATCGAATGCTTTTTCCATTTTTTTAAACTCAAGATACCTGAAAATGCAAGAAATAAGTTAATGTTCCAAGAATACCACTTTAGAGTTGTTAATGAATAAAAATGGAATTAAAACCTAAATCAACCCTAAAGTACTAACAAATAAGTACAATTAAGATGCATTTTATGGCTCTCATCACAACCCCCAACTAGCTTATTGCTAGTCTCTAGCAATTCAAGCGAAAACAAGAGATGAATTCTACGGTGGGAATCAAAGTAAATGAAAAGCAATATTAGTTTTAACCAAGAGTAATTCACATTTTGTCTCAAAAACTACACATAACACAAGGCACAAAAAATCATTAAATTTTACCCAAATCCAAAAGTAATCCAAACATCAATCTTAAAATCATTATTGACTCTTAACATCAATCTTACCACAAACCATTAATCCGAACACCCGGATGATTTTATGCATAACATTCATGAATATAAATTTTGATCTCTAAAAACATAATAAATCACGTGACATCAATCACAAAAACAAGCTTCATAGGCTTGCTTTTCGAATCACTCTCCACTATTGTAGAAAAATCACACTATATTGGATCGATAGGTCTTTACTAAGCTTGTAACGTTAGGCTAAGGTAAAGGTTAAGAAAGAACGGGAAGGATTCAACAAGTAAAAAAACTTAATCTCTTAGTTTTGAACACAACTCTTTAAGCACTGGATAACCTTACTTCAATACCCAACTCTTCCAACCATTTTTCGAGCATTTCTTTCAACAAATCACCATTTTTTTTCTTTCTTTCTTCTTTCTTTGCCATAATTCACTTCTTTTTTATTTTGGCACATAAGACCATTCACCTCCTTTTTCATCAATTTTTTTTCTTTTCCACAACCCCCAACTTATCTCTTTTCATGTATTTGGGCTATGGTAGTAATTTTTTTTTTCTCATACTTTTATCCTTACTCCTCTTGAGTACTTCTCACAACATGTGTGTAACTAAGTTCTTTTAAAAGAAAGGTAAGGATAAAATATTTTTAGGCTCATAAAGGTAAGTAAATGGTTTATCGAAAGAAACAAGGCTCAATTTTTCTTTTCAAGAAAAAGGCTCAAATAAGTGACTAGTGATAAATATAGCAATGGTAGGTTTGAAAGGCTCAAACGGTTCAAAAATGGCCTATATCATATCCTTAGTAGTGTGCATTCTAGGAATTCGCCTCAAGTGATTATCAAGTAAGTTCTAGAGCTTGTTGAGACCGCAAAAGTATTCACAAAGTAATCACACATAAAACTTCTCTAAATGCTTTAGATTAATTATACTATCTTACCACAGGCTAGAGTCTCAAACCAAATGAAGATTGATACTTAAATTAATTTCAAACCGTAACTTCTTCTACATGCTATCTGCTATCTCAATTAAGCTCATATCATTGACATGTGAATTAACTCTAAGGCTAACACCAAGTATGCTAGAAACAAACAAAAAGGAAAATGACACCAAGCAGTTCAATGGAAAAAGAAAAAAATGTATGGAAATAAAGAATATGGAAACAAAGAGATACGTTTCCTCCACCCTCAACTTAAAAATTGCATTGACCTCAATGTAAAAGAAAGAGTAAAGGAAACTCTCCTTGTAGCCAAATGTGCACAGAAGCTGAAAATTGTGCTCCACCATTTGAACTGCTTCGTATATTTTTCCTTGAAAAGGAAATACCAAGTTAATACTGGAAAACAGAAGAAAAAAAATGCGAATAATAAACAAGAAAGAAAAACAATAACAGTAAAAGGATATGTTGTGGGGTGCCTCCTATGAGCGCTAAGTTTTAAGTCTTCAGCCAGACACTCTTATTCCCTCCTAGAAAAACATAGGTTGAATGCACCAGCCACTGCTTCATTGCCAAATTCGGTGCTTGTATGCTTTTGATAGGCCTCAAGGATGTCATCAGTAACATTCACAAATTCTAGCTCGACATATGCTCTTGTGAATCCATGGGTGAGGGTGGACTCCAATGGATTAAGGTACTGGACCTTTTCCATGAATGAGTCCATCATGTATGCTTGGTGGCTTTCATCCACATCCTCTGATTTTTTCGTTGTTGGGATGTGTAATAACTTACCACTTAGTGTCTCATTGGAACTCACCTCCTTTACATACTGTTGCACCAGGTGCTGACCATGAGATGTGGACTGAGCTTAAGAAGGGAACTTAGCTCGCTCAGTCACACTCAAATAGCTCATTAACTTGGACACTTGGCTCTTTATCTCTTTATGTTCTTCAACAACCTGCACAATTAAATATTCAAGCCTTTGATTAGTCTTCCCCTGTGCTTCAATAAAAGTATGTAAAGTGTCTTCTAAAGAACTCTTAGAAGACATAGGTGCATGATATGGTTCAAGATATGGTGCAGGGGGTTATGCAAGCTGCTGGTTTTCAGACTTCCAGCTGAAATTGGGGTGATTTTGCCATCCTGGATTATAAGTATCAGAAAAGGGTGTCAAAGGCTTCTTGTACATGCCTAAGGCATTACATTGTTCCTTATACATCCCTCTCATCTCAGCAAATGTGGGACACTCTTGGGCGAGATGATCTACCCCGCCACACACAAAACATGGTTCAAAAGATTTTACATGATTAACCACGTGTGTTGGCTTTAAGCTCTTAGTCTTTAATACCTCTAGTTCCCTAGTGAGAATCTCAACTTTGGCCTTAAGGTTATCCTCTTCCCTAAGATGGTAAATTCCACCACCATTTGGGTTCCCTATATGTCGTGACCTATTTGTGCTTTCAGTAGCACTAGGTCCAATCCAAGAGTGAGCTTTTTCAGCAAGCTCATTGAGGTACTCTATGGCTTCATCAGGATATTTCTCCAAAAATTTACCATTACACATCATCTCTACGAATTGGCGTTCTCTATATGTAAGTCCCTCATAAAAATAGCTCACCAAGCACCAGTTCTCATACCCATGGTGAGGGCACATACTTAATAACTCCTTAAATCTCTCCCAAAACTGATATAAGGTCTCACTACCCTTTTGTGCAAAGGTGGAGATTTGCCTTTTCAAAGAGTTAGTTATATGTTGGCGAAAGTATTTGTTAAAGAAAGCCCGAGTCGTCTTAGTCCACAACCCAATAAATCATGGTCTTAGTGAGTATAGCCAACTCTTAGCTCTATCCTTCAAAACGAAAGGAAAAAATTTAAGCCTCACAATGTCATCGGTTTCATCTTGACTATGAAAAGTCACGACTACTTCCTCAAATTCTCTAATGTGCACATACGAGTTTTCATTGTCCAAGCCATGAAATGTAGGGAGTAATTGTATCATCCTTGTTTTAAACTCTAATTGGTGAGTATTGGCTGGAAACATAATGCATGATGGTGTGGTTGTGCGTGTAGGGTGGAGGTAATCCTGAAGTGTCCTAGCAACATTCCCATTATGGTTATCGACCATGTTAACAAAATTCTCTAAATTCTCCCTTGGGGGTGCAATATGGTTTGATCTAGGTGAGGTTTCACTAATGGACGTGGAAGGAAAGAGTAATTCTAATTCGGGTCCCTTAATGAATCTACCTCGCGAATCTCTCGGTCTAAGCATTCACCAATTGAGTTTAGAGAGGAAATAAATAAAACATAATAAATAAATAAAAAATCAAAACTTAGAAAAAAAGAACAATAATAAAAAAAATACTATAAAAAGAAAGAAGGGAAAAAAATAAAGCAGCAAGCTAAAAGAAGGAACGAAGTTACCGCCTTTACAGCTGCTGAAAAGAAAAACTATTTACAGTTCTTCTACTGTCATGTCAAAAGTTGACAATCTTCCTTGTACTTAAGCGCGTTTCCCCTGCAACGGCGCCAAAATTTGATTACGCCTAAAACATAACGCGGTAGTTGTAGCACATATTTGGGGTGTCGATTTCACAGGGAGACAAACTAACTACAAGAGAAAGTGTAAACCTTAAACGAACAATAAAAGTTAAATAAGAAAATTTGAGTTTTGATATTGAAGTAATGTGAAAATTGTGTAGATAATATAATGGAGGCAACAAGGGTCTGGGAATCCTCCCTAGGTTTGTTGCCTTATTCCAGTCTCAATTCAGTTGTCTTTATCTCGATTGCAAGTTTCACATCCCAAACAAGCAATCGGCAAATATTCAATTAAGCACCTATATAAACCCTAATGTAATTGTTATGAAATACTTTTTACTTTCAAGCACACATGACCTAACTTATAGATTATCAAGAAACAACAATATATCATGATGACAATACTGCAGTAATGGACAAATCTATAAGAGAAATCTAATGTACTCAATCACACCTCAACAACATCACATAAGAAAAGCATGACTAGACTTATATGGGGGAGAAAGATGCAATCACTAGATTAAGGGGAAATCTTCTAATTACATTGAAAAGTAAATCATAATAATGTTTAACGATAAATCCATATTACAACTGAACTAATAAAGGAATTAAAGAACAAAAAAACCTAGAGATTCATCCCTTCGCCTTGCTTGGAGATTAGTCAGCCATGGGGGAGAGTGTGGCAGCCTCCCTTGAGTTTTCTGGCCTTCTATCTATTTTATGAATGTCTAATTACAAACCCTAAGTGGTTTATTTATAATGTACAAGGCCTAAGGGTGTTTTAGGGTTTGAACAATTCATTAAAGACCTAATTAGGGTCTAACTCGGAGAACAGGGTATGTACGCGCGCTGCACCTTAGCTTTTGTCAAGTTTCTTGTGTGTGCGGTGGGGTGCGCCTCAGCTTCTCCAGGGTGCACCTCGGCCCTTCAAGGTGAACCTCAACTTGATCCAAGGAGCACCACAGCTGATCCAAGGTACACCTTGACCTGTTGGGTCTTTGAGGCTTCTTTTGGTCTTCTTTCTGAAGGGTGCGACCCGGCTTCTCCAGGGTGCACCTTGACCTGATTTGTAGAGATCTTCTTTTGTTTTATCTCTCTGCAGCTATGGCTCCACTTTGGTATACATCGAATCATCTTACTTCAAGCATCGAATGCTTTTTCCTTTTTTTTTTTAACTCAAGATACCTGAAAATGCAAGAAATAAGTTAATGTTCCAAGAATACCACTTTCGAGTTGTTAACGAATAAAAATGCAATTAAAACCTAAAGTGCTAACAAATAAGTATGATTAAGATGCATTTTATGGCTCTCATTAGTGACTATGACTGTACAATTCACTATCATCCAGGAAAGGCTAATGTAGTAGCTGATGCACTGAGTAGAAAGTCTATAAGGAGATTAGCTGCTATTGGGAGTCATGATATTAGATTGATGGTAGAACTGAGAAAAATGAGAATGCAATTGAGTATCAGTGATAGAGGAGTATTGATAGCAAATATGGTGGTACAATCTCCAATTATTGATTTCTTGTTACATATGCAAAGAAGAGATGAAGGGATAGAGAAGATAAGACAAGAAATATTGAGTAAGCCGACTGCATTTAGAATTAGAGAAGATGGTATGGTGGTATTGGGACATAGAATTTGTGTTCCCGATGATGTAGAGATGAAAAATGAGATACTAAGGGAGACTCATGATTCTGTATGTTTTATGCACCTAGGTAATAATAATATGTACAAGGGGTTGAGATAGAATTATTGGTGTTAGGGATGAAGAAGGATGTAGCTGAGTATATTTTTAGATGTTTAACTTGTCAACAGGGAAAGTTTGAGAATAGACATCCAGCAGGTTTATTACAACCTCTTCTAGTACCTGAATGGCCATTAAAGAACGTAAGTATAGATTTTGTTTCTGGTTTTTCCCGTACCCAGAGAGGTCATGATGCTGTATGGGTTATAGTGGATAGACTTTCTAAGTCTTCGCATTTCCTTCCTATTAAAACTACCTGGAGTCCTGAAAAGTTGGCTGAATTTTATGTAGCAGAAATTGTGAGATTACATGGAGCATCTTTAAGCATTGTATCTGATAGAGATTCTAGATTCACTTCTAGATTTTATAGGGGTTTTCAAAAAGCTATGGGTACGCAATTGTGGTTTAGTACAGCTTTTCATCCACAAACAGATGGGCAGACAAAGAAAATCATCAGAATACTAGAAGATATGTTGAGGGCAAGTGAATTGAGTTATTCAGTGAGCTGAGATGCTTATTTACCTTTGATCGAGTTTGTGTACAATATTTAATATCAAACTAGTATTGGGATGGAACCATTTGAGGCTTTATATGGTAGAAGGTGCATAACTCCAGTATATTGGGAAGAAGTTGGAGAAAGAAAGATATTTGGTCTAAAAATGATAGATTTGACTACTGAGAGGTTCAAACTGGTTAGAGAGAACCTTAAAGCAGCATAGAGTAGACAGAAGGGGTATGTTGATAATAGAAGACGACCTCTTGAGTTTCAGGTTGGTGACTAGGTGCTTTTGAAGATATCTCCATGGAAGGGTGTATTGAGTTTTAAAAATAAGGGAAAATTGAGTCTGAGATTCGTGGGGCCATATGAGATGATTGAGAGAGTTGGACTAGTAGCATACAGATTGGATTTGCCTCCAGAGTTAAAGCAATTACACAACGTGTTTCATGTTTCTTTTTTGAGAAAGGGTTTACATGATGAATCCCATAGTATTCCGAATCAGGCTGATGAGACTTAAATATTGCATATTTAAGCCCTTAAATTATATGTGTTAAGCTCTTAGTTTGTATTATTTCACTTTATTTTATGTCTTTTCTGTGTTTTGTGTATTTTTATAGGTTTGTGGAGAAAATGAAGCATTTCGGGAGATCAAACTTCAAGAGTAAAAGCTGAGGATGCCTACTGCGATCGAGCGCACGAGACATGCGATCGAGCGCACTTGCGCTCAAGCGCACCTACCTACGAACGAGCGCATGATCAACATCCCACATCGAAATCTTTACAGTGCAGTGCACCTGCGATCGAGCGTATCAGACATATGATCGAGCGCACATGCGATCGTGCGCACAAGACATACGATCGAGTGCACATGCGATCGATCGCACCAATCTACGATCGAGCACACTCGGGCAGTATCCCACATCGAATCTGCAACCCATTGTGCTCCGGGACTCCCCCTATAAAAGAACCATCTCACTTCATCTTTCAGTGTGTAATTCCTGGGCCATTTGATGTAATCCAATGGACATCTGCTAGCATTCTGGTGGACCCTGAAGGCTTTGCTACCACGAGGGGAAGCGCCGCCCAACAGCGAGTGGAATTTCTCCCATGTATAGTAATTTATTTATTTTTATTTAGTTTTAAAGTTTAATGTTTAGCACTTGTATTGTAAACTTTAGTTTCATAATTATGAGAGGCTAAAATCTTCAGCTAAGGTTGAAGATGAAGCCTTTCCATTGTTTAGCATTATATTTTCATATTTGCGCATAACAATTCTGATGTTTTTAGTATAAATCTTCTGTTCAATTATTTGAGTAAATCTTATAATTGATTGCTTTTAATTGTTAAATTGGATATTCCTTGTGTTTCATCTGATGGATACATCGAATCATTTTCGATTAAATTAGATTTCCTTTGTGATTTGTTAAAAGTGGATACATTGGATGCTTTTGGTTTAGTTGGGATATTCGTTGTTTTTTGTTTAAAGTTGGATTCATGAAAAAAAATTTATTACTTTTATATATAACATGAAAATATATGTTTTACTTTGGTGAGGTGGATTCAGAAACCTTAGTCATTTTATCATTTGCTTTAAACCAATTTAGTTTAAGTTTATATTTCTTTGCACAATATAATACAAAATTCGAAACTAGGTTAAAATAGGCTTAGTTTAGATAAAAAAATATTTTCACAACGCAATTCCATGTGGATTCGACCTCGCACTTGCACAACACTATATTGCAAACGACTCGTGCGCTTGTGAGTAATTTAAAACTCACAACACAGGCTATAGAACTTCAAGAAGATTTGACCTTTATGAAAGTACTGGTCATAATTCTAGACAGAAAGTAACAAGTATTGCATAATAAAGTTATTATTTTGATTCAAGTATTATGGCAGAACAAATATGTTGAAGAAATTACTTAGGAGCATGAGGCAAGAATGAGGAAGGAGTACCCCCAACTTTTTCATGAATTAGGTAAGGAAATTTCATAGACAAAATTTTTATAAGGTGGATAGAATTGTAATACTCGTGTTCTTAAAGTAAGGGTAAAGAAGTAATTTGATAAATATGACATGGAATTAAAATAATATATATATATATGAAGGATTTATTATTGAATAAAATAGTCCTTCGAAAAAAAAAACAAAAGCATCCATGCGTGGGTAAGAAGGAAAAAAAAATGTAGGACAACACCTAGGTATCTAAGTGTTGCCAATGAAACATGCAAGTGGTGCATGTTAGACACCACTGTTGTAACTAAACGGTTGTAGCGGTTTTGAATTAATATAAAAATGAATTTTTATTGTTTTGTTTTATTATTTCCTGCCAAATCCTGTTTGGTTTTCTTCATTTTTCAAATCAAATTAGTCTTTTTCTTTAAACACCTAGGGACTCAAAGAAAAGTTGAAAGACTGAAATTTTGAAGAGGTTTACGGGAGAATTTTAAAGAGATTCGATGGAAGCTTTAAGAAAAACAAAAGGTAATAATGTGAATTTTATTTTTGAAATTATGCATACATGAAATTACCTTGAATTTGATATAGAAATTTAAATGGTATGAATAATGGAAGAATTGAACAATAAATTAGAAATTTTAATATAAATATTATGTCATGTGTTGATGATCAGCAATCGGGTGAAATTATTGAAAGGAGCAGGAAATGCAAAGAGGCGATCCACAGGTAACTTTAAGTGCTACGCGGTGAATTAGATTTACTTTTAGTAATCGAGATAAATTTGAAATATAAAGTGATGATATTTGAATTAATTATTGAACTACAATGATTGGATGATATATGAAAGTTGGTTGATTGATATTATATGAATAATTGGTATGTTCAAAATTTATTATATGAGAAGTAATGTTAATGAAATAATGAGTTGATGAAATATATAATGAAATGATAAATGAAATTCTTGACAAGCTATGACTGATAATTTGATATGATATATGAGAAGATAATTTAATGAATATGATAAAAATAATAATTTTGAGAAAGAGCTAGATTGCAAAATTGAATGCTTGAATGTATGCTTGTTTTCATATTATTGTTCAAATGCATATGCATGAAATGAAAAGAACCGGGAAGGCAGCCCATCTAAATGAAACGAAAATAACCGAGAAAGCATCTAGTCCAAATGAAAATAAAAGAATTGGGAAGGCAGTCGGTCTAAATAAAAGAATCGGGAAGGCAGCCGGTCTAAACTGAAACATGTCAACATGTGGGAAGACGTTCCCAAATGATAATATGAAATGATCTGATAATTTAAATTCAAGCATTGCGTTTTTTTTAAAATATTGATTATTATTGCTTGAGATACTAAAGTATCATTCTTGATTGTGAATGTATTGATAGACAAATGCGTTTCAGAGAGAGAAAAATATGATGAGAAAGAAATATGACAATATGATATGATTAAAAAAATTGATTGATTGATTATATGTTGTGAACCTCATAACGAGGTAAATAATGATGTTAAATTGATAATCTCAATGTGATTAAATATATGAGAAGAAAAATTGATATGTTTGATGATTAATTTAAAAAGAGATTGATAAATGATTGGAATTATGATATGAGGACTGATAATAGAATGTTATTATTGAATTATATGAGATAATAGATGAATGAATATTTTAAGATTATTTGAGAGATTGATTTATTATATGTGAAGAAATAAATTATTAATATTGATGAATGAGGAACAATTGAATTATAAGATGTGACAGAAAGTACACAAATCGAGTACTTCTAGTAAATTTAATTCACTGAGTTTGTGAAGCTCACTCTTTATTGTTAAATAATTTCAAGTAATGGGCAGGACAAATAGATTGGTGAGCTGTGATTCAGACTGGGTGATTATCGGTAAGCCTCGTGGTCCACATCCTCAAACTAATGGAAGAAAAAAAAAATTGTAAATATTCATGCATAATATGTAATAATATGTATGTATTTAATTTCAGTTGATTGTGAATGTATTGATAGACAAATTTTGTTACAACATAAGTAATCTCAATTTCCCATATAGACTTTAAAAATTTTAGAGGGGAAATAGACAAGCTTAATCTTGTAGCCACCACTTCTTGAATGAAGTTGTGAGTACTCCTACTATCAATTAAGATTTTGAGTTTAAAGGGACTATGGTTACCTCTCAATCTAAGTGTTATAGGATTGATCTATCCAGCTGATGCATTCTAGCTAATTTATGATAGCAACTGAAGATCTTCTTCTACTAAATGAGATACAGTGTTTTCTTCCTGTTCATTAATATGCCACAAGTCCTCTTCCTGGTCTCCTATGAGTAGCAAGAACTTGCTCTTGCATTTATGGTTAGGATGGTATTTTTCATCACAAGTATAACAAAGCCCCTTTTCCCTTCCAACGTTTAACTCGGCAGGACTCAATTTCTTAACAGGAAATTGTGCTTGTTGCTGGTTTAGAAAGGTTTTTGAATGTACCTTGATTCATGATGGATGTGGAGTTTATAGACCATGGAGGCTTAAAAACTTGTTTGATGTCATTGTACTTTCCTTCTTGCAGCTTTGAAATTGCCATGGTTTTTATTATAGAAGAGGGTTGGAGGAGCAGAAGTTCCATTCTTAGCTCTTATTTAAGGTCTAAAATGAATAGACTAACCAGAAAGGTTTCAAACAATCCATGAACTCTAGTTACAAGTGCCTCAAATTGAGCCTAATAGTCAGCAATAGTAGTAGTTTGCTGTAACTTGGGTAATGCCCCTTCGGGATCTTCATAAGTTGGTGGTCCAAACCTCAATATGAGTGCTTCAAGAAATTCTAGCCAAGATTTAATAAAGCTCCCCATATGAATCCATTGATACAAAGCTAAGGCAGGTCCCTCCATGTGGAAAGAGGAGATGATGATCCTCTGATCAAAAGGAGTATTGTGATATTCAAAAAATTGTCTTGCATTAAACACCCTTCCATGCACATTTGAACCATCAAATCTTGGAAACTCTAGTATGAAATTTTGAGAATAAGCACTCTCGTGTGTATGGGAATGATCTCTAGCTTCTGTCCTAACTGGGACCTACTAGTTGCTCTGGAAGTGTTTGTCCAATTTTCTGCTCAACTGAAACCATGAATGTCTTCAAGGTTTGATTGAGTTCACCAAATTGGTTCTCTGTAGTCTTCTTTAATTAAGAGAGTTCTTGGTATTAAGTTGTTTGAAAATTCTGGAGAGTATCCATCTTACTCTGGAGATTCTTGACATCTTCATCCATGCATCTTATTGAGTCTTGTTCCGTCTGCCATTTTTGTTTACTGGTTTGTTACAAGATTGTTAATAGAATGGATAAAAGGAAAAATTTTCGAGTACAAGTGATGGATGTAATGAAAGCACCAATGTTAGGAGATGAATTGGAGGGGAAGAAGATAATTAAGAAAAGAGAGGTGTTTATCATTGTTTCAAGCAAGTGATTAGCTCCTAAAGTATTTCTTGAAGAAATGATTATGAAATTCTTATTCATCAATGCTTTAATGCTAGTGTTACATGGTATTTGTAGTGCTAGCTATTGTGATCTTGACATTTAGTTAGTTACAACAAATACAATCATCTAACATCTTTCTATAACTACTAACAACCCCTTAATAGATTCCTAACTTCCCTCTAACTTCCTTAACTACTTTGTCAAATGATACAAACATAATAAGCTTAAAGAATGTAGTCTTTAGTCCAGAGAGGCGTTCTTCTTTCTCGGGTGCTTCTCTTAGCCTCTAAAGCTATGCAACTGTCCACTTCCTCTGCTTTTTGTTGTTTTCTTATGTTTTCTTCTCCCAAGTCTTCTTCTTTTGGTGTCATATCTTCTTGGTGTACTGTCTTTCCTAATCCATGTTGCAGTTGAATGGCCTCCAATACTTGAGTTGTATCACATACCTGTTTACGATTAAGATTAAAGAATTGAGTAATGGAGAGCTAGTGAATATGAAAAGAAGAAAGGCATACAAAAACCCTAATTAGAACAAACACTGAGGTATAATTCCTGTTAATCTCTTTCTTTTGCATTGATTTTTTTTTTGTTTTAGTTGTCTTTTTAAATCTTTGAATAATCTAAAGTAAAAAAAAATAAGTATGACATTACATTTACATGGATTTGAAAACCTTAGTTTGAGAAATAACCTTAAAAGTACCTTATTTTGTTAATCAAGATTCCTAGCTACCTTCATTTAGGAAAAAAACTCGGAATGACTCCTAATTTTGAACAAACATGGCAAATAGTCGTAATAATAGGCATATAGTAGGCACACTAAATAGAAAAAAGAAAACGAATATGATCTAAAAATGCAGAAGATGGAATGTAAAATCAGTGACACTTTTATGGAGGCAAGAATGCAAACGATCATAACGAAGATGTTTGGCTTTGTATTTAAACTAACGTAAAACAAGTTAGTTTAAATTAATTTAAGGAAAGTTTTTTCTCAAATCAATTTAATTAGCTTATCTTAAGTTAATTTAAATATAAATTCAAATATGATCAATGTCATTCTAGAGAATAAATTTATGAGCATTAATTTATTATTTTTCACTACATGCTCTATGTCTATAAACTTACAATTTTATGATTTTCCACTGAAAAAAGTCAAGATCAATCTTCCTACTCGAAAATTAAAAGAAGAAAAAAAAAAGTTAATTACAAATCTTCTAATGCCCTTTGCACGTGAAACGACATCGTAAATCGATTAGGAGTCGGCTAAAACCAAAACCCTAGGACTATAAATACCGAACAACGCCCTCTGTTTCTCCTTCAACATTCCAACCATCAGAAGATTTCTTTCAAGGAAAATCGGGGAACAGAGAGAGACTCAAAGAACGATTGTGACTTGAGATGAGAGCTAAGGTAAGTCTCTCCTAAATTCTTAATTAACCTCTAATTTTCGATGAATAAGTTATATGAAGTAGTCATGTTTGTTGTCATTTGTCTTTCGTTTGTTATTTTCTTTTGCAAAATTTTCAGTCTTCATTAATAGTTGATTATACGGTTTGGATAATCTCAGTGAAAAAGATAAAGAAAACGATTTTGATTTATCGTTTGGTATGTTAATGCACTGAGAAACAAGGAAAATTTAAATAAAATATTTTGACTTATTTGTTGTTTTAATTTGCTTTAGGTTTTCAAAGACTTTTTAGTTATCACTTTGTGTTAGATTGGGAAGGGTGTTTTTCCCGGTTTTCTTTGCTTTACGGTAGGATTTTGTTATAATAATGGGATTGGGTACTTTAGAATCTAGTTAGAATCTACCCGATTTTTAGTTATACCTGTTTGATTTCGGGGAAAATGTAGGAAAAGGAAAAGAGGAATTTATTATGATTTAGTTTTTGTCCTTTTGTTTAAGGAGTGTCATTTTAATGTCACAATCTGGTGATGATCACACGTCGGAAACATGTTTGATTGTAGGATAGTCGCATATGTACTGGCATATTGTGATTATGATCAATATTTAATCTGAAAAAGTAGTTGCGCCTCAATTTTCTCAGTTTCTGATGACGTTTTATTGTCATTTGTTAAAGGAGTCTTCAATTTATTTTTACATTCTGGTAATGATTTATATGTTGAAAGATTGTTTGGTTGTAGCATGATGGGAAAACATGTTATTGGTGTTTCCCTTTTATATGATTCAATGAGGAGAATATATTAGATTTTGGGATTCACAATTCTATTTTCTATTCTCCCTAGATATTTTTTGGATATGGAAAAAACCGGATGGGTATTTTGAAGCTTGTGATTACAACCTATTGTGGTTATTTGTGTGAATAAATAATAAAGCTCTTTTATTGTTTATTTGTTCGCAGTGGAAGAAGAAGCGGATGAGGAGACTGAAGAGGAAGCGCCGAAAGATGAGGCAGAGATCAAAGTAGGTGCAAGGTCATGGACGAGATGGGGCTTTCTCCTAATGTGCCTTTGTCTTCATCTCCTTTTGGCACCTATTGTCTGAAGTTGAGCATAGCTCGGTGCTCTTTTGGGGAAACTCTGTCTGTGGCATGTTCCAGTTTTAGGTTTCTTATTAAGACCTTGTTATCTGTGTTAAGGTACTAAGTAATTTTTAATGTTTTGAGATCTTTAGCTTATGTTATATTTTGGGTTGTGCAGACTCTGGTTTATTTGATATGCTTCATATGGAGATTGAAAAACCAATGGATTCCTTAGAATGGTTATCTAATTTGGACCTTTTAAAGATATGTCGGCTGTCGGTTATGGTCTTAAATAAGTTTGTTGATTTTCAAAATAGATGATAAAGAATTTATTTATATATTTGATTTAAGCAAATTAGTCTTGTTGGTGTGGTGGGATAGAAATCCTGGATTACTTATACGTCAGATTCGTAATTTTTGTATTGGATTATGCCAATACCTCATTAGAGGTGCCTATTTCTTGATCACCGAGGATAGACTTAATGTGATTATGAATTGAGGTACAAAGCTGAATATTTGCCTTATGCAAACTGGATTTCAGACAAATAACTGAAATTAAGTACGTTGCCTCATTGTGGGTACTGCAAATAAACAATTATATATTTCCTTCTGTGACAGTAAAGATGGGGAAGCATCAAGTGTGGCGTGCAGGGCTTTAGTGCTGTCTTTGTATTACTCAAGGTTAGGTTAACTATTAAACTGCTTTTAAGCTGATAGCTGCTGATTTTTCGATTTGATCAAGAGTCAAGATGAGTGAAGGATCACCCTTAGTTTTAATGATGCACAAGTGCTGTTTTGCTCTTTCTAATGACCCAAATGTATGGATATGGAAGGGTATTTTAACATGGTGCACTTGTTTAAGGTATTGGCCATGTTATTGTTATCGTTTTTTTTTTTTTTTGAAATCTGGATTTAAGCAATTTTTCTTTAATCCAAAAAGAAGAATTGGTTTAAAAGTAACCTAAAATGACAAATTTGATTTAAGCAAGTTGCTTAAACCCAGTTTTAAAAAAAAGCCCTGGCCATTGTAGTCAGACTTATTCACACTGAATTTATTAAGGTTTGTTTAGATCCTGTCATAGAGAGTTGTAGCTCGACGTTTGCCTTCTTGCAGCTTTCCTGATTTTAATACAGATACTAGCAGGTTTGTTGCTTTTCCATGCGGGAGTGATGTCTTGGTTTTAATCTGATGTTTCAATAATAAAAAAATAAAAAATAAAAATTTAGGGAGGTGTTTTAGTTGTGAAAAGTAGTTTTTATATTTATTTTTTTAACATTTTCTTAAAAAATTTAAACATTCTTAATATAATTTGAAAAACAATATTTTTTTTAACATAATGTTAGAAAAATTGAAAAAAAAATTGTTTTTTAATTTTTTTAATATTACGTTGAAAATGAAAATGTTTTTTTTTTCTTCAAATTATGTTAATAATGTTTAAATTATTAAAAAAATTGTTTAGGAAAAAGAAAATTAAAAATGGAATACATTTCTCATGACTAAACAGGATCCTTAGAATTTCTCAAGGTACTCGTTTGAAATTTTCCTGATTCCGCACATAGAATTTATTCATGCACATAGAAGTAGAACAGACCTTTGGCATGCCAGACGATGTACAGTGAAAGATTTGCGCGCTTACGCTTACTCTCGGTGTTAAAGACAAACATTCATAAAATATGTCTTGTAATCAAGCATCAATTTTATCATAAAAATATGCGTTTTATCATTAAATATGAATTTTATGTATTTTACCATAAAATATATAAGAAAAATAAATTGTATTATTGGGTAGTGTAGCAATCACTTTTTGGTTACTCGTTACTGCTATTCATGTTTAATAGTAATTAACAAAAGCACATCAAATAATAGATATACCCGAGACCAAATACTAAAGCTTTCAAATTTTCGTCATAGGTGTGAAATTGGTCAATGTTCCAAGTGCATTGCACTTTTTTTTCACATTTGTGTGGATTTCGCATGAAAAAATATTTTATAAATATCATGTGAATGTAAAAAGATAAAATAATTGAGAGGAAAAGTAAATGCATATGATGTTTTGAAAGATTACTATGAAGTTTATACTAGAAACTATGAGTCCAAAACATTAATTTCGTTTAAAATCAAATAAAAATTAAATTCATTATATTTATAAATTAATTGAAAAAAAAAATTAATTTGCAAATGAAATGTTCAAGTTTGATTATTTTTATATTAAATTGTATAATTTATTTTAAAAATAAATGATTGTCATAGGCTTGTTGGAAAAGGTGATGTGGCAGTGAGGGAGAAAAGAGGGGCTATGGAAGAGAGGATTTGTAGATCTGTATAATAGGGTTGCTGTAATGTAGGTGCTGTGGCAGAGGAAGAAGTTTGGTTCAATTGTTTTTTTTTTTTTGGGTTTTATTAAATATCCCAAGAACATGTTTTGATACCATGTTAATTTGGGATTAGAATAAGGTATGGGGAAAAGGCTATTAGATAATGTCTGGACTTATGTATTTATATTAGATTGTATATGTAGTAATTACAAGAATACTCTTATATCTTAACAGTTCCAAACTAAAGGATTTTTATAATTGCTTTCAAATTTCATTACCAAACACAGAAATCACATCTTAATTGCATTTGTGATACTCCAAAACATTGAAAAGTGGATTTGTTATTAAAAAAGAAAGATTAGGTTGAGTTGATTTTTTAGTCCAACTCGATCCAAACCGACTCATGTTTACCCCTAGTGATTCCTCTCGAACAATCAACTCATACTACAACAATGTACCATAATTTGTTTCTTTTCCTTTGAAACCAAAAGGAATATAGTTGATGAGAATGACTAAATTTACAATGCAGATCCACCGATAGAAGAAAAGGTAGCTGCAATTTTGTGCAAAATAAGTGACAACAATTTATTGATAGTAAAATAGAAGATACAACTTCTCTACAATGCAAGTAGGCTTCAATTTACAAGACAGAACGACAATATTGGTTGAAGTAATATAGCACAGCCGACAGTCCTTTGTGCTTGAACTTCTTCCTTTCTCAGCTTCTAAATATTTGAATGCAATATGATATCACCCAAGGAAGGCTTCTTTTCATTGGTCGACCAACAAATTTTTTCACGCAATGCCAAGACGAATTTGAATGATCAAAATCGTTTCTGCGATGGGTTTATTTGTACTATTCACAAAATCGTTCATTTCTTTATGTAGCCCTTTCCCCATTCTGGTTTTCGCTTCTTGAAATAAAAACTTCTATATCCGTAAACCTTCAAGGTTATATTGCATAACAAGGCGTTCGAGGGCATGTTGACTCACAACTTTTCTCAAATGCAACTCTTTCAAAACTTCTGCTGCTAGCTCCAGGTCTCCTTTATGGGCTATCCCTTCCACCAGAATAGTATAAGTTGTTTCACTAGGCATATATCCTTTCTCTATCATCATCTCAAAAACATCGAAGGACAAATCTGTTCTTTGAAATTTGTAAAATCCAAGTATAAGTGCATTGAAATTGTCAACATCAGGCCTGTAATCATTTTCTTCCATTACTAAGAGAATTTCCATGGCCTCATCCAGCATTCCCTCCAGGCACAATCCTCTAATCAAAGACGAGTAGGTAAAAGAGTCGGGAGTAAATCCATACTTTGTCATTTCATATAGAGGATTTTTGTTTGTTTCCCAAGCTTTGAATTATGGAGAATGCCTCTTGCACCTTCCCCTGCTCACAGAGAGCGGCAATAGCATTATATGTTCCTTCATTAGGATTACAACGCCGATAAATCATTTGGTCCAAACACTTAACCACCAGATCCACCTTCCCCTCTTTACAGTGTCGAGCAATTATCGGGTTGTAGCTAGTGGCAGTGACTTTAAACCTTCCTCTCATCATTTCATCCAAAATTTCGAGAGCATCTTCTGTCCTTCCATGGAGAGCAAGCAAACTAATCAATAAATTATAGGTAACTATGGATGGGGAACGATCTTCACCATCCATCTCAGCTAAAAGCACATTTGCCTCCTCCCACCGCTCTTCATAACACAAACTCCTAAGCAAAATGTTATAGCTCACAACGTTTGGATTGAACCCTTTTGAAGGCAAGTCCCTGAAGAGCTGGATCGCCTCTTCAGTCCTACCTTTCTTGCACAAGCCAGTCAACAAGACATTATAACTAACCAAGTTAGGCTTTCCACCTTTAGCCATTATCTCATCCAAGAGCTTCATGGCTTCATCAGCTCCTCTTTCCTTATAAGCAGCTTCGAGCAAGAATGAATAAGTAAAAGCATTTGGAACTAGCCCCTTTTGTATAAGCCTATCCAAGAGTTGCAAGCTCTGATTCAAGTTTCCATGCATACAAAGACCTCTAACAAGTGAATTATGGGTAACAGTATTGGTTGGGTATCCATATTCCTCCATCTTTTCAACTAACTGCATTGCATGCCCAACATTTCCTCTCTTACACAAATGGTTCACCAAGTAAGTATAAGAAGCTACATCAGGTATAATACCAGAACCAACCATCATTTCCATCACTCTAATTGCTTTTTTAAGCTTATTTGCCTTGCACAAATCATACAAGAGCTGAGTAGCTTGAGCTACATCAGGTTTGTGTCCCCTTTTTACCATATACTCCAAATGAATGAATGCATCGTTGAGCCTACGTTCCTTAATTCTTAGGTCATTCTTCCCAGACTTCCAATTGGGTAAAGTGAATACAGAGTCCTTTGGAGAAATTGTGATCTGGGCAGATGCCAAAACTTTAGTAAAACCCTTGTTGAGTGAAAATGAATGGAGATGTGGGATGTGGGAAAAAAACCCACAACCTTTTCTTGAAGTTTCTGGAGATGGGTTTGTTTTAGATGACAAAGAATTCAACAGAGTTGTCATATCTAAATAACTTTAGTTTAACAAAGTTTAAGAAGCCTAATTATGGGTTTTGGTTTACTCTCTTTTCGCATAGGCAACAATAATCAAACAAAATTCTGGGTTTCTCCTAAATACTTGAATACACATATTTCGATCATGAACAAATTAAAAATAAAATGACTGTTTAGCTATGATACAACCAAAAAATACCCCTCCAATAGGAAGACGACGTGTGGATCCTCTTGACAGGAGGTCACAGGGAGACATGTGGACGATCCCGGGCCGGGCAGCTCAGCCTCTAGGTCATAACCGGCTTTCAAGGCTCCGCCCCCCGCTGGGCCTCCACGTCACCACCACCTACCAAGCCATCATTGCCCAACCAAGTTGGGTGTCAGGTCGGCAGACTGCTCCAAACACGTTAACAGCTCATGATCAGCCATCGAGGCCAAGCCCTAACGAACGACCCCCAGTTATCCAACGGGGCCTCTGAGGCATCATTTCGAAACCATGTTGGGATGTCAGGTGATCAACCGCCCTTATATCTAAAGGGCTCCTGATCAAGTCAGCAAGGCAAAAGCCCCAGCAAACGGCCCCTAGCCACCTAGCTGGGCCTCATAGGCATCATTACCCAAATCAGTTGGGACATCGTGTCTCTGCCGCCCTAGGCCCAACACCGCCTCCGAAACTCTATAAAAAGGATTAAGTTAGCATTCAAAAAGGGAGATTCGTTTTCAGCTGACCCGATACACACTTAATTTTGCCATAACTTAAGCATCGGAGCATCCTCGGAGGCACCCCCTTCGTCGACCCCATAGCCCCTCTCTTTCCTTGTGCAGGTACCCCAGTGCAACCTCTAGTTCAGCACGTTTTTGGTATCAACAAATTGGCGCCGTCCGTGGGAAACCACATCTCTCGCTGACAGTAACAGTGAAGAAGTTCAAAGAACTCATCTGTGATCATGCCCCCCAAAACACCTGCCAGGGATCTAGGCGTTCGTATACTACGGTCGGGACCAAGTTCCTCAGCCGAACCCGAGGCTCACCCGAATGAAGGTATGCTCCAGGCGCAATTCACAGAGCTCACACAACTAGTAGCCGATCTGGCTGCCGAAGTTCGCGGGAGACCTCAGTGTACTGTGCCACTCCCGTCCCAAGAACCAGGTTACTATGGTTCTTCCAACCGTAACCCACCAGCAGATGACTGTTCGGCAACCCACTCACCTCCCCCAGCCAAGTTTGGAGAAAATCCCATGTCCAAAAATAGCGAAGGGTTTGGCAAGTGGATCGAGGACATAGAGGGGCGAATTAATGAGGTATTTAGAGAACGCGGCCACAGTATTAGTGATGATCTCGATGTGCAGGACCCACTTTTCACACAAGAAGTCCTTGATGCCCCCCTCCCACCAAATTTCTAAATGCCTCAAATCAAACCTTACGATGGATCCACTAATCCCCTAGATCATCTCCAACACTACCGAACCACAATGACCCTCCACAGACATTCAGACCCCGTCATGTGCCGGGCATTCCCATTGACCCTCGAGAAAGTAGCCAGGACGTGGTATTCCAGTTTGAAACCAGGAGGCATACGCACCTTCAAAGACCTAAGCTATGCTTTCGTCTCTCATTGTATCAGCAGCAAAAGACCCAAGAAAACCTCGGAGTCTCTATTCAATATTGTCCAGTCAAAAGGAGAAAAGCTTCGCGCCTATATTTCTAGATTCAATACGGCAGCTTGGGAGATCCCAGTGTTCAACTCTTGGCATTCAAAAATGGACTAAGATCCGGGTTCTTCAGTTCAAAACTCATCAGACGTTCGCATATGGATATGAGTGAAGTCCTGGCGCGAGTCGAAAAATACATGCTGGCAGAAGATGATCAAGCGTTCCGAAGAGAACGCGAAGGAGATACGGAAAGGAGGAAGAGAGGCCCCACTAGTCCTTGCCGTGAGCCCACTAAGCGGCCGTTTCGCGATGAGAAACCCAGAACCCTCAGGCCTTTCGAGGATAGACCGCGGAATCCTGTAACCTTCAAAACTGGAGCTCAAACTCCGGGGAAAATCCACAACTACTCACCACTGAATGCCTCCAGGACTAACATTCTAATGCAGATTCATGACAGGGACTTCTTGTAGTGGCCCCCAAGATCGCCAAACCTCAACCCAGATCGAAACACTTGGTGTAGATTCTACAGAAACTTCGGACATGACACGGAAAAATGTAAGGCCTTAAAAAACCAGATCGAGGCCCTCATCAATCGGGGACATCTAAAAGAATACGTCGGACCACGACAGGAGAAATTCGATGAACGAGCACGCAGAAGCCTTGAACGCCCTCTCGAGTGAAACAGACCTAAAAGGGCAATTTAGAAGAGCCCGGGACCAAGTTATAGGGAGCCTAGCCAGAAAAAACCAGAGGCCCCCGTGGCAAAGATCATCAAGACCATTTACAGAGGACCCGCAGCTGGTGGGGGGTCGCATGCTCGTAGTAGGTCTTATGTCAGGTCAATAACCTCTGTCTCTGGACCTCATAAACGACCTAAGACCGGAGAGATCATTTCTTTTTCGGACGAAGACTTAGAAGGAGTACAGATCCCACATGACGATGCTGTTGTAATTTCACTCCTCGTGGCCAATCACGAAATAAGACGAGTCTTGGTCGATAACGGGAGCTCAGCCGACATTCTCTTTTATTATGCCTTTCAACAAATGCAATTGGGCGATACACATTTAGAGCTGGTCTCCACCCCACTTTATGGCTTCTCAGGGGGACCAGTCTTTACAGAAGGCAGCATAACCCTCCCGGTAACTGCGGGGACGACACCTCGAACAACAACTGTGCACTCCACTTTGTTAATTGTTCGACAACCCTCCTCCTACAATATGATACTTGGACGACCTACACTAAATAAACTCCGAGCGATTGTCTCCACCCATCACCTCAAAATCAAATTCCCCACGGAAGACGGAGTAGGCGAAATCAAAGGAGATCAACGAATCGCAAGATCCTGTTATCTCACTACAGTAAAAGGTAAGAAAACGGAAGCTCTACCACTTGAACTGGATGACCTTAAAGACGAAGGGAGCAACCTACGAGGTTGGCCCGTAGAAGATGTACTCACGGTCCCCCTCGGCGAAGACAGCACCAAAACTGTTCAAATTGGTTCAAGCCTGTCCAACATATTCCAGAAATCTCTGTTAGCCCTCCTACGGGCAAACCAAGACCTATTCTCCTGGACCGCTGCAGATATGCCAGGGATCAGCCTGGATGTCATCGTACATCGCTTAAGTGTGGATCCGACCCACAAACCAGTCATCCAGAAGAAAAGGTCATTTGCTCCTGAGCGACAGGCAGTTGTCCGAACAAAAGTTGACAAATTACGTTTGGCTAACTTCATCCGAGAGGTGAGCTATCCAAACTGGGTGTCTAATGTTGTAATGGTAAAAAAGACAAATAGCAAGTGGCGAATCTGTATAGACTTTTCAGATCTAAATAAAGCCTGTCCAAAAGACAGTTTTCCTTTGCCCCAGATTGACCAACTCATTGACGCAACATCCGGCCAAGAACTGTTAACATTCATGGATGCCTACTCCGGGTATAACCAGATCCTCATGCACCAGCCTAACCAAGAGAAAACGGTGTTTGTCACAGAACAAGGCCTCTATTGTTATAAAGTCATGCCATTCGGTCTGAAAAACGCCGGGGCCACTTACCAGAGGTTAGTGATCAAGATATTCAAAGGACATATAGGCCGAAATATGGAGGTATATGTAGATGACATGCTGGTCAAAAGTGTCGAAGTAAAAGACCACGAGGTTGATCTCCAAGAAGCTTTTGATATCCTCCGCCATCATCACATGAAGTTGAATCCCACGAAATGTGCCTTTGGAGTCACTGGAGGGAAATTCCTCGGCTTTATAGTAATCCACAGAGGTATAGAAGCCAATCCAGAGAAGATCGATGCTATTCTTAACATGAGCCCACCTCGGACTGTGAGGGAAGTCCAACGACTCACTGGAAGGATAGCGGCTCTCAGTCGATTCATGTTGAAGTCTGTCAAGAAGTGCCTACCCTTTTTTAAGGCCATTTGTCGGACCCAGAACTTCGTATGGAACGAAGACTGTCAAGAAGTATTCAGGGCGCTGAAAAAAATATCTGGGGACACCCCTCGTACTTACCAAACCTGTAGTCGGCGGAGAACTTTTCTTGTATCTCTCGATCGGACTCGAAGTAGTGGCCTTCGTCCTAATTCGGAAGGAAGAAGGTGCACAGAAACTAGTGTATTATGTCAGCAAGGTACTTCACGACGCCGAGATAAGATATCTTCCTACGGAAAAAATGGCGTATGCTCTGTTGATTTTGGCCCGAAAGCTTCGGCCCTATTTTCAAGCCCATACCATCACACTCCTCACCAACCAGCCCCTGCGACAAATACTCCACAAGCTAGATGTTTTCGGCAGAATGATCAAATGGTCAATAGAGTTGGGCGAGTTCGACATCCGCTATCGGCCCCGGACGGCCATCAAAGCCCAAGCCCTAGCTGATTTCGTCATGGAAACTACTTTGCCATTAACAAAAGAAGAGTCTCCGCAGGCTGTTAACAACTCTAGCCCATCTTCACGGTGGACCCTCCATGTCGACGGATCCTCTACTGATTCTGGAAGCTGCGTCGGGCTTATCCTAAGCGGTCCTAACAACTTCACCATTGAGTACGCCTTGAGGTTTGAATTCCCAGCATCCAACAACGAGGCCGAGTATGAAGCTCTACTCGCGGGCATGAAATTAGCCAAGGTGATTTCTGTACAGAATTTGCATGTATATAGCGACTCCCAACTAGTGGTGAACCAGGTTAATGGCGAGTTCGAGGCCCGGGGAGAAAAAATCGCTCGTTACCTAGCAGCAGCGAAGACACTAGCTGCACAGTTTGAAGTATTTTTCCTAAGCCAGATTCCGCAGGCGGAAAATACGAAGGCCGACACATTGGCTCGGCTTGCATCATCTTGCCAACTCGAGTCAAGGTGAGCAGTCTACCTCGAAACCCTAACCATACCTAGTATCGATGAAATAATGGTATTGCCTGTGGTTGGTAAGAGAACATGGATGAGTCCTATCCTGGAATATCTGCGTGATGGTCTTCTTCCTGATGACAAAGGCGAAGCCCGAAAGATTGTGTCTCGAGCCGCCCGATATGCAATTCTGGACGATCGCTTGTACAAACGAGGGTTGACAATGCCCTACTTGAAATGTTTTGACCCAACCGAAGCTAATTACGCTCTTCGCGAAGTCCATGAAAGTATATGGGGAAATCACCTCGGTGGACGTGCCTTAGCATTCAAGATCCTTCATCAAGGATACTATTGGCCAAAGATGAGGGAAGCGGCCATGGAACTGGTAAACAAATGTCAAAGCTGTCAGTGGTATGCCGCTGTGCCACATCGACCAGCAAACCTCTTGACTCCAATAGTCAGTCCACTTCCTTTCGCTATGTGGGGAATGGACCTTCTCGGGCATTTTCCTGGAGTAACCGGCTAGTGAAAGTACCTCATAGTTGCAATAGATTATTTCACAAAATGGGTGGAAGCTGAGCCCTTAGCCAGCATCACCGACTTTCAAGCTCGAGCCTTCGTGTGAAAGTCAATCGTATGTCGGTTTGGAGTACCCCAAGTATTAGTAATAGACAACGACAAACAGTTCGACAGTGTTCGGTTCAAAACATTTTGTGATGTATTGCACATCGACCATCGGTTCTCCTCGGTTGGATACCCACAAGCTAACGGACAAGTCGAAGTTACCAACCGAATGATCCTGCAAGGCATCAAGAGGCGAATAGACGAAGCAGATAAGCAGTGGACAAACCATTTACCCAACATACTTTGGGCATATCGAACCACGGCCCGAGCACCTACGGGGGAAACCCCTTTCTTCATAACTTATGGAGCCGAAGCAGTGATCCCTTTGGAAATAGGAGTGCCTTCCTTACGAGTACAGAGCTTCGAGGAACGAAGCAATGAGGAAATCCTCCGCATGAACGCCAATCTTCTCGATGAAGCCCGGGATAAAGCCCAAATCCGACTTGCCGTTTATCAACAGCGAGCTGCTAGGTACTTCAATTCAATAGTAAAAGTAAGGCACTTCTGTCTCCATGACCTCGTCTTACGAAAGAACGAAGTATCTAGACCTCGAGAATTAGACAAACTGGTCCCTAACTGGGAGGGGCCCTATCGAATCAGAAGGATATGTCGCCCTAGAACTTTTGAGCTCGAGGAGCTCGGCGGGAAGCACATTTCCCGAACGTGGAACGTCGAACACCTTCGATGTTTTTTTCAATAAAACACAAGTGTAAAGCTTGACACCCAAAGTAAAAGCATAGCCGTTATATATATATATATAAAGTTTGGAGTTCGATACAAAAAGTGTTAGCATTTCCATAAAAAAAAAAAAAAAAAAAAAAAAAAGTACTACTGGCTCCAAAATACAAAATTGGCTAAAACTTCTGGTTAGGGTCAGATGAAGAGCCCGGTCAGTCTAAAGGCGTATCACCCTGCGCTGGAGACCCAGTGCCCAGATGCTCCTCCTGATCCCCATGCTGCTCCTGCTCCTCTTCCTGATCCTCGTCCAGAACCTCCAGCTCCTCATCTTCAGGACCCAGTAAGTCTAGGCGGGAAAAATCAAGCTCAGAGTATAGAGCCTCAGCCTTCCCCCTCACGTCCATAAACCCGGAGTAGTACTGTTGGCCCTCATCGGCGACGACGGCCGACTGATATGCTTCTGACTCCTTAAACAAAGCCAGAGCCTGCTCTATAGCCACTTGCGCATGAGCCTCTGCCCCCTCCACAGTGGCCCGAATGCGAGACTTGGTCTCCTCCTCGACAGCTCGAGTACGAGCCTCAGCCTCCTGAGCTCGAGCCTCAGCATCAGACTGAGCCTGAATGGCAGATTCCAACAAAGCCTAAAGATGGAATACTGCCTCGGTTTTTTCCTTTACTTGGCGCTGAGCCCGCCCAAGAATCTCAGCTATCTCCATACAGCGACGAGCGATCACGCCCATGATGGCTCCTATCTGAAATCCATCAAAAAAGTGTTAAGAAATAAAAAACTAGAAATGTGAAAGCTAGAGATTTAAAGGACTAACTGACAAAGCAGAAAACGTACCTAGGATGCTACTGTCTCAGCAGCTGCGCAGAGGGACTCGGTGGTCTTCCGCCCTAGCTCCGCGACATCTCGAGGGAGAGTCCCCTTCGTCAGATGTTCACGCACTATTCGGGGATGTGCAAAAACGGAGTCGTCTGACCTCAAGGCCCACTCGGGTATGAACACATAGGCCTCAGCAGCAGTCCCTTGACTCGGAGCAGGAGCCGGCATAGGCCTGACCATGGGTGAGCCTGGTGGAGGAGCGATAGGATCGAAAACTATCTCTGGCTGAGATTGGGGCCTCGGCGGAGTCTCCAGCTCTATGGGTACAGGGGGCTGGGTTCGCGACCTCTTCCTGCTTCCCGACCCAGAAGCCTGTTGTTTCTCAGCCTGAGCAGCCCTCCGCTTCTCCAGGGCCACCTTCTTGGCATACTCCTTCGCACGAGCCGCGGCCTCCATTTCTGCCCACATAAACAAGGAAAAAGTGTCAAAAAGTGTAAAGCATAGACAAATAGCTAGAAAGGGAAAAGTGACGAACAAAAAATATACCACTCTCGAGGGAAGGCCCAGGACAGGGGGGCAGAGACCTCGCCGAGCTAATGCCTCATTGTCATAGAGAACTTGGATGTCAATAGGTGAGCCCACCATTGCATCTACAGTCTCCTATTCATAGGGGCGAAGACCCATCTTCTTGCACTTCCCGGTCCGGTCCATACTCCAGGATCGTGGAAGGCCAAAGTCCTTATCTAACTAAATGAAGAAGAAATTCTTCTTCTATCTCTTAATGGATGAAGGTGTTTTCTGCAACAACCTTCTTCCACGTCGAGTACTAAAAACTACCCAGCCGGTCTGACCGTGCCTACTAATGAGAAAATGAGCTTTGAACACATCCATAGTCAACGGTCTACCCACTGCCCCCGCCAACATAAAGGAACACTATGATCAGCCGCATCGAATTTGGTATAATCTGACATAGCGCGATAATGAAATATCGGAGGATACTTCGAAAAAAGGGATGGAGAGGGAACCACAGCCCGGCTTGCATCTGATATTCATAGACGCAAAGCTTCGTAAGGGGCTCAGTCCAGAAGAACGTCACAAGCCCTCTCCCCTACTCTAGGCAACCAGAGAGCATACTCGTCTGGAATACGGTACGTCTTCCGAATCACTACTAAGTCTTCTCCCTTGATCTGACTAGGGACCTCTATTGCAGCATAATGCCATTCCTCTCTCTCTTCCCTGGCCGAGGTCTCTCTAATCTCAGTCAAAGCCTTATCCCTATCTGTTAGAACCTTAACCTCTCTCTCTCCTGAGGAAGGGCTCCCTTCAGACCCAGACCCTTCCTCCAGGGGGACATATGGCACTAAAGCCCAAGGACCTGGAGACGGCCCAGTCCCTTTAGGGCGTTCTTCCCTCGACGAGGACGAGGATGTCTCCCTGTCCTCGGTACTACAACTACTACGAGTACTTTCCATGCTACTCCTACTAGAACTGCTACCCGCTAGGCCTATCGCGATAAATTTCAAATGAAGACATGAGTAAAGAAAAGGGAAGACAAACTCACCAAAGTCCAAAGAATTTGGACTTAAGCGCCTCCTAAGCTTCCAAAAGTTGTTGAAAGACACTCCCTCTTCATGACCTCAGTGCAACCACGAAACGCTAACACCAAGACAGACCCTAGTGCTGAAGGAGAAGACTGCGGGCGAGAACGAGGACTCAAGAAATTACTCTCTAAACTAGGGCACGGATGAGGACTCTCAAGAAATTACTCTCAAAACTAGCTAACTCGGATTGAAAGTGAATGAAGGGAGAAGAAGCGAAAACCTCCTTATATAAGAAATGGAACACGGTAAACAAGGAGTATTTAATGTGGGCGAAAAAGCGGGAGACCTTTGGGAAGCCCAAGGCAAACTCTCACACTTCCCTAAAAAACATTCCATTCCCCGAAGCTACCGCCATTTTCCCTAAGATGGCTCTTCAGTTCCTAAAGGGAAATCATCATTGCTATGCTCCGCCATTTTATGCTAAAAACAGCAATGTGTCACTCCCGTCGCCATTACGGAGATGGATTGCTCCACTTGTCATCGGACCCATTGTATTCTTGGCCGAGGAGATGGATTGCTCCACTGGTCCTCAGCCCATTCTCTTCAAGGTCCGAGGAGATGGATTGCTCCATTTATCCTCGGACCCCTGGTGTTCTTGGCCGAGGAGATGGATTACTCCATAAGTCCTCGGCCCATTTTCTTCAAGGTCCGAGGAGATGGATTGCTCTACTTGTCCTCGGACCCCTGGTGTTCTTGGCCGAGGAGATGGATTGCTTCACAAGTCCTCGGCCCATTCTCTTCAAGGTCCGAGGAAATGGAGTGCTCCACTTGTCCTTGGACCCCTGGTGTTCTTGGCCGAGGAGATGGATTGATCCACGAGTCCTCGACCTATGATCCACGAGTCCTCGGCCCATTCTCTTCAAGGTCCGAGGAGATGGATTGCTCCACTTGTCCTCGGACCCTTGGTGTTCTTAGCCGAGGAGATGGATTGATCCACGAGTCCTCGGCCCATTCTTTTCAAGTCCGAGGAGATGGATTGAGCCACTTGTCCTCGGACCCCTAGTGTTCTTGGCCGAGGAGATGGATTGATCCATAAGTCCTCGGCCCATTCTCTTCAAGGTCCGATGAGATGGATTGCTCCACTTGTCCTCGGACCCCTGGTGTTCTTGGCTGAGGAGATGGATTGATCCTCAACTCCTCGGCCCATTCTCCTCAAGGTCCGAGGAGATGGATTGCTCTACTTGTCCACGGACCCCTGGTGTTCTTGGCCGAGGAGATGGATGGCTCCACAAGTCCTCGGCCTATTCTCTTCAAGGTCCGAGGAGATGGAGTGCTCCACTTGTCCTCGGACCCCTAGTGTTCTTGGCTGAGGAGATAGATTGATCCTCAAGTCCTTGGCCCATTCTCTTCAAGGTCCGAGGAGATAGATTGCTCCACTTGTCCTCGGACCCCTGGTGTTCTTGGCCGAGGAGACGGATGGCTCCACAAGTCCTCGGCCCATTCTCTTCAAGTTCCGAGGAGATGGAGTTCTCCACTTATCCTTGGACCCTAGGTGTTCTTGGTCGAGGAGATGGATTGATCCACGAGTCCTCGGCCCATTCTCTTTAAGGTCCGAGGAGATGGATTGCTTCACTTGTCCTCGGACCCCTGGTGTTCTTGGCCGAGGAGATGGATTGCTCCACAAGTCCTCGGCCCATTCTCTTCAAGGTCCGAGGAGATGGATTGTTCCACTTGTCCTCGGACCCCTGGTGTTCTTGACCGAGGAGATGGATGGCTCCACAAGTCCTCGGCCCATTCTCTTCAAGGTCTGAGGAGATGGATTGCTCCACTTGTCCTCGGACCCCTGGTGTTCTTGGCCGAGGAGATGGATTGCTCCACAAGTCCTCGGCCCATTCTCTTCAAGGTCCGAGTAGATGGAGTGCTCCACTTGTCGTCGGACCCTTGGTGTTTTTGGTCGAGGAGATGGATTGATCCACGAGTCCTCGGCCCATTCTCTTCAAGGTCCGAGGAGATGGATTGCTCCACTTGTCCTCGGACCCCTAGTGTTCTTGGCCGAGGAGATGGATTGCTCCACAAGTCCTCAGCCCATTCTCTTCAAGGTCCGAGGATATGGATTGCTCCACAAGTCCTCGGCTTATTCTCTTCAAGGTCTGAGGAGATGGATTGCTCCACTTATCCTCGGACCCCTGGTGTTCTTGGCCGAGGAGATGGATTGATCCACAACTCCTCGGCCCATTGTTTTCAAGGTCCGAGGAGATGAATTGCTCCACTTGTCCTCGGACCCCTAGTGTTCTGGGCTGAGGAGATGGATTGATCCATAAGTCCTCGGCCCATTCTCTTCAAGGTCCGAGGAGATGGAGTGCTTCACTTGTCCTCGGACCCCTGGTGTTCTTGGCCGAGGAGATGGATTGCTCCACATGTCCTCGGCCTATTCTCTTCAAGGTCCGAGGAGATGGATTGCTCCACTTGTCCTCGGACCCCTGGTGTTCTTGGCCTAGGAGATGGATTGATCCACAAGTCCTCGGCCCATTCTCTTCAAGGTCTGAGGAGATGGATTGCTCCACTTGTCCTCGGACCCCTGGTGTTCTTGGCCGAGGAGATGGATTGCTCCATAAGTCCTCGGCCCATTCTCTTCAAGGTCCGAGGAGATGGATTGCTCCACTTGTCCTCGGGCCCCTGGTGTTCTTGGCCGAGGAGATGGATTGCTCCACAAGTCCTCGGCCCATTCACTTCAAGGTCCGAGGAGATGGAGTGCTCCACTTGTCATCGGACCCTTGGTGTTCTTGGCCGAGGAGATGGATTGTTCCACGAGTCCTCGGCCCATTCTCTTCAAGGTCCGAGGAGATGGATTGTTCCACTTGTCCTCGGACCCCTAGTGTTCTTGGTCGAGGAGATGGATTGCTCCACAAGTCCTCGGCCCATTCTCTTCAAGGTTCGAGGAGATGGATTGCTCCACTTGTCCTCGGACCCCTGGTGTTCTTGGCCGAGGAGATGGATGGCTCCACAAGTCCTCGGCCCATTCTCTTCAAGGTCTGAGGAGATGGATTACTCCACTTGTCCTCGGACCCCTGGTGTTCTTGGCTGAGGAGATGGATTGCTCTACAAGTCCTCGGCCCATTCTCTTCAAGGTCCGAGGAGATGGATTGCTCCACTTGTCCTCGGACCCCTGGTGTTCTTGACCGAGGAGATGGATGGCTCCACAAGTTCTCGGCCCATTCTCCTCAAAGTCCGAGGAGATGGATTGTTCCACTTGTCCTCGGACCCACGGTGTTCTTGGCCGAGGAGATGGATCATTCCACAAGTCCTCGGCCCATCCTCTTTTCCCTTAGGCCACATCTTCGACCTCGGCCCTATGGATGTACAAATGCCCACCAAGTCTTGCTACTTCCTTAATCACAGTGTTGTACTTAAGGAAGTGGGGGGCCTCTGATACAGCCAAAAAATACCCCTCCAATAGGAAGACGACGCGTGGATCCTCTTGACAGCAGGTCACAGGGAAACACATGGACGATCCCGGGTCGGGCAGCTCAGCCTCTAGGTCATAACCGGCTTTCAAGGCTCTACCGCCCCCCGCTGGGCCTCCACGTCACCACCACCTACCAAGCCATCATTGCCCAACCAAGTTGGGTGTCAGGTCGGCAGACTGCTCCAAACACGTTAACGGTTCATGATCAGCTATCGAGGCCAAGCCCTAACGAACGGCCCCCAGTTATCCAACAAGGCCTCTTAGGCATCATTTCGAAACCATGTTGGGATATCAGGTGATCAACCGCCCTTATATCTGGAGGGCTCCTGATCAAGCCAGCAAGGCAAAAGCCCCAGCGAACGGCCCCTAGCCACCTAGCTGGGCCTCCTAGGCATCATTACCCAACCCAGTTGGGACATCGTATCGCTGCCGCCCTAGGCCCAACACCGCCTCCGAAACCCTATAAAAAGGACCAGGTTAGCATTCAAAAAGGGAGATTCATTTTCAGCTGACCCGATACACACTTAATTTTGCCCTAACTTAAGCATTGGAGCATCCTCGGAGGCACCCCCTCTGTCGACCCCATAGCCCCTCTCTTTCCCTGTGCAGGTACCCCAGTGCGACCTCTAGTTCAGCAATTTTTTGGCATCAAAAAGCTACAAAGAGTGGGATTCTAAAATGTATATTTCAAACATATAAAAGAACTAAACAGTGTAGGAAAGAAAGAGATACAGAGAGAGAAACCGGGGAAAGAATTGACATACACTGGATTTCATACTTGATATTTCTCAAAACCTTTGATTCTTTCTCAAGAATAGCAATGTCCAATGTCCAATGGCCTATAATAGCAGTTAGCCATGTCCCAGTCCAGTGCCATCCACAATTCCACACTCGTTATCTAAGTGCCGAGGACTAACAATCTCCACGCGCTCAATACCCTCGTACAAAAAACGCCATTGCTTTTGACGTGGCTTAGTCTCAACCGTAGATAGAATTTTAATTGACGTTAGTTCGTATCCAAACCATTAACCGTAGCTCCTTAAAATGCAAAATGCCAAAGACAATCATTTACCCCCAAACATCCATGGCGTGTTTGTTTAACGAAGAATATGAGTATGCTCTAAGATATTGGACAAATATAATGTGACACATGTCAAATAAAAGGGCAAAACAATAATTTCTGTTTGCCTGGACTCTATAAATATGTGGTCCCTCAAGATGTAAAGAGATCGATTCACTTTCACTTTCACTTTTGTTCTAACTAATTCATAGTTTGACTCAATCTTTAAAGGATCTTTCTTGGAGTCAATCACTCTGGGTTGGTTTTTTTTTTGCAGGTATTTCAGACCCTGCTCAAACCAGACTGACTCTAGCACCTAACCCGACAATTCTCGAACACGACTTGACCTATTTTTCGGCATCAGCAGAATTGAAGCTGTTTGTGGGAATCGTATAAATTACATCTTTGTTGAAATGTCACAAAGAAAAAAAAAACCGAAAAAACTCTCAAACCACCTCTGAATTCAATCCATCCGAGCTACCACCTCTGCCTCTCATGGAAGAACAAAACCCTTTTTGTGCTTCAGCAAGTAATAAGTTAGCCAAGACAATCAAAGGGTGGAACTCACTTGACCGACAGTCCGGTTCACATCCGAACCAGGCAATCTAAGACGAAAGTATCTTGAATTGATTATCATTATGTGATGATGATAAAATTGTTTTAGATTTTTTTAAACATATAATATTTTTCTTGAATTTTTTTGACCTATGGTTTCATAAACCCTAATTTACCCGAGGAACCTATTGTAACAGAGTCTCCTATCACACAACCTCCTTGTAAATCAGGTAAGATACATAGAGCATTCGAGAGATATAAGTATCTCATCGAGGGTGACGTAGTGGTACACCTTATTGGAAATAAGGATCATACTAACTACAAGGAAGCGATGTCATACATTGATTCGGGAAAATGGCTTGAAGCCATGAAATCTGAAATGAAGTCCATGTATTCTAATTAAGTTTGAACCTTGGTTGACCCTCATGAAGGTAATGTACCTATCGGTTGCAAATGGGTCTATAAAAGAAAGATAGGTGCCGATTAAAAGGTAGAGACCTTTGAAGCAAGGCTAGTAGCAAAAAGGTTACAAACAAAGATACAAAGTTGATTTTGATGAAACTTTTTATCCTGTAGCCATACTAAAGTCAATCAGGATCTTGCTCGCAATAGGTGCACACTATGATTATGAGATATGGAAAATGGATATTAAAAATGTCTTCCTCATTGGTAACAAAGATGAAGAAATATACATGGAGAAGTGTGCAAGTTGCAAATATCAATTTATGGATTAAACTAAGCTTCCCAAAGCTAGAACATTCTATTTAGTTTTCTAAAAATGTGGATGACCCTAGTGTGTACAAGAAGACTAGTGGGAGTGCACTTATATTTTTGACACTATATGTTGATGACATACTACTAATTGGGAATGATGTTGATATGTTACAATTAGTCAAAGTGTGTCTTTCAAGAAACTTCTCCATGAAAGATTTGGGAGAAGCATCCTATATTTTTAGAGTAAAGGCCTATGGAGAGATCTAGAATGATGCTTGGCTTATCCCAATCTACATACATAGATAAAACGTTGAAGGGGTTCAACATGGAAAACTCCAATAGTGGATTGTTATCTTTTCGACATAGAGTTCATCTCTAAGAAAATGTCCCCAAAGACAACTGAGTCAAATTCTCTATGCTTTAGTGATAGGAAGTCTCATGTATGCTATGTTATGTATCAGGCTTGATATTAGTCATACTATAAGTGTTACTAGCAGCTATCAATCTATTACAAGTTTGGAACACTGGGTTGCTGTAAAGAATATTATTAAGTACTTAAGAAGGATAAAAGATTTGTTCATAACATATGAAGGAGGTGACTTGAAATTGGAAAGGTATACTGATTTAGACTTTTAGTCTGATGTTCATCACAGTATTTTGAAAGTCATCTTGAGAAGATTGGTATTAGATACATGAACGATTAGCTTTAGTGCAAGTGGGAGATTGTTGGTAATATGCCCTACGAGCCAATGACATTTGATGTCCAGGGATATTATTTATAAAACAGTCTTATTCAAATTGTTATTATAATTAATGAAAGTTTATTTAACAAGAATATTTGTTTAATTACATTGTCATGATTAAGTCCATAGAGTAAGAGCAATGGAGATAGGATAATTATGAGATCATAATTTTGAGACCTAGTCTTCTCGAAAGCTTTTCTCTTAAATGTTTCTGGTCGTAGGATACTAAATAGACGTTAGTATTCCAATTAGATCGATACATACTATGTTTTCTCAGTTGGGAGGGTGATTGATCTTAATGTCACTTGTGTAGTAGACACTAAAACAAGTATGTAGGTTCTCATTGGAGAATGATTTCAGTAAACATGGCTCCACTTAAGAACACCTAATGGAGTTTTACTGCATGTTAATAGGTAGTTCCTATGTTATAGTTGTGCATGTGATCCTTAGACCTGAGGCACCATGGTTATCTTGTATGCGACTTATTACACTTTGATGCTATTTAATATGGTTTTATTCATGGATCATTAATTGGGTATACTAGGTTTTATATGGAGGTATTTCAGTGTACAATGAGGGATCTATCACTCCTAAGTAAAAGGAGAGAATGTCTTATGTAATCTATTAAAATATAATTTGGGAAGTTCCTTGGACAAGATAGGGTGAGAATTAGAAAGGAGTTTCTAATTCAACCATAAGAATTTTATTCTTAAGATATAGACACATAGTCTTAATACTAAGGATTTGATAGTAATTTCATACCCAAATTAGCTTAATCGTGACATTGCATGTTGGAAGGATTGAATTGCATGGTAATTGATAATAGAAAAGTTCAAGGTTTCACAACCAAACTCACACTTTCTAGGTAGTCATGATATGCTACTAGGTGTCACTCATTACTGTAGAAGCCCTAAGAATTAATTTAATAGACAAATAATTAATTCTTATAAAAGAGAGAATCAAAAGGCATTTTGATTCAAAATAAATTAGAAGGAGTTCTAATTAATTAGAAAAGGTTCTAATTGCAATTACATAAAAAATATGGCCTCCAACCAGATTAGTTTGAACCTAAAGGGTTACACATAAAAGGGGTAATGTGTAATTAGGAAATAATTGTACAAATTAGTTTGCAATTAATGGTTAGTTGCACCTAACCCTAACACTATACATAGTTTTATTGTGTAGATTTTGCTAGTATATTATTATGAACACAAGTTTCTCCTAAGAGATTTTAAAAGAGAGAAAAATCATAGAGAAAAATCCTAATTCAAGATTTCCCTTGTGTGGAATTTCTTTAGAGATCACATATGTTGTGGATTCAAGAACGCAATAATTTTTATTCAAGCATCTTGGAGAATTCGGGCATATTGTAGAATTCAGCCAAAATATTCATAGAGTGTGAAGAACACAGAAAATTGAATGTATTGTTTCTACCCTTGAATATTCTTAATGTTATTAAGGGTTATAGGAATCAATGAAAAAATTTAAATTCCCATTGCGTTTTCTATATTGATTTCCTTCATAAAGGTCTATAGAGATGGATCTAGAATGATTCTTGGCTTGTCACAATACACACACACACACACACACACATAATGTTGAGGAGGTTCAACATAGAAAACTCCAAGAGATGATTGTTACCTTTCCGGTATAGAGTACATCTTTCTAAGCAGATGTCTCCAAAGACACCTGAAGAGATAGAGAACATTAGTCAAATCCCCTATGCTTCGGCGATATGAAATCTTATGTATTCTATTTTATAGACCAGGCTTGATATCATGCTGTAAATGTTGCAAGCAGATATATGTCTAATCCAAGTTTGGAACACTAGGTTTCTGTGAAGAATATTCTTAAGTACTTGAGAAGGGCTAAAGATTTGTTCATAACATATAGAGGAGGTGACTTAAAATTGGAAGGGTATACTGATTCAGAATTCCATCTGATATGGATGATCAAAAATCCGCTATTGGATTTGTGTTCATATTAAATGGTGGAGTAGTGAGCCGGAAGAGTTGTAAGCAAGATACAATTACAGATTCCACCACTATGGTTGAATATATTACCGCGTTTAGGGCTACAAATGAAACTGTTGGATGAAAATTTCATCGTCAAGATTGGTGTTGTTCCTAGCATCGAATTTACAGTTCTTTGTACAATGATAACGATGGGGCAATAGCTCAAGCCATGGAGCCATGGCCTCATAAAAAATCTAAGCACATTGTTGATGCCAAAAATCTGTCAGAATTTGAATAGTCGAGGAATGGGACCTGCATACATAAAATGAGGTGAAAACCTAAAGTCACGAAAAGCCGGTGAGCGGTGTGCCTCCGAAGGACTCTCCAATGCCTAAGTTAGTATATGGATTTTTGGAGAAACTAAAGAAGATGAATAAAATTAGGAGCTGTAAATGGAAAATTATTTGTACCTTTTGATTTATAAAGACCCATTTTTATAGTGTATTGGAGTAGAGTCCGATTAGGAGAACAACTATGGTGTTGAGATAGAAGTAGCATTCTTTTGGAGTTATCTAAGTCCGTATGAGTTTATCCAAAAGTTGGAGTGGAAAGATAACATCAGGTCTTTGGTACAAAATTACCATTACGTCCCTTACCACTTGTTGGGAGTAGGTTGGTTGTCTTGTAGTGTTTTAAAAGACTATCGGTCTGCCCTAGAGAATGACATTGGAGAGTGGTTTTTCTCTGCATCAGATGCCCCATACTTCCTTAAGTGCATTTATATACTTGACGAAGTATATAACATAGAGTAAAATATGGTGGTTTAAACCTATTTGTGATGAGGTCCTGTTAGGCCAGTTACCCATGGAATTTTACGGAACACCTCCAAGGTGTTGAAAAATTGCTCGGAGGTTGGTGATTGAGTTTGAGGTGTTGACACTCAATCGAAACTGCTCAGAATATGGCGATTAAGTCTGAGGAGTTGACATTCACTCAAAACTGCTCGGAGTGTGGTAATTGAGTCCGAGGAGCTAACACTCAACCGAAACTGCTTGGAGTGTGGCAATTGAGTTTGAGGATTTGACACTCAATCAAAACTACTCGGAGCGTGGCGATTGAGTTCGAGGAGTTGACACTCAGTCAAAACTGCTCGGAGTGTAGCGATTGAGTCCGAGGCGTTGACACTAAGTCGAAACTGCTCGGAGTGTGGTGATTGAGTCCAAGGAGTTGACACTCAGTCAAAACTGCTCAGAGTTTGTCGAATGAGTCTAAGGAGAAAGACATGAACTCCAACTACTCGGAGTTGGACATGGACTCTAACTGGTCGTAGTTTGTTGGAGAAGTCCGAGGAGTTGGACATGGATTCTAATTGCTCAAAGTTTGTTGAAGAAGTCTAAGGAGAAAGATATGAACTCTAACTGCTCGAAGTTTGTTGGAGAAGTTCGAGAAGAAAGACATGAACTCTAACTGCTCGGAGTTTGTTGGAGAAGTCTGAGGAGAAAGACATAAACTCTAACTTCTCAGAGTTTATTGGAGAAGTCTGAGTAGTTGGATATGGACTCCAATTGCTTGGATTTTTTTGGAGAAGTCTAAGGAGTTGGACATAGACTGCAACTGCTTAGAGTTTTAGTGAAGGCAAGCCGCTTATGAGGAAAAAAGACTTGGTTATTTTGAACCTATAGAATGTTTCTCATAGGGTCTTCTGCCCTTTTTGGTTTTTTGTGGGCTTTCTTGCCAAGGTTTTCTTTAGGCTCAAGATGTTAAAATTTAGGCCCAAAATACTAAGTTTTAGGGCTTGTTTTTCGTACCTGGCCCTGGATTTCCGTGGCCCATTATTTGAATTTTAAATGAGGATGCCTGAGCCGTCCTCTTAAATGCTAAGAAGTGGCTCCGCAAATCCTAGGGTTCTTGAAGAGGCGATATCTTTCTTGGTTTTGGAGAAAAGTGTTGCTTTAATGTTCGAGAATATGACTGAGGTAATCATGCCTCCTTGTTTTTTGTTGAGGAGCTCCTTATAAAGGAAGAGCTTTTCCTTTGTTTTTCACTTCATTCATAACTTATCAAAAGAATTTGAGAGCCTTCAGAGTTTTGAGAGCCTTTGGAGTTTGGGAGCTCAAAGTAGTGGAAGCTTTCGAGGTATAAGAATCTCAGAGTTTTAGAAGCGTTTGGAGTTTGGGAGCCTCAGAGTTTCTATCTTTGTGGGAGCTCGGAGTCTCAAAGTACCTAAACTTCTTGGAGTTCTCGATCGGTGAGTCCCATCTTTCTCTGCTCATGTCTTCTTTTCATATTTACAACGATAGAGATAGTGGTAGTGATAGTAATAGCGATAGTGGTAGTGATAGTAATAGCGATAGTGGTAGTGGTAATGGTAGTAAAAGTAGTAGGGATGATACTAGAGGTAGTAGAGATGATAGAAGTGTTAGTGATAATGAGTTGTAGCCGTGGTCTAGAAATCGAGGTAAATGATTCCTCAGGAGACTATCGTGCCTTAGTTCTCTATAAGGGGGTGAATAATCTTCTTCCTCTTCAGAGGGCAACCATGCCCTGTGCGGGCTTTGAAAGGAGATAGAAGAGGATGAAAGGCCGAACATAGGTTTTGTGGTGAACCTCGTCCCTAACAAGCTAAGGGAGGACTAGCTCGAGGAGATAAGGATTACATATAGGATCCCTGAGGAGTTCACACTTAGGAATGCTGCAATTGGGGATTGTATTTGTGACGATCTAAAGGAGGGGGAGTTGTGTGTCAATCTTCATCACTTGAAGGCCGAGCTTAGGTTCCCTACTCACCCCTTTGTTCTTATAGTCCTTAGGCATTATGACATTGCCCTATGTTAATTCATACCAAATTCCATATGTCTTCTTATGGTGTTCATTTATGTCAGCATCAAAGTGAAAGGGGTGATGAATATGAACGTTTTCAAAAGCCTCTTTCTGATTAGTAAACATAAGGAATACAGATGGGTGGTGCTGAAATCTAAGCGAAGAAAGGGTTATTGGAGAAGACACCCTCATGCATTAAGCAAAAGAAAAAGAGTTTTTTCTTCATTCAGAGTGATAAGGGCTTCGACCTGCTCACCAAGTGGGATTTGGACTTGGTTAGGTCAAATAAGAAACCCAACCTTATGAGGAAGGAGATGGACACCTTGTAGGACATGATCGGCGGGAAGATAGCTGTTGAACTCTTATACCAAAATGCTGAGTTGGCCAAGCTTGGACTTTGTCCTGAGGGTCCAGAGGAGGAGATAGGTCCGAGCTCTATCCTTTGTATTTATTTTTCCTTTCTTTCTTTTGTATTCATGTCTTGCCACCTTTTTGCAGCTATAGATACCCTAAAGGCCACTTGGAAGGTAACAAAACTGTCTCAAAAGAGAAAGTTGGATGAGGAGGCTCGAGCATTGGCAAATCAATCTTCTGCGAAGAAGGCCAACGCGGGAAGTTCCCACACCCCTCATCCTACTCCTATTATAGTGGAGGATGATGCTGCTACCACTCCCTCTCCTCCTCCTATGAGGGTTGTTACGTCCATCCAGGCTCACCCTCCTCAAGTCTTTAGGCCCAACTGGTACGTGAAGGTCGGCGATTCATGCTTTGGAAGTGCTAACATTGCTCGGGAGCACTTGATCCGGGGAATCCTTCCAAAATACATAGCCAGACTGACCCAAGAACCCGTGAAGAGGCTTGTAATGATGGTTGAGGGTCTGGCCTCTCAGGTATCCCATGGTCCTTCAAACTTTGTCATGATATTTTTGTTTACCTTCGAGGAGTTCTAACTTGTTTTACTTTTTAGTCGAGCATAACTTCGGGCGTTCTTTCCTGCCGGTGTCTTGACTTGGATAAGAAGTTGGGTGATTGCTACAACTTTATCTAGACCTTGCGGGAATCTCTCACAAAGCACGTAGGGGAGGCCGGTCGCCTAGAGAGGGGGAAAGCCCTGTTGATAAAGGACCTGAAGGAGGCATGATCGGAATGGAATACAGCTAAGGCGAAGATGGTGAAGCTTTGAGCCGAGAAAGAGGCTGCAGAGATAGCCTTGTGTAGTACTCATGTTCATAAAATAAGGGTAAAGAAGTAATTTTACATATATTATATTGAATTAAATAATCCATTGATGAAAGATTTAATATTGATTTGAAATAATATTTGAAAGATAATATTGAAAATTTTGTTGAAAAGAGTAAGAAATTTTTGAAGAAGAAAGTACTGAAAATTTTTGAAATTTGAAGTTGAAATGAAAGAATTTTGAAGAAAAATATTTACTGAAGTTGAGAAAATAATTAATTTCTTTTTTGGAATAAAATATAAATTTTCATATTTCACTATAATTTTTATAAAACTTTTGGAAGGAAGAAAATATAAAAAATTGATTTTAAAGGATAAATGGTAAAATTGTAATTATATAATGGCAAAACAGTAAATTTTAAATGATGGCAGAATTGTAAATAACCAATGGCAAATATGTAAATTGTATGAAAAAAATCACAAACTTCACAAAGCGGTGAAGCAGCGAGCGACTATAAAAAAATTGTCTCTGAGTGGTGAAGGAAAAAAAAAAGAATTTCATTGAGCAGTGAAGCAGTGGAGAAGGAGAAAAAAAAAAGTTTATAAGTCTCTAAGTTCAGAGACTTAGTTATTTCTTACCAAATCTCGTTTGGCTTTCTTCTTTCATCAATTCAAATTTCTTAGAAAAAAATTATAAAGAAAAGTTCTCCAATATTAGAGATAGTACATTCATTTAATTACAATAGCAAGACTTCATCATATTTGAGGGAAATTTTCAGTAAGACTCATAACTAAATAATTATATTATTTGAATTAAGTTATGAAATAGAAAGATTTATTAAAGTTTATGATTAGGTGTTGGTGATCAACAATCTCAAGAAATTGTTGAAAGGAGTAGGAAAAGCAAGGAGGTGATCCATGTGTAACTTTAAGTGCTACGTGGTGAGTTAGATTTACTTTTAGTAATCAAGACCAATCAAAATATGAATTTATGATATTTGAATAAATTCTTGAATTATAATGATTTAATGATGTATTTTCCGTTAAGTATAAAAATTGATTGATTTAATGATTAGGGATTAAATAGTATGTTGAATATTAATTATATAGATTTATATTTTTAAAAGGATGGATTAATGAAAAATTGCTTAGAAGTTATATGAAATTTCTGAAAGTACGATTGAAAAATTGATATGATATATGAAGAGATAATTTAATAAATATGATAAAAATAATAATTTTGAGAAAGAGATAGATAGTTGAATTGAATGCTTTAATGTATGTTTGCTTGCATATTATTGCTCATATGCATAAAAAGGAAGACCAAGAAGGCAAATGGTCTGGCTGAAAAGACCAGAAAGGCAGTTAGTCTAACTGAAAAGACCAGAAAGGCAGCTGGTTTGGCTGAGAAGGCCAGGAAGGCAATTGGTCAGGTTAAGAAGACTAGGAAGGCAGCTGGTCTAGCCGAGAAGAGTAGGAAGGTAGTTGGTCTGGTTGAAACATGTCGACATGTGGGAAGACGTTCCCAGATGATAATATGAAATGATCTGATGAGAAAGAAATAAATATAATTTAAATTCATGCATTATATTTTTAAAAAATATTTATTATTAATGCCTGAGATGCTAGAGAATCAGTTTTGAGTATTAAATGATTGAAAGATAGATGGGTCTCATAATGAGACAATTTTGATGATAGATAAATAGAAAGGATGACATAATAAAGAATTATATTATTTATTGTTTATATGATGTGAACTTTATGATGATATTGAATTGGAAATATTAAATTGATAAAATATATGAGATATATGTATTGAAAGAGGATAGACTGATAATTTATTTATTAAGAGAAATTGATAAATAATTGAATTAGAATGTGAGAAGAGATAGATGGTTAATTATGCTGATTTAACAATGACTAAATATAACTAAAAGTATACAAATCGAGTACTTCTAGTAAATTTAATTCACTGAGCTTGTGAAGCTCAATCCTTATTGTTAAATAATTTTAGGTAGTGGGCTTGACAGATAGATTTGTGAGCTGAGATTCAGACTGATTTATTATTTGTAAGTCTCATAGTCCACATCATCTGACTAATAGAAGAATTTTTTGTTGTTGTAAATATTCATGCATAATATGTTGGGATATTAATAATGTAACTCCCCTGTTGAGGGTAGATGATTGATGTATGTAGATATTTTCAGTCGATTTATGTTTTTATATTGTTGTATATATGTGTCGTGCTAGGATTTCAAAATGTGACGACATTGTCTTGGGGGTGGCCAACCCGCGATGGGTTGTTAAAATTTTGGTATCAGAGCATTAGGTTTTATGATTCTGTAAACTGCATAAAAATTTATAGAAGTGGAAGATTTAAATAAACTACATTTTAATGTAGAGTCAGAGGATGGCACATGGACGTGCTAATGCTAAAGGTAGAGCACTGAACCAGAAAAGACATGGTAGACCCCCAATATTTAGAAAAGCTGAAGTGGAAGGGGAAGTTGAGTTTGTGGTTCATGCAAGGGAACAGGTTGCTAGTACAACTGGTACTAGTAGATGTGGGAGAGAATATGATATTGGGAGGGATGAGTTGAGAGAAGTTCTTGATCGTGCTATAGAGAGAATGAATGTAGCAAAAGAAAAGGCTGATAATTTACAGAGGAGACTAGAGGAAAGGGGTAGAACATAACCTGATGTGGTGAGACAAGAGACTTATGAGGGAGAGGGTATGCTTGCACATGAGATACAAGGGGATTGTTTTATTAAATTTAAACCCTAGTTTTTTCGAGAATCTGTGAATCCTATTGAAGTTGAGAAATGAATTAAACATGTTGAGAAATATTTTGAAGTCTTACCCGTGACAGATAGGCAAAAGGTTGCTTTTACTTCATTTAAACTGGAAGGTGAGGCTTCTCAATGATGGAAGGATATTCTGCCTAGATTGAGTACAAAGGTAGATCAATCCTTAACTTGGCATAAGTTTAAGGATGTGTTCTTTATGAAATATTTTCCAAATACGTTTCAAGCACATCAAGAGAGAGATTTTATTCATTTAAAACATAATACTTTATCCATGGCTAAGTATAATAGTAGATTTATTACCCTATCGAGGTTTGTACCTGAGTTAGTAAATATGGAGAAGATGAAATGTAAGAGATTTTCAGATAGGTTACACTATGAAATTCGAACTAAACTCTTTTATATGGGTCTTGAGAATTATGCTATAGTGGTGGATAAAACATTACAGATTGAGAAGAATGTGATGGAGTTTAGAGGTAGGAAGGATTGGCTAAGAGGTCTAGATTTGAGGGACCCAAAGGTGGTAGTAGTATGAGTGTGTAAGGTAAGAGACCACCCTAAATAGGGCGTTCCTTATCATAGGAAAGTGTAATGCAGAGTCAGAGGCAAGCAGGATCAATCGCTTTTGTAGTTCAGAGTAATATTAGTGGCCCCCCTAGGTTTGGGAGATAGGCTATGGGAACTGGAAGTTATGATAGAAGAGTAAGTATGCCACCAAAAGGAATTTGTAATCTGATGTATAATTGAGAGACAAGAGTTTGCTATAGATGTAATCAGACAAGGCATCTATCTCAGAATTTTCCTACTTTGATGTGCTTTGTATGTGGTGAGTGAGGACATATTAGTGTGGATTGTCTAGTGGGGAAATCTGTTGAGATAAGTGGTGAATGTGTTGGGAGAAAACAGGTGGAGAGAAGTGATAGATCAGGGAGTATGTTGGGTAAAGGCAGAGGATCAATAGTTGAGAGAGGATGAGGTGGTCGGTTACAGCCTAGAGACAGTAGAATCTATACATTGACCCAACAAGATGCACAGACAACTCTTGATATTGTTATTGGTATGGAATCTGTTCTTGATAGACCTGGTAGATTATTGATTGATCCTGGTGCAACCCATTCTTTTGCATCCAATGTTTATATGAAATCTATTGATGCTTGTGTTAGTCCTTTGGTACATGCTGTTATTGTTGAGGTTCTTACTGGGGATCGGGTTATTATCAGGACAATTTATCAAGGTTGTGTGATTAGTATGGCTGATAGAGAAAGTTGATTTGTTGCCTTTAGATATGACATATTTTGATTTAATTCTGGAGATGAATTGGTTATCTGTATATCATGCTTGGGTAGATTATTTTAGGAAGAATGTGGTGTTCATGATACCAGGACAAGAGGAGTTTAATTTTTAGGGAGAATGTAAGATACTTGCCAACTGTCTTATTTTTATCCTGACTACTAGTAGATGGTTGAAGAAGGGTTGTGAGGGGTATTTGGAGTATGTGGTGGATTCTAGAAAGGAGATTAAGAAGTTAGAAGAGATCTTAGTAGTGAAAGATTTGTCTGATGTGTTCCCTGAGGAGTTGTCTGGTTTGCCTCCCAACAAAGAGATTAAGTTTTCTATTGAGGTGATTCTGGGATCAACACCCATATCTATAGCACCTTATAGAATGACACCAGCTGAGTTGAGAGAATTGAAAGTTCAGCTTCAGGAGTCGCTAGATAAACAATTTATTCGACGTAGTATGTCATCTTAGGGAGCCCTTGTGTTGTTTTTGAAGAAGAAGGATAGAACGATGAGATTGTGTATTGATTATAGACAGTTGAATAAGATCATCATCAAGAATAAATATCATTTTCCTAGGGTAAATGATTTACTCGAGCCATTACAGGGGGCTAGGGTTTTTTCTAAGATAGACTTTAGATCTGGTTATCATCAGTTGAGGATAAAGGATAGGGACGTGCCTAAGACTACTTTTAGGACACATTATGGCCATCTTGAGTTCCTTGTTATGCTATTTGGGTTGACTAATGCTCCTGTAACATTTATGGATTTAATGAATCAGGTGTTTAAACCATTTTTGGATAGATTTGTAATTGTATTTATTGATGATATTATGGTATATTCCGAGAAAAAAGAGGAGCATATGCAACATTTAGAGATTGTGTTGGAAATTTTAAGGAGAGAGAAATTGTATGCAAAGTTTTCTAAGTGTGAGTTTTAGTTGAATGGAATATCTTACTTGGGGCATGTTGTGTTAGGAGATGGTATAGCAGTTGACCCATAAAAAGTGGAAGCAGTGTTGAATTGGAAAAGACTCACTAGTGTGGCTGAAATTAGATCATTTTTAGGGTTGACTGGTAATTATAGGAGGTTTATCTATAGTTTTTCTATTATTGCTGGACCATTGACCAGATTGACTAGGAATGAAGTGAAGTTTACGTGGTCAGAAGAATGTGAGAAGAGTTTCCAGTTGTTGAAAGAAAAATTGACTACTACTCCAGTATTAGTGCTTCTTTCTGGTGATGAAGGATTTGTGGTATATAGTGATGTGTCACATCACGGGTTGGGATATGTGTTGATGCAACATGGGAGAGTTATAGCTTTTGCTTCTAGGCAATTGAGGAACCATGAGATAAATTACCTGACCCATGATTTAGAATTGGCTGCCATAGTTTTTGCTTTGAAGATTTGGAGACATCATTTGTATGGAGCCACTTGTGAAATTTTTATTGATCATAAAAGTTTGACGCATTTACCTACCCAGAGAGAGTTGAATTTAAGGCAGAGGAGGTGGATGGAATTGATTAATGACTATGACTATACAATTCATTATCATCCAATGAAGGCTAATGTAGTAGCTGATGCATTGAGTTGAAAGTCTACAGGGAGATTAGCTGCTATTAGGAGTCATGATATTAGCTTGATGATAGAATTGAGAGAAATGAAAATGCAATTGAGTTTCAGTGGTAGATGAGTATTGATGAAAAATATGGTGGCACAATCTTCTATTACTGATAGTTTTTTTTTATAGATGCAGAGTATAGATTAAGGGATAGAGAAGATCAAACAGGAAATATTGACTGGGAAGCCGACTGAGTTTAGAATTAGAGAAGATGGTATGGTGAAATTGGGACATAGAGTTTAAGATGAGAAAGGAGATACTAAGAGAGGCTCACGATTCTGTGTATTCTATGCATCTGGGTAATAATAAGATGTACAGGGGGTTGACACAGAATTATTAGTGGTCAACGATGAAGAATAATGTAGCTGAGTATATTTCTAGATGTTTGATTTGTCACTAAGTGAAGTATGAGAATAGACATCCGAAAGGTTTATTACAGTACCTAAATGGCCATGGGAGAATGTGAGCATGGATTTTTTTTTTCTGGTTTTCCCCATACCCAGAGAGGTCATGATGCTGTATGGGTTATAGTTGATAGACTTTCTAAGTCTTCGCATTTCCTTCCTATTAAAACTACCTTGAGTCCTGAAAAGTTGGCTAACTTGTATGTAGCGTAAATTGTGAGATTACATGGAGTACCTTTGAACATTGTATCAGATAGAGATTCTAGATTTACTTTCAGATTTTGGAGGGGTTTTCAGAAAGCTATAGGTACACAGTTGTAGTTTAATTCACCTTTTCATCCTCAAACTGATAAGCAGATAGAGAGAATCATCAGATTACTGAAAGATATGTTGAGGGCAAGTGTATTAAGTTTTTCAGTGAGCTGGGATGCTTATTTACCTTAGATCGAATTTGCATACAATAATCAGTATCAAGCTAGTATTGGGATGGCACCATTTGAGGCTTTATATGGTAGAAGGTACAGAACTCCAGTATGTTAGGAAGAAGTTAGAGAAAGAAAGACATTTTGTCCAAAAATGTTAGATTTGACTATTGAAAGGATCAAACTGGTTAGAGAGAATCTTAGAACAACACAGAATAGACATAAGGGATATACTGATAATAGAAGACGACCTCTTGCGTTTCAGGTTGGTGACTTGGTGTATTTGAAGATATCTCCGTGGAAAGGTGTATTAAGATTTAAAAAGAAAGAAAAGTTGAGTCCGAGATTTTTGAGGCTATATGAGGTGATTGAAAGAGTTGGGCCAGTTGCATATAGATTGGATTTGCTTCCAGAGTTAAAGCAATTACACAATGTGTTTCACGTTTCACTTTTGAGAAAGTGTTTACATGATGAATCTCATAGTATTCCAAGTCAGGCTGTAGAAATTCAAGAAGATTTGACCTTTATGCAAGTACCAGTCAGAATTCTAGAAAAAAAAAGGAACAAGTCTTGCGTAATAAAGTTATTTCTTTAGTTTAAGTGTTATGACAGAACAAAGATGTTGAAGAAATTACTTGGGAGCATGAGGTAAGAATGAGGAAAGAGTACCCCCAGCTTTTTCATGAGTTAGGTAAGCTTGGGGACGAAATTTTATAAGGTGGGTATAATTGTAGTACTCGTGTTCATAAAATAAGGGTAAAGAAGTAATTTTATATATATTATATTGAATTAAATAATCCATCGATGAAAAATTTAGTATTGATGTGAAATAATATTTGAAAGATAATATTGAAAATTTTGTTGAAAAGAGTTAGAAATTTTTGAAGAAGAAAGACTAATTTTTTTTTAAATTTAAGTTGAAATGAAAGAATTTTGAAGAAAAATATTGACTGAAGTTGAGGGAAATAACTAAAAAAAATTTTGGAAGAAAATGTAAATTTTTATATTTCTCTATAATTTTTATAAAATTTTTGGAAGGAAGAAAAGATTAAAATTTTATTTTAAAGGATAAATGGCAACATTGTAATTATGTAATGGTAAAACAATAATTATGTAATGGCAAAACAATCAATTTTTAATGATGTCAAAATTGTAAATAACCAATGGAAAATATGTAAATTGTATTAAGAAAAAAATTCGCAGACTTCACGAAGCGGTGGTAAAATAATAAAATAAAATTCTCTAAGTGGTGAAGGAAAAAAAACTTTCACTGAGCGGTGAAGCAGTGGAGAAGGAGAAAAAAAAAAGTTTATAAGTCTCTGAGGTTAGAGACTTTGTTATTTCTTATCAAATCCCGTTTGGTTTTCTTCTTTCTTCAATTCAAAATTATTTGTAAAAAGTTGTAAAGAAATTTCTCCAATATTAGAAATAGTACAGTCATTCAATTACAATAGCAAAACTTCATCATATTTGAGGTAAATTTTCAATAAGACTTATAGCTAAATAATTATATTGTTTGAATTAAGTTATGAAATAGTAAGATTAATGAAAGTTTATGATTAGATGTTGATGATCAACAATCTTAAGAAATTGTTGAAAGGAGCAGGAAAGGCAAGGAGATGATCCACGAGTAGCTTTAAGGCTACGTGGTGAGTTAGATTTATTTTTAATAATTGAGACCAATAAAAATATGAATTTATAATATTTGAATAAATTCTTAAATTATAATGATTTAATGATGTATTTTCCGTTAAGTATGCTAATTGATTGATTTATTGATTAGGGATTAAATGATATGTTGAATATTAATTATATAAGAATTTATATTTTAAAAATATGGATTAATGAAAAAATATGCTGAGAAGTTATATGAAATTTATGAAAATTTGATTGAAAATATTATATGATATATGAAGAGACAATTTAATAAATATGATAAAAATAATAATGTTGAGAAAGAGCTAGATAATTGAATTGAATGCTTTGATGTATGTTTTCTTAAATATTATTGCTTATATGCATAAAAGGGAAGACCAGGAAGGCAGCAGGTGTGGCTGAGAAGACCAAGAAGGCAGCTGGTGTGGCTGAGAAGACCGGGAAGGCAGCTGGTGTGACTGAGAAGACCAGGAAGGTAGCTATTGTGGCTGATAAGACCAGGAAGGTTGTTGGTCTTGCTGAAACATGTCGACATGTGGGAAGAAGTTCCCAGATGATAATATGAAATGATCTAATGAGAAAGAAAGAAAGAAAATTTAAATTCTTGCATTATATTTGTTTTATATATTTATTATTAATGTCTGAGATGCTAAAGAAACAATTTTGAATATTAAATGATTGATAGATAGATGAGTCTCATAATGAGACAATTTTGATGATAGATAAATAGAAATGATGACATAATAAAGAATTATATTATTGATTGTTTATATGATGTGAACTTTATGATGATATTGAATTGGAAATATTAAATTGATAAAATATATGATATACATGTATCGAAAGAGGATAACTTGATAATTGATTTATTAAGAGAAATTGATAAATGATTGAATTAGAAAATGAGAAGAGATAGATGATTAATTATGTTGATTTAACAATGACTAAATATAACTAGAAGCATATAAATCGAGTACTTCTAGTAAATTTAATTCATTGAACTTGTGAAGCTCACTTCTCATTGTTAAATAATTTCAGGTAGCGGGCAAGACATATAGATTTGTAAGCTGAGATTTAGACTGAGTTATTATTTGTAAGTCTCATGGATAATATGTTGTATATATTGTTTCAGTTAGGATATTAATAATGTAACTCCCTTGTTGAGTGTAGAAGATTGATGTATGTATATATTTTTAGTAGATGTATGTTTTTATATTGTTGCATATATGTGTCATTCTAGGATTTTAAAACGTGACGACATCATCTTGGGGGTGGCCAACCTGGGATGGGTTATTACACCTTGGTAGACTTCAAATAGTCCCAAGAGTTTAAGTCAGCTATGGAGGTTGCGGTTGGTGACTTCTATCTTAAGGGCTTCGAGGAAGCCAAGCAGCAAGCTTCAGCTGCCTATCCGGACCAGGATTTCTCCATGGTAGAGATCCCTTCTAATGACGAGGGTGCTAGAGATGAGGGTGAGGACTAGGCCCTTGCTGCTAAGGAGTAGGAAGTAGACGTAGACTAGGATTTTTATGTTTTTTGTACCTTTGGCCATTAGTGCCTTTTGTGAAAAATTTCTAAGTTAATGGGGATTGCCCCTTTTTTTTTTTTTTTTGCATTCCATTTGTCTAATGTCCATACTCTATCCGAAATAAGAATCCGAAAGGGAAAGGCCTTAGGTCTTTTCCTTAGCATAGGAGAAACTAAAAGACTTGGGGAAAAATGGGGTGTTCATTTATTAAGAATATCTAAGTATTACATCAATACTTGGCAAAAAAAATTGGCAAAACAAAATTGGCGAAACCAAATTAGCGAAACAAAATCGGCAATAGCTAGGGAGTTTTCAAAGGGGTTCTACTGGTAGAATTTGTGGAGGTTCTCCACATTCCAAGAGCGTGGCACTAGTTTACCGTCCAAGTCTTCAAGCTCGAACATGCCAGCTCAATAAACTCTTTTGATGCGTTAGAGACCCACACAATTTGGAAGGAGCTTCCCTATCTTCTGAGGGTGAGATACCTTGTTCTTTCTTAGAACTAGGTCTTGCAATCTAAAAGCTCTCTCATTGACTCGGGAGTTGTAATATCTTCATACCCTCTAGTAGTAGGCGGCAAGCTTGATCTGGGATTTATCTCTATCCTCGTCGATCAAGTCAGCATTCATCTTGAGTGCCTCTTTATTATCTGTCTCATTGTAGTTCTGCACTCATAACGATGACGTTCTTATCTCGAAGGGTATAACAGCCTCGAATCCATAAGTTAAGAAAAATGGGGTATCTCTAGTGGGCATTCGGGTGGTGGTCCAGTAGGCCCAAAGGACATTTGGGAGGTGATTGACCCATTGTTGATCGACATCATCAAGCCTTTTCTTGATGCTCTGTAAGAGAGTTGTGTTAGTTACTTCAGCCTATCCGTAGGACTGAAGATAGCTTACTGAGGAAAACCTTTGTTCAATCTGGAGGTCTTGGTAGAAAGATTTGAACTGGGTACTGTCTAACTGCGTACCATTGTCCGTGACTAATATCTAAGGTATGCCAAATCTGCAGACAATTGACTTCCAGACGAACCTTCGGGTCTGGTAGTCAGAAATGGTCGTGAGAGGTTCAACTTCTACCCACTCGGTAAAATAATTGATGGCTACTATCAAATGCTTATTTTGCCTCGATGCCTCTCGGAATAGACCAAGGATATCCATTACCCACATGGTGAAGGAAAGAGGACTGGTGATTGATGTCAAGAGATTGGCTGGTCATTAGGGTATGGAGGCATGTTCTTGACAAGTCTTACACTTTTTTACCATCTTGGCTGCATCATAGCTCATTTGAGGCCAATAGTAACCATGGCAAAGTATTTTAAACCTAGAGCTTGGCCTCTAAGGTGGTTTTCGTATATCCCTTGGTGCACTTCCCTGAGGGCGTAATTAGCATCGGTAGTACCTAGAAATTTTAAATAAGGAGTGGTGAGACCTTTCTTATATAGTTTTCCGTCAATTACAATGTATCTTAAGTCACGAGAGATTAGCTTCTTAGCCTCGCTCTTCTGATATGGGAGTTTGCCATCCGCTAAGTATATAAGGATCGGATCCATCCAGGTTTACTCCCTGGTGAGTGGCATAACTAGTACTTTATTAATACTTAGAGTTGGTAGGGTCTCGAGGTAGACTGCCTGGTCGTTTTTGTTAAATGATGATTCAAGGTAATGGTGCAAACTTAGGATGCCAATTGGTAATTCCTTGTGTTTTATCTAGGGGCCATTAACCAAGAATGAATGTGCTTGTTTCCTGTGCAGCATTCCATTCTCATTGGATGACATTTCAAAATCAATGCAACAAATAGAGATAGCTGATATTGATCCTCCACCTCGGATCTGCGAAAACTCAAGCTTTATATTCTTATTACAGCGGTCAGAATGAAATCAAGTAAATATATTTTTTGTGCCAGCACCTTTCAACTTCCTCTCTATGATCTTTGCACCTCCAAGATCGATGTGCTGCAAAACTTGTGCATATGTATCATTTTCAGCAGCCCAATGTGTAATTATCATAGTTTTCTTCAGGCAAATAGCTATCTCTAGGCTGATTATTTTGTTTTCTAGTATAAATTTTCTTTTGTGATATTTTTTTTAATGTTTTTGCCTGTACCGTGGGTCATGTAATCTTTTATTCTTTTGGCTTTGATTATTTGTAACTGTAGCCCCATTATATAGGCTAATACTAGTTGTATCGAAGTTTCTGTAATATGATGTAAAGAAGCTTCTTTAATTGTCCTCTTCTTAGTACTGTTATGAATTGTTGCTTTTGAGCTACTTTTCTGCAGGACCTCCCCTACATTATCACCACTGTGAAGTTTAACCATCAAGTACGAGATAAACTGGCATTGTTCCTCTACGCTTAAGAAAACAGAATACAACAGAATATCGAAACATAAACGAAGAAAGGCATGCCAGAAAGCATATTGGCTCACAAAGGCTTCCCACCTTTCCATCCATTTGATATAGATACAGAAAAAAAAAAAAAAGTAGATTTTTTTTTTTTTGATTTTTCATCAAATTTTGGTTTTCTTTTGAGAAAATGATCATTACTTGAATAAACAAAAAACTTCTCTTTTCCAAAATTTCACATAGAAACTTATCTCTCTATGAAAAATTATGCACTCAACACTTTTTTCACTCTCTTAAAATATATCTCTTTAACTATCCCTAATGGTGGACTTGGTTTGCATTGGATTACCTTACACTTTGACGATTAAAAGGAAATTAGAGTTACATCTATTGAAGATTATGCACATTGGTGGTGGTCTTTTGGGTTATATTTTACTTTGGTTGAATTTTGAAGTTGAACTCATAATTTTATTAAAACTATGATGTGCTTGAGGGGGATGTTAGAGAATATTATATAATATTCTAAAGTATGTTGTGGTGTGATTTGGTTAAGATTCTTGATTATGCCCAAAGTATAATGCGATAGTTGTAGCATGACTTTGGGGTGTCGATTCCACAAGGAGACAAACTAACTACAACAGAAAGTGCACACCTTAAAACGAACGATAAAAGTTAAACGATAAAATCTTAGTTTGAAGTAGTGTGAAATAATTGTGTAAATATAATAGAGGACAACAAGGGTCCTGAAATCCTCCCTAGGTTCGTTGCCTTATTCTGTTCTTGATTCAGTTGTTTTTATCTCGATTGTAAGTTTCACATCCTAAACAAGCAATCGACAAATATTCAATTAAAGCACATATATAAACCCTAATGTAATTGTTATGAAATACTCTTTGCTTTCAAGCACACATGACCTAACTTATAGATTATCAAGAAACGACAATATATCATAATGACAATACCACAGTAATGGACAAATCTACCAAACTCAATCACACCTCAACAACATCATATAAGAAGAGCATGACTAGACTTATATGGGGGAGAAAGATGCAATCACCGGATTTAGGGGAAATCTTTTAATTAGATTAAAAAGTAAATCATAACAATTTTTAATGATAATAAATCCAAACTACAATGAATCAAGACTAGAAAATAAGAACAACTACACCTAGGGATTCATCCCTTCGCCTTGCTTGAAGATTAGTTGGCCATAGGGGAGAGTGGCAGCCTTCATATGTTTTCCCCGGCCTCTGGCCTCTCCAAAAGATGTTTTTCTCTTCAACCCGAAGTGATCTATTTATAGTACAAAGGTCCAAGGGTGTTTTCAGGTTTAATCTATTGTTAAAACCCTAATTAAGTTCTAACTTGGAGATATAACATCGTGTTCGCGCTGCGGTGCTCCTTTATGGGCGCTGCGGTGCTGGCTTCAGCTTGGTTGGGTGTGCTTCTGGGCACCGCGGTGCTGGCTTCAGCTTGGTTGGGTGTGCTTCTGGGCACCGCGGTGCTGGCTTCAGCTTGGTTGGGTGTGCTTCTGGGCACCACGGTGCTGGCTGGTGTTGTTCTGGAGGCCTGACCTTTGTCTACTAAAACTGCCATAACTTTTTCTAGAAAAATCATTTTTACGAGCCGTAAAATTCTCCAGAAAACAGACTTCCGGATCTTTCTAAGAATATATGGCTCATCTCCTAGTTCTTCTTGTATCAATATAGTTTAATTTGCAAATATGATTGATCTGTACGGAAAATTCTGGTAATTTAGTGAAACTCCTTTCCAAGTGCTTGTGAACCTTCACTTCGGTGTTCATCGAGTCATTGTACTTCAAGAAATAATAGCTTTTCCATCTCTTTTGAACTTAAAGTACCTGAAAATGCATCGAAATAGATCAATGATCCAAGAATGACACTTTAGTGTTGTTAAGGTATAAAAGTGCAATTCAAACCTAGATCAACCCTAAAATGCTAGCAATTAAGTACTGTAAAGATGCATTTTATGACTCTCATCAATTCTCAGATGATTTATTTTCCTTATTATGCTACTTAGTTTATTATATAAATCTTGTCAAGAGTCTATATGTAGTCACTCAACTATTATCAATCAAAATCTAATACACATAACAAATAACTTCATGCTCAAATGTCAAACTTTCATATTACAAAATAGAAATCAAGAAATAGCTCAAATACCAGACTAAAATTTCTTACACATTTTGCTTATCAATTTGGACAAAACACAAGTTATGCTCAACAACTTCAATGATTAGAAAATAAAACACGATTTGATGAAAGGAACTGACCTTAGAAGAATTTGTGGGTTCAAAGTGAGGTTCGATCTAAAATCAAATGATAAAGTAGAATCATTATTATTAGCCAGTTTTGGTCATTCCTTTAATAGCTCCAATTTCAACCTGAATCAACTATTCTTCAAAAGTAAGCGGGATTCTTGAGCTTTGGATGTTCTTAGGGTTAAAGGATCAAATCCAAGCCTCCATTTCATTTACCAAAAATACAAACTCCTAAAATCACTCTCAATTACCTGAACTTAACCCTAGTTGTGGAAACATTTTTGGCATCAATAATCGATATCAATTGGTTTTTCAATGCAAACTCAATCTCAGGTATCCCCAAAGGATAAGGGACTCAATCTAGATTTCCAATGTTGGATATTCCTAGGTGTCATGCCCATGATCCCTATGGAACCTACACCATTTGGACTGATCATTGTCCTCGTTGAGGTATACATTTAACGACCCATCCCGGGTTGGCCACCCCCGAGATGGTGTCGTCACATTTTGAAATCCCAGAAAGACACATATATGCAACAATATAAAAACATCAACTGAATTATCTATAAACATAAATCATCAACCCTCAACAGGGGAGTTACATTATTAAGATCCCAACTGAAACATTTTATACAACATATTATGCATGAATATTTACAAATATTTTTTTTTGTTTTCTTTCCATTACTCTGAAGATGTGGACCACGTGACTAACAAATAATGACTCAGTCTGAATCTCAGCTCACCAATCTATCTGTCTTGCCCACTTCTTGAAAAGATTTAATAATGAGGAGTGAGCTTCACAAACTCAGTGAATTAAATTTACCACAAATATTCAATTGTTCAAATAATTCTCCAATATTCATTCACCTATATCTCATATGACTCGATAACAACATTCTATTATCACTACTCATATCATAATCCTCACCATTTAACAATTTCTTCCTCTCATATATTTTATCATCTTTAGACTATCAATTCTATCCCATAATTACCTCGTTATGAGGTTCACAACATATCATCAATCACTCAGATAATTCTTATCATATCATACTTTCATATTTATTTCTCATCATATCTATCTCTATGTGAGACTCATTCATCTATCAATAAATTTACGATCAAGAATAACACTTCAGCATTTCAAACAATAATAATCAATATTTAAAGCAAATACAATGCATGAATTTAAATTTTATTCTTATTTGGGAACGTCTTCCCACATGCCGACATGTTTTATCTTAGACCGACTGCCTTTCCGGTTCTTTTATTTCAAGCATATACCAGTTGTCACGTTTCATTTAGACTGATTACCTTCCCGATTCTTTTATTTCCAACATATACTGGCTGTCACGGTTTTTTTATTTCATTTAGACCGGCTGCTTTCCCTATTCTTTTTATTTCATGCATATGCATATGAATAATGATATAAAATATGCATATGAACAATAATATAAAAACATGCATACATTCAGACATTCAATTTAGCTATCCAGCTCTTTTTCAAAATTATTATTTTATCGTATTCATTAAATTATCTCTTCATACATCATATCAAATTATCAATTATAGCTTGTCAAAAATTTCATTTATCCCTTCATTATATATTTAATCAACTCATTATTTCAATAATATTACTTCTCATATAATAAATTTTTAACATATCAATTATTCCTATCATACTCATTAACCAACTTTCATCTATCATCCATTCATAGGTCAATAATTAATTCAAATATCATCACTTTATATTTCATATTTATCTCGATGACTAAAAGTAAATCTAACTCACCACGTAGCACTTAGAGCTACCCGTGGATCACCTCATTGTCTTTCCTACTCCTTTCACCCCCGATTGCTGATCGTCAACACTTGACATAATATTTATATTAAAATTTCTAATTTATTCTTTAATTCTTTCAGAGAATTCACACCCTTTAAAATTTCCACATTGAATTCCGGGTAATTTAATGTATGCTAAATTTCAAAAATAAAATTCGCATTATTACTTTTTGTTTTTCTTAGAGCTTTCCTCAACTCTCTTTAAAATTCTCCCATAAACCTCTTCAAAATTTTACTCTTTCAATATTTCTTTCAATCTTAAAGTGTTTAAAGAAATAGAGCAATTTGAATTGAAGAAAGAATGAAACCAAATAGGATTTGGTAAGAAATACTTAAAACAAAACAAAATTTTAAATTTGTATATAAAAACGGTCTGCACTCTTTCAGCACCGTTTTTTAAACATTTTGGTGCTTAGGTGTTTCACCATTATCCCAATTAGTGTCCAAGGTTGTCAAGGGTGACAACATCTGGACGTCGAGGTGTTATCCCACCAATTTTTTTTTTCTTACCGCGCTTGGACATTTCCGTTTTTTTCTTTCAAAAGGATTATTTTATTTAGTAATAAATCTTTCATATATATTATTTTTATTCCAAGTCATATTTATCAAATTACTTATTTACCTTAACTTTAAGAATACCAGTATTACAATTCTACCCACCTTATAAAAATTTCATCCCCGAAATCTCCTTACCTAATTCATGAAAAAGTTGGGGGTATTCTCTCCTCATTCTTGTCTCATGCTCCCAAGTAATTTCTTCAACATCTTTGTTCCGCCATAATAGTTGAATCAAAGGAATGACTTTATTTTGTAAGACTTGTTCCTCTCTGTCTAGAATTCTGACTAGTATTTGCATAAAGGTCAAATCCTCCTGAAGTTCTACAGCCTAACTCGAAATACTATGTAATTCATCATGTAAACACTTTCTCAAAAGTGAAATATGGAACACATTATATAATTGCTTTAACTCTGGAGGCAAATCCAATTTGTATGCTACTGGTCCAACTTTCTAAATCACCTCATATGGCCCCACAAATCTCAGACTCAATTTTCTCTTCTTTTTAAACCTCAATACACCCTTCCACAGAGATATCTTCAAAAATGCCCAGTCACCAACTTGAAACTCAAGAGGTCGTCTTCTATTATCAGCATTTCTCTTCTGTCTGTTTTGTGCTGCTCTAAGGTTCTCTCTAACCAGTTTGATCCTCTCAATAGTCAAATCTATCATTTCTGGACCAAATATCTTTCTTCAACTTTTTCCCAACATACTGGAGTTCTACACCTTCTAACATATAAAGCCTCAAACGGTGCCATCCCAATACTAGTTTTATATTGATTATTGTATGCAAACTCGATCAAAGGTAAATAAGCATCCCAGCTCACTGAGAAACTCAATACACTTGCCCTCAATATATCTTCTAGAATTCTGATAATTCTCTTTGTCTGCCCATCAGTTTGTGGATGAAAAGTTGTACTAAACTACAATTACATACCCATAGGTTTTTGAAAACCCTTCCAAAATCTAGAAGTGAATCTAGAATCTCTATTTGTTACAATGCTCAAAAGTACTCCATGTAATCTTACAATCTCCGCTACATGCAATTCAGCCAACTTTTCAGGACTCTAGATAGTTTTAATAGGAAAGAAATGCGAAGACTTAGAAAGACTATCCATTATAACCCATACAGTATCATTACCTCTCTATGCACGAGGAAAACCAGACATAAAATCCATGCTCATATTCTCCCATAGCCTTTCAGGTACTAGAAGAGGTTGTTATAAACCTGCTTGATGTCTATTCTCATACTTAGCCTGTTAACAACTCAAACATCTAGAAATATACTCTGCTACATCCTTTTTCATCTCTAACCACCAAATATTCTGTCTAAACCCCCTGTACATATTATTATTACCCGGGTGCATAGAATATACAGAATCATGAGCCTCTCTTAGTATCTCCTTTCTCATCTCCACATCATTAGGAACATAAACTCTATGTCCCAATACCACCATATCATCTTCTCTAATTCTAAACCTAGTCAACTTCCCACTCAATATTTCCTATTTGATCTTCTTTATTCCTTTATCGCAACTCTATATCTGTAACAAGTGATCAATAATAGGAGATTGTGTCACCATATTTACCATCAATACTCCTCTATCACTGACACTCAACTGCATCCTCATTTTTTTTAATTCTATCATTAAGCTAGTATCATGACTCCCAATAGTAGCTAATCTCCCTGTAGAGTTTCTACTCAATGCATCAGCTACTACATTATCCTTTCCAGGGTGATAATGAATTCTATAGTCATAATCACTAATCAAATCCATCCATCTCCTCTGCCTTAAATTCAACTCTTTCTGGGTAGATAAATGCGTCAAACTTTTATGATCAATAAAAATTTCACAAGTGGCTCCATATAGACGATGTCTCCAAATCTTCAAAGCGAAAACTATGACAACCAATTCTAAATCATGGATCGGGTAATTCCTCTCATGGTTCTTTAATTGCCTAAAAGCATAAGCTATGACTCTCCCATGTTGCATCAACACACATACCAACCCCTGATGTGAAGCATCACTATATACCAAAAATACTTCATCACCAGAAAGAAGCACTAATACCAGAGCAGTAGTCAATTTCTCTTTCAACAGCTAGAAACTCTTCTCACGTTCTTATGACCACCTAAATTTCATTTCTTTCCTGGTCAATCTAGTCAATGGTCCAACAATCATATAATAATTTTGGATAAACCTCCTATAATAACCAGCCAACCTAAAAAAGCTTCTAATTTCAGTTACACTAGTAGGTCTTTCCCAATTCAACACTGCCTCTACTTTCTGTGGGCCAACTGATATCCCATCGCTTGACACAACATACCCCAAGAAAAATATTTCACTCAACCAAAAATCACACTTAGATAACTTTGAATATAATTTCTCTCTCCTCAGAATTTTCAACACTATCTCTAAATGTTGCCCATTCTCCTCTTCCTTCTTGGAATATACCAGAAAATCATCAATAAATATAATTATAAATCTATCCAAGAATGGTTTAAACACTCAATTCATTAGATCCATAAATGTTGTAGGAGCATTAGTCAATCCAAATGGCATCACAAGGAAATCATGATGGCCATAACGTGTCCTAAAATAAGTCTTAGGTATGTCCCCCTAATTTATCCTCAACTGATGATAACTTGATCTTAGGTTTATCTTAGAAAACACCCCAGCCCCCTATAACTGCTTGAATAAATCATCTATCCTGGGCAAAGAATATTTATCCTTGATGGTGATCTTATTCAACTGTTTATAATCAATACAAAACCTCATCGTCCCATCATTCTTCTTGATAAACAACACAGGGGTTCTCCAAGGTGACATACTAGGTCGAATAAACTGTTTATCTAGCAACTCTTGAAGTTGAATTTTTAACTCTCTCAACTCAGCTGGTGTCATTCTATAAGGTGTTATAGATATGGGTGCGGATCCTAGAATCATCTCAATAGAAAACTCAATCTCCCTATTGGGAGGAAAACCAAACAACTCCTCAAGGAACACATAAGAAAAATCTTTCAGTACCAAGATTTCTTCTAACTTCCTAATCTCCTTTCTAGAATCCATTACATACGCCAAATACCCCTCACAACCCTTATGCAACCATTTACTAGCAGTCACGGTAGAAATAAGACAGTTGACAAGTATTTTACGTTCTCCTTGAAAATTAAACTTCTCTTGTTCTGGTATATTGAACACCACATTCTTCCTAAAACAATATACCCAAGCATGATATGCAAATAACCAATTCATTCCCAGAATTAAATCAAAATTTGTCATATTTAAAGGCAACAAATCAACTTCAAATTCTCTATCATCCATACTAATCACATAACCCTGGTAAATTGTCGTGATAATAACCCTATCCCTAGTAGGAACCTCAATAATAACAGCATACATCAAAGAAATAACACTAGCATCAATAGATTTTATATAAGTACTGGATGCAAAAGAATGGGTTGTACCAGGATTAATTAATAATCTAGCAGGTCTATCAAGAATAAATACCATACCCATAATAACATCAGGAGTGGCTTGTGTATCCTGTTGGGTCAATGCATAGAGTAAATTGTCTCTAGGCTGTAACTAACCACTACGTCCTCTCTCAGCTCCCTGATCCACCACCTCTCTCCACCTGTCATCTCCCTACACCTCTGATGAGTACTTGAAAATACACTAATACTTAGTTATTTATTAGTATTATTTATGGGAAATTAGGTTTAAATATTCCATTTTTACTTAGTTGTCTTAAAAATGTGTTTTTCATAATCACAAGTATTTTTGGTGTATTTTCATGTCACATGTGCTTAAATTTAATATTTGGGTGAAAAAATATTATTGGCAAGAAGATCCAGAACATCTGGGATCAAACGGTTCAAAAATCGGAGTCAGAATGAGAGAGACGACGTCGTTTTATTAAAGGAAAATAGATGAATTTGAAGAAGGACGAGTGTCGCAGCATGGATTTTGCATACGGTGCCATACCTTTCTTAGGCCGCGACTCGCATAGCTAGAGAGGGCAATAAAAAAACCCTAATGAATATTGTGAGCCTCAATATATATACCAGTTTTACTTGTACTGCTCTTTTTCCTATTTTGTGTCATATTTCCTTTTAGTTACTTTCCTATTTCATGTTTTCCTAGTAGTAAAAGTATTTCCCATTTTAATGTCTTTCCTTTTCCTACACTGCACTTTTTCCTATTTTGTGTTATATTTCCTTTTAATTACTTTCTTATTTTAAATTTTCCTAGTAGTAGAAGTATTTCTCACTTCAGTGTCTTTCCTTTTCCTAGAATGAGTAGTATTATTGTACTTTCCTTTTCTTTTCTAGGAGTTTGCCTATATATGGCTGGCTGCTCTTGCCTTGTAAGCACAACAGATTTTTCCTAGACAAAAAAGAAAAAACGAGAAGAGAAAATTGGGAAAAACATAGCTGCTATTGGTGATCAAGGAGATTCATCTGCATAGAAGACTCTTCAAGATTACTGTTGTTTGCTTTCATTCTTCATTCTTCCCATCTTTCACGTCTTTGAATATTTATTTTGTTTTTAATTTTAGGATTATGTCTAGCTAATTTTATTTTTGGTTAAGGGTGATTTCAAAGCCCTAAACATGATTTTATGATTGAATATTCAAAGATTATTATCCATATTTCTAATAAAATTGTTTATGTTCTTCCATAAGAATTGTTTATGATTATTATTTTATTTTATTCGGGGTGGCCAACCAAATTAAATAGGGTAATTATCTATTACTAGGTTTGGAATCTTAATCTGTAATTGTTTTGAAATTCTAATCAATGGTAGCAATTAGTAATCACTGATGATGGGATATTTTTGTGTGATTATTATATGTAACATAACTCAAGATAAATGAACCGAGCTTATGCGTTTGTTTCTTAGACCAACCTATCTTTTTTAACCTAATGCTCCTGTTAAATTAAATTTAGAGAGCTTATTCTAGGTTATTTAATAGATAGAGATTAAGTACAGAGCTTGTTTTACTTAATGACAAACTAAGGGAAGATTGGGGTAATAGAGCTTATTATTATCTACAGTTGGTAATTTTATTTGGAATTTGGGGATAAATCTTATATTGATTTATCATTTCATGTCTAGTGGTGGAGAATGATCCTTTGACCAATTTTCTCATTATTGTTACAACATTTATTCAATTTTGAACTATATTTTAGTTGTCTTTTATTATTCGTAATTTTTAGTTAATCATTTAAAAAAACCCCAATTAGTTTATTAGGTTGTTTTGAATTTAATTTAGTTTAGAAATTATATAGTTTAATTATATATTTTTTTTCTTGTAACAATTAAGTGTTTAATTGAATTAATTTACAATCTTTTGTGGGAAATGACCACTGCTTTCCACTATATTTCATACGATAATTTTTAGAGCAAAGAATTAATTTACACGTCTGTTTTTTGGCATGCCAACCTCCAACACCTATTTCAACAGATTTCCTCACTGAACAATTTACACTAATATATCCTCCCACACCACATACAAAGCACATCTTAGTAGGACTATTCTGAGATATATGCCTTATCTGATTACATCTAAAGCAAACTCTTGGTTGTTGTTCATAAATCAGATTACTACTTCCCCTTGGTGGCATACTTACTCCTCTACCATGACTCCCAGTTCCCATAACTTGTCTCCCAAATCTAGGAGTCCAGCCAATATTACTCTGAGCTATTAAAGCAACAGATCTTGCTTACCTCTAACTCGGTACTACAGTTCCTTGTGACAAGGAACACTCCCTCTGGGGTGGTCTCCTACCCTGCACACTCATGCTGCTACCACCTTTAGGTCCCTCAAATCTAGACCTCTTCAGCCAATCCCTCTTACCTCTAAACTCCATTAAATCATTCTCAGTCTTTAATGCTTTATCCACCAGTATAGCATAATTCTCAATACCTATATAAGAGAGTTAAGTCCGAATTTCATAGTGTAACCCTTCTAAAAATATTTTACATTTCCTCTCCTTCGTATTCACTAACTCAGGTAAAAACCTCGACAGGGCTATAAATCTACTATCATACTCAGCAACAGATAAAGTACTCTGCCTTAAATGAATAAAATCTCTCTCTTGTTATTCTTGAAATGTATCTAGAAAGTACTTCACAAAGAACACATCCTTAAACTTATGCCAAGTTAAGAGTTGCTCTACCTGTATACTCAATCTAGGTAGAATATCCTCCCACCATTGATAAGCCTCACCTTCCAGTATAAATGAAGCAAAAGCAACCTTCTGTCTATCTGTCACTGGTAAGACTTCAAAATATTTCTCAACATATCTAATTCACTGCTCAGCTTCCACAAGATTCACAGATCCTCTAAAATATTGGGGCTTAAACTTAAGAAATCTCACAAAAAAATCCCTTTGCATCTCATGTGAAAACACACCTTCTCCATCATGAACCTCTTGTCTCACCACATCAGGTTCCATTATACCTCTTTCCTCTAAACTCTTCTGCAAATTATCAGCCCTTTTTTTTATGCTGCATTTATTCTCTCTATAGCACGATCAAGAACTTTTATCAATTTATCCCTCCTAATATCATATTCTTTCTCACCTCTACTAGTACCATCTGCACTAGCAACCTGTTCCCTTACATAAACCACAGACTCAACCTCCCCCTCTAATTCAGCAATAATAATCAATATTTAAAGCGAATGCAATGCATAAATTTAAATTTTATTATTATTTGGGAATGTCTTCCCACATGTCGACATGTTTTATCTTAGACCGACTGCTTTCCTGGTTCTTTTATTTTCAGCATATACTGGTTGTCACAGTTTCATTTAGACCAGCTATCTTCCTGGTTCTTTTTATTTCATGCATATGCATATGAACAATGATATGAAATATGCATAAAAACAATAATACATTCAGACATTCAATTTAATTATCCAACTCTTTCTCAAAATTATTATTTTATCATATTCATTAAATTATCTTCTCATATATCATATCAAATTATCAATCATAGCTTGTCAAGAATTTCATTTATCCCTTCATTATTATTTAATCAACTCATTATTTTAATAATATTACTTCTCATATAATAAATCTTTAACATATCAATTATTACTATCACACCCATTAACCAACTTTGATCTATCATCCAATCATAGGTTAATAATTAATTTAAATATCGTCACTTTATATTTTATATTTATCTCGATTACTAAAAGTAAATCTAACTCACTACGTAACACTTAGAGCTACCCGTGGATCACCTCATTGCCTTTCCTGCTCCTTTCAATAATTTCCCCCGATTGTTGATCGTCAACACTTGACATAATAATTATATTAAAATTTCTAATTTATTCTTTAATTCTTCCAGAATTCATACCCTTTAAAATTTTCACATTGAATTTCGGGTAATTTCATCTATGCTAAATTTCAAAAATAAAATTCACATTATTATCTTTTGTTTTTCTTAGAGCTTTCCTTGACTCTCTTTAAAATTCTCTCGTAAACCTCTTCAATATTTTACTCTTTCAACATTTCTTTCAGTCCCAAACTGTTCAAAGAAATAAAGTAATTTGAATTGAAGAAACAAGAAAACCAAACAATATTTGGTAAGAAATACTTAAAACAAAACAAAAATTTTTATTTTTATATGAAAATGGTATGCACCGTTTTTTAAACATTTTGGTGCTTGGGTGTTGCACCATTATCTCAATTATCAAATTATTTATTTACCCTTACTTTAAGAACACAAGTATTACAATACAAGTCTTGGGGGCCAGTGGAGAGCATCACGGTTTTGGATGTTCATTAGTATATTAGATCTAGGTGCATTTAATGGAGTATAGCTGTCGTATTGCCAAGGCCCCTTAGCATTGCCTTCCTGTCGAGGTTTCTTCAATGGGTGGTTCTCTGCCTCAGTGACTTCCTTCCTCTTTTTTTCTCTTCCTTTTTCTCTTTCTCTTTGGAATGCCTTGTCATCTTCAGCAGTCATATACTCTTTAGCCTGAGCAAGGATTTCATTCATATCCCTAAGGGGTGCTTGGTAAGTTTAGAGTTGAAAGACCCTAACCTGAGCCCCTTTTTGAAAGAAAATAGTTTGGATCGTTGAATCTAGATCTGGGACTTCCCACGCTATGGCGTTAAACCTCAATATATACTTCCAAAGCTTTTCTCCTATGTGTTGGATGATGCTGAAGAGATTTCCTGAAGTATTCCGAGGTCCTTTGCTATTAAGGAAGTGTGTGACAAAGGCACGACTGAGGTCTTTCAAAAAACCTATGCTTTCTGGTTTGAGATGAGAGTACTATGGGTTTGCGGCCTTCTCGAGTGTCAAAGGAAAGGCCCAACACAGTAATGCATCTGGGTGTCGATGGAGCATCATGGTGGTCTTATAGAGCTGAAGGTGATCCATGGAATCTTTAATGTCATCGTAGGCCTTGATAATGGGCATTCTGAAGTGCCATAGGAGGGGAGCATTGAGGATGTCTTGAGTGAACGAAGGATCTTGGGAGTTGAGCTCATCCATGAAATTGGTACCTTGCCCTTTGAATGCTTCTCCTATTTTTTTGTCCATTTCTTCAAGCTTATGATCCAGGTCAGTGTAATTCTTGGAGGTGGAGAAATCTAGGGACTTTGACATAGGATTGGGTGGTGGAATGGTTGTACATTGGTTGACTTAAATTCAGGTGTTTCGTTGGACGAAGGCTTTGTGGAGGCAAAGGGAGGTGAGCTTGCCCCCCAAGTTTGGCAGCTAAGGCTGCCACTAGATGAGTGAGCTCTATAAATTGCTCTTATGTAACTGACGCAGTGGGGTTTGGCGTTGTTGGTACCTTTGGACTTTCTAAGACGTCAGGTTCCACAATGTTGGACTGAGAGGGTTGCTCGTGCCTAGTTCACCCATCAGATGGTTCATTGGGGTTCTGGCCGGAGGTAGTATGTTCCTGAATAGCAAGGAGGTCGGAGCCGATGCGCTAGCTGCGAGTAGAAGCCCGAGTGGCTACTGTAGAGGAACCATTTGCCTTTTTGGAAAAATTCTTAGGTGACATCGTGACAGATGAATTCTTTTTCTTTTGGAAATTAAGTTCTCATAGACGATGCTAATATGTTGATGCCGAAAATCTGTTTGGAATATGAACTATCGATGAGCAGAACTTGCGCACACAAAGACTAGAGAAACCCTAAGGTTTCGCCGGAAGACTGAAAGGGTTATGCCTTCGAGAGGAGTCTTTGATGCCTAAGTTAGTATCGGACTTAAAAATATAAAAGCTATAGAGAGTGTATCTTTTGATGGTGAGAGCTCCCTTATAGAGTGTGGAAAGTGAAATCCCGATAGGAACATCACTATTGGTAAGATTGAACTTTATTGAATTTTGAGTATTCTGATAGAATTATGACTTGTTTGAAGATAAAACTAACCTTATCCATGAGTTGGCCTAACTTAAAATTTAGCCTTTTACCACTTTGGCCTTTTACCACGTGTCTTGTTTTTAGTTTAGAACCAATTTAACTAGTATAATTGCCATGTGTTGTTTTTAGTTTAGAACCAATTTAACTAGTATAATTGCTATGTGTTGTTATGTCATTGGACAGGAAATTTTTCTCTACACCAACTTGATAAAATGATTAAAAAAATTACATTTTATTCATTGTCTTGTTATATCATTATTAAATATATTTATGAATTGACTTTAAAACAAAAGATAAAAAGTAAATAAACACTGATTATATAAATTATTTTGGACTATTTTAAAAAAGAATGAAAATGCTAAAATCGATTTACAATTTTATTTTCAAAATGGATTTCTAACAAATAAATAATTGTATTGATAGCTATTTTTTTATAAAAAAAAATCCATTTCACCCTGCCACTTCAACTCTTGCAATTCAAATTGAAAAACAGTGGAAAAATACCAAAATTCATAGAAACATATAGAGGGAAAAAACGAAAGGAAAAACGATACCTAGAAACACATGGGGCACGATGGGAAAAGAAAGATGGAAGGGGAGAGGGAAAAAATGAGATTGTAAATCATTTTAAATTTCAAATGGGTTTCAGTGTATAAAAAAAGAGGATAATCCTATGACAAAGGGAGAGAGAAATAAGAGAAAAGAAGGCTTAAAATGCCCTCAACTGCTCCACACGTCAAAGCCAAAGTAAACACCCTTTAGCTTAATGTTATGGTATAATACTTTGATATTAATATAAAAAAATATCACTTAAAAACCCAATTCTGATGTTGAACAGATTGATAGTCATGGCAGAAATGTGAATGATTAAAGTTAATTTAAAACTAACTTAAAATTTATATTTTGATTTTAAATATTTTTAATTTTTTTTAAGTTGCATTTAATCCTTTTACCCAAACACCATTGTGTCTAAAGCGAATCCTTAGCTTTTAGTGGGACAATTTACAATTTCTCATTTAAGACACTTAACTTAAAGCTAATCCTTAGCTTTTGGTTGCACAATTTACTATTTCCCATTTAAGACAGTTGTAAAAAATATTAAGATTTGTAATTACAAATATGTTTGTTCAATAAAAAAATAAAATTAATTTTTTCTTGTGTTTAATAAAAATTATAAAAACCTAAACTAAAAAAAATAATTTTTTCTATCACCTTTTTAATATATTAGAAATTGGTATACATAAAAAATTCAATTTTTTAAAGACATAATAATTAATATTACAACTCATTAAATTATAACATATATTATAAAAATTCCATTATTTAACACCTAAAAATATAGTATAACTGTCTAAAATATTTAGATTTAAAAATAATTTTAAAAACTTAACTTTGATTTTTTTTAATAAACAATTAATATGAAACATTCCAAAATTGAATGTTAATATATAGAACGAAAATAATATTAGTTTAATCATTATATCATTCATAATGTTAATAGATATTAATTTAAAATATTACATAAAGTTTAATTAATAAATTGACAATTTCATCTTTTTTCTTTCTTATTAAATAAGATTCATTATAAATTGACAACTGGTTTGAGTAAAAATTTCAAAGCTAAAAAACATCAAAAATTGCAGATACTATTACTAAAAAATAAAAATAAATATAAATATTATTAAGCTCTATAATAAAAAAATCTATGATGATCCCAGGAACGAATCATACAGCACTGCTAGCATCTACACAAATTTTCAAATAAACTCAAAACTGGGCTAATGAAAAAGCAGTTACAAAATACCAATTGCTAAAACCATGATAAGCATTAAGATCATTAAATATAAAAAAAAATCGAGTCACACATCCAAGGATTGAAGCAGAGCATTAGAACTCAAGAACAAAAAAAGGAGAGAACTCTTGAGGCATCCACTGCAAAGGAGGTTTCACAGATTAACACGCCAGTGGCTTGTCCTAAACACCTACAAAGTGTGTTACCAAACGGCCATACATTTCACATTAAAAGAGCAAGAACCAGGTTTCAGACATACAAGGATAGATTCAGCACAAGCTCTCAAGCCCAGCGAAAGGCGAAAGCTCTTTGGCAGCCAGTGCGAATGTTCTTGAGAAACAAGCAATTTTATATGTCATCGTCAACAAAGGGCATAAGCTCCAAAAATAATCGTTTGTTGTTAATTGATGGTAAATAGATATAATAACAAACAAATTATTTAACTATTAAAAACAGATTTCAATTAATAACAAAAACAGAAATTAAGCTCCTTTCAAGGATTTTGAAGAAGCACAAGCTCTCAACCCAACAAAAAGTAAGCAAAAAGAAAGATGAAAAAATGAACCATATGGATAAACATTATATGTCATCACAATCAAATGGGAACTCCATATTTAATGCCTATAACTGTGCTACGGGAAAACATAATGACAACTAATCAAAATATTAAGTAAAAGTCAAATAAAAAATCATACATATTGAATTCTGTGCAAGTGAAATTTTGAGTTCAATGAGAACACAGAATATAAACTATGATAAAAAAATAAAATCAAACAAAAGATACTTTGAGAAACTTCGTATCATCAAAAAACAGAAAATGAAAAATCGAATAAAATTACAAAGTAGTCTCAGACATCCGAGGAAGAATTAAAGCAGCATAAGCTCCCAAGCCCGGCGAAAGGCAAAAGCTCTTAGGCGGCCACCGCGAATGTTTCTGAGAAACAAGCCTTTAGATTTGTCATCACTTACCAGTACCAATCAACAAACGACCCTGAACAACAAAAACAAAACAACTCAGAAATCACATTGTATTTTGATAAATCTAACAAACCACAAAGTAATAACGCAGGCTAGATCTGACGCATCATTAAACCGCACGAAACTGGCCAATCTGAGGAAAAAATTGAGGGAGGGAGGGATTAATTTGTTTGCCCTCCTAGCCAAAATTTGATATTTAGTCTACATAGACAAATGAAATAAAAACATAATTTAAAATGTATGCAGGTATAAAGTACCAGCTAGCTTATAAAAATCATGCAAACTGTGTTGCAAGACCTGTTTTCAGAAAAATAATTAGTTTCTGCGCCTTTTAACGAAACATCCATCCATTTAACAGAGTCTAGGTATTAGATACCATGGGCAATAGCATACGTGAAATTAAAAATTAAATAATCAAGCATCATATTCTTAGCCAAATTTTCTTTAAAAATGTCATATTTTATGCAATCTCCGCCGAAAGATGGTGATTATTTAATTTTCTAATCACGTTATAGAAAAACTCAGCAATTATGAACAAGAATTCATCATAGATTGCACCATATATGAAAAAAAAAATCATCACAAATTAAAATAAAATAAAGATGAGATTAAAAATGGAAAGAAAAAATTGAAAACGAATAGAAAAGGAGAATAGGAAATTGCAAGAGAGATCAGATGGTAGTGCCTGTTTTGAGATCATCATGTTGATGACAGAGTTGGATTGTTAAACATCATCAAGCACTCTTGCATATTTCCCAAAATAAAAATGAGAAGAAAAAAATATAAAAGACAAAAGGAATAAAAATAAAACGGAATCAGATAGAAGGAATGTCCATCAGCACCAAGCATCAAAAAGAGATGCTTCTAAGACTGGGGCGACAACAATTATCATCATCGTCCTTTAGCTTCAATAACATTTGAAAAATCAGCGGAACAATAGACATTAGTACCTACATACATAAAAAGAACGTATGTGAGAGAGAGAGAGATGCAGATTGGAAACATAGATGAAGACACTATTTAAAGGGAAAATTAGGGTTTCGAGAATTTCTAATTGGATATGGAGAGGAAAACGACGACGTAATAGAGCACATAAACTTATAGTGATACAATTTAGTCTGGAGCTGAAACGGCGGCCTCGCTTGACACGGGCTGATATTGAATGTTGATGTTATTTGGGATGAGTATGAAAATCTACACATCCGTGAATCTTATCCAAATTATTGTTATAAATTGGATTGGGTTATGTTTAAATTGAAAATTTGGGGAGATTAATAGGTTAGATTGGGTTATAGATTCAAAAAATTCAATCCAATTCAAACTGGTAGCTTGGTGATTATATAAATTATATATATATATATATATATAATATTAATTATTTATAATTATTTATATGTAGTATTTAGTTTTTATTTTATACCAGTGTTGAAGTTTTGACAAATTTGATTGATCAATAACTTTTAAAATTCAAGTTTTATTTACTTTTGTATAGTTTATATTAAATTGAGATTATTTGAACATTGTTTTAAGGGATTTAAGGTGCTTTATAAATGTCAGATTTGTATGATTTAATGAATTCTTATACGGATTTAATTTTCGATCTAATAATCGATAAATTATTGAAGTATAATATTTTTTTCTTAGGTAATATATTTGAATTAATTTTTAAGTGAAAAAAATTAAATGTGTGACCCAAACTGATCCAAACCAATTTGAATTGGTTGGTTTATGCTCGAGTTGGATGAAATTATGGGTTGGGCTGGGTTGAAAAATTTGTCAACCCGATATGATTGGGTCGGGTTGAATTTTAAACCGACCTATGTTCACTTTTACTAAGTATGGATTGGACCATAACTGTAATACCCGTAATCGTAAAGTAGGGATAAAAAAGTAATTTAATAAATATGACATGAAATTAAAATTACATATTTACACGAAGAATTTAGTATCGGATAAAATAATTCTTTTAAAGAAAAAAAATGCGTGGAAGTTTAATTACAAAGAAAATAAAAAATTAAAAAAAAATTCTGGAAGTGTCTAGACTTTTGGAGATAAGAAGAAAACAAAAAAAAAATTCAAAAAAAAAAAAAAGATGACCTGCTGCCACACTAATAAACGAAATTGCATGTCTTCCATGTTTCAAAAACGTGGAAGACTTTGTTAATTGCTCTATATATATATATACACACACACACACCCGTACCAAATTTTGTTGATATTTTTTTTTATTTCTTGTTTTCTCTAGACACTTGGGGACCGAAAGAAAGGTTAAAAGAGCAAAAATTTGAAGAGATTACTGTGGAATTTCATAGAGAATCACGAGAAGCTATCAGAAAACATAAGATAATAATGTAGTGTTTATTTTGGAACTTTTAGCGTACATGAAATTTTCGAGAATTCAAAGTGGAAATTTTTAAAAGATGTGGGTTATGGAGAATTGAAGAAATAATTAGAAATTCAATACAAATACTATGTTAGGTGTTAACAATCAGTGGGCGGGGGAAATTTCTGAGAGGAACGGGAAAGTCAAGGAGGTGATCTACGGGTAGCTTTAAAAAACTGAAATTATCTAGTTATAATATTAAATAAATTATTAGTTTATGCTTTGGTGGTAGATAAAAATTTGATTGATAGGTATGATATGAATTTTAGTAATGTAGAAAATTATTAGGAGAGAAATAATATTTTTTGGAATAATAAGTTGATTTAATCATAAAAGCGATAAGTGAAATTCTTGATGAGCTATGGTTGATGTTTTGATACGAATTATGAGGAGATGAAAATTAGTGGATCTTGACAAGCTAAGATGGATGATTTGATGTGATTTATGATTAGAAGAATTTAGTAGAATTTTTTTATAATAATTTGAAGAAAGACAAGATAGCTAAATTTAAATATTTGAATTCATGTTTTTTTTTATGTTATTGTTCAGATGCATATTTCATATCATTGTTCACATGCATATGCATTAAATAAAATAAAAAAATCAAGAAGGCAGCCGATCTAATAAAAATGAAAGAACTGAGAAGGCAACCTGTCTAATGAAAATGAAAGAACCGGGAAGGCAGCTGGTCTAATGAAAATGAAAGAATTGGGAAGGCAGCCGGTCTAAGATAAAAACATGTCGATATGTGGGAAGACGTTCCCATAATAATAATTCATGCATTGCATCTATTTTAATTATTGCTTACATTATCGAAATGCTGATGTGCGGTGTGTTATTGTGAATTTATTTATAGACGAATGAGTCTCACAAATAGACAATTATAGTGATAAGAACCATCTAAATTGTAGACTTTATGATGTGAACCTCATTGCGAGGTAATTATGAGATAATTGACGGCCTTGAGGTGAACAAATAAATAAGAAGAAGAGATTGATAGAGAATGAGACTTATGATACGTCTTAGGGGTGAGCATGGGTCGGTTTGGGTCGGTTTAGCCTAAAAATTCAACCCAACCCATTCATACCAGGTTAAAAAAATCTCAACTCAACCTAACCCATGAACCCATCCAACCTTAACTCAACTCAACCCATTCTAATCGGTTTGGGTCGGTTTGGGTCACCGGGTTGATATATTTTTTCTACTAAAAAATTAAATCATACATATTACATAACAATAAAATATTATATTAAATCCAAAACCAAATCTATACATATTTCAAGTAAAAGTTGTGTGCATCAACTTTATATAAACTAATATTCAATACTTTTATTAACATCTTGGATATTGTTATGGAAACAAGCATAAAAAAGGTAAGTGATTAAAATATATATTTTTCATAATAAAATATTCTATTAACTAAATATGTTTTCTAGTCCAAAAAGGCAAGTGATTAAAGATTTCTTATAGTTTTTTTTTCCAATGATTTCTTATAGTTGATATTTACCCATTACTACCAATTAGTTACAGGGAGATGCATAATTGATTGTGTCTTAATTTAGCGTCAGCTATATGTCCTTGCTATAATCAAAATTCCCCATTTCTTAAAGCTAAAAAATGCTTAACCATATTAAAGAGAACATACATAAACTCTAGAAAATGAAAGTTAACATTAGATTTGAAAATAAAAAAGCCTGAGGGCAATTAAAACATTGGTTCCAAACTTGGTACTATTTGTTTTCGAAAAGGAAAAATGTAAAAGGAAAAGGAAAAGTGCAAAAACCAGACCAGCACTTTCTAAGGAAAATGAAGACTGCATAGCTTTTTGGCTTTCTCTCAGTAAACTTCACATTCGCCACTTGGGTTTCTTTCAAGAGAAAACGATAGCCCCACAGCCCCCACAAAGAAATGAAGAAAGAGATAATGAGGAGACTGAAATTTTCAATCAAAGAGGCTAGGTTTAGTGAATTGTAATTTCTTTTTCCCAAAATACCCATCATTTTATTATCTAATTACAACAAGCTATGCCCTGTTTGGCTGTTTGGATTTGGAATGTACTACATATAATTTTTCTCATTCATTATACTATAATTATTTAAACACAATTTTATATTTAATAAATATAATATATATATATAATTATATATTTGACCGGGTTACCAGTTTGGGTCGGTTTGAAAATTTTGAACCCATGACCTAACCCAATCCATCGGGTTCAAAAAAATTTCAACCCAACCCAACCCAACTTCTAAAAAGACCTAACCCAACCTAACCCATTGTATCGGTTTGGGTCGGGTCCACGGGTCAACCGAGTTCCACGCTCACCCCTAATATGTGTAGTGATAATGAAATGCTAGTATCAAGTGGTATGAGATATAAATGATCAAATATTGAAAGACTATTTATACAAACTGAATACTTTTAGTAAATTTAATTCATTGAACTTGTGAAGCTCACCCCTCATTGTAAAATGATTTTAGATAGCAGGCAGGACAGATAATTTGGTGAGTAGTGGTTCAGACGAAAGCCACGTACGTGTCAACATCCTCAGACTAGTGAGAAAATAAAATAAAATAAAAAATTTATTTATAAATATTCATGCATTTTACATTGTATATTATGTTTAAGTTAATAGCAGATTGATGTATCTCCCCTGTTGAGGGTTGAGGATTGATGTAAAAGAATTTCTGTTAGTATTATTTCTATTGTTGCATATAGGTGTCGTGCTAGGATTTTCAAAATGTGACAACACCGTCTCAGGGGTAGCCAACCTGGGATGGGTCGTTACAATTTGGTATCGGAGCATTAGGTTTTATGATTCTGTAGATTGCATAAAAAGTAAGAAAGTAGAAGATTAAAATAAATTATATTTTAATAGTATGAGGATGACACATGGACGCGCTAAAGTTAGAGTTAGAGTTGTTGATTTGAGAGGGCGTGGTAGGCCCCCAACATTTTTGACAAGTTGAGGTTGAGTTTGAATTTGTGGTTCCTGGAAGGGAACGTGTTGATAGTGTAATTGATATTAGTAAAGGTGTGAGAGAATCTGAAGTTGAAAGAAATGAGCTAAGATAAACTCTTATACCTGCTCTTGAGAAAATGAATGTAACAGATGATAGAGTTGATAGCTTATAGCATAGACTTGTTGAATAGGCTAGAGCAGTGCCTGAGATTGTTGTAAATCTAGTAATGATAGACGTTTAAAAAGGGGGAAAAGTGAGTTTATGCCTGAGAGGCAGAGAGATATATTAAGCTGAATGACTTGTTGTTTAAAGGATCTATGAATTCTTTTAAGCCTGAGTTTTAGGAGAAACATGTAGAGAGATTATTTGGTATTTTACCAGTAACTGAAAGGTAGATGGTTGCCTTTGCTTCATTTGAGTTAGAAGGGGAAGTTTTAGAATGATGAGAGGATATTCTTCCCAGGGTAAGCGTAGATATTGTTAGGCCCTTAACCTGGAATAGGTTTAAGGAGGTTTTCCTTGATAAATACTTTCCTTAGACCTTTAGAGCCCAACAAGAGAGAGATTTTATTTATTTGAGGCAAATAAGTTGACTGTGACTCAGTATGATAGCAAAATTCGTGGTCTCGTCAATGGTTGTACTGGAAATGGTAGACCTAGAGGAGAAGAAGTGTAAGAGGTTCAAAGATGAGCTATGTTTTAAGATTTGATCAAAACTATCTTACATGAGGCATATGAATTATTTCAGATTGGTGGATACATCACTTCAGATTGAGAATGATGTGATGGAAATTAGAGGTAGGGGAAAATTGTCGGAAGAGGTCTAAATTTGAAGAACCCAAAGGAGGTACCAGTATGAGTGTTCAGGGTGGGAGACAACCCAGAGGAGACGTTCCTTGTCACAGCAAACTGAAGTACAAGAGTCAGAGGCAAGCAAGATTTGTTACTTATGTAGCTCAGAGTAATATCGGTGGGACCCTTAGATTTTAAAGATAGGTTATGGGAACTAGAAGTTATGATAAATGTTGGAGTGTACTACTTAAAGGATGTGATAACGTGATAAAAATATTAGAACATGTTATAGATGTAATCCGATAAGATATTTATCCCATCATTGTTCTAATTTGAGGTGTTTGTGGTAGAGGAAGTAAGTATGCCACCAAGAGGAAGTGGTAATCTGATGTATGATCGAGAGACAGAAGTTTGTTATAGATGTATTCAGATAAGATATTTATTCCAAAATTGTCCTAATTTGAAGTGCCTAGAAAATGTGGACATATCAATGTTGGTTGATCTTGGTGAAACCCATTCTTTTGCATCCAGTATTCATATGAAGTCTACTGAAGTATTTATTAGTACTTTGATGCATAATTGTATTGCTGAAGTTTCCACTAGAGATAGAGTGATAATCATAAATGTTTACAAGGGTTGTGTGATTCGTATCAGTGATAGAGAATCTGAAGCAGATTTATTATCTTTGAATATGATTGATTGTTTTAGAAAGAATGTAGTGTTCAAGATATGGACATGAATAGTTTAACTTTCAGGAAGAATATAAGATACTCTCAAACTATCTTATTTTTGCTTTGACTACTAATAAATGGTCAATGAAAGGATGTGAGGGGTATTGGGCATGTGTGGTAGATTTTAATAATGATAATAGAGAGTTGGAAGAAATCTTAGTAGTGAAAGATTTTTTTTTGATGTAATTCTTGTTAGGTTATCTAGTTTACCTTCCAGTAGGGAGATTAAATTCTCTATTGATGTGATACCGGATTCATCACATATATCTATAGCACCCTACAGAGTGACAGCCATTGAGTTAAGAGAGTTGATAGTTCAAGATTTGTTAGATAAACAATTTATTAGATTTAGTGTGTCGCCTTGGGGAGCCCTATGTTGTTTGTGAAGAAAAAAAGATGGAATGATGAGGTTGTGTATAGACTACAGATAGTTGAATAAGATAACTATTAAGAATAAATATCATTTACCCAGGATAGATGATTTATTTGAGAATTTGTATAGAGTAAGGGTATTTTCAAAAATAGACCTAAGATCAGGTTATCATCAATTAAGGATAGAGAAAGAAGACATGCCTGATACTGCTTGTAGGACATGTTATGGTCATAAGTTTCTTATGATGTCATTTGGATTGACTAATACTCCAACAACATTCATGGACTTGATGAATAAAATGTTTAAACCATTTCTTGATAATCTTGTGTTTGTGTTCATTGATAACATCTTAGTGTATTCTAAGACTAAGGAAGAGCATGTAAAACATTTAGAAATTGTGTTGGAGATTTTGATGAAAGAGAGATTGTATACTGAATAAGATGACTTTCTTGAGGCATATAATATATGAAAATGGCATAACAGTTGATCCACAAAAGGTAAAGGAAATGTTAAGTTGGGAGAGACCAACTAATGTGACTGAGATTAGAATCTTCTTAGGGTTAGCTGGTAATTATAGAAGATTCTTTCAGAAATTTTCTATTATTGTAGTACTATTGACTAGACTGATGAGAAAAGAGGTGAGATTTGTATGGTCTAGGAAGTGTGAGAAAAGTTTCCAATTACCAAATGAGAAATTGACTACAGCTCCAATATTGATGCTTCCTTCTGGTGATGAAGTATTTGTAGTGTATAGTGATGCATCCCATCAAGAGTTGGGATATATGTTGATGCAACATGGGAAGGTAATGGCATATGCTTTTAGGCAATTGAGGAATCATGAGAGAAATTACCCTACCCATAACTTAGAGTTGGCTACCATAGTGTTTGCTTTAAAGATTGGAGACATCATTTGTATGGAGTCACTTGTGAGATATTCACTAATCATAAGAGTTTAACATACTTACCTACCCAAAGAGAGTTGAATTTGAGGCAAAGATGGTGGATGGAGTTGATTAGTGACTATGATTGTACAATTCACTATCATCTAGAAAAGACGAAGGTGGTAGCTGATGCATTGAGTAGAAAATCTACAAGAAGATTGTCTGTTATTGAAAGTCGTGATGTTCAATTGATGATAGATTAAGAGAGATAAGAATAAAGTTGAATGATAGTGATAGAGGATCATTGTTAACAAATATGGTTGTACAGTCATCCATAGTAAAATACTTGTTAGAGATGCAAGGTAGAGATGAAGAGATAGAAAAGATTAAGCATTAAGTGCTTACTAGAAAGCAATATGAGTTCAAAATTTGAAATGAGGGTATTTTGGTATTGGAACATGGGATTTGTGTTCCCAATGATGCGGAGTTGAGAAAGAAGATATTGAGAGAGGTACATGATGATGTATATTCGATCTACTTGAGTAACAATAAGATGTATAGAGGATTGAGATAGAATTACGAGTGGTCACGATTGATAAGGGATGTAGCTAAATATATTTCTAGATGTTTAGGTTGTCAGTAAGTGAAGTTAGAGAATAAACATCCAGGAGGCTTACTACAGCTTCTTCCTGTGCTTGAATGACCATAGAAAAATGTGAGTACGGATTTTGTTTCTGGATTTTTCCATACTCAGAGAGTTCACGATACAGTGCATGTGATAGTAGATAGACTTTTTAATTCATTTCAATTCATTCAATTAAAACTAATTGGAATCCTAAAAAGTTGGCTGAACTATATGTAGCTAAGATTATGAGTGGTATGGAGTACTATTGAGCATAGTATCATTTAGAGATGCTAGATTTACATCTTGGTTTTGGAGAGGCTTTCAAAAAGCCATGTGTACACAGTTACAGTTTATTACAACTTTTCATCCTCAAACAATTGAGCAGATAAAAAGGATTATTAGAGTACTAGAAGATATGTTAAGGGGAAATGTGATAAGTTTCTCAGTAAGTTGGGATGCTTACTTGCCATTGATGGAATCAACTTATAATAATCAACAATAATTTAGTATTGGAATGACACCGATTGAGACATTGTATAGTAGGAGGGATAGAACTCCTATATGTTGGGAAGAAATGGGAGAGAGAAATATATTTGGTCCATAAATTATTGAGTTAACAACTACGAGGATCAAACTGGTTAGAGAGAATCGTAAAGTAGCATATAGTAGACCGAATAGCTATGTTGATAATAGGACAAGACCTCTCGAGTTTCAAATAGGTGGATGGGTGTATTTAAAAATATCTCCATGAAAAGGTGTATTGAGATTTAAACAGGAAAGGAAAGTTGAGTCCAAGGAATGTGGGACCCTATGAGGTTGTTAAGAAAGTTAGGCTAGTCGCATATAGCCTGGAATTGCCTCCAACATTGAAGCAGTTACACAATGTGTTTTATGTTTCACTTTTGAGAAAGTATTTACATGAATCTCATAATATTTCGAGCCAAACTGTAGAAATTAAGGAAGGTTTGACATTTATACAAGTACCAATGAGAAATTTAGATAAAAAAGAACAAGTCTTGCATAATAAAGTAATTCCATTAATTCAAGTTCTGTGACGGAATAAATATGTTGAAGAGATTATGTGAGAGAATAAATATTATTCACAATTGTTTCTTGAGTTAGGTAAGGAAATTTTGGGGACAAAATTTTTATAAGGTGGGTAGAATTGTAATACCCGGGTTCTTAAAGTATGGATAAAGAAGTAATTTGAAAAATATGATATGGAATTAAAAAAAATAATATATACGTGAAAGGTTTATTTTTGAATAAAATAATTATTTTGAAAAAAAAAACAAAAAAGTTGGATGCGTGATGGTGTGGATACAAAGAAAAAGAAAAAAAAATGAAAAAAAAGGGCCAACACCTGGCTACAGGTGTTGGCTGTTTAACATGCAAATTGCATGTTAGACAGCAAAGGCTGTTCGTGGCACAAAATTAAAGCAGGGTGCTGACTATTGTTTTGGTTATATATATATATATATACACTTTTTAGTTTATTTAATTTATTACTTACCAAATCCTGTTTGGTTTTTTTCTTTCTTCAATACAAACTACTCTATTTCTTTACACACTTGGGGATTGAAAGAAAATTTGAAAGAGTAAAATTTTGAAGGGGTTTATGGGAGAATTTTACAGAGAGTCACGGAAAGCTCTCAGAAAAACAAAAGGTAATAATATGAATTTTATTTTTTAAATTTAAAATACAAGAAATTTCAGGAATTCAATGTGGTAATTTTCAAAGGGTACGAATTAAGGAAGAATTAAAGAATAAATTAAAAATTTTAATATAAATATTATGTCAGATGTTGACGATCAGCAATCGGGTGAAATTGCTAAAAGGAGCAGGAAAGGCGAGGAGGTGATCCATGGTTAGCTCTAAGTGCTACGTGATGAGTTAGATTTACTTTGAGTAATCAAGATAAATATGAAATATATAGTGATAGTATTTGAATAAATCATTAACTTATGATTTGTGATAGATGAAAGTTGATTGATAGGTATGATAAGAATAATGGATGTTTAGAGAAAGAAATAATATTATTGGAATAATGAGTCGATTTAATAATAAATGCGATAAGTGAAATTCTTGACTAGCTATGGTTGATGATTTGATATGATTTATGAGGAGAGGAATTTAGTGGAATTTGTCAAATAATAATTTGAGAATAATTAGGATAGCTAATTTGAATGTTTGAAGACATGCTTGTTTCTATATTGTTGTTCATATACATATTTCGTATCATTATTCATATGCATATGCATGAAATAAAAGAACCGGGAAGGCAGCCGGTCTAAATGAAAATAAAAGAATTGGGAAGGCAGTTAGTCTAAATGAAAATAAAAGAACTGGAAAGGTAACCAATCTAAATGAAAACCGTGACAACCGGTATATGCTGAAAATAAAAGAACGGGAGGGCAGCCGGTCTAAATGAGAATAAAAGAACCGGGAAGGTAGCTGATCTAAATGAGAATGAAAGAACTAGGAAGGCAACCAATCTAAGATAAAAACATGTCGACATATGGGAAGAAATTCCCAATAATAATAACATTTAAATTCATGCATTTTATTTACTTAAATATTGATTGTTATTACTTGAGATGCTAAAGTACTATTCATGACTGTAAATTTATCGATAGATGAATGAGTCACACAGAGAGACAATTATGTTGAGAAGAAATATGGAAATATGAAATGATGAGAATTATCTGGGTGACTGATTATATGTTGTGAACCTCATAATGAGGTAATTATGAGATAAAATTGATAGTCTCAAAATGATGATTAATTATATGAGAAGAAAAGATTTATAAATGATGGGGATTTGATATGAGTAGTGATAATAGGATGTTATTATCAAAATATATGAGATATAGATGAATGAATATTGAAAGACTAATTATACAAATTGAATACTTCTAGTAAGTTTAATTCACTGAGCTTGTGAAGCTCACTCCTCATTGTACAATGATTTCAGGTAGCAGGCAGGATAGATAGCTAGGTGAGTTGAGATTCAGAAAAAGTCATTATCAGTAAGCCACGTGGTTCATATCCTCATACTAATAGAAAAAAAATATATTTGTAATTATTCATGCATATTATGTTGTATAAAATGTTTAAGTCGAGATTTGAATGATGTATCTCCCCTGTTGAGGGTTGAGGAATGATGTAAATAACTGCAGTTGCTTTATTTTTTATTATTGCATATATGTGTTGTGCTGGAATTGTCAAAATGTGACAACACCGTCTCGGGGGTGGCCAACCTGGGATGGGTCGTTACACAGGTAAACCAAAGTCCTCCCACCGGGAAAATCTAAACCAAAGTCCTCACAATAGGCACCAATCAATCCAGAAGTATCAGATAAGTGAATGAATGATAACTCCATCACTTCAGGTACATATCGTTCTCATGGGTGTTCCCATGACACCAACTTTACTTTTTATGTGCGTATCACATATTTGCCATTCAAAAATTTCAAAATGAAACAGCAGTCACTCACAGCCTTTGATTGAAAATCTCAAAGAATCCCCAATCAAATGAGGTAAACTGTAGACACCCAATATCGTTCTAAAAATTTAACAGGTCGCACACTAGTTTCTATGATGAATCGTTGGTCCTAATGCCTTCGGACTTGGTAAATGTAGAAGTTGAATTTAATTTCGAATTAGAACCAATTACAAACCCTTTTGTTTAAAACGTTAAATCTATTTTGAGCTTAAATCATCTGTGCCTTATTTGATTCCATCAATTTCAAGCCCAAATTTTTTAATTAAATCTTGGCCTAATCCAAAACATACTAAATTTCATTGATTTTTTCTAAGCCCAAACACTTTTGACCCAAATTCCAAGCCCAAAAAAACCTCTAATTTTAGTGAGTAAATTTCCAATTTCACCCTCCACTTGGTATCTTTTGATTTTCTAATTCTTAAGACAAGCTCTTGATAACTGCTTAAATAGTCATATTTAAGCCCCTTAACTTACGTTTGTTAGGCTCTTTATTTATCTATTTTAGTAGATTCTACATCATTTTTATATTTTATGTGATTTTCATAGGACTTTGACAAAAATATGACATTTTGGAGCTTTAAGGAATAAAAAGTGAAGATCTGCAAAATCAGCAAGGTGCGCTCGAGCGCACCTCCCTTGTGATCGAGTGCAAGGCATACGAGCACAAACTTAGAAGGCTCGAGCACACACATGCACTCAAGTGCAGATCCATTGGATCGAGCGTAGACACACCAGAAACGGCAAAGCCAGAATTGGAAAGAAGTCTCCAGACCTTAAATTGGAAATTAGGGTTTCGAAGCACTCTTAGAGCTCTACATATAGTCTTGTAAAACACAGAAAACATACTTTGAATTGAAGCTTGAAGTTGTAAGCTTTGGAGAGGAATTGATGACTCGTCCCCTAAGTATTCTTCGGGTTTTATTTTTCTGTTTTAGTTTAGTTATGGTTATGATGTTTAGTTTACTTAACATGTGTAACTAACTTCCTAATAGGGCTCGATTGAAGCCCTAATTATGCTTTCCTATATATATAATCATTGATTACCTTTGCAAATAGCCATGTTAGAATGCTTCAATTGATTAATGCCTGTGTTTATTTAAATTCCTCATATGTGTGTGTATGATCAACGTATGCATGTGGTATGGATCAGTTAGTTAGATCAATTTGGATGACCGAGTCTTGGGTCTAACAATAGTAACAAAAGATATCCATGTTGGATTCTTGGGTTAATCAACATGAGAAACTGGGAGCGGACCAAGCCCTAGGTCTCATGTGGTTATCGATTTCCACAGACTTGATGCTCTCTCAAGGAACAACTCAGTATACACCATGTTGAATCCCTTAAGAGAGAAAAGAGTTAGAGTATACACCATGCCTGACTCATTGCTTAGGGAGATCAATAGGCTAAGGAGTGGACCAAGCCCTTAGGTTGGCAACCATTAGGTATTCATGATAGGATTATAGCATTGGCACTTTATTTATTAGGAAAGTATGATTAGTGGTGGATATCAAGCCCTATGTTCTTATTATTATTGATTCATACTCAACATTTTATTCTATATTTTTATATTAAGAAACTAGTTCTAAATCGAAATTCACCAAACCCTGTGGAGATGATCTCACACTTGCACACTATGCTACTATTGACCTTGTGCACATGCAAGTAAAACTGTATGATTATTTGCTTATTTATTTAGGTAGATAAATGCACAACAAGTTTTTGGTGCTGTTGCCGGGAATTGCACTAAATTTCTTTCTAGAATTATTTTCGTTTAGTTTAGTAATTTTTATTTATTTTCTGTTTTATTTCTATCAAATTCCAAGTTTATGTTTTTATCTTTATTTTTGTTTAATCCAAAACCTAATCTATTTCCTTTTGTTTTCTGTTTCAGGCACTCCAACAAAACCTTCTGTACCACTTGTGATAGAGCGCACCCTCCCTGTGCGATCGAGCGTATTTGAGGCAGAGAGTTACCCGGGTAGAAGTGTTGAACTGCTGCACTGAAGTAATTGTTACCAATTCATGCACGGGCTTCGATCCAGACATCCAACGTTCTTTCCCCTCGATACTGAGCTTGAGCGGACCATCTAACAAAGGCTTAGAAATAACTCCGAAGAAGTAGAAGAAGAAATTGAGGAAGAAGCACCAATGGCGGAATAGATCGAAAATCAACAACCACCTGAACGGAGACCGATGAAGCAATCCTTCATCCCACGAAACCTCGATCAACCATCTTGCATTGCTTATCAACCTGAGGCGGAAGGAAACTACTACATATCTTCACAGATACTTAGTGCATTGACCCACTTTAGGGGTACACCCAATGAGGATCCACACTTGCACTTTTGAGAGTTCTTCGATCTCTGCAAATTCTAGCACATCCGAGGCATATACCAAGAAGGAATCAGGTTAATTCTTTTCCCTTTTTCCTTAAAAGATAATGCTAAACTGTGGTACAATTCATTGCCTGTAGTTTCTATCCACACTTGGGAGGAGTTGGCCAGCAAATTCCTAAGGAAGTTTTTCCCAACCCAAAAGACGAGGCAAATGAGGAAGGAGATTCAATCTTTCCAACAAAAGGATGGAGACCTGTTCTTCGAGGAATTGGGACATTTCAACGAGCTGTTACTCAAATGCCCACATCACAATCTACCTCAGGATGAATTGGTACAAGCTTTCTATGAGGGTTTAAGTGATACTAATAAAAATATTGTGGATTCAGGTTGTGGAGGTGTGCTGATGCAAAAAAGCAACGAAGAAGCCATAGAGCTCTTCGAGACCTTAAGTGAACTATTAGTGTTTGTCTAAGGTTTAAACAAGGTTTGAAGAGGTTCAACATCAGGCCTTGGCACCTTAGCACACTAAGTGGGCGCCTCAGCGCACAGCATGTACAAAGGGTTCAACATCAGGTCGCATCGCGGCACAGCTTTCCCAGGCTACGGTGCCAAGTAAGGAGGACACTTGGAGGAGGTGTGCGCCATGGCTCAGCCTCCTCCAGGGCTGCGGTGCCTAGAAGATGAAGAATGTGTGCCCTGCCCTAGGCGGCAACCTGCCTTGTCCTGGGCCGTGGCACCAGGCACACTTGTACATGGTTTTTAAGCCTTCTTGAATGGTGCGTGAGGCATGTTCAAAATGCACAGGATCACTAAGGATTGATGAAAGGCTATGGTTGATTGGTCCTCAAGATCTAAGGGTGGATATTGACCTTCAAGATTGGTCAAGAAGTTGGTGCACTATATAAAGGGTCACCTAGCTTCAATCTCAACAATTAATTGTGACATACAAGTGATCATCATACAAGAGAATTCAAGTGCAAGTGTGAGAGTGCAAAGACACAAAACACAAGAGAGGCACTAGAATTGATCTCAAAAGAGAGGCTAGTTGTAAAGAGAGAGTAGCATAGATTGAGTAGAGGGCTTTGTAATAGTTCTTCTCACTTTCTTTCTTCTCTTCTTTGGTTCTTCAAGAACTTGAGATTCTTGAAGGGGTGTTGCTGTATTCTGTAAGAACTCATTGATTTAGTGCAAAGAGTTTAGAGGAACTCACGGGGACGTAGGCTATTGCCGAACCTCGATAACAATTATTATGTTCTTTCTTTTCTTTGATTTCTGTTTCTGTTTCTGATCATTATAAGTCATTCTAGACTTGGGTGTTTGGAAGATCACCACCTGGGCATCTCCAAGGTGATTTCCCAACAGTGGTATCAGAGCTGTGGTCCAAGAATAACAGGTATCGGAGCTGGAACAGAAGGTATCAGAGCAAGACTCCAAGAATCAAGGGCCCTACTTGCCTCTGACTCTGTACTACAGTTCCCTGTGACAAGGAATGCTTTCTTTGAGTGGTCTCCCACCCTGCATACTCATACTGGTACCACCTCTAGGCTCCTCAAATCTAGACCTCTTCCGCTATCGTGCAAAAATCTACCTAAATTAATAAGCAAATAATTGAATAGTTTTACTTGCAAGTGCACAAGGTCAACAAAGTAGTATAGTGTTGAAAATGCGAGATCATTTCCACGAGGATTGGTAAATTCTACTTTAAAATTAAATTCGTAATATAAAATGAGAGAAATAAATATTGAGTTTGAATTAATAATGATAAAAGCGTAGGGACTTGATATCCACCACTAATCATGCTACCACAACAAAACAATATGCCAATGCTTTACTCACACTATGAATACCTAATGTTTGTCAACCTAAGAGCATGGTGTATACTCCTTAAGCTATTGATTTCCCTAAACAACGAGTTAGGCATGGTGTATACTCTAACTCTTTTCTTTCTTAAGGGATTCAGCATGGTGTATACTGAGTTGTTCCTTAAGAGAGCATAAGATTTGTGAAAATCGACAACCACGTGAGACTTAGGGCATGGTGTATACTCCCGGTTTCCTATGTTGATTAACCCAAGAACCCGGTGTGGATTTCTTTTGTTACTATTGTTAAACCTAGGACTCGATCATCCAAATTAATTTAACTAACTAATCCATACCACATGCATATGTCAATCAGGCAAACACATATGAGGAATTTAAATAAAAACAAGCATTAATCAAGTTAAGAATCACAACATAAATATCGCAAAGGCACCAATACTGAATTATTGAGTAAACATAATTAGAGCTTCAATCAAGCCCTTACTAATAGTTTAGTTACACATGGTTCTAATGCTAAACATCTTTATAAAATAAAATAAAGGAAAAAAGAAACTCGAAAACACTATGGAGAAGAGTCGTCAATTCATATCCACAATCTCTCCTCGAAATCTCCAAAAAACTAAAACAAAAACTAAAAAGAAGATCTGGTTTCTGTGTTTTACAGGCCTATTTGTAAGGTTTAAGGACATCTGGAAACCCTAATTCATAAAACAAAACTTTCCAAAAACTTTCCAAAATAGGCTCTGCCATTTTATTACTCGTGTGCGCTCGATCACATGCTCGCGCTCGAGCCTTCTTCTTGTGCACACGAGTGCTCATGCGCTTGATTGCACATTTCTGTGCTTGATCGCACTATGCATCTACCTGTTCTTCTAGTTTTTGGTTTTCCAATCCAGATAATGCTCCCTTTTCTTTAATATCCTAGGAAAATACAAAAAATACAGAAAAGAAATAAAATAGCATGAAATAGCTCAACTAGGAACTTAACAAATGTAAATTAAGGGGCTTAAATATGAATATTTAAGCACTTATCACACCCCCAAACTTACATATTGCTAGTCCCTTAGCAAGACAAAACTAAAAACTAAATGAAAATCAAACCACATGAAGATAAATCCATTATTCATGGTGTCCACAAATTTAAGTTGCATACAAAACCATGTTATTTATTCACGAGTAAGTTAAAATACAAACCCATCATAGCAATGAATAGGAGTTGTAAAATCTAATTACTTACAAGCAGCAGGCTAAGGCATCACAAGTCTGAGTTAGTGCATGGTGAACTAGGACATAAAAATTGAAGCTTCCAAATAACTCCAATATGTAGTGTTTCAGCATCTCAAGATTCATCGAATTTCCTATCAGGATGAATAAAAATGGCATAGTTTTATTTCCTTATTTTCTTTTATTATGAGGTTTTTGCCATGTTTAGTTCCCTTAAGCTTTCTAATTGACCCATGTAGCGAGTGTTTAGTCAATGACTCCCAAACTATATGGTTTTTAGGGCATTAGGTGTAAAGATACCCCTAAGGACTTACTTACTCGAGTCAAAAAAGGCTACAAAACTAAACTGGTCTTAATGCTGCCAATCAACATTCCCACCTTTTGACGTGAACACACTGTTTACTGAGGCAAGAGGTCCAGTTACTCAGTGAAAAGTTTATTTAATGATCATTATTAGCAAGATTCCCACCTTTTGACATGAACACTCACTGCTTACTGAGGTAAGAGGTCCAATTACTCAGTGGAAAGTTTATTTAATGATCATTATGAGCATTTTTTTTCTTTTTGTGCAATAAATTTTTTTTTCTACTTTTCTATGCCAAAGTTTTCATCTAACAAGTCATCCGGTTACAGTTAAGCCATGGAAACATACACATTAAAGTTATAAGTCATACCTCACACAATTATGTGCTAATGTGCTCGTGTCAGATTTAGATCAAACATGTGAGTTCTTAAATGCCAAAAGTAAGTAACTAAACCTTAAAACTCTATTATCAGATAATATGTTCAAGATTTTAAGCTTACTGATGAAATCATATCACAGTATTTGTTAAGATCAACCAAAATTCAAAACAACATAAATATGCATTTATCTTTTAGAAAATAAAAAATAAACAAATAAACAAAAACTGGGACAAAGTGTGTGAATGTGTCTCCCAAACCCCCAAACTTAATTTACACATTGTCCCCAATGTGTGAAAATCATGGAAAGAGCTGACCTGGGAGATGGAGAACTAGCTTGACTGGCATGGCTCATAGCGCACCCCCAAACTTGAACTGATGCGCACATTATCCCTGAAAAATAAATACTAGGGTAATACTAGAAAACAACAAAATACTAATAATAAACAATAAAAGAAATATGAAAATTAATCAAAATAAAAGGATATGCTATGGGGTGCCTCCCATGAGCACTAAGTTTTACATCTTCAGCCAGATGTGCACCTCTCTCTCACTACTGGTCTCTATGTGGTGCTGAAGATGAGGCACCCGAGGCGGTAATTGGTCGGGAATGGCCTGGAGCATCGTTTTTTGCCTCGCAAAGCATGCCTTCAAACCGTCGATGCGCTGGTGAACTAGTAATGTAGCCTCCCGATCCTCCTGTCAAATATCAGATAGCTCACACTGGAAGGAGGACATCTCCTCAAGAATGTGCTGGTACTTTGTGGGTCCCATATCAATATGGTCCTCCTCCCAAGTCTGGTTAGCTGTTGGGTCCTCTGCCTCTATAGGGTCGTCCTTTACCCTCTCAGCAGTGGGTGCCTGCCCGTGGAATCCTCTGGGTATGTGTGACTGGCTCTGGGTCCATTGACTCTTGCCTAAGAAGGGGTGCTCATTGACTGGTCTATCAATGGAGGAGCCCTTAATTCCCTTCTTCTTGAAAATGTATGAGAGGAGGAACGGGAATGGGAGCCCTTAAACATTAGCAGTGGTGACCTGGTGTGCATGGACGTGGTCCCAGTACTTATGGATCTGGCTCCAAATGATCATAGGGATGGAATACTAATTACCTCTATGAAAGGTATACAGTGCTTGGAGGAACTGGTCTCGCCTCTGAGTCTTATGTCCCAAAGGGCACACATTACACTGTAGAATGGAATCCACAAGCCAGAGTTATGGAGGCAACTTTGATCGGCTCCCGGCATTATTGTGCCTATCTGCATACTGCTCGGCACACATGTCCTCAATGATGGTGGATAAGGAAAAAGACTCTGGCTGCTCATCCAACTAGGTGCTCTCAGGCGGATGCTCATCATGACAATGGAGGGCAGCAGCTATATCTGATGATGTCACATCAATTTACTTGCCTGAATGGATTAGGACAAGACACCCGCCCTGCTACAGTTGAAAGATAGGTTCTCATAGAACTGAACCACGAATCCGGTGTAGGCAGTAGAGCAAATAGGCTTAAACAACCTCTTCAGACCACGATGCTTGAATTCTTGTACGGCCAATTACGTGGCTTCAAAGTTTTTGAAATCGTCATCTATGTTGTATAGTGTGTAAAATGCGAGATCATCTCCACAGGGATTGGTAAATTATGCTTTAAAATTAAATTCGCAACATAAAATTAGAGAAATAAATATTGAGTTTGAATTAATAATAATAAAAGCATAAGGACTTGATATCCACCATTAATCATGCTACCACAACAAAATAATATGCCAATGCTTTACTCACACTATAAATACCTAATGTTTGTCAACCTAAGGGCATCTTGTATACTCCTTAAGCTATTGATTTCCCTAAATAACGAGTTAGGCATGGTGTATACTACTCTTTTCTTTCTTAAGGGATTCAGCACAGTGTATACTAAGTTGTTCCTTAAGAGAGCATAAGATCTATTGAAATCGACAACTACATGAGACCTAAGACATGGTGTATACTCATGGTTTTCCATGTTGATTAACCCAAGAACCCGATGTGGATTTCTTTTGTTACTATTGTTAAACCTAGGACTCGATCATCCAAATTAATTCAACTAACTAATCTATACCACATGCATATGTTGATCAGACAAACACATATGAGGAATTTAAATAAAAACAAGTATTAATCAAGTTAAGAATCACAGCATAAATATCGCAAAGGCGCCAATACTGAATTATTGAGTAAACAAAATTAGGGCTTCAGTCATGCCCTTACTAAGAGTTTAGTTACACATGGTTCTGATGCTAAACATCTTTATAAAATAAAATAAAGGAAAGAAGAAACCTGAAAACACTATGGAGAAGAGTCGTCAATTCATCTACACAATCTCTCATCGGAATCTCCAAAAAACTAAAACTAAAAGGAAGATCCGGTTTCTGTGTTTCACTAGCCTATTTATAAGGTTTAAGGACATCTGGAAACCCTAATTCATAAAACAAAACTTTACAAAAACTTTCCAAAACAGGCTCTGCCGTTTTACTACTCGTGTGCACTCGATCACATGCTAGTGCGCTCGAGCACAGGTTACACTCGAGCCTTCTTCTTTTGCGCACGAGTGCTGCTACGCTCGATCACACACTTCTGTGCTCGATCACACTATGCATCTGCCAGTTCTTCCAGTTTTTGGTTTTCCAATCCAGATAATACTCCCTTTTTTTCAATATCCTAGAAAAATACAGAAAACGCAGAAAAGAAATAAAATAGTATGAAATAGCTCAACTAAGAACTTAACAAATGTAAACTAAGAGGTTTAAATACGAATATTTAAGCACCTATCATCCGTCAATTCCTCCTACCTCTAAATTCTATCACATCCTTCTCAATTTGAAGTGTTATATTCGCCAGCATAACATAATTTATATGCCTCATGTAAATTAGTTTCGATTAAATATCAAAATGTAGTCCATCTATGAACCTCTTACACCTCTTCTCCTTTATGTCTACCATTTTCGATACAAACCTTATCAAAGCCACAAATCTGCTATCATATTGAGTCACAGTCAACACATTTGCCTCAAATAAAATCTCTGTCTTGTTGGGCTCTAAAGGTATAAGGAAAGTATTTATCAAGGAAAACCTCCTTAAACCAATTCCAGGTTAAGGGTATATCAATATTTACACTTACTCTGGGAAGAGTATCCTCCCACTATTCCAAAGCTTCTCCTTCTAACTTAAACAAAGCAAAGGCAACTCTCTGCCTATCAGTTACTAGTAAAATACCAAATAATCTCTCTGTATCTTGTGCATAAACTTACTTTTCCCCTTTTGAACATTTACCATTACTGGATTTACAACAACCTTAAGCACTGCTCTAGCCTGTTCATCAAGTCTATTCTATTGGCTATCAACTCTATCATCTGTTACATTCATTTTCTCAAGAGCATGTGTAAGAGCTTATCTTAGCTCATTTATTTCAACTTCAGATTCTCTCACACTTCTACTAATATCAATTATACCGTCAACACGTACCCTTCTAGGAACCACAGATTTAGACTCAATCTCAATCTGTCAAAATATTGGGGGCCTACCACGCTCTCTCAAATCAACAACTCTAACTCTAGCATGTCTAGCACGTCCACGTGTCATCCTCAAATTATTCATTAAAATATAATTTATTTTAATCTTTCACTTTCTTTCTTTTTATGCAGTATACAGAATTATAAAACCTAATACTCTGATACCAAAATTGTAACGACCCATCCCGTGTTTTCCACCCCCGAGACAGTGTTGTCACATTTTGAAAATCCCAGCACGACACATATATGCAACAATAAAAAATAAAGCAACTGCAACTATTTACATCATTCAAATCTCGACTTAAACATTTTATACAACATAATATGCATGAATATTTACAAAAAATTTTAATTCTTTCCATTGGTCTGAGGATATGAACCATATGGCTTACTGATAATGACTTTGTCTGAATCTCAACTCACCAAACTATCTATCTTGCCTGCTACCTGAAATCATTGAACAATGAGGAGTGAGCTTCACAAGCTCAGTGAATTAAACTTACTAGAAGTATTCAATTTGTATAATTAGTCTTCCAATATTCATTCATCTATATCTCATATATTTTGATAATAACATCCTATTATCACTACTCATATCAAATCCCCATCCTTTATAAATCTCTTCTTCTCATATAATTAATCATCATTTTGAGACTATCAATTCTATCTCATAATTACCTCATTATGAGGTTCATAAAATATAATCAGTCACCCAGATAATTCTCATCATTTCATATTTCCATATTTCTTCTCAACATAATTGTCTCTCTGTGAGACACATTTATCTATCGATAAATTTATAGTCATGAATAGTACTTTAGCATCTCAAGTAATAACAATCAAAATTTAAGCAAATGCAATACATGAATTTAAATTTTATTATTATTGGGAACATCTTCCCACATGTCGACATGTTTTTATCTTACACCAGCAGTCTTCCCGATTCTTTCATTCTCATTTAGACCGATTGCCTTCTCGGTTCTTTTATTCTCATTTACATCGGCTGCCCCCTCAGTTCTTTTATTTCCAGAATATACCGACTGTCACCGTTTTCATTTAGGCCGGCTACCCTCCCAGTTCTTTTATTTTCGTTTAGATTGGTTGCCTTCCCGGTTCTTTTATTTTCAATTAGACCGACTGCCTTCCTAATTCTTTTATTTTCATTTAGACTGGCTGCCTTCCCGGTTCTTTTATTTCATGCATATACATATGAATAATGATACGAAATATGCATATGAACAACAATATAAAAACAAGCATGTCTTCAAACATTCAAATTAGCTATCCTGATTATTCTCAAATTATTGTTTAAAAAATTCCACTAAATTCCTCTCCTCATAAATCATATCAAATCATCAACCATAGCTCATCAAGAATTTCACTTATCTCCTTTATTATTAAATCAACTCATTATTCCAATAATATTATTTCTCATAAAATAATTCTCTAAACATCCATATTCCTATCATACCTATCAACCAACTTTCATCTATCACCAAATCATAAGTTAATGATTTATTCAAATACTATCACTATATATTTCATATTTATCTTGATTACTTAAAGTAAATCTAACTCACCACGTAGTACTTGGAGCTACCCGTGGATCACCTCTTTCCCTTTCCTGCTCATTTTTAGCAATTTCACTTGATTACTGATCGTCAACACCTGACATAATATTTATATTAAAATTTCTAATTTATTCTTCAATTCTTCCATAATTCATACCCTTTGAAATTTTCCACATTGAATTTTGTGAAATTTCATGTATGTTAAATTTTAAAAAATATAATTCACGTTATTACCTTTTGTTTTCCTGAGAGCTTTCCGTGACTCTCTGTAAAATTCTCCTGTAAAGCCCTTCAAAATTTTACTCTTTCAACTTTTCTTTCAGTCCCCAAGTGAATATTGAAATAGAGTAATTTATATTGAAGAAAGAAGAAAACCAAATAGGATTTGGTAAGTAATAAATTAAATAAACTAAAAACTATAGATATAACCAAAACAATAGTCAGCACCCTTTTTTTTAATTTTGTGCCACAAACAGCCCTTGCTATCTAACATGCAATTTGCATGTTAGATAGCCAACACTTGTAGCCAGGTATTGGCCCTTTTTTTTTTCCTTCTCACCATTCCATGCTGTCCTGGATGTTTTTTTTTTCTTTGTATCCATCCCATCACACATCCAATTTTTTTTTCAAAATAATTATTTTATTCAAATAATAAACCTTTTAAATATATATTTTTTATTTTAATTCCATATCATATTTATCAAATGACTTCATTACCCATACTTTAAGTACACAAGTATTACAACCTGCTAATGAGCACTTTGGTTTGCTTGTTGATGAGGACTTAGGTTTTCCTACTGATAAGGACTTAGGTTTTCCTACTAACATGGACTTTGGTTTGTGATTTTTCTTGCTAATGAAGACTTTGGTTTGCCTACTGATGAGGACTTTGGTTTGCCTACTGACGAGGACTTCAGTCTACCTAATGATAAGGACTTTGGATGGTTTGGCCGATGAGAGGAATTTTGGTGGTTTGCCTGCCATGAGGGCTTTTGGTGGTTTGCCTACTATAAGGGATTTTGGTGATTTGGCTGCTGTGAGAGCTTTGGTGGTTTGCCTACTGTGAGAGATTTTTGGTGATTTGGCTGCTATGAGGGCTTTTCGGTGATTTGCCTATTGTAAGGGCTTTTGGTGATTTTGCATAGTCTAGTTAGTTAAATTTCAAAATTTCTTGGGTGTGAACTGAGCCATGGAATTTAAGATTTTTTTCTTATTTGATTATAAAGTTTTGAAAAAATAAAGCGTGTAAGAGATGATTTTTGAAAACCAATGCACTTAGTGACCTATTCTTTGACCACTTATTTTATTTGACTCAAAACTTATATTTGAACCCCTATTTCCTCTTAACGCAATCAAAGTAAAAAAAATTGACTCAAAACATGTGTTTAAACCCATCTTTCCTCTCATTTGGTACACATCCTCTAGTAGATCTAAAAACAAAGCTTTATAAGTTGTCTACGATCTTTATTCCTTACTTCTTTAAAAGACTGGCCATGGAAGCTATATCAGCCCAATTGATACATTGGACTAGCAATGAGAAAGGCATCAAGCTCTACAATTTCTCTCGATAAGGCATCAATGTGATATTCCCACTTAAAGGCGTCAGAATCGATTGGAATTTCTTAAGAGTTGTAGTGGAAAAGTTAGATCCTGATGCCCACATACTTGTTCCAATTTTCCCTCTACTGTTCTTCCTCAAAATCTACCTCCACTGTTGAGCTTGGGACTGAGTAAAAAAAAACTTAATGATGCCACGGTTCTTTGTGTTTTTTATCTACTATATGTGTTCTAAATCCTCTAAAAATGAACAATTGGCATGAGCCATTTTCAAAACAGAAAAAATGTTTTCATTAATTTGGATACTAAAACATTTCCGTTTTGTTTTGTTCATGAACATGGTCTTAATGATGTATTTGCATGGTTCTAATGAAGATAGAAGGGGAACTAAGGTTCCTTTACAAGATCGTGGGTAAACTTAAATGGTTGCCTATGTACCCAAAGAGGGATAAACCCATACATAGTTCAAGGATTTTATCTAATATTTTTGGTGAACACAATCGATTAGCTTGGATGTATTCCTTACAAATGGTGTAATGTGGGATTTGGTGGAAATCTCTTACAAGTGATGCAAAAGTGAGTGTAAGTTTAGCAAAGTTATTTTGGAGGTATAATTTTTTGCGAGTGGTTTCAAGGCGGGATATGTTCACTTGGAAAAGATAAGTTCTATCGTCACCCAAAACAATAGTTTGTGAGGCTAAGCGGTCTTCATTGGTCTGAGAGGACTTTCTTAAGGCTTATAATGTGGCTAATGGTTTCTATGGCTAATGAAAGAAAGGATAATCGAAAGGCTTAAAAGGTATTTCAGGGTTCTGATAAGTTCTTAAATATTTGTATTTAAGCCCCTTAATTTACATTTGTTAAGTTCCTAGTTTGTGTTATTTCATGCTATTTTATGTCTTTTCTGTGTTTTTTGAAGAAAATGGAGCATTATCTGGCTCAAAGAACAAATCTGGAAGAACTGGAAGCTACTTAGTGCGATCAAGCATAGTGACTTGCGATCGAGCACAACAACACTCGAGCGCCCAAGTCAATGATCGAGAGCACCAACGCTCGCGCGCAAAAGAAGAAGGCTTGAGCGCACCAGTGCTCGAGTGCACCAGTCTATGATCGAGCGCACACGTGCATTAGTGAATAGTAAAATGGCAGAACCTATTTTGGAAAGTAGGGGTAGGGTTTTGTTTTACGAGTTTAGGGTTTTCAGATGTCCCTAAACCTTATAAATAGGCTTGTAAACACATAAATAAAAAGGGGATTCGGAGAGAGATTTTGGAGATGAATTGACGACTCTTCTCTATAGTATTTTCGGGTTTCTTCTTCCCTTTATTTTATTTCATGAAGATGTTTAACATCAAACTCATGTGTAACTAACTTACTAGTAGGGCTCGATTGAAGCCCTAATTATGCTTTTCCATATATGAGTATTGTTGCCTTTGCAATAGCTGTATTATGATGCTTTAATTGATTAATGCTTGTTTTATCGAATTCTTCATATGTGTTTGCCTGATCAACATATGCATGTGGTATAGATTAGTTAATTAAATCAATTTGGATGACCGAGTCCTGGATTTAATAATAGTAACAAAAGAATTCCACGCTGGATTCTTAGGTCAATCAATATGGGAAACCAGGAGTATATAATATTCCCTAGGTCTTGTATGTTTATCAATTTTCATAGAATTTATGCTCTCTTAAAGAACAACTTAGTATACACCATGCTAAATCCTTTAAGAAAGAAAAGAGTTAGAGTATACACCATGCATAACTCATTGCTTAGGGAAATCAATAGCTTAAGGACTATACATCATGCCCTTAGGTTGACAGCATTAGGTATTCATTGTATAGCAAATACCTACAATCCTGGATGGCGAAACCACCCCAACTTCTCATGGAACAACAATCAGAATACCCTAAATCTTCAAATGCAGCAAAGGAACTCCCAACCAGTAGCCCAATCAGTTCCCGAATCAAAGAAAAGTGACCTAGAAAGTTTTGTGAAGCAATTGGCAACTCAGCAACAACAGTTGATGACTTCACAAGATTAGTTCATGGCAGATGAAAGACAATTTCGGACTGAGCAAAGACAAACCACTGTAAAGCATGAATAAGCTATTCAAAGATTAGAGGTACAAGTGAGGCAATTGGCTAAGGAGCTAAGTGGAAGAAAGCAAGGTGAACTCCCATCCCAAACATTACCTAACCTAGGAAGACACCAGCAACTAAAGGCTGTTACAACTCTTAAAAATGGTAAGATCATAGGAACTGATGAGTCTACACAAGCATCTCTAGAGAAACCATCTGCATCAAAGGTAAGTGAAATGGAGAAGGTAAATGCACCACCCTTCCCTCAAAGGTTAGTAAAGCCAAAGAAAGAAAGTAAACTGCTTGATATTTTTGAAACTTTGCAGAAAGTAGAGATAAACATTCCTTTATTAGATGCATCAACAAGTACCTGCTTATGCTAAATTTTTGAAAGATTGTTGCACTCATAAGAGGAATTTTCAGGAGCATAAGATAGTGGCTTTAACTGAAGAAGTAAGTGCGGTATTGTTAAGAAAACTACCACCAAAGCTAAAAGATCCAGGTAGTTTTACCATTCCTTGCAGGATAAGTGATTAGCCTTTTGAGAGTGCATTACTAGATTTAGGAACGGGTGTCAATTTGCTGCCATACACAGTATTTGAAACACTAGGTTTAGGGGAGCTTCAACCAACGTCCATCACCTTGTAATTGGTAGACAGAAGCATCAAAAGACCAAGAGGTATTCTTGAGGATGTCGTGGTAAAGGTACGTAAGTTTATTTTGCCTACTGATTTTATTGTATTAGATATGAAAGAATGCCTTATGCCATTACCTCTGCCCATCATCTTAGGAAGACCCTTAATGAGAACCGCAAATACAAAAATTTGTGTAAAAAAAGGTATCATAAGTATCAAGGTAAATGGTGAGAAAATAGAATTTAAAATATTTGATGCATTAAAATTACCCTAAGATGATATGGAATGTCTTAATGTATGTATGATGCAAGGTTTTGTTGAGCAAGCTTTTCAGGTCCAGCATATCAATCCTTTAGAGACCACCCTCACCCATAGTTTCACAAGAGTAGATATTGAGCCAAAATCTGAAGATGTTACTGATGACATCATTGAAGCTGTGCACCTACTTGAGGCCTCTCCAAAACATTCAAGTAAGTATACACCTCCATTTGAAGCTCTTGTGCCTACTTGATTACACCCAAAGAATAACGCGGTAGTTGTAGCACAGCTTTGGGGTGTCAATTCCATAGGGAGACAAATTAAAAGAATAATAGAAAGAACAAAGAAACTAAATAACAATATTGAATGATTGATGGAGAACAAAGATTAATTTTTGAATGCAAAGTAAAGCGTCGAGAATCCCTTGCACAAATCTCGTATTTTAATTATTCTTAATTCATTGAATAACTCAATTGGGAATTCACTTCCCAATTCCCAATCGGAAGATGTAAATTTATAAACTAAGATTAAACCAAATGTAACCCTTTGAAAAATCATTCACCACTTTTAAAATACTTAAATTATTATCACTATTGAGAAAATCCAATGACGACAATATACTCAGGAAGCGATATTGCAGCAAAGAACTAAATCAATATAGATAAATAATTAATCCAAACATAATCAAAGAGCTAAACCATTCAATAGAAAAAGCATGACTGAATCTATAAACAGAATAAATTCTAAGATTATTCGGAAAAAAAAATATCACTAATGAATTGCAAATGATAAAACAAAAGAGTTTTAGTAGTTGAAACTCAAATACATAAATTAAAAATAAATAAAAATACCATTAACTGTGCAAGTTCATCCCTAGCCCTACTTGAGAATTTAGTTACCCATAATATAATGGACAACAAAAATCTCAAGGGAAAGATTTGATCTCTCCGTGAGCATCCCTCCTTGGTAGCAAAGCCTTGGAGATTCCCCAGCTTGCCCTCCAAAAGTTCTCCGGATTGCTCCCAAAAGCCCTCCAGATCTGCTAGAAGATGATCCTCAAAGCTGAAGTGGAGTGGGATTTTTATAGGGAAACTCTAGGAGTGCAATGAGTTTCCAATTCAATGTGGGATACTGCCCGAGTGCGCTCGATTGCAGCTTGGTGCGCTTGAGCACACTAGGCATCTTCCAGCTTGACCTTTGTCTACTAAAACTACCATAACGTTCTCTAGAAAAATCATTTCTATGAGCAGTAAAATTATCTAGAAAATAGACTTCCGGATCTTTCTAAGCATATATGGCTCATCTCCTGGTTCTTCCTGAATCAATACAGTTTAATTTGAAAAAATGATTGATCTGTACAGGTAATTTTGGCAATTTAGTGAAACTCCTTTCTAAGTGCTTGTGAACCTGTAAAACAACGAAAAACAACTCAAAGTAACAAATTCCTAAGCTAACAAATGTAAATTAAGGGGCCAAAATATGCAATATTTGGCACTCATCAAATACCCCCAAACTTACATTTTGCTAGTCCCTTAGCAAAACAAAATAAAAAACTAAATAAAAAACAAAGAACATAAAGATAAGTTCATCATTCATGGTATCCTAAAATTTAAGCATCACACAAGACCATGATATTCATTCATAAGCAAGCTTAAAATGTAAACCCATCTTCGGAATGAATAGGAATTTTAAAATTTAATTACTTACAAAAGGCAGGCTAAGGTATCACAAGTCTGATTCAGTGTAAAGTGAATTAGTATATAAATATAAGGCTTTCAAATAACTTCAATGTGCAATGTTTCCATGTCTCAATACTCATAGAATTTCTCATCAGAATGAATAACGATGGCATAGTTTTATTTGCTTCTCTCTTTTATTATAAGGCTCTGCTATATTTAGTTCCCTTAAGCTTTCTAATTAACCCATGTAACGAGTGTTGAGTCAATGACTCCCAAACCAAATGGTTTTAGGGTATTAGGTGTAAAAACACCCCTAAGGACTTACTAACTCGAGTAAAAAAGGCTATGAAACTAAACTGGCTTTAATGCTACCAAGCAAAATTCCCACTTTTTGATATGAACACTCACTACTTACTGAGGCAAGAGGTCCAGTTACTCAGTGGAAATTTTCTCAGTGATCATTATGAATAAAATTCCCACCTTTTGACGTGAACATTCACTGCTTACTGAGGCAAGAAGTCCAGTTACTCGGCGAAAATTTTATTAATGATCATCATGAGTATTTTTCTCTTTTTGTGCAAATTTTTTTTTTCAAAATGTTTATTCAACAAGTCATCCAATTTCAGTTGAGTCATGGAAACATACACATTAAACTCACATGTCATACCTCACATTATTTTGTGCTAATGTGCTCATGTCAGATTAGATCAAACATGTGAATTCTCAAATGCCTAAAGTAAGTAACAAAATTTTAAAACTCTATCATCAAATCATGTGTTAAAGATTTTAAGCTCACTAATGACATCATATCACAGTATTTGTTTAGATCAACCAAAATTTCAAAATAACATGAGCATGCATTTATCTTTCCTTTTGAACAAAATAAAATTAAAAAAAAAATTGGGATAAAGTGTGTGTGAATGTGTCTTCCATACCCCCAAACTTAAATTATATATTGTCCCCAATGTGTGAATAACATGGAAAGATCTTACCTGAGAGATGGAGAATGAGCTGGACAGGCATGGCTCATAGCACACCCCCAAACTTGAATTGATGCGCACATTTGTCCCTGAAAAAGAAATACGAAGGTAACACTGGAAAACAACAAAATCTTAATAATAATCAAGAAAAGAAATATGAAAAACAATAAAAATAAAAGGATATGTTGTGGGGTGCCTCCCATGAGCGCTAATTTTTACGTCTTCAGCCAGACACTCTTATTCCCTCCTAGAAAAACATAAGTTGAATGCACCAGCAACTGTTTCACTGCCAAATTTGGTGCTTGCATGCTTTGGAGAGGCCTCAAGGATGTTATCAGTAATATCTGCCGATTCTGGCTCGATATCTGCTCTTATGAAACCATGGGTGAGGGTGGACTCTAATGGAATAAGGTGATGGACTTTTTTAACGATGAGTCAATCATGTATGCCTGGTGGCTCTCCTCCATATCCTCTGATTTGTTCGTTATTGGGATATGTAATGACTTAACACTTTGTGTCATAATGGCATTCACCTCCTTCAAATTCTTTTATGCTAGGTGTTGACCATGGGGTGTGGACTGAGCTTGAGAAGGGAACTTACCTCACTCATTCACACTCAAGGAGCTCATCAATTTGGACACTTGGCTCTTTATCTCATTACTTTCTTCAACAACCTGCTTAATCAAAAGATTCAAATCTTTGATTAGTCTTACCTTGTGCCTCAATAAACGTATGTAAAGTTTCTTTTAAAGGAATCTTAGAAGATGCAGGTGCATGATATGGTGCAGGATATGATCTAAGGGATTGTGCAGGCGGCTGGTTTTCAGACTTCCAACAAAAATTGGGGTGATTGTGCCACTTCGGATTATAGCTATCAGAGAAAGGTGAAAAAGGCTTCTTGTATGTACCTAAGGCATTACATTGTTCCTCATATATCCCTCTCATCTCAGCAAATGTGGGACACTCTTGGGCGAGATGATCTACCCCGCCACACATAAAACATGGTCCAAAAAACTTTGCATGATTAGCCAAGTGTGTTAGCTTTAAGACCTTAGTTTTAACACATCTAGCTCCCTAGTGAGCATCTCAACCTTAGTCTTTAGGTTATCCTCTTCCCTAATATGGTAAATTCTACCACCATTTGGGTTTCCTACAAGTCGTGACCTATTTATGCTTTCAGTAGCACTAGATCTAGTCCAAGTGTGAGCTTTTTTAGTAAGCTCATTGAGGTATTCTATGGCCTAATCAGGATCTTTTTATAAGAACTCACCATTACACATCATCTCCACAAATTGGCACTCTCTATATGTAAATCCCTCATAAAAATAGCTCACTAAGCTCCAATTCGCATACCCATGATGAGGGTACATACTCAACAACTCCTTAAATCTCTCCCAAGACTGATACAAAGTCTCATTACCCTTTTGTGCAAAGGTGGAGATTTGCCTTTTTAAAGCATTGGTCTTATGTTGGGGGAAGTATTTATTAAAAAAAATCCGAGTCATCTCAGTCCACGACCCAATAGACCGTGGTCTTAGTGAGTATAGCCAACTCTTAGCTCTATCATTCAAAGAGAAAGGAAAGAATTTAAGTCTCACAATGTCATCAGTTTCATTTTGACTATGAAAAGTCGCAACTACTTCCTCAAATTCTCTAATGTGCACATATGGGTTTTCATTTTCCAAGCCTTGAAACGTAGGGAGTAACTGTATCATCCCTGTTTTAAAATCTAGTTGGCGAGTATTAGCTGGAAACATGATACATAATGGTGTGGCTGTGCGTGTAGGGTGGAGGTAATCTTGAAGGGTCCTAGTGGGTTGATTTTGGTGTTCACTCATTTCTTCAGGACTAGATGGATTGTCAAATAAATGATTTAAAATTTTTTAATTCTGACTCTAACACAAGCATATAAGCAACTCTACCCAAAGTGTCTCTATATTTGTGCATGCAAGGTAACAAAATAATAAAAAAAATACTATAAAAAGAAAAAAAGAAAAAAAAAATAATGCAGCAAGCTAAAAGAAGGTACGAAATTACCGACTTTACAAACTGCTGAAAAGAAAAACTATCTAGCAATTCTTCCACCGTCTCCCCGGCAATAACGCCAAAATTTGATTACACCCAAAGAATAACGTGGTAGTTGTAGCACAGCTTTGGGGTGTCGATTCCATAGGGAGACAAATTAAAAGAATAGTAGAAAGAACAAAGAAACAAAAGAACAATATTGAATGATTGATGAAGAATAAAGATTAATTTTTGAATGCAAAGTAAAGCATCGGGAATCCCTTGCACAAATCTGGTATTTTAATTATTCTTAATTCATTGAATAACTCAATTGGGAATCAATTTCCTAATTCCTAATCAGAAGATATAAATTTATAAACCAAGATTAAACCAAATGTAACCCTTTGAAAAATCATTCACCACTTTTAAAATACGTAAATTATTATCACCATTGAGAAAATCCAACAACGACAATATACTCAGGAAGCAATATTGCAGCAAAAAATTAAATCAATATAGATAAATAATTAATCCAAACATAATCAAAGAGCTAAACTATTCAATAGAAAAAGCTTGACTTAATCTATAAGCAGAATAAATTCTAAGATTATTCGGAAAAGAAAATATCACCAATGAATTGCAAATGATAAAACAAAAGAGTTTTAGTAATTGAAACTCAAATACATAAATTAAAAATAAATAAAAATACCATTAACTGTGCAAGTTCATCCTTAGCTCCACCTGAGAATTTAGTTACCCATAAATATAATAGACAACAAAAATCTCAAGGGAAAGATTTGATCTCGCTGTGAGCATCTCCCCTTGGTAGCAAAGCTTTAGAGATTCCCCAGCTTGCCCTCCAAAAGCCCTCCAGATTACTCTCAAAAGCCCTCTAGATTACTCCCAAAAGCCCTCCAAATCTACTCCAAGATGATCCTCAAAGCTGAAGTGGAGTGGGACTTTTATAGGGAAACTCCAGGAGTGCAATGTGTTTCCAATTCGATGTGGGATACTGCCCGAGTGTGCTCAATAGCAGCCTGGTGCACTCGAGCACAGCATGGTGTGCTACAAAGTATTTTTAACCGATGTGGGATGTCAAAGTGCGCACCTGCGCTCAATCGCAGGTGTGGTGCGCTCGAGCGCACTAAGCATCTTCCAACTTGACCTTTGTCTACTAAAACTGCCATAACTTTCTCTAGAAAAATCATTTTTATGAGCCATAAAATTCTCCATAAAATAGACTTCCAAATATTTCTAAGCATATATAGCTCATCTCTTGGTTCTTCTTGAATCAATACAGTTTAATTTGCAAAAAGGACTGATCTGTACGGGCAATTCTAGCAATTTAGTGAAACTCCTTTCCAAGTGCTTGTGAACCTGTAAAACAATGAAAAACAACTCAAAGTAACAAATTCCTAAGCTAACAAATGTAAATTAAGGGGCCAAAATATGCAATATTTGGTAGTCATCACTACTAATACTACTCTTCTCCCTTTTATTGTCCAGGCACCTAACTTGGAATTGAAGCAGTTGCCGGAGCATTTTACCTATGCCTTTTTGGGAGAGAATAAGACATTACTGGTAATAGTTGCTGCCAATCTAAACATTAGGGAAAAAGAAAAATTGTCAAGAGTTCTTAGAGAGAACAGATCTGCTATCGGATGGACCATTGCTGACATCAATGGGATAAGTCTAGCCAAGTGCATACATCATATTTACCTTGAGGATGAATCAAAACCCACCTGGGATGCTCAAAGAAGACCCAACCCACACATGAAGGAGGTAGTCAAGGCAGAGGTATTAAAACTCTTAGATGTTGGCATTATCTACCCTATCTTAGACAGTAAATGGGTAAGTCATGTCTAAGTTGTTCCGAAGAAGAGTGGGATTACAGTGGTGAAAAATGAAGATAAGGAGCTAATACCTATAAGAATAACCACTGGTTGGAGGGTATGCATTGATTACAGAAGGTTAAATAAAGTGACCAGAAAATATCATTTTCCCTTGCCCTTCATTGATCATATGTTAGAAACATTAGCTGGCCATAGCTACTTTTGTTTCTTGGATGGGTATAGTGGTTACAACCAGATTTCCATAGCACCAGAGGACCAAGAAAAGACCACCTTCACATGCCCTTTCGGCACATTTGCTTACAAAAAGATGCCATTCGGATTATGCAATGCACTAGCCACCTTTCAAAGATGTATGATGAGCATTTTTTCTGACATAGTGGAAAAATTCATTGAGTTATTTATGAACAACTTTAGTGTTTTTGGTTCTAATTTTGATGAATGCCTCAATCATCTGAAGAGTGTCCTTAAGAGATGTGAAGAATGCAACTTAGTGTTAAATTGGGAAAAATGGCATTTTATGATTCAACAAGGCATTGTATTGGGTCATTCCATTTCCAACAAGGGTATTGAGGTAGACAAGGCCAAGATTGACATCATTTCAAAATTGCCTCCCCCTCTAATAGTAAAGGGTGTCAGAAGTTTCCTTGGACATGTTGGATTCTACTGACGATTCATCAAGGATTTTTCTAAGACCTCTAGACCTCTTTGTGCACTGTTAGCTAAAGATACCAAGTTTGAATGGACTGATGACTGTATGGAAGCTTTTAACATATTAAAAAACTTGCTCACCTCCACACCAATAAGGAGTTTATGTGTGATGCCAGTGATTTCGCTTTGGGAGCTGTTTTGGGCCAGAGAATCAATAAGGTACCTCATGTTATCTATTATTCTTCTAGAACTTTAAATGATGCTCATCTAAATTATTCTACTACTGAAAAAGAATTGTTAGCTGTTATTTTTGCTTTGGAGAAGTTTAGATCATACCTGATTGGCTCTAAGGTTATTGTATTTATTGATCATGCTGCTTTGAGATATTTGTTTGCTAAGAAAGATGCAAAGCATACGTTGATCAGATGGGTACTCCTATTGTAAGCGTGTGACTTGGAGATTAAAGACAAGAAGGGCAGTGAGAATGTGGTTGCAGATCACCTATCTAGGCTACCTCATGAGGACAACAAAAATGAGCTACCTTTGAATGAGAACTTCCCTAATGAACAATTGTTTGCATTAGAGGTAACACTTCCATGGTATGCCGATATTGTAAATTATATGACTGCTAAAGTTTTTCCTCCAGGTATGTCCAGTTAAGAAAGGAAGCGATTGATATCTATGTCTCGATACTACCATTAGGATGACCCCTACCTATTCAAATTCTGTCCTGATCAAATCATCAGAAGATGTGTCTCCGAGGACGAGCATTTGAGCTTATTGCAACATTGCCATCAGTTTGCTTGTGGAGGACACTTTGGGGCCAAGAGAACAGCTCTTAAGGTATTACAATCTAGTTTTTATTGGCTTAATTTGTTTAAAGATGCCTTTTCATGTTGCTGCTCATATGATAGATGCCAGAGGATAGGTACATCTCATCCCGAAATCAGATGCCCTTGCAAAATATTCTTATAGTATAACTTTTTGATGTATGGGGTATTGACTTCATGGGTCCATTTCCTAACTCATATGGTTATTTATATATTCTTGTGGGTGTGAATTATATGTCTAAATGGGTCTAGGCTGTCCCCTCAAAGACTAATGATCATAAAGTGGTTGTAAAGTTTTTATAGGATAACATCTTTACGTGGTTTAGGACTCCAAGTGCAATCATCAGTGATGGAGGCAACCACTTCCATAATCAATCTTTTGCTGCCCTAATCAAGAAATATTGGATCACCCATAAAGTTGGCACTCTATATCATCCTTAAACCAATGGCCAAGTGGAGATAAGTAACTGAGAGATCCAAAGGCATACTGGAGAGGACCGTGAATCCTAGTAGGAAGGATTGGTCTTTGTACCTGAATGATGCCCTATGGGCATATAGGACAGCTTACAAGACACCAATTGGCATGTCTCCATACCAATTAGTTTTTGGGAAGGCATGTCATCTACCGGTAGAGTTGGAGCATCGAGCATATTAGGCCATCAAGCAATTTAATTTTGACATGAAACAAGCTGGTGAAAAGAGAAAGTTGCACTTGAATGAGTTGGAAGAATTAAGGTATGATGCATATGAGAACGCCAAGCTCTACAAAGAAAGGACCAAAGCCTATCACGATAAACAGCTGGTTAGGAAAGAGTTTCATGTGGGATAGAAAATGTTGCTCTACAATTCACGATTAAGATTGTTCCTAGCCAAGTGTAAGTCTCGATGGTCTGGCCCTTATATGGTCACTAAAGTCTTTCCTCATGGTGCTTTGGAGATCCATGGTTCCAACAGCAATCAAACATTCAAGATAAATGGACATAGAGTAGAGCCATACCTTGAAATCAAATTGCTACCAAGAGATGAAGACTTAGCACTCCAGTATGTCCAGTATACAGAGGCACCAAGAGTACATGAGCCACATGAGGTGGACTTTAAATGTTGACTTCCAAGAAAGTAGCACTGCTACTATAGAGATCGTTTGAGCAATTTACACTTTCATAAGCGTGTAGCTCAAGCGCCTATATTGAAGTCAGTGGTATTGAGGCCACTAAGTACGATACATTTTTATTTTTGTTTATTGTTCTTCATTATTTTCAACTTTTTTTCGTCCTTTCCTTAGTTAGTTTAGTGGTACAGTGCATTTTGTCCTTGTGATTGAGCGCACTCCATAGTGCGCTCGAGCACAATCTCGCTATGCACCCAATGGTGCGTGAGCGAATCCATATACACATACTTGCGCACTCGGGATAGAAGGTCACGTGCCTATTTAAGGTCATTTCCTTCTATTCCTCATTTTCACTCTCACTCTCTGCACTCTCTACCCCCTTGTAAAACTTACTCACAAATGCCCTTGCCCATACCTAATCTCTCAGAACACTCACCACCACATCACCGCCACATCCCAACCACATACCACCTCACGTCACTCCTCACCATTACTAGGTAAGCTCATCTCCCTGTCTTCCACTGTCACAATCACACACGATCACTTCTCACACTGCTTGCATATTTTTTTACTAATAATTGCATACAACGTGTTCTTTTTTCATCTTTGTGGTTGTATTTGATTGAAATTGCAAGAGGTTGGGAATTTTTGACTCTCATCGCCCACTGCTTGGATTAACTGTCGTCCACAAGCTGTTCAACAAAAGACCTTAGTGACATACTAGCTAGTGTGATCGAGCACAATTGATACATTGCGATCAATCGCATTTTTTCTGTGATCGAGAGCACCCCATCTGCAGAATTTTTTCCAGCATGCCTAAGCACACTGCCTCCACATCCTGTGCTTTGAGAAGCCGAGCACAGTCATCCCGACCTACTTTTGAGCAATGAGAGATCTTGTTCGAAACCACATTTGACATAGAAAATGATTTCAAAATCTTTGCCACTCAATGATCCGTCCAGGAATTCAAACGTCATGGTTTGAAAAGGTTATTCAAGCTTGTCAGCTCTATTGCCTACACCGGATTCGTGGTTCAGTTCTATGAGAACCTCTCCTTCGACTGTAGTAGGTCAGGTTTCTTGTCCTCATCAGTTCAGGGCAAGTACATTAACATAACATCTTCAGTTATAACTGTTGCCCTTAAATGCAATGATGAGCATCCACCCGAGGGCACCCAGTTGGATGAGCAGTCGAAGTCCTTTTCCATATCCACCATCATAGAGGACATATGTGTCGGGCAATATGCAGATAGGCACAATAATGCTGGCAGTCGGTCCAAGTTGCCTCAACGACTCTGGCTTGTGGATTCGATTCTACAGCACAATGTGTGCCCTTTAGGACATAGGACTCAGAGGCGGGACCAGTTCTTCCAAGCACTGTATGCCTTTCATAGAGGTCATTGGTATTCCATCCCTATGATCATTTGGAGCTAGATCCATAAGTTCTGGAACCATATCTATGTATGCCAGGTCACCACTACTAATGCTTGGAGGCTCCCATTCCCGTTCCTCCTCAGCTATATTTTCAAGAAGAAGGGAAATAAGGGCTCCTCTATCGATAGACCAGTCAAAGAGTACCCATTCTTTAGCAAGAGTCAGTGGACCTAAAGCCAGTCACACATGCCGAGAGGACTCCGGGGACAGGCACCCACTGCTGAGAGGGTAGAGGACGACCCTATGGAGGCAGAGGACCCAGTAGCTAACTAGACTTGGGAGGAGGACCATGCGGACATGGGACCCATCGAGTACAAGCACATCCTTGAGGAGATGTCATCCTTTTGGTGTGAGCTAGTTGACATTCGACGAGAGGATCGGGAGGTTACGTGCCTCATTCATCAGTGCATCGATGGGTTGAATGCATGTTTTACGAGGCAAAAAGCAATGCTCCAGGCCATTCTCGATCGACTACCTCCAGCTCGAGTGCCTCATCATCAGCACCACATGGAGACCAACAGTGAGAGAGAGGTGCACGTCTGGCTGAAGATGTAAAACTTAGTGCTAATAGGAGGCACGCCACAGTATATCCTTTTGTTTTTATTTTTTTTCCTATTTCTTGTTACTGTTTATTTTTGGTATTTGTTTTTGTTTCCAATATTACTTTCATATTTCTTTTTCAGGGACAATGTGTGCATGAGTTCAACTTTGGGGGTGTGCTATGAGCTATGCCAGTCAAGCTAGTTCTCCATCTCCTAGGTCAGCTCTTTCCATGATTTTCATACATTGGGGACAATGTGTAAATTAAGTTTAGGGGTATGGGAGACACATTCACACACTTTGTCCTAGTTTTTTTTTTATTATCTCTAAAATAAATGCATGTTCATGTTGTTTTGAATTTTGGTTTATCTTAACAAAAACTATGATATGATTTCATCAGTAAACTTAAAATCCTAAACATATTATCTGATATTAGAGTTTTAAGGTTTAGTTACATACTTTTGGCATTTAAGAACTCACATGTTTGATCTAAATCTGACACGAGCACATTATCACATAATTGGATGTATGACTTATAACTTTAATGTGTATGTTTCCATGGCTTAACTGAAACCGGATGACTTGTTAGATGAACACTTTGGCATAAAAAAGTGGAAACATTTTTTTATTACACAAAAAGAGAAAAAAATATGCTCATAATGGTCATTAAATAAACTTTTCACTGAGTAACTGGACCTCTTGCCTCAGTAAGCAATGAGTGTTTATGTCAAAAGGTGGGAATCTTGCTCATAATGATCATTAAATAAACTTTCTATTGAGTAATTAGACCTCTTGCCTCAGTAAGCAGTGAGTGTTCACGTCAAAAGGTGGGAATTTTGATTGGCAGCATTAAGACCAGCTTAGTTTCATAGCCTTTTTTACTCGAGTTAGTAAGTTCTTAGGGGTGTCTTTACACTTAATGCCCTAAAACCATCTGGTTTGGGAATCATTGACTAAACACTCGCTACATGGGTCAATTAGAAAGCTTAAGAGAACTAAACATGGCAAAAGCCTCATAATAAAAGAAAAGAAGGAAATAAAACTATGCAATTTTTGTTCATCCTGATAGGAAATTCGGTGAATCTTGAGACATTGAAACACTACATATTGGAGTTATTTGGAAGCTTCATTTTTTATGTGCTAGTTCACCATACACAAAGTCAGATTTGTGATGCCTTAGCCAGCTACTTGTAAGTAATTAGATTTTAAAACTCCTATTCATTGCGAGGATGGGTTTGTATTTTTGGCTTACTCATGAATAAATATCTTGGTTTTGTGTACGACTTAAATATTTGGATACCATGAATGATGGATTTATCTTTGTGTTATTTGTTTTTCATTTAGTTTTTAGTTTCGTATTGCTAAGGGACTAGCAATATATAAGTTTGAGGGTGTGATAAGTGCTTAAATATTCATATTTAAGTCCCTTAATTTACATTTTTAAGTTCCTAGTTTGTGTTATTTCATGCTATTTTATGTCTTTTCTGTGGTTTTCTAGCTTTTTGAAGGAAATGGAGCATTATCTGGCTTAGAGAACAAATCAGGAAGAACTAGAAGCTGCTTAGTGTGATCGAGCATAGTGACTTGCAATCAAGTGCAATAACACTCAAGCGCCCAAGCCAATGATCGAGCGCACCAGCGCTCGCGCGCACAAGAAGAAGGCTTGAGCACACCTACGCTCGAGCACACTAGTCTGTGATCAAAGCGTGTGATCAAGTGCACACGTGCATTAGTGAATAGTAAAACAACATAACCTATTTTGGAAAGTAGGGGTAAGGTTTTGTTTTATGATTTTATGGTTTCCAGATGTCCCTAAACCTTATAAATAGGCTTATAAACGCAGAAATAAAAGGGGGATTCAGAGAGAGATTTTGGAGACGAATTGACGACTCTTCTCCATAGTATTTTCGGGTTTCTTCTTCCCTTTATTTTATTTTATGAAGATGTTTAGCATCAAACTCATGTGTAACTAACTTACTAGTAGGGCTCGATTGAAGCCCTAATTATGCTTTTCCATATATGAGTATTGTTGCCTTTGTAATAGCTGTATTATGATGCTTTAATTGATTAATGCCTGTTTTATCGAATTCCTCATATGTGTTTGCCTGATCAACATATGCATGTGGTATGGATTAGTTAATTAAATCAATTTGGATGACCGAGTCCTAGGTTTAATAATAGTAACAAAAGAAATCCACGCCGGATTCTTGGGTTAATCAACATAGGAAACCGGGAGTATATAATATGCCTTAGGTCTTGTGTATTTGTCGATTTTCACATAATTTATGCTCTCTTAAAGACCAACTTAGCATACACCATGCTAAATCCTTTAAGAAAAAAAAGAGTTAAAGTATACACCATGCCTAACTCATTGCTTAGGGAAATCAATAGCTTAAGGAGTATACACCATGCCCTTAGGTTGACAACATTAGGTATTTATAGTATGGCTAAAGCATTGGCACACTATTTATTGGGAAAGTATGATTAGTGGTGGATATCAAAGCCCTAAACTTTTATCATTATCAACTCAAACTCAATATTTATTTCTACCGTTTTATATTGCGAAACTAATTCTAAAGCGAAATTCACCAATCCCTGTAGAGATGATCTTGCATTTGCACACTATACTACTCTGTTGACCTTGTGCACTTGCAAGTAAAACCATTCAATTATTTGCTTATTAATTTAGGCATATTTTTGCACAACAGGTTCTTATATACCAAGAATTGTCTTTTTTTTTTCCAGTTTGCCCCCTTGGTGTTGCGTGTTCGTTTTAAAATTTTCATCATCAAATGTGTTAATGCCAAAAGAAAGTTGAATCTGCTTGGGTCGAATCTACCTGAGTCAAAATACATGATGAGGAATCAGTTTGGGTTGAATCCACTTGGAACTTAATCTGTTGGGTCCCTAAAGGCTGTCATATGTTGGGCCTTGATTGGGTGGAGTGAAAAGAAATCCTTGGTGAGGGTTGCTTTGAAAAAAGTCATAACAAGGGAAAGTCTTGATGGATGGGAAAAATAGAATGATGGCCTTTTGTTATCTTAAATCTAACTGCTTAGCCTTTCCAAATTAAAGATTTGATAGGTTCCATATTACAAGTGAACTTCCCAAGGTTTTATTCTTAGGTTGAGATGATCTTTTGCTCAAATGTTTAGGTATACTATGCATATATATCATGAAATTTTTTATTTTATTAAAATGAAAAAGATACAATACGCAGATTAATAGTCAAAGTTCATTTGTTTCAGTTTTTGGTTTTCAAAATCAAGTTCATTGAAAGGGATTTCTTATCATATATTGAAGACGTAGCACTTGCTACATCAGAAGTTACAAAGGAGACTGTTTGGATAAGGAAGTTCATCACTAAACTAGGAGTGGTTCCAAACATTGCAATCTAGTAATTCTATACTATGATAACAATGGTACTATTGCGCAACCAAAGGAACCGAAGTCTCATTAGAAGTCTTTACACATTTTGCAGTGATTCAATTTGATTAGAGAGATCATTGGAAGAGGCAAAATAAAGGTGGAAAAAGTTTTCTCAACATACAACATAGCAGATCCACTAACTAAGGTGATTTTCCAGTATATGGGTGATTGGCTTTAGTGTAAGTGGAAGATTGATAGTAATAAGGCCTATATAATACTCATATCCTTGATATAAGGGTAAAGAAGTAAGTTGAGATATATATTGAATTTAGTATGCAAACATGTGAAAAAAAAGTTGATTTGAAACAAATGTTGAAGGAAGATGTCGAATGAAATGAAAGAAAAAGAGATAGAAAAATTTTTAGCAAGAAAAAGGAATTTTTTCAAAGATAAAAGTTTGGATCGGTTGACCGTACGGTCAACTAGTGACTAACAGGTCAGTTGATTGATCGATTGACAGGGTGCATTGATCAGTTGGTAAAAGATTGATGGTTTGAATTTTTTAATAATTTAAAGTTTAAATTTGCACAGTTTACTGGTTGGTTGACTAGTGGAGAATCAGTTGACTGGTACCAATCAATCGGGTAGCCGACCGAACATACGGGATATTTTGATGTAATATGGATTCTGAAATTTTGAATTCATTTTACAAACTTTTGAACTCATTTTCTCTCTCTAGAAGTACTTTCTCTTGAAAACACTCTCAAACACTACAAAAGTGAAGAATTTCATAATCCTATCTTATAAATCGATTGTTTACGGAAGGATTTCAAGAATTTTGATGGAAAAGCTTTAGAGAGGTAAAAGTTCATGAATATGATTTAAATTTCAAAAGTTGTTCTTTTACTTTTCTAGAAAGTGGATTTCAATTTGGATTCAAATAAAAAAAAAAAGGACTTTTCATGGAAATCATTGAATTTGGGAAAAGAAGAACATGTATACATGAAAATGTAACACGGTGCATGGTATAAATTGAAAAATAAGATAAAATGTTTGATGAGTATTTTATGGATAGATGGTGGTGAGCAACAGTCTGGAGAAATTACCGAGAAAAGAAGAAAAGGAAAGGAGGTGATCCACGATTAGCTTTAAGTGATACATGGTGAGTTGAATTTACTGTTAGTAAGCGAGACAAACATGAAAACTACGTAAAACTTGAAATGACTAATAAAATGAGATAATTATTGAATTTATATTATGAACATGTTTGTTTGATGAAATAAATGTATGGTGTGCAAATTGATAATTTAATACAGTTATTACTTATAATATCATAAAAGAATGATTTGAAATTTTTTATGAATACATATGATAAGTGATGAGTTGATATCCTTGAAAAAACAAAATTGATAAAGAATTGATGAAATATCTTAAGAAAGAGAAGTAAATCTCTTAAGATTATGATAGATAATTGACTATATATATGAATAAATGATTTTGATTTATATGATGAAAGAAAGATTTGTGAAAGAAAATGATTTTGATTTGTATGATGTTATGATATGCTTGCTTTCATGTTGTTGTTCATATGCATTGTTGGGCAACTCGTAGAGTTATACTATGTAATCCCAGGGAAGACCAGAACCATGGTTAGTCTGGATGAAACATGTCAACATGTGGAAAGACGTTCCCAAAAGCTATACTAGAGACTGGTATGGATACCCAAAAATGCATGATTATCCATATGTTGATAGTATGGAGGAGATGTGATGTGATGTGAAAGAATGAAGTAAAATGATTAAATGAGGTTGTGGATGCATTCATGTTTATATTTATAATAATTGAGATGCTAAGGCATCAGTTTGATTATGAAATGATGATATAATTATGAGTCTCATGATGAGTAAGTTATGATGAGAAAATAATGAGTATAAGATTTAATATGATGTTCATTAAATGATTGTATTATGTGTTGTGAACCTCATTATGAGGATTTTGATAAAAGATGTTGACAATCCTATAAAAAAATGATAGTTGTAAATTAATTGAATTATATGAGTTGAAATCATATTTGAAATCTATATGATAATAAATAAGATAATATAAGAATTGATTGGTGAATAAAGTATTGAATTATGATTATGATTGTGATATAATTATGACTAAAAGTATATAAATCGAGTACTTCTACTAAATTGAATTCACTGAGCTTGTGAAGCCTATTCTTCAATATTAAATGATTTATGGCCGCGGACAAGACTGGTAGATCCATGACTTGAGAGCAAGAAGAAGTAAATTAGGTAAGTCTTCGTGGTTGGCATCCTCAAATTGTATAAATAAAGAGAAAAAAAGAAAAAATATTTGAGAAAAGAAAGTTGTAAAAGTTCATTCATATTGTAAATATCTGAATATATTATGAATTTTATATGTGAAAGAGTTGTAACTCCTCTGAAAAAGTGTTGAGGAAATTATTGTATATATTTTTCAGTTGATGATGTAATAGTTGTTGCATATATGTGTCATTCTTGGAACTAAAATATGGTGACACCGTCTTGAGGAAAGCTCACACGAGATGGGTCGTTGCAAATTTTGGTATCAAAGCTATATGTTTTATGATTCTGTAGATTGTATAAAACTTAATAAAGTGGAAGTTTAAAATAAATTATTTAATGTAGAGTCTGGGGATATCGCGTGGACATGGTAGATCTAGAGCTAAAGTTATGAGTTAGAGAGGGCGTGGTAGGCCCTTTTGTTTAGAAGAGTAGAGGTTGAGATTGATGTCAAGTTTATAGGTCTTGAAAGGGAATATGTTGATAATGCACCTGGTACTAGTGGTGCAATAAGAAATTATAATGCTGAAAGAGATGAGTTAAGAGAAGATCTTACTCATGCTCTTGAAAGAATGAATGAGGCATAGGGTAAAACTGGTAATCTACGACATAGATTGCATGAGCGGGTAAGATCAGAAACTGATATTGTTGTAAATCCTATGAAGCATGATGTTCAGAAGGGAGAGGGTGAATTTTCCCAAGAAATGCGAGGAGATTGTTTTACTATATCCATAAAGTTGAAACCCCCTGTCTTTTAAAGGATCTGATAACTCTTTTGAAGTCATGTTATGGATGAAATGTGCTAAATGTTTATTTGGTGCTTTACGAGTGACTAATAGGTAGAGAGTTTCCTTTGCTTCTTTTTCAGTTAGAGGGTGAGGCCTTTAATTAGTTGGATGATATTCTTCCTAAGCTGAATATGGATGTAGATCATTCTTTAACCTGGAGTAGGTTTAAGGAGGTATTATTTGCAAAGTATTTCCTTGATACTTTAGATCCCATTAGGAGAGGGATTTCATCCAATTGAGATAGAATTTGATGATTGTGGCGTAATATCATAGTAGATTTGTGGTTTTATCAAGATTTGTGCTTAAGTTGGTGAATATCGATGAGAGAAAGTGTAAGAGATTTCATGATGGCTTCCACTTTGAGATACATTCTAGATGGTCATATTTGAGACATTTGAATTATGATGCATTGGTGGATATGTCACTTCAGATTGAAAAGGAAATATTTGAGTCTAGAGGACGCAGGGAGTGGTTGAATAGGACTAGGCTTGAGGGTTCTAAAGGTGGTAGTATGGAAATTCAGGGTGGTCGTCCACCTCAGATGGGTCGTTTCTTTTCACATGGACCCATTATTCAAAGTCAGCAGAGGTAGGTTAGATCTATAGCTTTAGTGGCTCAGAGTTCTGTTGGAGGAACTCCTAGATTTAGGAAACAACCTACGGGAGTTGGAAGATTCAATAGAGGTGGTAGTATGCCACCAAAAGAAGGTGGTAGTGTTGTATTTGATAGAGAGACCAGAGTATGTTACAGTTGTAATAAGATAGGAAATTTGTCTAAGAAATTTTGTACATTAATGTGTTTCATTTGTGGAGAGAGTGGACACAGTGGTGTAGATTGTTTATTAAGGAAATAAACTAAGATGGTTTCTATTGGAGGTATTGGGAGAGGACAGTCAGATAGAGGTGGTGGATCTAGAAGTATTCAAGGTAGAGCTTCAAGTAGAGGAGCAGTTACTGAGAGAGGACATAGTAGTCAAATGCAGCCCAGAGATAGTAAAGTATATGCATTGACCTAGTGGGATGCCCAAGCAACTCCCGATGTCATAATGGGTACAATTTCTATCCTTGATAGACCTTCTAGATTATTGATTGATCTTAGTGCAAATCAGTCTTTTGCATCCAGTACTTTTATGAGATCTACTGATGCATCTATTGGTCCTTTGATTCACAATATTATTGTTGAGGTTCCCACTAGGGACGGAGTTGTGTTCAAAAATTTTTAACGGGGATGTGTGATTTGAATGGGTCATAAAGAATTTGAAGTGGACTTATTATCTCGAACTATTATAGACTTTGACTTGATATTGGGAATGGATTGGCTGTCAGCGTATCATGCTTGGGTTGATTGTTTCAGGAAAAAATGTAGTGTTTAGAATTCATAGATATGAGGAGTTTAGCTTTCAAGGAAAACGTAAGATACTTTCAAATTGTCTTATTTCTATCTTGACTGCTAGAAAATGGTTGAGGAAAGGTTATGAGGGGTATTTAGCTTATGTGATGGATTCAACTAAAGAAGATAAAAAGTTAGAAGAAACCTTAGTGGTGAGAGATTATCCAGAATTATTTACTAATGAGTTATGTGGTTTGCCTCCTTGTAAGGAGATTGAGTTTTCTATTGACTTGATTCTAGATTCTGTACCAAGTTCTATAACACCCTATAGAATGGCACCCACTAAGTTAAGAGAGTTGAAAGTACAACTTCAAGAATTCTTAGATAAACAATTCATTCATCCTAGTGCGTCGCCATAGGGAGGCCCTGTATTATTTATGAAGAAGAAATATGGTACTATGAGATTATGTATTGATTACAACAATTGAATAAGATAACTATTCAAAATAAATACCTTTTACTCATGATAAATGATCTGTTTGAGCAGTTGCAAGGAGCGAGGGTGTTTTCTAAAGTAAACTTGAGATCTGGATACCATCAATTGAGGATAAAGGAATGAGACATACCTAAGACTGCTTTTAGGACACGCTGTGGTCACCATGAGTTTCTTGTGATTCCATTTGGGTTGACAAATACTCCAGTTGCATTCATGGATTTGATGAATAAAGTGTTTAAACCTTTTCTTGATAAATTTTTTGTTGTATTCATTGATGATATTCTGTTGTATTCTAAGAATGAGGAAGAACATATAAAGCATTTAGAAATTATGTTAGAGATTTTGAAGAGTGAGAAATAGTATGCTAAATTTTCTAAATGCGAGATTTGGTTGAATGAAGTAACTTTCTTGGGGCATGTAGTATTTGGAGATGGTTTAGCAGTTGATCCACAAAAGGTTGAAGCAATGTTGAGTTGGGAGAGATCAACTAATGTAACTGAGATTAGAAGTTTCTTAGGATTGGCTGGTTATTACAGTAGATATATTCATAACTTTTCTATGATTGCAACAATTTTGACTAGATTGACCAGGAAATAGGTTAAATTTGTATGGTCTAAGAAGTATGAAAAGTTTCTAGTTGTTGAAGGAGAAATTAACTACCGCTCTAGTATTGGTATTTCCTTCTAGTGATGAAGGATTTGTTGTATATAGTGATGTGTCGTATCGAGGGTTAGGATGTGCGTTGATGCAACATGGGAAGTTAGTTGCCTATACTTTTAGGCAATTAAAGAATCATGAGAGAAATTACCCAACCCATGACTTAAGCTGCCATAGTGTTTGTTTTGAAGATTTGGAGACATCATCTGTATAAGAGCCACTTGTGAGATATTTACTGACCATAAGAGTTTGACATACTTACCTACTTTGAGAGAGTTGAATTTAAGACAGAGACATTAGATGGAGTTGATTAGTGATTATGATTATACGATTCATTACCATCCAGGGAAAGCGAATGTGGTAGCTGATGCATTGAGTAGAAAATATATAAGAAGATCAGCTGCTATTGAGAGCTATGATGTGAATCTAGTGGTAGAATTGAGAGAGATGAGAATGAAATCAAATATCTGTGATAGAGGAGTATTTTTAGCAAACATGGTTGTACAGTCATCCATTATAAAACACTTGTTAGAAATGCAAGGTAAATACAAGGAGATAGAAAAGATTAAGCAGGAAGTGTTTAGTGGAAAACGGTTTGAGTTTAGAATCATAAATGATGTAATATAGGTATTGGGACATAGGATTTGTGTTCTCAATGATGTTGAGTTGAGAAAGGAGATGTTGAGAGAGGCACATGATGTAGTATACTCGATGTACCTGGGTAACAATAAGATGTATAGGGGATTGAAACAGAATTATTATGGTCTGGATTGAAGAGGGATGTAGCTTAATACATTTTTAGATGTTTGGTTTGTCAGTAAGTGAAGTCAGAGAATAGACATCTAAAAGGCTTACTACAGCCTCTTCTTATACCTAAATGGACATTGGACAATGTGAGTATAGATTTTGTTTCTAGATTTCCCTGTACCTAGAGAAGCCACGAACTAGTGTGGGTGATAGTAGATTGACTTTCTAAGTCATCTCATTTTCTTCTAATTAAAATTACTTGGAGTCTTAAAAGGTTGGCTGAGCTGTATGTAGTTGAGATTGTGAATTGGATGGAGTACCTTTGAGCATAGTGTCATATAGAGATGCTAGATTTACATCTCCGTTTTGGAGAGGCATTCAGAAAGCTATGGGTACACAATTACAGTTTAGTACTATTTTTTATCCTTAAACAGATGGGTAGACAGAGAGGATTATTCAAACACTAGTGAACATGTTGAGGGCTAGTGTGATGAGTTTCTCATTGAGTTGGCATGCTTACTTACCTTTGATAGAGTTTGCATATAATAATCAGTTTCAAGCTAGTATCGAAATGGCACTGTTTGAGGCTTTATATGGTAGGAGATGTAAAACTCCTATATGTTGGGAAGAAGTGGGAGAAAAAAAGATGTTTGGTGTAGAATTAATAGAATTAACAACAGAGAGAATTAAATTGGTTAGAGAGAACCTTAGAGAAGCACAAAAAAAAATAAAAGAGTTTTACTGATAACAAAAGGAGACCTCTTGAATTTCAAGTAGATCATTGGGTTCATCTGAAATTATCACCATAGAAAGGTTATTCCAGTAGTTTAAGTATTGTGGCGGAATCGGGATGATAAGGAGATTACGTGGGAACATAAAGCGAGAATGAGAAAGAATTATCCCCAACCTTTTCATGAAATATATAAGAAAGTTTTGAGGGTGAAATTTTTATATGATGGGTAGAATTATAATACTCGTAGCCTTGATATAAGGGTAAGGAAGTAACTTTAGATATATATTGAATTTAACATATATAAATGTGAAAAGAAAGTTGAATTTAAAATAAATGTTGAAGAAATATGTCGAATGAAATGAAAGAAAAAGAGTTAGATAATTTTTTAGCAAGAAAGAAAAGAAATTTTTTCAAAGACTAAAGGTTGGATCGGTAGATCGTACCGATGACCAATCTATCTGCTGGTGGCCGACCAATGGTTTGGATTTTTTAATAATTTAAAGTTTAAGTTGGCAGATTGGATGGTTTGGACTTAACTGGTCGACCAATCGATTGACTGGTGGAGAATTAATCGGTTGGCATGTTGACCGACCAGTCGACTGGCAACCGACCGATGGTTCAAGGGTAGAACTGAATGTTTTTTTAAATGGTCAGTCGATCGACTAGGTAGCCGACCGATCAGACCAAAAATTTTGATATAAAAGGGATTTTAAAATTTTGCATTTACTTTATGAACTTTTAAGACTCATTTTCTCTTTCTAGAAAGTAGTCTCAAACACTACAAAACTGAAGAATTTCATGATTCTGTCTTACAAATCAATCGATTTACGGAAGGATATCAAGAATTTTGTAGGAAAAGCTTTGAAGAGGTAAAAGTTCATAAATTTGATTAAAGTTTTTGAAGTTGTTTTCTACTTTTCTGGAAAGAGGATTTTGTAATACCCGTAATCGTAAAGTAAGGGTAAAGAATTAATTTAATAAATATGATATGGAATTAAAATAAAATATATGTGAAATGTTTATTATTTGAATAAAAAATTCTTTAAAAAAATCGTGGCAGTATTGAAGAAAAACAAAGTAAAAAATGAAAGTAAAAAAAAAAAACGTGGTAGCAGGTGGCACCTGTTGCCATGTAAAAAGGAAACCTTTGCATGTTTAACACATTTCAATGTCGTGGCAGCGTGAGTTGGGGGTTGCAGGGTTTTAATTTTTTATATATATAAACAGTTTAGTTTGTTCTCTTTTATTTATTTTCTTATCAAATCCGATTTGGTTTCTTCCTTTTATAATTCATACTACTCTATTTCTCTAAACACTTGGGGACTGAAAGAAAGGTTGAAAGAGAAAAATTTTGAAGGGGTTTATAAGAAAAACAAAAGTTAATAACGTGAAGTTTATTTTTAAAATTTAGCATACATGAAATTTCTCGAAATTCAAAGTGAAAATTTTTAAAGGGTGTGAATTATGAAGAATTGAAGAATAAATTTGAAATTTCAATATAAATATTATGTCATGTGTTGACGGTCAGCAATCAGAGGAAATTGCTGAGAGGAACAGGAATGGTAAGGAGGTGATCCACAGGTAGCTCTAAATGCTACATGGTGAGTTAGATTTACTTTAAGTAATCTATATAAAAAATGAAATATTTAGTGATAATATTAAAATAAATTATTAGCTTAGGCTTTGGTAGTAGATGAAAAATTGATTGATAGATATGATAGGAATTTTGGACATGTAGAAAATTATTATGTGAGAAATAATATTTTTGGAATAATAAGTTGATTTAATAAAAAAAGCGATAAGTGAAATTCTTGATGAACTATAGTTGATGTTTTGATACGAATTATGAGGAGATGAAATTTAATGGATCATGACAAGCTATGATGGATGATTTAATGTGATTTATGAGGAGAGGAATTTAGTGGAATTTCTTTCAATAATAATTTGAGAATAATCAGGATAGCAAATTTAAATATTTGAATTCATGTTTGTTTTTATGTTAGTGTTTATATGCATATGCATGAAATAAAATAACCGAGAGGGGGCCAGTCTAATTGAAAAAACGTGACAGCAGGTATATGCTGGAAATAAAGGAAAACCGTGACAGTCAGTATATATTGGAAATAAATGAAAACCGTGACAGTTGATTTATGCTGGAAATAAATACTGTGACAGCTGGTATATGCTGGAAATAAAAGAACCGGGAGGGGCCGGTCTAAGATTAAAATATGTCAACATGTGGGAATACGTTCCCTAATAATAATTCATGCATTGCATCTGTTTTAAATATTGATTGCATTACTGAAATGATGAAGTGTTGTTTGTTATTATGAATTTATTTATAGATGAATGAGTCTCACGGAGAGACAGTTATGGTGAGAAAGAAACATAGAAGTATAATGTGATAAGAACCATCTAAATGGTAGACTTTATGTTGTGAACCTTATTACGAGGTAATTATGAGATAATTGATAGTCTTAAGGTAAACCAGTATATAAGAAGAAGAGATTGATAGAGGATGAGACTTATTATATGTGTACTGATAGTAGAATGCTATTATCAAGTTATGTGAGATATAATTGATGAAATATTGAAAGATCATTTATACAAATTAAGTAATTCTAGTAAATTTAATTCACTGAGCCTGTGAAGCTCACCCCTCATTGTACAATGATTTCAAGTAGCAAGCATGACAAATAGTTTGGTCAGCTGAGGTTCAGACGAAATCATTATCTGTAAGCCACGTACGTGTCCACATCCTCAGACTAATGAGAAAATAAAATAAAAATTGATTTGTAAATATTCATGCATTTTACGTTGTATATAATGTTTAAGTCAAGATCAGAATGATGTATCTCCCCTGTTGAGGGTTGAGGATTGATGTAAAAATTTCTATTGGAGTTATTTTTATTGTTACATATATGTGTCGTGTTGAGATTTTCAAAATGTGATGACACCGTCTCAGGGGTGGCCAACCCGGGATGGGTCGTTACAGATTTGAACTCGGATTCAGATCAAAAGAAAAAAGATTTTTCATTGAAATCATTGAATTTAAGGAAAGAAGAATATATATACATGAAAAATGTAACTCGATACATGGTATAAATTGAAAAATAAGATAGAAAGTTTGATGAGTATTTTTTGGATAGGTGGTGGTAAGCAACAATATGGAGAAATTTCTGAGAGAAGTAAGAAATGAAATGAGGTGATCCACGATTAGCTTTAAGTGCTACGTGGTGAGTTGAATTTACTGTTAGTAAGCAAGATAAACATGAAAACTACGTAAAACTTGAAATGACAGATAAAATGAGATAATTATTGAATTTATATTATGAATATGTTTATTTGATTAAATATATGTAATGTGTGTAAGTTGATAATTTAATAGAATTATGACTTATAATAAGATTAAAGAATGATTTGAATTTTTTTTTTTTTATGAATTATGACTTATAATAGAATTGTATCTTTGAAAGGATACAATTGATGAAGAAATGATGAAATTTATCTTGAGAAAGAGAAGTAAATCTCTTAAGATTATGACAGATAATTGAGAATATATATATATATATATATATATATATATATATATATATATATTATCTGTGTGTGTGTGAAGAAATGATTTTGATTTATATGATGTAATGATATGCTTGCTTGCATGTCGTGGTTCATATGCATTGTTGGACCACTCGTAGAGTTGTAGTATGTGGTCTCGGGGAAGACCAGAACCATGACTAATCTGGATGAAACATGTCAACATATGGGAAGACGTTCACAAAAGCTATACCAGAGACTGATATGGATAACCGAAAATAGATGAATTACACATACGTTGATAGTATGGAGGAGATGTGATGTGATGTGATGAGATATGAAAGAATGAAATGAAATGGTGAAATGAGGTTGTGATGCATTCATATTTATATTTATAATAATTGAGATGCTAAGGCATCAGTTTGATTATGAAATGATGATATAATTATAAGTATCATGATGATATAGTTATGATGAGAAAATAATGAGTACGAGATTTATTTTAATGTCCATTAAATGACTGTATTATATGTTGTGCACCTCATGATGAGGATTTTGATAAAAGACGATGATAATCCTATAAAAAATGATTGTTATAAATTCATTGAAATATATTAGTTGAAATTAGATTTGAAATCTATATGATAATAGGTAAGATAATGGGAATTGATAGGTGAATAAAGTATTGAATTATGATTATGATTGTGATATAATTATGACTAGAAGTATACAAATTGAGTACTTCCAGTAAATTGAATTAACTAAGCTTGTGAAGCCCATTCCTCAATATTAAATTATCTCAGGCCACGAGCAGGACCGATAGATCTTTGATTCGAGACCAAGAATAAGTAAATTAGGCAAATCTTCGTGGTTAGAGTCCTCATACTGCATAAAGAAAGAAAATTTGAGAAAAGAAAGAAAATTTGAGAAAAGAAAATGTTCACGCATATTGTAAATATTTGAATATATTGTGAATGTTATATGTGAAAGAGTTGTCACTCCTTTGAAAAAGAGTTCAGAAAATTATTGTATATATTTTTCAGTTGATGATGTAATAGTTGTTGCATATATGTGTCGTACTTGGAATTAAAATGTGACGACACCGTCTCGGGGAGAGCTGACCCGGGATGGGTCATTACACCCTATAAGCCAATAGCATTTGATGTTATGGACATATTACTTGAAATGAATTTTATTCGTTTACTAATAATTAATTATTATTTAAGGCATTTATCTTATTTATCATGTTCATTATAGATCACTACATACGCATTACATGATAAAGCCCATAGAATAAGAACAATGGAAATAAGCACCATGATGAGATCATGCTAGTGAGATATATTTCCTTAAGCTTTATTCTTTAATGTTCCTAATCATAGTAACACTAAGAAAGACATTAGTGAACTCGGATAGATTAGTGTATACTATGTTTCCTCACAATCACTAGTGTGTGAGACATTAAAACAAGTTATATAGGCTCTTATTAAAGAATATGTGCACCGAACTGACTCGACTAAGAAATTTCTAATGAACATTTACTAGATGTCAATAGGAGTTCTTACGTTGCTGTTATACAAGTGATCATTAGACTTGAGGCACTTTGGATATCTTATGTATAGGTGATAATGTTTTTATACTATCTAAAGGTGATTATAATCATATGTCACAAAAGGGTAGTAATTGGGTATGAAAATTTATGCATGGAGGTATGTGAGTGTACAATATAGGATCCATCACTCTTAGAATGTCCTATGTGGTCTGATTAAGTCATAGCTTGGAAACTTCTTAGCCAAGGTGGGATAGAAATTAGAAAGGAGTTTCTAATTTCACCATTTAAGTTATGAACTTGAGATCTAAATACATATGAGTAAATAATTAATGCTTAACAGTAAATCCATGCCTTAGGTTTAATCAGATACATTGCATGATAAAATGATTGATTTGTACGATAACTATCAATGAAAAGGTTCACATTAATTCATATTGCATGGGTAGTCATTACATATTACTAGATATCAATCTTGACTTGTAGAAGCCCTTAAGAATTAATTGTAATTAATTCTTAATTAAAGGGAGAATTAAAATTAAAAAGGAGTTTTAATTAATTGGATAGGATTCAATTGTTACGTAAAATTTATGGCTAACTGCAAGCGTAATATTGAACCTAAGTGGTCACACACAATTGGACAACGGCAAGAATAAGGAAATCTAATGCACTAATTGAGGCAATTCTAGGAATTAAATAAATCAGGAGTTTAATTGTAATTCTAGAAATCCCAGAGCTTTCAGGAGCAAAGGCTCTATATAAAGGTTCTATTTGATAGAAACCCTAGCACAATTGTTGTAAGACTAAAATTAGATTTTAGAATCTCTCTCTCTATCTCTCAAAAAGCTAGAAAAAACCTAGAGATAGCACTCAAGGAATTCGGCCAGCCCTAGTCCTCTTCCTCACACGATTTTCAACATCCTAGATAAGGAGATCATTGTTCTTAGTCTCCCATGTGGATACACTTAAAGGTCGGACGCTTGAACGGCTTGTGAGATCTCCATCTAATTTGCAATTGAAATCTTCATAAAAGTATAAATCTTTAACCTTGTATGGAGATGAATCTTCATTATAATATATTTGTATAGAAATTCATGGGATTAAGTTTATAGGTATAAAAAATTAAATTTTTATTGCTTATCTATACCGGTAGACTTACATTTGGTACTAAGGTCTTAGAGGGTTGTCTTGCCATACATCTGATTGCATGTTGTGTATTTAAGAAAAACTTAAATTGTTATTTTTGGTGTCACTACCAGTCAAACCATTCTTGTTAGAAAACGTCCCACAAGAATTCTCAAGCTTTCCTTCAAAAATCACATCTTCCACTTGCGTCTTTAAGTCTATCAATTGCTCAAAGTTAATAATTGGCATAACAAACATATTCTTGTGGTATACAATTTGTAAGTTTCTCATTAGGATCCTCACTTGGTCTTTCTTTAAAGGTCTTGAAGCCATATTGGCTTCCTTACTTCACCAACGAGATATGAACTCAGAAAATATCTCATTGGACACCTGCTGTGTGGTCTTGAGATCACAGATAGTGATGTCCAATTGTGTGTTATAGGCATACTAGGCGATGAAAGCTTGGGCATGTGGGATACGAGATAGTATCTCGTGATCACCACTCAAGTTTTGATATGAGCATATCATAAAGAACAAACCAAAGGAACAATCGAAGGGACGTAACTTTTTCTTTATAGATTATCCAATAGGGTGCTGAGGGAGTGCAAACTATATAAGGTTGTTGGTCGATAATCATTTTGAGTATTCGCCATTTAGTTTTTAAGGACTAAAAACCTATAGTTGTTGATCAATTGAGGGTCGAGATTCGTGGGTCTGGAGACTAGGTACATGGTGAGAAGGTCACAAGTGAGCACCCCACTAACACCTAGACCTCGCGGGGTCTAGCCCTTACTTTTGCATTTCAAATTGATTCTTCTTATGTTGATAAATTATTAATTAAATTTTTTTCATTAATTTAAGTGATTAATCAAGCTCAGAATGAATATGTAGGCACACATAAGAGATGATCATACAATGACAAAATAATCCATCCATAGCAATTAAGAGTACAAAAAAAGTAAATTACGATTATATCGAAAATTGCAAGATAAAAAAGTGCCTAACCTCAACTTACATCCCTAAAAATTGAAAGAAAGCTATAAATAAAAGAAAGTACAAAAAAAGATAAAAATCTCCTAACTACGGTGTTACATTTCCAACAATAAATATGATCTTAAATAAAGATGAGTAAACAAATAAAGTGTGAAACAAAGAAAGTAAATATAAAATAAACAACCAATCATGATCATTAAGTATATGGACAACAACTAATTATCTCATTTAATCATCTCAATTAAATAGATAATAATGCAAATTTCATAGCATTCAATGCATAAACTCAAAGAAGCATAAATAAATAAGCAATCATAAAATTTATCCTTCAAATATCAAGTGGATTATATGATTCAATAGAGGGAAACAACTCATCTATATCAATTAAGAGTCAAAAGAGGGCTAAACATGGCACAATTGGTGCACACACTCATAAACAAGCAAGGTAGCATGTAAAAGTCATGTAAAAGCTAGAAGACATGTGATTAATTAATAAAAACTGATGACTATGATTATCATATCAAAATAGTAGCTTTATCAATTAAATAAAAAATTCAAAACACATGATGAAGGATAAAAGTTTGTCGAAGAATATAAGCACTAAAGAGAGTATAAACTAAACATAATCATCAAATAGCATAAAAACATGGATAAAAGAAAATAAAAAGACACTTTAACATGATTAAATTATCATAATGAAGCAAGGAACAACATGACAATGATTTACGAGTCAATCAAAGTAAAGAGAGTATATGAAAGCACATAATCAAGTATATACTTAGATTTAAATCAAGGATAAATATCAATCCCTAAATCATACAATCGTCCAATTTCTAGATTTTATATAATTCATAAAATCGTGTTAAAAGTCATACAAACACATAAAACATATCGAAGGAAGAAAATTGGAAACAAAACAAACATGAAAAGGAAAAACACTATCTGGCTGCCACTTTGAAATAGTGGGCAAATGCAACTACCAATTCAAAGTGACAGTTGGAAACTGATCCAAGAGGTTGTCTCTAGTCTCGGGTTTTTGATTCCTACTTTTAATTCAACAAGTTTTAATTTAAAAGAACAACCAAAAAAATTAAATAATCATATATGGATAGATTTAGATAATCAAAACAAGTTTAAATATGAGTAAAAACACAAAATAGCAAGTAAGAGTAAACTAACAATCAATATAACGCAATGGAAATATACAAGAAAGTTTACTTAAGTTTATAGCTCGAGTGTGCATAAAACTCTTACAAAGATCAACAAATTTCATCCTTGAAACTTTCTTAAGTAGCTTTACACAAAATTACAAGGAAGAAGACCACTTTTTCTTTAAAACTGGGTGGTATTCTCCTTGAAACTCTTAAGAAGACATCATTGCCTTGCATTTGATTAGTGAACAAACCAGGCGTTCCTTATCGCTTATCATCGTTAAAGATTTGATGAAACCCGAAAATAAGACCTTCTTGATTGAGGATCTAAGTTGGTGTTGATGCCAAAAATATGTTAGGCAAGCGAATGGACACGATAGAGTACTTGCAAACACAAAGACAAAAGAAACCCTAAGGAGTCATTAGAGGACCAAAAGAGTTGTGCCTCTAGGAGGACTCTCTGATGCCTAAGTTAGTAAACTGAAGGCGTAATAAAGTACAAAGCAAGAAAGCTGGAGGATTTGAAAGTGAACTGAGTGTGTACCTATGATAATAATAACCCTTTTTATATAGTTTAGAGTTAGAGTTAGAGTTCGATTAGGAAAATTATTAATGCTAAGTATTATAATAGGATCAGAATTCCCAAAGGTTGGACTATTCTGATAAGACTAGAGTTTCTATAGGCTGGAGCGTTCTAGTAGGATTAAGATTCTAGTGTACAATTATTGTTTTGCCTTTTATCATGGGTAGCCATTCATCTAGTTACTCTATCTTGTTTACAAAATTACCTTTTCACCCTTCAAGGGTACGACATGTCATTATGTTACTGGTTAGGGAATTTTCCCTACAACTGATGCCCCACTTTCTTGAGTGTAGTTGTGCAGTTTAAAAAGTAGATTATCAAAATACGTGCAAGGATAAGTTCTGAAATTGTCCTTTTTTGTGTTTTAGGTCTTAGGCACTCACCTGTCTAGGGACTTGGAACCCTACGATTGCTAATGATGAGGCATCTGGGGACTTGAGGCCCAGGGCTTAGTAAAGAATAGGTGTTTAGAGACTCAGGGACCTAGGCTTAGTAAAGATGAGGCGTCCAAAGACCCGAAAGCCTAGGCTTGGAAGAGATGAGGCATCCAAGGACTCGAGGCATTGAGTTTGGTAAAGGTGAGGCATCCAAGGACCCGGTCAATCAGCCGACTGGAAGGAGAGCTGATCGATTGACCGATTGGTTGGCTAGTCAGCTTATTATAGGTCGAATCGATCGACCGAGTAGTCAACCGATCAAATCGGGTAGTAGACTGGTCAGACTGGAAAAATTTGTATAAAAGGCTTTTTGAAGTTCAAAAATAATTTCTTTTACAATTTGTAACTCGTTTTCTCTCTACAATTGAAGAAATTGATAACCTTGTCTTAGAAATTAGTTATTTACGAAAATATTTTCAAGAGATTTGAAGAAAAAAGCTTTTGAAGGTAAAATTCATAAGTTTAATTATAAGAATTTCATTTTTAGAGTTTAATTCTTGTGGTTTACATAAAAGAGGTTTTCAATGAAAACATTGAATTTGATAAAGATGAGCATGCATAGATGAAAATTTAACTCTGTTCAAAGCATAGAAATTGAAAGAATTAAATGGAAATTAATGATTATTTTATAATTAAGTGATAATCAGCAATCTCAATAAATTGTTAAAAAGAGTAGGAAAGGCAATAAGGTGATCCACGAGTAACTTTAAGTGCTATGTGGTGAGTTAAAATTTACCATTAGTAAGTGAGACAAAATCGAAGTATGTATAAACTTTGAGATGAATCAAATTATGAAATAGTTAATAATTATACATTATAAAAAAGTTAATTTGCATGAAATATATGTAAGATGCATAAATTTGATGAATTAATAGAAGTATGATTTATAATATAATTGAAATGAGTATATTTAAGAAGTTACTGAAATTATATCATTAAAAGGATAAAGTGATAGACATTGATGAATAGCATATTGATAAAAGAAATGAATAAGTTGATATTATATGAAGAGAGGATTTCATATATATATATATATGATAACATAAAGTTTACATTAAAGAAAAAGTCTTTTGAATTGTATGTTGATGTGATATGTCTGCTTGTTTGTAATTAATCATATGCATTGAATAGACCAGAACCATGGCTAGTCCGTATGAAACATGTCGACATGTGGGGAGATGTCCCCAGAGGATGTACCAGAGAATGGTATGAATGAAATGTGGAAATGATGAGATGAGAAAGAAAGAAATTAAATTATGAGAAATGAGGTTCTATATACATTCATGTTTATTACTGCTATAATTGTTGAGATGCTAATGCATCAAGTTGATTGTGATATGATGATAGAAATATGAGTCTCATGATGATACAATTGAACTAATAAATGATGATTGTAAGTTGGTTGAAACATATATGAAATGATATATAATTGATAATTATGTAATGATAGAAATGATGATATATGAAATTATTAGATAAGAAAAATGACATGAATTATAAATGATAATTTTTAATGTAAAATATAACTATAAGTATGCAAATCGAGTACTTCTAGTAAACTGTAATTCACTGAGCTTGTGAAGATTATTCCTCAAATTAAACGATTTTAGGCCGCGGGCTGGACTAGTAGATCCATACCTTAAAAGCCAGTGTAATTTATATAGATAACTCCTTGTGGGTGACATCCTCATAATAAAGAAAGGAAAAAAATAAAGAAAAGAAAAGAAAAGAAAAAGAAAAAGAAGGAAAGAAAAGAAAAATGCCATAGATTTTGTATAGTTGTACAAAGTATTGTATATTGTATTATAGTTGAACATTTTCATTCATAATGTATTTATTTTATTAGAGCTGTGAATATGGTAAGAGAAAGAAAATTGTTGTAAGAATGTTGTAATCTCCTCTATAAAAAAGTTGAGGATCATATTGTAATTATTTTTTTGTAATTAATGAAATAGTTGTTGCATATATGTGTCATTCTTAGATTTCAATAGTGACGACACCGTTTTAGTTAAGCCCACCTAAGATGGGTTATTACAAGTTTGGTTTCAGAGTAGTAGATTTTATGATTCTGTAGACTGTATAAAATGTAAAAATGTGAAATATTAAAATAAATTATATCTTAACGTAGAATCTAAGGATGTCGAGTGGATATTGTAGACCGACATATAGAGTTGTGGGACGGAGATGGCGTGGTAGCCCCCCTGTGTATAGAAGAGTTAAGGTTGAGATTAATGTAGAGTTTGTGGTTCCTTCTCAGGAACATGTTGATAGTGCTCCTAGTACGAATGGTGTAGTGGGAGAATCTGGTATTGGAAGAGATGAGCTAAGAGAAGCTCTTGCTCATGCTCTTGAGAGGATGAATGCAGTAGAGGGTAGAGCTGATAGTTTACAACGTAGACTAGATGAATAGGTTAGGCCAGAACTTGAGGTAGTAGTTAATTCTGCGGGGAGTCTTGAGATGCAAATCAGTTGTTTCGCTAGATTTATTAACTTAAACCTCCTATCTTATAAGGGATCTGATAACCCTTCAGACGCAGAGACGTGGATTAAATGCAGTAAGCATTTATTTGGTGTTTTACCAGTATCTAATACGTAGAGAGTTATTATTCTTTTCAGTTAGAGGGTGAGGCCTCAAGTTAGTGGGATGATATTCTTCCTAGGATGAATATGGATGTAGATCGTTCCTTAACCTGGACTAGGTTTAAGGAAGTTGTTGATCCTTATCTAAATTTTAATAATGACAAAACATTACTCTAATTGTACTAAAAGTTTTATCTAAGTGTTTAAATGATAAAAGTTTTTAGCAAAGAATCAAGATGCAAGAACTCAACCCGTATCAGACACCAAGACAAGACAAAAGAAATAGAATAGGCATTAAGGTATTGTAACAAATTGTAATTCTCTTATGTTCAAGTAAGTAGCTTGTCTTATGGCTCTTTTTACAAAAGAATTTTGACAAAACTATTAATTCAAACACTTTTAAGTCAAAAACAGTTTTGAAACATGAAAAACTGGGTTGAAGGACAACCTAGTCGATTGGCTTCTTATACCAGTCGACTGGGGTATGGGACAGAATGTACCCAATCGACTAGTATCTAGGATAGTGAGTTCCCAGTCGACTGGTACTCTCCCACAGCCTAAAAGTGAGATTTCTCACTTGACCAGTCTATTGGTACAAAGACCCAATCGACTGGTAATTCAAAAATATGACCGTTTGAGATGCAAAACTTGAGTATTTAATGCACCAAACCTACCAAGTCAGTGTCTAACGACCATATTGACTCAAGGCTATATAAACCCACTTCAATGAGCATTTAAAACTACAAGATTACACATTCAATTCACAAGTTTGCTCATTAACTCTCAAAAGCTTTGAAAAATTTATTGTTGAGCCATTCTTCAAGCTTTTTCTTGAAAGAGAGATATTATTCATTTGTAAAATCATTCATTGCTATCTCTCTACCATTTACTTTACAGCAACTCACATTTATTGTAAAGGGGAAAGAGTTGCAATAACTCTTAGAGTGTTTAGAAATAAACACTTTTTTGTAAGCTTCCGCAAGGAAAGGATTAGCTTCCGAGGGGAAGGGATCGATTGTAAGGTTTGTACAACACCCGTAAAGTTGTATGACTAAAAGTTTTAGTGTCTTACTTCAAGGAGGTTCCTTGAAGAGAGTGGACGTAGGGTCGGAATGAATCCGATATTGTCGAACCACTATAAACTGAGTTTGCACTTTCTCTTCCTTAATCTCTTTTACTTAAAGCACATTACTTGTTTGTATGCTTGTGCATTTAATTGTTTTTATAAACTTGCAAGTAATTAGCAAAAGTTTTTAAAAACCTAATTCACCGCCCCTCCTCTTGGGTTGGAACCTAAGTCTACAATTGGTATCAGAGCCTCGTTCTCAATTTCAGGCTTAAAATCCTTGAGTTGATCCGATGGCATCAAATAGATATTCTGAAGGACATTCCTACACTAGGCCTCCCTTGTTCAATGGCTCCAACTATAACTATTGGAAAAACAGGATGAAGATCTTTGTCGAAGGACAAGATTACAATCTATGCAGAGTCATTGAGTAAGGACCTAGAATTCCTACAAAGGAAATAACTATTAGAGAAATCAATCATACAATGCCTAAACTCAAAACTGAGTTCAATGAAGATGATTGTAGAATGATGTCTCTAAATAGTAGAGCCACAAGTATTTTACATTATGTTTTAGATATTTCTGAATAAAATAAAAATTCTGCTTGTGTTTCGGCTAAGGAGATTTAGGATAAATTGCAAGTTACATATAAAGGAACTAGCGAAGTTAAAAAATCAAAAATTTATATGTTAGCGTCTGAGTATGAATCTTTCAAAATGTCTCCTAACAAAACAATTTCTCAAATGCGCTCACGTTTTACCATTATTGTTAATGGTTTGAAGCTTCTTGGTAGGAACATTGAGGAATTTGAACTAACAAGGAAAATCTTAAGGTCTTTGCCATCCACTTGGAAAGCAAAGAAGACGGCCATCACGAAGGCCAAAGATCTCGACAAACTTGATGCCGAAACACTTCTCGGATCACTATTGACATACGAGATGGAAGAAATGAATCCCGTTATCAATGATGATGAGAAGAAGAAAAAGGTGATTGCTCTCAAAGCCTCTACGAGCAACAAAGAAGAAGAAATGGTAGAAGAGGTGGAGAGCAGCGAAGAAGATGGTGAGATGGCTCTAATCTCCAAGCGGTTTCATAGATTCTTGAAGAAAAACAAGAAACCATACACAAAGGATCCCATTTCAAAAAGGGAACCTGATTACGCCTAAAGAATAGCGCGGTAGTTATAGCACAATTTTGGGGTGTCGATTCCACAGAGAGAGAAATTTAAAAATAGTTGAAGGAACAAAGAAACTAAAAAAAAATATTAAATGATTAATTGAGAACAAAGATTAATTTTAAATGCAAATTAAAGTGAAACAAAGTGACTAACGGAGAAAGTACTCAAATTTGACAAACAATAAAGCATCGGGAATCCCTTGCACAAATCTAGTATTTTAATTATTCTTAATTCATTGAATAACTCAATCGGGAACTTAATTCCCAAAATTCTTAATCGGAAGGTGTAGATTTATAAGCCAAGATTAAACCAAATGTAACCATTTGAAAAATCATTCACAACTTTGAAAATACGTATATTATTATCACTATTGAGAAAATCCAACAATGACGATATACTCAGGAAGCAATATTGCAGCAAAGAATTAAATCAATATAGATAAATAATTGATCCAAACATAATCAAAGAGTTAATCCATTCAATAGAGAAAGCATGACTGAATCCATAAACAGAATATATTCTACGATTATTCGGAGAAGAAAACATCACTAATGAATTGAGAATGATAAAACAAAAGAGTTTTAGTAATTGAAAATCAAATACATAAATTAAAAAATAAACAAAAATACCATCTACTGTGCAAGTTCATCCCTAGCCCCACTGAATTCAGTTACCCATAAATATAATGGACAACAAAAATCTCAAAGGAAAAATTAGAGCAAACATTAAAGTGCTAAACATTAAACTTTAAAACTTAAAAGAGATAAATTAAAACTAACAATACATGGAAAGAGAAATTCCACTCGCATCTGCTGTGCAGTGCTCCCCCCGATTGGTAGCCAAATCCTCCAGATTGCACCCCTTAGTAGCAAATCCTTCGAGATTGCACACCCAGTTGATGAAGTGAAATGGAGCTTTTATAGGGGAACTCCATGAGTGCAATGTGTTTCCAATCCAATATGGGATGTGGGATGTAGAATGTGTTTCCAACCAATGTGGAATGTGGGATTTAAGCCTTCACATGCCCTTCAAAACTTCTGCTCACACTGAAATCATGCACAACTTGACCTTTGTCTACTAAAACTGCCATAACTTTCTCTAGAAAAATCATATTTACGAGCCGTAAAATTCTCCAGAAAATAGACATCCGGATCTTTCCAAACATATATGGCTAATCTCCTGTTTCTTCTTGAATCAATACAGTTTAATCCGCAAAAATGATTGATCTGTAAGGGTAATTCTGGCAATTTACTGAAACTCTTTTCCAAGTGCTTGTAAACCTGTAAAACAATGAAAAACAACTCAAAGTAACAAATTCCTAAGCTAAACATATAAATAAATACTTGAGCGTTGTTGCACTCGATCGCAGGTCTCCTGTACTCGATCGCAACAGCAGATTCCAGCTTTTGCATTTTTTTCACATTAAATCCCCGATTTCCTTTGCAATCTTATAAGACATTAAAAATCATAGAACTAACACAAAATATCAGATTATGACATAACTAAGAATTAACAAATGTAAATTAAGGGGCCAAAATATACAATATTTGACACTCATCAAATACCCCCAAACTTACATTCTGTTAGTCCCCTAGCAAAACAAAATAAAAAAAAAACTAAATGAAAAACAAAGAACACAAAGATAAATCCATCATTCATGGTGTCCAAAAATTTAAGTAGTACACAAAACCATGATATTCATTCATGAGCAAGCTTAAAATGTAAACCCATCTTTGCAATGAATAGGAATTTTAAAATCTAATTACTTACAAGAGGCTGGCTAAGGCATCATAAGCTCAAATCCGTGCAAAATGAACTAGCACATAAAAATGAAGCTTCCAAATAACTCCAATGTGTAATGTTTTTATGTCTCAAGATTCACCGAATTTTCCATCAGAATGAACAACAATGGCATAGTTTTATTTCCTTCTTTCTTTTATTATGAGGCTCGCCATGATCAGTTCCCTTAAGCTTTCTAATTGACCCATGTAACGAGTGTTGAGTCAATGACTCCCAAACTATATGGTTTTAAGGCAATAGGTGTAAAGACACCCCTAAGGACTTACTAACTCCAGTAAAAAAGGCTACAAAACTAAGCAAAATTCCCACCTTTTGACGTGAACACTCACTACTTACTGAGGCAACTGGTCACATTAAGGCCAATTGTACAGCGACAAGTAAACCATATAAGAGCTTCAAAAAGAAAGCTATGATTGCAACCACTTGGACTGATAACAAAGAAGAAGAATCCTCGGACAATGAGGTCGGATATGAGGAGATTGCCAACCTATGTCTTATAGCAATCAACGATGAAAATGAGTTATCAAATTCTTCCCCTTTCAATAATAACATTGTTAGTAGTAGTGAAGATTTAATAGAGATCATAAATGAAATGCATGAAGAATTAAAGAAATTTGAATCTAGGAACACCATTCTCAAGTATATGATAGTGGATGCTCAAAGTATATGACCAGTGATCGAAGTATATTCAAAGAGCTAGCTCTAAGAGATGGCGGACATGTCACCATTGAAGACAACACAAAAATAAAGATCATCGGGCATGGAAAGGGTGGTAATAATTTCTCAACCATTGATAATGTATTATTTGTGTAAGGTCTTCAGCCAAATTTACTAAGTATTAGTCAACTATGTGACAAAGGCAACAAAGTCATAATTGAAACCTCCCATTTTCTTGTTATAGACATCAAGAGTAACAAGATCAAGTTTGTTGGCCATAGACACAAAAATGTCTATATAATTGATTTAAAATCCTTGCATTCAGAAAATGAAAAATGTTTTCCCACATTTAGTGAAAACTCATGGCTATGGCATAGAAGACTTGGTCATGTGAATACGGATTTGCTTAAAATCATTTCAAGAAAAGATTTAGTCATTGGACTTCCGAAAATCAAATTTAAAAAAGATAAAGTGTGTGATGCTTGTCAAATGGGAAAACAAACTAGAATTTCTTTTAAATAAAAAAAGGTAGTCTCAACTACTAGACTATCGGAACTTTTGCATATGGACTTATTTGGTCTAATAAGTACCATTAGTCTAGGTGGCCATCAATATGCTCTTGTTATTGTTTATGACTATTCAAGATATACCTTTGTTATCTTTATTGCTTACAAGGACGAAGCTTACAAAGGATTTGAAAACTTTTGCAAAAAGGTTCAAAATGAAAAAGTAATTTGTATTTCAAGCATTAGAAGTGATCATGGAAAAGAATTTGAAAACCAAAGCTTTTCAAAATTTTGTGATGAAAATGGAATTGATCACAACTTTTCAGCTCCTAGAACTGCTCAACAAAATGGGGCTGTTGAGAGGAAAAATAGAGTTCTAGAAGAATTTGTAAGAACAATGCTTTGTGAAAATAACTTGACAAAATACTTTTGGGTGGAAGCGGTAACCTCTTGCTTTATCTTAAATAGAATTTTAATTAGGCCTATGCTTAACAAAACTCCATATGAATTATGGAAAGGTAGAAAGCCTAATATCTCCTATTTTCGTACTTTTGGTTGTAAATGCTTTATCCTAAATAACAATAAAACTAACTTTGGTAAATTTGACTCAAAGACCGATGAGGGGATATTCTTAGGATACTCAATCTCTAGTAAAGCTTATAGAGTCTTCAACAAGAGAACACTAGTGGTAGAAGAATCCGTACATATAGCCATTGATGAGTCTAACCCAATTAGTAGTAGAGTAGTTTCTTTCAATGATGATGCAGATTTCATTCCAAGAACAAAAACACCTACTCTCATTATTGACCCAAAGGAAAGTCCACCTCAAACAAATCAAGAGATAGAAGCTCTCAAACTGGACCAACCATTTACAAGTCAACAAGAGGATGGTCTTCCCAAAGATTGGAGGTATTTGAATTATCACCCAATCGATCAAGTGATTGGTGATCCTTCACAATGGGTAAGAACTCGTTCCTCTATTAGAAATATTTGCAACTACATAACCTATTTGTTTCAAGTAGAACCTAAAACATTTGTAGAAGCCGAGAGGGATGTTGATTGGATAAATGTCATGCAAGAAGAAATAAATCAATTTGAAAGAAACAATGTATGGAATCTAGTTCCTAGACCAAAGAATCATACAATAATAGGAACTAAATGGGTATTTAGAAATAAGATGGATGAAAATGGAATAATGACTAGGAACAAGGCTATACTAGTTGCTAAGGGATATAATCAAGAAGAAAGAATAGACTTTGATGAGACCTATGCTCCCATAGCAATATTAGAAACTATTCGAATGTTATTAGCCTTTGCATGCTTTAACAAGTTTAAATTATTTCAAATATATGTAAAAAGTGCCTTTTTAATGGCTTTATAGAAGAAGAGGCATATGTTGAGCAACCTCTTAGATTTGAAAATCCTAGTCTTCCAAATCATGTCTACAAGCTTTCAAAAGCTCTATATGGGTTGAAGCAAGCTCCAAGAGCATGAAAACTCAAAAAAAAAAACTCACAAAAGCTCTATATGGGTTAAAGCATGCTCTATATGGGTTGAAAGACTAAGTAAATTTTTTATTGACAATAATTTTACAAGAGGAAAAATAGACACAACTTTATTCACAAAAACTCACAAAAATGACACACTACTAGTCCAAATATATGTTGATGATATCATATTTGGTACTACTAATGAATCTATGTGTCAAGAGTTTGCTAAGTGCATGCAAGGTGAATTTGAAATGAGCATGATGGGAGAGCTTACCTACTTCTTTGGACTTCAAATCAAACAATTGAAATGAGGGATCTTCATCAATCAATCAAAATACACCAAGGACCTACTAAAAAGGTTCGAGATGGAAAGCTCAAAGTCACTTGGTACTCCTATGAGCACTTCTACAAAACTTGACCTTGATGAAGGAGGTAAGTGTGTAGACACTAAAACTTATAAAAGTATGATAGGTGCTTTACTTTATTTAACTTCAAGTAGAACTGATATCATGTTCAGTGTATGCATGTGTGCTAGATTTCAAGCTAATCCTAAGGAATCACATGTGATTGCAGTAAAAAGAATCCTTAGATATCTACAAGGGACTCAAAACCTAGGATTATGGTACTCTAGAGATTCATCTTTTGAGCTTGTAGGATATTCAGATGCTGATTTTGCGGGGTGTAGGTTAGATAAAAAAAGCACTAGTGGAACATACCAATTCTTAGGTGCAATGCTAACTTCTTAGTTTTCCAAGAAACAAAACTCGGTTGCACTATCAACTGCCGAGGCGGAATACGTAGCAGCCATAATTTGTTGTGCACAAATCTTATGGATGAAATAACAACTAGAAGACTATAGCTTGAACTTTAAAGTTATTCCAATTTATTGGGATAATACTAGTGCTACCAACTTAACCAAAAACCCTATTCAACATTCAAGAACCAAACACATAGAAATTAGACCTCATTTCGTAAGAGATCACGCTAAAAAATGTGATATAAGACTAGAATTCATTCCTTCAGAAGATCAAATAGTTGACATTCTTACAAAACCTTTAAGTGAAGCTAGTTTTTGTAAAATTAGACTGTTAATGGGCTTAATAGACTATGATAAACTATATGTTTGAGCATCATCATTCATCATTTGCAAAATTGACATCTAGTAAATGAGTATTAAACCTTATTTAATATTTCTCTCACTCAAGATGGCATAGATAAACAAATTTCGTGCTAAGACTTTAAGCTGGAGCTTCCTTTTAAAGGTCCAGTCGATTGGTAAGTTTACCCCAGTCGACTGGTAATACACTACCTTTTCACCCAGTCGACTAGTCCAAGTATGCAGTCGACTGGTATTTCTTTGCCACTTTACCCAGTCGACTAGTATCTCTACCTAGTCGACTGGTATGTTAGAAATTCCCAAATTAGTGAAGGACCCAGTCGACTGGTACCCTAACCCCATCGACTGGTATCACAATTATATAAATAGTCCCTTCAGTTTTTTAGGGTTTTAAGTCATTTTCAATACCTTGAAGCTTTCTCTCTTTAGAAAATCTCACTTTCATTCCAAAACTCGCAAAAACACTCCATAGTATCCTTAATCTCATCCCCTATAACCTTTATTTCAACTTTCCATAGTTAAAAATTTTGTTTTCCCCAAAACTCTCCAATCTCCCCAAAAACACTTTTTTTCCAAATGTCTGAGAGAATATGCATCAAAACCATCGTTGGAGGACCTCACGCACCTACTAGGCCATGGTCCACCAAATCCATGACACCGGATGCCAAGAGAAAGGTTTGGCTGGATCCTCGAGCAAAAAGGCCAGGACAAAGCTCGACGACTCACTCTTTTGGATTCCAACCACCAAAGCGAGGTATAATTCTGTAATTTGTCACAAGAAGATCATGATGGGTAGATTCGCTGACTTCGATTATATCCGTCAAGAAAACTTTGACATACTACCTCATTTTGAGGTAGTGCACTTGACACCACTTGTCAAGATTCACCAAAAGTACTACCCACTTCTGATTCACTAGCCCTACGCGAACTTGGTTAAACCTAATCCACTGGCTCTTCGGTTCAGAACCAATGTGATGGGCGTGGAGTTTGAGGTGAACACTGACGTCCTGGTGAGCATATTGGGGATCCCAATGGGAGGGATCCAATGGAGTCTGGATGGATGGCAGGACAACTTCGACTATAAGAAGGCATGTTAGATCATTAGGGGAGACCCTAACTATATCTTTTGGCCCACTACATTTCACACATGTAGTGACATGCCCCTCGATTCAAAGTTGTTCAATTTCATCATGAGTTGGACCATCCATCCACGACTTGGGAGTTGGTGCTATATATCGAAAATAGACGTGGTATTGATTTGGTGTCTCAAAACTGAACACCACTTCAATATCTAGCCCCTACTGCTCACCAACATAATCAACAGTGAAGCTAGTGACTCCGGGTGCCTTCCCTATGGGATGCTCATCACCCTCATCTTCCAGCACTTTCGGGTTCCTCTTCCTGCCTCTGAGGCTCAGGACATCGGCCCCAAGGATATCATCAACGTCTCTTCTCTGAAGAAGATGGGTGCATAATCCAAGATGGGATGATCTACTCCAAGGCCGAGAAAAACATCAGGATTGGAGAGGGTGATAGCAGCGAGGAGGACAACGAGGGTCTGAGTGATGCAGCCCCTACCACTGCTATGGACACTGATGACCGAGCACCACCACATGGTGGTTCTAGTACTGGTCCAGCTGGATACAATGATCTACTCCAGGCTATTTTAAGCCTCCAGCTATCCATGCAGTCCAGGTTTCAGAGCTTGAGCTTTTTTGTTGATCCCATGCATCTTAACCTCCGCTCACTTCGAAACGACTTCGAGCTGCACCGACAGCACACATAAGGCTCATTGGCTGAGCTTCAAGATCTTATTCACGATGGCTCTGATTCTTCCACTCACTGAGTTACATGTTGTTATCCCTTTTTTAGTTGTATATAGCTATTAGCTGATCTTAGCACGAACATTTATTACTCTATCATACATTTCGGTTCTTATATTCGATATTTGGCTTCTAGAAGCCTGTGATGTATGGATATTTGTATATATATTTTCCTATATTTCAAGTCTAGCCTATGGTTCATATACTTGCTTTACTTTTACGATATATGTTTATTTGGTTTAAATCCTTTTTTACTCCACATTATGCTTTAACTACTTCTGCTAGTACGAAAACTTTCGGTTCTTTATGGGAAGTCTTCCTAGCTCTGAATAATACCTAGTTTTCACATACAAGTTTGTTTATGCATAATCTTACTGTCCATAGTATCTGCATTGCTTATTTTTGGAGTTAGCACCCCCTTTTCTATTGTTGTCAAAAAAAGGGAGAAAAAAGAGAAACAGAGAAATATCACTGTAAACTTAAAATAGAGCACAGATTTAGGGGGAGAATTACTCTGAATATCTTATTGAATATAAGTCTATTTTGAGTTGCTTGGTTGGGTTGTTTATAAACTGCATTTGAACTGTTTTACAGGTTGGTTTTATCCAAAAAAACATAGGAAACTCTGTCCATTTTTTTCTAAAAACCCAACACTTGTTTTTAAAACTGTTTTATCTCATTAGTTTTGTCATCATCAAAGAAGGGGAGATTGTTGACCCTTATCTAAATTTTAATAATGGAAAATTACTACTCTAATTATACTGATAGTTTTATCTAAGTGTTTAAACGATAAAAGCTTTCAGCAAAGAATCAAGATGCAAGAACTCAACCCGTATCAGACACCAAGACAAGACAGAAGATATAGAATAGGCATTAAGGTATTGAAACAAACTGTAAATCTCTTATGTTCAAGTAAGTAGCTTATCTTATGGCTCTTTTTACAAAATAATTTTGACAAAACTATTAATTCAAACACTTCTTATTCAAAAACAATTTTGAAACATGAAAAACCGGGTTGAAGGACAACCCAGTCGACTGGGTGCTCTACACCAGTTGACTGGCATCTGGGATAGTGAGTTCCCAGTCGACTGGTGCTTAGGACATAGTTGATTGGTAATTCAAAAATATGACTGTTAAGACATAGGACTTGAGTATTTAATGCACTAAACCTACCAAGTCAGTGTCTAATGGCCATATTGACTCAAGGCTATATAAACCCACTTCAATGACCATTTAAAACAACAAGATTACACATTCAATTCAAAAGTTTGCTAATTAATTCTCAAAAGCTTTGAAAAATTTATTGTTGAGCCATTCTTCAAGTTTTTTCTTGAAAGAGAGATATTGTTCAATTGTAAAAGCATTCATTGCTATCTCTCTACCATTTACTTTATAGAAACTCACATTTATTGTAAAGAGGAAAGAGATGCAATAACTCTTACAGTGTTTAGAAATAAACACTTCTTTCCACAAGGAATGGATTAGCTTCTGAGAGGAAGGGATTAGCTTCCGTAAATAAGGGATTAACTTTCGAGAGGAAATGATTGGTTATAAGGTTTATACAACACCCATGAAGTTGTATGACTAAAAGTTTTAGTGGATCACTTCATGGACGTTCCTTGAAGTGTTGGTGTTTGTCTAAGGTTTAAACAAGGTTTGAAGAGGTTCAGCATCAGGTCTTGGTGTCTTGGCCTGGAGTGTGCACGCCTGATTACGCCTAAAACATAACACGGTAGTTGTAGTACAGTTTTTGGGTGTCGATTCCATAGGGAAACAAGTTAATTACAGAAGAAGATGTAAACTTGAACACAAACAATAAAAGATTGATTGAAAGAATCTGATTTGTTGATTTGATGAAAATTATGTGAATGATTGAATAATAAAATAAAGAAATGACAAGGTTCCAGAAATCCTCCCTAGGTTCATTGCTCTAATCCTAACTTGACTCAGTCGTTTTTATCTCGATTGCAAGTTTCACATCCCAAACAGGTAATCGGCAAATATTCAATTAAAGCGCATTTATAAACCCTAATGTAATTGTTATGAAATCTTCTTTACTTTCAAGCACACATGACCTAACTTATAAATTATCAAGAGATGACGATATATCTAAACGACAATACCGCAGCAATGGAAAAATCTATAAAATAGATCTACCGGACTCAATCACACCCAAACAAGTACACATAAGAAAAGCATGACTGAACTTATATGGAAAAGAAGCATGTAATCACCAGAGTAATAATAAATCTACTAATTAAATTAAACAATAAATCATAACAATGTTTAATGAAAATAATACCAAACTAAAACTGAATCAAATAAAAGAAAAGAACAACTACACCTAGGGATTCATCCCTTCGCCTTGCTTGGAGACTAGCCGGCCATGGAGCTCATGCTTCCTTGAGTTGCCTCCGGCCTCTCAACGATCATCTCCTCATTCGTAGCGAAAGTTTCATTGGTTCCTCAGCTTGCCCTCCAAAATTATACTTCGGATTCGTCCTAAAGGCCCTTTGGATTGCTCCTAATGGCCCTCTGGATTCACTCTCTGATGATTTTAGATGAGCTCCTATTGATTCCCAAAGCTAAAGTGGAGTAGGTCTTATATAGGCAAATACCAAGAGTGCAATATGTTTCCCATCCGATGTGGGATGTGGGATATAGAATTGCGTTTTCCAACCGATGTGGGATGTGAGATTTAAGCCCAAAATCACGCTGAAATCCCTCACAGCCCGCACAGTCTGACCTTTGTCTACTAAAACTGCCATAACTTTCTCTAGAAAAATCCTTTTGATGAACCGTAAAATTCTTCAGAAAATAGACTTCCGGATCTTTCTAAGCATATATGGCTCATCTCCTGGTTCTTCTTGTATCAATACAGTTTAGTTTTCAAAGGTGATTGATCTGTACGGGCAATTCTCGCAATTTAGTGAAACTCCTTTCCAATGCGGGCAGCAGCTGTTGCTCTTTTAAGCCCTCTATCTTGTCCTTCCGAAAGTATTCCTTCACTCCAGTATGCCTCGAGTCTTTGTGCTTCAAGCAATGATAACTTTTCCTCCTCTTTTGAGCTTAAAATACCTGAAAATGCACCGAAGTAGATCAATGATCCAAGAATGATACTTTAGAGTTGTTAACGTATAAAAGTGCAATTAAAACCTAGATCAACCCTAAAATGCTAACAATTAAGTACTGTTAAGATACATTTTATGACTCTCATCACAACCCTCAACTAGCTTATTTTTAGTCCCTAGCAATTCAAGCGAAAATAAGAGATGAATTCTATGGTAGGAGTTAAAAACAAAGTAAAGCAATGCTAGCGTTGAACCAAGAGTAATTCACTTTTTGTCTCAAAAATTGCACATAACATATGGCACATAGAATCATTAAACTTCACCTAAGTCCAAAAGTAATCCAAACATCAATCTTAACATCGTTATTGACTCTTAACATCCATCTTACCACAAACCATTAATCAAAGCACCCAGATGATTTTATGCATAAGATTCATGAATACAAGTCTTGGTCTCTAAAAACAAAATAAATTGCGTGACATCAATCACAAAAATAAGCTTCATAGGCTCACTTTTCAAATCACTCTCCACTATTGTAGAAAAATCACATTACATTGGATCAAAAGGTCTTTAATAAGCTTGTAACGTTAGGCTAAGGTAAAGGTTAAGAAAGAACGGGAAGGATTCAACAAGTAGAAGAACTTAATCTCTTAGTTTTGAACACAACTCTTTAAGCACTGGATAACCTTACTTCAACACCCAACTCTTTCAGCATTTTTTTATAGGAGTATATCTCTCAATAAATCACCACTTTTCTTTTCTTTTCTTTTGTATTTTGGCATAAGACCATTCACCTCTTTTTTCATTTTTTTTTCTTTTCTTTTCCACAACCCCCAACTTATCTCCTTTAATGTACTTGGGTTGCAGTAGTGATATTTCTTTATATTTCCACCCTTATTCATTTTAAGTGCTTCTCACAACATGTGTATAACTAAGTTCCTTTAAAAGAAAGATAAGAATAAAATATTTTTAGGCTCATAAAGGTGAGTAAATTGTTTATTGAAAGAAACAAGGCTCAAGTTTTATTTTCAAGAAAAAGGCTCAAATAGGTGACTAGTGATAAATATAGCAATGGTAGGTTTGAAAGGCTCAAACGGTCCAAAAATGGCCTATATAATATCTTAAGTAATGTGCATTGTAGGAATACGCCTCAAGTGATTATCAAATAAGTTCTAGAGCTTGTCGAGACCGTAAAAGTATTCACAAGACAATCACACATAAAACTTTTCTAAATGCTTTAGACTAATCATACAATCTTACCACAAACTAGAGTCTCTAACCAAATGAAGATTGATATTTAAATTAATTTCAAACCGTAACAAAATTTAACTCCTTCTAAATGCTATCTGCTATCTCAATTAAGTTTGTATCATTGACATGTGAATTAACTCCAAGGCAACCACAAAGCATGCTTAAAACAAAAAGAGAGGGCAAATGACACCAAGCAGTTCAATGGAAAAAAAAATGTATGGAAATAAAGAATATGGAAACAAAGAGATGCGTTTCCTCCACCCCCAACTTAAAAATTGCATTGACCTCAATGTAAAAGAAAGAGTAAAGGAAACTCCTCTTGTAGCCAAAGGTGCATAGAAGCTGAAAATTGTGCTTCACCATTTGAACTGCTTCGTATTTTTGTCCCTGAAAAAGAAATGTGAAAGTAAAACTGGAAAACAACAAGATAATAATAATAAACAATAAAAAAATATAAAAAAACTATAAAAATAAAAGGATACGTTTTGGGTTGCCTCCCATAAGCACTAAGTTTTACGTCTTCAGCCAGACTCTTTTATTCCCTCCTTGAAAAACATAGGTTGAATGCATCCGCCACTGCTTCATTGCCAAATTTGGTGCTTCTATGCTTTTAGGGGGCCTCAAGGATATCATCAGTAACATCCGTAAATTCTGGCTCAATGTATGCTTTGGTGAAGCCATGGATGAGGGTGGACTCAAATGGATTAAGGTGCTGGACCTTTTCCATGAATAAGTCAATCATGTATGCTTGTGCTTGATGGCTTTCATCCACATCCTCTGATTTTTCCGTTGTTGGGATGCGTAATGACTTAACCCTCAGTGTCTCAATAGCATTCACATCCTTCAAATTCTTTTGTGCTAGGTGCTGACCATGGGGTATGGACTGAGCTTGAGAAGAGAACTTACCTCGCTCAGTCACACTCAAGTAGCTCATCAACTTGGACACTAGGCTCTTTATCTCCTTATGTTCTTCAACAACCTGTGTAATCAAAGATTCAAGTCTTTGATTAGTCTTACCCTGTGCCTCAATAAAAGCATGCAAAATGTCTTCTAAAGGACTCCTAGAAGATGAAGATGCATTATATGGTGTAGAATATGAGCTAAGGAGTTGTGCAAGCTGCTGATTTTCAGATTTCCAACTGAAGGTGGGGTTATCGCACCATCACGGATTATAAGTATTAGAGAAGGGTGTAAAAGGCTTCGTTGTGAGTTTTAAATTACTCGCAAGCACACGAGTCGTTTGCAATATAGTGTTGTGCAAGTGCAAGGTCGAATCCACAGGGAATTGCGTTGTGAAAATATAAATTTATCTAAACTAATCTTATCTTAACCTAGTTCTGAGTTTTGTATTATATGTTGCAAAATAAATAAAAGCTAAACTAAATTGATTTTAAAAACTAATAAAAAGACTAAGGTTTCTGAATCTACCCCACCAAAGTTAAACATATATCTCAATGTTCTAAAGATATCCTATCAAAACATTCCATGAATCCAACTATAAGACAAAAAACAAAGAATATCCCAATTAAACCAAAAGTATCCAATGTATCCACTCTCAACAAATCACAAAGGAAATCCAATTTAATCGAAAACAATTTGATGTATCCATCAGATGAAACACAAGGAATATCTAACAGAACAATTTAAACTCAATCAATCACAAGATTAACTCAAATAATTGACAGAACATTTATACTAGAAAAATGTCAGATTTGTACAAGCAAATCTGAACTACTATGCCAAACAACGGTGAGGCTTCATCTTCAACCTTAGCTGAAGATTCTAGCCACTCATAACTATGAAACTACAATTCATAATAAAAGTGCTAAACATTAAACAAAAACAACTAAATAAAAAGAAATAAATAACTTTACATGGGAGAAATTCCACTCGCTGATGGGCGGTGCTTCCCCTCGTGGTAACAAAAGCCTTCGGGATACACCAGAATGCTAGCAGACATCCACCGATTTGTACCAAAGTGGCCCAAGAATTGTACCAAATGGCACAAAGATTTGCACATTGAATGATGAGGCCAGATGGTGTTTATATAGGGGGAGTCCTGGAGTACAAACGGTTACAAATTCGATGTGGGATACTGCCCGGGTGCGCTCGATCGCAGTATGGTGCGATCGATCGCATGTCTTGTGCGCACGATCGCAGGAACACTGCAATGCAAAGATTTCGATGTGGGATATTTTCCATGTGCTCGATCGCAGCACGGTGCGATCGATCGCATTTTCTCTTGAAGCTTGACATCTCCCGAAATGCATCATTTTCACCATAAGCCTATAAAAACAAAGAAAACACATAAAATAAAGTGAAATAATACAAGTTAAGAGCTTAACAAATATAAATTAAAGGGCTTAAAAATGCAATATTTTAGACTCATCAGGCTTCGTGTACATGCTTAAGGCATTACATTGTTCCTCATACATCCCTCTCATATCAACAAATGTGGGGCACTCTTGAGTGGGATGACCTACCCTGCCACACACAAAACATGGTTTCAAATATTTGGCATGATTAGCCATGTGTGTTGGCTTTGAGTATTTAGTTTTTAATGCCTCTAGCTCCCTGGTGAGCATCTCAACCTTGGCCTTAAGGTTATCCTCTTCCCTAAGATGGTAAATTCCACCAACATTTGGGTGCCCTATAGGTTGTGACCTATTTGTGCTTTCAGTAGCACTAAGTCAAGTCCGAATGTGACCTTTTTCAGCAAGCTCATTGAGGTACTCTATGACCTCATCAGGATCTTTCTCTAAAAACTCACCATTACACATCATCTCTACAAATTGGCACTCTCTATATGTAAGTCCCTCATAAAAATAGCTCACTAAGCGCCAACTCTCATACCCATGGTGAGGGCACATACTCAATAACTCTTTAAATCTCTCCCAAGACTGATACAAAGTCTCGCTGTTCTTTTGTGCAAAGGTGGAGATTTGCCTTTTTAAAACATTGGTCTTATGTTGGGGAAAGTATTTATTAAAAAAAATCCAAGTCATCTCAGTCCACGACCCAATAGATCGTGGTCTAAGTGAGTATAGCCAATGTATTGCGGATGCTAATGTAGCAACTCTTTGGACAGAAAGAGGGATGGTTGAACCAGAAACTTACATAGAAGCCATGGAATGTAAGAAGTCGTCAGAGTGGCAGCTAGCTATGGAGGAAGAAATAGATTCTTTGAGGAAGAACAACTTTTGGGAATTGGAGCCTGATTACACCCAAAGTATAACGTGGTAGTTGTAGCACAGCTTTGGGGTGTCGATTCCACAGGGAAACAAGTTAATTACAAGAGAAGATGGAATCCTTAACACGAACGATAAAAGTTGAACAAGAGAATTTGAATAATAAAGTAAAGTGATATACAAATTGTGTAATTGTAATGAAAACTATAATGGAAGCAACAAGGTTCCGGGAATCCTCCCTAGGTTTGTTGTCTTATTCCAATCTCAATTTAGTTGTTTTTATCTCGATTGCAAGTTTCACATCCCAAACAAGCAATCAACAAATATTCAATCAAAGCACATATATAAACCCTAATGCAATTGTTATGAAATACTCTTTACTTTCAAGCACACATGACCTAACTTATAGATTATCAAGAAATGAAAATATACCATAATAATAATACTGCAGTAATGGAGAAATCTAGAAGAGAAATCTATCGGACTCAATCACACCTCAACAACATCACATAAGAAGAGCATGACTAGAGTTATATGGGGGAGAAAGATGCAATCACAGGATTAAGGAGAAATCTTCTAATTAGATAAAAAAAAGTAAATCATAACAATGTTTAATGAAAATAAATCCATACTACAACTAAATCAAGAAAAGAAAATAAGAACAACTACACCTAGGGATTCACCCCCTTTGCCTTGCTTGGAGATTAGCTGGCCATGGAGCTCATGCTTCCTTAAGTTGCCTCCGGCCTCTCAATGATCTCCCCCTTGGTAGCAAAGCTTCGGAGATTCATCAGCTTGCCCTCCAAAGGTTCTTCAGATTCCTTCTAAAGGCCTTTTGGATTGCTCCTAAAGGTCATCTGGATCTGATCCCAGTTGATCCCAAAAGATGAAGTGAAGTGGGGTTTTTATAGGGGAATTCCCGGAGTGCAATGTGTTTCCATTCCGATGTGAGATACTGCCTGTGTGCATTCAATCATAGCATGGTGTGATCATGCGCACTACGGTGCACTGCAAGGTATTTCTGACCGATGTGGGATGTCACGAGTGCACACTTACGATCGATCGCAGACCTGGTGCGCTCGAGCACCCTAGGCATCTTCGAGCTTGACCTTCGTCTACTAAAACTACCATAACTTTCTCTAGAAAAATCATTTGTATGAGCCATGAAATTCTCCAGAAAATAGACTTCCGGATCTTTCTAAGCATATATAGGTCATCTCCTAGTTCTTCTTGCATTAATACAGTTTTAATTTTAAAAAATGATTGATCTGTACGGGCAACTCTGGCAATTTAGTGAAACTCCTTTCCAAGTGCTTGTGAACCTTCACTCCGGTGTTCATTGAGTCATTGTGCTTCAAGCAATGATAGCTTTTCCATCTCTTTTGAACTTAAAGTACCTGAAAGTGCATTAAAATAGATCAATGATCCAAGAATGACACTTTAGAGTTGTTAAGGTATAAAAGTGCAATTCAAACCTAGATCAACCCTAAAATGCTAACAATTAAGTACTGTAAAGATGCATTTTAGGACTCTTATCATAACTCCAAACTAGCTTATTGCTAGTCCCTAGCAATTCAAGCAAAAACAAGAGATGAATTCTACGGTGGGAATCAAAATAAAATAAAGCAATGTTAGTGTTAAACCAAGAGTAATTCATTTTTGTCTCAAAAATTGCACATAATACACGGCATATAGAATCATTAAATTTCACCCATTTCCAAAAGTAATCTAAACATCAATCTTAAAATTGTTATCGACTCTTAACATCCATCTTACCACAATCCATTAATCCGAACACCCAGATGATTTTATGCACAACATTCATGAATACAAGTCTTGGCCTCTAAAATATATTAAATTGTGTGACATCAATCACAAAAACAAGCTTCATAGGCTCACTTTTCGAATCACTCTCCACTATTGTAGAAAAATCACACTACATTGGATCAATAGGTCTTTAATAAGCTTGTAACGTTAGGCTAAGGTGAAGGTTAAGATAGAACGGGAAGGATTTAACAAGTAAAAGAACTCAATCTCTTAGTTTTAAACACAACCACTTTAAGCACTGGATAACCTTACTTCAACACCCAACCCTTTCAAACATTTTCATAAGAGCTTTTCTCTCAATAAGTCACCACTTTTCTTCTCTTTTCTTCTTTCTTTGCCATATTTCATTCTTTTTCTTTTGTATTTTTGGTATAAGATCATTTACCTCCTTTTTCATTCTTTTCTTTTCTTTTCTTTTCCACAACCCCCAACTTATCTCCTTTAATGTACTTGGGTTATGGTAGTAATATACTTTTGCATATTTCCATCCTTACTCCTCTTGAGTGCTTTCTCAATAAATGTGTATAACTAAGTTCTTTTAAAAGAAGGGTAAGGATAAAATATTTTTAGGCTCATAGGGTAAGTAAATGGGTTTTCGAAAGAAACAGGGCTCAAATTCTTTTTCAAGAAAAAGGCTCAAACAGGTGACTAGTGATAGATATAGCAAGGATAAGTTTGAAAGGCTCAAACGGTCCAAAAATGGCCTATATCATATCCTAAGTAATGCACATTCCAGGAATTCGCCTCAAGTGATTATCAAATAAGTTCTAGAGCTTGTCGAGACCGCAAAAGTATTCATAAAACAATCACATATAAAACTTCTCTAAATGCTTTAGACTATTCATACAATCTTACCACAAACTAGAGTCTCAAACCAAATCAAGATCGATACTTAAATTATTCTCAAACTAAAGCAAGATTTAACTACTTCTAAATGCTATATGCTATATCAATTAAGCTCATATCATTGACATGTGAATTACATCTAAGGCTAACACAAAGCATGCTAAAAACAAACAAAAAGGGAGAACGACACCAAGCAGTTCAATGAAAAAAAATGTATCGAAATAAAGAATATGGAAACAAAGAGATGTGTTTCCTCCACCCCCAACTTAAAAATTACATTGACCTTAATGTAAAAGAAAGAGTAAAGGAAACTCCATTTGTAGCCAAAGGTGCACAGAAGCTGAAAATTGTGCTCCACCATTTGAACTGCTTCGTATATTTGTCCTTGAAAAAGAAATACTAAGTTAATACTGGAAAACAGAAAGAAAAAAAAATACAAGTAATAAACAAGAAAAAGAAATATGAAAACAACAAAAGTAAAAAGAATAAGCTGTGGGGTGCCTCTCATGAGCACTAAGTTTTACGTCTTCAGCCAGACACTCTTATTCCCTCCTATACAAACATGAGTTGAATGCACCAGCAACTTCTTCACTATCAAATTGGGTTCTTGTATGCTTTAAAGAGGCCTCAAGGATGTCATCAGTAACATTCGCAAATTCTAGCTTGATATATGCTCTTGTAAAGCCATGGCTGAGGGTGGACTCTAATGGATTAAGGTGCTGGACCTTTTCCATGAATGAGTCAATCTTGTATGCTTGGTGGGTTTCATCCGCATCCTCTGATTTTTTCGTTGTTGGGATGTGTAATAACTTACCACTTAGTGTCTCAATGGCATTCACCTCTTTCAAATTTTGTTGCACTAGGTGCTGACCATGGGATGTGGACTGAGCTTGAGAAGGGAACTTACCTCGCTCAGTCACACTCAAGTAGCTCACTAACTGGGACACTTAGCTCTTTATCTCTTTATTTTCTTCAACAACCTGCGTAATTAAAGATTCAAGTCTTTGATTAGTCTTACCATATACCTCAATAAAAGCATGTAAAATGTCTTCTAAAGAACTCCTAGAAGATACAGGTGCATGATATGGTTCAAGATATGGTGCAGGGGGTTGTGCAAGCTGCTGTTTTTCAGACTTCTAGCTGAAATTGGGGTGATTTCGCCATCCCGGATTATAGTTATCAGAGAAGGGTGCCAAAGGCTTCTTGTAAATGCCTAAGGCATTACATTGTTCCTCATACATCCCTCTCATCTCAGCAAATGTGGAGCGCTCTTGGGCGAGATGATCTACCCTGCCACACACAAAACATGGTTTCAAAGACGCTGCATGATTAGCTACTTGTGTTGGCTTTGAGCTTTTAGTCTTTAACACATCTAGTTCCCTAGTGAGCATCTCGACCTTAGCCTTAAGGTTATCATTTTCCCTAAGATGGTAAATTCCACCAATATTTGAGTTCCCTATAGGTCGTGACCTATTTGTGTTTTCAGTAGCACTAGGTCCAGTCCAAGTGTGAGCTTTTTAAGCAAGCTCATTGAGGTACTCTATGGCCTCATCAGGATCTTTTTCTAATAATTCACCATTAGACATCATCTCTACAAATTGGCGCTCCCTATATGTAAGTCCCTCATAAAAATAGCTCACTAAGCGCCAATTCTCATACCCATAGTGAGGGCATATACTCAACAACTCCTTAAATCTCTCCCAAGACTGATATAAAGTCTCACTATCCTTTTGTGCAAAGGTGGAGATTTGCCTTTTTAAAAGCATTGGTCTTATGTTGGGGGAAGTATTTATTAAAAAAAATCTGAGTCATCTCAGTCCACGACCCAATAGATCGTGGTCTCAGTGAGTATAGCCAACTCTTAGCTCTATCCTTCAAAGCGAAAGGAAAGAACTTAAGTCTCACAGTGTCATCGGTTTCATTTTGACTACGAAAAGTTGCAACTACTTCCTCAAACTCTCTAATGTGCACATATGGGTTTTCATTTTCCAAGCCATGAAATATAGGGAGTAACTGTATCATCCCTGTTTTAAAATCCAGTTGTCGAGTATTGGCTAGAAACATGATGCATGATGGTGTGGCTATGCGTGTAGGGTAGAGGTAATCCTGAAGAGTCCTAGTGGGTTGATCTCAGTGTTCACTCATTTCTTCAGGACTAGATGGATTATCAAATAAAAGATTTAAAAAGTTTGATTCTGACTCTAGCACAGGCCTACTAGCAAATCTACCCAAAGCGTCTCTATATCTGAGCATGCAAGGTCACAAAATAATAAAAGTACTATAAAAAGAAAGAATAAAATAAAATAAAATTAATGTAGCTAGCTAAATAGGGAACGAAGTTACCATCTTTACAGCTGCTGAAAAGAAAAACCATTTAAAATTCTTCTACTGTCATGTCTCAAGTTTGACAATCTTCTCTGTACTTAAGCGCGTTTCCCCGGCAACGGTGCCAAAATTTGATTATGCCCAAAGTATAACGTCGTAGTTATAGCACAGTTTTGGGGTGTTGATTTCACAGGGAAACAAGTTAATTACAAGAGAAGGTGGAATCCTTAACACGAATGATAAAAGTTGAACGAGAGAATTTGAATAATAAAGTAAAGTGATATGCAAATTGTGTAATTGTAATGAAAACTATAATGGAAGCAACAAGGTTTCGAGAATCCTCCCTAGGTTTGTTGCCTTATTCCAATCTCAATTTAGTTTTTTCTATCTCGATTGCAAGTTTTACATCCCAAACAAGCAATCAGCCAATATTCAATCAAAGCACATATATAAACCCTACTGCAATTGTTATGAAATACTCTTTACTTTCAAGCACACATGACCTAACTTATAGATTATCAAGAAATGATAATATACCATAATGACGATACTGCAGTAATGGACAAATCTAGAAGAGAAATCTATCGGACTCAATCACACCTCAACAACATCACATAAGAAGAGCATGACTAGACTTATATGGGGGATAAAGATGCAATCACCGGATTAAGGGGAAATCTTCTAATTGGATAAAAAAAAAAGTAAATCATAACAATGTTTAATGAAAATAAATCCATACTACAACTGAATCAAGAAAAGAAAATAAGAACAACTACACCTAGGGATTCACCCCTTTTCCTTGCTTGGAGATTAGCTGGCCATGGAGCTCATGCTTCCTTGAGTTGCCTCCAGCCTCTCAATGATCTCTCCCTTGGTAGTAAAGCTTCAGAGATTCCTCAATGATGAGTCTTAAATAATGCATATTTAAGACCCTTAACTTATATTTGTTATGCTCTTAGTTAGTAGTATTTCACTTTATTTTATGTTTTTTTTGTGTTTTGTGTATTTTTACAGGTTTGTGGAGAAAATGAAGCATTTCAGGAGATGTGAAGCTTCAGGTGAAATTGCGATCGATCGCACTATGCTGCGATCGAGCGCATGGTCATCAGTCCCACATCAAAATGTTTGCAGTGCATCGCACCAGCGTGATCGAGCGCACCTGCGATCGATCGCACCACACTGCGATCGAGTACACGCGGGCAGTATCCCACATCAATTTTGCAACTCATTGTACTCCGGGTCTCCCCCTATATAAACACCATCTGGCTTTATCATTCAGTGTGCAATTCTTTGTGCCATTGGGTACAATTCCTGAGCCACTTTGGTGTTTACCGGTGGACGTCCGCTAGCATTCTAGTGGATCCCGAAGGCATTACTACCACGAGGGGAAGCGCCGCCCGTCAGCGAGTGGAATTTCTCCCATGTAAAGTTGTTTATTTATTTATTTTTATTTAGTTGTTGTAGTTTAATGTTTAGCACTTTTATTATAAATTATAGTTTCATAGTTATGAGTGGCTAGACTCTTCAACTAAGGTTGAAGATGAAGCCCCGCCGTTGTTTGGCGTAGTAGTTCAGATTTGCTTGTACAAATCTGACAATTTTTAGTATAAATGTTCTGTCAATTATTTGAGTTAATCTTATAATTGATTGAGTTTAAATTGCATGTTGGATATTCCTTGTGTTTCATCTGATGGATACATTGAATGCTTTTCGATTAAATTGGATTTCCTTTGTGATTTGTTGAGAGCGGATACATTGGATGCTTTTGGTTTAGTTGGGATATTCTTTGTTTTTTGTCTTATATTTGGATTCATTGAATGTTTTGATAGGCTATATTTTTAGAACATATATGCTTAACTTTGGTGGGGTGGATTCAGAAACCTTAATGTTATTATTATTAGTTTTAAAAATCAATTTAATTTAGTTTTAATTTGTTTTCCAAAATATCATCTGAAATTCGGAACTAGGTTAAGATAGAGTTAGTTTAGATTGAAAATATACTTTCACAACGCAATTCCCTGTGGATTCGACCTCGCACTTGCACAACGCTATATTGCAAACGACTCGTGCGCTTGCGAGTAAATTAAAACTCACAACAAGTTTTTGGTGCCGTTGCCGAGGAATTGTTTGGTTTGTGAAAATTTTTGGTCTAAATTGATTTTATTTTTCTACTAGTCAGTTATCCAAAATATATATATATATGTGTCTGTGGATGAATCCAGCGCCTGTTTCACAGTCTTTAGAGGACACCATTAAGGAGTACATGAAAATGACCAGCCCGTCCCTCAATGCTGCCAACATATTCAATGTTGATAGCTGTTCCATCTGTGCTAGTCCCATGCATCTAGCACAGAATTGTCCATCAATGCCGGCTTGTGCCGAGTACCCCATGGAACAAATGAATGCTTTCAATGACTGTTGTTGGGAATCAAATGGATCTTACTCCGAAACATACAATCCATGGTGGTGGAACCACTCTAATTTTTCATGGGAGCAGAACCAACTGATGAATCAGGGAGGAGCCCCTTATCATGCTCACAATCAATACCCTCCCGAATTTCCTCCACCAATCCCAAGTTATGCCTATCCAGCACCATCACCCGCTTACCAAGCTCCCATTCAAGCGCCAGCGTCGGTTTCACTCATTGGAGAACGCTCTCAATGATTTCATGAAAATGACTAGCCAATCTATGAGTGAAGTGATGAGTGCAACCATAGAAAACACCCAAGCAATTGCCGAGCTAGAGAGTCAAATTGATCAAATCGCAAGTTATGTGGGTGAAAAAGAAATGGAGAGTTCCCCAGTCAACCTGAACCTAACCCAAAGGAACAGTTTGCGGTGGGAAATTCATCAACTCCTATGCATTGGCAGGAACAAGTGCAATCAATTGTCCCATACTTGTCTGGGAGACAATTGGACAATCAAGTGGAGGAGAACACTGCTATGCAACAAGGGCAAGAAAGTGGCATCAAGGAAAAGAGAGATGCTGAGCCATCTACAGCCACACCTATTATTAAGGATCTCTCTAAGTCATTTTTACCTAAAGTACCTTACCATGAGAGACTACAAGCACCCAAGAAATAAGGGAAGTCTGAAGACATTATGGAGGCGGGCTTTGCTCAGTTTGGAGAGGATTTAGACTTAGATAAGTTACTTAAGCAAGCAAATACTATCTTGGAGTCTGCTCCTCGAGAGAGTAGTAAGACAGAGGAGACTATGGATGAATCCCGCATTGAGGACCCCCTGGAGGCATGCTTTGCTCACTTTGGAGAGGACTTGGGCTTAGATAAGTTACTCGAGGAAGTGAATGCCATTTTGGAGTCTGATCCTCGAGAAAGCAATGAGACGGAGGAATCCATAACACCTGAACCCCCCAAGAGGGAACTTAAGCCTTTACCGGATAATCTTAAGTATAAGTTCCTAGGTCCAGCAGATTCTTTGCCTATAATTATAGCTTTAGATTTGGGTGACGCTCCAGAGGAGAAATTATTGGACGTCTTAAGAGAGCATAAGGAAGCTATAGGCTGGACTATTGAGGATGTCAAGGGAATCAACCCCTTGTTGGTAATACACACGATATAGTTGGAGGAGAATGCCAAGCCATCAAGGGAGCCACAAAGAAGGCTCAACCGTGTTATGCAAGAGGTTGTGAGGGCAGAAGATATTAAGCTGTTAGAGGCAGGGATCATTTATCCCATCTCTGATAGCAAGTGGGTGAGCCTGATTCAAGTCGTGCCCAAACATGCTGAATTAATGGTAGTGCAGAATAAGGTTGACGAGTTGGTGCCAACTCATGTTCAATCAGGAGGGAAAGTGAGTATAGACTACCGTAAGTTGAATGCTACCACTAGGCCTGATCATTTTCCATTCCTATTTATTGATCAGATGGTGGAGCGCTTAGTTGGGCATGTTTACTAATGTTAGGTCTGGCTAAAGACGTTAAACTTAGCGCTCATAGGAGGCACCTCACAGCTTATCCTTTCTGTTTATTTATTATTTCGCATTTTTATGATTAATGTTTGTTTCCAGTTTTTTTATTTTTCAGGGACAATGCGTACTTCAGTTCAAGTTTGGGGGTATGCTATGAGCCATACCAGTCCAGATAGTTCTCCATATCTCAGGTCAGCTCTTTCCATATTAGTCACACATTGGGGTCAATGTGAAATTTAAGTTTGGGGGTATGGGAGACACATCACTCACTTTGTCCTAATTTGTTATCTTTTTGTCGTAAAGATAAATGCATGTTTATGTTCGTCTAAAAATTTTGGTTGTTCTGAAAAATTGTGATGTGATTTCATTGGTGAGTTTAAAACTTTGAACACACGATCTGATTATAGAGTTTAAACTTTAGTTACTTACTTTTTGCATTTTCGAGAATTCACATGTTTGATCTAATCTAACACGAGCACATCAGCACATATTTGTGTGAGGTATGACAAGTAAGTTGAATGTATATGTTTCCTTGTCTTAACTGAAACCGGATGACTTGTTGGATAAACACTTGGGCATATGTATAAAAAAAAAATTCATTATCAATAAACTTTTCGCTGAGTAACTAGACATCTTGCCTCAGTAAGCAGTGAGTGTTCATGTCAAAAGCTGGAATTTTGCTTGGTAGTATTAAGTCCAGTTTAATTTCGTAGCCTTTTTTACTCGAGTTAGTAAGTTCTTAGGGGTGTCTTTACACCTAATGCTCTAAAACCATTTGGTTTGGGAGTCATTAACTCAACACTCGCTACATGGGTCAATTAGAAAGGTTAAGGGAACTAAACATAGCCGTGCCTTATTATAAAAAAAAAATAAGAACTATGCCTTTTCGTTCATTTTTTATGGGAAATTCGGTGAATCTTGAGACATGGAGACCTTACACATTAGAGTCACTTGGAAGCTTCATTTCTATATGCTAATTCACTTTACACAGTGTCAGACTTGTGATGCCTTAACCTGCCTTTTGTAAGTAATTAGATTTTAACATTTCTATTCATTGCGAAGATGGGTTTACCTTTTTAAGCTTGCTTATGAATGAATATCATGGTGATGTGTGCTCCTTAAATTTTTGGATACCATGAGTGATGAACTTATCTTTATATTCTTTGTTTTTCATTAAGTCTTTTATTTTGTTTTGCTAAGGGACTAGCAAAATATAAGTTTGGGGGTATTTGATGAGTTTAAGACCCTTAACTTATATTTTTTATGCTCTTAGTTAGTAGTATTTCACTTTATTTTATGTTTTTTTGTGTTTTGTGTATTTTTACAGATTTGTGGAGAAAATGAAGCATTTCAGGAGATGTGAAGCTTCAGGTGAAATTGCGATCGATCGCACTATGCTGCGATCGAGCGCATGGTCATCAGTCCCACATCAAAATGTTTGCAGTGCATCGCACCAGTGCGATCGAGCACACCAGACACGCGATCGAGCGCACCTGAGATCGATCGCACCATACTGCGATCGAGCGCACGCGGGCAGTATCCCACATCAATTTTGCAACTCATTGTACTCCGGGTCTCCCCCTATATAAACACCATCTGGCTTCATCATTCAGTGTGCAATTCTTTGTGCCATTGGGTACAATTCCTGAGCCACTTTGGTGTTTACCGGTGGACGTCCGCTAGTATTCTGGTGGATCCCGAAGGCATTGCTACCACAAGGGGAAGCACCGCCCGTCAGCGAGTGGAATTTCTCCCATGTAAAGTTATTTATTTATTTATTTTTATTTAGTTGTTGTAGTTTAATGTTTAGCACTTTTATTATGAATTATAGTTTCATAGTTATGAGTGGCTAGACTCTTCAGCTAAGGTTGAAGATGAAGCCCCACCGTTGTTTGGCGTAGTAGTTCAGATTTGCTTATACAAATCTGACAATTTTTAGTATAAATGTTCTGTCAATTATTTGAGTTAATCTTATAATTGATTGAGTTTAAATTATATGTTGGATATTCCTTGTGTTTCATCTGATGGATACATTGAATGTTTTTCGATTAAATTGGATTTCCTTTGTGATTTGTTGAGAGCGGATACATTGGATGCTTTTGGTTTAGTTGGGATATTCTTTGTTTTTTGTCTTATAGTTGGATTCATGGAATGTTTTGATAGGCTATATTTTTAGAACATATATGCTTAACTTTGGTGGGGCGGATTCGGAAACTTTAGTGTTATTATTATTAGTTTTAAAAATCAATTTAATTTAGTTTTAATTTGTTTTCAAAAATATCATCTAAAATTCAAAACTAGGTTAAGATAGAGTTAGTTTAGATTGAAAATATACTTTCACAACGCAATTCCCTATGGATTCGACCTCGCACTTGCACAACGCTATATTGCAAACGACTCGTGCGCTTGCGAGTAAATTAAAACTCATAACACTCAACTTGCCCTCCAAAAGTTTTTTGGATTGCTCCTAAAAGCCCTTTGGATTACTCCTAAAGGCCCTCTAGATTTGATCCCAGTTGATCCCAAAAGATGAAGTGAAGTAGGGTTTTTATAGGGGAATTCCCGGAGTGCAATGTGTTTCCATTCCGATGTGGGATACTGCCTGTGTGCGCTCGATTGCAACATGGTGCAATTAAGCACACTATGGTGCACTACAAGGTATTTCTGACCGATATGGGATGTCACGAGTGCACACTAGCGATCGATCGCAGACCTGGTGCGCTCGAGCGCACTAGGCATCTTCTAGCTTGACCTTTGTCTACTAAAACTGCCATAACTTTCTCTAGAAAAATCATTTTTATGAGCCGTAAAATTCTCCAGAAAATAGACTTCCGGATCTTTCTAAGTGTATATGGCTCATCTCCTAGTTCTTCTTGCATCAATACAGTTTTAATTTACAAAAATGATTGATCTGTACGGGCAATTCTGGTAATTTAGTGAAACTCCTTTCCAAGTGCTTGTGAACCTTCACTCTGGTGTTTATTGAGTCATTGTGCTTTAAGCAATGATAACTTTTCCATCTCTTTTGAACTTAAAGTGCTTGAAAATGCATCAAAATAGATCAATGATCCAAGAATGACACTTTAGTGTTGTTAAGGTATAAAAGTGCAATTCAAACCAAGATCAACCATAAAATGCTAACAATTAAGTACTGTAAAGATGCATTTTATGACTTTTATCAGTGCCCAAACCAGAAAAATAGAGAGTTGTGGATTGTAGATGGATCTACAATATCAAATAAGGGAACACTCCAGGGGATGAAGTCTGGTATAAAGCTAGGTTGGTGGTGAAGGGGTTCACACAAAGAGAAGGCATAGATTTCACCAAAATATTCTCATCAATTATGAAGTACAAGATGATACGGATAGTATTGGCAATGGTGGTCCATTTCAACTGGGAAATAGAGCAAATGGATGTAAAGAAAGCATTCTTACATGGAGAGCTTGATGAGACCATCTACATGAGGTAACCCGAATGCTATGAGGAAGGAAGGCAGGGAGAGTTGGTGTGCCAATTGAAGAAATCTCTCTATGGCCTGAAGCAATCACTTCGACAATGGAATAAGAGGTTTGATTCCTTTATAACTAGCTTGGGTTTCATGAGGAGCTACTATGATTAGTGCTTGTACTATAAGGGGCACAAGGTGGAGGAAGTGGTTATCATCCTCATCTATGTTAATGATATGTTGCTGGTTGGGAGCAGCATGGGGAGTGTAGAAGAATTGACATCTCAACTCAGTGAGGAGTTTGAGATGAAGGATCTTGGCCATGCACAGAAGATCCTTGGGATGAATATAATACAGGAAAGGGAGAGAAACAGATTGAAGATATCTCAGACTTTCTATATAGAAAAGATGATATCTAAGTTCTCTATGGAAGATGGCAAACCAGTGAAGGTTCTCCTTACTGGTCATTTCAAGTTCTCCAGTGATCAATGTCCAAGATCAGAGGCGGAGAAGAAGGAAATGGAAAAGGTCCCTTACTCTAGTGCGGTTGGTTCAGTTATGTTCACCATGGTAAGCACTAGACCTGATATTGCTCATGCAATAAGTGTTCTCAGCAGGTTTATGAGTAATCCCAGAAAAGAGCATTGGCTTGGGATGAAGTGGTTGCTGCGGTATTTGAAGGGAAGCCCAGAAGTAGGGCTGATTTATGATAAGAGAGGTAAGTCCATCTGTCTTGAGGGTTATGCGGATTCGGACTATGAAGCAAACCGGGATAAAACAAGATCGATTACCTCCTACAACTTCAACTTAAACAAATGTTGTATAAGTTGGAAGGCTCAGTTACAGCCTGTGGTAGCACTCTCAACAACCGAGGCTGAGTATATAGCGTCAACGGAAGCCATTAAGGAGGCTATGTTGTGCAAAGGATTGTTGGAAGAGTTAAAGGTCCTAAAAGAGCAAGTGGTGGTGTATTCGGATAGCCAAAGTGCATTGCACTTGTGTAAGAATCCGGTGTTCCATGAGAGGACAAAGCACATAGATGTTCGATATCATTTCATTTGGGAAAATGTTACGGAATGATGCATTCATGTGGACAAGGTAGCCACGGAAGAAAATCTTGTAGATTTAGGCACCAAGGTTCTACCTCTAAGTAAGTTCAATAATTGCCTTGGACTACTTAGGATTTGAGTCGGTTGATATGATGACTCAAGATAAGTTTGGATCCTGAGTTCTTTGTACAATGGGTTTAGGTTTAATCGCTTAGACAAAGGTAGAGATTGTTGGTGTTTGTCTAAGGTTTAAACAAGGTTTGAAGAGGTTCAGCATCAGGTCTTGGCGCCTCAGCCTAGAGTGTGCGCACCTCGGCCTCCAGGAACTCCAAAATATGGGAGAGGCTCTGTGCGCCGCAGCCCAAGGTGTGGGCACCGTGGCCTGGCCTTGTGCGTCGTGACTCAACCAGCCCAAGGCGAGGCCTCCAGCAAGGTTGATAAAAGTTGTGTTTTCTAGCCCTCTTCAGACCGTGGCTTGCCCTGTTCTAGGCCACGGCTTGAAGGCACACCTGAGGCTTTGGTTTCAACCTTTTGAAAGGTGCATAGGACATGAACCAAAATGCACAGGATCACTTAAGATTAATGAAGGGCTATGATTGATTGGTCCTCAAGATCTAACGGTGGAGATTGACTTCAAAGATTGGCTCAAGAAGTGGTGCACTATATAAAGGGTCACCTACCTTCAATCTCAACACAATTGGCATACAAGTGATCATCATACAAGAGAATTCAAGTGCAAGTGTGAGAGTGAAAAGACACAAAACACAGAAGAGACACTAGAATAGATCTCAAAAGAGAGGCTGGTTGTAAAGAGAGAGTAGCATTGATTGTGGGTAGAGGGCTTTGTAATAGTTCTTATCATTTTCTTTCTTCTCTTCTTTGGTTCTTCAAGAACTTGTGGATTCTTAAAGAGGGTTGTTGTAACTTGTAAGAACTCATTGATTTAGTGCAGAGAGTTTAGAGGAACTCACGGGGACGTAGGCTATTACCGAACCTCGATAACAATTGTTGTGTTCTTTCTTTTCTTTGATTTCTATTTCTTTTTTCGATTCATTACAAGTCACTCTAGACTTGGGTGTTTGGAAGATCACCACCTGGGCATCTCCAAGGTGATTTCCCAACATGAAGAGAGTGGACGTAGGGTCGAAACGAATTTGATATTGCCGAACCACTATAAACTGAGTTTGCACTTTCTCTTCCTTAATCTCTTTTACTTAAAGCACATTACTTGTTTGTATGCTTATGCATTTAACTATTTTTATAAACTTGCAAATAATTGACAAAAGTTTTTAAAAACTCAATTCACCCTCCTCTTGGGTTGGAACCTCAGTCTACAGAAGTGTTCTTTGCAATGTATTTTTAGTAAGAGAGACTTTATTTAGTTAAGATAGAATATGACGATTATGGCACAATATGATGAAAGATTCATACTATTATCTAGATTTGTGCCTGAACTGGTTAACACTGAGGAGAGGAAGTGTAAGAGTTTCCTTGATGGTTTACATTTTAAGATACGTTCTAAGCTTTCATATTTAAGGCATGTGAATTATGCAACTTTGGTGGATATGTCGCTTTAGATAAAGAATGACATCTTTAAGTCTAGAGAACGTAGAGAGTTTGAGTCTAGAGAACGTAGATAGTGGCTAAAGATGAGTAGATTAGAGGGGAATAGATGTGGTACTTTAAGGATTCAAGGTGGTCGCCTACCCCGGAGAGGTTGTTCCTTTTCTCAAGGTCTCATTGTGCAGAGTTAGCAGAGGCAGGCTGCATCTGTAGCCTCTGTTACTAAAGTTCTGTTAGAGGTACCCCTAGGTTTAGGAAACAACCTATGGGAGTTAAAGAGTTTGGTAGAGGTTGGAGTATGTCACCAAGAGGAGGTAGTAGTGTTGCATTTGATAGAGAAAGAGGAGCATGTTATAGGTGTAATCAGATGGGACATTTAGCTCAGAATTATCCAACTTTGATGTGTTTTATTTGTGGAGAGGGTACATATATCAATGTGGATTGTCCATTGAGGATACCTGCTGAGGTAGCGGGTGTTGGAAGTGTAGAGAGAGACTAGTCAGATAAAGATGGTGGATCTAGGAGTGGTCGATACAGAGCTTCAGCTAGAAGAGCAATGGCTAATAGAGGACGTGGTGGTAACATGTAACCCAGAGAGAGCATAGTTTATGCATTGACCCAGTAGGATGCACAAGAAACTCCTGATGTCATAATATGTATAGTATCTATCCTTAATAGAATTGCTAGAGTATTAATTGATTTTGATGCAACCATTAATTTGCATCTAGTTCCTTTATGCATTCTATAGATGCATGTGTTAGCCCTTTATTGCATAATATTATTATTGAGGTTCCTATTGGAGATATGGTTGTGATCAAAAGTGTATATCGGGGATGTGTTATTTTTATGAGTGAGAAAGAATTTGAAGTAGATTTACTGCCTTTAAGTATGATAGATTTTTACATAATTATGGGAATGATTTGGTTTTTGGCATATCATGCCTAGATTGATTGACTTAGGAAGAATGTTGTGCTTAGAATACTTAGGCAAGAGGAGTTTAGTTTTAGGGAGAACATAAGATACTTTCGAATTGTCTCATTTCTACCTTAACAGCTAGTAAGTGGTTAAGGAAAAGGTGTGAGGGATTCCTAACATGTGTGGTGGACTATAGTAGGCAAGGTAAAAAGTTGAAAGAGATATCAGTTGTCAGAGATTATCCGAAGGTATTTCTTGATGAATTATCTAGTTTACCGTCGAGTAGGGAGATTGAATCCTCCATTGATGTGACTCCAAGTTCAATATCTATATATATAGCACCCTATAGGATGGCACCCGCTGAGTTAAGAGAGTTGAAGGTACAATAGGAATTGTTAAATAAACAATTAATTCATCCTAGTGTGTCACTGTGGGGAGCCTAAATGTTATTTATAATGAAGAAAGATGGTACCTTGAGATTATGTATAGACTATATAGGCTGTTGAATAAGATAACCATTAAGAATAAGTATCCTCTACCCATAATAGATGATCTATTTGAACAATTGCAGGAAGTTAGAGTATTTTCTAAGACAGACTTGAGATTAGGTTATCACCAATTGAAAATTAGAGAGGGAGACATGCCTAAGACTGCTTTTAGGACATGTTATGGTTACCAAAAAATTCTTGTGATGTCATTTGGGTTGATTAATGCTCTGACTACAGTTATGGATTTGATTAATAGAGTGTTTAAACCTTATCTTGATAAATCTCTGGTTGTATTCATTGATGATATTCTAGTGTAAAGTGAAGCATTTAGAAATTGTTTTAGATATTCTAAGAAAAGAGAGATTATATACTAAATTTTCTAAATGTACGTTTTGGTTAAATAAGTTAACTTTATTAGGACATGTAGCATATGGAAGAGGTATAGCAGTTGATTCTTAGAAGGTCGAAGCAGTGTTGAGTTGGGAGAGACCTACCAATGTAACTAATATTAGAAGTTTCTTGGGATTGGTTGGTTATTACAAGAGGTTTAACTAGAATTTCTTGATTATAGCATCACATTTAACTAGATTGACCAGGAAGGAAGTGAAATTTGTGTGGTCTAAGGAGTCCAAAAAGAGTTTACAGATGTTGAAAAAAAAATTAACTACCGCTTCGGTGTTAGTACTTCCTTCTGGTGATGAATAATTTGTGGTATATAGTGATGCTTTGTAGTATAGGATGTCGGTCGAGCTCCCTTTTTCAACCAGTATCCTTTCCACATTGTAATTTTTCGATTGGTAAGGTGACGACCATAGTGTCGTCATGCGGTTCTTGTAATCCTTCCAAGTGGTCATCAGTGAAAGAAATTACTTGATCAGTTCTTGTATTCTTGTTGGCCTGCTAACGGAGGCAACTGATCTGGCATAGGGCTTTTTAGATTGCAATGAATTTTTGCTAGCTATTGGGCCTCTAAAGATGGTTTTGATTATGCCGACTACGGTAGTCTGGTTTTCCTTATTGCCTTTTGTATTCTTGTGTCTTTTCTCGGACCTCACTCAAGGTTGTGCATAAGGTTTCTTCTATGAAGATGCTAAGGACTTCGTTCTGGCCATTCCCTTTTATCTCTTTGATATATGGGAGCTCAAGTGTACTCCTTTAAATATCCTTGGCGGATAAGTGATTCTACTTGATTCTTGAGGGCCTTGCACTCTTCAATGTCATGCGCATGGTGTTTGTGGAAGCAGCACCATCGAGACTTGTGTTTGTTTTAAAGTATGTTCATAGGCTTTGCATGCCAGCGAATAAACTCTCGATCTTGGATGTTCATTAGGATGTTGGCCCTAGAGGCGTTGAAAGGTGTATAGATGTCGAACATCTTAGGTGTTTTTCCACTCTCGTCCTTGTGATGCTTAATTCTCGAGTCATTCTTTGAGTCAGACTATTCACCCTTTTTTTTCTCTCTACCTTCTTTTCATTACCTTTTAAACTCTTGGTCTTCTTCCGCGAGTATATACTTCTCGGTTCGGGCGAAGATTTCATTCATATCTTTGGATGGGCGCCTGGTGAGCTTAGAGCTGAAAGTCTTTAACTAGAGACCATTCTTGAATGTTATAGTCTGGATCTTAGGATTAAAGTCAGGGATTTCCTATGCAATTGTATTGATGCGGGAAATATACTCACAGAGCATTTAGCCTCTTTATTTGATAACATTAAAAAGACTTTAGGACATCTTCCTCAATCCTTTTATTGCTGAGGAAGTGCATGGCGAATGGGCGATTGTGTTCCTTAAAGGAGATAATGCTTCTGGGCTTCAAATTGGAGTACCAAATACTGACAGCTTTTCCCAGGGTTAGCGAGAATACCCGACATAGGACCGCATTTAGGTGGTAGTGTAAAAGCATTATCGTCTCTTAAAGCTGAATATGATCCATCGGATTAGTAATGCCATCAAAGGATTTGATGATTGGAATCCTAAAGTGCCGAGGGAGCAGAGCATCCAAAATTTCTTGGGAGAATAGAAGGTCTTGGGAATCAAGCTTGTTCCGGACATTGGCTTCTCGGTGCTTGAAAGATTCACCTATCTTCTTATCCATCTCTTCCAACTTCTTATCTAGATCAATTTGATTTTTGGAGGTAGGGTAGCCTTGGAATTTTTGTCCATGGTTGACAAGAGAAGACTCTATGGTGGACTTGCAATTTGTGGTATAGTTATTGGAATTTTGGTGCCTCGTTAGCTGAGGGCTTAGTTGTGACACTTGAGGCTGGAAAGAAGAGGCTTGCTCCCCGAGTCTAGTAGCTACATCAATCACTAGTTAGGTAAGCTACATGAATTGTCCATGTGTGACTAGGGCATCTGGGTTTGCTTGGCCTTGGAAAACCGGGTGTTTTTGTTAAGACTGTTGATCCTGCCGAGATTGCTCGCTAGATTGCTCGTTGGGATTCTATCTGGTGGTGGAATGTTCAAGGATGGCTGGGAGTTCAGGACTAGTGTGTAGGCCATGAATGGTTGAGGTCCGAGTGGCAGAGGTATTTGTAGTAGTGGCGGGGGTGGAGCGACTATTGTTGCAATAGTGGCAGTGTTTTTCGAAGCATTCTTGGCAACAAAGTTCTTTTTCTGGTTTTTCATGGACGACAACAATCTGTTGAAGCCGAAAATCTACTAGGGAACAAAACAGACGTAACAGGGTACCTGTGCACACAAAGACAAAAGAAACCCTAAGGACTCACCGAAAAACCTAAGGGGTTGTGCCTCCGGGGGGACATTTCGATGCCTATGTCAGTAAACTGAAGGCGTAATAAATTAGAGAGCAAGAGAGCTATAGGATTTAAAAGTGAATTGAATGTGTGCCTATAATAATGAGAACCCCTTTTATATAGTGTTTAGAGGTAGAGTTCAATTAGGAAAGTGATTAATGCTAAGTATTATGATAGGATCAGAATTCCCATATGCCAGAGTATTATGATAAGATTAGGGTTTTAATAGGCTCAAGTGTACTAATAGTATTCGGATTCTGGTTTGAAATTATCGATTTACCCTTTTCCACATGTAGCCATTTGATATGTTACTCTGTCTTGTTTATGAAATTATCTTTTTTTTTCTATTGGAGGGTGCCATGTGTCATTATATTTCTGGTTGGGGAATTTTCCCTTACATCAGTTGGACATTAGGTGGAGGTTGTGCTTGTGGTGTTAGATTAGTGCTTTGAAGTTAGGGTTAGTGTTTTTACGAGGATGAAGGCAAAAATCCGAAAACTAAATGTTTGGTTACTAGGGTTTGTGTATAAATCAAAAAAGTTGTCTAGGATCCTCTCTAGGGTTGCTAATAATGATATTCATAAGGTTTACGAGTTCTTATTAGGGTTAGAAATAGGGTCTAGCCGTCCTAGAGAAAATAAATAAGTGTTTATTGACTTTTCAAATCCAATTTTCGCACTAATTAGGAAAAGAGGCATATATTGGACCTTTATTTGGAACGAGTCGTTCTCACTCATACAGATGATTTTTTTGGTTTTGTTGGACTTTCTAGTTATAATTAATTCTTCAGGGCTTCTACAAGTCATGGTTGACACCTAGCAGTATATTATGACTATCCATAACATAAATTGTGAAATTAGAAACTCTTTTTAAATTTTCACCGCATATTGGCTAAAGAATTTTCAATCTACAACTTAAACAGATCACATAGTACATTCTCTCTCTTTTACTGAGAGTAATGTATCTTCTATTGTACACTCACATACCTCCATGCATAAGTGGTTATACTCAATTTTTACCCTTTTGTGGCCTATGATTAGAATCACATTTAGGTAGCATCAAAGCATGATGACCTATATACAAGATATCCATGGTGCCTCAAGTCTCAAGATGACTTGTGCAACTGCAACGTAAGAATTCCTATAGACAGCTCGTAAAATTTCCATTAGGAATTTCTTAGTTCAATCAATTTGATGTACTTGTTCTCTAACAAGCACCTACATAACTTGTTTTAGTGTAATATACACTAGTGATAGTGAGATCAATCACCCCACCTCCTTGAGAAAACATAATATGTACTAACCTATTTAGATTCACTAATGCCCTTATTAGTGATCCTATGATTAGGAACATTTAACAATAAAGCTTAAGGAAATACATCTCACGGGCATGATTTCATCATGGTGCTTATTTCCATTGCTTTTATTGTATGGGCTTAATCATGTAATTCCATGTTGTGATTTATAATGACCATTGTAAATAAGATAAATATAATTCATTAATAATTATTATCAATAAATGAATAAGATCAATTTACAAGTAGCATGCCTATAACAGCAAATGCTATTGGCTTATAGGGCACATTACAATCAGTTTCATCACTTCACAAAGAAACAATATTCCATGATGTCAAATGGTTCATTACATCATAAAGATACAATATTGCATGAAGGCAAAGGAGTCATCACTTCATAAAGAAGCAATCTTGCATGAAGGCAAAGGATTCATTACTTCGTAGAGAAACAATTTTTCACGAAAGCAAAAGGATAATCACTTCATAAAAAAAACAATCTTGCTCAAAGGCAAATTGTTCATCACTTTATAAAGAAGCAATCTTTCTCAAAGGAAAAGAGTTCATCACTTTATAAAGAAGCGATCTTGCACTAGGAAAATATTTTACTCCACTTCAAAAAAATGATCTTGCATAAAAGAAAAAGTGCTTTCACAACTTCACGAATAAGTGATCTTGCATAAAGGCAAAGGTGTTTGCACCGCTTCACAAATAGGTGATCTTGCACAAAGGCAATAGAGGAAGTTGGGTAGTTTTTATGTAAGTTGAATGGTTTGATCAAGTGTTTTTCAAGTGTTGTTTGTTAAGAGAATGAAATTTTTTTTTGTTGTGACAATTTGAAAACTTTGTTGAAGAAAATCAATATAGAAAATGCAGCAAAAATTTTAAATTTTTTTATCTATTCCTGTAGAACCTAATCACCTTATGATTTATGTGGAACACATAATTAACTACAAGAACATATAAGTATTACAATCGTTACCTTTGATTCATGAGTGACACTTAGCAGCATATCATGACTACCCAGATAGTGTGAATTTGGTTGTGAAATGTTGATCTTTTCTATTATTTGTTGTCGTGCTATTTAATCCTTCCATCATGTGATGTCCAAATAAAGCTAATTAGGGTATGGAATTAATTAAAACCCTTAGCATTAATTATATGTGTCTAGTTCTCAAGACTATAATTCTAATGGTGAAATTATAAACTTTTTCTAATTCTAACCTTGCCTTGACCAAAGGACTTCTTGAATTATATCTTAGTAGATCACTTAGGAGATTCTCTCGTTTCACTTAAGAGTGATAGATCCCTTATTGTATACTTACATAGCTCCATATGAAATCCATTATACCCAATTACTACTAATTAATTATTCATGAATATAATCACATTAAAAAAACATCAAAGTATAATAAGCCGCATATAAGATAACTATGATGCAACTGGTCTAAGGATCATATGCACAACTATAATATAAATACTACCTATTGACAGATAAGTAAAACTCTATGTGGGTGTTCTTAAGTCGAGTAATGTTTAGTGAACTCATTTTTCACTGAGCACCCACATACTTGTTTTAGTATCTCGAACACAAATGACATTCAGATCAATCACCCTTCCTATTAAGCAACATCATATGTACTAGTCTAACCAGATTGCTAGCGTTCGATTGGTATCCAATGACCAAGAACATTTAAGAATAAATCCTTCAAGAAGATTAGGTCTCATTATTATGATCATATCATAATCCTATCTCCATTGTTCTTATTCTATGGACTTAATCATGATTATGTATGTAACATTCATGATAAATAAACCTTGTCATTAATACACTGATAACTATACAAATAAGACTGATTTAAATAATATACATTAACACTAAATGTTATTGGCTAGTAGAGCATACTACTAACAATTGTTGTTGTTGTTTGGTAATCATGAAAATTTGGTTCACACAAGTCAATTCATCAAGTAAGTTTTCTTTGAAAACTAACAATCAAGCAATTCAATCATTTGAGCATCTCATATAATATATCATCAAGTGAGAAACATTTTTAGCTGAGAAGTTTTGAGCAATCAATAAAATCTATCAAAGAAATAGTTTCCCAACCAATTAATCAATCATCATGCAAGTAATTCGATAGTTCAATTAGTGGAGTTGACTCAATAAATTTAGCATCGCATCAGCTATGAATTCTCAAGCAATGTGTGTGATCAAGTGATTTAGTCCAGCAAGCACAATTTCATACAAACTTTTGATCGATTTTCAAATCCTCATAAAAAGACATTTATTAACTCATTTCATCATGTCCCTAGTTATGAATGTATCAATGCCTAAGTATGATCTTAGACTTAGTCAATATGAGTGCACATACCCCTAGTTATGAATGAAAATAAAGTAAAATGCAACATATGATCATGCAATGGATGCCTCCAGCAATAAGGTGGGTTTATTTATCATGGTTCTTCATAATTTTAGTGAAAGCCTAAGTTCATGGTTATGTACATAAACTATTTGAGAAAATGCTTAAGTGATTTTTCAATGAGTTATCATAGTTGAAACATGTTTGAAACAATGGAACACACAAAGATCATATATGGATGGGTGAAGAAGAATGTGTATAAGTACGCATGATGGTTTCCTTAGGCTCTAAGACTCATGTTTCATGTATGTGAATAATTAAGAATGTGGTAACGCAATGGGAAGGCAAATAGGCATGTAGAAGTGAATGTAGAATGCATGGGGCAAAACGAGATTCAATTTTGAGTGACATGCATTCCTTGGAGATGTGTACTCATGACCTTTTGAAATTTGAGAGATTGATCACAAAGTTCGCGCTTTGTTGCATCAAAATTCATCCACATTTCTTTAAAGAAAAGAAGTTAGTGTTTGAAAGCAATTTTTTATAGAAAAGCTCATGGGTTGCTAAGAAGCAGTTTAGAAAACTACTTTAGATCAAGACTCTTGATATGATTAGACCAAAAAAAATTCAAGGAAAGCATGATAAGAGTGAATATTTTGATGTAAGAGGGGGCATGAGTGAATAAAGACAAAACATGAAAAGACTTGATTGCCTTTTGCATATGATAAAGTTTTACATTTGTTTTAAAAAGACACAATCACATTCCTATGAAACCAACTATATTAGTCTCATACTAAAAATCATTCCTCAAGGTGCCTTGTTCATTAAGTCTCATTTTCCTCAAATACATTTTACTCTGATGGTAAATCATTAAATTTCTTTTGAATTCCTTGTGTTAATGACCTCACTTTCTTCGTAGGATCAAGAAAAACATGTCTTGCTTGTAGTGCCTTCAAGGTGCTTGATGATTATGCTCCATGCTTATGCGTATCGAGAACTTCATTATTCCATTGATGTGTATGTACCAAGTTGACTGCCTACATATCCCATAGGGAATCAGTTCATTCATAGTTCTTTTCATCGAGCTTCAATTAATCGATTTTTCTTTGACTTAGCTCTAACTTTTGCTTAGGCTACCCTTGCGGGTTTTCAACATAGTGAGCATTTTATTTTATTTTCTTTCTTTTTCTTTTTTCTTCTTCAATCATTTATTTTCCAAGTATTTACAAGAAATTGAGAAACTACACATCATTCATTCTCCAAAAGTTCTTTGTAAGACTAAACAATGTTCATTAATCTAAGATGACTTCATTTTAGGTGTAATGAGGCCAAAGGGTTTTATGGTTAAGAAATGAAGGATATCTTATCGCCCAAAGAAAATTGTAGTTGGGTTTTTAACTACCAAGGATTATATTTCATTCTTTGCTTGCAATATACATCTTCTTGTTTTCAATCCCATTATCATCTTTGCTCCACTTTTATTTCATTTTCAACTTTGCTTGTTTCTTTCTCCTCAATTTTCACTATTTTGTTTTCATATTTTTTTCTAACAACATCCTTCTTGAATCATCCATTGTGCAAATATGAGAAGAGAACTCATTACCCCTTGTGAAGGGCGAGGAAAATTTATCTATCATGCAAAAGTGAGAAGAGAATGCATTACCTCTCAGTATGATGATGAGACAAAGGATTTCATTAATTAAGATCAACAATGAAGGAATAATCCTTTGCATAGGGTATAAAAATAAATTGTTCAACAAGCTTAAAGAGTTAGAAGGGAATTTTTGTAGAATAACGAAAAGAATATCATGAAAAATAACCTCTTTTCATTTCAACTTCAATTGTTTAGTCTTTCCAAAGGACAAACTCGCGGGGTTGCAAATTTTCAAAACTTGATTCAGATTGACCATCTTGAAGTCCCGAAACATTGGGGGAGCACAAATATTACCATAGTAACATTTAATAGATTTGGTCAATTGAATACATTTGTTTGAATAGAATAATAGTGATTAATTTAGCTCATTAAATAACCGCCCTTAGTATAAAACAAATATTGATCGTTTCAAGTGAATTATGTCATGTCATCAGTTTTTATCATTAAAACATCATCAAGTGCAAGAAATGGCACAACAAAAGTATTAAGAACAAAACAACTTTCATTAAGAAGCAAAAAATAAAATTATATCCATGAAATTGAAATGAAATTTGAAGCACTTGATAAGAAATGAAGGACTTGACTTAAAAGAAATGACAACATAAAGAACTTGACATGACTCATTGCAAGACCTAAGAAAAAAATTGACTTCTGAATTAGAAGCTAATTTGACACAAAAGAAAATAAAATATAGTCTCCCACGATGAGCCACAACCACTCCTTTCTTGTTGACCTTATTCTTTATCTTCACTTAGAAAGGATTTCACATGTATTCATTTATCATTCAGATATTGGATTAATTGAAGAAGATGACCACAACAATTGGTGTGATGACCATATTGTTGATGAAATCCATAAGATTCATTTGAGTCATGACCAAGACCATTCTTGTTTAGTGTTACAGGGTCATATTGAGTTAAAAAAAAACTATTTTGATAAACTTATCCATAGATTAGGACCTTGGGAAATCTAGATCATCAAATATGCGACACCTCTTTTTAGTGACCATAATTTTCACATTATTTCTCTTGACATTGACACTAGTATTGGAGTTGGTATTTGTATTATTTATTCTCTTGAAACTTCAAGTTTTCTTCATTTGGAATAACCTTACCTTTTATGGCATCTTCGACCTAAATACCTAATTCATGCAACCGGGGGAAAGTGGTGAAAGATGTAGCAGAGAGGAGATGGGATTAGGCGGGTTTGAGATTTTTCGAGAAAAGGTAGATTTGGTCTACTTCGTTGGGGGTATTGGTTATCATCGAGACTATGTTACTCCAGCGAGAAATGAATTCAAGAAAGATCTCATTGGGATTTTTCTTAGTGGCTTCAAGGTCATGAAGGGTGGAGTCAACTTAGTCATTATAAATGGGGGTGTTTGATAGGTATAGAGGGTATGTCTCTAATGGATTTACCTTTGGGTGCTTTTAGGGGTATTCTTTGAGTCATAAGGTCATCATTGTAAAAGTTTAAAATACTAAAGTTACTCTCTTTTTCATTCGCGAGATTATCCACTTATGCCATGACCAATTTGTAAATCATATTTATCATCTCATTTTGTTGTTTCATCAACTTTTTCAAGTCACGTTGTTGACTCATCACAAGCATAAACATCTCTTTCAAGTTCTCGAGTTGGCTTAGTTGGTTTCCAATCATGACACTTATCCTTTCACTTTCCATGCAGTTGTAGTTACCTTTTGAAAAAAAATGAACAAGAAGTAGGGATTAGCATGAATTTCATGATAGTCGAGGAACTTTTCAAAAATCTAAACCAAAAGTAATTTAATAAGCCGCCCTTGTCTCCCAAAGGTTTGACAAAAACATAGATTTTTGAAATCCCTTTTTCTCAATGAAAATTATTTTGATTTTTTTTCTTGAAAGAAGTGTAAGAAAGAACATCAACATTTTTTAAAGAAGTGGATGAAGATTGGAATGCATAACACCAATGGATTTCTTTTTGTTTTTCATTTTCCATAGCAGCGATGCAAAAGATAAACAGCATGAAAATAAGTAAAACGCAAATGCTAGAGGTGAATTTTTTTATGGAGAAATATGCAAAAAGTAACCATGATGCAGATAATGAAGCACCCAAAAGGTAGAAGATGATGATTTTTTATGGTGACAATGCAAAAGATAGACACCATGCAAACAATGAAACATTGGGATAAAAGAGATTAACATTTTTTTAAGATGAAATGATGATGATTGAGATGCAAACAATAAATATCATGTGAATTTTGTCAAAGACTCCATAAATGCAAACATATTAATGCAATCAAGACTTGTAAAACGCAAGGCAACATTTTTTTATTTTTTATTTATATGAAAATTATGTAAGAGATGGAAATTACACAAACAAGGTGGAAAAATGAAACACAAAATATGCAGGAAGGCTCTTATTTTACAGGTATTTTGATTTTGTTTTCTTGATACAAGATGCACAAGCATACAAACACAAGACATAGATGCTTTGAAAAACAATGACATTTAAATTTTGAATTTTTTTTTGAAGGATGAAGGACTCCACATGCTAGATCAAATTATACTATACGCAACCTAGAGAGAATTGTACACTAAAATCACATGACTCTAACATAGATAAGCTCAAGACTAGAAAAAATGCTAGACAAATATGGACCCAAATACGGATGAAGTGCTCTTTATCTAGAATGAAGGTAATCGATCTAGAAAACGCAATGAAATTTTAAAAAATTTCATTGATTCTTATAAACCCTAATAACCTTATGATTTATGTGGAACATCTTTTGAACAATAACATTCAAGGTTTAGAATCATTACCTTTGATTGGTTGTGTTCTTGATTCCTTTGAATTTGTTGCAGTCGAATTCACTTGTGCTCCTAAATCCAAATTCCTTCGCATTCTTGAATACACCAAAATCGCAAAAGTATGTGCTCTCTAAAGTTGAACCACACAAGGCAAATCTTGAATTAGGATTTCTCTTTCAAATCTTTTCTCTTTTGGGAAGAAGAATAACCAAAATCTCTAGGAGAAATTTGTGTGCAGAATATGTGCTAGCAAAATTTTGCACACTGATAGACTATTTATAGTGTTAGGGTTATGTACAATTAACTACTATTTACAAACTAAACTCATGAAATTATTTCCTAATTACACATTGCCTTTTTTATATGTGACCCCTTAGGTTCAAACTAATTTGATTGTAGACCATAACTTTTATTTAATCACAATTGAAACCCTTTCAAATTAATTAGAACTCCTTTTAATTTATTTTTTAATCAAAAGGAGTTTGATTCTTTTGTTTTATAAGAATTAATTAATTGTACATAAAATTAATTCTTAGTGTTTTTACAATCATGAGTGGCACCTAGCAGTATGTCATGACTATCTAGATAATGCGAATTTGGTTGTGAAACCTTAAATCTTTCTATTCTCAATTACCATGCTATTCAATCCTTCTATCATGCACTGTCCCAATTAAGCTAATTAAGGTATGAAATTATTTTCAAACACTTAGCATTAATTATATGTGTCTAGATCTGAAGACTATGATTCTAATTGTGAAATTAGAAATCCTTTTCTAATTCTCACCCTGTCTTGGCTAACGAACTTCTTGAATTATATCTTACTAGATCACATAGGACATTCTCTCTTTTTATTTAAGAGTGATAGATCCTTTATTGTACACTCACATACCTCCATATGAAACCCATTATATCCAATTATTACTAATTAAGGATCATGAATAGAACCATATTAAATAGCATCAAAGTATAATAAGTCTCATGCAAGATAACCATGGTGCCTCAGGTCTAAGGATCACATGCACAACTGTAACATAAGAACTACCTATTGCCAAGCAAGTAAAACACCATATAGGTGTTTTTAAGTCGAGTCATGTACAGTGAACTCATTCTCTAATGAGCACCCATATACTTGTTTTAATATCTACCACTTAACTGACATTGAGATCAGTTATCCTCCTAATTGAGCAAACTTAGTATATACCAGTCTAACCGGTTTACTAATATCCAATTAGTATCCTACGACTAAGAATATTTAAAAAAAAAGCTTTCGAGAAGGTTTGGTCTCATAATTATGATATAATTATAATCCTATCTTTATTGCTCTTACTCTATGGACTTAATCAAGATAATGTATTTAAACTAAAATTCATGATAAATAAAACTCACCATTAAAGATAATAACAATTTGAATAGCATTGTTTTAAAAATAATAAATCAAAACATTAAATGTCATTGGCTTGTAGGGCATACTATAAACCATCTCACACTTTCACTAAAGCCAATCGCTCACGCATCTCATACATATCTTATCAAGATAACGATCAAATGACTGTTGTGTTAATGTCGTAGTTAGTGGATTTGATTAATTCTTTGTTAACCCAACCTTTTATAAGCTCACGTCCTATATTGTTAATGATTTCTCTAATCAAGTGGAAGCGATGCTCAGTATGCTTAGACTTCTGATGAGACCTTGGGTCCTTGACTTGAGCTATTGCCACATTGTTGTCACATTATAGAGGTATTGGGAATTCAATGCTAAGAATCACGCCAAGCTTGGTGATGAATTTCTTCATCCAAACCATTATATTTGGAGCTTCATACGCGCTAACATATCTAGCATCAGTGGTGGAATCTCAAGTTGTATCTTGGTTATAACTCTTCCAGCTCACTGTTCCACTATTCAAGGTGAACACAAATCTAGAAGTGGACTTTTTATCATCCACATCTGATTAAAAGTCTGAATCAGTATACCATTTCAATTTTAAGTCACTTCCTCTATATGTGATGAACAAATCCTTTGTCCTTATCAAGTACTCAAGAATGTTCTTCACAGCAGTCCAATGTTCCAAACCTATACTAAACTGATATCTGCTACTAACACTTATATCATGACTTATATTAGGTCTAATACATAACAAAGCATACATTAGACTTCCTATAAATGAAGGATAAGGGATTTGGCTCATATTATATCTCTCTTCAAGTGTCTTTGGGGACATTTTCTTAATGAGATGTACTCCATGCCTAAAAGAGAACAATCATTTCTTGAAGTTTTTTTATGTTAAACCTCTTCAACATTTTGTCTATGTATTTAGATTGGGACAATCCAAGCATCCTTCTAGATCTATCTTTATCGACCTTTATCTCAAAAATGTAGGATACTTCTCCTAAATTTTTCATGGAAAAGTTCTTTGAAAGTCAGACTTTAACTGATTGTAACATACCTATGTTATTCCCAATAAGTAATATGTCATCAACATGCAATATAAAAAATGTAATTGCGCTACCACTATTTTTCTTGTACACACACGATTCATCCACATGTTTTTAGAAAACTGAATGTTTTAATTGACTAATCAAATCGGATGTTCCAGCTTTGGAAAACCCACTTTAATCCATAAATTGATCTTTATAACTTGTACACTTTGTGGTCATTACAATTGGATGAAAAACCTTTGGTTGCTCCATATATATATATATATATATATATATATATATATATATATATATATATATATATATATATATATATATATATATATATATATCTTCTTCTAGTCATTGAGGAAGGTGGTTTTAACATCCATTTTTCATATCTCATAATCGTAGTGTGAAATTATTATGAGCAACATCCTAATGAACTTAAGCATGGCTACAAGAGAAAAAGTTTCATCAAAGTCAACTCCTTGACTTTTCTTGTAACCTTTTGTCACTAGCCTTTCCTTAAAGGTCTCTACCTTTTAATCGATACCCATCTTTCTTTTATAGACCCATTTGTAACCAATAGGTGCAATACCTTCAGGAGGGTCAATCAAGTCCATACTTGGTTAGAATACATTGATTTCATTTCAGATTTCATGACTTCAAGCCATCTTCAGAAATCGATATATGACATCACCTTCTTGTAGTTTATAAGATTCTTATTCCCAATAAGATGTATGTATATATCACCTTTGATGAGATACTTATATCTGTCTAGTGCTCTAGGTATCCTACATTATCTATGAGGAGGTTGTGTGATAGGAATCTGCATTATAATAGGCTCCTCAAGTTGATCATTGTTGATTTGTGGTTCTTGAGACACTTCTTCAAGTTTTATTTTACTCCTATTACTCCTTTCTAGTACAAATTCTTTTTTTAGGAAGGTTGAATGTTTAAAAACAAACACTCTTTTGTTCATTAGGGAGATAAAAGAAATATCCCAAACTTTTTTTGGGATATCTCATAAATCTACACTTATCAGACCTTGCTTCTAACTTATTTACAACTAATCTCTTAACATATGTAAGACAACCCCAGATCTTAAAATGCTTAAGACTAGGTTTCCTACCATTCCACATCTCATATGGTGTCTTAGGTATAAATTTAGTAGGGACTCTATTTAATAGATATGGGACAGTTTCTAAGTTATAACCCAAGAAGGAAATTAGAAGATTAGTATAACTCATCATCGATCACACCATATCCAATAAAGTACAATATCTTATTTCAGACACACTATTTAGTTAAGGTGTTCTAGGAGTAGTCCACTATGAGAGAATCTCATTCTCATTTAAATGATCAGAAAAGTCATTCATCAAGTATTTGCCTCCTCGATCAGATAAAAAAACTTTTATACTTTTTCCCCTTGTTTTTCTACTTAATATCTAAATTCTTTGAACTTCAAAGGATTCTTATTTGTATTTCATAAGATATACATACCCTAACCTTGAATTGTCATCGGTGAAGGTAATGAAGTAAGATTAATTACCCCTAGCAATTCAGCTTAGTGGCCCACAAACATCAATGTGGATTAATCCAAATATGTTAGCAGCTTCTCCATGTCCACTAAATGGAGTTTCAATCATCTTTCCCATGAGACAAGATTTGCATGTTGAGTATGACTTGAAAGTTAACAAATTGAAATTTCAATCTTTAATGAACTTACTAATCATACTCTCGTTGATATGACCAAGTTTGAGATTCTATACATAGGAAGGGTTAATTTCATTTCTTTTCCTTTTATTACCTTGGTGATCAATATGCAATATATTACCATTCAATTCCAAAATATAAAAACTATCTGTAAGTGTGTCAGTATCGAATAACTCATTATTGATAGAAAAGAAACATAAATTGTTTTTAAAAGATAGTTCATAATCCTCTTTATCCAAAACAGAAACTGAAATAATGTTTTAAATCAAAACTATCACATAAAAACAATACTTTAATTTAAATTTTGTTACAAATGGTAAAGCTAAGTAATAAGTCTCTACGACTAATGCAAATACACTTGCTCCATTTCTAAGGCGAAGAGTGTATTCTCCTTTACTTAGCTTCCTACTTCTTCTTAGTCCCTGCACAGTTTTGCAAATGTGTAAATCACATCGAGTGTCTAATACCCAAGTAGAAGCATCTTTAATTGACAAATTTATCTCAATAAAAAATAATCTAGACATATTTTTTGGAGGCTATCCCTATAAACTCGCTAGGTATTCCTTGTAGTTTCACTTTCAATGTCCATCTTTTCCACAATGGAAGCATTTGTCCTTTTCCTTCTTGGATTTTGAAGGATTGTCCTTGTTGATGCCTCCCTTTGCTTTCATTGGTTTATTCTTCTTATTTGAGACATTCTTGCCCTTAGCCATGGAAGAAGAAGCCCCCCCAATAAGTATAATAGGTTCTTTAGCTTTTCTAATCATTGCCTCTACAGTCTTTAACTTGTTAACAAGCTTTATAAGTGTAGCTTGTATCTTGTTCATGTTATAGTTCATAACAAACTGCAAGAAAGAATCTAGAACAAACTGTAGGATCAAGTCATTACTTAATTTCTATAGACTTCATCACACATTTATCTCCTACCTATGACTTCATAGTAATTTTTGTAGTGGTTGATAGACTATCAAAATTTTCTCATTTTGTGTGTCTTCCAAAACATTATAATGCTCTAAGGTGGCTAATCTCTTTGTAAACATGGTATGTAAACTGCATGGTTTTCCTAAGACAATTTTCTCAGACAAGGATTTAGTGTTCATTAGTTCCTTTTAGACAGAGTTGTTTAGGCTGCAAAGCACTGTTCTGAATATGAGTAGTTCATACCATCCTCAGACTGATGGGCAAACTAGGGTAGTTAACAGAGCACTAGAGAAATACTTAAAGTGTTTTGTGAGAGATAGCCTTGGGAGATAGCCTAAGTTCTTATACTGGGCAGAATTACACACTACAACACTTCTTTTCATTCTTCTATTGGTAGGTATCCTTTTGAAGTGGTTTCTGGTAGAAAAGCTCCTAATATTATAGCATACTCAAGGGGATAAATTAACCTAGCCAAAATTAATTAAGACTTGGGGGACAAAACTAAAATTCTTCATCTAGCTAAGCACCATCTATAAAAGGCTCAAGCACAATGAAAGTTGGAGCTAATAAGCTTATGAAGTACCAATATTTTAAGGTTGGTGACTTGGTGCTAGTTAAGTTACGACCTTATACACGAATTTTTGTTGATACAAGATAGTCTAAAAAGTTGGGGAGAATATTCTTTGGACCCTTTCCCATCATCAAACAGATTGGCAAGGTTGCTTACAAACTCTAGGTGCCACAAGATGCCAAGATCCATCCTGTCTTTCATGTCTCCTTACTAAAGAGATATAAAGAACTAAAGGAAGGAATTGCTCCATATGATTTCCCTGCATGTATTGAGGAAGGTCATCCAATTTTCAAACCCTTGGCTGTAGTAGGGGAGAGAGAAGCCTGGAAGAAAGGAAACTGGGTCCTATAGTGGTTGATTCAGTTGGAGGGTCTTCCCTTAGAAGAGGCCACATGGGAAATTTTTTTTTTTTTTTCTAATTTTCAAAAGAGCTTTCCACAATTCCACCTTGAGGACAAGGTGTCTTTCAATGGGGTAAATATTGATGTAGCTGTAAATAAAGGAAACAAAAAGTACATGCAAGACTTATAGGATGAAGCAAAAGATAATAGGATAGTAGGAGTAGAGAAAGATGCAAGAGAGACTACTATTAGGCCTAGAAGATCACTAAGGATCTAAGGACTACAACCACAACAACTGGACAGACTAGACAAGGGAAGGATTTAAGAGAAGTACAAGAGAAATTAGTTACAAAGCTGTGAGAATCTGTTAGTGTCAAAACATAATGGCAACAACCTTTGTAACTATCAAATTAACTAGCTAAGTAGTCCATAGCTAGTTTAAATAAGACTTGTATTGAGAGGACATATTCATTCAATAAAAAATCTATAAATTCTCCTCTCTTTTGGTTACAACTCTTGTAACATTCTTGGAGTTTAAACTTGTATGCGAAATCAAGCCTTTTACTGAGTGAGAGAAGGCATCAATCAACTTAGAAAACTAAAGGCATGCTACCCCTTTCAGAGTGGCAAGGAATGCCTAGCATATGAATGCATCCGTAATATTGTGGAATAGCATGATATTGTGGTAGCTGGCTAGCCAAATATCTTCTGGACATGTGGAACCATTATATGGGTTAATATGAGGGATGGGGGCAATTTTAATCCTTTTGCATGAGGCTCATACTGTATATCTGGGGTGAAAGGCAGCTGATACTGGATGTCTAATTCGAGATTGCCACTAACCCTTTTTTTGGTTGCGTCTTGCAATTGGCATTGCATTTCTTCCACATTCCTTTCTAGGTTTTTTTTATCTCATCTTTATCCTGTTTGAAGGTTCAGCGGTGGTTGACTCGTCAGTCCGGGACATTCAATCTTGAGTGCAGGATTGTCTCCCTTTGTTGTTACGCACTGAAGAGGGATATTTTTTCTCTCTCTCATGGCCCTTTCGTACTTCAGGGTACAGGGCTGTTGGCTTGCCCTCCCTCGGGCATCTCTTTGCTTCTCTCTTGGCTTGATCTTCTCGACAGTAGTTGACCCATCCCAATCGTAGGTTATGTCCTACTAGTTGATTAGTCGGGATGAGGCTATAAACCATGGTTGTTAGTTGGTCCATACTTTCTTCAAAGGTCAAGGGAGGTTCATTATGTGCAGTATTTCCACCGCGAGGATAGTGAAAACCAGCGCGAGGTGACCTCCAAGCTTTCCAAAGAGTAGGGGATCAAGTAGCGCGTAGAGAACATAGTTAAGTGTGTCAAAATCACTGTTTTGCTAGGATCCCTCTTGCATCTGTGGTAGCGGCCTGAGAGACCACGACTGCTCAGAGTGTGGCAGTAGGGCAGCTGCCTTGAAAGTCTCAGTTATGAGTGTCCTAGTTTTGGGAGCCATATTCTAGATAGAACTTAGTGATGCGAGTTACTGATTTACGAACATACTGTGTCAATCTGTTGATGCCAAAAATCTAACAAGATCAAATATGAAAACTCACAACCGAGTCGTCTACTTTGCGGAGTTGTTAGGGGGTAGGTTGACCGTCATTCCTAAAAAATAAGGTTGAAAGAAACACTAGGTGACCCGGAGTGATATCTCTGGGATAACCCTCCAATACCTAAATTAGTTACTTTATAGAAAATAACAATGGTGTTTTAGGTTAAGATTTTGTATACCATAAATGGTTTATGAGCTTTTTATTGATAATAAAAATTTGGTTGATCCTAATTAGAAAATTATTAAAGCTGAATAATTTAGATCATTGATTTGGATGTCTGAGATCAAACCAAGAATTTTGACACAGTAATTATAGATTTACCATGAGGTCTAATTATCATTTTATCCTTATAATAAAATTATAATTTTGTTCTTGATCGAACCACGTGTCATTTTATTAGAATGTAAATTTTTGTTGGAATCACACCCCAAATAAAAATCCCCAATAAAAAAATAAAAAGGTATATTATCTTGAATTTATAATAGACAGCCACGTATAAGATTACTGACTACCAATACTAGCGCCCTTTTTAGAATTCAGAAAACCATGAGAAGTCAAGTCTTCAACACATAAGATAAAGAAAGAGATTTTCGTTAGGGCAAACGCTCCCTTTGTGGAATTGCCCTAAAGACGCCCAGATCATTTTATCTTCTTCTCTTTAGTTATCCTGTGCCCCCAGAACTCGTAACATGTTCATCTTTCCCTCCCTCTCTCACGAACGATCATCTGCCACTTTCTATGAGCTTTTGAGGTAAGTTTCGCATATGGGTTTCTTTTAGTATTCTACTTTCAGTTCCTTGATTTACTTGTTTTATCTTCTTGATTATATTTTGATTTTGTGAAAAAGGTTGTTACTGGAGTTTGATTAAGTGAAAAATTTTAGTAGTCCTCTTCGATTGCCGTTTCTGTCTATTTTCTCTTCTTTCTGTGGATATTTTATTTTGCTGTCGTTTGTTAGTTGGGTTCATGATACTCAATGGTGAAATTGGTAGATTCAGGCTGACAATGTAGTACCCATGTTTTTTTTCTTCCAATCAAGTCAGATTCTTGTAATTTTTTCATGATCTTACCGGCAGTTCAACCTAAATAAATGAATGTGCTTCTGTTTCTTCTTCATATTGTTTTATGTGTCATGTAAGTTATGGCTATATCTAAGGGAAGGAGGTAGTTTCCTGTTTCATAAATTGATATTTGCACCCAATTTGGATCAGGTCACGGGTCCAATATGGCCCGAGTTGACCATCCAAACCGGGCGAGATTAGAGGAAACAATGGGCGTTTCGCCCATTTCAGCAAAAGACCCAAATGTCCATGTGGAACAACACCATTGGCCAGCTAGAAATAGTGAGAACGAGAAGGAAATATGGCTGATCTTTGTAGCCATGCATCTGATCGTGATCCAACAATAGATGAGCCGGGAAATGCAACAAAAGTGAATAAGAAGGTGGCTACCCATAACTGAAAACATGGGACACTTGTCATTCTCTCCAGTAGTCTGAAAGTCAGCAGATCATGGATGGAGCCTAGAGGCTAAGTTTTGATTGCGTGTAAATACCAAACCCCAGAACACTTCAAAGAGACTCACTCACAACCAAAACCAATCAAATCAAGTTACTCATGTAGTTTAGTATTAAGTCTCTCAAGTAGCTGAAAATGGCACACAACCATCACACCAAATTACACCTGATGGTAACTTAAGCAAACTAAAATAAATTTAACAATTAGCTATTGTCACTTAATTATAAAGACTCATTAGCCAAACTAAGCATTTGATAAATATTAATTGAAAATATTTTATAATAAAGTTTAAACACCTGACGGTAACTTTAACAATCTAAAATACATTTAAGCATTAATTATTTCTACTTAAATATAACCTATTCTTTAGTCAAGCTAAACATTGATAAATACTATTTGAAATTATTTTATGATAAAGTGTACAAATATAAATAAATCAAGAATTTTTTTTTATAATGAGTATATCATGCTCAATAAATAATACTAATAATATTGAACACATCTATGACTTTTCAAATAATTTATAATTAATTAAATCGAGTGATTTATTCAACTATTAAATTTAATAATAAGATTGCTTGAATTAATATATTAATATTTAGTTTTATTTCGATGATTTATGAAGAAATTAGAAATAATTTTATGTTTACACTCAGTAATAAGAATTTATAAGAATCATTCTTTAAATTTATTTATTTGTTTATTATTTATGTAATGTAAAAAAGTAAAATAATAATGTAATATAGACGCTCTCATTCTATCAAAATTTGAAAGATTAGGCTTTCACGCTTCCGCTCAAACTCTCGTGCCACGATTTGGTCACTTAGGTTTATTAGCATATCTCTCAAATAGTTGAAGTAGCAAATCTCTCAAGAAGTTTCTTTAAGAAAGCAAGTCTCGAAGCAAGTCCCAAGTAGTTCAGTAGCAAGTTCCTCAACGAATTCCTTAGAAAGATGCAAAAATCAAGCTTCTCAAGGTAGAAAAGGTAGAATTTATCAACGTACAAGTTTCAAGCAAGTTAACATCTACAATCATGTTTTACATAGTTTGTTAGTGAACAATTTCAATTAGTTGTAATCCTCAATTCAATTTCATCAATGAAATTCATGTTTGTTCTTTGATCAATTCTAGAATATTTCACAAATGTTTTGCTATCTTATTCCGCTCTCACCATTTTAGCCTTCTATTCGGAGAACTACAATGCTTAATCTTTTGTAAATGTGTGGAATAAGCCCAGCATCTTAATAATCTGATAATTCTTGGGTGATTCCAATTGTTGGCACATTCTAAAGTCTCTAGTTGTCTAGTAAGGCTTTTGAGAATCACCCACATGTTCTTGTTGCTCATCAACTCTAATCCCACTTGTTTTGTTTTCACATCCTTAAGTCTCCGGCTATGGGCTTGTTTAGGAGTTGCTTAAATGCAACTTAGATCACCAAAACTTAAAGATTTTAGAGCTTTTAACTCTAAAAGTTTTGAGTTTTGGTGATTTAAGTTGCATTTAAGCAAGTACCCAATCAACACTTATGAAAATCACCCACATGATTTTGTTGCCCAAGTCTTGTGATACCTCAATCTTACATTCAATATGTATGTAGTGTTTGGTCTGTATATAACCCAACATGTTGCTTACTACTAACAACTTGGGCTTAAGCTTTAGAGCCAGTGGTTTAGGCTGTTTTGTCATAAGTTGTTGGGCTATTAATCCACATAGGCCAAGTTGTTATAATGGTATCAGAGCCAACTCAGGCCCACTACCATGTAGATGTGTGGTATTTGAGCTACCACGAGCTCATCGTGATATCTGGGCTCCTAACGGGCCGAAACCGTTGGTTTGATTGTGGTTGTGTGATTTTGGCTCCCTCTCGCGAGGACGTGAGATTCTAAATGGGGAGTTTGTGACTACCTACATCCCACATCGGTAGTGCAATGGGGATCTTGATATATATGTAAGGTTTTATGATCCCAAAAGCAACTTCGGTTAGCATTTTTGGGGGATGGACCTGTGGTGTTGCAAGTCGTCTCATCTGCTCTAGTGCCACTTATTGGAGAAAAACGGGTCACCCCAAGAAAGAACCCAAATATATGGTTTAGGACAGTATTTGAACCCAAAACAAAAAGGAAGCTATCCTTGGTAGAAGAGAGTGCTGGGCATGGAAGAGCCTTTACTAGGCTAAAAAGTCCGATCTTTGCATTAAGGTATATTTCGGCAAAAGTGACTAGACAATTATGATATTTCTTCCTTCCACACATTTACAAAAGAATAAGCATTGTAATTCTCCGAGTAGAAGGCAAAAACATGAGAGTAAGATTAGATAGCAAAGTATTCACAGAATATCCTGACATTGCTTGAAGAATAAAGGAACATTCCATTATGAATGCAAATTCAGAGGAAGACTAAGATTACAATTGATTGAGATACTTGCTAGCAACTGCCGGATATTCGATTGAGCAAACTCTCTTGAAACTTGTACTTTGAATGACTTTTACTTTGAGGAACTTGATGGTAGGAACCTGCTTAGGAACTTGATTTTTGGAACTCCTGGAGGAACTTGCTATTGAGATTAATGGGGACTTGCTTTGTGACTTGATTGCCTGAGAAATTTGTTACTTCAACTATGCGAGAGACTTACTACTAAACTTCTTGAGATCTTGCTAAAAACTACAAACGGCTAAGTGAGAAACCAATTGATACCAAAGATTCTTCTTGATTTGATTTGCTTTGAGTTGTTGGTTGGTGTCTTCAAAGAGTGCTAGGGCTTGATATTTATAGCGAACAAAAACTTGGCTCCAAGCTCCATTATCATTCTGTAGAGAGCCGAATGAGGGGAGACCTTCATGTCCGGTTCGGAGGGTGGGGATGTCTCGACCCTACTATCGTTATGCCTTTGCAATGTTACTTGGCTCAACTCTATTTTTGACCTTTACTCGTATGTGGGATTCTCTATCTTCTTGGGTAGATAATCGATCGTCTTTCATTTTGATAGTGAGTAGTTTTTATAATAAGTCAAGTCAAGAATAATAATCGAACCGGAGGAGCATGCCAGGATGGCTTGGTAAGCAAGCAACCAGGTGCCAATTCCCAGTTCTTTCTCTTCTCTCTTTTTTAGTTTAGTGACTTCCATCAAAACAATTGTCCAAGATTGCTAGATCAAACACACGACGCTCATATTCTTAAGTTCAAGAGCGGCCTCCCCTTGTTCTCTCTAGATTTTCCTCCAGACTTTTGCCACCTTCTTCATCATGTTGTTCCATTCTTCAGGGATGTTTAGTAGGTGTCTGGGCCTCCTAAAAAATCCTTCCAACAAAAATGCTACTTGAACATTGTAAGACGTTGAAAATCTCGCTCTTGTGAACATTGATCATAAGTGGCAAAAGCTGCCGAAATCCTCATTTTTATTCCCATTGCTATTGTAAAAATTTCAAATGTCTTTTTATACATTGGTGCAGATGATTTCCCTTAAGGCACCGATGGAACAACGCCTTCGTCTATCACCTGAATTTATTGACTCACGGCATCGAGTATTTGCACTTTAGATCTCGTGACTCGACCTGTAGATGGCGATACCGCCACCCTCAGAGACGTGATCTTCTCTTATTCACTTGTGCTGGTGGCGGAGAGGTCAGCGCCCGTGTTCTGGCTTGGGGGGATGTTCCCTTTCTCAATTATGACGTGCTAGGTTAGGTTTCCATCTAGGTCTCGATCAAGGATGACTTAAGAATTCTGGTCTTATTCTTCCCTTCACTTGATTCACGATCCTTGCAGCTGAATTAATCCCCCATGTGTCGGGACCTGAACCGCGGTGGTGCGATGGTGCTCTTCTACAGCTTCTTCTACATAGGCTCCTCCACTTTTGGAATTGACAAAGGAAACCTTTCCAAACCCAAACAAGATCGAAAGAACTGATCACTTTCTACAATAACAAATTATATACTAGCCATGTAGTACTTTGAAAGAGATAGATCACATCTTGGCCAAATGCTAATCCTCCTACTTTGAAAGAGAAAAAGAGTGGAGTTTCGAGAACAGGAATCATATATTTTCCCATTTCTTTTTATTAGTAAGAAGACACTAAGACGCACCCACTACACACTCACCACACACTCAGACGACTAGCGTGGTCCTTCCCCCATAGAAGAGCCACGTATCCAGGGTTGACCACATCGTTACTGTTTTATCAAGGTGTGGCCTCAGTCTCAATTGTGTCAGTGTTAAGTGTTAAGTATGTCCAAGCTTGACAAGAGCGGTGGGGATTTTGAGTCCATCGGAATGCAACTCCCTTATGAGGTGGAAGTCAAAACAGACGGATTCCACTTTATAGGTACTGTTCACGTCACGTGAATGCTTGCTCAGAACATGTACCAAGCTTATTAGAAAGGAACAAAGAGGAGTTCTCCACTCTGAAAGAGATGGAATGGAAACGGGCCCGATACTTCAACTAGAGGAGCTGGCTAGAAACAAGGGTGTTATCCTTGGTCACCTTTATAGTCGTTGTGCAGTCGTAGTTGTTCTTTAGCTGTATAGCGAAGCAAGGAATTTAGCTACAAGCGATAGAGAAGGGGGGAATTCGAGTCGACAAAGGAGCTCACTTCTGGCTAGCGAGGGCTAGCGGTAGCAAAGTGTTCTTTTGTATCCATCTAGAAAGTCGTATTAGTTCATTAGCCACCCCACCCTTTTAATTCAGTTCAAAGCAAGGATATCCGTAGCTTCAGGTGAGGAGGGGAGAATCCATCACAATTCCTTGAAATCGGGAGAAATTCTCCTACAAGTGTGGTTTTGCTCAGTCAACTGGAAATTGTAGAACTGTAGCAGCTCTTGAAATCAGTCAGTAGGTCCTTCATCTAGTTCAAGAGTTCTAGTACTTGTGTTGTGGTCCGTCCATTAGTTCTATGATTCTTCTTCGCCTTTAAGGCTTGTTCAATCAATCTCATAGGTTCCTATGGCTTGTCCTATAGGAAAGGGGATATATCAGGAAGTAAAGGTGCGATAAATAAGCTTTTTCTGAGTGTATATAGGGGTCCTTAATGCGCAATAAGGGAGCAAGAAAACGGATGTGCCTTACTTAGCAAGAAAGGGGCTGCGCTTCTTTGTTCGCTAGGCTTTCGCGCTAGTCATGAATCCCTAGCTTGGTCCTGGGATATCTTGATTCTCTTTATGATGATGTAAGGGTCAGCAACAATTCCCTTTGGGGAATAAGGAATCGATCGTAAACATCTTTGGTTCCCGCCAATGGATGTTCTGTAGGAGCTGGAGGTACTGTGAATCCCCTCTTTCTTTGTTTAGAAGAGTGTGAAGATCGGAAGAAAGAAGCAAAGGGCTACCGCGAAAGAAGAATAACAGTAGCAAGTCACCTTGACCCGGAAACCAAGCAAGGAAGCAACGCACCAGATTACTAACATACACGTAGCGGCACAATTACTAGGATGAGGGCTTCTAATCTTTTCCATAGATTTTTATTTTTAAAATAATTACTTGAGACACATGCAAAATTTGTTTTTCTTGTGAAAGATAGTCCCACTTAGTAGATGACATGTGGATGAAATGGGATAAGGCTATCCTTATTTTTGGTATTATGGGCTTGATCTTTTGAACAAACTTGAACTGAGCCGTTAACATTTGGACAGCCTTTTAACTTGGGATTTGAGCTTGATCTTTAGTCTTGATAAAAGAAAATGGCTATTTTCAAGTAGCACCTTTTACAAATCAATTTCTTTTGTGAATTTTAATTATTATCAATTTACTTATTTTTATTAACTATTTTTAATTTTCAAAATGAAAAATAATTCCCAAAAGGTGTAGGCCCCAACATCCCAACACTTACGCCTTGCCCCATGAAAGCAAAATGCTTTTGTCTCTGAAAACAATGCTGTGAACTTTTGAAATTAGCCCGGCTACTTGGATGTTGAGAAGAAATTGATACTCAATATCAATAATTTTTATTCATTCAAAGCTATTGAAAATTAACATAGAGATCTCTTAAATAGAGATATTTAGGAATCTTCGTCTTACTCCAACACATTAACTAAAGAAATTTATTAATGATAAAATACTATGTTCAAATCTTGATCTCATGAAATTAAATCCTAATCAAATACTCTATCTTAAAATCCCTACTAAAATATAATTATTTCGTGATTACAAAATTACAAAATTGTCAAAATACCCTTCTATACCCCATCAAAGCAAATTTGATGCTGATTAGAAGAGAAGTCAGGGAACCTTGGAGGTTGATAAGAAATTGATACTCAATATAAAAAAAAAAAAAATTTCATTCAAAGCTCCTTGAAAATTAACATAGGGATCTCTTATATAAAGATATTTAGGAATCTTAATTCTAATTCAACACCGTAAATAAAGAAATTCAATACTAATCAAATACTATATCCTAATTATATTCTAAGAAATTAAATCCTAATCAACTGCTAGGTCCTAAGATCCCTACCAAAATATAATTTTTTCATGATTACAATTACGAATTTGTCCATATACCCTTCTGTACCCCATCATTATTCACCACATAGAAAAAACCCGACCTCAGGTTTTGAAGTGAGGAAGCAGCAAAATCTGTGATGATTGGAGAAACAAATTATAGTAATGAAATTCTTGAAATCTAAGGTCTACAACATAAAAAAATGTTGTTTGAAAAGGTCTACTGTGGAGAAGTTTCAAACCAAATGGGCAGAATAAAATCAATAGAAAGATAATGCATATCAACTATTGTCTCAATCATGTATTCATGCTTGTCTTGGGCGTGCTTGAAATTCGTGGTCTCAAATTGCTCGACAAAGACTTTCGGCTTATCTTGGGGCGTCTCAAAGTCAATGATCTTTAGATGCTTCATCTTCTTGGTTCTCATGTTGGAGTTGAGTATCATTAGCCTCATCTTGCTTTGATGGGTCTAGAATGGAACCACAAGTTTGAGAAAAATTAGCGGTGAAACATTCTGTTGTCTTAGAAACCCTATCAAGTACTTTTTGGAGCGTGAGTAAAGCCTCTTTGTGTAGAGTTGGTTCTCTTGGCAAGTAATACCTAATCGTCATCTGACAACAATAGTCGTAGGTACAACGATAATTCAACTTTGTTTTATCCCAAAAACATCTTGGCGTCAATGATAGTGCACCAAAGCTTGAAAATCAACATCAGCTTGAGAGATTATAATTTTCTCAATAAACCCATATGGATAAAAAACATGATCCAACTCATTTTGTGATATGATAGAAAACATCATAAATGGTTACATAAAGGATATTGGTTGGCTCAACTGAACCTATTACTCATAACAAATGGATATACTTTTTTTTGTTTTTTTTTTCCTTCTATTTTTCTGTTTTTTTCTTCTATTTTTCTTTTTTTTTTTTTCAAAAAGAAAAGAGATTAAATAAAGCAAACAAACTGAAATATAAATACAAAATCTTAGAAATCTGCATAGGCAGATATGTAGCAGCTGACCACTAAACAGATCAGTGACAATGGCGAAGGTGGTGCGTTATACTCGCCGGAAACTTCCGCACATCGTGGTGTTGGTAACATGTTATGGGGAGCGGTGGAGGTGACCAGATCCGACTCTCCCTCTTCCATTTGTCTTCTGAAACACGTGATCTATTACTATTCACTGTTCACGATATGAATTTTTTTTTGAGATGTAGGACCTTCTGCTCTGATACCAAACTGATATAGAATAGGAAAATAGGAAAGAAGAAATAGAGAAATAGAAACCAGGCTACCCTGGGATTGGAAGAGAAGCTAGGCCATCTGGGAGGTTGAGAAGAAATTGATACTCAATATCAATAATTTTTATTCATTTAAAGCTATTGAATATTAACGTAGAGATCTCTTAAATAGAGATATTTAGGAATCCTAGTCTTACTCTATCACTTTAACTAAAGAAATTCAATAATGATAAAATATTATGGTCTAATCCTATCCCAAGAAATTAAATACTATGTCCTAAAATCTATACTAAAATATAATTCTTTTGTGATTACAAAATTACAAATTTGTCCCCGTGCCCTTCTATAACCCATCACTAGCATCATCTCGAATTCTTTTATGCTTCAACTAAATTATGATTAATAGTAACACCTGTTTCCAATGGTTCAGTTTTGGCAGGGCTTGAACGTGGTTTCATCAGAAGCATTTGACAGTTAACGTAGAAGAACTGGTCACTGGTGTATCATACAGTTATGACTTGCTTTTCTTTCTTATTCCGTAGGAGGGTGGACTCATCAAAAAAACGATATTCTGAACTCGATGAAGGTAAACAGCAATACTGATCATGAAAAGTGATAAAGAAAATTGGGGAAAAAATGAAGAAAATTTCAGACAGATTGTTATGTTCTCTGAAGTAATAATCATTACTGATAAAACTACTCTTGGACATGTTCTTATGCCTGAATTGAGGATTTCTTTTTCTTCCTTCTTTTTAGTTTCTCTTCACTGTTATTGAAAATTTAATTAGTTACACATTCAACAGTTTTTGCATACGCCATTAGGAGATCTTCTAAATAGGTTTATTTGTGAACAGAACTTTCAGGCATTCACAATGTTAAACTCTATACTTACAAGCAATTAAGAACGGCCACTGATGATTTTAGTCCAGCCAATAAAATTGGAGAGGGAGGCTTTGGTTCTGTCTACAAGGTAATTGCATATATGGTGTCTCTATATGTACTATGTACTGTGAATATTGCTTACTTTATAAAGTACTTGGCATAGTAATCATTTCTACCAACTATTTAGAAAATTATTGTGGATGGTCAGGGATGGCTGAAAGATGGGAAGCTTGCTGCTATAAAGGTTCTTTCTGCTGAATCAAGACAAGGGGTGAAAGAATTTTTGACAGAGATTAATGTGATCTCAGAAATAGAGCATGAAAATTTGGTTAAGCTCTATGGGTGTTGTGTGGAAGCAAATCATAGAGTTCTGGTCTACAACTACCTTGAGAATAACAGCCTTGCTCAGGCTCTTCTTGGTAATTTATAGAGCTTTGTTCTCTTATTAGAAGTCCTTGCAATTTTTTCTTGGTCCATGCTTGGCACAGTGGAATAGTTGTTCCATCCTGGATTTTTTTTTCTTAAGAAAACAACTTATCTGTAAATTTGTTTCATATTTGTAATGAATTTATTTTCTTTGTATTTTTTTGTTAGTAAAGAATCTTTAATACTATATTGATATGTAATTTATTTAATAGGATTTACACTATGCTGGCTGTAATAGCGTGTTCTGTGAACCAAATGGAGTGAGTGGTCTAGAACCTTTTTCCTTGCAGGTGGAGGTCACAGTAGTATACACTTACAGTTTGATTGGCGAACACGGTCTAGGATATGCGTTGGGGTTGCACGTGGGCTTGCCTTCCTTCATGAGGAAGTACGACCATACATTGTTCATAGAGATATCAAAGCAAGCAATATTCTCCTTGATAGAGACTTGACTCCCAAAATTTCAGATTTTGGTCTTGCAAAGCTTATCCCACCCAACATGACTCATGTTAGTACTCGAGTTGCTGGAACAATGTAAGTTCCAGCTTTGCTATTACCATATGTGAACTGTACTTTCATTTACCTGCTTTTCTATTGCCATGTCAGTTGTTAAATCAGTACTTCATATTCTTATAACAGGATGCACAACTCATGTTGGAATTACAATGTTAGAAGTGTTCCCAATCAATTTTATTGTTTTCTCTATTTAGAATTGTGGATAACATATACTGGATGGGGATACGTTGATTATGTGGCTAATCACATAGAAGAGTTTGTTGGTGGGATCTGTTGGCGGAACGATGTTCTATGTCTGGTATAAAAGACAAGTATGTGCAAATTTAGAAGTCTTCCTTCGATTATGTTGATGGATCTTCACTTCTTGATGCTCATAGTAAAACCCAAGTCAAGTCAGTTAAGTCCTGAAGTATGTTCTAAGCAACCAGTGTCTTTGGAATGAGAGTATAGGTATAGGATCTCTATATACTTCTTCTCTTAAGCAGTTGAAAGGTGTTTCAATTTAAGCATGCATCAAGCCTGGAAGAATGGATTGTTCCGAAAATCATCTGCATTTGTTTTGATAGAGGTTTTCTGTAACTAACCTTATATTGTTCTGAAAACCATCTGTATTTGTTTTGATAGAGGTTATCTAGCACCAGAATATGCAATAAGGGGGCAATTGACACGAAAAGCAGATATTTACAGTTTCGGTGTCCTCCTTGTGGAAATAGTTAGTGGCAGATGTAACACAAATACACGATTACCAATTGAAGAGCAGTATCTCCTAGAGCGGGTACGGAATTTTTGACTCCTCACAATTTTTGTCAAATTTTTAAATCCAGTGATGGTTGCCCGGGTTTTCTGTAAATGACATTGGCCTGTGACTCCTGGTTGTCAAACCTATTTTTAATATGTTATTCTTTCTTTTTCGGAAACATATTTGCTTACATAAGTTGTCATGATTCTTATGAAGCCTATTAAAAAAATTAAAGAACAAAAAATAATGTAGAATAATAGGGAATGGCATCTGCAAAATGTCTTTCCTTCTTTTGTCATGATTTAGACCTGCATGATATAATGCGTTTAGAAAGTGAAAAATCAAGTTTTTTTAGAGTGTGTTTGGAATAAATGAATTCTATAAATTTTATGGAATTTATTTTGTAATTCTATAGTTGTTATGCTTGAAAAGATAAAAAACTATAAAATTCATTTTAAAATAAATTTACTATGGAATTGAGTTAGCTTGTTTAAATTCTATCAAAATTGATAGAATTTACAAATGAATTCTACAAAATGAAGAGTAAAAAGTTATGTTGACCAAAATACTCTCTTTCTTGTTCTCTTTTTCCTTTTTTCACTCCCTCCCCCTCCCCTTCCTTTGAATTCTTCATTTATTTCAAATATTTTAAACATGAGAACTCAATTGAATTATAGAATTTACCATAAAAAAGTTTTAACAAAAAAATTCATTTCTAAATGAATTCTTTTTTTCATTCATTTGGAAATGAAATGAATTTCATTTTCATTTTTATTTGGTTACTCAAGGAGTGTAAATTCCTCGAATGATATCAATTGTAGACATAATATGGGAGAACTCCAATTTCGTTAATACAATATATAGAGTGGACATTACTTAAAATTCAATGACTTAATTTTATTTTCTTGTTATGTCCTGAGACCCCTTACTTTATCCAATGGAGGTTCCACTTTAGAACATGTTTTATTATGGAGACAACAGCAAACAAATTTTGCTGGTTTCAGTTATATTCCGATGTATTGAAACCACTATATACGTGTTTTGTTGTTTTTCTCACATGCCACACAAACACAGGTTTCAAATGCATTCCTCTTTTCATAAATCCTTATTCTCATCATTTTCCATTTTGAGTTCATCTCATTTAGGTCTTTCTAGGTTTCCTTGTCTGTCAGAGTTAACCACTTGCTTTCACCATCTTTTTTATCTTCATGTCTTGCATGTTTCTGAAATGAGGAAGCTAGTTTCAAGTTACATTTATGTTGGATGCTTTCCTTCTTTCTCGTTGAAATCAATTAGCTGGTGTAAAAAGCTTAGCCATTGTTTATGACACTGATTTTCCTGTTGCAGACTTGGGCACTCTATGAGCGTAGGGAGCTGGTTGGGTTGGTAGATACATCATTGAATGGAGGTTTTGACGCGGAGGAGGCTTGTAGATTCTTAAAAATTGGTCTTCTCTGCAACCAAGATGCTCCAAAACTCCGTCCATCCATGTCAACTGTCATCAAGATGCTAACAGGTGAGAAGAACATTGATGATAATAAGATAACAAAGCCCGGCTTAATCTCCGATTTTATGGACCTCAAAGTGGGAGGTCCTCAAAAAACAAAGCTGGAAACAGAAAGTACGTCTTCCTATAATGTGTCGTCGGGCTCAGACTACGTAGACAATTCAACCTTGTCATTAGGAACCTCAACTTTTGCAACTACGACCTTCACGGCACCATATGACCGGAGCACTTAAATATCAGAGTTAAAAGATTTTGTCCATTCAATTGGTTTTTAATCTACTTTTTGGTCTGGGGCTTGCTATCTTGTATAAAGTGTCCTATTGTAGTCTTTGGATTAGAGAAATTGCTAGAAATCCTCTATTGTAAATGAATAAGATTTGGTAAATTACAGAGTTTTCCTGGTTTTAATATCCCTCTCACCTACAGGCGCGCACACAAACGCCCTCATGTGTCTTTTTGGTGATGTGTTTTGTCATGTCAATCCCTTTTCCTTGAACGTTTATTTTCTTTTGCTCGGTCTTCATTTTTCCGTTTTCTTTTGCTTAATATACATTATTAATTAATAGATAAATAGAAATAAGTGAGAAAGATCAAAGAACAGGGAAGGATGAATTCTGAAGTTGCGAAGGAATATGACATTGCTTGAGCAGGTGGTTCCTATGTCATCTTATACAATACTGTTACTTGATTACTGTGATAGTGCATCTTCTCTCATTCTAAATGAGTGAGCTAAGCTTGATAAATATGTTGGAATGCGTAAGGATCAACTGACACCTGTATAAAATATAATTTTTTCTTTTAACCATTTTTTTTGGATTTAATTTTTTAATCATATAGATTATGTAAATCTATTGGCATAGACAACAGTGGAATTTAATTTTTTGTATGCCAATAGACTCAATTAAGAAATTCTCTAAGAAATATATTAGAACGAAAATAATCTACATATAAAGTTAAAGATTTCTACTTTAGTTAATGGAGAGTTCAGTTGGAACTTGGAGATGGGTTCATTAGTTGTTCAAGCGTCCGGTCTCTAAGTATATCAACACGAGCAGCACACGAATTAGAGATCACCAACTAAGGTAGCCGAAAATTATGGAGGGCTAGGGTCACGGACAGAACCATTTTTTACTTGCAACTAGGTCCCTTAGGCAGATTTTCCCAAGTTCCATAATGTTCAAGTTTTGATTTCAGATTTGACTAGTAGTTAATAAAGGGGAGATTTCTTGGGGTGTCTCTAGAATGTTTTGCCCTAAATAAATAGGATTAACTGTAGGATTTGCTACTTAATTTCCTCTCATTTGTGTAAAGGTTAAGGCCTATAAATAGCAGTTGTAGTAGTCTTTTGTAATCAGATTCAAGAAGGTATTCTCTTTGTAATCCCTCTTGCTTTCTCGATAAAATTGAGTGTTTCTCATATCCTTTTTCTAGCCTAAAGTGTGTGAGTGAGTGAGGCAAGGAGCACTCTAAGGAGGGAGCGAGCCATCCACACCAAGGAGTGGGCACAAGAGAATTAGGGGGAGTCATGCTCGAGGGATCACACATTTTGGGAAAAGGATGACTTAGGCACTTCATTGGGGAAGTTTAGCCTAAGTGTTGCATGGGTGGCCGAGTGTTTGTGGCATTAATTAACCAGCTCGTGACTAGTTGTATTAGAGCGTGGTACATTCAAGCCATTGAACGTGTGTTGTGTAGTGAACTTTTGTCCAAATGGCATTGGAGGAGAATCTGCAGCCGCTAATCAACCTAAGGAAAAAAGAGGCAAGAACAATGCGGTGAACGCAAAACATGCCAAGCTTTAGGAAGCTATAGATGCTCGACTATGTCAAGTGGAGGGAAAAGTGACCCTTTTCACATATCTCATCAACAAATCATTGATGCAGATTTTGATAGTAAGATGAATGATATCTTGAATGGCTTTGAGAACATCCAAGATAGGGTTGAAGAGGCCAAGAGGATAGCAGAACAAGCGCGTAAGAGCCATTCCAAAATCTTTGATTTATACTGCGAGGAATGAGGTAAGACTATAGAACTTGAAACTACAATTGAAGAATTATGTGTTGAGTTGAATGTGTTCAAGAAATATCTAGCCACCTTTGAGAGTGGAGGTGGCACAGCAGTAAGTCAACCGCATAGAAAAGTGAAAATCTCCGATCCAAAAAGTTATGAAGGCGCGAGGAAAATGATACATTCCATGGTTAGTTGAAGTTTCTCATCATTCCTTTTCTCATACCCAAGAATTATCATTCAATCTTTCCCTTCACCACAATCTTCCACAGCCTTGACATGACACTTCAATTAGGAACCACTAGTTTGGGAATAACCTTATTATCAATCAAATCTTGGATTTCATGGTGAAGCTGACCACAACAATCTGTCACATGCCTCTCTTGTTGGTGGAATTCACAATATTCACTTGACTTCCAAGAATTGGATATTAAAACAAGTCCTATAGGAGATATGAGCTTCTCACTCAATAGGTCATGGTAGAATTTGGATAAAGACTTCCCCAATTTTGAAAATTGATGACATTGCCCCTTCAATTTTATCATATTCATCTCAACCCCTTTAGCTCATTCATTCGATACTTTGACTCGGTTTTCAATAACATTTCACTAGTAATTACATCTTGAACTTGTACTCCAGCGTCATATATTTGTTGAAAACTTGCAAAAGGTATGACTTATAGAGTTTGAAAGTAGATTGGTTGGAGGTTCTTCAAAGCAAGGCGAACTTGATTTTTTTCACTTAGATGATTGGTCATCTTGACCACCTTATTTTTCCACGAGTGATAAATTTAGAGGAACTCTTATTAGGCTTTTGTTTAATGGTCTCGAGGTCATGACGTGTGACATCGAGTAGGGTGTTATAGGAATACTTTTTGAGGAACTAGATGGCTATGCCTTCCATGGTCTTGAGCTTGGTTGGGTCAAGGTTTAGGTACCATTGTATTGCGGGATTGGTGAGGATTCTTTGGAAAAGGCGGGTGGTAAGGTTCTTGTTTAGGCCAGTGAGGTGCATTGTGTTTAGGTATTGTTTGAGGTGATTTTCTGAGTTATTGGTTCCATCAAATTTGTCTAAGTCAAGCATTTTGAATTTGGGGGATAGGTGTTCTTTCATAAGAGGGGCAAAACCTTCCATTTCCAAGAGGTAGTCATTAGTGCCATGAGACTTCGTCAATATTGACTTGACTTTCTCTATTTAGATTGATTACTTTCATTTGCTTAACATATGGCTAGGGATCCTTGTGGGACTCATCTCCATTCCATTCCTCCTCATCATAGTATACATCTTCATTCATTACCCTTTTCTTGGACCGTGCTTCCTCTAACATATCAATCTTCTCTACCATCTTACTCAAAACCTCTTCAATCCTTTGAATGGTATCACTGGTTGTTATTATGGCTACACTTAAACTTGCTTGATGTGACTCTTACTAACCTTGTTGAATCTTCGGGCTAACTCCAACCAACAGTAGAATGACTCTTGATTTAAGAAACAAGTTTGAAAAGGAATATGGATCAATATTTAGTTTTAGGAAACTCAATGTAATTATCGTAAGTCCAAATCTAAAGTCATTGCATGAGCTACCTATAACATCCCAAAATAGTTTGTGAAATCATCAACTTTTAAATTCCTTTTTGTGCGTGTGTGTTTTGAAAAGAAGAGGAATTGAAATTTATGTGAACACCAAACACACACACACACACACACACACACACACACACACACACACACACACATATATATATATATATATATATATATATATATTCTTTTAAAACAAGAAGATGGAGATTTGAAATGCAAGACAATAGAACCCAACAAAGTATGCCTTGTAATTTAGTAAAACATCAACAAATTTTTTAGACTATAAATATGCATCTTATTCTAGATGACAATGACACCACATTATATGTATGCAACTTATGATTTCAATGCTATGCAAAGTCAACATGAACCCATAGATGAATGGCATGCCTTCCATTTAGAATGCATGAACATGTTCGTTCCAATTCAACCATCAAAATGTGTATAAATGGAATATGACACTACAAACTAAGAACAAAGAGGGTAAATGTGCACCTTTCACTCATAGACAAATTTAATGAAGCACAAATAAGAAAACAACATGGCCAAGCAAAAGGGCACATCATAATTTCAATTTTTGATTCCACTAATTTTCAAGGCAAAGACAAGATCTTTGGTGGCCCATGTTAAGAAAGTTTTTTATTTTGAAAAGAATATGGGACTAAGATTAAAAGTATTGGGATCAAAAAATGGAAATCGAATCATATCATCAAAGTTCATTCATGCCCTTACTTTGGTTCATGAAGGAATAATCTAAGATTTTATTCTTATCATACCACATAAAATTCAAACATGTTGCCTTATCTTACATGCATCTTTCAACTTGTTTTATCTTGTCATTCAACACAATTCTGCACATGCATTTTCAATTCATTCAAAGAAGATGAGGGCACTCATTAAACTTTACTTCAAGGGATTCATGCATGGTTTTTTCTTTTTAAGTTCACTTTTCCCACAATTTTGCATATACATTGAAATTCTCCAACATGTATTTATGCATTGCTTTATCCAAATTCCACACAAGTTTGCATGATTAACTCACATTGAAATCAAATTCCCCTCATGTATTAAGGTCAAACATCCACAAAGAACACACATATAAAGCATGCAGTCAAACAATATACATGATTCATTACATTTACTTATGCATTTAATCTTTAAAGTTTTGCTATTTGAATTCTATAAGACAGTTCCTTGTATAGTGAATTACATAGATGTAAAGAGAATCAATTTTGATGTCAAGGAATACTAGTCCAAATACAATGAGATGAATCATGTCATTGGGTTCATTGCATGCAATTAATAAGAGCCTAACTCATCTGACATGTGACACTAAGACAACACCATCAAGTCAAACATCCTATCACATACATCTAGATTAAACAAACAAGTGCTTCAGAAGAAAATACACATACATGTATCGTGAGAAAAGTTAAGCACATCCACCCATGAAGTGAGTGTGCGAATGGTATTGGTAAATAAATGACTATGCAAGACGAGTAGAAAATTGAAGCACAAACCATTCACACAAGGTAAAACTCTCGTGTAAATAAAGTATGAGGAAAATTATGATGCATGCAACGCTCAAGCATGGCACACAAGGTTTTTGGGTCATTTGAATTAGGTTCTAGTTTATCTATTGAAGGGTATGGAGGGTTTGGTCACTATGAAATAGGATATCATATATACCTCCTATGGAAGTGCATTGCTACATTGTGGTCAAGCGGTTCTTGATAGTCCCTTGGTGCACCGAAATGGATCACCATAGAGTGAAGAGGGTAACTGAGTTACAACCCAGTATTATGAATATAGGTGTGCCAGTTCCCTAACCTCAGTGGCTTCCTAGGATTTTAATCAACATGATCACAAGGAAATAAAGTAAAATGATTCTTATTTAAATATTCCCTCAAAAGAAATTTTTCGAGTCCTAGTGGAGTCTCTAATTGTAAAGGGTACCTACTCAAGTTTTGCCTCTTCAACAACTCCATCTAAATACCCAAGTCTCATCCCTCCTTGGGGGTAGTGGGCGAGGGTGAGGATTGAAGTGGTTCAGCTTTATGTAAAATGAGAGTTTTACTATGCTCTTCACAACCCTTTATTAATAGTAAGGGGGTCCTTGTAATAAGTGCACATTTAAGTGTCGAGACATTTATGAAGTACTTTCCCTTTAAACATTTTCCATGATGCAACAATGTCTCATGAATCATATCTCTTTGAACAAGGGCTAATCCAATCGGTTAACTCCAATAAAAGATGTAATGAACTTGAGACACAAAGTTAAAGGTAGAGAAATTTGATTGAAGTCACCACTTGGTTAATTTAGAGAACCAAGAACCCCTAGCCACTAGTCGAAGATAGAGATCAAATTCAGGACTTAGGGAACACTATAGGAAGGTCGAAAGAAAGATCACCCCAAACGTGCCTATGTCACAAACAATCTAGCCTCCACTTTTACTCGTTATGGGATAATCTGATGTTATGGACACATTACTTGTAATTAATCTTATTCATTTATTAAAAATAAATAATCATCAATGACGTTTATTTTATTTATTATGTTCATTACAAACCAAAGCATGTGCATTACATGATAAAGCCTATAGAGTAAGAGCAATAGAAATAAGCACCATGATTAGATCATGTTAGTGAGATGAATTTTCTTAATCTTTATTCTAAAATATTCCTAATCATAGGATCACTAAGAAATGAATTATTGAATCCGGATAGATTAGTACATACTATGTTTCCTTAAGGAGTTGAGGGTGATTGATCTGATGGTCACTAGTGTATGAGACACTGAAACAAGTTATGTAGGTGCTTGTTAGAGAACAGGTACACTGAACTGACTCGACTAAGAAACTCCTAATAGATATTTTATTGGTTGTCAATATAAATTCTTACATTATAGTTGTACAAGTGATCCTTGTACTTGAGGCACCAAGGATATCTTTCGTATGGGTCATCAAGCTTTGATGTTACCTAAATTTGATTCTAATCATGATTCACAGAAGGGTATTAATTGGACATGAACACTTAAGAATGAAGGTATGTGAGTGTACAATAGATGATCCATCACTCTTAATAAAATAGAGAGAATGTCCTATGTGATCTTATTAAGTCATAGCTTTTAAATTCCTTGGCCAAAGTGAGGTAGAAATTAGAAAGAAGTTTCTAATTTCACCAATTAGGTTATGGACTCGAGATATAGATATATATGATTAAATAATTAAGGCTTCACAGTAAATCCACGCTTTAGGTTTAATCAGGGACATTACATGACAGAAGGATTGAATTGTATGGTAATTGTCAACAAAAAAGGTTCAAATTATTTCATATTAATTGTGATTAATTCTTAATTAAAGAGAGAATTAAAAAATAATAATTTGAATTAAAATTAAAAAGAATTTTAATTGGATAGGATCCAATTGTTACGACCTACAGTCGGCACAATATTGAACCTAAGGAGTCACACACAATTGGGTAATTGTAAGAATAAGGAAAACTAATAGACCAAAAAATATAATTCTAGGAATTAATTAAATCAAGACTTTAATTGAAATTGAAGAAATCCTAGAGCTTTTAGAAGTAATGGCTCTATATAAAGGTTCTATTTGATAGAAACACTGATAATATTATCTTTGTTAGAATTAGTTTCAGACACTTTCTTTCTTTACAAGGGTCGATTTTTCAGAGCTAGCACTTCGGGAATTTTGAGTGCCAAATATTGCAAATTTTGGCCCCTTAATTTACGTTCGTTAGCTTAGGAATTTGTTACTTTGAGTTGTTTTCGTTGTTTTACAGGTTTACAAGCACTTGGAAAGGAGTTTCACTAAAATTGCCAGAATTGCTTGTACAGATCAATCATTTTTGTGGATTTAGCTGTATTGATTCAGGAAGAACCAGGAGATGAGCCATATATTCTTGGAAATATCCGATTGTCTATTTTTTGAAGAATTTTACGACTTGTAAAAATGATTTTTTTAGAGAAAGTTATTGCAGTTTTAGTAGACAAAGGTCAAGTTGGAAGATGCCTAGTGTGCTCGAGCGCACCAAACTTGCGATCGAGTGTAGGTGCACACTCACGACATCTTACATCAGTTAAAAATACTTTGCAGTGCACTAGTATGCGCTCGAGCACACTCAAGCAATATCCCACATCGGATTGGAAACACATAGTACTATGGGAGCTTCCATATAAAAACCTCTCTTCACTTCATCTTCAGGGTGCAATCTAGAGGACGTCTGCTAGCATTCTGGGGGATCTCCAAGTCCTTGCTACCACAAGGGGAAGCGCTGCACAACAACTGCGAGTGAAATTTCTCCATGTATAGTCAGTTTTAATTTATTTCTTTGAGTTTTAAATTTTTATGTTTAGTACTTTTGTGAAATTTAGTTTCATAATTATGCGAGGCTAAAACCTTCATCTAAGGTTGAAGATGAAGCCTCGCCATTGTTTAGCATTATATTTTCAGATATGTTCGTACAATTCTGATATTTTTAGTATTAATGTTCTATTTCAATTGTTTGAGTGAATTCTTATGATTGATTGTTTTTAAATTGTTAAATTGGATATTCCATGTGTTTCATCTGCCGGATATGGCAGATCATTCAAATTAGATTGGATATCCATTGTGATTTGTAAATTAAACGGATACATTTGATGGTTTTGGTTTAGTTTGGGTATTCACCGTGATTTGTATAATGGTGGATTCATGGAATGATTTGATAAATTGTTTTTATATAGAACGTGAAGATATATCTTTACTTTGGTGGAGTGCATTTAGAAAACCTTAGTGTTTTTATCAGTTGTTTTTAAATCAATTTAGTTTAGTTTATATTTCTTTGCAAGATACAATCCAAAATCCGGAACTAGGTTAAAATAGGGTTAGTTTAGATAAAAATATATTTTCACAACGCAATTCCCTGTGGATTCGACCTCGCACTTGCACAACACTATATTGCAAACAACTCATGCACTTGCGAGTAATTTAAAACTCATAACAAGTTTTTGGCGTCGTTGTCGGAGAATTGTTTTGTTTGTGAAAATTAAATTTTTGTCTGAATTAATTTTATTTTTCTACTAGTTTAGTTAGCATTTTTTGTTTTATTTTTGCAATTTTATTTTATTTTATTTGTTTCTAATTGCAATTGCACATATATAAAAAAAACAAAATGTGGATGAATCAGTCATTGGAGGACACCCTCAAGGATTTCATGAAGATGACCGGCCACTCCATCAGCGAAGTAAGGAGTGCACAAATAGTAAACACCCAAGCGATTGCCAAGCTAGAGAGTCAAATGGATCAAATCGCAAGTCACGTGGGTGAAGGAGAGAAGGGAAAGTTCTCTAGTCAACTTGTGCCCAACCCGAAGGACAAGTTTGCGGTGGAAAATTCATCGACTCCTACGCACGGACAGGAACAAGTACAGTCGATTGCCACATTGAGGTCTGGGAGACAAGTGGACAATCAAGTAGAAGAGAACCCTGCTACACAGCAAGGGCAAGAAAGTGGCAACAAGGAGAAGAGAGATGCTGAGCCATCTACAGCCACACCTACTATTAAGGATCTTCCTGGGTTGTTTGTACCTAAAACGCCTTACCCTTAGAGATTACAAGCGCCCAAGAAAGGAGGGCAGTCTGAGGACATTGTGGAGGCATGCTTTGCTTAGTTTGGAGAGGATTTGGATTTGGATAAGCTACTTGAGCAAGCAAATGCTATCTTGGAGTCTGCTCCTCGGGAGAGCAGTAAGATGGAGGAGACTGTGGGTGAATCAAGCATTGAGGACACCCTGGAGGCATACTTTACTCAGTTTGGAGAGGATTTGGATTTGAATAAGTTGCTTGAGCAAGCAAATGCTACTTTAGAGTCTGCTCCTCAGAAGAGCAATGAGACAGAGGAGACCACAGCACCTGAACCCCCCAAGAAGGAACTTAAGCCTTTACCGGATAATCTTAAGTGTAAGTTCCTAGGTCCAACATATTCTTTGCCTGTGACTATAGCTTCAAACTTGGTTGATGATCAAGAGGAGAAATTATTAGACGTTTTAAGAGAGCACAATGAAGCTATCGACTAGACTATTGAGGATATTAAGGGGATCAGCCCCTCGGTGGTGATGCATAAGATACATTTGGAGGAAAATGTCAAGCCATTGAGGGAGCCATAGAGAAGGCTCAACCCAGCTATGCAAGAGGTTGTGAGGGCTGAAATGATAAAGTTGTTGAATGTTGGATTCTACAGGTGACTTCTCTAAGATTTCAGCAAGATCGCCAGGCCCCTGTGTAATTTGTGAGTCTGACTGAAGACGTTAAACTTAGCGCTTGTGGGAGGCACCCTACAACATGTTCTTTTTGTTTGTTTATTATTTTATATATTTCTTGTTACTATTTATTTCTAGTGTTTCTTTTGTTTTTTAGTCTTTATTTTTAAGGGACAACGTGTACTTTAGTTCAATTTTGGGGGTATGCTATGAGCCATGCCAGTCCAGCTAGTTCTCCATCTCTCAGGTTAGCTCTTTCCATATTATTCACACATTGAGGTCAATATGTAATTTAAGTTTGGGGGTATGGGAGACACATTACACACACTCTGTCATAATTTGTTGTTGTTTTTTCTTCGTTTTAAAGAAAAGATAAATGCATCTCATGTTATTTTGAAATTTTGGTTGATCTAAACAATTTCTGTGATGTGATGTCATTGGTAAGCTTAAAATTTTGAACACATGATTTGATGATAGAGTTTTAAAATTTTGTTACTTACTTTAGGTATTGGAGAATTCACATGCTTGATCTAATCTGACACGAGCACATTAGCACAAAATAGTGTGAGGTATGACATGTGATTTTAATGTGTATGTGTCCATGACTTAGCTAACTGGATGACTTGTTGGATAAACACTTTGGCATAGAAAAATATAAAAAAAATTTATTTATAATGATCATCAATAAACTTTCCATTGAGTAACTGGACCTCTTGCCTCAGTAAGCAGTGAGTGTTCATGTCAAAAGGTGGGAATTTTATTCATAATGATCATTAAGAAACTTTCTGCTGAGTAACTGGACCTCTTGCCTCAGTAAGCAGTGAGTGTTCACGTCAAAAGGTGGGAAGTTTGCTTGGTAGTATTAAGGCCAATTTAGCTTTGTAGCCTTTTTGACTCGAGTTAGTAAGTCCTTAGGGGTGTCTTTACACCTAATTCCCTAAAACCATTTGGTTTGGGAGTCATTGACTCAACACTCGCTACATGGGTCAATTAGAAAGCTTAAGGGAACTAAACATAACAGAGTCTTATAATAAATAAAAAACAAAAAAAGAGAAGAAAATAAACTATGCCATTTTTGTTCATTCTGATGGGAAATTCGGTGAATCTTGAGATATGGAGACATTACACATTGGAGTTATTTGGAAGCTTCATTTTTATATGCTAATTCAATTTATACTGAGTCAGACTTGTGATGCCTTAGCTTGCCTTTTGTAAGTAATGAGATTTTAACATTTCTATTCATTGCGAAGATGGGTTTATCTTTTTAAGCTTGCTCATGAATGAATATCATGGTTTTGTGTGCTACTTAAATTTTTGGATACCATGAGTGATGAACTCATCTTTATATTCTTTGTTTTTCGTTTAGTTTTTTTTTTATTTTTTATTTTGTTTTGCTAAGGGACTAGCAAAATGTAAGTTTGGGGGTATTTGATGAGTTCCAAATATTGCATATTTTGGCCCCTTAATTTACATTTGTTAGCTTAGGAATTTGTTACTTTGAGTTGTTTTCGTTGTTTTACAGGTTTACAAGCACTTGGAAAGGAGTTTCACTAAAATTGCGAGAATTGCCTATACAGATCAGTCATTTTTGTTGATTTAACTGTATTGATTCAGGAAGAACCAGGAGATGAGCCACATATACTTAGAAAGATCTGGATGTCTTTTTTCTGAGGAATTTTACGGTTCGTAAAAATGATTTTTTTAGAGAAAGTTATGGCAGTTTTAGTAGGCAAAGGTCAAGCTGGGAGATGCCTAGTACGCTCGAGCGCACCAGACTTGTGATCGAGCACAGGTGTGCACTCGTGACATCCCACATTGGTTAAAAATACTTTGTGGTGCACCAGTATCCGCTCGAGCGTACTCGGGTAGTATCCCACATTGGATTGGAAACACATAGTACTCTGGGGGCTTCCCTATAAAATCCCCTCTTTACTTCATCTTCAAGGTGTAATCCAGAGGACGCCTGCTAGCATTATGGGGGATCTCCAAGGCTTTGCTACCACAAGGGGAAGCGTCGCACAACAGCTGCGAGCGGAATTTCTCCATGTATAGTCAGTTTTAATTTATTTCTTTGAGTTTTAAAGTTTTATGTTTAGCACTTTTGTGAAATTTAGTTTCATAATTATGCGAGGCTAAAACCTTCATCTAAGGTTGAAGATGAAGCCTTGCCATTGTTTAGCATTATATTTTCAGATATGTTCGTACAATTATGATATTTTTAGTATTAATGTTCTATTTCAATTGTTTGAGTGAACTCTTATGATTGATTGTTTTTAAATTGTTAAATTGGGTATTCCTTGTGTTTCATCTGCCAGATACGGCGGATTATTCAAATTAGATTGGATATCCATTGTGATTTGTGAATTAAACGGATACATTGGATGGTTTTGGTTTAGTTTGGGTATTCGCCGTGATTTGTATAATGGTGGATTCATGGAATGATTTGATAGATCATTTTTATATAGAACATGAAGATGTATGCTTTACTTTGGTGGGGTGAATTCAGAAAACCTTAGTGTTTTTATCAATTGTTTTTAAATCAATTTAGTTTAGTTTATATTTCTTTGCAAGATACAATCCAAAATTCGGAACTAGGTTAAAATTGGGTTAGCTTAGATAAAAATATATTTTCATAACGCAATTCCCTATGGATTCGACCTTGCACTTGCACAACACTATATTGCAAATGACTAGTTCACTTGAGAGTAATTTAAAACTCACAACAGTTAGCCTTAGTGTTCTTCATGGCATGGTGTTCGACATCCTGAAAAAGAAGATCCTTGTTCTTGTTTCCTCATGGGGATACGCTTAGAGGCCGAACACTTGAACGACTAGTGAATCTTTTTCAAACATCAACATGAATCTCCATCAAAGGTAAAAAAATCTCTAACCTTGTTTAAAAATATTATTTGGATCATCATTCTAATAGATTCATAGAGATTTATCTTGGGATTTAAGTGTATAGGCATAAATTTTTAATTTTTTGATGCGTATTCTATTCTTGTAAACTTACAATGGTATCAGAACAAACTCTATAGATTATTGTAATGAGTTTAATTATATTTTTATGACTTAATAGATTTGATCTTAGAATTATTATGATTGTAAATTGAAGAATCTGGACAATCAAATTAGGGTTTATGAAACCCTAGATCAATAAAATTCAAGAAAGAGTTCTTGAATTGATTATTATCTGTTGGGATTTGTCTAAGAACTAAAGAGAGAAAAATTCAGCATCAGATGAAGGTGTGCGTCATGGCCCAGGAGGTGTGCACCATGGCCTCCAACAAAGGAGCAAAGGTGGAGGTGCTCCCCCCAGGTGTGCGCCGCGGTGCCTAGCAACTAGAGGTGGTGTGCCCTGTAGTGAGCCGCGGCCTACCCTGTTCTGGGCTGCGGCGCTAGGCACACCTGATGCCTCATGATCAGCTCTTTGGATAGGTGCGTGGGACTTGGTTAAATTGCATAGGGTTACTTAGACTTGTTGAAGGGCTATGATTGTTTGGTCCTCAAGATCTAAGGGTTGAGATTATCTTCAAGATTGGTTCAAGAAGTGGTTGCACTATATAAAGGATCATCTTGGAGCAATCACAAGTGTGAGACATGACATGAGAATGTGTGTGAAATAGAACACATGGTGTGTGAGAGTGCAAAGACACAAAACACACAGGAGAGACTCATTCAAGAGAGGCTGGTTGTTTAGAGAGAGAGTAGAATAGATTGGGGATTTAAGGGCTTTGTAATTGGAATTTTCTTGGGGAAAATTCCGGGGAAACACTTAGTCCTTATCACTTTCTTTTTCTCTTCTTTCATTCTTCAAGAACAAGAGGGTTCTTGAAGAGGTGTTGCTGTAATTGTAAGAACTCCATTGATTTAGTGCAGAGAGGTTGGAGGAGCTCACGGGGACGTAGGCACATTGCCAAACCTCGATAACAATTGCTTGTGTACTTTCTTTGATTGTCTGATTGTTGTTTGCTGTTTATTACAAGTCATTCTAGACTTGGGTGTTTGGAAAGATCACAACCTGGGATTCTGCAAGAAGGTGATTTTACAACATTATCATATGATGATGATAATTTGTTGTAGAATAATTTCTCAAACATGTTAAATCAGTAGAGATTAAGTTGATTCAATTTGGATGGTCAAAATTTGATTTTGGATCAAATTGAATCAAGTTTGGGGAACAAGAAACACATAAATCACATGAAAATCTGCAGAGTACCTAGGAGTTGACTCTTGGGTTAAGGGAGTCGACTTTGTCGGTCAGAAACTCGTAAAAACATCATATGACCTTAAGAGTCAACTCCCAGAGCTAGAAAGTTTACTCTAACGGATAAATTTTCTAGTCGAACTTTAAACGAACATTATTCACTCGTTTTTAATCAGATTTTGACGTTCTCTGAAACATCGAAAAGATATGGAAGTATAGTTTCATGACACTGACCATTCTTCAAAATCACAAGTATTTTAAAACTATGATTAGAAAACCATACAATGTTCAAATCATTAAAAATCAGTTTTTTCTGAAACTTATTGTTTTCACATGTTTTTGAGAATCCAAATTTGTTTTGATTTAGAATTAGAAATTCAACATTTGTTAAATTAAATAAATGATTTTTTATTGTTAAAAATTATATTTTTTAATTAACAATTTTCTTAATTTTGGAATAATAGTTAATAAATTAGAGTATGATTGGGAATCAAAGTTATAAAATCCTTATCAAATTGGGATTGAGAATTCTAATGAACTAGGAATCTTAGTCTTATTTGGAATAGGATTAAGTAATGTTTCTAGATACCTAATGATATTAGGATTTCAATCTAAAAATAAATAGCCATAACTAGAATAGAACTGTAATTATTTATTTATATATGCAATTTGATTGTATAAGTGGATGAATATTGGACCTAGACATTAGAAATTGGTTAAATTCATGGTATTATTTTTTGTTATTCAATTTTTAATGGGGTTTGCATACCTCGCCTTCTCTTATTTCTCTTAATGTAATTTTTTATCTCCCTCCAATGTAATTCCCCTTGACTTCTAATCAAGGTTTCTTATGTATTTGATGTATGTAAAGTTATTAGAGTTAGATAGGATTTTATTGAGGTCAATCAATGAGTGCACAAGGAAACATGGTTGAACATTTGATGATTAAAGACCCATGAATCTATAGGACATATTCATATAATAATTGCTTGGTGTTTGACAAAATGATTTATTTTATTGGCTCAAGTAAACCACCCTTACAAAGTCCATAGTCATCCACTTAGGTTAAAATATATATGCATGTGATGTATGTATGTTATACATGTAATTAGATTATATTTTTATTAAATGTATTTGATGCATGCTAAATGATCTAAATGTAAAGACCTAAATCCTTCACGCGCAAATATTTTAATATTAAGTTTTAAACAGAAATCGTTATGAATGATTGTTCGTAGCCTTTCACCATTATAGACAATATGCGAAATTTCTTATGTATGTAAATTTGTTGTGTAACCACAAGGTTTACACCTACAAGAAAGTTATATTGTTTATTAAAACATGTGATGTACACGAGGTAAACAAATGATATAGGTTTGTTGTGTCACCACAAATGTTATATCACTAATTGACACTTGTGAAGAATAGTGGGTTTAACTTAACTAATGTGGATATAATTTGTTATGTCACTACAATATCATATACATTTAAGATACTAAATTATGATTGGGAATTGTATGAAATACAAATGATAAAATTTATCTACCTATCAAGTACATTATTAGTTTGTTGTGTCACTATAAGGCATAATGCACAAGTGATAGGATCTTGATCCCCACTAGGAAACCTTCCAAAGGGGTTTTATTTTTTTCACGTTAAGGGTTGTGGGAATCGAAAAGAATAGTGGGAGGTACCATTTAGAATAAAGACATAATTTATGATAGTTAATAAAATGAATAGACACTAATTAATTATTTGTTATATTGTAGATTGCAATGGAAAATCTCAACCCACTATCTAGAATCATTGATATAAATAGGCTGATTGGGCCTAATTTTCTTGATTGCCTAAGGAAATTGAGAATTGTTCTTAATTTTGAAAAGATAGCTTATGTTCTTGATCAATCACTCCCAGCTAATCTTACTGAGAATGCTTTGGAAGAATATGTTGCTACTTATGAGAAGTGGCAAGAGGATCACATGAGGGCAAGGTGCTAAATGCTAGCATCAAGGAAAGTGCATTCTCGATTTTGCTTCATCTGCAAGAGTTGTATGGTGAACATAGTCATAATGCAAGGTTCCAAATATCCAAGGATATCTTTTGTGAGTGGACACCTGAAGGATCATCAGTCCATGAGCATGGATTTATAATGATGAATTATATCAAACAGTTGGAAAGACTCGGTTTTATATGGATCCCGAGTTGAGTAATGAATTGATTTTGCAATATTTTCCAGACTATTTTTCTCATTTCATTATAAACTTTAACATGAACAAGATAGAAGCTACGCTTCCAGAACTTGTAAACATATTGAAGATTATTGAGGGAACAATCAAGAAAGGCAAAGCACCCATTATACTGGTTGATGGAGCTTCTTCCTCTAAGCCTAAGGGAAAGAAAGTCTTGAAGAAGAAGAAAAAACCATTGAAAGCAAAGGAAGATGCTAGAAAAGCTAGTTCTTCAGAGGTTATGAAAAATAACAGACTGTGCTTTCATTGTGGTAAGGATGGGCATTGGAAAAAGAATCGCAACGAGTACCTTATAACCTTGAAGGACAAAACTTTAGAAGGTATGTCCAAGTTGTTTGCTATTGATGTTAAATTAAATGTTAACAATACTTCTTCATGGGTATTAGATATTTGTTGTGGATCACATATATGTAATAATTTGTAGGAACTAAGCATAAGTAGAAATTTGAGCAAGGGTGATGTGGACCTATGCTTTGGAAATAGAGCAAAAGTTGTTGAATTAGCCATGGGGGCATGTTTCTTAGAGTTGTTTTCTATAGAAGCTTTAGAACTTAAGGGTTTTTTTTATTACGTACCAGTTTTAGTTAGAAACATTTTTTTTAGTTTCTAAGTTATAAAAGGAAGGTTAAGAATTTTCCCTTAAGGACAATTGTTTTTCTATTTATTTTGGAAATAAGTATTATGGAACTGGTACATTAAGTAATGGTCTTTATATTCTTAAAGTAGATGGTAAATTTTTCAATATCGAACAATATAAGAGGAAACTAGATAATGAATTGAATCAATTTTACATGTGGCACTTAAGACTAGGTCACATAAATGAAAATAGGGTAAACAAGTTAGTAAAAGGTGGATATTTGGATCTATCTGATTTTGAATCATATCTAACTTGTGAAGCCTATCTCATTGGAACGATGAATAGATCTCCCTTTAGTGGACATAGAGAAAGAGCCACAGATGTATTAAGGTACATATATAGTGATCTATGTGGACCCGTAACATTTAATGCTAGAGGAGGTTACTCCTACTTCATTACCTTCACTGATGATCATTTAAGGCATGGATATTTATACTTAATGAAGTACAAGTTGTAAGTCTACAGGCATAGAATAAGCAGCGAAAAATTAAAAATTGATGCCCATAGACTTAAATCTCAAGATAAATCTCTATGAATATGTTAGAATGATGATCCAAAAAATATTTTCATACAAGATTAGATATTTTTTTACCTTTGATGGGGATTATTTTTGATCTTTGAAATAGATTTACCAACCGTTCAAGTGTTCGACCACTAAGGGTATCCACATGAGCAACCAAGAATAAGGATATTCTTCTCCAGGATGTCGAACACCACACGATGAAGAACATTAGGGCTGACCAAAACTTCCATGAATGCTACCTCTGAAAATTCAGCCCTTCTAGAGAAAGAAAGTGTTTGAAACAAATATCAGCAATAATAATATTCTTAGGGTTTCTATCAAATAGAACCTTTATATAGTCCTTATTTCTAAAAGCTCTAGGATTTATAGAAGAGTAATTAGACCAGTAGTTTAATTAATTCCTAGAATTCTGCCCTTTGGCCTATTACTTTGCTTTATTCTTACAATTTCTCAATTGTGTGTGACCCCTTAGGTTCAATATTGTGTTGGCAGTAAGTCGTAACAATTATGTAGCAATTGGATACTATCTAATTTAATGAACTATTTTTAATTTTAATTCAAATTAAAAGCTCTTTTTAATTATCCCTTTAATTATGAATTAATTACAAATAATTCTTAAGGGCTTCTACAAGTCATTATTGACACCTAGCAGTATGTCATGACTACCCAGACAATATAAATTAATGTGAACATTTTCATTTACTGTTATCGTACAATTCAATCATTCCATTATGAAATATCCCTAATTAAACCTAAGGCATGGATTTACTGTCAATCATTAATTATTTAATCATGTGTATCTAGATCTCAAGTCCATAACTTAAATGATGAAATTAGAAACTCCTTTCTAATTTTCAACCTACCTTGGCTAAGGAATTTTCAAGTTATGGCTTAATCAGATCACATAAGACATTCTCTCTCTTTTATTGGGAGTGATGGATATGCTATTGTACATGCACATAACTCCATGTGCATGTGATCTTACCCAATTACTACTGTTTTGTGACCCATGATTATAATTACATTTAGGTAACATCAAAGCATGATGACCTATACATAAGATAGCTATCGTGCCTCATGTCTAAGGATGACTTGTACAACTGCATTGTATGAATTCCTATTGACAGCTAGTAAAATGTTCATTAGGAATTTCTTAATCGAGTTAGTTCGTTGTACTTGTTCTTTAACAAGCACATACATAACTTGCTTTAGTGTCTCATACACTAGTGGTCGTGAGATAAATCACCCTCAAGTCCCTAAGGAAACATAGTATGTACTAATCTATCTAGATTCACTAATGTCCTTCTTAGTGATCCTATGATTAGGAACATTTAAGAATAAAGCTTAAATAAATACATCTCACTAGCATTATCTCATCATGGTGTTTATTTCCATTGCTATTATTCAATTAGCTTTATCATATAATGCACATATGATGATTTGTAATTATTTATTGTCAATAAATGAATAAGATCAACTTACAAGTAACATGCCCATAACATCAAATGCTATTGGCTTATAGGGCACACTACTATCAATATCCTAATTGCACTAAAACCAATAGCCTAAGTACCTCATACCCATTGCTATATATAGTGGATCCATGATATTTTTTATTGATAGAACTCTTTCATCCTTACATCACTTATTTTAGTGATTCCTCTAATCAAATGGAGTTTCTGCAAGAATTGTTTGGATTTCTGATGAGACCTTGGTTTATACACTTGCGTAGTAACTCCATTAATGTTAAAGTATCATAATACTGATTTTACAATGTCAGAAACTATTCCAAGCTTAGTGATGAACGTCTTTATCCAAACTGTTTTTGAATCTACAACGGTCAATTGTTTGGAACATTTATAGCTCATTATTCCACCATTTAAGGTGAACACTTATCTTTATATTGAATTATTATCAAATCCTCTTCTCCATTTACGAAGAAAAACTCTTTAGTTCTTCTTAAGACTTAAAGGATGTTCTTCACAGCTATCTAATAACCCTCACCTAGATTAGACTGATATTTTCTTGTAACACTTAAAGCATATTCAACATCAAGATTTGTACATAACATGGAGTACATGATAGATCAGGCTCTTATGTTCTCTCTCCTCAGGTGTCTTTGGGGACTTATCTTTCGAGAGAGTAATCCCATTATCCATATTAGAATTTTCTATGCTAAATCCTTTTAGCATTTTGTTTATGTACATAGATTTGGACAAGCCTAGAATTCTTCTAGATCTATCTCTATAGATCTTTAGCCCCAAATTGTAGGATGCTTCAGCCAAATCATTCATGGAGAAGTTTTTTGACAACCAAACCTTGATTGATTGTAACATATCTACATCATTCCCAATGAGTAGTATGTCATCTAAGTAAAACACTAAGAATGTCATAGTACTCCCACTGACCTTCTTATACAAACATGGTTCATCATAATTCTTTGACAAAATCAAACAATTTGATTTTCTTATCAAAATAGATGTTCCAACTTTGAGAAGTCTGTTTGAATCCGTGAATGGATCTTTGAAGCTTGCATACCTTATGGTCACTACTGTTAGATGTAAAATTCCTTAGGTTGTGTGATGCACACATCTTCCTTTATGTTTCAATTGAGAAATTTTGTCTCTACATCCATTTTCCATAACTTGAAGTTACTGTATGCTACTATAACAAATAAAATCCTAATGGATTTAAGCATGGCCACTAGAAAAAAGGTTTTTTCGAAGTCAACTCCTTGTCTCTTCTTACAACCCTCCACTATTAGCCCTGCATTATAGGTCTCTACCTTTCCATCCACTCCAATCTTTCTCTTAAAGAGTCATTTGCAACCTATAGGTGCTATACTTTCAGGTGCATTGACCAAAGTCCATACTTTGTTGGAGTACATGGAATCCATTTCCGGATTTCATGACTTCTAGCCACTTCTTCAAATTGATTTCTAACATTGTTTATTCATATTTAGCAGATTCCTTATCATCTATAAGGTGTACCTCAAGTTCACCATTTATGAGAAATCCATATCTCTCTAGAGCCTAGGGTATTTTGCTAGATCTACGAATTGGTTGTATTTTAGGAAGATCTATTGATTTATGTTCCTTAATTTGAAAAGTATTTGGTTATAGTTCTTGAGACACTTCATCAAGACCTATCTTCCTCCCACAATTCCCTTCTAGCATAAACCTTTCTTCTAGAAAGGTAGTATGCTTGGAAATAAACACCATTTGTTCTTGAGAATGATAGAAATATGATAAGTGCTTAAATATTCATATTTAAGCCCCTTAATTTACTTTTTTTAAGCTCTTAGTTTGCGTATTTTATTCCATTTTACTTTTTTTTTTGTGTTTTCTGTGTTTTTATAGGTTTTTGGAAAAAAGGAAGCATTTTGGAACTCAAAAAGCAAAACTGGAACTGGGAGCTGCAGAAGAGTGCGATCGAGCGTAGTGCTTGGTGCGATTGAGCGCACAAGCACTCGTGTGCACAAGGAGAAGGCTCGAGCGTAACCTTGTGCTCAAGCGCAAACTCATGCGATCGAGTGTACACGCATCAGTGAAACATTAAAACAGCAGTTCCTTTTTTGGAAAGTAGGGTTAGAGACCTATTTTGGAAATTAGGGTTTCCAAGTGTCCTTAGAACCCTATAAATAGACTTGTAAAACACAAAAATAAGATTTTCTTTTTTAGTTTTAGTTTTAGGTTAGGAGGTCGGAGGCCAGAGGGGATTCTACGAAGAATTGATGACTCTTCAATAGAGCTCTCTCAGGTTTCTTCTTTCATTTATTTTATTATGTGTAACTAAACTTTTAGTAAGGGCTTCGTTGAAACCCTAATTATGTTTACCAATAATTCAGTATTGGCACCTTTGCAAATTTATGCTGTGATTCTTAATTTGATTAATGCCTATTTTTATTTAAATTCTTCATATGTGTGTGTCTGATCAACGTATGCATGTGGTATGGATTAGTTAGTTGAATCAATTTGGATGACCAAGTCCTGGGTTCAACAATAGTAACAAAAGATATCCACACCAGATTCTTGGGTTAATCAACATGGGAAACCGAAGTGGACCAAGCCCTTGGTCCCGTGTGGTTGTCGATTTCCACAGATTCTATGCTCTCTTAAGGAACAACTCAGTATACACCATGCTGAATCCCTTAAGAGAGAAAAGAGTTAGAGTATAAACCATGTCTAACTCGTTGCTTAGGAAAATCAATAGCTTAAGGAGTGGACTAAGCCCTTAGGTTGACAACCAGTAGGTATTTATAGCATGAGTAGAGCATTGGCATATTGTCTTGTTGGGGTAGCATGATTGGTGGTGGATACCAAGTCCCTACGCCTTTATCATTATTAATTCAAACCCAATATTTATTTCTCTTATTTTTATTTTATTATTGCGAAACTAATTCTAAATCGAAATTCACCAATCCCTGTGGAGATGATCTCGCATTTGCACGCTATGCTACTGTTGACCTTGTACACTTGCAAGTAAAACTGTATGATTATTTGCTTATTTATTGAGGTAGATAAATATGCAACAAGTTTTTTGGCGTTGTTCTTTTTAGAATTATTTTCGTTAGTAATTTTTATTTTTATTTTTGTTTTTTCTATTCTGTTTATATTTTCTTTATCAAACAACCCTAATTTGTTTTTATCTTTTCGTATTCTGTTTTTCTATTTTTGTTCAGGTGTGCAGCAGAGGAGTTTCTGTCCTCATTGCGATCGAGCGCATTAGTGTAGGACTCAAGCGCAGGAAGAACAGCGATCGAACACAGTTCAAGGTGTGCTCGAGTGCAAAAGGTCCAGAGAGTACCCAAGCAACAGTACTGAAATAGCTGCACTGAAGCAGTTCAACTGATTCATGCAAGAGCTTCGATCCAAAAATCTAATCTTCTTTCCACTCAATACAGAGCAAGGAGTAAAGAGCAAGGGCATGTATGAAGTGAACTTAAATTGTGGATTTCCAAATTGGTTGGATGCTATGGAAAGAAAGATAGATATGCTTGTAAAACGCATGACTACGCAGAACATCCCTCCTCGTCCACAAGCTACACAACTCCAGGTATGTGCTATACGTTCTAATGTTAATCACACTTCTGAAAATTGCCCTGTGTATTACTTTGTAGATCCAGAGCAAACAAACTATGTGGGACCAAACAACTATCTTTCCAAGAACAATGCATATGCAAATACCTACAATCTTGGATGGCGAAACCACCCCAACTTCTCATGGAACAACAATCAAAATGCCTTGAACCTTCAAGGGCAGTAAAGGAACTCCCAACTAGTAGCCCAATCAGTTTTAGAATCAAGGGATATTGACCTAGAGAGCATTGCGAGGCAACTGGCAACTCAGCAACAACAACTGATAACTTCACAAGAATAGTTCATGGTAGAGGAAATACAATTTCAGACTGAGCAAAGACAAATCAATGCCAAGCATGAGCAAGCTATTCGAAGATTAGAGGTGCAAATGGGGCAATTGGCTAAGGAACTAAGTGAAAGAAACAAGGAGAATTTTCAACCCATCACGTTGATCCATTAGAAACTGCTCTTACCTATAGTGTCACAAGATCGAATTTTGAGCCTGAATGTGAGGATGTTACTGATGACATCATTGAAACTATGCACCTTCTTGAGGCCCCTACAAAGCATCCAAGTAAGTACACCGATCCATTTGACACTCTTGTGCCTTCTAATACTACTTTTTTTCCTTTTATTGTCCAAGCACCAAATTTGGAGTTGAAGCAATTGCCGAAGTATTTGACTTATGCTTATATAGGAGAGAATAAGACACTACCTGTGCTAGTTGCTGCAAATCTTAGTTTTGGGGAAGAATAAGGCACGGTCCGACTGAAGACGTTAAACTTAGCGCTCATGGGAGGCGCCCCACAACTTATCCTTTTATTTTTATAGTTTTACATATTTATTGTTATTTATTTATTTTTAGTACTTCTTGTTTTCCCGTATTACGTTAGTTTTTCTTTTTTTAAGGACAATGTGTGCATCCGTTCAAGTTTGGGGGTATGCTATGAGCCATGCCGGCCTAGCTAGTTCTTCATCTCCCAGGTAAGATCTTTCCATGATAGTTACACATTAGGGAAAATGTATAATTTAAGTTTGGGGGTATGGGAGACACATTCACACACCTTGTCCTAGTTTTTTTTTTAATTATTGAAAAGATAAATGCATGTTCAAATTGTTTTGAAAATTTTGGTTGATTTAAACAAATATTATAATAAGATTTCATCAGTAAGCTTAAAATATTGAACACATGGTCTAAATAATAAAGTTTCCAAAGTTTAATTACTTACTTTAAGGCATTTAAGAATTCACTAGTTTGATCTAAATCTGACACGAGCACATTAGCACATAATTGTGTGGGGTATGACATGTAATTTTAATTTGTGTGTTTCCTTGGCTTAACTATAACTGGATGACTTGTTAGATAAACACTTTGGCATAGAAAAATAGAAAATTTTTATTGCAAAAAAAAGAGAAAATAAAATGCTCCTAATGATCATTAAATAAACTTTCCACTGAGTAACTGGACCTCTTGCCTCAGTAAACAGTGAGTGTTCACGTCAAAAGGTGGGAATTTTCCTTGGCAGCATCAAGACCAGTTAGTTTCGTAGCCTTTTTGACTCGAGTTAGTAAGTCCTTAGGGGTGTCTTTACACCTAATGCCATAAAACCATATGGTTTGGGAGTCATTGGCTAAACACTCGCTACATGGGTCAATTAGAAAGCTTAAGGGAACTCAACATGGAAAAAATCTCATAATAAAAGAAAAAGAAAGAAACAAAACTATGCTATTATTGTTCATTCTAATAGGAAACTTGATGAATGTTAAGACACTGAAACACTACACATTAGAGTTATTTGGAAGTCTCATCTTTTATATGCTAATTCACCACACACTAAGTAAGACTTGTGATGCTTTAACCAGCCTCGAGTAAGTGATTAGGTTTTAAAACTCTTATTCATTACGAAGATGTATTTATATTTTGAGCCTACTCATGAATAAATATCATGGTTTTGTGTGCGACCCAAATTTTTACGTATCATAACTGATGGATTTATCTTTGCATCTTTGTTTTTCATTTAGTTTTTAGATTCATATTGCTAAGGGACTAGCAATATATAAGTTTGGGGGTGTGATAAGTGCTTAAATATTCATATTTAAGCCCCTTAATTTACATTTGTTAAGCTTTTAGTTTTCATATTTTATTCCATTTTACTTCCTTTTTGTGTTTTCTGTGTTTTTATAGGTTTTTGGAAGAAAAGAAGCATTTTGGAACTCAAAGAGCAAAACTGGAACTGGGACAGAAGAGTGCGATCGAGCGCAGTGCTTGGTGCAAGGCCAAAATCCTTCTTATCATCCCAATGATCTTTTGTGCAAGACCAAATTTCCTTCTTCTCGAAATCCTCACTGAGTTGAAATATCAACCTTTCTATCCTCTCCCTACTGTTCCCAACCAACAACATATCATCGACATAGATGAGGATAATCACCACTTCCTCCACCTTGTGTCCAGGTGAGAAGGTTTTTGTGAAATCTATGCCGCCTCTTTGTGTGAATCTCTTCGCCACCAGCCTAGCCTTGTCCCGGACTTCATTCCCTAGAGGGTTCCCTTCTTTGATCTTGTAAGTCCACTTACAATCCACAGCTCTCTGTTTTCCTGGAATGTGCACCAATTCCCAAGAGTTGTTCTTCCTCAAAGAATCCATTTCTTCCTCCATAGCTAACTTCTATCTTGACGAATCCTTACATCCCATGGTATTGATGTAAGTCTCTGGTTCACTTATCCCTCTTTTTGTCCAAGGAGTTGCTACATCCGCAGCCGCAAAACCATATCTCAAAGGTGGTCTGACCAGCCTTCTTTCCTAGTCCCTTGTGAGCTGATAATCATTCTGACTTGGATCATCACCTTCTAGTTCAGCCTCCTCTCGAGTGTCCTAATCTTGGCATTCATCAATGGGCTCTACCTGGTCTGAACCCCCTTGCTTTTCTTGCTCTACCTGAATTGAAATTTCCTTGATGCTTTGCTCCACAAATACCAAACTAGTTTGCTCACTATCCCCTGCAGGGTTAGTTTTCTCCAAATAGGAAAATAAATGCTCATTAAAAATGATGTCCCTACTTATTATGAGTTTAAATCCTTTTTGCTTTAAGGACCACAACCTATACCCCTTAGCCCCTTCCCCATATCCTAGAAATGCACACTTTCTAGATCTTGGGCTAAGCTTATCATCCTTTTGATGTACAAATGTAGCACACCCAAAAGTCCTAAGGTTGTTCAACTCAGGGGGTTTTCCACTCCACATCTCCTCGGGAGTCTTGAGCTCTAAAGCTCTAGAGGGTGATCTATTAACCAAATATACAGCAATAGACACCGCTTTCCCCCAAAAACATTTGGGTAATCCAGATCCTATTAACATGCACCTAACCTTTTCCCTAAGGGTCTTATTCATCCTCTCAGCAACTCCATTTTACTGAGGCGTTTTCACAACTGTTCTATGTCTTAGAATCCCATTTAACTTACAGAATTAATCAAGTTCCTTGTCAAAACATTCTAAGCCATTATCGGTTCTTAACACCTTAACTACCCTGCCCATTTGAGTTTCTTCCAGCTTTTTCCACACCACTAACTTATTCAAAGATCTGATTTATTTCTAAGCAAATAAACCCAAACCTTTCTTGAATATTCATCAATTAAAGACAGAAAGTAAAGATTACCTCCCTTTGTTGGTATTCTTATTGGTCCCCAAAGATCCGCGTGAATGTAGTCAAGAATGCCCTTAGACTTGTGCACTCCGATGTTGAAGCTAACCCGATGTTGTTTCCCAAGAACACAACATTCGCAGAAATTAAGTTCCTCTACCTTGTCACCATTAAGTAGACCACTCTTGCTGAGAACTTGTAGGCCCTTTTTGCTCATGTGTCCTAAGCGATTGTGCCAAAGGGCTACCTTATCCATCTCAGCCATCAAGCTTGCTACTTGACCCTTGATTTCCATGTCTCTGATCATCTCATAGAGACCATCCTTCATTGCTGCTTTGATCACTATCAAAGATCCCTTAGTTACCTTGATCTTTTCTCCCTCTGCCTTATATGTGTACATGGAATCTAGCTGCCCCTTGCTCACACTTGAGCACACAACAAGAACATCATCATCTTGTTGCTCTCCCTTGGCTACCGAAGCCTCTCCATTATTGGTATGGCTTCTTCCCTCATCCATTATCATCTTCTTGTAATATTTCTTAAAATGTCCCTCCTTATGGTAGTAGAAGCATCTCTTCCCTCCAAATCTCGGTTTGGAGTACGCTCTCCCATGGCTTTCTCCTCTACCACTGTCCCGGTAGTAGCCATGTATGTTACTGCCATACTGAGTTGCTGGCCTTCCTCTAACAAACAACCCTTCTCCACTTGATGCTTCCCTTATCTTGGCATCAAGATTATCTTGCAACTCTTTATTAGATCCATTTTAAAAGCAAGGATTCATTTTAGAATATACCTCTTATTCAGGAGAGTCTTGGTAAGAAAAAACTCATATAATTTCTTCCAAATGATAGCTAGATCTTCTAAGTCTCAGCACTCCCTTATGACCCCAGAAAGATGGTGCTATACGCTATCTTCTTCATCTCAATCTGCTAGACTTCCGTGATACCTGCTGGAAAAGTGTCATCTTCTCCAATCGCCAAGTCCATCTTTTGTTGCGTAAGAACCACCTTGATCTTTCGCTTCCAAAAGGCAAAGTCTCCTTTTCCATCAAACTTCTCAACAATGAAGTTTGAACTCATCTTGAGGAGAAAATCCCAGATTTATGCAGCACCCACAATTGCTTTCCAACTTCTTCTAAATCTTAAGAACATGATCTAAGATTGATCTCAATACCGTTCTTGAATCACCCTCAAGAACACGATCAGATCTTGATCTCTACTCCGTTCTTGAACCACTTCAAGAACACGATCATATATTGATCTCTACTCCTTTCTTGAATCACTTCAAGAACACGATCAGATATAGATCTCTACTCCGTTATTGAATCACCCAAAAAGTTGACCTTTGATTCTTGGAGTCTTGCTCCGATAACCTCCTGTTCTTACTCCGATACCGACTGTCCAAAGCTCTGATACCACTATTAGTGGTATCTCTTCTAGCTCTGATACCATTGTTGGGAAACTACCCACAAGCTGCCCAGGTGGTGATCTTCCAAACACCTAAGTCTAAAATAACTTGTAATAAAACTAAAACAACAATCAAAGAAAGAACACAACAATTGTTATCAAAGTTCGGCAATGTGCCTACGCCCTCGTGAGCTCCTCCGAGCCTTCTGCACTAAATTAATGAGTTATTACAAGTTATAGAAACACCTCTTCAAGAAATCTCTAGTTCTTGAAGAACAAAAGAAGAGAAAAGAAAGTGATAAGGATTTGAGTTACCCTGGAATTTTCCCCAAGAAAATTCAACTTACAAGGCCCTTGAATCCCCAATCTATACTACTCTCTCTCTTAACAACCAACCTCTCTTAGATGAGTCTCTCCTATGTTTAGTGTCTTTGCACTCTCACACACCCATGTTTTCTATTTCACACACATTCACATGTCATCTTTCATCACACCTCTCTTGTTGAGATGATTGTCACCATGACTATCTTCAATTGTTGTTAGAAGACCCTTTATATAGAGCAATGACTTCCTCATCCAATCTTAGAGATCAATCTCCACCCTTAGATCTCAAGAACCAAAGACCAATGGCTCTCTATGATTCTAAGTGAACCTGTGCATTTTAACCATGCTCCACGCACCTTCACAAGAGGCTGAAAAAACTTGTCTCAGTGTGCCTAGCGTCGCGGCTCAAAATAGGGCTCGCTGCAGTGCACAGCAAGGTTACAATTCTCCACCTTTTGGGTGCCACAACGCACCCTCCTTGAGGTATTGCGTGTATATGGCCTGAAGAGCTCCACTTGCTGGAGGGTGCGGCGCAGATCTCTTGAGGTGCAGCGCACACCTGGTGACCTGATGCTGAACTTCTTTCCTGTTTGATCCTTAGAAAAATACAAACACTTACCCTTAATAGAGTTTTCTTATAATAACCAATTTTAAGCTATTATTAAAATGGCACCGTATGGGGCATTGTAGGGTGGGAGATGTAGAACTCTTATTTGTTGGGAATAAGTGGGAAAGAGAAATATATTTGGTCCAAAAAATAATAGAAATAACAACTTAGAAGATCAAACTGATTAGAGAGAACTTTAAAGTAGGTTAGAAGAGGCAAAAGAGTTATACTGATAATACAAGAAGACCTCTTGAATTCTAAGTCAGTGATCAGGTTCTTTTGAAAATATCTCCACGGAAAGAAGTATTGCGATTTAGGAAAAAAAGGGAAGTTGAGTCCAAGGTATGTTGGACCATATGAAATCATTGAGTGAGTTGGACCAGTGGCATATAGATTGGACTTACCTTCATAATTAAATTAGTTGCATACCATTTTTCATCTTTTTGTTTTGCAAAAGCATTTGCATGATGTATCTGATAACCATTGAATGTCACACATTTAAGCCCCTTAATTTGCATACGTTAATCCTTTAGCCTTTTTACAATTTGATCTTTTGTAGTGTTTTACATGCTTTCAGGTTTCCCAAGAGTGCAACAAAACCCATCATTTCTAGACTATTAAAGATAAATTGAGCATTTTGCTACGTCATGTTGTCACTAGCAAAGGGTGAAAAGGAGCTTCACTAAATTGCCAGAATTACCTGTACAAATCAGTCATTTTTGCAGATTAAATTGTATTGATTCATGAAGAACCAAGAATACTTGGAAAGATCCTGATGTCTATTTTCTGAAGAATTTTACGGCTTGTAAATATAATTTTTCTAGAGAAAGTTATGGCCATTTTTGTAGACAAAGGTCAGGTTGTGCGTGATTTCAACGTGGCAGACGTGAAGAAGCTATTAAATTTCGATTTTTTTTTGGGATTTGCATGGCTAGAAAAGGAAGTTGAGTGCCTAAATAAATCTAGGGAAAAATCAAAAAAAGAAAAATAAGCACACATTCAATTGCTAGGGTTTTGTTTAAGGTATAAATGCATGATTAAGAGACCAAAAAGAGGACAAGTTTTTTTTTTTACTATATTTTCTTCTACGGTGGTCGTCTTCACGCATGGGAGCTCTTGTTCTCTAAGGATTATCATCATAGAGGAGTTGTCTTTTCTTTCTTTTATCTATTTTTTTTTATGATGATGACATTTTTCATTAGAATTATGTGTAACTAAATATTTTAATTAGGGCTCAATTGAAGTCCTAGTCATGTTTTCTTAAGGATTTCGATTTGCTTTGTTACAAATTATTTTTTTGTGATGCTTAATTGATTAATTTCTGGTTTTATTTCATTCTTCATACGTTTTACATGTTATGCTTGATCATTATATACATGTGTTGTATGAAGATTGTCATCTAGGTAAATTTAGATGACGGAGTCTTGTGCCTACACTAAGTGACGAAGGAACCAATTATGGGTTCTTGGGATTAATCAACATGAAAAACCAGAATAGATACCATGTTCAAGGTTTCATATGTTTGTTTATTTCCATTGTTTTATGCTTTCTTGAAGTGCAACTTAGTAGATACCATGCTAAATACTTTGAGAATGAAAAGAGAGTAGACACCCATGCCTAACTTATTGCTTAGGGAAATCAATAGCTTAAGGAGTACATATCATGCCCTTAGGTTGGTAAACATTAAGCATCTAAATCTAGTTTGTAGCATTGTGCAAGTCGTTTGCTTTAAAGAAGATTATTAGTGGTGAATATCGAAGCCTTAATTTATTTTCTCATTATTTCAATTCTAGTTTCAAAACTGTTTTACGATTTTCTTTCACTAGTGCAATCTTTGTTGTTAATTCAAATCAGTTATTTTTTGTTTCATTTAGATAGAAGCTTTAGGAAATTATATTTAAACACAATTAATCCAATCCTCGTGGGAATGATCTCATACTTGCTAGCTATACTATTTGTTTGATCTTGTGCACTAGCGAGTTAAAACATACATTTAGAAGCTTATTATTTAGGTTGATATTTGTATAACAAGTTTTTGGTGCCGTTGCCGGGGATTGTGCTAAATTGTGTTTTATTTTCATATTAAAAAGAATCAAAATATATATTTATTGTTTACATGATAGATTGCAAGATTGAAATTTCGTTTATGCAAGTTCGTCGGTCCCAGAATTTAGCCACATTGTATACGATCCAGAGATTGAACGAAACCTTAGACGACATCGAAGGCAAAAAGGAGAATTTGAAATAGAAAAAAGATAAGACACTGAGGAAGGAATGGAGGACGAATAAGCAGAAAATCCACCAGTTTGAAAGCCAATAAAGAGCTTATTTATTCCACAAAACCTTAATCAACCATTATGCATCGCCTACCAACCAATTGTGCAGAGCAACTTCAATCTATCTCCTCATTTACTTATTATGGTACGACATTACAGTGGTACACCTTCTGAGGATCCATATTTCTACATTAGAGATTTCTTTAATCTCTTCAAGACTCAGAATATCCAGGGCTTAACTTCAGAAGGAATCAGGTTAATCCTCTTTCCGTTTTCTTTAAAAGATAATGCTAAGTTATGGTTGAACTCTTTGTCTGCAGGTTCCATTAACAATTGGGAGGAGTTGACCACAAAATTTCTAAAGAAGTTTTCCCAGCTCAAGAGATAAGGCAACTTAAAAGGGAGATTCAAACCTTTCAACAGAAAGACAAAAATCTGTTCTTTGAAGCATTTGAACATTGTAATGACTTGCTTCTCAAGTGTCCACACCACAATCTATCTCAAGATGATCAGGTGCAAGATTTTTATGAAGGTTTAAATGATACTAATAAAAGTCTTATTGATTCAGCTTGTGGAGGTGTGCATATGGAAAAGAATAGTGAGGAAGCTATTGAGCTATTTGAGACCTTAAGTGAAAATTCTCAACAATTATTATCAAGAGGGAGGCAAGAAGTAAAAAAGTAAGGTTGTGTATGAAGTAAGCACCAAAGGTGGAATCCATACTCAGATGGCAGCAATGGAGAGGATGTTAGATGTGCTAGTGAGAGTAATGTCAACCCAGAACATCTCTCAAGTTCAACAAGTTATGAAATTCGAGGTATGTGCTATATGCTCTCACTCTAATCATACTACTAAGACTTATCCTATGTCTTCTTTTACAGAGCAAGAGCATGCAAATTATGTGGGACAAAGCAACTATCCTTCCAAGAACAACACGTATTCAAATACTTACAGTGCAGGGTGGAGAAATCACCCTAATCTTTCTTGGAGTAACAATCAAAATGTTCTGAATCCACAAGGGTGGCAGAGGGATTTCCAACAGGGAAGTAATTATCAGATTCCACCACAGGTGGTGCAAAAGAATCTTGAGCAGAAAAAGAATGATATTGAAGGTGCCATACTCCAGTTCTTGACTGCACAACAATAGACTAATGCTCAGACTAGTCAGACCATTCAAAGATTGGAGGCACAAGTAGGGAAATTGGCCTAGGAACTAAGTGAGAGAAAGAGAGGAGAACTTCTATCACAGACCATACCCAACCCAAGAAGTCAAGAGGAGCTCAAGGATATGACAGTCCTTAGGAGTGGTAAAGTCATTGACAACAATGTGGGAATGGATAAGAAAGTGGAAGCACTTCCAACAGGAGCTACGACCTCCACAAAAGTAAGTAAGAAAGAGGAGGTGATATTGCCACCCTTCCCTTAAAGGTTAGTTAAGCAAAAAAAAAAAAAAAAGATCCAAGTAGTTTTACTATGCCAAGTTCTTAAAGGATTGTTGTACTAACAAAAGAAAGTTTCAAGAATATGAGAAAGTTGCAATTGACAGAGCAGGTAATCGTGGTCTTGTTGAGAAAATTACCATTTAAACTAAAAGATCCAAGTAGTTTTACTATTCTTTACAGGATTAGTGACCAACTCTTTGAACATGCTTTGCTTGATTTAGAGGCAAGTATCGATTTGCTACCCTATACGGTTTACAAGAAATTGAATTTGGGGGAACTTTAACCAACCTCAATTACATTGCAATTAGCAGACAGAAGCATCAAGAGACCTAGAGGTATTGTAGAGGATGTCTTAGTTCAGGTAAATCAATTTATTTTGCTTGCTAATTTTGTTGTTTTGGATATGGAAGAATCACTTATGCCATCATTTCTGCCCATTATTTTAGGTAGACCCTTTATGAGTACCGTTGATACAAAAATATGTGTTAAAAAGGGTACTATAAGCATGAAATTAAATGGTGAAAAGATAGAGATTAGGGTGTTTGATACATTGAAATTACCACATGATAATCATGATTGCTTCAATATTTGTGTGGTTCAAAGTGTTGTTGAGAAATTCTTTCAGGTACATAGCATTGATCCATTGGAGGCTACCATAACTCACAGTCTCATAATTCCTAACAATGAGCAGGATTGTGAAAGTGTTGATGTTGACATCATTGAGGCCGTACATTCCCTTGAGGCTCTTAAGCCTTATCTAAGTAAGTACACACTTCCCTTTGAAACTCTTGTGCCTACTAATACTACTTTTGTCCTTTCTACTGTCGAGGCACCAAGTTTGGAATTGAAGTTGCTTGAACACCTGACATATTCTTACTTAAGAAAGAACCAGACATTATCAGTGATAGTTGCTGCAAACTTAAGTTTGGGGGAAGAGGAGAAGCTATTAAGAGTTCTTAGAGAGCACAAGATTGCATTAGGGTGGACCATTGCTGACATCAAGGGCATAAGTCCAACTAAGTTCATGCATAGGATCCTCCTTGAAGATAATGCAAGGCCAACCAGAGATGCACAAAGAAGACTTAATCCACATATGAAGGTTGTAGTCAGAGCAGAGGTTCTTAAGTTGTTGGATGTTGGCATTATCTACCCCACTCAGATAGTAAGCGGGTGAGTTCAATTCAAGTGATGCCTAAGAAGAGTGGAATCATAATGATGAAGAATGAGGAAAATGAGCTTGTTCTTACTAGAATGACCACAGGCTGGAGAGTCTACATCGATTACAGGAAGCTCAATAAGGAAACCAGGAAAAATCACTTCCCTCTGCCGTTTATCGATCAAATGTTAGAGAGGTTAGCAGGTCATAGCCATTACTATTTTCTAGATGGGTATAATGGCTATAACTAGATTGCTATAGCACCAGAGGACCAGGAGAAGACCACTTTCACATACCCCGTTGGCATATTTGCATACAGGAGGATGCCATTCAGGCTGTGTAATGCACCTGCCACATTTCAAAGGTGCACGATGAGCATATTCTTAGACATGGTGGAAAGATTCATTGAGTTATTTATGGATGATTTTAGTGTTTTTGGTTCTAACTTTGATGAGTTTCTTAACCATTTGCAGGTTGTCCTTAAGAGATGTGAAGACTGTAACTTAGTGTTGAATTGGGAAAAGTGTCTTTTCGTGGTACAACAAGGTATTGTTTTGGGTCATGTTATTTATAGCAGGGGCGTTGAGGTGGACACGACAAAAATCAATATCATCTCCAAATTACCTCCTCCTACATCAGTTAAGGGTGTGAGAATTTTTTTAGGGCATGCAGGGTTCTACAGAAGATTCATAAAAGACTTCTCAAAGATTTCTAGATCTCTTTGTGTGTTATTGACTAAGGATGTTAAGTTTGTATGGACAAAATAGTGCATAACCGCCTTCAACAAATTAAAAAAATTACTTATGTCTGCACCGATTATGATGGCACCTAATTGAAACCTTACATTCGAGCTCATGTGTGACGCTAGCGATTTTGCTTTGGGTGTTGTTCTGGGTCAGAGAGTTAATAAGGTACCTCATGCTATCTATTATGTTTCTAGAACTTTAAATGATGCTCAACTAAATTATTTTACTACTGAAAAAGGATTGTTAGCTATCATATTTGCTTTAGAGAAGTTTAGGTCATACTTGATTGGTTATAAAGTTATTGTATTCACTGACCATGTTGCTTTGAGATATTTGTTTGCTAAGAAAGATGCTAAGCATAGATTGATCAGATGGGTATTATTATTACAAGAATTTGATCTTGAGATTAAGGACAAAAAGGGCAGTGAGAATGTGGTTGTGGATCACATATTTAGGTTACTTCATGATGAAGAAGGAAATGAGCTTTCCTTGAATGAAAACTTTATGGATGAGTTGTTATTTGCAATAGATGTCCAACTTCCTTGGTTTGTATATATTATTAATTACATAACTACTAAGGCTTTTCCTCCAAGTATGTCTAGTCAGGAAAGGAAGCAGTTGAAGTCTATGTCTAAGCAATACCATTGGGACGAGCCATACCTATTCAAATTTTGTCCTGATCAGATCATCCAACGGTGTGTTCTAGAGGAGGAGCACATGAGTATTTTAAAGCATTGTCATCCACTTGCATGTGGAGGGTACTTTGGAGCCAAAAGAACAACACTTAAGGTATTACAATCTGGTTTCTATTGGCCTAATGTGTTTAAAGATGTGTTTTGTTTTTGTGGTTCTTATGATAGATGCCAGAGGACAGGTAACATCTCCTCCAGAAATTAGATGCCATTATAAAACATTCAAGTGGTAGAGCTCTTTGATGTGTGGGGTATTGACTTCATGGGTACCCTAAAAAACTAATGATCACAAAGTTGTGAAGTTCTTGCAGGATAACATCTTTACTAGGTTTGGGAAACCAAGGGTGATAATCAGTGATGGAGGTAGCCACTTCAACAACTAGCCTTTTGCTTCTTTGGTAAAAAAATATGGGATCACACATAAGGTTTGCACCCCATATCATCCTCAAACCAGTGGTCAAGTGGAGATAAGCAACAGAGAGATCAAAAGAATCATAGAAAAGACAGTGAATAATAGTAAGAAGGATTGGTATATGCGCTTGAATGATGCATTGTGGACCTATAAGATTGTATACAAAACCCTTATTGTCATGTCCCCATATCGGTAGGTCTTTCGGAAGGCGTGTCACCTACCAGTGGAGTTGAAGTATAGAGCTTAATGCACCATCAAGAAATTTAATTTTGATATGAAACAAGCAGGCGACAAGAGAAAGCGACAACTAAATGAACTTGAGGAGTTGAGGCATGATGCATATGAGAATGCCAAGCTATACAAGGAAAGAACCAAGGCATATCATTATAAGCAGCTTTTTAGGAAGGAGTTTCATGTGGGATAGAAGGTGTTGATCTACAATTTGAAATTAAGACCCTTTCCTAGTAAGCTCAAGTCTAGGTGGTATGGTTTTAATGTTGTCACCAACATTTTCCCTTATGGAGCTTTGGAGGTTCACATAGCACTGAGAAAAATCAGACATTCAAGGTGAGTGGACACAGAGTGAAGCCTCACATTGAGATGAACTTTGAGACTAGAGATGAGGATGTGATTCTCCAATCCATCCAGTATATGGCATAAGAGTCACACGGTCTGGCTGAAGACTATAAACTTAGTACTACTTGGGAGGTAGCCCAATTTGCGTGTGCTTGATTGTTTTCGTTTCAGACTCCATCCTTCTTAATAAATAAAAAATCTCTTTTTGTGTTTCATTTTGTTTTTGTTTCTTGCCATCTTGTGCACATTTATGCTAGGTTTTTTAAGCAGTGATTTTTCAGCACAGGTGTTTTCTGGGGAGCTTTACCCTTCACCACTTTTCTTTCTCCTCTCAGTGTTGTATCTCTTACTACACATTGGGGATAATGTGTGATTTAAGTTTGAGGGTGTAGGAAAACAACTGTATGTCCTTATGTGAGCATTGTGCATCTGTTTGATCGCCCAAATAACGTTATCTGTAAGAATTTGGTTAAATTGAAACTATGATTTGATTTCATTGGTGAGCTTAAATTTTTGAACACATGATCAATTCAATAGAAAATCTTAGTCTAGTTACTTACTTTTGGCTTAGGACACTCCACATGTTTCATCTTGATTTCACCAAGAACACATTAGCACATGATCTGTGGGGTATGAAATGAAGAACTAATGATGCTTGTTTTCAAAATCTTGAGTTCGGTCAGATACTTTATTAGACGAATGACCTTGGCATGATGAATAATATTGAATAATAACTTTTCTAAGTTGTTTGCTGAGTAACCGGGCCTCTTGCCACCAAGTAATGAGTGTTCGCGTCAAAAGGTGATCGGTTTGGATTGGTTAATGACATGGCTAGTTTAGCTTTATAGCCTTTTTGGCTCGAGTTAGTAGGTTTTAAGGATACTTTACACCTAGTGCCCTAAAGCCATCAGGTTTGGGAGTCACTGGCCTAACACTTAATACATAGGTCAATTAGAAAGCTTAAGGGAGCTAAGCATTGCACAGCCTGAATTTAAATAAATAAATAAATTTAAAAAAAAAGAGAAAGGAAGTCATGATATCTGTTGTGATATTGCCTTGGTCATTTATTTGATGGAGATTCCACTGAATTTTGAGATAATGATATATGCATATTAGGATTTAGTTGAAACTCCAGGATTATGTGATAATCCACTTTACACTAGTTGATCTTATAAAGTCTCAGCTAGCCAGCTGTGAATGATTGGACTTTGAATTCTTTTAGCTGTCTTGAAAATGGAGTTAGTCAATTTAAGCTTGTTAATGAATGAAAAACATTGTTGATGTGATTCTGTATTCTTGATAACATGATTGTGACATAAATGTTTGTGGGTGGCATTTTTGTTAAACCCTCACAAGACTTCACTTGTCCTCTAGGGATACCTAGGGGTTTAAAAGGCTTATTGCATACGCTAAATGCAATCGTACACCTCTCGAAAGATAGAAGTAGGTAGTTATTTTATTTTTAGTTTTTTATTGTTAAAAGACTAGCAATATGTAAGTTTGAGGTTGTGATAAGCGTTGAATGTCACACATTCAAGCCCCTCAATTTGCTTACATTAATCCTTTAGCCTTGTTACAATTTGATTTTTTGTTAGTGTTTTACATGCCTTTAGGTTTCCCAAGAGGAGTGCAACAAAACTCATCATTTCTAGACTGTTAAAGATAAATTGAGCATTTTGCTAAGTCATGTTTTCACTAGCAAAGGGTGAAATAGAGGTTCACTAAATTGCCAGAATTACCTATACAGATCACTCATTTTTACGGATTAAACTGTATTGATTCAAGAAGAACCAGGAGATGAGCCATATATGCTTGGAAAGATCTGGATGTCTATTTTTTGGAGAATTTTACGGCTCATAAATATAATTTTTTTTAGAGAATGTTATGGCAGTTTTAGTAGACAAAGGTCAGGCTGTGCGTGATTTCAGCGTGGCAGATGTGAAGGAGCTATTAAATTATGATTTTTATGGGACTTGAATGGCTGGAAAAGGAAGTTGAGTGCCTAAATAAGTCTAGGGAAAAATCAAAAAAATGAAAATAAGCACACGTTGGATATGATTCAAAATCAGATGGATCCAAATATACACTTTTACCAACTTGTTTGCAGTATCCTCATTGTTAGGACCTAGTCTTAAGTGACACATGTAGGAATGATTTGGATCATTATCTTCTTTCCTTTTTTGTTCCATATGAAATATTTTACTGTCTACTTCTAGATCGTAAAGCTAAGTAACAAGTCCCTTTGGCTAATTTAGTAACACTTGATTCATTTCTATGGCAAAGGTTGACTTATTCTTACTCAGTCTCTTGTTTTTTCTCAACGCCTGCAATCTTTGCAAAAGTGAGAACCATACTCGATATCTAATACCTAAGTAGGAGATTTAAATATATTTCAATGAAGAACAACTTAGACATGCCTTCTAAAGGCTTGTCTTGAAAGGTGATCCGTGTAGTTTCTCTTTCAATGCCCATCTTTTCCACAGCGAGAGAATTTTCCCTTATCTTTCTAAACCTTTAATGAAATATCCTTATTGACACCTCTTTTTTCTTTCAATTGTTTCTTCTTCTGAATCTTCTTCAAGACTTTCTTTTAGAGGAAGAAGCTCCATCAACAAGCATAGTGGGCGTCTTGACCCTTCTTGATCGTAGCTGATGAATGAATATTTGTCCTAGTATTTTGTATGTTTTTCAAGTATTTATTTATATGTTTAGCTTAAGAATTTGTTACTTTGAGTTGTTTTTTGTTGTTTTATAAGTTCACAAGCATTTGGAAAGGAGTTTCACTAAATTGCCAGAATTGTCTATACAGATCAATCATTTTTACGGATTAAACTGTATTGATTCAAGAAGAACCAGGAGATGAGCCATATATGTTTGGAAAGATCCAGATATCTATTTTCTGGAGAAGTTTATGTCTAATAAGTATGATTTTTATAAAGAAAGTTATGACAGTTTTAGTAGACAAAGGTCAAGCTGTGCGTGATTTCAACGTGGCAGAAGTGTCATTTTTATGGATTAAACTATATTGATTTAGGAAAAATCAGGCAATGAGTCATATAAGTTTAGAAAGATCCAAGTGTCTTTTTTCTGGAGAATTTTACAGCTCATAAATATGATTTTTCTAGAGAAAGTTATGGCAGTTTTAGTAGACAAACGTCAGGCAGAACCGGGCCTGGACAGCAGCAGATGCACACTACCTGAACAGAAAACCTAGGGTGACTTTTCTGTCTATAAATCCATCTCTATACAGCTATATATAGGAATTTTTAGATTTAGAAAATGGTAGTTCTGTGGAGACGACAACAGTTCTTAGAGAGATATTATCAAGAGGAGTTTTGGGAGATTGAAGGAGGAGACGGTTTCTTTCATCAAGACGGCTTATTAAGAGATTGAAGATGATGATCAATCGCTTCAAGACTTTGAGGATTCATCTTATAATTCAGGAAGAAATTCTATCTTTGCTCCTTTTGTCCTTCAATATGCTTATAACCTTAGTATTTGAATTCTGTGATTGAGATTTAAACATGAGCGGCTGAACGCATTGTTGGGCGTTTGGCTTAGCTGCCTTGATTGTTTTGGATATTTTGGTGGATTTAGTTTTATGAAATTTTTCAGATTATTTCTTATTCAATATCCTTCGTATCTTGATTATTGCTTGTGGATTGGCAATCTATTATTGATAGTCAAGGTTAATATTCTAGATTAGGTTGAGGACAAATCATCTAGACATAATTAAGCTTTCTTGAATAGGAATTTAAATCAGGATTCAAATCAAATTGTGATTTAGGTGGTTGCATTTTCTTTATACTTAATTTAACTAATTAATTGATGAACATGATCCATGGGATTTAATTAAATAGTTATAAATTGAGAATAAACACGATCAATGGTATTCTCTAGTCTTAGTGGAAATATCAATAATCTTGGATGTTGATTAATTCTTTATATTCACCAAATTTTCCAATTCATGATTGGATAGCAAGCTAAACTCCCAATTGTTCTCATTGATTATAATCATCTCTTCATGATTCGTTTGTTTAATTTACTTAATTGTTTTTATTTTAATTTTCTCTTCACCAATCTTTTAATTAGAGTGTTTATGATTTAATTTTAGAGTTTTTTCTAGTAATTTTAAGAAAGTAATTTAGGATTTAAACCACTACAATTCCTTGAGCGATCAACCTCGAGTGTAAACTTATCGCAATACTATTTGTGATTCGTGCACTTGCGAGCATTTAAAATTTGCACATCAAGTTTTTGGCGCCGTTGCTGGGGAATTGGCGTTTAATTCTTTAGTTATTTTCTTTGTTTTTATTTATTTATTTTATTTCTTTCTTTCTTTTAGGTGTAATTCTTATTTCTTTTATTTCGTCAAATTTTCTTTATTTGCTTCTTGATTTTGTTGATTTAAATTGGCTTTAATTTGTTTCTTGATTTTCGCTCTCTTGATTCCTGGTAGTTTAATTTTTCTTTTGTTTTTCTTCAGGTACATGCATGGTAGAAGATCCCAAGGGAGAAATCTAGTGCCAGCAATAGAAAACATCCATAGGCTAAGGGGGACGTTACAGCCTACGAAAGAAGAAGAAAAGGTTGATGGAATAGAAAAAGAGGAACCTGAAAGAATGGAAGGAGCTAAAAGACAAATTATGATGAAGGAGTATGCAAGGCCGATCATCGGCACTTCCATATCTTGCATCCAATTGTGGGAAGTTGGACGAAATTATGGGATAAAGAATATCCACTTTAGCATACTCCCTTTATTCTACGGAATTCCAAATGAAGACCCATTAACCTTCATAAGGGATTTCTATGCTACAGTGCAGACTTTTCCTCAATAAGGGCCGAATGAGGATCAAGTCAGGATGAGAAGCTTCCCCTACACATTAAAAGATAGAGCAAAAGCATTGTTGATGACTCTTCCACCCGGTTCTTTGACTACATGGGAAGCGATCTACAATCGGTTCATGAAAAAATTCTACTCCCATCAGAGGACCATTGAGTTGAGAATTAAGATTGCCACGTTCTCACAAATGGAGGGAGAACCCTTCCATGAAGCATGGGATAGGTTCAAGATGCTTCTAATCTAGTGTCCCCACCATCATTACCCATTGCAGCTACAAAATCAATTCTTCTATGATGGATTGACACAACAGTGTCAATATACGGTTGATAACGCTGCTGGTGGAGCCATGGGAGAAAAGACTACTGAGGAGGCATGCGAGCTATATGAGATGTTGGGTGCTAATTCCCAACAAAAGAGTGTAAGAGGAAGGAGAGTTTGGGTTAATGAATTGAGATCCAACAATGATATTGCAATGCAACTTACAGAGTTGACCGAACAAGCCAAACTTCTCACTACCACAAACATGCCCAATCATGAGATATGTGGAGTTTATGAGGTTTTTGGTCACGGTGCTAACACTTGTTCTTTGTCTTATGAATCTTATGTAGGAAATGAAAAGGAACAAGTTAATGCAATGGAGTCTTACCAACCTAGGCTAAGGAATGATCCATATTCTAACACCTACAACACTGGGTGGAGAAATCATCCCAATTTCTCCTATAAGACTAACAACACTCTGACATATGCTCAAAGTTCAAGACCGGTTCAATATCAAAACCAAGTTGCACCACCCAATCAGCCTAGAAATCCAACTTTGTAGGAGAACTTGAGTGCTTTTATTCAAGTTAGCAAAGAGACCCATGAGAGACACAGCTAAAGGTTGGATTCCGTAGAGGCCTCAATGAAGAAGGTGGAAGTACAAGTTGGGCAACTTGTAGAACAATTGCAAGTACATCAAAAAGAGAAGTTGTCTAGCCAACCTAAGAATGCAAAGGCTATCACAGTGCTGCAAAGTGGTAAAATTCTTAACAATAATTCTGATGATAAAATTTCTTATAACTTGCCACGTGATACAAGAAAATCAATTGAGAAGCAAAAGAAGCACGATGCTCCTAAAGGAAATACAGCTGAAGATCCACAATCTTCTCAAACATCCGAGGAGAGCAAGGAGAAGGAGCCATCTTCCTTCATGACACTACACAAGGCGATCAAGCTTTATAGGCCTACTATTCCTTATCCAAGTCGTCTGAAGGATGTTAAATAGGATAAGCAATTTTTTAATATTTTTGACATGCTTTCTAAAGTGAATATTAATTTTCCTCTTTTGGATGTTATTAGGAATGTGCCATCATATGCGAAATTACTTAAGGAACTTAATGTTGTGCGTTTATCTACCTAAATTAATAAGCAAATAATCGAACTTGTTTTACTTGCAAGTGCACAAGGTCAACAGTAGCATAGTGTGCAAATGCGATATCATCTCCACAGGGATTGGTAAATTTCACTTTTGAATTAGTTTCGCAATATAAAACGAAAGAAATAAATATTGGGTTTGAATTAATAATAATGATAAAGGCGTAAGGACTTGATATCCACTACTAATCATGCTACCACTACAAAACAATATGCTAATGCTTTACTCATGCTATGAATACCTAATGTTTGTCAACCTAAGGGCTTGGTCCACTCCTTAAGCTATTGATTTCCCTAAGCAACAAGTTAGGCATGGTGTATACTCTAACTCTTTTCTTTCTTAAGGGATTTAACATGGTGTATACTGAGTTGTTCCTTAAGAGAGCATAGGATCTGTGGAAAAAAGAAACCCGAGAGAGGTCCATTGAAGAGTCGTCAATTCTTCTCTGAAATCCTCTTTGGCCTCTGGCCTCCCGACCCAAAACTAAAACTAAAGAGAAGCTAAAAAGTGAAGTTTCTGTGTTCTATAGGCCTATTTATAGGGTTCTCAGGACACCTTGAAACCCTAATTTCCAAAATAAGACCCGAAGCAATCTTTCCAAAAGTGGCTCTACCGCTTTAATATAGGTGTGCGCTCGATCTCATACTTTTGCGCTCGAGCCTTCTATATGTGCGCATGAGTGCTTGTGCGCTCGATCACAGAAACCTTGCGCTCGATCACACTTGACTGCTTCCAAGTCTTCAGATTTCTTCCTTAGAGCTCCAAAATGCTATCCTTTCTTCAAGAACCTATAAAAACACAGAAAACACAAAAATGAAGTAGAATATACTAAAATACATAAACAAAGAGCTTAACAACTGTAAATTAAGGGGCTTAAATATGAATATTTAAGCACTTATCACACCTCCAAACTTACATATTGCTACTCCCTTAGCAATACAAAATGAAAAACTAAATGAAAAACAAAATTAAAGATAATTTCATCATTCATGATATATAAAAATTTAAGTTGCACGTAAAACCATGATATTTGTTCATAAGTAGGCTTAAAATATAAACACATCTTTGTAATGAATAAAGTTTTAATTTCTAATCACTTATACAAGGTTGGTTTAAGGTATCACAAGCCTGACTTAGTGTGTGGTGAATTAGCACATAAAAGATGGAGCGTCCAAATAACTCCAATGTATAGTGTTTCGGTGTCTTAACATTCATCGAATTTCCTATTAGAATGAACAATAATGGCATAATTTTATTTCTTTTCTTATTTTTCTTTTATTATGAGATTTTTGCCACGTTGAGTTCCATTAAGCTTTCTAATTGACCCATGTAGCGAGTGTTTAGCCAATGACTCCTAAACCAAATGGTTTTAGGGCATTAGGTGTAAAGACACCCCTAAGGACTTACTAACTCGAGTCAAAAAGGCTACGAAACTAACTGGTCTTAATGCTGCCAAGCAAAATTCCCACCTTTTGACGTGAACACTCACTGTTTATTGAGATAAGAGGTCCAGTTACTCAGTGGAAACTTTATTTAATGATCATTGTATGCATAAATCCCACCTTTTGACGTGAACACTCACTGCTTACTGAGGCAAAAGGTCCAGTTACTCAGTGGAAACTTTATTTAATGATCATTGTATGCATAAATCCCATATTTTGACGTGAACACACACTGCTTACTGAGGCAAAAGGTCCAGTTACTCAATGAAAAGTTTATTTAATGACATTAGGAGCATTTTATTTTCTCTTTTCGTGTAATAAACATCTTTCTTCTCTATCTTTCTATGCCAAAGTGTTCTTCTAAAAAGTTATCTAATTACAGCTAGGTCATGGAAACAGATATATAAAAATTATATGTCATACCGCACACAATTATGTGCTAATGTGCTTGTATCAGATTTAGATCAAACTTGTGAATTCTTAAATGCCTTAAAGTAAGCCATTAAACTTTTAAAACTTTATTATTAGACTATGTGTTCTAGATTTTAAGCTTACTGATGAAGTCTTAGCATAATATTTGTTTTAAATCAACCAAAATTTTCAAAACAATATGAACATGCATTTATCTTTTCAATAATAATAGAAAAAAAACTGGGACAAGGTGTGTGTAAATGTGTCTCCCATACCCCCAAACTTAAATTACACATTGTCCCAAATGTGTGAATAACATGAAAAGAGCTGACCTGGGAGATGGAGAACTAGCCGGGCTGGCATGGCTCATAGCACACCCCCAAACTTGAACTGATGCACACATTGTCCCTGAAAAAGAGAAACTAAAGTAATACGAGAAAACAAAAAGAAACTTAAAATAGACAGTAAAATAAATATAAAAAACAATAAAAAATAAAAAAAATTAAAGGATAAGATGTGGGGTGCCTCCCATGAGCGCTAAGTTTAACATCTTCAGCCAGACACTCTTATTTCCTCCCAGAAGAGCATAAATTAAATGCAGCTACAACTGCTTCGATGCCACATTTGGTGCTTGGATGCTTTGGAGAGGCCTCAATGATGTTATCAGTAATATCTGGAGATTTTGGCTCAACATCCGATATTGTTAACCCATGGGTGAGGATGGACTCCAATGGAGCAATGTGATGGACCTAAAAAACTTCCTCAACAACACCTTGCATCATATATACATTAGAACATTCCATATTATCTTGGGTAATTTTAATGTATCAAATATATTAAATTCAACTTTCTCACCATTTATCTTCATACTTACAATACCCTTTTTCACAAAAAAATTTGTATCAGCAGTCCTGATAAAGGATCTTCCTAGAATGATAGGCAAAGGCAATGGCATAAGAGATTCTTCCATATTTAATACAATAAAATCAACAAGTAAAATAAATGGACCTACCTTTACCATGACATCCTCAATAATACCTCTTGGTCTTTTTATGCTTCTGTCTTCCAGTTACAAGGTGATGAAAGTTGGTTGAAGTTCCCCCAAACCTAGTGTCTCGAATACCGTGTATGGTAGCAAATTGATACTTGCCCTTAAATCCAATAATGCATGCTCAAAAATCTGGTTACCTATCCTGCAAGGAATGGTAAAACTACCCGGATCTTTTAGTTTTGGTGGTAGTTTTCTTAATATCACAGCACTTACCTCTTCCGTTAAAGCTACTATCTTATGTTCCTGAAACTTCCTTTTATGAGTGCAACAATCTTTCAAAAATTCAACATAAGCATGTATTTGTTGAATTGCATCTAATAAGGGAATATTTATTTCTACTTTCCGCAAAGTTTCAAAAATATCAAGCAGTTTACTTTCTTTCGTAGGCTTTACTAACCTTTGAGGGAGGGGTGGTGCATTTACCTTTTCCATCTCACTTACCTTTGATGTGGAGGCCTATGTAGGCTCATCAACTCTTATGATCTTACCATTTCTGAGAGTTGTAACGGCATTCAGTTGCTGATGTCCTCTTGGATTAGGTAGTGTTTGGGCTGGAAGTTCACCTTGCTTTCTTTCACTTAACTCTTTGGCTAATTGCCCCACTTGGACCTCCAGTCTTTGAATGACTTGCTTATACTTAGCATCGATTTGTCTTTGCGTAGTCCAAAATTATCTTTCCTCTGTCATGAACTGTTCTTGTGAAGTCATCAACTGTTGTTGCTAAGATACCAACTGTTGTTGCTGAGTTACCAATTGCATCACAAAACTCTCTAAGTTACTCTCCATTGATTCCAAAATTGATTGAGTTGCTTGTTGGGAGTTCTTTTGCTGCCCTTGAAGGTTTAAGGCATTCTGGTTGTTGTTCCATGCGAAGTTGGGGTGGTTCCGCCATCCAGGATTATAGGTATTTGTATATGGATCGTTCTCGAGAGGATAGTTGTTTATTCCCACATAGTTTGCTTGCTCTAGATCTGCAAATGAATACAAAGGGTAAGTTTTAGTAATGTGATCAAAATGAGAACATATAGCATATAACTGTAGTGGTGTAGCTTATGGACGAGGTGGGTTGTTCTTAGTAGGCATGGATTTTACAAGCATATCTATCTTTCTTTCCACAGTAGCCATCTGATTTGGAGATCCACCATTTAAGTTCACTTCATACATACCCTTGCTCTTTACTCCTGGTCTTCCTCTAGATGAGAATTGCTAGGTGTGCTCGCTTAAGGTCTCAAAAAGCTCCATGGCTTCTTCACTACTTTTCTCCATCAGCACACCTCCACAACTTGAATCCATAATACTTTGATTAATATCACTTAAACCTTCATAGAAAGCTTGTACCAGTTCATCTTGAGGTAGATTGTGGTATGGGCATTTGAGTAGCAGCTCATTGAAGTGTCTCCATGCCTCAAAGAAAAGGTCTCCATCCCACTGTTGGAAAGATTGAATCTCCCTTCTCATTTTCCTTGTCTATTGTGCTGGGAAAAATTTTCTTAGGAACCTACTGGATAGCTCCTCCCAAGTATGGATAAAATCTGCAAGCAATGAATTGTACCACAATTTAGCATTATCTTTTAATGAAAAAGGGAAAATAATTAACCTGATTCCCTCTTGGTCTAGGCCTTGGATATGCTGGAACTTGCAGAGATCAAAGAATTCCCGAAGGTGCAAGTGTGGATCCTCATTAGGTGTACCCCTAAAGTGAGTCAATGCACTGAGTATTTGCGGAGATATGTAATAATTGCCTTCCACCTCTGGTTGATAAGCAATGCAAGATGGCTGGTCAAGGTTCCTTGGGATGAAGGATTGTTTCATAGGTCTTCGCTCAGGTGGTTGTTGGTTTTCTAGCTGTTCCATCATTGATGCTTCTTCCTCGAGTTCCTCCTCTACCTCTTCAGAGTTGTCTCTAAGCCTTGATCGAATGGTCTGCTCAAGCTCTGTACCGAGGGGAAAGAAAGTTGGATGCCTGGACCGAAGCCCTTGCATAAATCAGCAAAAACCACTTTAGTGCAGCAGTTCAGCATTGCTGCTTGGGTAGCCTCTGCCTCACGTGTGCTTGATTGCAAGTGTCACAGAGAGCTTCTGTTGTAGTGCCTGAAATAGAAAATGAAAAGAAATTAGATTAGGTTTTTGATGAAACAAAATAAACTAAAAAACAGAAACTTAGAATTTTTAGATTTTTGATAAAAATTAAACCAACTTGATGAAACAAAAATTAAACGAAAAATAATTCTAAAAAGAAATTAAGCGCAATCCCCGGCAATGGCGCCAAAAACATGTTGTGCGTTTATCTACCTAAATTAATAAACAAATAATCGAACTTGTTTTACTTGCAAGTGCACAAGGTCAACAGTAGCATAGTGTGCAAATGTGAGATCATCTCCACAGAGATTGGTAAATTTCACTTTAGAATTAGTTTCCCAATATAAAACGAAAAAAATAAACATTGGGTTTGAATTAATAATAATGATAAAGGCGTAGGGAATTGATATCCACCACTAATTATGCTACCACAACAAAACAATATGCCAATGCTTTACTTATGCTATGAATACCTAATGTTTGTCAACCTAAGGGCTTGGTCCACTCCTTAAGCTATTGATTTCCCTAAGAAACGAGTTAGGCATGGTGTATACTCTAACTCTTTTCTTTCTTAAGGGATTCAACAAAGTGTATACTGAGTTGTTCCTTAAGAGAGCATAGGATCTGTGGAAATCTACATCCACACGAGACCTAGGGCTTGGTCCGCTCCCGGTTTCCCATGTTGATTAATCCCAAGAACCTGGCGTGGGTTTCTTTTGTTACTTTTGTTAAACCCAAGACTCGGTCATCCAAATTAATTCAACTAACTAATCCATACCACATGCATACGTTGATCAGACAAACACATATGAGGAATTTAAATAAAAACAGGCATTAATCAAGTTAAGAATCACAATATAAATATTGCAAAGGCACCAATACTGAATTTTTGAGTAAACATAGTTAGGGCTTCAATCAAGCCCTTACTAAAAGTTTAGTTACACATAATAAAATAAAGGAAAGAAGAAACCCGAGAGAGCTCCATTGAAGAGTCATAAATTCTTCTCTAAAATCCCCTCTGGCCTCTGGCCTCTCGACCTAAAATTAAAACTAAAGGGAAGCTAAAAAGTGAAGTTTCTGTGTTTTACAGGCCTATTTATAGGATTCTAAGGACACCTCAAAACCCTAATTTCCAAAATAAGACCCGAAACAATCTTTCCAAAACTGACTCTGCCGCTTTACTGTACGTGTGCGCTCGATCTCATGCTTTTGTGCTCAAGCACAGGGTTGCGCTCGAGCCTTCTATGTGTGTGCACGAGTGGCACTCGTGCGCTCAATCGCACTTGGGTGCTTCCAAGTCTTCAGATTTCTTCCTTAGAGCTCCAAAATGCTACCTCTTCTTTAAAAACGTATAAAAAACACAGAAAACACAAAAATGAAGTAGAATATACCAAAATACATAAACAAAGAGCTTAACAACTGTAAATTAAGGGGCTTAAATATGAATATTTAAGTACTTATCACTTAACACAAAAAAAAAGGAAATATGAGAAGAACGAGAAAGTGATGGTGTCAGAAGTTGCTAGAGCGTTGCTCTAACAAAGCTTGCCACCTAAGCTGAAAGATCCCAGAAGTTTCATCATCAACATCACAATGGGAAACAAGAATGTTGCCAAAGAAATGCTAGACTTAGGAGCAAGTATAAATCTCATGCCATAGTTGATAAACTTACAACTAGGTTTGGGGGAACTTAAGTCAACAACTATGTCCCTTCAACTCGCTGACAGGTCAGTTAAATATCCTAAGGGAATAGTTGAGGATATATTAGTGCATGTAGACAAAGTGATTGTGCCTGTGGATTTCGTGGTATTGGAGATGGAAGGAACCCCATCTAAGGACAAGGAGCACACAATTCTTCTTAGTAGACCATTTATAGCCACAACCAAGACTATTATTGATGTCCATAATGGGAGGTTAACGATGGCAGTCTTGGGAGAGACTGTACAATTTAAAGTGTTTAATTCTCTAACCACTCATTCTTCTATTTCTACTAACGATGAGTGTTCTTTTATTGATTATGTGGACTCACTTGTTTATGACACTTATTTGCAGACAAAAATAGAGGACAAGTTTGAAGTTAGTCTTACAACTGAGAGAGTAGAGGAAACACTAGAAGAGGAGACTAAAGGGTATCATGAGATATTAGATAGTGCAATATCAGTGTCACCCTAAGAAGAGTCTAGCAAACCTTTAGAATTGCCAAGTTCCCTTCCTAGGGAAGATACTACTCCACCTAAGCTTGAACTTGAAGAGTTACCTAAGCACCTTAAGTACATATTTCTGGGAGAGGGAGACATATATCCTGTGATTATTTCATCTACTTTGACCTAAACCCAAGAGGAGAGAGTTGTGAAGGAGCTTAGTAGACTTAGGAGAGCCAAAGGATGGAGTATAAGTGACATCAGGGGTATTAGTCCTGCTACATGTATGCATAAGATCATTTTAGTGGACGGTGCCAAACCTGTGAGAGAAGCTCAAAGGAGACTAAATCATAACCTACAAGAGGTAGTGAAGAAAGAAATTTTAAAACTCCTAGATGCAGGAGTTATCTACCCTATTTTAGATAGTAGATGGGTTAGTCTAATTCATGTTGTGCCTAAGAAGTCTGGGATTACAGTGGTGCGAAACGAGAATGAGCTAGTGCCCACTAAGATGACTACAGGATGGAGAATGTGCATTGATTACATGAAACTGAACTTAGATACTAGAAAGGATCATTTTCTACTTCCTTTTATTGATTAGATGTTGGAAAGACTAGCAGGGCATGATTTTTATTTTCTTGATGGTCTTTTAGGTTATTATCAAATGAAGATTGCGCCAGAGGAACCAGAGAAGACAACATTCACCTGCCCATTTGGGACATTTGCCTTTAGGAGGATGCCATTTGGCCTATGCAATGCTCCAGCCACATTCCAAAGATGTCTGATGTCAATCTTCTTGGATATGGTGGAGAAATACATTGAGGTATTTATGGATGATTTTTCAGTTTTTGGAACCTTATATGATAACTGTTTGCATAATTTGACTTTGGTACTTGAAAGATTCATTGAGTGTAATTTAACACTCAGTTGGGAGAAGAGTCATTTTATGGTACAACAGGGCATTAGATTAGGGCATGTGATTTCTAGTAAAGGTATTGAAGTAGATAAGGCTAAAATTGACTTGATTGCTAAATTGCCACCCCCGACTTTGGTTAAGGGGATTAGGAGTTTCTTAAGACACGCAAGTTTCTATAAGAGATTTATCAAAGATTTTTTTAAGATAAGTCGCTCATTATGTAATTTGTTGTCGAAAGATGTTCTGTTTACTTTTGATGATGATTACCTTATCGCCTTTAATGCTTTGAAAGAAAAGTTGACATCGGTGCCTATTATCATGGCATCTAACTAGTCCGTTCCTTTTGAGATTATGTGTGATGCATTTGATTATGCTATAGGGGCTGTTTTGGGGCAATGAGTGGATAAGTGTTCATATGTGATCTATTATGCTAATAGAACACTTAATGATGCCCAACTCAACTATTCCACCACGGAAAAAAGTTTTTGGCTGTTGTGTTTGCATTAGACAAGTTCAGGCCTTACTTGGTAGGGTCTAAGGTCATTGTGCATTCAAATCATGCGGCATTGAGACACTTATTAACTAAGCCAAATGCTAAGCCAAGACTAATTTGGTCGGTCTTGCTTTTGCAAGAATTTGACCTAGAAATAAGGAATAAGAAGGGTAGTGAGAACATTGTTGCAGATCACCTTTCTCGGTTAATTTCGGACTTTGATTCACATAAGCAAGAAGAAGATAAGAAAATTGTTGATACTTTTCCTGATGAAAAATTATTTGCTAGAAGTTAAGAGCCATAGTATGCTGATATTGTAAATTATCTTGCTTATGGTGTTTTCCGACCTAACCTATCTTTTCAAGAAAAGAAGAGATTCTTGTCTTCTTGCATGAGTTACTTTTGGGATGAGCCTTATTTATTCAAATTTGATCAAGATCAAATCATTCGGAGATGTGTACTTGAGGCTGAGCATGAGAGCATTCTTTCTTCTTGCCATGAAATTCATTGCGGGGGTCACTTTGGAGGTGAGAAAATGACCCTCAAGGTATTGCAATATGGATTTTATTGGCTAACTCTCTTTAAAGATGCTCATAAGTTTTGTATGTGTTGTGATAAATTTCAGAGGACTGGTAGTATTGGAAAGAGAAATGAGGTGCCTCTGACTAACAATCTTGTCATTAAAGTATTTGATGTCTAGGGAATTGATTTCATGGGTCCTTTTTCGCTTCCACTTGGAAATGAATATTTATTAGTTATGGTTGATTATGTGTCCAAATGGGTTGAGGCTATACCAACCCGAACCAATGATGCTAACTGTATTGTGAAATTTTTGAAGGATGTGATATTTAGCAGGTTTGGGACATCGAGGGCCATAATCACTGATGGAGGAACCCATTTTTGCAATAAACTTTGTGATGGGTTGTTGAAGAAGTATACCATCACACACAAGGTGGGGACTTGATGAGAGTCATAAAATGCACTTTAACAGTACTTAATTGTTAGCATTTTAGGGTTGATCTAGGTTTTAATTGCACTTTTATACCTTAACAATTCTAAAGTGTCATTCTTGGATCATTGATTTGTTTTGATGCATTTTCAGGTGTTTGGAGTCAAAAAGAGAGGGAAAAGCTACTATTGAATAAAGCACAAAGATCCCATGCATATCAGAGCGAAGGGGTGCTTTCGGAAGGACAAAATGAAGGGAAGAAAGTGTGTGTGCCGCGACTTGGAAATGAGTTTCACTAAATTGCCAGAATTGCCTGTACAGATCAATCATTTTTGTAAATTAAAACTGCATTGATGCAAGAAGAACCAAGAGATGAGCCATATATTCTTAGAAAGATTCGGAAGTCTATTTTCTGGAGGATTTTACGGCTCATAAAAATGATTTTTCTAGAGAAAGTTATGGCAGTTTTAGTAGACAAAGGTCAAGATGGAAGATGCCTAGTGCGATGATTGCACAAGGACTGCGATCGATCGCAAGTGCGCACTCGCGACATCCCACATCAGTCAGAAATACCTTGCAAAGTACTATAGTGCACTCGATTGTACCATGCTGCAATCAAGCGCACATAGGCAGTATCCCACATCGGATAGAAAGCACATAGTACTCCGGGAGTTTGCCTATATAAGACCCACTCCACTTCAGCTTTAGAATGAATCGGAGCTCATCTGAAATCATCAGAGAGTGACCCTAGAGGGCCTTTAGGAGCAATCCAGAGGGCCATTAGGAAGAATCCGAAAGTATAAATTTGGAGGGCAAGCTGAGGATGATCATTGAGAGGCCGGAGGCAACTCAAGGAAGCATGAGCCCCATGGCTGGCTAGTCTCCAAGCAAGGCGAAGGGATGAATCCCTAGGTGTAGTTGTTCTTATTTTTCTTTATTTGATTCAGTTGTAGTTGGATATTATTTTCATTAAACTTTGTTATGTTTTATTCTTAATTTAATTAGTAGATTTATTATTACTTCGGTGATTGCATGCTTCTTTTCCATATAAGTTCAGTCATGCTTTTCTTATGTGTACCTGTTTGGGTGTGATTGAGTCTGGTAGATCTATTTTATAGATTTTTCCATTGCTGCGGTATTGTCATTTAGATATATCGTCATCTCTTGATAATTTATAAGTTAGGTCATGTGTGCTTGAAATATCAATTACATTAGGGTTTATATATGCGCTTTAATTGAATATTTTCTGATTGCCTGTTTGGGATGTGAAACTTGCAATCGAGATAAAAACAACTGAATCAAGTTAGGATTAGATCAACGAACCTAGGGAGGATTTCCAGAACCTTGTCGTTTCTTTATTATATTATTCAATCATTCACATAATTTTCATAAAATAAACAATTCAGATTCTTTCAATCAATCTTTTATCGTTTGTGTTCAAGTTTACACCTTCTTTTATAATTAACTTGTTATCCTGTGGAATCGACACCCCAAAGCTGTACTACAAATAATCGCATTATACTTTGGGCGTAATCAGGACTTCATATCACCCACAAACTTCGGGTCAAGTTGAGGTAAGCAATCGACAAATCAAGGGCATTCTGGAAAAGATGGCGTGACCATCACGAAAGGACTGGGCAACCAAGATTAATGACACATTGTGGGCATACTGCATGGCAAACAAGACACCAATTGGGATGAGCCCCTATTGGTTAGTTTTTGGAAAGGCATGCCACTTACTGGTTGAGCTTGAGCATCAGGTGTATTGGGTAATCAAGGAGCTGAACATGGATATGGAAATGGCAGGAGAGAAGCAGTTACTATAACTCAATGAGTTAGAAGAGATTCATGATGAATCATATGAGAATGAAAAGATCTACAAAGAACGCACTAAGCGTTACCATGACCAAGGCCTTATCCGTAAGTCCCTTTATCCTGGAATGAAAGTTCTTTTGTTTAACAGTTGTTTAAAATTATTTCCAAGAAAATTGAAGTCAAGATGGTGCGAACCATTTTCAGTAGTCAATGTTTTTTCTCATGGAGTGGTAGAGTTGCTGAACCCGAAGACTCAAGTGACATTCAAGGTCAATGGGCATCATGTGAAGCCTTAGTTGGAAGGAGTCCATGAAAAGGGGGTTGTTGAGTGCATTGAGGTGCACAATCCTGAATAAGTTCAACTAACGTCTTGCTAAGGCGTTAAAGAAAGCGCTTGGTGGGAGGCAACCCACCCATTTGATAGAGTATGTTTTCTGTTATTTCATTTTCATTGTTCCCTTCTAAATGTTTTTCTAAATGCATGTTTGATTTCATATATTGAGGACAATGTTTAGTTTAGTTTTAGGGGTATAATTAGAACTTGCTGAGACAAAATTTTGCTATAATTTGTTTTATGGTTAGTAATCAAGTCTTTTATGCACGTTGAGTTTAGTTTCTTTAACACTGACAAGTTATTGTGAGGATTGATGCATATTCATCTTCCATAGACCATGCTCTTGATGTTGATACTGAGATGAACCTAGATCTAATGATTGATAATCAAATAGTGGAGACTACCTAGTGAGTTATTTGAGCCACAAGCGTTTTATTCTGAGAGTTAGGTTCTTGGTACTCTTAAACACTCTTCATTATGACCTTAATTGTTAGTTGATCTTTATAGGTTTTGCATTGAATGCTAGGATTATATAACTCACTTGAAGTATCATGTTGTGTTTTTTCATTATTTTAGTTGAATGACTTGAGTAAGAAGTTTGAGTATGTGCCTATCGTTATACACCTTAGTTGCCACTGTCTCTGGAGAAAGATCCAAATTCCTATTAAAAAAAAGAAATATATATATATATATATATATATATATATATATATATATATATATATATATATGAGATACATGTCAAAAAGGGATTTGGTTAGACAAGAAAGAGGACCTAAGATACTACAAGGGTATTGAAGTCGCTTTTATAAAGAGTTGAAAAGAAAGAGTTTTGGTGTAAATCAGGTTCGACGTGCTTAATGAGTGAATCTTGTGAGGCCTAGAGTCGAAGCGAATTCGGATTCTTGACGTTAGGTTTGAGGGTAATTAACGTGAGGTGTTTTCAGCATTGGAATATGGATGTGCGATGTGTACTTGATTTGAGCAATGAATTGTGAAGTGTTCAGACTGTGAACATAATTGTGCATAAGATATCTAGATATGAGTCATAATAAGAATTAAGGCATGAGGGTTTTGTTGATTTAAGTTTTTAGGTTTGTTTTGTTTATGTTTTCTTTTAGTTTTGCTTGAGGATTAGCAAAATCTAGGCTTGGACATATTTGATGAATGAATATTTGTATGTTTTTCAAGTATTTATTTATATGTTTAGCTTAGGAATTTATTACTTTGAGTTGTTTTTCATTGTTTTATAGGTTCACAAGCATTTGGAAAGGAGCTTCACTAAATTTTTTGAATTGCCCGTACAGATTAGTCATTTTTGCGGATTAAATTGTATTGATTCAGGAAGAACCAGGAGATGAGCCATATATGCTTGGAAAGATCTGGATGTCTATTTTATGGAAAATTTTATGGCTCATAAATATGATTTTTCTAGAGAAAGTTATGGTAGGTTTAGTAGACAAAGGTCAGGCAGTGCGTGATTTCAGCGTGGCATAAGTATCATTTTTTTGGATTAAACTGTATTGATTCAGGAAGAACCAGGTGATAAGCAATATATATTTGGAAAGATCTGGATGTTTATTTTCTGGAGAATTTTATGGCTCATAATATGATTTTTCTAGAGAATGTTATGGCAGTTTTAGTAGACAAAGGTTAGCCAAAACCAGGCCTGGACAACAGCAGAACCGGGCCCGAACAGAAATCCTAGGGTGACTTTTTTGTCTACAAAGCCGTCCCCATACAGCTATACATAGGAATTTTTAGATTCAGAAAGCGGCAGTTCTATAGAGATGACGACAATTCTTGGACAGATACTATCAAGAGGAGTTTTGGGAGATTGAAGGAGGAGACAGTTTCTTTCATCAAGACGGCTTATCAAGAGATTGAAGATGACGATCAATTGCTTCAAGATTTTGAGGATTCATCTCGTGATTCGGGAAGAAATTCTATCTTTGCTTTTTTTGTCCTTCAATATGCTTGTAACCCTAGTATTTGAATTCTATGATTGGGATTTAAAAATGAATGGTTGAACGTATTGTTGGGCGTTTGGCTTAGTTGCCTTGATTGTTTTGGATATTTTGGTGGATTTAGTTTTATGAAATTTTTCAGATTATTTCTTATTCAATATCCTTCATACCTTTGATTATTGCTTGTGGATTGACCATCTATTATTGATAGTCAAGGTTGGTATTTGAGATTAGGTTGAGGACAAACCATCTAGACCTAATTAAGCTTTCTTGAATAGGAATTTAAATCATGATTCAAATCAAGTTGTGATTTAGGTGGTTGCGTTTTCCTCATACTTAATTTAACTAATTAATTGATGAACACGATCCATGGGATTTAATTAATTAGTTATCAATTGAGAATAAACACGATCAATGACATTCTCTAGTCTTAGCGGAAATACCAATAATCTTGGATGTTGATTGATTCTTTATATTCACCAAATGTTCCAATTCATGATTGGATAGCAAGCTAAACTCCCAATTGTTCTCATTGATTATACTCATCTCTTCATAATTCGTTTTGTTTAATTTACTTAATTGTTTTTATTTCAATTTTTTCTTCACCAATCTTTTTGTTGGAAATCACCTTGACAAAATGCCCAGGTGGTGATCTTCCAAAAACCCAAGTCTAGAATGACTTGTAGAAAGAATTTCGGCAATCGAACGCAAGAACAGAAAATCAAAGAAAGAAAGATGACAAGCAATTTGTTTTCGAGGTTCGGCAATGTGCCTACGTCCCCGTGAGTTCCTCTGAACTCTCTACACTATCTCAAATGGTTCTTACAAGTTACAGCAATCCCCTTCAAGAAGCTCAAGTTCTTAAAGAAACCAAGAAAAGAAGAAAGAAGATTACAATGCTCTCTCTCTATACTACTCTCTCTTCTTTACAACCAGCCCTCACTATAAAGAGTCCCTCTTGTGTTTATGTCTCTCACACAATTCTCTCTTGTATTATAATTGATCTCAAAGTGTGTCTTGTATGTGTTGTATTCTATATGTGAAAAATGAGGCTTGGGAACCCCTTTTATAGCCTTTCACTTCTTGGACATTCTTGTGAATCAATTTCCACCCTTTGATCATGATCTCCACTTAATCATAGCCCTTCATCACTTCCCAAGTGGTGCTATGCATTTTAACCTTGCACTCATGCACTTAAAAGGGTCTTAAAATAGGCTGTCCATGTGTGCAGCCCTTTGCCTAGCGCCTAGGCACTCAACAGGGGGCGCCATAGTGCTGGGCAGGGCACCTTTGCACACCTTCTGGATGCCATGGTGCTGGTGCTGGGTGCCATGGCGCTGATGCGGTCCTTCAGCACATCATTCTGGACACCATGGTGCTGATGCTGGGTGCCATGGCACTAATGTGGTCCTTCAGCACACCATTCTGGACGCCATGGTGCTGATGCTGGGCGCCATGGCGCATGCGGATGCTGCTGTTGTGCGCACACTTCCCTGATTGTGTGCAGAAGTGTGCACACTAGTGCACATGGCCTTCCCTTACTCCAAATTTGTGCACACACATGTGTGCAATATTCTAACTTACTGAACTCTAATACTCCACATTTGATTTGGACTTTAACCATTTTTAAACCATGGTTGGACCTGTTTGAACCTTAGACAAATAACAACAATCTCTACCTTTGTCTAAGTGTTCAAAAAACCTGAACCATTGTGCAGAAAGCTTCGGCATCCAAACTCATCTTGAGTTACCAATTAACCAACTCCAATCCTAAGTAATTCAAGACAATGATTGAACTTACTTAGAGGTAGAACTTTAGTACCCAAGTCCGCAGGATTTTCTTCCGTGGTCTTCTTGTCAACATGAATGCATCCTTTCATACCATTTTTCGGAATGTAATGATACCGAAAATTCATATGCTTTGTCCTCTCATGGCACACTAGATTCCTCCATAAGTACCACATACTTTGGCTATCCAAAGACACCACAACCTACTCTTTTAGGACCTCCCACTCGTCCAACAACCCTTTGCACCCCATAGCCTCCTTTATGGCTTCCATAGCCACTATGTATTCTGCCCCGGTTGTTATGAGTGCTACCACCGGCTGCCATTGAGCCTCCAAATACCTCAACAACCTCCTCATCCCAAGCCAATGCTTCTTTCCAAGATTACTCACAAATTTGCTGAGAACACCCATTACCCAAGAAACCCTCAACCGGTTTCTCTCATTTTCTTGGATTCTACACATCCCAAGGATCTTTTGTGTAAGGCTGAGATCCTTCCTCTCGAGCTCCTCACTGAGTTGAGATGTAAACCTTTTCATCCTCTTCCTGCTATTCCAAACCAATAGCCTATCAATGACATAGGTGAGGATATTCACCATCTTCTCCACCTTGTGTCCAGGTGAGAAAGTTTCTGTGACACCTATGTCTTCTCTTCTTGTGAACCCATTCGCCACCATCCTAGCTTTGTTTCAGACTTCATCCTGGAGGCTGCCCTTCTTTGATCTTGTAAGTGCACTTACATTCTACAATTTTCTGCTTTCCTAGAATTTTCACCAATTCCCAGAAGTTGTTCTTCATCAAAGAGTCCATTTCTTCCTCCATAGCCAGCTGCCACTTTGACGAATCCTTACACTCCATGGCATCCATGTAAGTTTCTGGTTCAACCTCTCCTTCTATCCAAGGAGCTGCTACATTTGCATCTGCAAACCTATATCTCAAGGGTGGTCTAACCACTCTTCTTCCCCGGTCTCTTGTGAGCTAGTAGTTATTTACTGCATCAACCTCTTCTTGTTCAGCCTCTTCTTGAGTTTTTTGAGCTTCTTAGCCTTCATCCAAGGGCTCTACCTAGTTTAAACCCTCTTGCCTCCTCTGTTTCACCTAAACCGAGTTCTCCTTGATGTGATGCTCCACAACTTCTGGTTTGGTTTGCTCACTAGCCCCTGCAGGGTTAGTTTTCTCCAAGTAGGGAAATAACAATTCATTAAAAATAACATCCCTACTTATAATCAGTTTCATGCCTTTATTTTCTAAGGACCACAACCTATATCCCTTAACCCCATCACCATATCCTAGAAATACACATTTTCTAAATCTTGGGCTAAGTTTATCCTCCTTTTAATGTGCATATGCAGCACAACCAAAAGTCCTAAGGTTGTTTAATTCAGGGGGTTTTCCACTCCACATCTCCATGGGAGTCTTGAGCTCTAAAGCTCTAGAGGGTGATCTATTTACCAAGTATGCAGCTATAGCTACAGCTTCTACCCAAAAATATTTTGGTAAACCGGATCTATTTAACATGCACCTTACCTTTTCTATAAGGGTCTTATTCATCCACTCAGCAACTCAACTTTGCTGAGGGGTTTCCACAACCGTCCTATGTCTTAGAATCCCATTTAACCTACAGAATTGATCAAGTTCTTGGTGAAAAATTTCTAAGCCATTATCGGTTCTTATCCCCTTAACTACTCTACCCATTTGAGTCTCAACCAGCCCTTTCCACACCACTAACTTATTCAAGGCATTTGATTTATTTCTAAGCAAATAAACCCACACTCTTCTTAAATAATCATCAATTAAAGACAGAAAGTAAAAGTTACCTCCCTGTGTTGGTGTCCTTGCTGGTCCCCAAAGGTCCACATGAATGTAGTCAAGAATCCCTTTGGACTTGTGCACTCTGGTGTTGAAGCTGACCCAATGTTACTTCCCAAGAATGCAACTCTCATAGAAATCCAATTTTTATACTTTGTCACCACCAAGTAGACCTTCCTTGCTAAGCACTTGCAGGCCCTTTTTGCTCATGTGACCCAAGCGAGTGTGCCAAAGGGTTGCCTTGTCCATCTCAGCCATCAAGCTTGCTGCTTGATCATTGATTTTTGTCTCTCCGATCATCTCATACAGTACATCGTTTCTTGCTTCCTTGATCACTACCAAAGATCCCTTGGCCACCTTGATCTTTCCTCCCTCTATCTTGCGTGTGTATCCCATGGAATCCAGCTGCCCCAATGAGATCAAATTTCTCTTCAAATCCGGAACATACCTCACATTTTTCAGTAGCCTTGTGACTCCATCAAACATCCTCAATTGGATGTCTCCAATCCCTCTCACTTGGCAAGAATTATCATTCCCCAAGAAAACCCTTCCATCATTGATCTCCTTGAAATTCTTGAACCATTCCTTGTGAGGGCACATATGATAAGTGCACCTGGTATCCAAGATCCATTTCCAGTTGCCTTCTTGCCCCTTGCTCATATCCGAGCACACAACAAGAACATCATCACCTTGCTGTTCTTCCATGGCAACCGAAGCCTCTCCATTGTTGGTATGGCTTCTCCTCTCATCCCATAACCTCTTCTTGCAATCTTTCTTGAAATGGCCCTCTTTGTTGCAGTAGAAGCATCTCCTTCCTCCTCTAAGTCTTATCTTGGAATGAGATCTCCCATGGCTCTCTCATCTACCTTTGTCCTGGTGGTAGCCATTGTTGCTACTGCCATTCCGAGCTGCTGGCCTTCCTCTTACGAACAGCCCTTCACCACTTGATGTCTCCTTCATCTTGGCTTTGAAATCATGTGCCCTTATGACATTGATCACAATCTCCTTTGTCAAAGTATTCCTTCCATACTCAATGGCATTAATCAAGTTATCAAAGCAATCAGGAAGAGAATTTAACAAAATGACAGCCAATTGTTCATCCAAAAAAATAATGCTATAGCTATTCAAATCTTGAACTAGCTTATTAAAGACATCAAGATTATCTTGCAACTCTTTACTAGGATCCATTTTAAAAGCAAAGATTCTTTTAAGAAGATAAATCTTGTTAGGGAGAGTTTTGGTAAGAAACAACTCATCTATTTTCTTCCATATGACAGCCGGATCCTCCTAGTCTCCGCATGCCCTTGTGACACTATCTGACATGTGCAAGAAAATGGTGCTGTAAGCCATCTTCTTCATCTTGGTCCGTTGGTCCTCTGTGACACTTGTTGGAAAAGTATCATCTTCTCCAATAGCCAAGTCCACTTTCTGTTGCATTAGAACCGCCTTGATCTTCCGCTTCCAAAGGGCAAAGTCTCCATTTCCATCAAGCTTCTCTACACAGAAATTTGAAGCCATCTTTTGCGAACAAGTTTCCAGATTTATGCACTACCCACAAATGCTTTCTTCAACCTTAAGAACACATATCGAAGATGGATTTTAACACCGTTCTTTAATCAACCTTCAAGAACACGACCGGATCTTGACCTTTACACCGTTCTTGAATCACCTAAGAAGTTGATCTTTGATTCTTGGAGTCTTGGCTCCGTCACCTTCTGCTTCTTGCTTCGATAACCAGTTGTGAAGCTCTGATACCACTGTTGGAAATCACCTTGACAAGATACCCAGGTGGTGATCTTCCAAACACCTAAGTCTAGAATGACTTGTAGAAAGAATTTCAGCAATCGAACACAAGAACAGAAAATCAAAGAAAGAAAGAAGACAAGCAATTTGTTATTGAGGTTTGGCAATGTGCCTACATCCCCGTGAGTTCCTTCAAACTCTCTACACTATCTCAAATGGTTCTTATAAGTTATAGCAATCCCCTTCAAGAAGCTCAAGTTCTTAAAGAAACCAAGAAGAGAAGAAAGAAGATTACAATGCTCTCTATCTCTATACTACTCTTTCTTCTTTACAACCAGCCCTCACTACAAAGAGTCCCTCTTGTGTTTATGTCTCTCACATAATTCTCTATTGTATTACAATTGATCTCAAAGTGTTTCTTGTATATGTTGTATTCTATATGTGAAAAATGAGGCTTGGGAACCCCTTTTATAGCCTTTCACTTCTTGGACATTCTTGTGAATCAATTTCCACCCTTTGATCATGATCTCCACTTAATCATAGCCCTTCATCACTTCCCAAGTGGTGTTGTGCATTTTAACCTTGCACTCATGCACTTAAAAGGGTCTTAAAATAGGCTGTCTATGTGTGCAGCCCTTTTCCTAGCGCCTAGGCGCTCAACAGGGGGCGCCATGGTGCTGGGCAAGGCACCTTTGCACACCTTCTGGACGCCATAGTGCTGGTGCTGGGCGCCATGGCGCTGTTGCGGTCCTTCAGCACATCATTCTGAATGCCATGGTGCTGATGTTGGGTGCCATGGCATTGATGCGGTCCTTCAGCACACCATTCTGGATGCCATGGTGTTGATGCTGGGCGCCATGGCGCATGCTGATGCTGCTGCTGTGCGCACACTTCCCTGATTGTGTGCAGAAGTGTGCACACTAGTGCGTATAGCCTTACCTTACTCCAAATTGATGCACACACATGTGTATAGTCTTCTAACTTACTGAAATCTGATACTCCACCTTTGGTTTGGACTTTAACCATTTTTAAACCATGGTTGGACCTGTTTGAACCTTAGACAAATAACAACACTTTTAATTAGAGTGTTTAGGATTTAATTTCAGAGTTTGTTTTAGTAATTTTAAGAAATTAATTTAGAATTTAAACCACTGCAATTCCTTGAGAGACCGACCTCAAGAGTAAACTCATCGCAATACTATTTGTGATTCGTTCACTTGCGAGGATTTAAAATTTGTACACCAGTAGCTTCTACAATCTTCAACAAATAACAAGTTCTAGAAGCATAGCTTCAAACTTGTTCATGTTGTTGTTCATAAATATTGTGATAATGAGTCTAGAAGGGATTAAAATATTAATTCGCAACTTAACTTTGCATCCATACTAAAATGAGCCAATCTAACTACTTGATATAGTTGATCATCTTTAATCGCTCATAAATTAAGGATCCTTTCCCTAAAGAGGTTATGCTCATAATACAACTCTTGTAGATGATGCACTGTTGCATAAGGAATTTCTATATTGTCATGTTACTTCTAAAGCTCATTAGACATAGATGTTAGCATGTAACTCTTAGCCCAAATGTCATCTTGCCACTTCTTATAAGTAGCGACCTCTTCTTCCAGAATATTCTCAGCAACGATTGCTAGAATTTACTTAACAAAAAAATTAGGCCAATTTCTCAAAGTTGAGAATGATTCTCAAATTCTTTAGCCATTCTAGGAGATTGGATCTGTCAGTCTATTTTTATCAAGTATACAAGATAGTGGGATTAATTATTGTGATCCACGATGTCACAATAGATAAAATATGAGTTTGATCATTTTATTAAATACCATTAAGATATGATTGATAGGTGCTTAAATATTCATATTTAAGCCCCCTTATTTACATTTGCTAAGTCCTTAGTTATGATAATTTAGTCCATTTTACTTCATTTATGTGTTTCACATGTTTTTATAGGGTCTTGGATAAAAAGAAGCATTTTTTGGCACCTAAAGGAAGAAACCTGGAAATCCTAGAGCAGCTATTGGCAAAAGTGCGATTGATCGCACTATTGGGTGCGATCGAACGCATAAGCGTTCACGCGCACACAAGAATGATCGAGTGCAGCCTTACGATCGAGCGCACAACGCATGCAATCGAGTGCACATGTACGGGCGTGAATAGTAAAACGACATAACCAGTTTTGGCAAAAGAGGAGGTTTTACGTTTTAGGAAGTTTTGGGTTTCCTGAGTCTTTTAAGGTTATTCAACCCCTATAAATACACCTGTAAACACACACAAAGGACATCACTTCTTTTATCTTTTGCTTAGCTCAGAGTTGTAAGCTTTGGAGAGGATTGACAACCCGTCTCCACAGTATTCTTCGGGTTTTATAGTTTATGTTTAGTTTATGCTATGATGTTTATCTTAGACAGCATGTGTAACTAACTCTTTATAGGGCTCGATTGAAGCCCTAGTTATGCTTTCCAATATATATATTCATTGATTATCTTTGCAATAACCTTGATTATGATGCTTAACTTGATTAATACCTGTGCTTATTTACATTCCACATATGTGTATGTCTGATCAATATGTGCATGTGGTATGGATTAGTTAGTTAGACCAAATTGGATGACCGAGTCCTGGGCCTAACGATAGTAACAAAAGATATCCACACCAGATTCTTGGATTAATCAACATGAGAAACCGAGAGTAGATGCCATGCCCTAGGTCTCATGTAGTTGTCGATTTCCATAAATCTTATGCTTTCTTGAGGAACAACTCAGTAGATACCATGTTGAATATCTTAAGAAAGAAAAGAGTTAGAGTAAATACCATGCCTAACTCGGTGCTTAGGGAAATCAATAGCTTAAGGAGTAGATACCATGCCCTTAGGTTGGCAACCATTAGGTAATCATAGGAAGGCTAGTGCATTGACCTATTACTCATTGGGAAAGTATGACTAGTGGTGGATATCAAAGCCCTATGTCTCATTACTATTAATTCACATTCAACAGTTATTTTGATCTTCTTTTATTAAGAAACTAATCCTAAAACGAATTTCACCAATCCTTATGGAAATGATCTCGTACTTGCACACTATGCTACCATTGACCTTGTGCACTTGCAAGTAAAAGTGTATGGTTATTTACTTATTAATTTAGGTAGATAAACGACCAACAAGTTTTTGGCGCCGTTGCTGGGGATTGCGCTAAATTTCCTTTTAGAATTACTTTCGTTTAATTTAATCATCATTATTCTATTTTACTTTAATTTTTCTAAAAAAAATTAGTTTATGTTTTTCACCTTTATTTTTATTTTCATCAAACCCTAATCAAATTCCTTTCTGTTTCAGGCATATCAAACCCTAATCGCACTTTCTGTGATATTTACAATCGATTGCATCCTTCTATGCGATCGAGCGCAATTATGGCAGAGAGTTACCCGAGCAGCAGAGTTGAGCTACTGCACTGAAGCTGGTTTACCTGATTTATGCACGGACTTCGATCCCGACATTCAACATTCTTTCCCATCAATCCCGAGCTTGAGCAGACCATCCGACAAAGGGTTAGGAACAACTTCGAGGAGAACGAAGAAGAATTCGAGAACGAAGCCCCAATGGCGGAACAACTTGAAAACCAGCAACCACCTGCCCGAGTACCGATGAAGCATTCCTTCATCCCACAGAACATTGATTAGCCATCATGTATTGCATATCAACCTGAGGCAGCAGGGAACTATTGCACATCTCTGCAAATATTGAATGCTTTGACCCACTTTAGGGGTACTCCTAATGAGGATCCACAGTTGCACCTTCAAGAATTTTTCGATCTTTGCAAGTTCCAGCACATCCAAGGCTTGGACCAAGAAGGAATAAGGTTAATTCTTTTCCCTTTTTCCTTAAAAGATAATGCTAAATTATGGTATAATTCTTTGCCTGCAGTTTCTATCCACACTAGGGAGGAGTTGACTAGCAAATTCCTAAGGAAGTTTTTCCCATCCCAAAAGACAAGGCAAATGAGGAAAGAGATTTAGTCTTTCCAACAAAAGGATGGGGACCTCTTCTTCGAAGCGTAGGTAAACTTCAACGAGCTGCTACTCAAATGCCCACATCACAACCTACCTCAAGATGAACCGGTACAAGCCTTTTATGAAGGTTTGAGTGATACTAACAAAAGTATTGTTGATTCAGGTTGTGGAGGAGTGCTGATGGAAAAAAGCAGCGAAGAAGCTATGGAGCTCTTCGAAACCCTAACTGAACACACTCAATAGTTCTCCTTTCGAGGTAGACATGTGACCAAGGGTAAGGGTGTGCATGAGGTAAATCTAAATGGAGGATCTTCTCCTCAAATAGTTGCTATGGAAAGGAAACTAGACTTATTGGTAAAAGCCATGGCTGCTCAAAATGCCTCATCTAACCTACCAACTACACCACTACAAGTATGTGCGATATGTTCCCAATTCGATTATAATACTGATACTTGCCCTTTGTATTCACCTACATATCCGGAACAAGAAAATTACATGGGACCTAAAAATTATCCACCGAAGAACAACCCATATGCAAACACTTACAACCCTGGATGGCGAAACCACCCAAACTTCTCTTGGAACAACAATCAAAATACCCTTAACCAGCAAGGGCAGCAATGAAACTCCCAACCAGCAGCCCATAGTGCTCCCGAACCAAAGAAGAATAACCTCAAAAGTCTTGTGAGACAATTGGCCACTCAGCAGCAACAATTAATGACCTCACAAGATCAGTTCATGGCAGATGAAAGGCAATTCTGGACTGAACTTAGATAAACCATAGCAAAACATGAACAAGCCATCCAATGGCTAGAGGTACAAATGGGACAACTGGCAAAAGAGCTAAGTGGCAGAAAGTAAGGTGAGCTGCCAGCTCAAACATTACCCAACCCTAGGGGGCATCAACAACTGAAGGCTGTCACAACCTTGAGAAATGGCAAAGTAATAGGGTCCGATGAGTCTGTAATAGCATCCAAAGAGACACCATCAACATCAAGGGTAAGTGAGATGGAGAAGGCGAATGCACCACCCTTCCCGCAAAGGTTAGTAAAACAAAAGAAAGACAATAGACTGACTAATATTTTTGAAACCTTGCGGAAATTTGAAATTAACATTCCTTTATTAGATGCAATTCACCAAATACCTGCATATGCTAAGTTCCTGAAAGATTGTTGCACTCTCATAAGAGCAAGTTTCAAGAGCATGAAACAGTAGCATTAACTGAAGAAGTAAGTGTTGTACTATTAAGAAAACTCCCAACAAAACTAAAAGATCCGGGTAGCTTTACTATTCCCTGTAGAATAGGTGATCAGCTATTTGAAAAATCATTACTAGATTTGAGAGTAGGTGTAAACCTATTACCATACACAGTATTTGAAACCCTAGGTTTGGGGGAGCTACAACCGACTTCCATTACATTACAATTGGCATATAGGAGTATTAAAAAACCTAGGGGTATTCTTGAGGATGTCCTAGTAAAAGTTGGTGAGTTCATTTTACCTGTTGATTTCGTTGTATTAGACATGGAGGAATGCACTATGCCATTACCCCTGCCCATCATATTAAGGAGACCATTCATGAGAACTGTGGACACTATGATTTGTGTGAAAAAGGGTATAGTGAGTATAAAAATCAATGGTGAGAAAATAGAATTTAAAATATTTGATGCAATGAAACTTCCTCAAGATGATTTGGAATGCTTTAATGTATGTATGATACAAAACTTTGTCGAGCAAGCTTTTCAGGTCCAACACATTGATCCATTGGAGACCATTCCCACCCATGGCTTCACAGAAGAGGATATTAAGCTAGAACTTGAAGATAACATCATTAAAACTGTGCACATCCTTGAGACCTCTCCAAAACACTCAAGTAAGTATGTTCCTCCATTTGAATCTCTCTTACCTACTAATACTACTCTTCTTCCATCCATTATCCAGGCACCAACATTGGTATTAAAACAGCTGCCCGAGTATTTAACATATGCCTATTTGGGAGAAAAAATGACTTTACTTGTGATCATAGCTGCTAATTTGAGTAGTGGAGAAGAAGAGAAGCTATTAAGAGTTCTTAGAGAGCATAAATCTTCCATTGGATGGACCATTGCTGACATTAAGGGGATAAGTCCAGCCAAATGCATGCATAGTATCTACCTAGAAGAAGAAGCAAGGCCCACTCGAGATGCTCAAAGAAGACTTAACCCACACATGAAAGAGGTAGTAAAGGCCGAGGTATTAAAGCTACTAGATGTTGCCATTATCTACCCTATATCGGACAGTAAATGGGTAAGTCCGGTCGAAGTTGTTTATAAAAAGAGTGGGATTACCATTGTAAAAAATGAAAATGAGGAGCTTATACTAATGAGTGCCAAATATTGCATATTTTAGCCCTTTAATTTACACTTGTTAGCTTAGGAATTTGTTACTTTGAGTTGTTTTCGTTGTTTTACAGGTTTACAAGCTTGGAAAGAAGTTTCACTAAATTTCCAGAATTGCTCGTGCAGATCAGCCATTTTTGAGGATTAAACTGTATTGATTTAGGAAGAACCAGAAGATGAGCCATATATGCTTGGAAACATCCCGATGTCTATTTTCTGGAGAATTTTACGGATCAATAAAATGATTTTTCTAGAGAAAGTTATGGCAGTTTTAGTAGATAAAGGTCAAAGAGCAAAAACTGGAATCTGCAGTATCCCACATCAGCTTGGAAGCATATTGCACTTGTGATATTTCCCTATATAAGCCCTTCTTCACTTCATCTTTAAGGTACAATTCTTGAGCCACTTTAGTGTTTACCGGTGGACGTCTGCTAGTATTCTGGTGGATCTCGAAGGCTTTGTCACCACGAGGGGAAGCGCCGCCCGTCAGCGAGTGGAATTTCTCCCATGTAAAGTTATTTATTTATTTCTTTACATTTAGTTGTTTTAGTTTAAATGTTTAGCACTTTTATTATGAATTGTAGTTTCATAGTTATGAGTGGCTAGACTCTTCAGCTAAGGTTGAAGATGAAGCCCCGCCGTTGTTTGGTGTAGTAGTTCAGATTTGCTTGTACAAATCTGACAATTTTTAGTATAAATGTTCTGTCAATTATTTGAGTTAATCTTATAATTGATTGAGTTTAAATTGTCTGTTGGATATTCCTTGTGTTTCATCTGATGGATACATTGAATGCTTTTCAATTAAATTGGATTTCCTTTGTGATTTGTTGAGAGCGGATACATTGGATGCTTTTGGTTTAGTTGGGATATTATTTGTTTTTTGTCTTATAGTTGGATTCATGGAATGTTTTGATAGGCTATATTTTTAGAACATATATGCTTAACTTCGGTGGGGTGGATTTGGAAACCTTAGTTTTTAAAAATCAATTTAGTTTAATTTTAATTTCTTTTACAAATTATCATCTGAAATTCGGAACTAGGTTAAGATAGAGTTAGTTTAGATTGAAATTATATTTTCACAATGCAATTCGCTGTGGATTCGACCTCGCACTTGCACAATGCTATATTGCAAACGACTCGTGCGCTTGCGAGTAAATTAAAACTCACAACAAGTTTTTGGCACCGTTGCCGGGGAGTTGTTTGGTTTGTGAAAATTTTTGGTCTGAATTGATTTTATTTTTCTACTAGTTAGTTATCCAAAAAAATATATATATTATTTTAAAATTTTTTGTTGGCTCATTTTGTGAGTAGTGTGTTTGCTGTTTGTGCAGTTATTTTATTTTATTCTGCAAGTTTCTGCTGGTTAGTTTACTTTAGTGCTTTTTCTGTTGGTGTATGCTTGGTCGGAGATCCTTGGACTTAGATCTGATACATTTAGATCCCGACTTAGAAAGAACTCTTAGGAGACAGAAAAGAGCGCTAGTTGAGAGAGAGACTATTGAGATGGCAGAGAATTATAGGAATACAAATCATCCTGAACATGTAGAGCAACCTAGAGTTTGGAACGTGGACTCCACTACATCCCTTAGGGACTTATTCGCACCCGTTGCGACTAACTCATCATCTTGCCTAGTGTTGCCACCGACCAATGCCACCCACTTTGACTTGAAGCCACATGTCATCCAACTCTTACCCTCATTCTATGGCTTAGATCTTGAAAATCCTTATAGCCATGTGAAGAAGTTCAAAGACATTTGTGCCACATTTAAATTCCAGAACTTCTCTGAAGAGTCAGTCCATCTTCGACTCTTCCCTTTTTCTCTTCACGATAGAGCTAGGGCGTGGTTGGATTCTAACACGCCCGGGTCTATTACATCTTGGGAAAACCTTCTTAGCAAATTTTATCATAAGTTTTTCCCAATTTCTAGAGTGAATGAGTGCCGAAAGGAGATCAGCTCTTTCACTCAGGATGAGGATGAAAAATTTTCTGAGGGTTGGGAGCGCTTGAAAGAGCTACTGATCAGATGCCCTCCACATGGATATGAGAAGTGGAGACTCACTTAATTCTTTTACCAAGGGTTGACTCAACCCAACTGTAGCATGATCGAGTCTATGAATGGGGGGTATTCTTGAGTCTGAAAGGAGACGAAGCATATATGGCGTTGGACAAGTTGTCCGATAACTCACAGTAGTGGGATTTTTCAAGCTGTTGAGATAAGTCCATTCGTGCTCCTAAGAAGGGAGGCATCTATGAGCTCAGGGAGGACACTGATTTGAGGATAAAGTTAGATGCCCTCACTAAGAAGATTGACGCTCTCACTGTGAGCCAATCCATCAATGCTGCCAACACATTCAATGTTGAAAGCTGTTCCATCTGTGCTAGTCCCATACATCTAGCACAGAATTTCCCATCAATGCCTGCTTGTGCCGAGTATCCTATGGAACAAGTAAATGCTTTCAATGACTTTCGAAGGCAGTCAAATGGATTATACTCCAAGATGTATAATCCAGGGTGGCGGAACCACCCAAATTTTTCATAGAGGCAGAACCAACCAATGAATCAGGGAGGAGCCCCTCATCATGCTCAAAATCAATATCCTCCCGAATTTGCCCCATAAATTCCTAATCATGGTCGTTCTGCGCATCCAGCACCTTCACCTGCTTACCACGAACCCACTCAAACACCAGTGCCAGTTTCACAGTCGCTAGAGGACACCCTTAAGGAGTTCATGAAGGCGACTAGCCAAAATATGAGTGATGTGAGGAGTGTAACAGTGGTAAACACCCAAGCAATTGCCAAGCTGGAGAGTCAAATAGGGCAAATTACAAGTCACTTGGGTGAGAGAGAGAAGGAGAAGTTCCCCAGTTAGCCCGTGCCCAACCCGAAAGGACAATATATGGTTGAGAGTTCATCAACTCCTATGCACGGGGTGAAACAAGTACAGTCGATTGTCACACTGAGATCTGGGAGACAGGTGGACAATCGAGTGGAAGAGAGCCCTGCTATGCAGCAAGGGCAAGGAAGTGGCAACACGGAGAAGAGAGATGCTGAGCCATCTACAGCCACACCTACTAAGAAGGACCCTCCTAGGTCATTTGTACCTAGAGCGCCTTACCCCAAGAGACTACAGGAGCCGAAGAAATGAGGGAAATATGAGGAAATTCTGGAGGTATTCAAGCAAGTCCAAATCGATATCCCATTTTTGGATGCCATCCATCAAATGCCATCATATGCCAAGTTTCTAAAGGACTTGGTCACTATTAAAAGGAGGACGAATGTCCCAAAAAAGGCATTTTTGACCGAGCAGGTCAGCTCAATCCTGCAGTGCAAGCTACCCATCAAGTATAAGGACCCGGGGTGTCCTACCATTTCTTGCACGATAGGAGTCAGCCATATTGAGAGGGCCCTTTTGGATCTAGGGGCGAGTGTGAATCTTCTACCCTATTCAGTCTTTTTACAGTTAGGGTTAGGAGAATTGAAGCCCATATCCACTATGCTTCAAATGGCTGACAGGTCAGTGAAAAGACCACAGGGAATAGTTGAGGATGTTTTGATAAAAGTGGATGAGTTCTATTTCCCCGTGGATTTTATTGTGCTTGACACAGAGCCGGTTCAGAATGTAGGGATTCAAATACCAGTTATTCTAGGGCGACCATTCTTAGCCACGGCTAATGCCCTGATAAATTATAGGACAGGGGTGATGAAGATCTCCTTCGGAAATATGACAGTGGAGTTGAATATTTTTGATATCATTAGGCAACCACATGAATATGATGAAGTGAGAAATGTATGCTTGATAGAGGAGATTCTTGAGGAGACTATGAATGAATCAAGCACTGAGGACCCCCTGGAGGCATATTTTGCTCAATTTGGAGAGGATTTGGATTTAGATAAATTACTTGAGTAAGCAAATGCCATTTTGGAGTCTCCTCCTCGGGAGAGTAGTAAGATGGAGGAGATTGTGGATGACTCCCGCATTGAGGACCCCCTAGAGGTATACTTTGCTCAATTTGGAGAGGATATGGATTTAGATAAATTACTTGAGCAAGCGAATGCCATTTTAGAGTCTCCTCCTCGGAAGAGCAATAAGACGGAGGAGACTGCCGCACCTGAAACCCCCAAGAAAGAACTTAAGCCTTTACCAGATAATCTTAAGTATAAGTTCCTAGGTTCAGTCGATAGTTTGCCTGTGATTATACCTTCAGATCTGGGTGATGCTTTAGAGGAGAAATTATTGGACGTCTTAAGAGAGCATAATGAAGCTATAGGCTGGACCATTGAGGACATCAAAGGGATCAGCCCCTCGGTGGTGACGTACGGGATACATTTGGAGGAGGATGCTGAGCCATCGAGGGAGCCACAAAGAAGGCTCAACCCTGCTATGCAAGTGGTTGTGAGGGCAGAAGATATTAAGCTGTTAGAGGCAGGGATCATTTATCCCATCTCTGATAGCAAGTGGGTGAGCCAGATTTATGTTGTGCCCAAAAGTGTTGAATTAACGGTAGTGCAGCATAAGGACGACGAGTTGGTTCCAACTCGTGTTCAGTCAATTTGGAGAGTGTGTATCAGCTACCGTAAATTGAATGCTGCCACTAGGCCTGATCATTTTTCATTCTCGTTTATTGATCAGATGGCGGAGTGTTTCGTTGGGCACGATTACTAATGTTGGGTCTGGCTGAAGATGTTAAACTTAGCGCTCATGGGAGGCACCCCACAGCTTATCGTTTCTGTTTATTTATTATTTCACATTTTTATGATTAATGTTTGTTTCCAGTATTTTTTGTTTTCCAGTTTTTTTTTATTTTTCAGGGACAATGCGTACTTCAGTTCAAGTTTGGGGGTATGCTATGAGCCATACCAGTCCAGATAGTTCTCCATATCTCAGGTCAGCTATTTCCATATTAGTCACACATTGGGGTCAATGTGTAATTTAAGTTTGGGGGTATGGGAGACACATCACACACTTTGTCCTAATTTTTTGTCTTTTCGTCATAGAGATAAATGCATGCTCATGTTATCGTGAAATTTTGGTTAATCTAGACATTTTCTGTGATGTGATGTCATTGGTGATCTTAACATTTTGAACACATGATCTGGTGATAAATTTTTAAAATTTAATTACTTACTTTAGGCATTTTGAGAATTCACATGTTTGATCTAATCTAACACGAGCACATTAGCACAAATTATGTGAGGTATGACACGTGATTTTAATGTGTATTTTTCCTTATCTTAACTGAAGCTGGATGACTTGTTGGATGAACTCTTGGGCATAGAAAAGCATAATAAAAAATAAAAAAAAAATTCATTATCAATAAACTTTCCGCTGAGTAACTGGACCTCTTGCCTCAGTAAGCAGTGAGTGTTCACGTCCAAAGGTGGAATTTTGTTTGGTAGTATTAAGGCCAGCTTAATTTCGTAGCCTTTTTGACTTGAGTTAGTAAGTCTTTAGGGGTGTCTTTACACCTAATGCCCTAAAACCATCTGGTTTGGGAGTCATTGACTCAACACACGCTACATAGGTCAATTAGAAAGCTTAAGGGAATTAAACATAGCAGAGCCTTTTATATAAAAAAAAAAAGATAAAAACTATGCCATTTTTGTTCATTCTGATGGGAAATTTAGTGAATCTTGAGACATGGAGACCTTACACATTGGAGTCACTTGGAAGCTTCATTTCTATATGCTAATTCACTTTACACAGTGTCAGACCTGTGATGCCTTAACCTGCCTTTTGTAAGTAATTAGATTTTAACTTTTCTATTCATTGCGAAGATGGATTTATCTTTTTAAGCTTGCTCATGAATGAATATCATGGTGATGTGTACTCCTTAAATTTTTGGATACCATGAGTGATGAACTTATCTTTATGTTCTTTGTTTTTTCATTTAGGTTTTTTTTTTATTATTTTGTTTTGCTAAGGGACTAGCAAACTGTAAGTTTGGGGGTATTTGATGAGTGCCAAATATTGTGTATTTTGGCCCTTTAATTTACACTTGTTAGCTTAGGAATTTGTTACTTTGAGTTGTTTTCGTTGTTTTACAGGTTTACAAGCTTGGAAAGAAGTTTCACTAAATTGCCAGAATTGCTCTTGCAGATCAGCCATTTTTGAGGATTAAACTGTATTGATTTAGGAAGAACCAGAAGATGAGCCATATATTTTTGGAAAGATCCTGATGTCTATTTTCTGGAGAATTTTACGGATCAATAAAATGATTTTTCTAGAGAAAGTTATGGCAGTTTTAGTAGACAAAGGTCAAAGAGCGAAAACTGGAATCTGCAGTATCCCACATCGGATTGGAAGCATATTGCACTTGTGATATTTCCCTATATAAGCCTTTCTTCACTTCATCTTTAAGGTACAATTCCTTAGCCACTTTGGTGTTTACCGGTGGACGTCCGCTAGCATTCTGGTGGATCTTGAAGGCTTTGTCACCACGAGGGGAAGCGCCGCCCGTCAGCGAGTGGAATTTCTCCCATGTAAAGTTATTTATTTATTTCTTTACATTTAGTTGTTTTAGTTTAAATGTTTAGTACTTTTATTATGAATTGTAGTTTGATAGTTATGAGTGGCTAGACTCTTCAGCTAAGGTTGAAGATGAAGCCCTGCCGTTGTTTGGCGTAGTAGTTCAGATTTGCTTGTACAAATATGACAATTTTTAGTATAAATGTTCGGTCAATTATTTGAGTTAATCTTATAATTGATTGAGTTTAAATGGTCTGTTGGATATTCTTTGTGTTTCATCTGATGGATACATTGAATGCTTTTCAATTAAATTGGATTTCCTTTGTGATTTGTTGAGAGCGGATACATTGGATGCTTTTGGTTTAGTTGGGATATTCTTTGTTTTTTGTCTTATAGTTGGATTCATGGAATGTTTTGATAGGCGATATTTTTAGAACATATATGCTTAACTTCGGTGGGGTGGATTTGGAAACCTTAGTGTTTTAATTATTAGTTTTTAAAAATCAATTTAGTTTAATTTTAATTTCTTTTGCAAATTATCATCTGAAATTCGGAACTAGGTTAAGATAAAGTTAGTTTAGATTGAAATTATATTTTCACAATGCAATTCCCTGTGGATTCAACCTTGCACTTGCACAACGCTATATTGCAAACGACTCGTGCGCTTGCGAGTAAATTAAAACTTACAACACATACCTAAACAACGGGTTGGAGGGTATACATTGATTACTGGAAATTGAACAAAGTAACCAGAAAAGATCATTTTCCCCTGCCATTCATTGATCAGATGTTAGAGAGATTAGCCGGTCACAGTTATTACTGCTTCTTGGATGGGTACAGTGAGTACAACTAAATTGCCATAGCACCCGAGGATCAAGAAAAAACTACCTTCACATATCCCTTTGGTACATTTGCTTATCGAAGAATGCCATTCGGTTTATGCAATGCACCAGCCATTTTTCAAAGATGTATGATGAGCATTTTTTCTGATATGGTGGAGAAATACATTGAGGTATTCATGGATGATTTTAGTGTCTTTGGTTCCACTTTTGATGAATGCCTAAGTCATTTGGAGAGTGTCCTAAAGAGATGTGAAGAAAGTAACTTAGTGTTGAATTGGGAGAAATATCACTTCATGGTTCAACAAGGTATTGTATTGGGTCACTCCATCTCAAACAGAGGTATTGAGGTAGACAAGGCTAAAATAGACATCATTTCAAAGCTACCTCCTCCTCTCACAGCCAAGGACATTTGAAGTTTCCTTGGACATGCCGGTTTCTATAGAAGATTCATCAAGGATTTCTCCAAAATCTCGAGACCTCTTTGTGCTTTGTTAGCTAAAGATACCAAGTTTGAATGGAATGATGACTGTATGCAAGCTTTCTACACATTGAAGGATGTTCTCACCTCTGTCCCAATAATGATGGCACCGGATTGGAATCTCCCTTTTGAATTAATGTGTGATGCCAGTAACTTCACCTTGGGAGCAGTTTTAGGCCAAAGAGTCAATAAAGTACCTCATGCTATTTACTATGCTTCTAGAACTTTAAATGATGCTCAGCTTAACTATTCTACTACTGAAAAAGAATTTTTAGGTGTTATTTTTGCTTTAGATAAGTTTAGATCATATCTTATTGTTTCTAAAGTTATTGTATTCATTGACCATGCTGCTTTGAGATATTTGCTTTCTAAGAAAGATGCAAAGCCTAGGCTAATCAGATGGGTACTCCTATTACAAGAATTTGATTTGGAGATCAAAGACAAGAAAGGCAGTGAGAATGTAGTTGCAGATCATTTGTCAAGGCTACCCTATTAAAATGACGATAAATAATTACCTCTGAATGAGAACTTCGCTGATGAACAATTGTTCGCTCTAGAGGTAAAACTTCCATGGTATGCTGATATAGTAATATTATTTAACTGCAAAAGTTTTTCCCCCAGGTATGACCACACAAGAAAAGAAGCGACTGATATCTCTATTAAGACACTACCATTGGGATGATCCTTACCTCTTCAAATTCTTCCCCGATCAAATCATCTGACGATGTATTCCAGAAGAGGAGCACTTAAGCTTATTACAACATTGCCATCAGTTTGCTTGTGGAGGACATTTTGGGGCGAAACGAACAGCTCTTAAGGTACTACAATCTGGTTTTTATTGGCCTAATATGTTTAAAGATGCTTTCTTCTTTTGCAGCTCATGTGATAGATGCCAGTGGACAGGTAACATTTCTTCCCGAAATCAGATGCCCCTATAGAATAGTCATGTAGTAGAACTTTTTGATGTATGGGGCATTGACTTCATGGGTCCATTTCCTAACTCCTTTGGTTATTTATATATTCTTGTGGGTGTGGATTATGTGTCCAGAGGCTATCCCCTCCAAAACTAATGATCACGAAGTAGTTGTAGAGTTCTTACAGGCTAACATCTTTACGCGATTTGGGACTCCAAGAGAAATTATCAGTGATAGAGGCAGCCACTTTCATCATCGTTCTTTTGCTAAACTACTCCGGAAATATGGTATCACTCATAAAGTTAGCACTCCATATCACCCTTAAACCAGTGGCCAAGTGGAGATTAGCAACCGAGAGATCAAAGGAATCCTAGAAAGGATAGTGAATCCTAATCGGAAGGATTGGTCTCTACACCTAAATGATGCTCTATGGGCATATCGGACAGCTTATAATACTCCAATTGGCATGTCTCCCTACCACTTAGTCTTTGGAAAAGCATACCATCTTCTGGTAGAATTAGAGCATAAAGCAGTTAAACTTTGACATGAAACAAGCAGGTGAGAAGAGGAAGTTGCATCTAAATGAACTTGAAGAATTGAGATATGATGCCTATGAGAACGCCAAGTTGTATAAGGAACGGACAAAAGCCTATCATGACAAACAACTAGTGAGGAAAGAGTTCCATGTGGGACAAAAGGTATTCTATATAACTCAAGATTAAGACTATTACCAGGCAAGCTCGAGTCCCGTTGGTACGGTCTTTACATGGTCACTAAGGTCTTCCCTCATGGTTCTTTAGAGGTCCGTAGTCCCAACAGAAATCAGCCCTTTACGATAAATGGACACAGAGCCAAGCCATACCTCGATATTAACTTCCCTCCGAGAGATAAAGACTTGGTACTTGAATCGGTACAGTATACAGCTGAGATACAAGCACTGGAACCACAGGAGGTGGACTCTAAGTGCTTCCTTCCAACCAACTAGCACAGTAGCACGAGAGTGCTTGAGCAGTCCATATTTGATCACCCATACAGCTTAAGCATCTCTATTAAGGTTAGTGGCACTGAGGCCACTAACACATGGTAAGGTTGTATTGTTCCTACTTTGTCATTTCAGCTGCGGTAAGTTTTTATTTTTGTCCCTGCACACTGCTTGCGATCGAGCGCACCATTCAATGTGCTCGAGCACAAGAGTGCGATTGAGTTCACTCGTGGCAAACAGTTTAGTGATAAATTTAAAAATTTCATTCACACGCACTCACTCACCCTCTCTGCACACATACTCACCCACTCTCACTCACCCATTTACCATCACGCTCACTCTCACACTCTCGACTCCAACATCACCACAAATCTTCCTTGCCCCATCACCACCATCACCAAATATTACCGCTAACCACCATCATCACCACCCATCACCACCACATCCCCCTCCCCACTACACATCCCCTCCATACACAAGGTATCCATTTTGGTCACACACACACGGATTTTAAATGTTTAATTTACACTTTTAGTTATATATATGTTACCTTGTGTATGATTAGGTGCTATTATATTTACAGGAGGTTAGGAACAAACTTGAATCAACAAGACCATAGCTTGGTCTTCTGTCGCCCACAAGCTGTTCGAGAAAAAGTCTGACCGTGTGCGATCGAGCGCACGACATTTGTGATCGAGCGCATTATCCAGTGTGCGATCGAGCGCACATATTTGAGATCGATCATAAATTTGGCAGAAACTAGGATTGACATGTCCAAGCAAACCACTTTCACCTCCTGTGCCTCGAGCAGCCGTGCCCAGTCATCCCGGCCAAGCATCGAGCAGAGAGAGCTTTTATTCGAGACCACTTTCGCTATCGATGAAGTCTTCAAGAAAATGGACTCCACTTAATGGATGATCCAAGCATTTGAATAATGAGGGTTGAAGAGGCTTTTTAAATCAGTCTGCTCGACTGCTTACACTCAGCTGGTGGTCCAGTTCTATGAGGGTTTATCTTTTGACTGCAGCAGACCGGGAGTACTGACCTATTCAGTCTAGGGCACATCCATCGAGGTGACTAGTGTCAACATAGCCGCTGCTCTATATTGCTGTGATAAGTCCCCTCTAGAGGACACTGATATCGAGGAGCAGTCGGACTCTTTTGACCTGACCACGATTATTGAGGATATGTGCGCTGGACAGTACGCCGATAGACACAACAACACAGTGAGCCGGTCCAAGTTGCCTCCACAGCTTTGGCTAGTGGACACCATCCTCCGGTGTAATGTGTGTCCATTGGGGCACAAGACACAGAGGAGAGACCAGTTTCTACAGATGTTGTATGCCTTCCACAGAGGTCACTGGTACTCTCTTCCTGCTGTTATATAGAGCCAGCTGCATAAATTCTGGGATAATGTCCATGGCCGTCAAACCACCATGGCCAATGCATGGGGGCTCCCATTCCCATTCTTACTCTCGTACATATTCAAGAAGAAAGGGATTAAGGGGACCACCAATGACGGACCAGTGCGAGAACATCCCTTCTTCGGGACAGCTCAATGGACACATAGTCTCTCGCACATGCCTCAAGGACTCCCAACCCCTGCACCTACAGCTGAGAGGGTTGAGGAGGATCATATGGAGACAGAGACCCCTACAATTAGCCCATTGCAAGAGGAGGACCATCTGGACATTGGACCCACAGAGTCCTAGCACTTTCTCGCTAAGTTGTCCTCCTTTCGAGGTGAGGTCTCTGCAGCCATATCACTTGTGCACCAGTGCATAGATAGTTTGGAGGCACGGTTTGCACAACAGGAGGTGATGCTACAGGCCATTCTTGATAACCTACCTCTAGCACTCGGTACCTCTTCGATTGCACTACCCGATGATCAGCAGTGAGAGGATACCTCGTCTGGTTGAAGACGTTAAACTTAGCGCTTATGGGAGGCACCCCAAAGCATATTCTTTTTAGTATTTTATTTTATGTTATTGTTAGTCTTTGATTTTTTATAGCTGTTCATTATTACTTGTTTTCCATTTTATGTTTGTTTGTCCTTCTTTTTCCAGGATAAAGTGAGTACATCTAGTTGAAGTTTGGGGGCGTGCTACAAGCCATGTCAGCCATATAGTTCTCCATCTCCCAGGTCAGCTCCTTCCATGCTATTCACACATTGGGGACAATGTGCAATTTAAGTTTGGGGGTATGTGGACACACTCACACACACACTATGTGCCAATTTTTGTTGTTGTTTTTATAGATAAATGCATATTCATTCTATTCCAAAAATGTTGGGTGATCTAAACAAAAAATATGATTTGACTTCATAAGTGAGCTTAAAACTTTGAATATATAGGACAATAGTTAAGTTTTGAACATATATCACTTACTTTTAGGCATTTAAGAATTTATAAGTTTGACCTGAACTAACACGAGCACATTAGCACATAGTTGTGTGGGGTATGACATGTAATTTTGATTTGTAAGTTTCTTTTGCTCGACTGTGAACCAGATGACCTATTAGATTAACGCTTTGGCATTAAAAAAAAGAATTTTCTACTGAGTAACTGGCCCTCTTGCCTCAGTAAGCAGTGAGTGTCATGTCAAAAGGTGAAAATTCTGATTGGTAGCATTAAGACCTGTTAAGTTTCGTAGCCTTTTTGACTCGAGTTAGTAAGTCCTTAGGGGTGTCTTTACACCTAATGGCCTAAGACCATCTGGTTTGGGAGTCATTGGCTAAACACTCGCTACATGAGTCAAATAGAAAGCTTAAGAGAACTAAAGACCTGTTAAGTTTCGTAGCCTTTTTGACTCGTGTTAGTAAGTCCTTAGGGGTGTCTTTACACCTAATGCCCTAAGTCCATCTGGTTTGGGGGTCATTGGCTAAACACTCGCTATATGAGTCAAATAGAAAGCTTAAGGAAACTAACTTGGCAAAAATCTCGCAAATAAAAGAAAAAAAAGAAAAAGAAAAACTATGCCATTTTTGTTGATTCTAATAGGAAATTTGGTGAATCTTGAGTCATCGAAACACTACACATTAGAATTATTTGGAAACCTAATCTTTTATGTGCTAGTTCATCACACACTAAAGTCAAACTTGTGATGTCTTAAACTGCTTCATAAAAGTGATTTGCATTCAAAACTCTTATTCATTTCAAAGATATGTTTATATTTGTTAAGCTTGCTCTTGAACGCGTATCATAACTTTGTGTGAAGACCTAAACTTTTGTGGACACTATGAATATTGGATCTATCTGTGTGTTGTTATTTTTCCTTTTAGTTTTTAGTTTTGTATTGCTAAGGGACTAGCAATATGTAAGTTTAGGGGTGTGATAGGTGCTTAAATATTTATATTTAAGCCCCCATATTTACATTTGTTAAGTCCTTAGTTATGATAATTTAGTCCATTTTACTTCATTTCTATGTTTCACATGTTTTTATAGGGTATTGGATAAAAAGAAGCATTTTTTGGCACCTAAAAGAAGAAACCTGGAAATCCTGGAGTAGCTACTGGCAAAATTGCGATCGATCAGACTATTGGGTGCGATCGAGCGCATAAGTGCTTGTGCGCACACAAGAAGGATCGAGCGCAGCCTTGCGATCAAGTGCACAACGCATGCTATTGAGCGCACATATACGGGTGTGAACAGTAAAATGACAGAACCAGTTTTGGAAAAAGAGGAGATTTTACGTTTTAGGAAGTTTTGGGTTTCTTGAGTCTTCTAGGGTTATTCAACCCCTATAAATACATCTGTAAACTCACACAAAGGACATCACTTCTTTTATCTTTTGCTTAGCTCGGAGTTGTAAGCTTTGGAGAGGATTAACAACCCGTCTCCACAGTATTCTTCGGGCTTTATAATTTATGTTTAGTTTATGCTATGATGTTTATCTTAGACAACATGTGTAACTAACTCTTTATAGGGCTCGATTGAAGCCCTAGTTATGCTTTCCCATATATATATTCATTGATTATCTTTGCAATAGCCTTGATTATGATGCTTAACTTGATTAATGCCTGTGCTTATTTACATTCCTCATATGTGTATATCTGATCAATATGTGCATGTGGTATGGATTAGTTAGTTAGACCAATTTGGATGACTGAGTCCTGGGCCTAACGATAGTAACAAAAGATATCCACACCGGATTCTTGGATTAATCAACATGAGAAACAAGGAGTAGATACCATGCCTTAGGTCTCATGTGGTTGTCGATTTCCATAAATCTTATGCTTTCTTGAGGAACAACTTAGTAGATACCATGCTGAATCCCTTAAGAAAGAAAAGAGTTAGAGTAGATACCATGCCTAACTCGGTGCTTAGGGAAATCAATAGCTTAAAGAGTAGATACCATGCCCTTAAGTTGGCAACCATTAGGTATTCATAGGAAGGCTAGTGCATTGACCTATTACTCATTGGGAAAGTATGACTAGTGGTGGATATCAAAGCCCTATATCTCATTACTATTAATTCACATTCAACAGTTATTTTGATCTTCTTTTCTTAAGAAACTGATCCTAAAACGAAATTCACCAATCCATGTGGAAACGATCTCGCACTTGCACACTATGCTACCATTGACCTTGTGCACTTGCAAGTAAAACTGTACGGTTATTTACTTATTAATTTAGGTAGATAAACGAGCAACAATGATCTTTAATCTAAATGGTACCTCCCACTATTCTTTTTTATTCCTACAACCCTCAATGTAGAAAGTGAAACCCTTTGGAAGGTTTCCTAATGGGGATCAGGAACCTATCACATGTACATTAATCCTTGTAGCGGCACAACAAACTAATAACGTACTTGATAGGTAGATAACTTTAATCATTTGCATCTCATACAATTCCCAATCACAATTTAGCCTCTTAAATGTATATGATCTTGTGGTGACACAACAAATCATATCCACTTTAGTTAAGATAAACCCACCATTCTTCATAAGTGTAAATTAGTGATACAACCCTTGTGGTGACACAACAAAGCTATATTATTTGTTCACCTTCTGTAAATCATGTGTTTTAATAAATAATATAATTTTTCTATAGGTATAAACGTTGTGGTGACACAACAAATTTACACACCAAATAAACATTGCGTATTGTTTATAATGTTGGAAGACTATGAATAATCATTCCTAATGATTTTTCGTTTACAACTTAATATTAAACTTTTGCACGTGAGGGATTTGGATCTTTATGTTTAGATCTCATCATTTAACATGCATCAAATACATTTAATAAGCAAATAATCTAATTACTTGTATAATATACATACATCACATGCATGTATATTTTAACCTAAGTGGATGACTATGGACTTTCTATGCGTGATTTACTTGAGCCAATAAAGTAAATCACTTGGTCAACCCCTACGTGATTATTACATAAATATATCCCATACATTTATGGGTTTTCAATCTTCAAATGGTCCACCATGCTTCCTTGTGCACTCATTGATTTGGCTAAATAAAATCTTATCTAACTCTAATAGCTTTACATACATCAAATATACATAAGAAACGTTGATAAGAAGTCAATAAGAAGTCAAGGGGAATTACAATGGAAGGAGATAGAAATTTTCATTGAGAGAAATAAGAGAAGGTGAGGTATGCAAACCCCATTTAAAATTGAATAACCAAAAATAATACCATGAATTTAACCAATTTCTAAGGTCTAGGTCCAATAGTCATCCCCACTCATACAAACAAATTGCATAAATAAATAATAACAATTATATTCTAGTTATGGCTATTTCTTCTTAGATTGCAATCCTAATCTCACTAGGTTTCTAGAAACTTTTCTTAATCCTATTCCAAATAAAACAAAGATTCTTTATTCGTTATAATTCTTATATAACTCAAGAAGAGGGCAATGATCAGATGCTAAAGCAAGGGACAGGTAAGGGAGGATTGACATAAGTAAGGACAACAACTGAAGCAAGGGAAGAGAATGTTTGTATTAGTCTAAGACTTAGAAGGGGTATAAGAACAAGTAAGAAACCAGCATGGACTATATATTATATTCTCTAAATGACAAAACAAACTTGTATCAGCTAAAGGGAGGTTTATAATAACTGAAAGGTAGTTACAAGGTTGTTAGAGATTGTTAGTAGTTTGTTAGAAAGCTATTGACTTTTAACTATGAAATAGTCCAACATTTATAAATTATATGATCACATAAATACTTGTATCTTCATCATATTGAGATATAGAAGAATTATTTTCATAGGAATTTTAGAAAGAATTTACTTGAAGCTAGTCTCTTGCTCGAAATAGTGATAACCTTCTTTGACTCCCAAAAATAGTTCCTAAGATTGATGCTTTCATTGCATCATTTCCTTCCCTGATTCCAATTCTCAAATCTTGATCTTTATCATTTACGTTTCTACTTATTTCACCTTCTTTACCTTCTTAATATTCATTAATTTTTACCACATCATCTCCATCATCAGATATGGTATACAAAACAAGCACTAGCAGGTTGGACGAAAATGTCAAGAACCTCCAGCATGGATTGGATGCGAATGTCAAGAATCTCCAAGATAAATTGGATGAAAATATCAAGACTCTACAAAGTTTTCAGACAATCCAATATCAAGATCTTTCTTAGTTCAAGAAGAATACATAACAAAAAAATTTTGACCTTAACCAAAACCTGAAGATATTCATGGTTCTAGATGAGAACAAGGTGGATAACCTTTAGAATTTGAATCAGTTTCAGAACCAGCATAAAATCCTAGCTCGTATGGGATAAGAAAAAGTAGATCAACCTCAATTGCAAGAGAATGTATCTTCTAATTTACCATTTCAAAATTTTAGATTAGACTTTCTAAGGTTTAATGGATCAGATATGGAAGCTTGGGTTTTAAGGGTGAACAGTTTTTCTAGTATAATAATACTCCTTCTGATCAAACAATCACCATCTTTTTCTTTCACATAGAGGGACCAACTTTAGCATGGTATTAGTGGATGTATAGAGGAGGGTTAATTCATTTTTGTCTATCTTTTCTTGAAGCACTGATGTTGAGATTTGAGCCTTCTACCTATGAAGATCCAAATGGGGCCTTGGCAAAACTGCAACAAACAACAACTGTTGCTGATTATCAAGCTCAGTTTAAATCACTTGCAATTAAATTATATGGCTTATCTAAGTCTTTTTTTGTTAGTCTTTTCATTTTTAGTCTCAATTCATAATTGAAAAATGAACTGTTGATTTCTTAACCATTCGCTATAGTACAAGCCATGGCTTTTGCAAGATTACAAGATTGCAAGAAGGCAAGTACAATTATATCAGACACACCTTCGAACCACAATGGTCTTCCACTCCAACTCCAATAATCCCAAAGGTAACTTCAATAACCTTTCTCTTTTAGCACCTAAACAATTCCTTTTACATCCAATTACTATCAAACCAAACCACACAAAACATGTTCTTACCAAGCAACCAGCACCTATCACTGTTAGAAGATTGAGTCCTATAGAGTTAAATGCCAAAAAAGAGAAAGGTATTTATTATAATTTTGATGAAAAATATCACCATGGCCATAAATGCAAGAATAAATTTTGCTACTGATAGGAGACCTTGAAGAGGATTTAGGAACTAGTCTAGATCAAAAATTATTTTTTCTCCACCAATTACAAGAGGAAGACTCTAACCTCTTATCTAAAATAAGTATGAATGCATTAGCTAGTCAAATGAGTCCTAAGACCCTTAGGATAAGTGTTTGTCATGGAAAATTTACATTGCAAATTTTGATTGACAGTGGGAGTACCCACAATTTCATACAAGACTAGGCCTACCTATTTCTCCCCTAAATTGTTCAAAGTTTATGCGGGGAATGGAGATTACCTCTGCTGTTATAAAATCTGCTACTCAGTCCTTATAACACTCCAACAACATCAGTTTATGAGGGACTTATTTATCCTTCACATTCAAGAGGCAGACATTGTCTTAGGAATACAATGGTTGGAAAGAGTGGGACCAATAATCACCAACTATAAGGAGCTTACCATGGATTTCTTTTGACAAGAACAAGTAGTATACTTCCAAGGAGAATCCTACTTATATCCTACTCCATTACTTCACACTCTGCTAGAGAAATTGGCCACCTATGAAGGCATTGTCTCCTATTACCACTTAAAGATTGAAGAACAAGATCAAGAACCAGATTTGAATGTCGTTGACAAAGGAGTTTTTGAAATACTACAAGACATTCAAGTTATTTTTTAGGAACCATCTCAGTTAGCCCCTCTAGACCACCCAATCATCAAATACATCTGCTCTCTAGTACTAATCCTATAAATGTTAAACCCTACAGGTATCCACACTTTCAAAAGAGTGAGATTGAAAGATTGGTTCAGGAAATGTTGTTGAATTGAATTATATGAAATAGTCGAAGCCCCTTTTCATCCCTGGTACTATTGGTGAAAAAAAAAAGGATGGATCATTGAGGTTTTGTATTGATTATAGAGCTCTAAATGTAGTGACTGTCAAGGACATGTTCCCTATACCTACAATTGATGTGTTACTCGATGAGTTACATAGAGCAAAGGTGTTCTATAAGCTAGATTTAAGATCTGGTTATCATCAGATAAGAGATCATGAAGAAGATATTCCAAAAACTATATTCAAGACATATAAAGGGCATTATGAGTTTATTTTTATGCCCTTTGGGCTCACCAATACCCCTTCTACATTTCAGGCTACGATGAAACTGATCTTCAAACCCTTCCTAAGGCAATTTGTAACAATCATCTTTGATGACATACTAGTTTACCGTGCCTCCTTGGAAGATCACAAGATCCATCTAAGGTAAGTTTTATAATGCCTATCTAACCATACATTGTATGCCAAAAGAAGCAAGTGTGAATTTTGTAAAGAAACTATTGAGTACTTAAGATATATGGTTCTCTCACAAGGTTTACGACTAGATAAAAAAAAAAAGATTCAAGCTATGCTTGATTGGCCAGTTCCAACAAATCTCAGACAACTGAGAGGGTTCTTGGGCTTAATTAGTTATCACAAGAAGTTTGTCAAACATTATGCTACAATAGCTATTCATTTTACTAACCTTTTAAAGAAGGAAGACTTCCATTTAAATAATGCTGCTCATAATTCTTTTCAAACATTGAAGATTGCCATGACTTAAATTCTTGTGTTCGCATTACCAGATTTCAAGAAGACCTTTGAAGTGGAGACAAATGCTTCTAATATTTGCATTGGGGTTGTTTTGACTCAAGAAAGACATCCTTTAGCCTTCTTCAGTAAAAAGTTAGGCCAAATAATGAGCTCTGCCTCTACTTATGTTAAAGAGCTCTATGCAATAGCACAAGCAGTCATGAAATGGAGACAATATCTCTTGGGCAGGAAATTCATTATCAAGAAAGATCATAGAAGTCTTAAAATCTTGATGAATCAAGTTGTTCAAACCCCTGAACAACATCATTACTTAAGCAAGTTGCTTAGTTTTGATTATATCATTATCTATAAATCAGATAATGATAATGAGGTAGTTGATGCATTGTCCATTTAGGCTGAGGAGGGTTTAATGGCCATTTCAAAACCTGTTTTGATGTTATGACACAACTAAATAGGAAAACACCAATGATCTAGAGTTACCAGCTATTATTATGCCATTTTTGTTGGTTCAACTATGTATACAAATTATACAATCAAAGAAGGCTTGCTATACCATAAAGGTAAACTCAGAGTAAGTTCCAATTCTTAGTTAAGGAATACCCTTATTACTGAATTTCACTCATCTCCTATGGGGGGCCACTCTGAAGTATTGCGAACTTACTTGAGACTATCAACAATTGTTTTGGCCTTATATGAGAAAAAAGGTATAGGATTTTGTCAAGAGTTTCTTGGTTTATCAATATATGAAGTTCCCCACCTCAAAGCCTATATGATTGTTATAACCCTTTCTTACTCCAGATAAAATTTAGAAGGATATCTTTATGGATTTCATCATGGCTTTCCTTTACCCAAAGAATGTTTTGCTATAATGGTAGCCATTGAAATACTCTCCAAAGTTGCACACTTTGGTGCATTACATCCCAACTTCAATACTACAACTGTAGCTTAATCGTTCACTGAAATTGCAATCAAACACCATGGTTTGTCCAAGTCTGTAGTCTCTAATAAAGATTTTATTTTACCTAGTAGATTCTAGAAACGTTATTCATTCTAAGTGGGACTACTTTTAACATGAGTTCCTCATATCATCTAAAAACTAATGGTTAGACTGAAGTTCTTTATAGGTACTTGGAACAATACTTAAGGGCTTTTTTACATGACAATCCTAAACTCTAGACCAGTTTTATTTTTTTTTACCTTAGGCTGAATTATGGTATAATACAAATCATCATTCAGCTATTGGTATGAAACCATTTGAAGTTGTGTATGGGATACTTCTTCTTACTGATTGAGAGTACATCAAGGAATCCTCTAATGTGGAAGCAATTGAACATCATTTGATCAACAAAATAGAACTCTTATAGCAGTTGAAGAGTAACTTGTTGCAAGCTCAGGCAGATAAACACAAGAAAGACATGTGTTTCAGTTCAGGTGATTGGGTCCTTGTCAAGTTACAACCTTAAAGGCAAACTTCTATAGCCTTTAGAGCTAGTAACAAGCCGAGTAAGAGGTTCTTTGGCTCCTATTAGATTCTACAGAAAATTAGAAAGGTAGCTTACAAATTAGACTTACCAAAGGAAAGTATCATACATCATCTTTTTCATATCTCCAAACTCAAACCCTTTACAAATCCTAATTCACTTCCATAGGTTGTTTCTTTTCCTCCAAAAAGCTTCAATTACCAACCTATCATTTTTTATCTAGTTGTGTTAGCTTAGAGATAAATCATACTTAAGGGATAACTCATTCCTCAGGTATTGGTGCAATGGGAGGGTTTATTGCCTAAAGAAACTTGCTAGGAAAACGTTTATGATCTGCTAAACACATACCCTCATTTGAACCTTAAGGACAAGGTTCTTTTTAATGGGGATGGGAATGATACAACTCAATAAGAGGTCAATGACTAGAAACTGAAGCAAGGGACAAGTAAGGGAAGACTGACAGAAGCAAGGGGAGAGAATATTTGCATTAGTCAAGGACTTAGAAAGAGTACAAGAACAAGGAAGAAACCAGCATATACTAAAGACTATATTCTCTGAACAACCAAACAGACTTGTATCAACTAAAGGGAGGTTTATAACAGCTAGAAAGTAGTTACAAGGTTTATAAATTGTTAGTAGTTTGTTAGAAAGTTGTTAACTGTTAACTGTCAAATAGTCCAACAATTATAAATTGTTTGATCATATAAATACTTATATCTTCATCATATAGAGATACATAATAAATTTTTTCAGCGAAATTTCATAAAGAATTTCCTAGGAACTAGTCACTCGCTTGAAATTGTGACAACCTTCTTTGATTCCTAAAACCATATCCTAACAAATTCTTAATCCCAATGTGATAAAGATTTTGGAGCTTTGATTTCCAATCAAACTACAAGTTCTTAAACATTATTAAAAAATTTAAACAATAAAAATCATTTATTTGATTTAACAAAAGTTGGATTTCTAATTCTAAGTCAAAATAAATTTGGATTCTAAAAAGTTTGTGAAAACAGTGAATTTCATAAGGAAAAAAAAACTATTTTTGCTAATTTGAACATTGTTTGGTTTTTAATCATACTTTAACAAATAGTTTAAATTTTGAACCATGGCTAGTGGAATATGAAACTAGACTTCTATATCTTTCCAATATTTCTAAAAACTCCAAAATCTAATTTAAAACGATTGAATAATGTTTGTTTGAAATTTGACTAGAAAATTTGTTCATCAGAGTCGACTCTCAAGGTCATTTGATGTCTTTTATGAATTTCTGCCCCACAGAGTCAACTACCTTAACTGGAGAATTGACTCGTAGAGCTTACTATACATATTTTCCCACATTTTATGTGTTTTTTCTTCCCAAAACTTGATTCAGTTCGATCCAAATTCAAATTTTGACCATCTAAATTAAATCTAATCAGTCTCTATTGATTAACATGTTTGAGAAATTAATCTACAACAAATTATAATCATCATCATATGACAATAATCAAATCAAGAACTCTTTATTGAATTTTTTTAACCTAAGGTTTCATAAACCCTAATTTGATTTTCTAGATTCTTCAATTTGCAATCATAAGAATTCTAAGATCAAATCCCTTAAGCAGCAATGCTAGAATTAAACTCATTCTAACAATCTATAGAGTTGGATCTGATACCATTGTAAGTTTATAGGCATAGAATATGTTGCGAAAAATTTAAAATTTTGGCTCATAGACTTAAATCTAAAGATAAATCTCGATGAAACTATTAGAATGATTATCCAAATAATATTTCCATATAATGTTAGATATTTTTTTACCTTTAATGGGGATTCTTGTTGAATTTTGAAACAGATTCATCAGTCATTCAACTGTCCGACTGCTGAGCGTATCCACACGAGTAACCAAGAACAATGATCTTATTCTTTGAGATGTCGAACACTATGCAATGAATAACACTAGGACTGACTAAAAATTCCCTGAGTGCTAGTTTTGAAAATTCGACCATTCTAGAGAGAGCAAGTGTTTAAAACTAATTTCAACAATAATAATATTGTTATGTTTTCTATCAAATAGAACATTTATATAGAGCACTTAGTTCTAAAAACTCTAGGATTTCTAGAAATGTAAGTAAACCTTTGGTTTAATTAATTATTGGAATTCTCTCCTTTGCCCCATTAGATTTCCTTTTTCTTACAATTTCCCAATTGCATGTGACTCCTTAGATTCAATATTGTGTTGGCAATAGGTCATAACAATTACGCAACAATTGGATCCCATCCAATTTAATTAAAACTGCTTTTAATTTTAATTTTAATTAAAACTCTTTGTAATTCTCCCTTTAATTAAAAATTAATTAAAATCAATTCTTAAGGGATTTTACAAGTCGTGATTAGCACCTAGCAGTATATCATGACTACCCAGAGAATATGAATTAATGTGAACCTTTCCATTGACAGTTACCGTATAATTCAATCATTCCATCATGCAATGCCCCTAATTAAACCTAAGTTATAGATTTACTATCAAACCTTAATTATTTAATCATATGCTGTTAGATCTCAAGTCCATAACTTAAATGGTGAAATTAGAAACTCTTTTCTAATTAGAAACTCCTTTCTTAAAATTCAATCTCCAATGACCACCTATATACTTGTTCTAGTGTCTTACACATTGGCTTTGAGATCCGTCACCCTTCCAATTGAGCAAACACAACATGTACTAGTCTAATTGGATCACTAATGTCCAATTAGTATCTTATGACTAGAAACATTTAAGAATAAAGCTTTTGAGAAGAATAGATATCACAATTATGATCCAATCATAATACTATTTTCATTAATATAAATAGATAATAATGTGAATAAGATCATTTTACAAATAATATGTTGAGACATCAAATATCATTGTCTTGTAGGGCATACTATTAACAATTAAAAAAAAATTATGGAAGAAGTACTTTGGATGTTCGCATTTCGTTTTGGGCTATAAAAAAACTTGATTTTTTTGAATTGTTTTGAATTTCACTTCTAGGACACAGAGGAACGATTTTCCCTTTGATGAAATAGAAAATAATTTTTGAAAGTGTGTTTGTTGTTTTGTTTGCTCTTACCTTGGTTGTCTTTCACAAAAAATATATGGGAGCTATTTATAGAGATGTAATTTATTTTCCCTTTTAGCCTAATGGTTCTTGGAACTCACGAGACCTACTTGATCCCCTGGTTACTACTGTATAATTGCAAATTTGATATCTCAAAAAGTTTACAAGATTACTGTAGCAACCCAACCATCACATCACCATCTTTTTCCTTTTTTATCTCATTCTCATATTCTTTATCCTCCAACCATAGCCTTAATCCAATGAAGAGACTAGAAGAAGTGATGGATGCAGCAAGGGAAGGCCACCTTGGGTTTGGGACTAAGGAAAAAGGAGGTTGAGTGTGCTATAGGAGAAATTAATAGATTGAAGAAGGTGATGGATGGAAAATGATAGGATTAAAGTTTAATTTGAAACTACAAGATCTGATTTGAGGCTTCATGATGGCTTTAAACTAAATCAAATTACTTTATGGTTTAGTTGAATAGTAAATAGATGCATGTAGGTAGTGTTCAAACGTAAGGGCATTCTACTGTGATTGTAGTTTAAGAGTGTGATAACTAAGTAATGAATATCATGTGTGTAGGGTTAGAACTAATTACTCTCTAAGCATCTACTCAGGCTTTGAAATGGAATGCCATGTGTACTAGAGGTGGCCAAGTTACTTATGGCCTGATTTTTAAGGAGCTTTGATATTTTTAGTGTGGATCTTAAGGACTTGTCTTGATATTCTCCATAGCAGGTTTATTCCATTAAGCATGGTATATTTGTTTAACCATGGTTAGAGAGCCAAGAAAAAGAAGAAACTTATAATTCTCCCTCTTAGTTTTATTTCTCTAGCCAAAATTTGCAAATCTCTCATTCTTTTTTTTCCTAGAAAATTGCATAGATCTTCTTCTTGTTTAGAAAATCTTTCCTTCTTACTTTTGTTAAAGTTTCATAGATTTTCTTTTTTGTATAGTTTCTTCTTCTTTCCTTTTCTTTTTAGACAAGATTTGCAAAGATGATATTCTTCTTGTAGAAAGTTCTCGTTTGGTCGAAAATTGCATAGTTTTACTATTTGTACAGCTTTTTTCTCTCTGAATTTTCTTACTCACCATCAAAATGAGTAGGACTTCATTTTCTTGCTTTTCACAAGCGAAAATCTCACGTAACCAAAATTTGAGTGGGTCTTCATTATACATGCCTGATTTATTACTTTTCATGCTTAATTTTTTTTTTTCACCACAAAAAGTTAAGAGGCCTTTGTGGATACCAAGGATCACTCCAATCGCATATCCACTTGAAGATTTGATCTTTCTATCTTTTTCCAATGGTCAATAAAGAAAGGGAAAATTTCAAAGGGACAATCCGAAGGAACAAAGCTTCTTCTCAAAGGATTATCCAAAGGGTAACATTAAGAGGGGCATGCTAATGGCACGAAGTCATTAGCAGATAATCTTTGAGGATACGCCACTTGGTTTTAAGGACCAATAAACTACATATCTATAGGTCATTTACAAGATATAGATTCAGGTTCAGAGATTAGGTACTCAATGGGAAAGTCATGAAAGAGTGGCCCACGTGCGCCTAGGTCTCGATGGGCTTAGCACATATTCTTGCAAGTTAATGGATTTTCTTTAATTAAATTAATGAGTTGATTGGTTCTTATTTATCAATGATCATTAAAGAACATAATGTAAATGAGCTATTTGAGTCACACAAATATCCTGAAAATGGTAGAAGTTATATCAAGTATCGATCCATAACAAATAAGATCAAATAAAAGAGCACCTTTTTGTGGAAAATCTCCTTGTGGTGGAGGGGTTTGGCGGACCCCTACTTGTTTATTAAATTAAAATAAAAATATACAAACAAATAGAAGGACGAAAGGGTGCCAAACTTGAGGGGGACATGGCCCTAACCTCAAAGGGCTCTAGGCCTTAGCCTAGATAAAATAATGCATTAATTCTTTCTAAAAGAAAATAAACCATTTCAATCAGCAATATACAACCTACGACTATGACCTAGAAGATCCTCCTTTGACCTGTAAACTTGGTGTGCTTGGTGGACATGACCATATGAAGCAAGAGAGTCTTCTACCTGATTACCTTCTCAGAATATATGTTGTGCAGTGATGGTGGAGCCCATGTGATCTTTGATTTCCTAAATAATGTACACTAAATCTCACGGTGGATCAACCTAAACCTGTAGCATTTAAATTAAAATTTATGAATCAGATTCAATAAAATGTACCCATTTATTGAGTTGTTGTGCTAATTTTAGACCCTCGAGCAGACCCCTTGCCTCCACTTGCATGTTAATGAAAAAACCAAAATAGCAAGAAAAGGCTGCAAAAATAAAATGATTGTTTCAGTTGAGTTTAACAATGCTACTATCTGGAGGTATCCACCTTACCCATTTACCTTTTGTCAACTTCGAGTTGGAGATTTTAGTTGACTAAGTCTGTAGAGCAAGCATTTCACCAAACCTCAACATTCTCTTTGGGGTGAACAAACTGTTAAGTTCTCCTACGGTGGACATCACGTTTGCAATAATACTCTCTACCCTAATGGGAAAACCCTCAAAAACTGCATTATTATATGCCACTCATAACTCCTAGATGATAAGCATAAACACCATGATTTTGGCAAAACTCAAATGCGAACGCAAACTGGACTTAAAAATCTAAGCCTTCACTAGGTTGTCAAAAGTATTAGGAAACTGGACATTCAACTGTAACCCAAAGAAAGCCCAAACCTGATGAGTATTTTCTGTGATACCCATGTTCTTAAAGTAAGGGTAAAGAAGCAATTTGATAGATACTACATGGAATTAAAATAATATATACATGAAAGATTTACTATTGACAAAAAAAATGGGACAAACACCTAGAAGTCCAGATGTAGTCTATAGAAGGATAAGTGTCTTGCATGCAAGACACCTATGGAACAAAAGAGAAGAAACAAATAAAAAACATGAAGAATGGTTATTAGTATAGCCTGGTTCTGGTATTTTAGTTTTGTTAAATATTAGTTTACAACAAATTTCTTTCTCACTCTAAAATTTTATTCTCTCTCTCAAATTACTCTCTTTCTTTAAACACTTGGGGACTGAAAGAAAGGTTGAAAGATTGAAAATTTGAAGAAGTTTATAGGAGACTTTTAAAGAGATTCAAGGGAAGCTTTAAGAAAAACAAGGTAATAATGTGAATTTTATTTTTGAAATTATACATACATGTTATATATAATAATTGATTGATTTATTGATTAGGGATTAAATATTATGTTGAATATTAGTTATATAAAAGTTTATAGTTTAAAAAGTATGGATTAATGAAAAATATACTAAGAAGTTATATAAATTCCTAAAAATATGAATGAAAAATTTATATGGTATATGAGGAGACAATTTAATAAATATGATAAAAAAATAATAATTTTGAGAAAGAGCTAAATAGTTGAATTAAATGCTTTGATGTGTACTTACTTGCATGTTATTGCTTGTATGCATAAAAAGGAAGACCAAGAAGGCAGTTGGACTGCCTGAGAAGACCAGGAAGACAGTTGGTCTGGCTGAGAAGACTAGGAAGGTAGCTAGTTTGGCTGAAACATCTTACATGTGGGAAGACGTTCTTAGATGATAATATGAAATAATGAGATGATGCGATGGAAAAGAAAGAAAGAAAGATGATTTAAACACTTGTGTTTATTTATTTGGACATTTTATTATTATTGATTGAGATGCTAAGGTATCAATCTTGATTGTGAAATTATTGATAGACAAATGAGTCTCACAGAGAGAAAAATATGATGAGAAAGAAATATGAAAGTATGATATGATAAAAATTATTTGATTGATTGATTATATACTATGAACCTCATAACGAGGTAAATAATGATGTTGAATTGATAATCTCAAGATGATTAAATATATGAGAAGAAAAATTGATATGCTTGATGATTAATGTAAGAAGATATTGATAAATGATTGGAATTATGATATGAGTAATGATAATAGAATGTTATTATTGAATTATATGAGATAATAGATGAATGAATATTGGAAGATGATTTAAAAGATTGAATTATTATATGTGAAAAAATAGATGATTAATATTGGTGAATTAGAAATGACTGAATTATAAGATCTGACTGGAAGTGTCAAATCGAGTACTTCTAGTAAATTTAATTCACTGAGCTTGTGAAGCTCACTCCTCATTGTTAAATAATTTCAGGTAGCAGACAGTACAGATAAATTTGTGAGCTGAGATTCAGACTGAGTTGTTATCAGTAAGTCTCATGGTCCACATCCTTAGACTAATGGAAGAAGAAATTTTTTTTGTTGTTGTAAATATTCATGCATAATATGTTGTACATATTGTTTCAGTTAGAATTTTAAAAATGTAACTCCCCTGTTAAGGGTTGAGGATTTATGTATATATATTTTTACTAAATATATGTTTTTATATTGTTACATATATGTGTCATGCTAGGATTACAAAACGTGACGACATAGGCTCGGGGGTGGCCAACTTGGGATGGGTCGTTACATTTTCCTATACTTTAAATGGATGAACAATGGATTCAGACCTAGGATGACTACAGCAAACATACTTAGACAACAAATGCACCCCTACTTTTTCAAGTATGGCAAGGCACCTTCTAAATAAAACATAAGAATTTTAGAGGAATCCATTGATTCTAAATTTTTTAATGCCATCTAAAAATTGGACCTTTCACATGTAGTAGCTCCCAGTAACTCTTTGATGAAAATTATCTAAAAGATTCTAATTCCCAAACTAATCTATTAGGTCTGTTATAACCTCTCTTAATTTGGCCGAATCCTAAACTATTTTAGCTATAGAACACTCCTTAAAAGGCACATCCTTAGGAAAATGTAACTGGTTCCATTTTGCAAACCAAAAATTGATTTCAGCCTAACCAACCACCCACCGAGAATGATCCAAAATCTTCTTTATATTGGAACAATCATACGCCAGCAATGAGAGGATTAGCAAAGGATTTGCAAAGAATTGAAATTCAACCCATACTTTTTACACCTAAAATCAGCCCAAAGAGAGTAATTTTGTAAAAAATTCCATGGAAATTTCTCTTGCAACGAAGCCATCACCTCGTGTAAAACCCTGCCCTTCTTCTCTCACAGGTTTACAAATAGTGTTCCATATGACCCAATGTCCCGGTTATTCCAGAAAAAAGCTGAACGCAACTTTTCTAACCAATGAAGAAAACCATTTGGTATCGACACTACAGATAAGGAATGAATGGGAATAGAAGTAAGAACACTCTTAATTAAAGTAATCTTACATCCTAAAGATAGAAACTCTGCTTTCCACATGCCCAGCCTCTTATATATTTTCTCCTCGAGATAGATAAAGTGTTGTTCCATAGTTTTACCACAAAAAAAAAGGCACTCCAAGATAATGAATTGGTAAAGAAGCTCGGGTAAAACTAGTCCACCTTTTCATCATAGCCACTCGACCACAACACCATTTTGTACTACCAATGAAAAAGTTCTTACTCCAATTACTTCTTTACCTTGAAACTTCCTCATATTCTCAAAGAAGTGTAGTACAAGAGTCCACTGATGATTTAAAGCCATTCAAAAAATTAACATATCATTAGCATATAACAAATGTGAAATGTTTACCGTTGGGCCTAAAACTTTCCACCACTCAATTTTGCCTTAATTAAATTTCTTATTCAAGTTCGTGGAAAACACATATTCAGCAAGAATAAATAGTAGGGGACATAGAGGATCACCCTGATGAACCCGTTAGAAGATTGAAAGAATCCATACTGGTCTCCATTTAAAGAGATTGAATACCATACATTGGATAAGCAGCAGAAAATAAGGTTGCACCAATTCTCACTAAAACCAAATTTTCGTAGAGTATTAAGTAAGAAACTCCATTCCAGACGATCATATTCCTTAGACATATCTATCTTAAAAACCACATTGGAACCATGAACCTTTTTATCAATATCTTGTATGAGCTTGTGAGCCAAAGAGACATTTTCATAGATGTTGCGCCCAAGAACAAAACGCAATCTCTCTAGAGATACCAACAAAGGAAGGAGAGGTGTTAAACGAGATGTGAGAACTCAAGATATAGTTTTTTACATAAAAGTGTATAGACTAATAGGCCTTAAATCCGTTAAAACTTCAAGGTTATCAGTCTTCAGTAAGAGCACCAAATTAGTTACAGTGAACGACCGACGAATTGCCTCGCCTTTGAAAAAATCTTGAATTGCTACTACAATGTCGGATTTAATAATCGCCCAACACTGCCGAAAGAAATGCCTAGTGAACCCGTCCACCTTAGGTGCACTATCCGGATCTAGTGCACGCATAACCTGGAATACCTCATCTTCAAAGGGATCTTATCGATCTCCATATTCTGCTCAGCTGTGATGATTAATGGAACACAATCAAGTAGATTATTAGGAGGATCCCTTAGGAGAGAAGTAGTGAACAACTCTTCAAAGTATGAACTTACCAGATCTCCAAGATTCTTTCCATTGATAACCTAAGTGCCATCATCCTTTTTCATCTTGAATTTACTGCCCAATGTCCTTTCTTTTAGTGTTGCATAAAAAAATTGTGTGTTTCGGTCACCAGATTGCAACAATTTAATACATAACTTCTGCTTGAGCATCATTTATCCTCCGTGAGACTTTACCGAAAGCTGACCAATTCCAATCACGTAGCTTCTTATGGATGTATTTTAATTTTTGGTGAACAATAGCCATGGGAGGACCTTGACAATGCCTATTCCAACACTACAGTAAAAAATCATGGAATGAAGTATGTTGCATCAATACTTTAAAAAATCTAAAAGGTTTAGGAGATTAATTCACTCGATGGACCGAGAACACCAAGGAGGCATGATTCGAGTACATTCTGGGTTGATGAGAAAATTTAGTTGGAGGAAAAGTTTCTATGAACTCACTATTGACAAGAACACAGTCCAGTCCACACCAGCAACGTGAAGATTCAGGATGAGCTTTTGACCAAGTAAAGATAATCCCTTCAAAACCAAGGTCTAAAATGCCATTTTGATCAATAAAACCTATGAACTCACTAACATTATGTTGATCAATTAGTGCAGTACCACACTTTTCACGGGAGTGAGCAACAACGTTGAAATCAGCTCTAATAAACCAAGGATCCTAGATCACAAATCCAAAACCCCCCAAATTTATCCATAGTTGTCTCCGGTCCTGTTTGTTACACTTACATAAATAAAGGAGCCATAACACATAAGAGAAGTTGCAGCAATTTGGATACGAACTGAAATGAACTAGTCTGTAATTTGTAAAATATTAACTACAATAGAATTGTTCCACATCACCTAAATAAACTTTTTATCCGAATTACGTTGAGCAAAATTTGAAAATTTAATTTTCCTAGGAAATTGAGTTAAATCCCCCATCATGTTTTGTTTCAAGCAATATGGTAGCAGGATTATTTTCTTTTATCATTTTCCTCAAAAAGCCTAATTTATCTGAACCACCCACCCCCGAATATTCTAAATAATGGCACTAATCATTAATTAGACATAGGGGGTGGGATTAGGAAGTGTTTTAATTTTACCTTTACCATTATTTGTTGTTATTTCTTTGGTGCCTTCTGAACCAAAATTAAACCCTTCTTAGTAAGCACCTTCGTAATATTTTTAGAAAAAATTTGTAAGTCATCAATAGTACCTAGCTCAAAATTATCCTAGTAATCATCATCTTGTGATTCATTAGATGATCCTAGTGGAAGCAGATAATCAGGAGCTATATAGGTCCCAATGTCTTCAAGACTCCTTAAAAAATTCAGTACAGTACGTTCAGGGCACTGATCAAGAATTTCTCATGAACCGGACATATCTGACCAGGTTGGATCGATTCTGGTTCTATATGCATCGATCTGACATGTTCCACCAACATGGACTGAGCCTATGTTGTGATAGGCACCATTGTTATGAACGAACCAGGTTTGACTTGATGGCATTTATGCGTAACCTGGTCTATTGCAGCGTTAACCGGTTTGGGTCATAAGTTTAGAGGCTTGAGCCATGGATTGAACAGATTCAGACCCAAACTCTTGTCCAACAAACAAACTATGATTTTACGCATTTAGTTGTGCAGGAAATAAAGTGCTCACTTAGGATTGAGACAAACACAAGCCTACAGCGAAGTAGATCCACCATTAGGTATAGTTAAATCACAGGGCATGCGCGCACTTGGTTGCACACTGATTGAAGGTTCCACTTGGACCTGAGATGAGGACGAGCCCACCACGAGCCTTGTTGCACCTGGAATTACTTGGTTTTCTTCGAAGAACATTACCTCTTTGGATTTATTACTGGCCCTCTTGGACCCTTTATTTTGGGCTTTCAGGTCAATTCCTTGTACAAACAAGCCGGGCTGTTGGGATGAGCCTTCTTGGACAACAACTGGTCCATTATTGGTTTACCTTAAATCATTATACTTCTGCCCTATCGACGGTTGGGAGTTAGAGCCATCGCGCCTTGAACATTTTTGGCACGCCTCTAAGTTGTGGCCTTGCAATGAACAATGCGGTATAATGTATAATTGCCTTCATACACATTTTTTTTCTAAAAGACACCATCTTTAACTATGCCCATCCAAACCCTATCCGGCCGAGATTGCGAGATATCCATCTGCAAAAAAATTCTTGCACAACTCGAGCATCCCAAGGTAATAGTTTTTTTCGTCAGTATGAAGAAATATAGCAAAAGAATTGCCCAAACCATTAAGAATGAAAAGATGAAAGTAAAGAAGAGTTAAACTTGGCAAGAGTACCCACACAACTGCAAGTGTGGATTCTCATTTTGTGTTGTAGTCCAACGTCCACTTGAACATCTAGTATAAAGTATTATCAACTTTAGGATTATTATGTGACCATTCATGAACAAGATCTTCATATGTCTCCAAACGGACCATTATATGTCTAGCATCCAAAGTGCCCATGCCCATGACCAATGCATGGTCAAGATTTTAGGAAGTAATATCTTTCATTATTTGATTCATATCGGGCAGTCCAATATAGAACTTCATGATTATGTTCGTTGAAAACATGGATTTTACTTTCAAAAACTCTATAGCCAAGATATTGAAGGTTAGTTCGCCATTGTATTTGTTCACAAGCTTGCTTGAAATGGAAAGATTCGGAAAAGGCTTCTTTGTTAGAATGGAGAGACCTGAACCTAATTTATGTATCCTTACCAATAAGCTGGGCAAGAGGGGGCATAGGCGATGTAGGAAAGGTGGAAGACAGAGAAGTTCCGGCCAGATCTGGAATAGGCTTAGAGTGAGCAAGTAGGGTTTGTGGGGTTGTTATAGTTAAACTAGGTTGGGGTGACCTCCAACAGGTGGAGGAAGGTCATTCTGGTCCACCATGAACTGCCAAATAGCAACTCACACAGATGCCTGTTGAACATTTATCTACCTAAATTAATAAGCAAATAATCGAACTTGTTTTTCTTGCAGGTGTACAAGGTCTCCAGTAGCATACTGTGCAAGTGCGAGATCATCTCCATAGGGATTGGTGAATTTTGTTTTAGAACCAGTTTCACAATGTAAAAATTGATAGAAATAAATATTGAGTCTAGATTGATAATGATAAGAACATAGGGCTTTGATATCCACCGCTAATCATACTTTCCCAATAAGTAATGTGCCAATGCTCTAGCCCTACGATGAATACCTAATGGTTGTCAATCTAAGGGCTTCGTTCGCTACTTAAGCTGTTGATCTCCCTAAGCAACGAGTTAGGCATGGTGTATACTCTAACTCTTTTCTCTCTTAAGGGATTCATCATGATGTATACTGAGTTGTTCCTTAAGAGAGCATAAAGTTTGTAGAAATCGACAACTACACGAGACCTAGGGCATGTTGCATACTCCCGATTTCCCACGTTGATTAACCCAAGAATCCGGTGTGGATTTCTTTTGTTACTATTGTCAGACCCAGGACTCGGTCATCCAAATTGATCTAACTAACTAATCCATACCACATGCATACGTTGATCAGACACACACATAAGAGGAATTCAATAAAACAGGTATTAATCAATTAAAGCATCATAACATGGCTATTTGCAAACGCAACAACACTTATATATAGAAAATCATAACTAGGGCTTTAATTGAGCCCTACTAAGAAGTTAGTTACACATGCTATCTATGATAAACATCATCATAACATAAATTAAATAGAAAAATAAAACCCGAAGAATACTGTGGAGACGAGTCATCAGTTCCTCTCCAAAGCTTACAACTTCAAAGCCAAGTCAAAAGTATCGTTTCAGTGTTTTACAAGCCTATATATAAGGTTCTAAGGATGTCTTGAAACCCTAATTTCCAAAATAAGACCCGAAGACATCTTTCCAAAACTGGCTCTGCCGCCTCTCTGTGTGTGTGTGCTCGATCGCGTGCTTTTGCGCTCGAGCGCATGGGTGCGCTTGAGCCTTCTAGGTGTGCGCACGAGTGCTTGTGCACTCGATCTCAGGGGAGGTGCGCTCGAGCACACCTAGCTGGTTCCAGATCTTCACTTTTTCTTCCTTAGAGCTCCAAAATGTCATCTTTTCTTCAAAAACCTATGAAAAACACAAAAAACAAAAAAATGAAGTAGAGTCTACTAAAATAAATAAACAAAGAGCCTAACAAGTGTAAATTAAGGGGCTTAAATATGACTATTTAAGGACTTATCACACCCGCAAACTTACTTATTACTAGTCCCTTAGCAATACAAAACGAAAAACTATATAAAAACAAAATCAAAGATAAATTCATTCTTCATGATATCCAAAAATTTGGGTTGCACATAAAACCATGATGATTGTTCATGAGTAAGCTTATAATAAGAACACATCTTTGCAATAAATAAGGGTTTTAAATTCTAATTACTTGCATAAGGCTGGTTTAAGGCATCGCAAGTTTGACTTAGTGTGTGGTGAATTAGCACATCAAAGATGAGGCTTCCAAATAACTCTAATGTATAGTGTTTCAGTGTTCTAACATTCATCGAATTTACTATCAGAATGAATAATAATGGCATAATTTTATTTATTTATTTTTCTTTCATCATGAGATTTTTGCCACGTTAAGTTCCATTAAGCTTTCTAATTGACCCATGTAACGAGTGTTTAGCCAATGACTCCCAAACCAGACGGTTTTAGGACATTAGGTGTAAAGAAACCCCTGAGGACTTACTAACTCGAGTAAAAAAGGCTACAGATCTAACTGGTCTTAATGCTGCCAAGCGAAATTCCCACCTTTTATCGTGAACACTCACTGCTTACTGAGGCAAGAGGTCCAAATACTCAGTGGAAATTTTAATGATCATTATATGCATAATTCCCACATTTTAACGTGAACACTCACTGTTTATTGAGACAAGAAGTCTAGTTACTCAGTGGAAAGTTCATTTAATGATCATTATAAGCATTTTATTTTCTCTTTTTGTGCAATAATCATTATTTTTCTATTTTTCTATGCCAAAGTGTTCTTCTAACAAGTTATCTGATTACAATTAGGTCATGAAAACATATATATAAAAATTTTATGTCATACCTCACACAATTATATGCTAATGTGCTTGTGTCAGATTTGGATCAAACTTGTGAATTCTTAAGTGCCTTGAGGTAGGTAATTAAACTTTTAAAACTCTTATTTCTAGACTATGTGTTATAGATTTTAAGCTTACTGATGAAGTTTTATCATAATATTTATTTTAAATTAACCAAAATCTTTAAAACAAAATGAACATGCATTTATCTTTTCAATAATACTAAAAAAAACTAGGACAGAGTGTGTGAATTATGTCTCCCATACCCCCAAACTTAATGTACACATTGTCCCCAATGTGTGAGTGACATGGAAAGATTTGACCTGGGAGATGGAGAACTAAATGACTAGCATGGCTTGTAGCACACTCCCAAACTTGAACTGGATGCACGCACTATGTTCCTGAAAAAGAAAAACAAACGTTGTGCCGGAAAATAAGAAATACTAATAATAAAAAGTTAAATAAAAATAAATACTAACAATAAATAAAATAAAATACTAGAATGAAAAGATATGTTGTGGGGTGCCTCCCATGAGCACTAAGTTTTACGTCTTCAGCCAGACGGGGTATCCTCTCACTGATGGTCTTCAGGTGGTGCAGTCGATGAGGTACCGAGTGTGGGAGGTAGTCGATCGAGGATGACCTAGAGTATCGCCTCCTAGCATGCAAACTATGCCTCCAAACCATCTATCCGCTGATGGATCAATAGAGTCGCCTCATTGTCCTCCCGATGGATGTCAAAGAGCTCACAGCAGAAGGAGGACAACTCCTCTTGAAGGTGCTGGTACTCGGTGGACCCCATTGTTGGCTGGTCCTCCTCCCAAGTAGGGCTCTCTGTGGGGTGCTCTGTGTCCATGGGGTCATCCTCTATAGGCTCAGCAGCAAGAATATGCTCTCGGGGTCCTCGGGAAAAATCGGACCAGCTCAAACTCCACTGACTCCTCCCAAAGAAAGGGTGGTCACTCACCGGTCCATCCATGGAGGAGCCCTTGATCCACTTCTTCTTGAAGATATGGTTGAGGAGGAACGGAAAGGGAAGCCCCTTGGCATTCACTGTGGTGGTCTGACGGCCGTGCACATGGTCCCAAAATTTATGTATCTGGCTCCATATGACCGATGGAATGGAATACTAGTGTCCCCGATGAAATATGTACAGGGCCTGTAGGAATTAGTCCCTCCTCTGAGTCTTGTGCCCTAAGGGGCACACATTGCGCGAGAGGATGGAGTCCACGAGCTAGAGTCACGGAGGCAACTTCGACCGGCTCCCCGTGTTGTTGTGCCAGTCAGTGTACTGGCCCGTACACATATCCTCGATGATGTAGGGCAGGGGAAACGACTCTGGTTGCTCCTCCATATGTATGTCCTCAAGAGGGGACTCATCGTAGCAATGAAGAGCAGCAGCAATGTTAGCAGTGGTCAACTCGATGAACTTGCCCGGACTGAAGAAGATAGGATCTCTGGTTTGGTGCAGTCGTAGGACAGGTTCTCATAGAAATTGACCACAAATCAGGTGTAGGTCGTCGAGCAAACAGGCTTGAACAGCCTCTTTAGTCCCCGAGTCTTAAATTCTTAGACGGCCCATTGAGTGGCGTCCAAGCTCTTAAAGTCGGCATCGATCTTAAAAGTAGTCTCGAACAAGATTTCTCTTTGTTCGAAACTGGGTCAAAATGACTGAGCAAGGCTGCTTGATGCTCAGGAAGTGGAGGCTGTCTATTTAGGTATCTTTAGCAAGTTTCTGGTGTAAATGCACTCGATCACAGCTGAGGTGCGCTTGATCGCACTTGGTGTACTGTGCTCAATCGTAGATGACTTGTGCTCAAGCGCACTGGGTCTGGCAAAAGGTCAAACAGGTTATGGGCAACCTGAAAATTGGTCTCACGGAGGGGACTCCGAAACGGTTCTAGCCCCCTGCAAATTCACGAAAATAGCCACACAAGAACACAAATGTAGATGCAATATGGTATTTGTATGTGGCAATGTAGGGAGGAAATGGGTAATGGAATGGAAGAAGGGAAGATAGGGGTAAGGTTACGTATGGTGGTAGAGGTGGTGTTTTATGGTCGTAGGGTGGTGGTTGGTTTAGAGTGATGGTGGTGAGAGTGAGTGTTGAGGGTGATTTTTGTTTAGGAGGATTGTGAGTGTGACAGATAGAGAGAGAGAGTGCGTTGGAGCATAAGGTGAGGGAAATGGGTTAAGTGAGTGAAGTGTGGTGAAAACCATCACGTGACTTCTCTGCTTCTTGTGCGCTTGATCGTACTTGTGCGCAAGTGTGTGGTGTGGTGCACTCGTGCGCTATGGAGAGCAGGGCGAGAGTGCGCTCGAGCATACTATGTGGTGCGCTCGAGTGTAAGGCAGCAAGTATATAAAAATTAAACCTTACTAGGACTAAGAGGATAATATAATGAGCATGAGTTCAGAACAATACAACCATACCGTACTTTAGTGGTCTTAGTACCACTAACCTCAATAGAGGTGCTTGAGCTATATGGTTATCAAAGTGGGAATTCCTCAAGCGCTCTCTATAATAGCTTTAATGCTACTCTCTTTGAAGGGGGCACTTAGAATCCACCTTATATGGTTCAAGTGCCCTTGGATCAGCTACATATTGAACAAATTGAAGTGCCAAGTCTTCATCTGTAGGAGGCATGTTGAGATCAAGGAATGGTTTGACTCTGTGTCCATTGACTATGAATGTCTGATTGCCATTGAAACCAAGAATCTCCAAAGCACCATAAGGAAAGACCTTGGTGACCATGTAAGGACCAGACCATCGAGACTTTAGTTTGCCTGGGAACAGTTTTAATCTTGAGTTGTAGAGCAACACTCTTTATCCCACATGAAACTCTTTCCTTACTAGTTGTCTGTCATGGTAGGCTTTTGTCTTTTCTTTGTAGAGCTTGGCATTCTCATATGCATCATACCTTAATTCCTCTAGCTCATTTAAGTGCAGCTTCCTTTTCTCACTCGCTTGTTTTATATCAAAATTGAACTGTTTAATAACCCAATATACTCGATGTTCTAGCTCCACTGGCAAATGGTATGCTTTACCAAAGACTAACCGGTATGGGGACATCCCAATTGGTGTCTTGTAAGCTGTCCTATATGCCCATAGAGCATCATTTAGTCGCAAAGACCAATCCTTCCGGTTAGGATTCACGATCCTCTCTAGGATGCTTTTGATTTCTCTGTTGCTTATCTCCACTTAGTCACTAGTCTGAGGGTGATATGGAGTGCCAACCTTATGGATGATCCCATATTTTTTGATGAGTGCGACAAATGAATGATGATGAAAGTGGCTGCCACCATCACTGATGATCACTCTTGGGGTCCCAAACCGGGTAAAGATGTTATCCTGAAGAAACTTCACAACCACTTTATAATCGTTAGTCCTTGAGGGGACAGCCTCGGCCCATTTGGACACATAATCCACACCTATAAGAATATACGAATAACCAAAGGAATTAGGGAATGGACCCATGAAATTGATGCCCCATACATCAAAAAGTTCTACTATATGAATATTCTGTAGGGGTATCTGATTTCGGGATGAGATGTTACCTATTCGCTGGCATCTATCACATAAGCTGCAAAAGGAGAAGGCATCTTTAAATAGATTAGGCCAATTAAAACCGGATTGTAATACCTAAGTGCTGTTCTCTTGGCCCTAAAGTGTCCTTCACAAGCAAACTGATGGAAATGTTGTGATAAGCTTAAGTGCTCCTCTTTTGAGACACATCGCCTGATGATTTGATCAGAGCAGAATTTGAAAAGGTAGGGGTCATCCAAATGGTAGTGTCTAGACATAGATATCAACCGCTTCTTTCCTTGACTAGTCATACATAGATATGATCTAAACTTCTTTAAAGTAAAAATAACAGCTAACAATTCCTTTTCATTAGTAGAATAGTTAAGATGAGCATCATTTAAAGTTCTAGAAGCATAGTAAATAGCATGAGGTACCTTATTGACTCTCTGGCCTATGACAACTCCCAAGGCGAAGTCACTAGCATTGCATATTAGCTCGAACGGAAGATTCCAATCTGGTGCCATCATTATTGGTGCGGAGGTGAGCAAATCCTTCAATGTGTTAAAAGCTGTCATACAGTTATCAGTCCATTCAAACTTGGTATCTTTAGCGAACAATGCAAATAGAGGTCTAGAGATCTTGGAGAAGTCCTTGATGAATCGTCTGTAGAATCCAGCATGTCTAAGGAAACTTCTGACTCCCTTGACTGTTAGAGGAGGAGGCAACTCTGAAATGATGTCTATTTTGGCTTTGTCTACCTCAATGGCTTTGTTGGAGATCGAATGTCCCAACACAATGCCTTGTTGAACCATAAAGTGACACTTTTCCCAATTAAGCACTAAGTTTCTCTCTTCACAGCTCTTCAAGACACTCTCTAGATGATTCAGGTATTCATCGAAATTGGAACCAAAAAGGCTAAAATCATCCATGAATACCTCAATGAATTTCTTCACCATGTCGAAAAATATGCTCATCATACATCTTTGAAATGTGGCTGGTGCATTGCATAAACCGAATGGCATCCTTCGATAAGCAAATGTGTTGAAAAGACATGTGAAGGTAGTCTTTTCTTGATCCTCAGGTGCTATGGAAATTTGGTTGTACCCACTATACCCATCCAAGAAGCAATAATAGCTATGGCCAACTAATCTCTCTAACATCTGATCAAAGAATAGCAAGGGAAAATGATCTTTTCTGGTCACCTTGTTTAATTTTCGATAATCAATACATACCCTCCAACCAGTTGTTTTTCTTGTAGGTATGAGCTCCTCAGCCTTATTCTTCACTAATATGATCCATCTCTTTTTAGGAACAACTTGGACCAAACTTACCCATTTACTGTCTGAGATAGGATAGATAATGCCAACATCTAATAGTTTTAATACCTCGGCCTTTACTACCTCTTTCATGTGTGGGTTAACTCTTCTTTGAGCATCTCGAGTGGGCTTTGCTTCATCCTCAAGGTATATATGATGCATGCACTTGGCTGGACTTATCCCCTTAATATCAGCAATGGTCCATCCAATGGCAGATCTAGGCTCCCTAAGAACTCTTAATAGTTTCTCTTCTTCTCCAACACTCAAATTAGTAGCCACAATCACAGGTAACGTCTTTTTCTCTCCCAAATAGGCATAAGTTAAATGCTCAGGTAGCTGCTTTAATTCCAAGGTTGGTGAATGGACAATAGAAGGGAGAAGAGTAGTATTAGTAGGTATGAGAGATTCAAATGGAGGAGCATACTTACTTGGATGTTTTGGGGAAGCCTCAAAGAGGTGCACAGCTTTAATGATGTCATCAATAACATCTTCAAGTTCTTGCTCAATATCGACTTTTGTGAGGCTATGGGTAATAATGGTCTCCAATGGATCAATCTGCTGGACCTGAAAAGTTTGCTGAACAAAACTTTGCATCATACATACATTAAAGCATTCCATATCATCTTGAGGTAGTTTTAATGCATCAAATATTTTAAACTCTATTTTCTCACCATTTACCTTCATACTTACTATACCCTTTTTTGCGCAAATTTTTATATCAGCGATTCTAATGAAGGGTCTTCCTAAGATGATGGGCAAAGGTAATGGCATAGGGCATTCCTCCATATCTAACACAATGAAATCGGCACGTAAAATGAACACACCTACCTTTACCAGGACATCTTCAAGAATACCTCTGGGTATTTTGATGCTTCTATCTACCAACTGCAAAGTGATGAAGGTCGGTTGAAGCTCCCCTAAACCGAGGGTTTCGAATACTGTGTATGGTAGTAGATTGACACCTACTCCTAAATCCAATAAAGCTCGCTCAAATAACTAATCACCTATCTTGTAGGGAATAGTAAAACTACCCGGATCTTTCAGTTTTGGTGGTAATTTTCGTAATAGCAGAGCACTTACCTCTTCTGTTAAGGCTACTGTCTCATGTTCCTGAAACTTCCTTTTATGAGTGCAATAATCTTTCAGAAATTTAGCATAAGCAGGTATTTGTTGAATTGCATCTAATAAGGGAATGTTTATTTCTATATTCCGCAAAGTTTCAAAGATATCAAGCAATTTATTTTCTTTCTTTTGTTTTAGTAACCTTTGCGGTAAGGGTGGTGCATTCACCTTCTCCATCTCACTTACCTTTGATACCGATGGTTTCTCTAGAGATTTTTTTGTAGACTCATCGGTCCCTATGACCCTACCATTCCTGAAAGTTGTGACAGCCTTCAGTTGTTGGTGCCCCCCTGGATTAGGTAGTGTTTGAGCTGGGAGCTCACCTTGCTTTTTACCACTTAGTTCTTTAGCTAATTACCCTATTTGTACCTCTAGCCTTTGAATGGCTTGTTCGTGTTTCGCAGTGGTCTATCTTAGCTCAGTTCGAAATTGCCTTTCATCCGCCATGAACTGATCTTGTGAGGTCATCAATTGTTGTTGTTGAGTTGCCAATTGTCTCGCAAGACCCTATAGGTCATTTTTTTTATTCAAGCACTGAGTGAGCTGTTGGCTGGGAGTTCCTTTGCTGCCCTTGATGGCTCAGAGTATTCTGATTGTTGCTCCAAGAGAAATTTGGGTGGTTTCTCCATCCAGGATTGTAAGTGTTTGCATATGGGTTGTTCTTAGGTTGATAGTTATTGGTCCCACATAATTTACTTGCTCCAGGTCTGTAGATGAATACAAAGGACATGTCTCAGTATTATGATCAAATTGAGAACATAGAGCACATACTTGGGGTGGTGTAGCTGGTGGATTAATTAAGGCATTCTGAGCAATCATGGCTTTGACAAGCATATCTAATTTCCTCTTCATAACAGCTATTTTGGTAGAGGATCCTCTGTTTAGGGTCACCTTATACATACCCTTGCTCTTGGGTCTATGTCTACCTCGAGAGGAGAACTGCTAGGTGTGCTCACTTAAGGTCTCGAATAGCTCCATGGCTTCTTTGCTGCTTTTCTCCATCAGCACTCCACCACAACCTGAATCCAAAATACTTTTATTAGTATCACTTAAACCTTCATAGAAAGCTTGTACCAGTTCATCCTGAGGTAGATTGTGATGTGGGCATTTGAGTAGCAGCTTGTTGAAATGTCCTCATGCCTCAAAGAACAAGTCTCCATCCTTCTGTTGGAAAGACTGAATCTCCTACCTCATCTGCCTCGTCTTTTGGGTGGGGACAAATTTCCTTAGGAACTTGCTAGCCAACTCCTCCCAAGTATGGATAGAAACTGCAAGCAATGAATTGTACCATAGTTTAGCATTATCTTTTAAGGAAAAAGGGAAAAGAATTAACCTGATTCCTTCTTGGTCTAGGCCCCGGATATGCTGGAACTTATAGAGATCGAAAAATTCGCGAAGGTGCAGGTGTGGATCCTCATTAGGTGTACCCCTAAAGTGAGTCAGTGGACTAAGTATCTGCGAAGATATGTAATAATTGCATTCTACCTCAGGTTGATACATAATGCATGATGGCTAGTCGATGTTCCTTTGGATGAAGGATTGCTTCATCGGTCTTCTCTCAGGTGGTTGTTGGTTTTCTAGTTGTTCCACCATTGATGCTTCTTCCTCGAATTCTTCTTCTACCTCCTTAGAGTTGTCTCTAAGCCCTTGTCGAATGGTCCGCTCAAGCTCTATATCGAGGGGAATGAAAGTTGGACGCTTGGATCGACGCCCTTGCATGAATAAGTGAAAACCGCTTCAGTACAGTAGTTCAGTGCTGCTGCTCAGGTAGCCTCTGCTTTAAATGCGCTCGATCGCATAAGAGGTTGTGCTTGATTGCACAAGGTGTTGCGTGCAAGTGCAGTCTCTCAGAGAGCTTCTACTGTAGTGCCTGAAACAAAAACAAAAAGAAAATAGATTATGTTTTTGATGAAGCAAAAATAAAAGTGAAAAATAGAAACTTAAAATTTTTTTTTTATATTTTTAATAAAATAAAACAGAATAAAATAAACTTAAAATGATTAAATTAAACGAAAATAATTCTAAAAAGAAATTTAATGTAATCCCCAGCAATGGCGCCAAAAACTTGTTGAACGTTTATCTACCTAAATTAATAAGCAAATAATCGAACTTGTTTTACTTGCAAGTGCACAAGGTCTCCAGTAGCATAGTGTGCAAGTGCGAGATCATCTCCACAGGGATTGGTGAATTTTGTTTTAGAACCAGTTTCACAATGTAAAAATTGATAGAAATAGATATTGAGACTAGATTGATATTGATAAGAATATAGGGCTTTGATATCCACCACTAATCATACTTTCCCAATAAGTAATGTGCCAATGCTCTAGCCCTACCATGATTACCTAATGGTTGTCAACCTAAGGGCTTAGTCCACTCTTTAAGCTATTGATCTCCTTAAGCAACAAGTTAGGCATGGTGTATAACTCTTTTCTCTCTTAAGGGATTCATCATGATGTATACTGAGTTGTTCCTTAAGAGAGCATAAAGTTTGTAGAAATCGACAACTACACGAGACCTAGGGCATGTTGCATACTCCCGATTTCCCACGTTGATTAACCCAAGAATCCGGTGTGGATTTCTTTTGTTACTATTGTCAGACCTAGGACTCGGTCACCCAAATTAATCTAACTAACTAATCTATACCACATGCATACGTTGATCAGACACACACATGGCTATTCGCAAAGACAACAACACTTATATATAGAAAAGCATAACTAGGGCTTCATTCGAGCCCTACTAAGAAGTTAGTTACACATGCTATCTATGATTAACATCATCATAACATAAATTAAATAGAAAAATAAAGCCCGAAGAATACTGTAGAGACGAGTCATCAATTCCTCTCCAAATCTTACAACTTAAAAGCCAAATCAAAAGTATCGTTTCTGTGTTTTACAAGCCTATATGTAGGGTTCGAAGGACGTCTCAAAACCCTAATTTCCAAAATAAAACCCGAAGACACCTTTCCAAAACTGGCTCTGCTACCTCTCTGTGTGTGTGCGCTCGATCTCATGCTTCTGCACTTGAGCGCATGGGTGCTCTCGAGCCTTCTAGATGTGCGCACAAGTGCTTGTGCACTCGATCTCAGGGGAGTTGCGCTCGAGCTCCAAAAATGAAGTAGAATCTACTAAAATACATAAACAAATAGCCTAACAAGTGTAAGTTAATGGGCTTAAATGTGACTATTTAAGCACTTATCAATGCCAAGAAGGAAGAGTGCAAAGAAAGATAGAGAGAAGACCATGAGAGTTGAAAACCTAATTTTTAAAAACTTGTAAAAGAGCACGAAAAAATAAAATGCGACAACAAGAAAATAATAGAAAAATAAATAGGCTAAACGTGGCTTAAATGACTAAAAAATAAATAATAAAATGAAATTTCATGAAAGCCATACTTTGACTAATTGTAACATACCTACATCATTCATAATGAGTAGTGTGTCATCAACGTACAATATAAAAATTATAACTACACTTGGTATCAAGAATTCTAGATAGTGGGTTGAGGTTTGTCATTGTGATACACAAGTCAACAACAACAGAAAATTAGCATCTATTTAATTTTATTATCAACCAATATATTTGGTCTTTAATCATATTGGTTCCTCCCATTATTCTTTTCGAATTCCATAACCCCCTGACATGAAATTTAGGTGACCCAATTGAAAAGTTTCCTAGTGCGGATTGGGATCCCATTACTCATTTAAAATAACCTCACATAATAGTTTATTGGTTATAATAAACCTTTTACAGGTAGATAACTCATATCAATTACGTCTCATGTAATTCCAAATTATTCCTTTCGTCTCTAAAATATATTATCCTCACATGATAATTTCTTGGAAAATGTATTTTAGTTAAGTCAAACCCACCATGTTCACAACTGTAGGTAATTGAACCAATGAGCCCTCACATAATAGTTTCTTGGACCCATTAGTTTCCCACATCATTTTATCATATATTTAGTACGTCATTATAATTCTCCCATTATGTAAGTCCCACATATCTACAGTAAAACTTACTTAGAACAATAGATCCCTTATATCTCTACATTGGTGGAAGGCCATGATAAGACATTTATAATGTTTCTTCGTTACAACTTAAAAGCAATTATTTTTATAAGGGCGTTTAGTTGGTCATTTATCTCATAATTTAATTAAACATGCATCACATGCATATCATACATCATATAAAATCAAATAAAATATGACTATGAATGATTATAGATTTTTATGCGTGATTCACTTGAGCCATTAAGTGATTCATTGGTCTTAATTTAGGGTTCTATAATATTATCCCTAGATTCCCACATAACGGGCTATGTACTCTTCAAATGAGCCTCCATTTCTTTCTTGCACAGTTGATCATCCTCAAGCTCATATAAAAAAATTCTATTTACTCCTATCAAATTTGTCTAACTAAATACAATGCAACAATCAATAAGAAAACTTTATTCAAAATCAAGGGGGTTACAATAAGAGAGAGTTAGAATTTTACAACAAGAGATAAAAGATAGGTGAGGTATACAAACCCCTTTTAAAATTACATATCCCAAAATTAGAGAAAAAATATTACAACCCATTAAAATAAAAACAATGCATTCCATCACATTGAATAAGAACAAATCACATAACTCAATTATTTGGTTTTAAGTCCATAATCATCAATCCTTAAACATACATATGATCAAATTACATATATAAATTTAAATGCAATTTATTCTAGTTGTGGCTTTAATTCCAAGATTGATTAGCATAATCAAATTTTGTTTCCAATTTTTTTTTTTAATTCCTATTCCAAATAGGATTTATATTTCTTATTCAGTAGAATTTATAATTGCATTGTAATAAGATTTTTTGAAATTAAGAACAATTCTTAAATAATTTAAACAAGTTAATTCAACCTATTGAAAACACAAAATTAAATAATTAATTTTATTTAAAATTAGTTTTAATTTTGAATAAATTTGGAACAGTTTAAAAAACCTTTTGAAAAACCAAAAAACGATTTTTACATTTTAACAATCGACTATTCCCTTGGATGGTCGACTTTCGAAAGTTTTTATCCAATTATTCACGTTAGGTCTCGTCGGCATAGTCGATTGTCCTAAGGGCTAGTTAATTTCCTATAGACACCCAATTTCATTCCAAAATTTTGAACGGGCCACGTGCAGGTTTCTAAGATGAATCTTTTATCCCAATGTGCTCAGACTAGGTAAATTCAGAGGTTTGAATTTAATTTCAAAATAAAACCAATTGCACACCATTTTTCTTCAATCCATTAAATCCACCTTAAGATCAAATTAATTAGCCCACATTTGATTCCACCAAATTCAAGCTTAAAGCCTTTAATTCATTTTTGACCCAACCTAAAATCCTCCAAAGCTCATTGATTTGTGCTAGCTCAAAACAATTTTGGTCCAAAATCCAAGGCCAAGGAGACCATCCAATTTTGGAGAGAATTTTTGATTTCATCTACCACATGGCTCCTTTTGATTGGTTCTATTTCAAGACATTCTCTCTCTTTTTTGCACCACAATTTTTTCTCCCTTTCTCTCCTACTAATGGGTGGCCATGTGAGTTGAAAAGGAAGAAGTTTTCTTCTCCTATTTTTTCTTTTTTAATTGAGATTTTCTTTTTTAAGCTTTCACCATTTTCCTTGTACCAAAGTCAACCTTTTCACATAAAATACTGCACATTTTTTCCCTCATTGCCGACCATGTGTGTGAAAAAAGATGGAGTAATATTCTTCCTTTTTGCCTTGTTAAATGATAACTTCCATATTAAACTCTCATTCTTTTCTATGTGTCAAAGTCCCATTTCCACCATGAAAAACTACACTATTTTTTCTTTCTATGTGAGCAGTAATGTGTTTGTTAAAAGAAGAAGTTTTCTTCGTCCTTTTTGCCTTGCTAATATAACATTTTCTTTGTAAGCTCTTACCATTTTCCATGCGTCAAATTCCACCTTCATTACATAAACAAAGAACACCTTTCTCCACTGAAAACAACACCTCATCACATAAAAAGCTTCAATTTTCCATCCTTCATGGCCAGCCATATGTGTGATATAAGAAGAAGTTTTCTTGTTTCTTTTTTGCTTTGATAAATTGACATTTCCCTTCTAATCTCTCACCTTTTTATCATGAGTTAAGGTACACCTTTCCTCTATGAAACAACCACCTTTCCTTTATAAAAAAACAACATCTCATCACATAAAAAACTGTAATTTTTTCCCTCATGGTTGACCACATGTGTGCCATAAGAAAAAAATTGTCTTCTTCCCTTTTGCTTGGTTAAATTAGACACCTTTCCAATCTCCCACTCTTTCATATATGTCAAAGTTTAAGTCTATAAGCATATAATACCCAATGGAAAATTAAAAATTTATGCCCATAAACTTAAATCCCAAGATAACTCTGTATGAATCTATTAGAATGATGATCCAAATAATATTTTCATACAAGATTAGATAATTTAACCTTTAATAGAGATTCTTGTTGATCTTTAAAACATATTCTCTAATCGTTCAAGTCTCCAGACTCTAAGCGTATCCACATGAGAAACAAAGAAAGATCTTCTTCTCCGGGATATTACACACTACTTGAATAATAACAAAGTGCTGGCTGAAATCTATATTGAGCGCTAGTTCTAGATTTTCTAGGTTTTTGTGTGTGAGAGAGATCAAAAATCTTATTTTTAATCTTCACAACAATTGTGTCATGTTATGTTAAGTTTTCTATCAAGTAGGGCCTTTATATAACTCTCTTACTTCTAAGAGCATTAGAATGTCTAAAATTATAAATTAAACCACTAGTTTAATTAATTCTTAGAAATCATTCTCTTAGCCCATTATTTTTCCTTATTCTTTCGATTACTCAATTGTATGTGACCCCTTAAGTTCAATATTGTGCTTGCAGTAGGTTGTAATAATTGGATCCCATCCAATTAATTAAAACTCTTTTTAATTTTAATTCGAATTAAAACTTTTTTAATTCTCCATTTAATCAAGAATTAATTATAATAATTCTTAAGTGCTTTTATAAGTCATGATTGACACCTAGCAGTATGTCATGACTGCACAGATAATATGAATTAATGTGAACCTTTTCTTTGGCAGTTAGTATACAATTCAATCATTCCATTATGCAAGTTTCCTAGTTAAATGTAAGGCAAGGATTTATTGTCAAGCCTTAATTATTTAATAATATGTATCTAGATCTAAAGTCTATAGCTTAAATGGTGATATTAGAAACTCCTTTATAATTTCCACACCACCTTGGCCAAGAAATTTCCAATCTACATCTTAATCAAATCACATAAGACATTCTTTCTCTTTTGCTGAGAGTTATGGATTCACTATTGTACACTCACATACCTCCATACATAAGTGGTCATATTCAATTACTACCCTTTTGGGGCCCATGATTAGAATCACATTTAGATAGCATCAAAGCATGATAACCCATACACAAGATATCCATGGTGCCTTAAGTCCAAGGATCACTTGTACAACTATAACGTAAGAATTCCTATTGGCAGCTAATAAAATGTCAATTACAAATTTCTTAGTCGAGTTAATTCAGTGTACCTGTTCTCTAATAAGCACTTACATAACTTGTTTTAGTGTCTTATACACTAGTGACCATAAGATCAATCACCCTCAACTATTTAAAGAAACATAGTATATACTAATCTATCCGGATTCACTAATTTCCTTCTAATTGATCCTATGATTAGGAACATTTAAGAATAAAGCTTAAGGAAATACATCTCACTAGCATGATCTCATCATGGTGCTTTTCCATTGCTTTTTATTTTATGGGCTTTATAATGAACAACTCAGTATACACCCATGTTGAATCCCTTAAGAGAGAAAAGAGTTAGAGTATACACCATGCCTAACTCGTTGCATAGGGAGATCAATAGCCTAAGGTGTGGATCAAGCCCTTAGGTTGCCAACCATTAAATATTCATGATAAGGCTAGAGCATTGGCACCTTACTTAGTGGGAAAGTATAATTAGTGGTGGATATCGTAGTCCTTTGTTCTCATTATTATTCACTCCCACTCAATAGTATTTCTTTTTTTACTTTGAAAGAAACTAATTCTAAATTGAAATTGACCAATCCCTGTGGAAATGATCTCGCACTTGCACACCATGCTACCATCGACCTTGTGCACTTGCAAGTAAAACCAATACGTTATTTGCATATTTATTTAGGTAGATAATCGGCACAACAAGTTTTTGGTGCCGTTGCCCGGGATTGCACTTAAATTTCTTTTTAGAATTATTTTAAGCATTGTTATTTCTTTTTTATATACTATTCTTATCTCAAGAAATTTTTAAGTTTCTGTCTTTATCTCATTTTTGTTTCATTAAGAACCCTAATAAAATTCTTTCTATTTTCTGTTTCAGGCACCCCAAGAGAGCTTTCTATGCCACTTGTGATCGAGCACAGCCTCCTGTGTGCTCGAGCGCAATTGAGGTAGAGAGTGACCCGAGTAGCAGTGTTTGACTGCTGCACTTAAGTGATTGCCACCAATTCATGTACGAGCGTTGATCCAAGCATCCGTCATTCTTTCCCCTTGATACCGAGCTTGAGCGGACTATCCAACAAAGGCTTAGAGGTAACTCAGAAGAGGTAGAAGAAGGAATTGAGGAAGAAGCACCCATGGCGGAACAGATCGATAATCAGCAACCACCTGTGGAGGCCGATGAAGCAATCCTTCATCCCACAGAACCTCGACCAACCATTGTGTATTGCATATCAACCTGAGGTGGAAAGGAACTACTACATATCTCCATAGATACTCAGTGCACTGACTCACTTTAGGGGTACACCTAATGAGGATCCACACCTACACCTTTAAGAGTTCTTCGATCTTTGCAAATTCCAGCACATCCGAGGCTTAGACTAAGAAGGAATAAGGTTAATTCTTTTCCCTTTTTCCTTAAAAGATAATGCTAAACTGTGGTATAATTCTTTACCTGCAGTTTCTATCCACACTTGGGAGGAGTTGGCTAGTAAATTCCTGAGGAAGTTTTTTCCAGCCCAAAAGACGAGACAAATGAGGACGAAAATTCAGTCCTTCCAACAAAAGGATGGAGATCTGTTCTTCGAGGCCTGGGGACACTTCAACGAGCTACTACTTAAGTGCCCACACCACAACCTGCCCCAAGACAAATTGGTACAAGCTTTCTATGAAGGTTTGAGTGATACTAACAAAAATATTGTGGATTCAGGTTGTGGTGGAGTGCTGATGGAGAAAAGCAGCGAAGAAGCTATGGAGCTTTTCGAAACTCTAAGTGAACACACTCAGCAGTTCTCCTCTCTAGGTAGACATGTAACCAAGAGCAAGGGAATGTATGAGGTAAATTTAAATGGAGGATCTTCTCAAATAGCCATTATGGAGAGGAAACTAGACCTATTGGTGAAATCCATGGCTGTTCGTAATACCTCACCTAACCCACCAGCTACACCACTCTAGGTATGTGCTATTTGCTCCCAATTTGATCATAATATTGATACATATCCCTTGTATTAATCTGCAGATCATGAACAAGCAAACTTTGTGGGACCAAACAATTATCCACCGAAGAACAACCCTTATGCAAATACCTACAACCTTGGATGACGGAATCACCCGAATTTCTCATGGAGCAATAATCAGAATGGTCAAGGGCAGCAAAGAAACTTCCAACCAACAATACAATCTGTTCCCGAATCAAAGAAGAATGACCTTGAAAGTCTTGTAAGGCAGTTGGCATCTTAGCAGCAACAACTCATGACTTCACATGAACAGTTTGTAGAAGAATCAAGACAATTTCGGATTGAGATGTGATAAATCACTACAAAACATGATCAAGCCATTCAAGGACTAGAGGTACAAATGGGGCAATTGGCCAAGGAACTGAGTACCAGAAATCAAGGAGAGCTTCCAGCCCAGCCACCACCTAATCCAAGAGGGCATCAGCAACTGAATGCTATAACAACCTTAAGAAGTGGTAAGACCATCGGCACCAATGAGCCTACACGAGCATCTCCAGACCAAGCATCCACATCTAAGGTAAGTGAGATGGAAAAGGTAAATACACCTCCACCCTTCCCTAAAAAGTTGGTACAGTCTAAAAAGGAAACTAAACTGAGTGACATTTTCGAAACCTTGAAAAAGGTAGAAATAAAAATTCCTTTATTAGATGCAATAAAACAACTTCCTGCTTACGCTAAGTTTCTAAAATATTGTTGCACTAAAAAAATGAAGTTTTAGGAATATGAGACGGTAGTCTTGACCAAAGAGGTGAGTGCTATACTAGTAAGAAAATTACCACCAAAACTAAAAGATCCGGGTAGTTTTACCATTCCTTGCAAGCTAGGTGACCAACTATTCGAGCATGCATTGTTGGATCTAGGAGCGAGTGTCAACTTGTTACCATATAGTGTATTCGAGACACTAGGTTTGGGGGAGTTCCAACCAACCTCCATTACTTTGCAATTGGCTGATAAAAGCATCAAACGACCGAGAGGTATCCTCAAGGATGTTTTGGTAAGAGTAGGTAAATTTATTTTACCTACTAATTTTATTGTGTTAGACATGGAGGAATGCCATATGCCATTACCACTCCCTATCATCTTAGGAAGACCATTTATGATCACTGCTGACACGAATATTAGTGTAAAAAGGGGCATTGTCACTATGAAAGTAAATGATGAAGAGATGAAATTCAAAATATTTAATACATTAGGATCAACCAAGACTAATAATGAGTGTTATAATGTGAGCCTAATGCAAGGTGTTGGTGAGAAAGTTTCTAAGGTCCATCATACTGCTCCATTGGAGACCATCCCCAACCATGCTGACACGAGATTGGACATCAGGCCAGAGGATGATGATATGATTAAAGATATCAATGGAGCTATGCACACCATCAAGAACACACCTAAGCCTTCAAGTAAGTATAATCCTCAAGTTGAAAATATTGAACTTATTAATACTACTTTTCCCTATTTTATTGACCAGGCACCAAAATTGGAGATGAAGCAGCTGTCAATGGCACTGGAACCACCTGATGGGGGCCCTAAGTGCCTCATTCAAAGAAAGTAGCACTGAAGTTACTATAGAGAGTGCTTGAGCAATTCCCACTTGCATAACATATAGCTCAAGTACCTCTATCAAGGTTAGTGGTACTGAGGCCACTACAATATGGTATGGTTGTATCATCAGTAATTCTTCCCCTTGATCACTTCATTATTTTAATACTTTAATATTTCATTACTATCAACATTTTATGCATTACGATCGAGCACACTCTTGCCGTACGCCCCAGTGCACGCGATCGCAACACCTTACCCACTTGTGCACAATGCGATCGAGTGCATGTCACTATACACTCGAGCGCACTTGGGGCAGAGGAGGCATGTGAGGATTTTTATTCTTACTCAGCTCACAAACACCTGTTTTCCTCACATGACGCTCTAGCGCACCTCTCACTCTCACAGTCGCACTTAGCTTAATCTTGCCCTAATCTTGCACGGTAATTGCTTCCAAACCACTGCTCGTCTGTCATCACCACCCTACCACTGTGCATCACCCTTCTATAAGACCATCCTCCCCTGAACTTCCCCAAATCCAACATGGTATGCAAACCAATTTGTGTTCTACTTACTTGCACACCATCACACACGGTTCTTGATCTTTAGTTTACATATTCATATATGTTTAACTTGTGTGTTGATTGGGTATTTTTATATTTACAGGAGGTTTGGATCAACGGTGTGTAATTTCTACAGCTTCGGATTTCTGTTGCATCCAAAGTGCTCGACCTATTGCCTAAATGAGTGCGATCGAGCGCACCATGAGCTACGAACGAGCGCATAAATAATAGAAACTATACTATTTTTCTCAGCACATGGCCTCTACTTCCCAAGCTTTCAGCAGCCGCCACCAGGCATCCCGACCTAGTTTCGAGCAGCGTGAAATACTGTTCGAGACAACATTTAACTCGGATGAGGACTTCAAGAGTTTGGACGCCACAAGATGGGTGGTCCAAGAGTTCAAGAACCGGGGTCTCAAGTGGCTATTCAAGCCGGTCTGTTCGACGACATACACTCGATTCGTGGTCAACTTCTACGAGAACCTAACTTACGACTGCACCAGATAAGAGAGTTTATCTTTTTTAGTCCAGGGCAGATTCATAGAGCTTATCACCACTGACATAGCCGGTTCTTTACACTGCTGTGATGAGTCCCCGCCGGAGGACAGCCACATGGAGGAGAAGCCTGACCTGTTTCCTCTACCACACATCATAGAGGATATGTGTGTGGGCCAGTATGCAGACCGCCACAATAATGCAGGGAGCCAGTCAAGGTTGCCTCCTCGTTTATGGTTCGTCGACTCAGTCTTGCAGTGTAATGTGTGTTCTTTAGGGCACAAGACACAGAGGCGAGATTAGTTTTTACAGGCTCTCTACACCTTTCACCGGGGTCATTGGTACTCTATCCCAACGGTTATATGGAGTCAGATACACAAGTTCTGAGACAATGTGCATAACTGGCAGACCACCACAGCTAACACTTGGGGGCTCCCTTTCTCCTTCTTACTCAGTCATATCTTCAAGAAGAAAGGGATTAGAGGATCCTCCATCGATGGCCCGGTTAGTGATCATCCTTTCTTTTGGAGGGCCTAGTGGAGCCTCATTCAGTCCCACATGCCATGAGGACCCCAGATGCATATTCCAGTTGCAGAGCCTGTGGCAGATGATCTAATGGAGGCTGAGCTACCACCAGTGAGCCCTACATAGGAGGAGGACCAGCCAGACATGGGATCCATAGAGTATCAGAACCTTTTAAATGGGCTGTCTTCCTTTCGTTGTGAGTTGTCTGACATTTGTCAGGAGGATCATGAGGCAGCCCTTCTACACTCGGTACCTCTTCTACTGCACCCACCGATGATCAGCAGTGAGAGGATACCCCGTTTGGCTGAAGATGTAAAACTTAACGTTCATGGGAGGCACCCTAGAGCATATCCTTTTAATTTTAGTATTTTTCTTTTTTTTATGTTTCTATTTACATGTCTCTTATCAATATTTCTTGTTTTTCGGCACAATGTTTATTTTTCTTTGTCAGGTACTTAGTGCGTGCAGCCAGTTCAAGTTTGGGGCTGTGTTACGTGCAAAGCAGGCAATCTAGTTCTCCATCTCTCAGGTCAGATCTTTCCATGCCACACACACATTGAGGACAATGTATATATTAAGTTTGGGGGTAGTGGGAGACACTATTGCGCACACACTAGGTACTAGTTTTTCTTTTTTAGAAAAGATAAATGCATATTCATTTGGTGATAAAAATTTTGGTTGATTTAAAATATGATAACACTTCATTAGTAAGCTTAAAAGCTAGAACACATAGTCTTGTAATAGGAATTTTACAAAGTTCAGTTACCTACCTCAAGATACTTAAGAATTCACGAGTTTGATCCAGATTTGCACGAGCACATTAGCACGCATTTTTGTTGGGTATAACATATAATTCTTTTTTATATGTTTCCACGACCTAGCTGTAATCAGATAACTTGTTAAAAGATCACTATAGCATAAGAAAAATAAAGAAAAATGTTCATCATGCAAGAAGAAAATGAAAAGCTTCTAATGATCATTAAAAACTTTCCACTGAGTAACTGGACCTCTTGCCTCAGTAAGCAGTGAGTGTTCACGTCAAAAGGTGGGAAGTAAGCCTTTAATGATCATAATAAAAATTTTCGCTGAGTAACCGGGCCTCTTGCCTAAATAAGTAGTGAGTGTTCACGTCAAAAGGTGGGAATTTCACTAATAAGCATGGAAACCTATTAGTTTTGTAGCCTTTTTGACTCGAGTTAGTAAGTCCTTAGGGGTTTCTTTACACCTAATGCCCTAAAACCATATGGTTTGGGGTCATTGGCTAAACACTCGTTACAAGGGTCAATTAGAAAGCTTAATGAAACTCGACATGCCAAAGATCGCATGATAAAATGAAAAGAAAATAAGCAAGCATTATGCCACTTTTGTTCTCTTTGATAAGGAATTCGATTACGGTTTGGGCACCGAAACACTATACACTAAAATTATGTGGAAACCTCATCTTGTATGTGCTAACTCATCACACACAAATCAAACTTGCGATGCCATAAGCTAACCTTAGGTAAGTAACATGAGCTTTTAAAAATCATTTTTTCAATACAAAAATGAGTTTTTATTCTAAGCTTACTCATGAACGGTTATAGTTTTATGCTCAGCCGAAATTTTTGAATATCATGAAAATGACTTTATCTTTAATTTCGTTTTAACATAGTCTTTTGTTTTGTATTGCTAAGGGACTAGCAATATGTAAGTTTGGGGGTGTGATAAGTGCTTAAATAGTAATATGACTATTTAAGCACCTTAATTTACGCTTGTTAGGCTCTTTATTTATCTATTTTAGTAGATTCTACTTCATTTTCATGTTTTATGTGTTTTTCACAGGATTTGGACAAAAAGATGATATTTTGGAGCTTTTAGGAGTAAAAATCAAGTTCTGCCATCCAGCAAGGTGTGCTCGAGCACACCTCCCTTGTGATCGAGCGCACAGGCACACGAGTGCACTTGAAGAAAGCTCGAGCGCACACTTGCACTCGAGCATATCCCGCATATGATCGAGCGCAAACACTCTAGGGGCGGCAGAGCCAGATATAGAAAGAAGTCTCCAGACCTCAAATAGGAAATTAGGGTTTCAGGACACCCTGAGAACCCTATAAATAGCCCTGTAAAACACATAAACCAGACCTTTTGTTTTAGACTTGAAGTAGCAAGCTTAGGAGAGGAATTGACGACTCTTCTCCCGAGTCTTCTTCGGGTTTTATTTTTCTATTTTTATTTCATTATGATTAGAATGTTTAGTTTAACTAGCATGTATAACTAAACTCTTATAGGGCTCGATTGAAGCCTTAATTATGCTTTTCCACATGTTTATTCATTGATTACCTTTGCTGTAGCCTTGTTAGAATGTTTAACTTGATTAATACCTATTTATATTTAAATTCCTCATATGTGTGTGTCTGATTAACGTATGCATGTGGTATGGATTCGTTAGTTGAATCAATTTGGATGACCAAGTCATGGGTTGAACATTAGTAACAAAAGATATCCACACCGGATTCTCAGGTTAATCAACATAAGAAACTGGGAGCAGACCAAGCCCTAGGTCCCGTGTGGTTACCGATCTCCACAACTCTTATGCTCTCTTAAGGAACAACTCAGTATACACCCATGCTGAATCCCTTAAGAGAGAAAAGAGTTAGAGTATACACCATGCCTAACTCGTTGCATAGGGAGATCAATAACCTAAGGCGTGGACCAAGCCCTTAGGTCGGTAACCATTAAATATTCATGATAAGGCTAGAGCATTGGCACGTTACTTAGTGGGAAAGTATAATTAGTGGTGGATATCGTAGTCCTATATTCTCGTTATTATTCACTCACACTCAATAGTATTTCTCTTTTTACTTTGAAAGAAACTAATTCTAAATTGAAATTTGACCAATCCCTGTGGAAATGATCTCGCACTTGTATACTATGCTACCATCGACCTTGTGCACTTGCAAGTAAAACTAGTACAATTATTTGCATATTTATTTAGGTAGATAATCGGCACAACAAAGACTTCCTCTTTAGGAAACCAACCATGGGGAAGAGAAATGGGTGGTATTTGAGGTGTGGGTGTGGTTTTTGTTGCATGGGGATGAGAGGGAAAGCTTAGGAAGGAAGGGTGGAGTTAACAAAACAAAAAATGAAGGTAGAAAAGAGGTGAAAACTTGAAGTGGTGTGGGTGGTAAACAAAGCAAGAGAAAAGGGAGGAAGACTTCCTCTAAGTGGTCAAAAATTGGAAGAAGAGAAAAGGTGGTTTTTGAGGTGATGAGGTGGAAATTTAAAATAAAGAGTGTGGTTAACAAAATAAAAACAAAACAAAAAAGATTTCCTCACTTAAATGGCTGGCTATATAACGGAGGAAAGAGGAGAGAATCTTATGAGGTGATGAGGTGGAAAATTGAAATCGAAACTGGATTTAACAAAAAAAAAAAAAAAAAGAGGAAGACTTCCTCTTTTGGTGGTCAAAGAAAAAATATTGAAGTGGACATGTGGACTTTGAAGATGGTAAATGTTTGGGTAAAAAGTAAAAGAGATAAGAGAAAGAAACCTCTCCTAGTATGGTCGGCTATAACTAAGAAAGGAGGAAAGAATTGTTGAGGTGGACAAGTGGAAAGCTAGAAATGGAATGATGGTTTTAACAAGGTAAAAAGATGAAAGGAAGAATTCCTCTTTTGGTAATCACATGCAAGAGTTATGGAACAATATTTAAGGGAGACAAGTGGGGACTAGAAATAGAATGGTGGATTTAACAAAGTAGAAGAGAATGAAGAAGACTTCCTTGTTTGGAGCTCACATGTGAGAGATATGGAACAAACTTTAAGGTAGACAAGTGAGATATGTGTTGGCATAAAATAAAAAAAGAAAATGAAGAAGAATTCCTCCTCACATAGCTAGTTATCACAAGAGTGATAGGTTAAGATTTTTGTGTCTTAACATGTGATTTTGATGTAAAGAAAGGTGTGATAGCTAAAAGAGAAAGTGTGCAACAATCAAAGCAAAATATAGGAAGAAGACATCGTTCTTTTTACATCACATTATCAGCTATGTAGAGGGGGAAATGTGCAGATTTTTTAGATGAAAATGAGGAACTTAATACATGCAAAAGTGTGGAAGCTAAAATGGGAAAGTTCAAGTGTCAAAGCAAAAATAGAAGAAAAGTGTTTCTTCATTTTCGCACACAATGGCCGACCAACATAGGAGGTAAATATTGCAGATTTTTCTAAGAATAACATGTGACTTGGTGCATAGGGAAATGTGCAAACCAAAGGGAAATGGGTAAATAAAAAGGCAAAAGAAAGAAAAGAAAATCATCTTTTCCTTCATCAAATAGGTGGTCACAAGGGGGAAAATAAATGAATATTTTAAAGTTGGACATGTAATTTTGGTGCGTGAAAATATGTGGAAAGCAAAAGGGGAAATGGGGAATTAACTAGGCAAAGGAGAAGGGGAAAGAATTATTTTTTTATTCTTTAAAATGGGAAATCCACAAGGAAGGAAGAAGTACAAGTTTTTTAAGTTAGTCATGTGACTTTGGTGCATAAAAAAGTGTGGGACCTAAAAGAGAAAATGGGGAATTAACTAGGCAAAAGAGAAGGAAAATATTTCTTCAAAATATAATATAATGGTCGACCACATGAGGGGGAAAGCAAGAAACAACCTTTTTTAGTTCAAGAGAGAGAGAGAGCTTACCTTGAAAATTAAAAAATAAAAAGATGCCAAATGGATGCTGAAATTGGGAATTCACCCACAAAAATTGAAGGTCTTCTTGGGCCTGGAATTTGGGCCAAAAGTGTTTGGCCTTAACAAGGATCAATGGATTTTAGTGGGTTTTTTATTAGACCAAAATTTAATTGAAGACTATTGGCTTGAAATTGATAGAATCAAATAAGGCCCAATTGATTTAAGCTTAAGGTTGATTTAATAGGTTAGGATAAAATGGTTTGCAATTGACCCTAATCAAAAATCAAATTTAAACCTCCTAAATTATCAGGTCCGAGCACACATTAGGATCAAAGGTTCATCATCAAAATTCATGTATGGCTCGTCCAAAATTTTGGAACAAAATTGATTGTCTACAAAGGTTAGCTTCACTTATCTACTACAAGCCCAGAATCAATTCATCGATGCACTGGCCACTGTAGCTTCAATGATGGAAATGCTTAAAGGGGTTCAGGTAATCGAGTTTGTGGTGGAGAAGAGAAGGATGAACATTCCTATTGCATAGTTATCAAGATCCAAGCTCGGTCATTTAACAGTTTACCCTGGTATACTAATATCCAAAACTTCCCACTAAAGCGAAAATTCCTTGCCAATAGTTAAAAAAGAGACAAGCGATCAATACAATCACTGGCCTCCTCGTTTGTCATTTATGGAAAGAGACTTTACATGAGATCGTTCAATGGGATCCACTTGCTTTGTATTAATGAGAACACTGTTAAGAGAATCATGATGGAAGTGCATGAAGGTACTGGAGGTCCGCACATGAATGGCAGAATGTTGGCAAGAAATATCCTTTGCTTGGGTTATCATTGGATCAACATGGAGACTGATTACAGTAATTACATGAAAAAGTTCCATAAATGTTAGTTGCATGACAATCTACAACGTTTACCACCCTGAAAGCTCTTCAGCATGACCATACCCTAGCCTTTTGCTACTCGGAGCATAGACATTATTGAAAAAATATCTTCTAAGGCTTCCAATGGTAACGAATATATCCTGGTGGCAATTGACTATTTCACCAAATGGGTAGAAGACGCATCATTTTCCATCTTGAAGGCTAGGCATGTGTCACTGTTTATTAACCATAACATCATCTATCATTATGGAGTACCTTTTGAACTGATCTAAAAAAATGGCCTTCATTTCCAAGGTGAGGTCATAGATTTACTCAATAAGTACAAAATTGAGTGCCACAAGTCCTCTCCTTACCGACCTCAGACCAACGGAGTAGTAGAAGCAGCCAACAAGAATGTCAATACCATATTGACTAAAATGGAGGAGACTTATCGTGACTGACATGAGAAGTTTTCTTTTGTGTTATAGGGATATCGAACTTCGATAAGGTCTTCGACAAGCAACCCTCCTTACTCTATCGTTTATGGTATGGAGGTGGTTTTTTAATCGAGGTGGAAATTCTTTCACTAAGGACAACCATGGAAAGCCAATTGAAATAGGTAGATTGGATCAGAGGCAATATGATGAGTTGACTTTCATTAACAAGAAATGGCAAAAGGCTCTCCATAATGCCCAAGGATATTAGAAAAGGGTTGCACGGGCTTTCATAAGAATGTAAAGCATCGGATATCAAGGAAGGAGATTATGTGGTAAAAGAACTCAAACCACTCGTCCATGACTCGAGCGATAAATTCAAACCAAATTAGGCAAGTGCATATCGAGTTTAGAATATCCTATCCGAAGGGGCCATGCACTTCACGGATGTTGATGACAATGAATTTTTCGAGCCCAACAATTTTGATCTCCTAAAGAAGTATTACCTATGATCCTTTTTCCTTTTCCCTCATTGCTGTATCCCTACTCTATCTACCCTTTTCTAAAAAAAAGCTCGCTAAGTTGAAAACCCGAAAGGGAAATATAGGCAAAAGATATATCATTCCGCTAGATCGAACATCCTCAAGGTCTATTTAAGCAAAATAAAAGTTAAATCTCTCAAAAACGGTCTCGGCTATCTTCATTTCTTGAACTGTGTAAGGCTTAATTCCATTTATGGATACATAGGAAACCATTTTGGTCCAGTCATACCTTTCATGGAAATGCATCTTCCTCTTTTTCATACATGTAATTTCTATAGGAATACATCTTTTGTACAAAAATTGAAAGATAATAAATTAAAATTCACGCTATGCTGAGCCAATAAAGATTTGAAATGTGGATCAATTTAATCAATTAATGACTTAAGTTTTTGGATATGCCATTTCTCTTTCATTCTTCAAGGATTTTCTTGTTACAAGATAAAAAATCAAGAACATAATATCATTTTAAAGTCACACTAGACTCCCCATAGCAGCACACTTATGCTTGACCCCTGACCCCTACCAAATAATCATTAGAGATGGTAAAGCAAGTTGCAGAAATTGTGCAAGGAATCTAAGTCTTGGAGCATTTGTGCCAAGTATCTCGAATCCGCTTAGTTAACCGTTTGCTCATCAGGCACGTATAATAGCCATGGTTTAGATTGCGGAATGGTTTACGGTTGTCGATATTGTCAAGGATCCACACTGGAGAATAATATAAGTAGTGGGTATTACCAGCAAGCACCGAGTAACCATTTTTGAAGGTAGAAAGGGTGGCCACAGTGATCTTCCACCAAGGGCATACTTAGCGAATTTGCAAAACATCGAATGTGTAAAACTAGTTGAGCTAACTCTCTGTGAATCCTGCTTGATCAAGAGTTTGCACTTTCAGAACTATTTTGGCTCATATTTAATTTCAGGCATGTTAGGATTAGCCACTATCGATAATTTGTCAATTAGTCACTTCTAATGAAGAAAATGTTAGACAGAGTTTGAAATTTAAAGGGTTTCGCAACAACTAAGGACATCAAGGCCATTCAATGTGGTGGCTAAAATGGAACTCATTAGACAAGACCCTTCTCTGATTTGTTTGACCACATAAAGCAATGTTTTGTGGATATTTGAACTAAGTCCTTTTTTAAAAAGTGTGGCCAAGAGAGAGAAGTATAGTATATTCTAATGATGGGTGGGGAGATCCTTCACTTCAATTCCAAGAAGTTCGGATGATAAAGGCATGACATCAAAGAAGTCGCCCATCAAAAAGGCTTTGGCTCAGGCCTTGGTGATCCTAAATAATTCCATGGCGAGTTCCGCGTGATGGTCCATATGTGCAGCAAGGAAAATTTTATTGGATGACTTTTGGCAGATGAGTGTTATCATATGTTAGTCATAGCTCATCAAGACCAAATCGAAAGACATCGGTGATATGATCCCATGTTGCCACAGCCGCCCTAAAGAAGTTTAAATCGATTCTAACACATTTGAGCAAAAAAATTGCGTTAATGCCATGCTAAGAGAAATTGATGAGCTCAATATCTTTCACATTGTCAGTCTAACTTATCAATTGAGCTGAGATGACTTCCATAGCCAATTTTTTTTTGTGAAGAAGGAAAGTTATGGATAAGTTGTGAAGCTTTGTTCTTAGATCTACTAGAGGATGTGTAACAAAATGGGACGAAAGATGAGTTTAAACACAAGTTTTTGGTCAAATAAAATAAGTGGTCACAGAATAGGCCACTAAATGCCAAATTAAGCTATGGTGTTCAAATCAGTAGCTATTTTCTAGGGCTTTGAGAGACGTTTGTCCTTATATCCAAAAGTTTTTGAAAATAAAAAAATAAAAAAAATAGTTAAAAGCTAGCTAGGTGCCGCTAAAAGGCTATAGCTTGCTAACCTATTCTTAAGTTGTAACTATCATGTGATTTCTTGATCAAATCATAAAGTAATGTGTTCAAAAGTCATCTCTTCCATACACAGTTTTTTTTTCAAAACTTTATAATTAAAAAAGAAAAGATCTTGAATGCCATAGTTCAGCTTACGCCCAAGAATTTTGAAATTTAACGAATAAAAATGAAAAGACTCTGTAAAATTAGCTCAAAGACACAAAAAGTCCTCACAACAGGCAAATCACCAAAAGTCCTCATAGTAGGCAAATCACAAAGAGTACTCCCAACAACTAAATCACCAAAAGTCATTCTAGCAAGCAAATCACCAAAAGTTCTCTTAGTAGGCAAATCACCAAAAGTCATCCTAGTAAGCAAATCACCAAAATTCCTTCTAACGGGCAAATCACCAAAAGTCCTTACAGCAGGCAAACCACTAAAAATCTTCCCAGCATGAAAACCACCAAAAATATTTACAGCAGGTGAATCAACCTAAAGTCCTCCCAATAGGAAAATCACCAAAAGTTTGCACAACAAGCAAATCACCAAAATTTCCCCCAATAGGCAAACCAATGAAAGTCTTCCTAGCAAGAAAACTACCAAAAGTCCTCACAGCAGGCAAACTACCAAAAGTCCTCACAACATGCAAACCACCAAAAGTCTTCACAACAGACAAAGCACAAAAACTCACAGTAGGTAACCTAAGTCCTCAAAGCAGACACTTGTCAATCCAGAAGTATCGCACAAGTGAACAGATGCCAACTCTGTCACTTCAGGTATGTACCATTCTTATGGGTGTTCCCATGATACCAATTTTTATAACTACATGTTTACTTTTATTTCCGCATCGCATATTTATCGTTCCAAAATTTTGAAATGAAACAACTGTCACTTACTGCCTTTGATTAGAACTCTTAAAGGAGCGCCAATCAAAGAGGGACAAACTATAGATACCTGATTTCATTCTAACATTTTGAACGGGCCACATGCGAGTTCCTATGATGAATATTTGATCCCAATGCCCTCGGACTAGGTAAATTCAGAGGTTTGAATTTAATTTTGGAATAGAATCAATTGGAGAACATTTTTATTCAATCCACTAAATCCACCTTAAGCTCAAATCAATTAGGTCATATTTGGTTCCATCAAATTCAAGCTTAAATCCATCAAGTCATTTTTGGCGCAACCTAAAAACAACAAAAGCCCATTGATTTTTGCTAGCCCAAAACAATTTTGGTCCAAAATCTAAGCCTAAGAAGTCTGTTCAATTTCCTGAGTGAATTTCCAATTTCTTCTGCTATATGGCACCTTTTGATTGGTTTCACTTTTCAAGACAAGTTCTATCTCTTTTGCACCAAATTTTTATCTGCCTTTTTATCCTCCTCATGGTCAACTATATGAGTGGAAAAGGACGAAGATTTCTTATACCCTTTTTCTTTGTTAAATGAGATTTTTCTCTTTATGCTCTCACATTTTTCCATGTGCCAAAGTCCACCTTTTCGTATAAAAAAACTGCACTTTTCTTCCCTCATGATCGACAATGTGTGTGAAAGAAGAGAGCTTTCTTCTTCACTTTTTGCCTTGTTAAATGAACACTTCCTTGTTAAGCTCTCACTCTTTCCTATGTGTCAAAGTCCCATTTCCTCGATAAAAAATTGCACTCTTTTTACTTCTCATGTGGCAGGCCATGTGTGTATTAAAAGAAGTTTTCTTCTTCCTTTTTGCCTTGTTAATTGAACATTTCATTTGTAAGCTCTCACCCTTCCCCATGTATCAAATTCCACCTTCATTACATAAAAAAAAAAAAACCTTTCCCCACAAAACAATATCTTATCACATAAAAAACTCCACTTTTTCTTCTCCTTATGACCGTCCACATGTGTTCCATAATAAAAAGTTTTCTTCTTCCCTTTTTTCTTTGTTAAACTCACCCTAACACTTCAAACTTCCACCTTTTCCACCTCAAAATTTTTTTCTTTTCTTCTTCCCATCCGTGCCTAAAGAGAGAGTCTATCTTTTCCTTTTTGCTTTGTTAAACTCACCATTCCATTTCTAGCTTCCACCTTATCACCTCAAAAATTACTTCATCTATTTTTCCCATTTTCAGCCACTAAGAGAGGAAGTCTTACTTTTACTTTTTTGCTTTGTTAAACTCACCATTCCATTTCTACCTTCCACCTTGTCACCTTAAAAATTTCCCTATCCTTTCTCCACATAGACGGCCACTAAGAGAGGAAGTATTCCTCTTCCGTTTTGCTTTGTTAAACTCACCTTTCCTATTCTAGCTTCCACCTTCTCACCTCAAAAATTTCTCCATCTCTCCCTCTAATGACCAGCCATAAAAGAGGAATTCTTCCTCTCTCTTTTTACTTTGTTAAAAACATTGAACTACTTTTAGCTTCCACCTTTTTCACCTCAAAAGTTGCACATCTTTTTCCTCTCTCCTTATTGCCGAGCATACAATTTCTTTTCATTATTTGTTATCATTTTTATTAACTTGGGCAGCCCACCCTTCTCCTATAAATACCCCCTTGTTAAAACAAAGCAAAGAGGGTAGAGCATAATAAAGAGTAGAGGGAGGAATGACAAAAAAGAAGAGAGCAAAGAGAGAAATATAGTGAGAGTAAAGAGAGAAGCATAGAAAAAGCAAATAGAGAAGCATACTAAAGAGTTGATCATACAAAAAAGAAAGAAATGAATGGAAAGCAAAACAAAAAAGAAAAACAGGAGAGAGTTCATCAAATCGGCCATATAATTGCAAATGGTCTTCCAATTCATAATCAAATCAATCCTCTAAACTTACTAAATCCACAAGCACGCACATAATCTCGAAGGAATATCCCAACACATGGAAACTTTTCTTTGCCAAAAAGGTTGGTTAAACTTCTTTTGGTTGTGAAATAAAATTACTAACATGCTTTATATGTTTTAACCACCTTGAAAATAGATTAAATAATTTACCTTACTTTTTATTTGATGAAATCTATGGTAGCATAAATGTTCATTTTTATCTTAGTTCTTTTATGATGCTCATTTCATTTCTTCTAAGTTATGTGCTTTTTTTTCAATTTGTAACTAATTACAAGCTTAGTTTTTGTCCATTTATTAAAATTCACATGTTTAGCTTACTTCTAATCCGCATATGTTGAAATTTGCATATTTAGTCTACTTAGTTTGATCGGCATGTTTAATTCATTGATTTGAATGTCTAGTCCTCTTATTTAAATTTACATGCTTTAATCCTCATCTTTTTTCTTAATCCGCACAACCCAAGATATTTTGATCATTCCCATATTTCATGTTTAAAGCACTCTCTCTTTGTTTGGTTATTTATTTATTTACTTTTACTGCACTGATGTAGAGGAAAATTCCTTGTCCGATGACATAGCAACATGTGGCAGTCATACCAGTCAAAATGGTTCATCCACTAAAAAAATACATATGGTAAGATGGGCAAAGTGGTAATATCACATACCATAGCCCATGGATAATCTCAATTTTATCTCTAGATAAGTCCTAATTCTATTAGGATACTCAAAATTTAAATGAAGATCAACCTTATCAGCAGTTACATTCTTATCAGGATTCTATCTCCCACACTATGTAAGGGGGCTCTCACCATCAAAAGGTTCACACAGAAAAACACACTCTCTACTTTCTAAAACACACTCTCATATTTTAAGCCTTATAGTAACTTAGGCATCGAAGAGTATCCCCGGAGGCACAACCCCTCTGGTCCTCTAGCGACCTTTTATGGTTTCATTGGTCTTTGTGGGCATAGGTTTCTCTTCCTAGCTATTCGAATTCGTAGTAGATTTTTAGTGTCAACAGATTAGCCCTGTCTATGGGATCTCTTTCTTTGAGATGAAAGAACTCATTTGTTATGATGCCGCCCATGAATACTTCCAAAAACACTACCAAAGACGTTAGTCATAGCCAGCATGCCGGCTCCAACCCCCCACCATTCAGGATCATGTCGCTTTCGGCCAGAACCCTAATGGTCCATCCAACAGACAGTCTCGATATATTCAACCTTCCCAATCTAACCAACCCATCAACAAAACTCCTACAAACTCAAACATCCCGGTCCCACCAAATCAAGACACCCCAACCACTCAGAACCCGAGTGCTCTGGTTACACAGAAGCAGTTCTTAGAGCTCACTCAATCCATGGGCAGCTTGGAAGCGAAACTCAAAGAACAAGCTAACCCCCTTTGTTATGATATTCATGATGATGTCAGTTCGGCCAGAACCCCAGTGGTCCATCCAACGGATAATCTCTATAAGATCTGTTGGAAATCACCTTGACAAGATGCCCAGGTGGTGATCTTCCAAACACCCAAGTATAGAATGACTTGTAGAAAGAAATACAGCAATCAAAAGCAAGAAAGAAAAGAAGACAAGCGATTTGTTATCGAGGTTCGGCAATAGCCTACATCCCCGTGAGTTCCTCTGAACTCTTTGCACTAAATCAATGGTTCTTTACAATTACAGCAACCCTCTTCAAGAAACCTCAAGTTCTAGAAGAAACCAAGAAGAGAAGAAAGAAGATGATAAGAACTATTACAATGCTCTCTATCTATACTACTCTCTCTTCTTTACAACCAGCCTCCCTACAATGAGTCCTCTTGTGTTTTGTGTCTTTGCACTCTCACACAATTCTCTCTTGTATTGTGTCTTGTCACTCTTTACAATTGATCTCAAAGTTATGTTGAGAATGAAGCTAGGTGACCCTTTATATAGTGCACCAACTTCTTGTCCAATCTTGAGAGTCAATCTCCACCCTTAGATCTTGATGACCACTTAACCATGGCCCTCCATCAATCCTAAGTGGTGCTGTGCATTTTAATCTTGCATCCACGCACCTAAGAAGAGGCTTAAACAAGTTGTTCATGTGTGCCTCAGTGTGCCTAGCACTGCGGCATTGAACAGGGGGTGGTGCGGCGCTAGGCAAAGCACCCTTTTCACCACTTGCTGGGTAGTACGACGCTCGTGAAGGAGTGGTGTGGCACACACTGATGCTGCCCTTCACACAGTAGTGCACACTCTTTTGCCTTGCTGAATAGGGGTGTGCACACACACCCAAAGTGATGCACACACATGTGTGCACTCCTTTAACATGCTGAAATTTAATCTTCCAACCTTGGTTTAGACTTTAACCATCTTTGAACCATGTTTAAACCCTAGAAAAATACCAACAGGATCAACCTTCCCAATCTAACTAACCTATCAATGAAGCTATAGAAAACTCGAACATCCAGGTCCCACCAAATCAAGATGCCCCAACCACTCAGAACCAGAGCGCTCCGGTTACATAGGGATAGTTCTTGGATCTCACTGAATCCATGGACAACTTGGTAGTGAAACTGAAAGAACAGGCTAACCCCCCTCTGTTATGCCAGTAAAGCCCTAGACTTACAAGGCGTAATAATCTCGATCGTTAGGCTCGTAGCCAGTCTACTACCAGATATACTACGGATCCAACAATGAAATCTTAAGATTTCTCCACCATCAAGAACTACACTGACCTGAACTATAAACTTGAAGAAATGGACAGAAAGATAGGAGAATCATTCAAAATGAGAGGTATTAATGTCCTGGATAAGCACAACTCTCGAGATCCTCCATTCACTTAAGACATCCTCGATGCTCCTCTACAACAGCACTATTGATCCAATGGATCATCTTCAGCTATATAAGACCACCATGATGTTGCATCGTCACCCAGATGCAGTACTGTGTTGGGCCTTTCCTTTGATGCTCGTATGGTACTCTCTTCTCAAACTAGGAAGCATAGATTCTTTTAAGGACCTCAACTGTGTCATCATGGTACACTTCCTCAACAGTAAAGGATCACGAAATACTTTAGAAAATCTCTTCAGCATCATATAGTGCAGAGGAGAAAAAAATTTGGGAATATATATTGAGGTTCAATGCCACAGCATGAGAGATCCCAAATCTGGATCTAATAATCTAAACTATTGCTTTCAAAAACATGCTCAGGTCATGGTCTTTCAGCTCTAAGCTTACCAGGCATCCCTTAGGGATATGAATGAAATCCTTGCTCAGGTTAAAGAGTGCAAGATTGTTGAAGACGACTAATCATTCTAAAGAGAAAGAGAATAGGGGAAAGAAAAATGGAAGAAAGAAATCGTTGAGGCAAATGATCGCCTATCAAAAAAAATCGGTAGAAAAACAATGCTAAAGGGCCTAGGCAATATGACAACTATACCCCATTGAATGCACCCAAGTCTAATATGTTGATGAACATTCAGAATCGTGATGTTCTGCGCTGGCCCCCAAGACTTATGCACCCTAGTGAGGACAAAGATCAATCCAAATGATGTAGGTTCCACAGGATCATGGGCATGACACCAAGGAATGTCGCGCATTGAAAAACCAGATTAAGTCCCTCATCTATCAAGGATACCTGAAAGAGTTCACCAGCCCTCACAACGGAGACCCTTTGAGGCAATGTCTCGAACACCTTGCTAGATAAAGTTTTGAGCTGTGGAACCCAGAATGAGACTCTCGACGGTGTCCAAGATAAAACCCTTAAAGGAATTTAATCCTATTAAGGTATCAAAATCCAAGAAAGTGCCTAAAAGAAAACAGACAAGATGATAGGTGACATACATCCGCAGTGACAGACACTATCAAAATAATTTATAGAGCACCAGTAGCAGGAGGACATTCATCTCAGGCTAAGAAAGCCTACTCTCGGTTGATAGCTTCTATAAGTGGACCGTACAAAAGGGTCAAGATTGAACAAATGATCTATTTCACATACGATAACCTAAAAGAGGTGCAGAAACCCCATTATGATGCAGTGGTTATCACCCTTCTCATTGTGAATTACAATATGGACCAAATTTTTGTCGACAATGGGAGTTTAGGGGACATATTGTATTATGACACTTTCAAGAAGATGAAGCTGGGAGGTGATCATCTCTAACCCATAGCCTCCCCACTTTACGGCTTCTTAAGGAAGCCCCTATTTGCTGAAGGTAGTATAATCCTACCTATGGTAGCAGGATCAACACCTTAACAAACAATTGTGATGATGACATTTTTGGTCGTCAAGTATCCATCTTTTTACTACGCTTTATTGGGAAGGCCGACGCTAAACATAATGAGGTTTATAGTTTTAACCTATCATCTGAAGATGAAGTTCCCCACGAAGAATAGGATTGCTTAAGTCTAAGGGAATTAGCAAACAACTCGGTCATGCTAACTTAACTCAATCAAAGGCCATCATAAAACTGATACCTTACCCATAGAGGTCGAGGATCTATGACATTAGTTCAAACATAACAAAGCCAACCTGTGAAAAACTTAGTAACAATCCTGTTGAATAGAATAGAAGACAACAAGATTGTACATATTGGTCAAACGGTAACCCGATTCTTAGGACATGTAAAGCTAAGAACTATTGGAATTTGTCTAAGGAAGATTGAAGCTTCAGCAGTCTTTGAGCCGCGACATGGGATTAGGCACCGCAGCCTCTAGTAAGTCAAAATTTTGCCTCGTCCAAGTGTGTGTCGGGCACAGAGTGGTGTGCGCCACGGAGCCCAGCACCTAGAGGAGTTTATGCTCTGTGTGCGCCATGACCTACTCTGTTTTGGGCCACGGCACCAGGCACACTTGATTTCTCTGATCAACACTCTTCTCTTGATGTGTGGGACTTGGTTAAAATGCACAGGATTACTTAAACTTCTTAGAGGGCCATGATTGTTTGATCCTTAAGATCTAAGGGTTGAGATTGACTTCAAAATTGGTTCAAGAAGTTGTTGCTCTATATAAAGGGTCATCAACAACAATCACAACAAGTAATATAAGTGCAAGTGTGAGAGTGCAAAGACACAAAACACAAGAGAGGCACAAGAAGAAATCTTATTCCAAGAGTGGCTGGTGTTGAGAGAGAAAGACTCTCAAATCTTCAAAGGTGTTATAAGTGAGAGAGAGTATTCAAGAAGTGAGGTTCAAGGGCTTCGTAATTGGAATTTTCTTGGGGAAAATTTCAGGGAAACATTTAATTCTTATCTCTTTCTTTTCTCTTCTTTCATGTATCAAGAACAAGAGGGTTCTTGAGGAGGTGTTGCTGTATTGTAAGAACTCTTTTGATTTAGTGCAGAGACCTTGGAGGAGCTCACGTAGACGTAGGCAAATTGCCGAACCTCGATAACAATTGTTTGTGTTCTTTCTTTGATTGTTTGATTCCTATTTTATTATAAGTCATTATGGACTTGGGTGTTTGAAGGTCACCACCTGGGATTCTTGAGGTGATTTCCAATAGTGGTATCAGAGCTGGAACAGGGGGTATTAGAGCAAGACTCTAAGAATCAAAGAAAACTTCATGGGAGATTCAAGAACGATGCTGGGATGAAGATCTAATCGGGTTCTTGAGGAATTCAAAAATGGTAGAGGGATCAAAATTTGATCGAGTTCTTGAAAGTTTAGAAGTTTGGAAAGCAATTGTGGGCGTTGCATAAATCTTGGGATTTTTTTTCACAAGACGAGTTCAAACTTCATTGTTGAGAAGTTTGATGGAAAGGGAGACTTTTCCCTTTGGAAGCAGAAAATCAAGGTGGTTCTTATGCAACAAAAGGTGGACTTGGCTATTGGAGAAGATGATGATTTTTCAGCAAGTATCTCAAAGCTCTAGTGGAATGAGATGAAGAAGATGACGTATAGCACCATCTTTCTGCACATGTCGGATAGTGTCACAGGGGAGTGCAGAGAATCGGAAGATCTAGTTATCATTTGGAAGAAAGTAGATGAGTTATTTCTTACCAAAACTCTCCCTAATAAGATTTATCTTTTGAAACGTATCTTTGCTTTTAAAATGGATCCTAATAGAGAGTTGCAAGATAATCTTGATGTGTTTAATAAACTAGTTCAAGATTTGACTAGTTGTAGTATAATATTCCCGGTTGAACAATTGGCTGTTATATTGTTGAATTCTCTTCCTGATTGTTTTGAAAGCTTGATTAATGCTATTAAATATGGAAGAGATACACTAACCAAGAAAATTGTGATCAATGCTATAAGGGCTCATGATTTCAAAGCCAAGATGAGGGAAGAATCAAGTAGAGAATGGTTATTTATTAGAAGAAGACCTGCAACTCGGTATGGCAACAACATACATGGCTATTACCGGGATAAACCACAGGGTAGAGGATAAAGCCATGGGAGAGCGCACTCTAAACTGAGATTTGGAGGAAAAAGATGCTACTACTGCCATAAGGAGGGTTATTTCAAGAAAGATTGCAAGAAGATGATGAGGGATAAGAAGGGAAGAAGCCATACCAACAATGGAGAGGCTTCGATTACCAAGGGAGAACAGCAAGATGATGATGTTTTTATTGTGTGCTCAAATGTGAGAAGGAGGCAAGACAGCAAGAAATGGATCTTGGATTCCAGGTGTACTTATCACATGTGTCCTCACAGGGATTGGTTCAAGAATTTCACAAAAACCAATGATGGAAAGGTTTTGTTGGGGAACGATACTTCTTGCCAAGTGAGGGGGATAGGAAACATCCAATTGAGGATATTTGATGGAATTATAAGGCTGCTGAGGAATGTGAGATATTTTCCGGAGTTGAGAAAAATTTTGATCTCATTGGGGTAGCTAGATTCGATGGGGTACATATACAAAGTAGAGGGAGGAAAGATCAAGGTAACTAAGGGATCTTTGATAGTGATCAAAGCAGCAATGAAGGATGGTCTTTATGAGATGATCAGAGACATGGACATCAAGGATCAAGTAGCAAGCTTGATGGTTAAGATGGATAAGGCAGCTTTTTGGCACAATCAATTGGTACACATGAGCGAAAAGGGCCTGCAAGTTCTTAACAAGAATGGTTTACTTGATGGTGACGAGGTAGAGAAACTTGATTTTTACAAATGTTGTGTTCTTAGGAAGCAACATCGGGTCAGCTTCAACACTGGAGTGCATAAGTCTAAGGGCATTCTTGACTACATTCATGCGGATCTTTGGGGACCAACAAGAACACCAACACAAGGAGGTAATCTTTACTTTCTTTCTTTAATTGATGATTATTCTAGAGAGGTTTGGGTTTATTTGCTTAAAAATAAATCACATGTTTTGAATAAGTTTGTGGTGTGGAAAAAGTTGCTGGAGACTCAAACGGGTAAGGTAGTTAAGGTTTTAAGAACTGATAATTGCTTAGAATTTTTTAATAAGGATTTTGATAAATTCTGTGAGTTAAATGGGATTCTAAGACATAGAACGGTTATGAAAACCCATCAGCAAAATGGAGTTGCTGAGAGGATGAATAGGACCCTTATGGAAAAGGTTAGGTGCATGCTAATTGGTTCCAGAATACCCAAATGTTTTTAGGGGGAAGCTGTGTGTACTGCTGCGTATTTGGTTAATAGATCACCCTCTAGAGCTTTAGATCTTATGACTCCCGAGGAGATGTGGAGTGGTAAACCCCATGGGTTAAAAAACCTTAGGACTTTTGGATGTGCTGCGCTTGCACATCAAAAGGATGATAAATATTGGTATTTGTCCAAGGATTAAACAGGTTGAAGAATGAGGCTTCTGGAGCTTCTCTCGCCGCAGCACAAGGTGTGTGTCGTGGCCTACAGCAAGGGAGAAAAGGTCCTTCACCAGTGTGTGTCATGGCCTCCAGCAGGTGGGTCACTTCTGGGCAGTGTGCGTCATGGCACCGGGTGGTGTACGCCGCGGCACCCAACACATGGAGGAGTGGTGTCCTGTTCTGAGCGGCAGCCAGCCCTGTTCTGGGTCGCAGCACCAGGCACACTGGTGCTTGATTTTCCAGCACTTTCAAATGGTGCGTGGGGCATGAACAAAATGCACAGGATCACTTAGGATTATTGAAGGGCTATGATTGATTGGTCCTTAAGATCTAAGGGTGGAGATTGACTTCAAAGATTGGCTCAAGAAGTGGTGCACTATATAAAGGGACCTCTAGCTTCAATCTCAATACAAGTAAGTCACAAGACATCAAGAGAGATTATCAACATCATCATCATACAAGAGGATTCAAGTGAAATTGTGAGATTGCAAAGACATAAAACACAGGAGAGGCACTAGAATATATCTCAACAAGAGAGGTTAGTTGTTTAGAGAGAGAGAGTAGTATAGATTGGGGAGAAGGGCTTTGTAATAGTTCCTTATCACTTTTTGTTTTCTCTTCTTTCGACTTCAAAAACTTGAGATTCTTGAAGAGGAGTTGTTGTATCTATAAATAACCATTGATTTAGTGCAAAGAGTTCAGAGAAACTCACGGGCACGTAAACTATTGCCAAACCTCGATAACAATTGCTGGTGTTCTTTCTTTGATTGGTTTTGATTCCTGTTTTGTTTCGATTGTATTACAAATCGTTTTAGACTTGGGTGTTTGGAAGATCACCACCTAGGCTTCTTGAGGTGGTTTCCCAATAGTGGTATCAGAGCTTTGGACAGCTGGTACCCGAGTAAGAATGGGAGGTATCGGTGTAAGACTCCAAAAATCAAAGATTAACTTCTTGGGTGATTCAAGAACGGAGTAAAGATCAATATCTGATCATGTTCTTGAGGGTGATTCAAGAACGGTATTGAGATCAATCTCTAATTGTGTTCTTGAGGTTTAGAAGAAGTTGGATAGCAATTGTGGGTGCTGTATAAATCTGGGATTTTCTCTGCAAGATGGCTTCAAATTTCATTTTTGAGAAATTTAATGGAAAGGGAGACTTTGCCCTTTGGAAACGGAAGATCAAGGCTGTTCTTATGCAACAAAAGGTGGACTTAGCGATTAGAGAAGATGACACTTTTCCAACAAGTATCATAGAAGTCTAGTGGATTGAGATGAAGAAGATGGCGTATAGCACAATCTTTCTACACATGTCGAATAACATGACAAGGGAGTGCGAAGACTCGGAAGATCCAGCTATCATATGGAAGAAACTGGATGAGTTATTTCTTACCGAAACTCTCCCTAATAAGATATATCTTCTTAAAAGAATCTTTGCTTTTAAAATGGATCCTAACAAAGAGTTACAAGATAATCTTGATGTATTTAATAAACTAGTTCAAGAATTGGCTTGTTGTAGTATAAAGTTCCCGGATGAACAATTGGCTGTTATTTTGTTAAATTCTCTTCCTGATTGTTTTGAAAGTTTAATTAATGCAATTGAATATGAAAGAGGTATACTAACCACGAAAATCGTGATTAATGCTATAGGGCTCATGATTTCAAGGCCAAGATGAGGGAAGCATCAAGTGGAGAAGGGTTATTCGTTAAAGGAAGGCCAACAACTCAGTATGGCAGTAGCATTCATGGCAACTACTAGGAGAAATCAAAGGGTACAGGGCAGAGCTATGGGAGATCTTATTCCAAACCAAAGTTTGGAGGGAAGCGATGCTTCTACTGCAATAAGGAGGGCCATTTCAAGAAAGATTGCAAGAAGAGGTTGTGGGATGATAGAGGAAGAAGCCATACCAACAATGGAGAGGCTTCGGTTGCCAAGGGAGAACAACAAGATTATGTTCTTGTTGTGAGCTCAAATATGAGCAAGAGGCAAGGCAGTGGGAAATGGATCTTGGATACCGGGTGCACTTATCACATGTGCCCTCACAGAGATTGGTTCAAGAATTTCAAGGAAACCAATAATGGAAAGGTTTTCTTGGGGAATTGCACTTCTTGCCAAGTGAGGGGGATAGGAGAAATCCAATTGAGGATGTTTGATGGAGTCACAAGGCTGCTTCGGAATGTGAGGTATCTTCTGAATTTGAAAAGGAATTTGATCTCATTGGGGCAGCTAGATTCCATAGGGTACACATACGAAGTAAAGGGAGGGAAGATCAAGGTAACCAAGGGATCTTTGATAGTGATCAAAGCAGCAATGAAGGATGGTCTCTATGAGATGATTGGAGAGATAGAAATTAAGGATCAAGCAGTAAGCTTGATGGCTGAGATGGATAAGGCAGCCCTTTGGCACACTCGCTTGGGACATATGAGTGAAAAAGGCCTGCAAGTTCTCAGCAAGGATGGTCTACTTGGTGGTGACAAGATAGAGAAACTTGATTTCTGTGAGTGTTGCGTTCTTGGTAAGCAACACAGGGTCAGCTTCAACACCGGAGTGCACAAGTCTAAGGGCATTCTTGACTACATTCATTTGGACTTTTGGGGACCAACAAGAACACCAACATAGGGAGGTAATCTTTACTTTCTGTCTTTAATTGATGATTATTCAAGAAAGGTTTGGGTTTGTTTGCTTCAAAATAAATCAGATGCTTTGAATAAATTTATGGTGTGGAAAAAGTTGCTGGAGACTCAAACGGGTAGGGTAGTTAAGGCTGTACGAACCGATAATGGCTTAGAATTTTGCAATAAAATTTTTGATAAATTCTATGAGTTAAATGGAATTCTAAGACATAGAACGGTTGTAAAAACACCTCAGCAAAATAGAGTTGCTGAGAGGATGAATATGACCCTTATGGAAAAGGTTAGGTTCATGTTAATTGGGTCTAGTTTACCAAAATACTTTTGGGGGGAAGCTGTATTTACTGCTTCATATTTGGTTAATAGATCACCCTTTAGAGCTTTAGAGCTCAAGACTCCCAAGGAGATGTGGAGTAGGAAAACCCCTGAGTTGAACAACCTTAGGACTTTTGGAAATGTTGCATTTGCACATCAAAATGATGATAAACTTAGCCCAAGGTCTACAAAATGTGTATTTCTAGGGTATGGTGATGGGGTTAAGGGGTATAGGTTGTGGTCCTTTGAGCAAAAATGATTGAAACTCATAATAAGTAGGGATGTTATTTTTAATGAATTATTATTTCCCTATTTAGAGAAAACTAACCCTCAGGGGCTAGTGAACAAACCAGTATGGTATTTGTGGAGCATAGCATCAAGGAAAATTCAGTTCAGGTAGAGCAAGGAAGGCAAGAGGGTTCAGACCAGGTAGAGCCTATTGATGAAGGCTAAGCTCAAGACACTCTAGAGGAGGCTAAACTAGAAGGGGTTGATGCAACAAGTCAGAATGACTACCAGCTCATAAGAGACTTGGGAAGGAGGGTGGTTAGATCACCTTTAAGATATGGGTTTGTGGATGCTAATGTAGCAGCTCCTTATTCAGAAGGAGGGATGGTTAAACACAAAAAATTACATGGATGCCATGGAATGTAAGGATTTATCAAAGTGGCAGCTAGCTATGGAGGAAGAAATGGATTATTTGAGGAAGAACAACTCTTGGAAATTGGTGCCTAAACCAGAAAAATAGAGAGTTGTGGATTGTCGGTGGATCTACAAGATCAAAGAAGGGAACACTGCAGGGGATGAAGTTCGGTATAAAGCTAGGCTGGTGGCAAAGGTTTTCACACAAAGAGAAGGCATAGATTTCATCGAAATATTCTCACCGGTTGTGAAATACAAGATGATATGGATAGTATTAGCAATGGTGGTCTAATTTGATTAGGAGATCGAGCAAATGGATGTGAAGACAGTGTTCTTACAGGGAGAGCTTGATGAGACCATCTACATGAAACAACCTGAAGGATATAAAGAAGGTAGGCAGGGAGACTTGGTGTGCTAATTGAAGAAATCTCTTTATGGCCTGAAGTAATCACCTCGGCAATGGAATAAGAGGTTCAATTCCTTTGTAACTAGCTTTGGTTTCATAAGGAGCTACTATGATTCGTACTTGTACTACAAGGGGCATAAGGTGGAGGAAATGGTGATTATCCTCATCTATGTCGACGATATGCTATTGGTTGGGAACAGTAGAGAGAGGATAGAAGAACTGAAGTCTCAACTCAGTTCGGAGTTTGAGATGAAAGATCTTGGCCATGCACAGAAGATCCTTGGGATGAATATAATCTGGGAAAGGGAGAGAAATAGATTGAAGATTTCTCAGACTTCCTATATAGAGAAGATGATATCTAAGTTCTCTATGGAAGATAGCAAACCAGTGAAGGTTCCCTTTGCTGGTCATTTCAAGTTCTCGAGCGATCAATGTCCAAGATCAAAGGCAGAGAAGAAGGAAATGGAAAAGGTCCCTTACTCTAGTGCGGTTAGATCAGTTATGTTCACCATGGTAAGCACAAGGAGTGGTCTTTGAGGTACTTGAAGGAAAGCCCAGATGTGGGGCTAGTTTATGAGAAGAGTGGTAAGTCCATCTGTCTTGAGAGTTATGTGGATTCAGACTATGGAGCAGACCGAGATAAAAAAAGATCGATTACCTCCTACTTCGTCAACTTAAATGAATGTTGTATAAGTTGTCAGTTGTAGAAGGTGGTAGCATTCTCAAAAATCAAGGCTGAGTACATAGCGGCTACGGAAGCCATAAAGGAGGCTATGTGGTGCAAAGGGTTGTTGGAAGAGTTGAAGGTCCTAAAAGAGCAGGTGGTGGTGTATTCGGATAGCCAAAGTGTGTTGAACTTGTGTAAGAATCTAGTGTTCCATGAGAGGACAAAGCATATGGATGTTTGATACCATTTCGTTCGGGAAAATGTTATGGAAGGATGCATTCATGTGGATAAGGTGACCACGGAAGAAAACCCCACAGATTTAGGCACCAAAGTTCTACCTCTAAGCAAGTTCAATCATTGTCTTAGACTTCTTATGATTGGAGTCGATTGATATGAAGACTCAAGCTGAGTTTGGATCCTGAGTTCTCTGCACAATGGGTTCGGGTTTAATCGCTTAGACAAAGGTAGAGATTCTTGGTATTTGTCCAAGGATTAAACGGGTTGAAGAATAAGGCTTCTGGAGCTTCTGGCTTCGCTGCACAAGGAGTGTGTGCTGTAGCCTACAGCAAGGGAGAAAAGGTCCTCAACCAGTGTGCGCTACCGCCCAGCCTTGGTGAGCCACGGCCTCCAGAAGGTGGGTCACTTCTGGGTAGTGTGCGCCACGGCACAAGGTGGTGTGCACCACGGTGCCCAGCACATGGAGGAGTCCTATTCTGAGCTGCGGCCAGCCCTATTCTGGGCCGCTGCGCCAGGTACACTAATGCTTGGTTTTCCAACACTCTCAAATGATGCATGGGGCATGAACAAAATGTACAGGATCACTTAGGATTGTTGAAGGGCTATGATTGATTGGCCCTTAAGATCTAAGGGTGGAGATTGACTTCAAAGATTGGCTCAAGAAGTGTTGCACTATATAAAGGGTCATCTAGCTTCAATCTGAATACAAGTAAGTCACAAGACATTAAGAGAGATTATCAACATCATCATGATACAAGAGGATTCAAGTGCAAGTGTGAGAGTGCAAAGACACAAAACACAGGAAAGGCACTAGAATAGATCTCAATAAGAGAGGATGGTTGTTTAGAGAGAAGAGTAGTATAGATTGGGGAGAAAGGCTTTGTAATAGTTCCTTATTATTTTCTATTTTCTCTTCTTTTGTTCTTCAAGAACTTGAGATTCTTGAAGATGAGTTGATGTATCTGTAAAGAACCATTGATTTAGTGCAGAGACTTCGGAGGAACTCACTGGGACGTAGGCTATTGCCAAACCTCGATAACAATTGCTAGTGTTCTTTCTTTGATTGATTTTGATTCCTGTTTTGTTTTGGTTGTATTACAAGTCGTTCTAGACTTAGGTGTTTGGAAGATCACCACCTGAGCATCTTGAGGTAGTTTCCCAACAATAAACTTAGTTCAAGGTCTAAAAAATGTGTGTTTCTAGGATATGGGGTAGGGGTTAAGGGGTATAGGTTGTGGTCCTTAGAGAAAAAAGGAACTAAACTCATAATAAGTAGGGATGTCATTTTTAATGAGTATTTATTTCCTTATTTGAAGAAAACTAACCTTGCAGAGGATAGTGGGCAAACCAGCCCGGTATTTGTGGAGCATAGCATCAAGGAAAATTCAGTTCAGGTAGAGCAAGGAAGGCAAGAGGGTTCGGACCAAGTAGATCCCATTAATGAAGGCCAAGCTCAGTATACTCAAGAGGAGGCTGAACTAGAAGGGGTTGATGCAGCAAATGAGAATGATTATCTACTCACAAGGGACTGAGAAAGAAGGCTAGTCAGACCACCTTTGAGATATGGTTTTGCGGATGCTAATATAGCAGCTCTTTATTCAGAAGGAGGGATGAATGAACCAGAAACTTACACTGATGCCATAGGATGTAAGGATTCGTCAAGATGGAAGCTAGCTATGGCGGAGGAAATGCATTCTTTGAAGAAGAATAACTCTTGGGAATTGGTGCCGAAACCAGAAAAACAGAGAGTTGTGGATAGTAATTGGATTTACAAGATCAAAGAAGGGAACACTCCAGGGGTTAAAGTCTGGTACAAGGCTAGGCTGGTGGCAAAGGGGTTCACACAAAGAGAAGGCATAGATTTCACTGAAATATTCTAATAGGTTGTGAAATACAAGATGATAAGGATAGTGTTAGCTATGGTGGTCCAATTTAATTGGGAGATCGAGCAAATGGATGTGAAGACAACGTTCTTACATAGAGAGCTTGATGGGACCATCTACATGAGGTAACCTGAAGGCTATGAGAAAAAAAGGCAGGGAGATTTGGTGTGCCAATTAAAGAAATCTCTCTATGGTCTGAAGCAATCACCTCGGCAATGGAATAAGAGGTTTGATTCCTTCATAACTAGCTTGGGTTTCATGAGGAGCTTCTATGATTCGTGCTTGTACTACAAAGATCACAAGGTGGAGGAAATGGTGATTATCATCATCTATGTTGATGATATGCTATTAGTTGGTAACAACAAGGAGAGGATAGAAAGGTTAAAATCTCAACTCAGTTCAGAGTTTGAGATGAAGGATCTTGGTTATGCACAAAAGATCATTGGGATTAGCATAATTCGGGACAGGGAGAGAAACAAGTTGAAGGTTTTTCATTCTTCCTACATAGAAAAGATGATATCTAAGTTTTCTATGGAAGATAGTAAACCAGTGAAGATTCCCCTTGTTGTTAATTTCAAGTTCTCCAGCGATCAATGTCCGAGATCGGATGTGGAGAAGAAGGAAATGGAAATGGTCCCTTACTATAGTGCGGTTGGATCTGTCATGTTCACCATGGTAAGCACTAGACTCGACATTTCTCATGCAATTAGTGTTCTAAGTAGGTTTATGAGTAATCCTGGAAAAGAGCATTGGCTTGGGATGAAGTGGTTGCTGAGGTATTCGAAGGGAAGCCTAGACGTGGGGCTTGTTTATGAGAAGAAGGGTAAGTCCATTTGTTTAGAAGGTTATGTTGATTCGGACTATAGAGTAGACCGGCATAAAAGAAGATCGATTACTGTTGTGAGTTTTAATTTACTCGCAAGCGCACGAGTCGTTTGCAGTATAGCGTTGTGCAAGTGCGAGGTCGAATCCACAGGGAATTGCGTTGTGAAAATATAATTTTTAATCTAAACTAACTCTATCTTAACCTAGTTCCGAATTTTGAATGATAATTTGTAAAATAAATTAAAACTAAATTAAATTGATTTTAAAACTAATAATAAAAAGCACTAAGGTTTCCGAATCCACCCCACCGAAGTTAAGCATACATGTTCTAAAAATATAGCCTATCAAAACATTCAATGAATCCAACTATAAGACAAAAAAACAAAGAATATCCCAACTAAACCAAAAGCACCCAATGTATCCGCTCTTAACAAATCACAAAGGGAATCCAATTTAATCGAAAAGCATTCAATGTATCCATCAGATGAAACACAAAGAAAATCCAACAGACAATTTAAACTCAATCAATTATAAGATTAACTCAAATAATTGACAGAACATTTATACTAAAAATTGTCAGATTTGTACAAGCAAATCTGAACTACTACGCCAAACAACGGCGGGGCTTCATCTTCAACCTTAGCTGAAGAGTCTAGCCACTCATAACTATAAAACTATAATAACAAGTGCTAAACATTTAAACTAAAACAACTGAATATAAAGAAATAAATAAAAAACTTTACATGGGAGAAATTCCACTCGCTGACGGGCGGCGCTTCCCCTCGTGGTAGCAATGCCTTCGGGATCCACCAGAATGCTAGCGGACATCCACCGGTAAACACCAAAGTGGCTCAGGAATTGTACATTGGATTATGAAGCCAAATGGTGTTTATATAGGGGGAGACCCGGAGTAAAACAGGTTGCAGAAACGATGTGGGATACAGGCCCGTGTGCGCTCGATCGCAGTGTGGTGCGATCGATCGCAGGTACGATCGATCGCATGTCTTGTGCGCACGATCTCATGTGCGCTCGATCGCATGTCTGCTGCGATCGATCGCAAATGCACTGAACTTCAATTATTTCGATGTGGGATGTTGACCATGCGCTCGTTCAAAGGCAGGTGCGCTCGAGCGCTGGTGCGCTCGATCGCATATCTGTTGCGATCGAGCGCAATGTCTCTAGAAGCTTCAAATCAACCTGAAATGCTGCACTTTCTCCACAAAGCTGTAAAAACACACAAAACACAAGAAAAACGTAAAATAATACTAACTAAGAGCATAACAAATATAAGTTAAGGGTCTAAAATATGCAATATTTAAGACTCATCAAATACCCCCAAACTTATATTTTGCTAGTCCCTTAGCAAAACAAAATAAAAGACTCAATGAAAAACAAAGAACATAAAGATAAAGTCATCACTCATGGTATCCAAAAATTTAAGGAGCACACATCACATGATATTCATTCATAAGCAAGCTTAAAAAGGTAAACCCATCTTCGCAATGAATAGAAATGTTAAAATCTAATTACTTACAAAAGGCAGGATAAGGCATCACAAGCTTAAATCAGTGTAAGGTGAATTAGCATATAAAAATGAAGCTTCCAAGTAACTCTAATGTGTAAGGTCTCTATGTCTCAAGATTCACCGAATTTCCCATCAAAAATGAACGAAAAGGCATAGTTTTTATTTTATTCACTCTTTTTATTATTATTATTATTATTATTATTATTATTATTATTATTATTAAGGCACGGCTATGCTTAGTTCCCTTGAGCTTTCTAATTGACCCATGTAGCGAGTGTTAAGTCAATGACTCCCAAACCAGATGGTTTTAGGGCATTAGGTGTAAAGACACCCCTAAGGACTTACTAGCTCGAGTCAAAAAGGCTACGAAATTAAACCGACCTTAATATTACCAAGCAAAATTTCACCTTTTGACGTGAACACTCACTGCTTACTGAGGCAAGAGGTCCAGTTACTCAGCGAAAAGTTTATTGATAAAATTTTTATTTTTTATTTATTTTTTTTTATTTTCCTATGCCCAAGAGTTCATCCAACAAGTCATCCAGTTTCAGTTAAGATAAGGAAAAATACACATTAAAATCACGTGTCATACCTCACATAATTTGTGCTAATGTGCTCGTGTGAGATTAGATCAAACATGTGAATTCTCAAAATGCCTAAAGTAAGTAACTAAATTTTAAAAATTTATCACCAGATCATGTGTTCAAAATGTTAAGCTCACCAATGACATCACATCACAGAAAATGTTTAGATCAACTAAAATTTCACGATAACATGAGCATGCATTTATCTCTATGACGAAAAGACAACAAATTAGGACAAAGTGTGTGATGTGTCTCCCATACCCCCAAACTTAAATTACACATTGACCCCAATGTGTGACTAATATGGAAAGAGATGACCTGAGATATGGAGAACTATCTGGACTGGTATGGCTCATAGCATACCCAAAACTTGAACTGAAGTACGCTTTGTCCCTGAAAAATAAAAAATGGAAAACAAAAAATACTGGAAACAAACATTAATCAAAAGAAAAGATAAGCTGTGGGATGCTTCCCATGAGCGCTAAGTTTTACGTCTTCAGCCAGACTCTCCCTAGAATACTACACTCAATCTGAGTAACTAGGATCCTCCAACAGTATCGTCTCAATGTCCGGACTCCTCAACTCTAAGAACGGTTTCAGCCTCTGTCCATTTACCTTGAAAGTATTACCATTCTTAGGATCCTCAATCTCGATGGCCCCATGAGGAAAAACCGATCGAATAATGAATGGGCCTGACCATCGGGATTTGAGCTTGCCTGGAAAAAGATGCAGGCGTGAATTATAAAGAAGAACTCTCTGACCCGGCTCAAAAGCTCGTCTCAAAATATTTCAGTCATGAGTCTTCTTCATTTGTGCTTTGTATGATCGGGCACACTCATATGCATCATTCCGCAGCTCCTCCAATTCATTGAGGTGGAGCTTCCGTTGTGAGCCAGCCTTGGAAAGATTGAAATTTAGTTGCTTGACAGCCCAATACGCACGATGCTCTAATTCAACCGGAAGGTGACATGCCTTTCCGTATACAATGCGATAGGGAGACATGCCAATTGGCGTCTTGAAGGCTGTCCGATATGCCCACAGTGCATCCGTCAATCGCAGAGACCAATCCTTTCTAGTAGGGTTCACAGTCTTTTCCAAAATATGTTTGATCTCGCGATTTGAGATTTCCACTTGACCACTCGTCTGTGGGTGATATGGGGTGGCAACTTTGTGCGTGATACAATATTTCTTCATCAACTGCTCAAAGATCTTGTTGCAAAAGTGCTTACCTCCATCACTTATGATTGCTCGAGGCGTACCAAAACGAGCAAAAATAGTGTCTTTCAAGAACTGGACCACAACTCTGTGGTCATTGGTCTTGCACGCAACGGCCTCCACCCACTTGGACAGATAGTCCACAGCAACTAGAATGTATAAGTAGCCAAAGGAGTTTGGGAATGGTCCCATGAAATCAATGCCCCACACATCAAAAATCTCAACAATCAGAATAGGGTTGAGGGGCATCATATTTCTCCTAGAAAGACTCCCTAGCTTTTGGCAACGCTCACAAGATATACAGTAGGTGTGAGAGTCCCGAAACAGGGTAGGCCAATAAAATCCACACTGCAAAATCTTTGCAGCGGTCTTTTTAGCACTAAAATGGCCTCCACATGCATGATCATGACAAAAGGCGATGACATTAGATTGGTCATGCTCAGGAATACATCGTCTAATGATCTGATCAGGACAATACTTGAACAGGTAAGGATCATCCCAGAAAAAGTGTTTTACCATGGCCAAAAATTTTGATTTATCTTGCCTCCCCCAATGCAAGGGCATGTGTCCGGTGACAAGATAGTTCACTATGTCAGCAAACCATGGTGCGGGACTGTGAGCAATGTGCATCAATTGCTCATCAGGAAAGGTCTCAGAAATGGGAGTGGCAGCCTCACTGAATTCCACAATCAATCTAGACAAATGGTCCGCCACCACATTTTCCGAACCTTTCTTATCCCGAAACTCAATGTCGAACTCTTGAAGTAGCAAGATCCATCGGATAAGACGAGATTTAGCATCTTTTTTAGAGAAAAGATACTTCAATGCAGCATGGTCCGAGTAGATAATGACTTTAGATCCTAACAAGTAGGATCTGAACTTGTCTAGTGCAAAAACGACTGCAAGCAACTCCTTCTCTGTGGTAGAATAATTGAGTTGTGCGTCGTTTAGAGTTCGACTTGCGTAATAGATAGCATGGGGAAGTTTATCAACACGCTGCCCCAAAACAACTCCAACAGCATAGTCTGATGCGTCACACATAATCTCAAAAGGCACACCCCAGTTAGGTGGCTGAATAATGGGTGTGGACGTCAGAATTTCCTTCAGATCCCCAAATGCTTTCTTACAATCCTCATCAAATAGAAATGGGGCATCTTTTTGCAACAACTTGCACAAGGGCCTGGCGATCTTGCTGAAATTCTGGATAAATCGCCTATAGAAACCTACATGGCCCAGAAAAGATCGAACCTCTTTCACCGTACGTGGGGGTGGAAGGCTGGAAATCAAATCCACCTTCGCTTTGTCGACCTCAATTCCTCGATGAGATACGATATGCCCCAGTACAATTCCTTGCTTGACCATAAAATGGCACTTCTCCCAATTAAGCACCAGGTTCTTCTCCTTGCACCGTACCAAAACCAAAGAGAGACGGTGCAGGCACTCCTCAAATGTTGAACCGAAGACGGAGAAGTCGTCCATGAAAATCTCCAAGAACCGCTCTACCATGTCAGAGAATATACTGACCATGCACCGCTGAAAAGTGGCAGGTGCATTGCATAACCCAAAGGGCATGCGACGGTAGGCGAAGGTCCCAAAAGGACAGGTAAATGTCGTCTTCTCCTGATCTTCAGGGTCCACGGGGACCTGGTTATATCCAGAATAACCATCCAAAAAGCAATAATACTCGTGCCCAGCCAAACGCTCCACCATCTGATCAATAAATGGAAGTGGAAAGTGATCCTTCCTTGTGGCAGTGTTCAGCTTACGGTAGTCTATACACACTCTCCACCCAGACTGCACACGAGTTGGCACCAACTCGTCGTCCTTATTCTTTACTACCGTTAACCCAGCTCGCTTGGGCACGACATGAATGGGGCTCACCCACTTGCTATCAGAGATGGGATAAATGATCCCTGCATCTAACAGCTTAATAACCTCTGCCCTTACAACCTCTTGCATAGCAGGGTTGAGCCTTCTTTGTGGCTCCCTCAATGGCTTAGCATCTTCCTCCAAGTGTATCCTGTGCATCACCACCGAGGGACTGATTCCTTTAATATCCTCAATGGTCCAGCCGATAGCTTCCTTGTGCTCTCTCAAAACATCTAATAATTTCTCCTCTTGAGCCTCTCCCAAATCTGAAGCTATTATCACAGGCAAACAGTGTGCTGGACCCAGGAACTTATACTTAAGATTATCCGGTAAAGGCTTAAGTTCCTTCTGTTGAGGTTCGGGTGACACCTTCTCCTCCTCCTCTTTCCTTTCTTGAGGATCAGACTCCAAAATGGCATTTACTTCCTCGAGTAACTTATCTAAACCCAAGTCCTCTCCAAAGTGAGCAAAGCATGCCTCCATGGGATCCTCAATGCTTGATTCATCCACAGTATCCTCAAGAATCTCCTCTATCAAGCATACATCTCTCATTTCATCATATTCCAGTGGTTGCCTAGTGATATCAGAAATGTTCAACTCCACTGTCATATTTCCGAAGGAGATCTTCATCACCCCTGTCCTACAATTGATTAGGGCGTTAGCCGTGGCTAAGAATGGTCGCCCTAGAATCACCTGTATTTGAATCCCTACATTCTGAACCGGTTCTGTGTCAAGCACAATAAAATCCACGGGGAAATAGAACTTATCCACTTTTATCAAAACATCCTCAACTATCCCCCGTGGTCTTTTCACTGACCTGTCAGCCAATTGAAGCGTCGTGGTTGTGGGCTTCAATTCTCCTAACCCCAACTGCACATAGACTGAGTAGGGTAGAAGATTCACACTCGCCCCTAGATCCAAAAGGGCCCTCTCAATATGGCTGACTCCTATTGTGCAAGAGATGGTAGGACACCCCGGGTCCTTATACTTGATAGGTAACTTGCACTGAAGGATTGAACTGACCTGCTCGGTCAAAAATGCCTTCTTTAGGACATTCGTCCTCCTCTTGATAGTGACCAAGTCCTTTAAAAACTTGGCATATGATGGCACTTGATGGATGGCATCCAAAAATGGGATATTGATATGGACTTGCTTGAATACCTCCAGAATTTCTTCATACTTCCCTCCTTTCTTGGGCGCCTGTAATCTCTCGGGGTAAGGCGCTCTAGGTACAAACGACCTAGGAGGGTCTTTCTTAGTAGGTGTGGCTGTAGATGGCTCAGCATCTCTCTTCTCTGTGTTGCCACTCCCTTGCCCTTGCTGCATAGCAGGGCTCTCTTCCACTTGATTGTCCACTTGTCTCCCAGACCTCAGTGTGACAATCGACTGTACTTGTTCCTCCCCGTGCGTAGGAGTTGATGAACTCTCAACCATAAATTGTCCTTTTGGGTTTTGTACGGGCTGACTGGGGAACTTTCCTTTCTCTCTCTTACCCAAATGACTTGCAATTTGCCCTATTTGACTCTCCAGCTTGGCAATTGCTTGGGTGTTTACCATTGTTGCACTCCTCACATCGCTCATATTTTGGCTAGTCGCCTTCATGAATTCCTTGAGGGTGTCCTCAAGCGACTGTGAAACTGGCGCTGGTGTTTGAGCGGGTCCATGGTAAGCAGGTGAAGGTGCTGGATGGGCAGAACGACCATGATTAGGAATTTGTGGGGCAAATCCGGGAGGATATTGATTTTGAGCATGATGAGAGGATCCTCCCTGATTCATTGGTTGGTTCTGCCTCCATGAAAAATTTGGGTGGTTCCGCCACCCTGGATTGTACGTCTCGGAGTACGATCCATTTGACTGCCTTCGAAAGTCATTGAAAGCATTTACTTGCTCCATAGGATACTCGGCACAAGCCGACATTGATGGGCAATTCTGTGCTAGATGCATGGGACTAGCACAGATGGAACAGCTTTCAACATTGAATGTGTTGGCAGCATTGATTGATTGGCTCACAGTGAGAGCGTCAATCTTCTTAGTGAGGGCATCTAACTTTATCCTCAAATCAACGTCCTCTCGGACCTCATAGATGCCTCCCCTCTTAGGAGCACGAATGGACTTATCTCGACAGCTTGAAAAATCCCACTGCTGTGAGTTGTTGGACAACTTGTCCAACGCCATATATGCTTCGTCTCCTGTCAGACTCAAGAATGCCCCCCCATTCATAGACTCGATCATGCTACGGTTGGGTTGAGTCAACCCTTGGTAGAAGAATTGAACGAGTCTCCACTTCTCATATCCATGTGGAGGGCATCTGATCAGTAACTCTTTAAAGCGCTCCCAGCTTTCAGAGAACTTCTCATCCTCGTCCTGAGTGAAAGAGCTAATCTCCTTACGGTACTCATTCACTCTAGACATTGGGAAAAACTTATGGTAAAATTTGCTAAGTAGGTTTTCCCAAGATGTGATAGATCCGGACGTGTTGGAGTCCAACCACGCCCTAGCTCTATCGTGAAGGGAGAAAGGGAAAAGTCGAAGATGGACTGACTCCTCAGAGAAGTTCTGGAATTTGAATGTAGCACAAATGTCTTTGAACTTCTTCACATGACTATAAGGATTTTCAAGATCTAAGCCATGGAATGAGGGTAGGAGTTGGATAACATGTGGCTTCAAATCAAAGTGTGTGGCATTGGTTGGTGGCAACACTATGCAGGAAGATGAGTTAGTCGCAACGGGTGCGAACAAATCCCTAAGGGATGTAGTGGAGTCCACGTTCCAAGCTCTAGGTTGCTCTACATGTTCAGGTTGATTAAAATTTTCTCCCATCTCAACAGTTTCTCTCTCAACTAGTGCTCTTTTCTGCCTCCTAAGAGTTCTTTCTAAGTCGGGATCTAAATGTGTCAAATCTAAGTTCAAGGATCTCCGACCAAGCATACACTAACAGAAAAATAGTGAGATACTAACCAGCAGAAGCAACAAAATAAATCAAACACAAAACTCAAATTTTTTTTTTTTTTTTTAAAATTAAATTAACTAGTAGAAAAATAAAATCAATTCAGACCAAAAATTTTCACAAACAAAACAATTCCCCGGCAGCGGCGCCAAAAACTTGTTGTGAGTTTTAATTTACTCGCAAGCGCACGAGTCGTTTGCAGTATAGCGTTGTGCAAGTGCGAGGTCGAATCCACAGGGAATTGCGTTGTGAAAATATAATTTTTAATCTAAACTAACTCTATCTTAACCTAGTTCCGAATTTTGAATGATAATTTGTAAAATAAATTAAAACTAAATTAAATTGATTTTAAAACTAATAATAAAAAGCACTAAGGTTTCCGAATCCACCCCACCGAAGTTAAGCATACATGTTCTAAAAATATAGCCTATCAAAACATTCAATGAATCCAACTATAAGACAAAAAAACAAAGAATATCCCAACTAAACCAAAAGCACCCAATGTATCCGCTCTTAACAAATCACAAAGGGAATCCAATTTAATCGAAAAGCATTCAATGTATCCATCAGATGAAACACAAAGAAAATCCAACAGACAATTTAAACTCAATCAATTATAAGATTAACTCAAATAATTGACAGAACATTTATACTAAAAATTGTCAGATTTGTACAAGCAAATCTGAACTACTACGCCAAACAACGGCGGGGCTTCATCTTCAACCTTAGCTGAAGAGTCTAGCCACTCATAACTATAAAACTATAATAACAAGTGCTAAACATTTAAACTAAAACAACTGAATATAAAGAAATAAATAAAAAACTTTACATGGGAGAAATTCCACTCGCTGACGGGCGGCGCTTCCCCTCGTGGTAGCAATGCCTTCGGGATCCACCAGAATGCTAGCGGACATCCACCGGTAAACACCAAAGTGGCTCAGGAATTGTACATTGGATTATGAAGCCAAATGGTGTTTATATAGGGGGAGACCCGGAGTAAAACAGGTTGCAGAAACGATGTGGGATACAGGCCCGTGTGCGCTCGATCGCAGTGTGGTGCGATCGATCGCAAGTACGATCGATCGCATGTCTTGTGCGCACGATCTCATGTGCGCTCGATCGCATGTCTGCTGCGATCGATCGCAAATGCACTGAACTTCAATTATTTCGATGTGGGATGTTGACCATGCGCTCGTTCAAAGGCAGGTGCGCTCGATCGCATATCTGTTGCGCTCGATCGCATATCTGTTGCGATCGAGCGCAATGTCTCTAGAAGCTTCAAATCAACCTGAAATGCTGCACTTTCTCCACAAAGCTGTAAAAACACACAAAACACAAGAAAAACGTAAAATAATACTAACTAAGAGCATAACAAATATAAGTTAAGGGTCTAAAATATGCAATATTTAAGACTCATCAATTACCTCCTACTTCTTCAACTTAAACAGATGTTGTATAAGTTAGAAGGCTCAGTTGCAGCTGGTGGTAGCACTATCAACAACCGAGGCTGAGTACATAGGGACAATGGAAGCCATTAAGGAGGCAATGTGGTGCAAAGGGTTGTTAGAAGAGTTGAAGGTCCTAAAAGAGCAGGTGGTGGTGTATTCGGATAGCTAAAGTGCATTGCATTTGTGTAAGAATCTGATGTTCCATGAGAGGACAAAGCATATGGATATTCGGTATCATTTCATTCGAGAAAATGTTACGGAAGGATGCATTCATGTGGACAAGCTAGCCACGGAAGAAAATCCTATCGATTTAGGCACCAAAGTTCTACCTCTAAGCAAGTTCAATCATTGCCTTGGACTTCTTAGGATTGGAATTGGATGATGTGATGACCCATGCTGAGTTTGGATCCTAGTTCTCTGCATAATGGGTTCGGGTTTAATTGCTTAGATAAAAGTAGAGATTGTTGGAATTTGTCTAACAATTAAATGGATGGAAGATTGATGCTTCAGCAGTCTTTGAGCCACGGCACAGGATTGGGCGCCGTGGCCTCCAGGAAGTTAGAAGTTTGCCTCATCCAAGTGTGCATCATGGCACAGGGTGGTGTGCACCGCGACATAAGGTGGCATAGGGCTGTGCGCCGTGGCCCATGCCTTATGCGCCGTGACGCCCAACACCTGGAGGAGTTTATGCCCTGTGTGCGCTGCGGCCTGCCCTGTTTTAGGCCATGGCACCAGGCACACCTGATTCCTCTGATCAGAACTCTTCTCCTGATGCATGGGACTTGGTTCAAACGCACATGATTACTTAGACTTCTTAGAGGGCCATGATTGTTTGGTCCTCAAGATCTAAGGTTTAGATTGACTTTAAGATTGGTTCAAGAAGTTGTTGCCATATATAAAGAGTCATCAAAAACAATCACAACAAGTAACACAAGTGCAAGTGTGAGAGTGCAAAGACACAAAACACAATAGAGGCACAAGAAGAAGTCTTATTCCAAGAGTGGCTGGTGATGAGAGAGAAAGACTCAAATCTTCATACGTGTTACAAGTGAGAGAGAGTATTCAAGAAGTGGGGTTCAAGGGCTTTGTAATTGGAATTTTCTTGGGGAAAATTCGAGGGAAACACTTAGTTTTTATCTCTTTCTTTTCTCTTCTTTCATGTATCAAGAACAAGAGGGTTCTTGAGGAGGTGTTGCTGTATTGTAAGAACTCCATTGATTTAGTGCAGAGAGCTCGGAGGAGCTCACGAGAACGTAGGCAAATTGTCGAACCTCGATAACAATTACTTGTGTTCTTTCTTTGATTGTTTGATTTCTATTTTATTACAAGTCATTATGGACTTGGGTGTTTGAAGGTCAACACCTGGGATTCTTGAGGTGATTTCCAACAGAGAACTTTAGTGCCTAAATATGCAGGATTTTCTTTCGTGGCTACCTTGTCCACATGAATGCATCATTCTGTAACATTTTCTCGAACGAAATGATACAAAACATCCATATACTTTGTGCTCTCATGGAACATCGGATTCTTACACAAATGCAACGCACTTTGGCTATCCGAATACACCACCACCTGCTTTTTTAGGACCTTCAACTCTTCTAACAAAAACCTTTGAAAATTCTATCTATAGGCATTTCTCTTTTCTTTACTGGTTATGTAATTTCAGCTAGTAATCAATAAACTCGCAATTTCAAAATTCATATTAAATCGCTTTGTCGATGAGGAAGCCTCGAGCTTCCTCCCACCACCACTGTTGAGGTTCACACTGTGGAGGCACGCACTGTTAAGGCGCACATGGCTGAGATTAACACAGTTGGGACTAGCACGGTCGAAATAATATAACCGAGACACTCAGAGTCTCATCCATTTCATCTCATCTTCATGGATGAGACCCATAGACCTAGACTCTCAAAGTTTCATCCACTTTATATCATCATGCCAAACTCTTATGCTTTAGTAACCTCAAGCCTCGGCGACCGCAATCTGAGCACGAAGAATTAAGCCTTAGCTACCTCATGCCAAGAACATAATGTTAACCTTTCTTATGCTTTGACAATCTCAAGCCTCGACCACTGCATGCTGAGCACAAAGAATCAAGCCTTGGCTACCTCATACCAAGCTCTCTTATGCTCTAGAGATCTCAAGCCTCAGCCAACGCATGCCGAGCATGAAGAATCAAGCCTTGGCTTCCTTATGTCAAGTATCTTATGCCAAACTCTTTCATGCTTCAGCCATCTCAAGCCTTGTCCACCGCATGCCTAGCATGACGAATCAAGCCTTGGCTACCTTATGCCAAGCATCTCATGCCAAGCTCTTTCATTCTTCAGCCATCTTAAGCCTCGACCACCACATGACGAGCACAATGAATCAAAACCTTGGCTACCTCATGCTAAGCACCTCGAGCCAAGCTCTCTCATGATTCAACCATCTTAAGCATCGATCACCACACGTCGAGCACAACGCATTAAAGGCTTGGCTACCTTAGGCCAAGCTCTCTCATGCTTTGGCTATCTTAAGCCTCAACCACCGCACACTGAAAATAATGCATCAAAGCTTTGGCTACCTCAAGCCAAGCACTTCGGGATAAGCTCTCACATGCTTTGGTTATCCCAAGCCTCAACAACCACATGCCAAGCGTAATGAATTAACCATTAAATCCATCATACCAAGCACATCGTGCCAAGCTCTAACGCTTTGGCCATCTCAAGCCTCGGCCATTGCGTGCTGAGCATGACATATTAAGCCTTAACTTCATCACGCCAATAAAATTATGCTAAGCTCTCATGCTTCGGCCATCTCAAATATTGGCCACTGCACATTGAATACGATACATTAAGCTTTGGCTCCATCACGCAAAGTATATCATGCCAAGCTCTTACAATTCGGCCATCTTAAACCTCGACCACCACACACCGAGCACAATGCATTAAGCTTTGGCTCCATCACGCTAAGCATCTCATGCCAAGCTCTCATGCTTCAGCCATCTCAAGCCTCGAACTTCGCATGCCGAGCATGATGCATTAACTCTTGGCTCCATCACGACAAGCACATCATACCAAGCTCTCACGCTTCGACCATCTCAAGCCTCGACCACCTCACACTAAGCACGATGCATTAAGCCTTGGCTCCATCACACCAAGTGCATCATGCCAAGCTCTCACACTTTGGTCATCTCAAGCTTCGACTACTGCACACCTAGCACGACGCATTAAGCCTTGGCTCCATCACGCCAAGCACCTCATGCCAACCTTTCATACTTGACTATCATAAGCCTCGGCCATCGCATGTCGAGCATGATACATTAAGCTTTGGCTCCATCATGTTGAGCACATCATACCAAGCTCTCATACTTTTACCGTCTTAAGCCTCGACCACCGCACACCAAGCATGACGCGTTAAGCCTTGGCTCCATCACACCAACCACATCATGCCATCGCAATCCGAGCATAATGCACCAAGCCTCGACCACCATATACTGAGCATAACATACAAAGCCTTGGTCACCTCATACCAAGCATGCATCCCACAAACTACTTCTTCGACTGCATAGATGTAGGTGAAAATTCTTTGTCTAATGATATAGTGACATGTGGCAGTCATACTAGTCAAAATGTCTCCTCCACTAAAAATAAGACAGTGGCAAGAAGGGCAAAGTGGAAATATCACATACCCGCCCATGGATAAGCTTAAACTTATCTCTAAACATGTCTTAATTCTATTAGGATACTCAAAATTTAAATAAATATCAATCTTATCAATAATTACGTTCTTATTAGGATTCTATCTCCCACACTATATAAGAGGGCTCTCACCATCAAAATGCACAAACTGAAAAACAATCTCTTTACTTTCTAAATCTATCTTTTCTTGGCCCTATAATAACTTAGGCATCGGAGAGTCCCCTCGGAGGAACAACTCTTCTGGTCCTCTGATGAATCTTTAAGGTTTCATTGGTCTTTGTGTGCATAGGTTCCATTTCTTGGCTATTCAAATTCCTAGCAGATTTTTGGCATCAACACGCACCATTTTAAATATAGCGTTCGGTGTCATCTTGTTCGAATATAAATTGTGAATGTATGTTTTTCCTTATTAGTGTGTAGTAAAAAGGCTTAAATTAAAATTTTGAATAATTTTTCTAGAAATAGAACAACTAAACTCTGGTTTAGGCAAGAGAGGATGCTTTAATTCCTCACTTCCTTATACCCAAATCTCCCGAGCCTTGGAATCACACGCGGACCAATGACAATGGATGTGACCCGCTTCAGGGTCATATGTTGGCTCTTTACCCATCATCCTTGCTTCATGCTCAGATGACAATGACTACTTGTGTAAATACTTAAAAGTGCACCCATAACGGGAGCTCCCTTATTACTTATAAAGGGATTGTATTAGACTTGGTAGATTTCACTCATTTCCATATGTCCACTAATTGTAATCCAAACCCTCATCATATCATCTTTCCTTGAAGGGAATGACCTTGAGTAATAAGTCGAATGCATGGGTAACTGGTGGAATAGAATGTTGCCTACATTACCCAAAATTTCTCCTCGATTTTCTCATCAGTTCATCAAGGGCACAATCGACTGTCAACCTATGGTAGTCAATTGTCCCTTTGATTTTTATAGATTTTTCACGGTTTTTCGTGTGAATTTTCTCCAAAAACAAATCAAATTTTGATCAATAAATCGTTTATAGTCAATCTCTATTGATTTAATACACTGGAAAAACAATATACAATAATTTTATTTTCATCATATGACAATAAATAAGATACGAACTCTCTTGAATTCTCTTGAACTAGGGTTTCATAAACTCTAATCTAACTTTTAGATTATGAATATGCAATCTATAGAATTTAAAGATAAAATATTTTACAGCTATAACAATAAACTACCATATTTTACATAAATTATAAGGATGGCTCTAATATTACTTGAAGAAAATCGATATAGAAACACAACATAAATTATAAATTTTTTTTATCATTCCTATAAACCCTAATTAAATTCAAGAACATACAACGATATAATTATTTGTTGCGTTCTTGATTCCTTGATTTGTTGTTGCTGAATTCTCGTGAGCTATTGAATCCAAATTCTTCCATGTTCTTGAATTGACAATAATCACAAAAGTATATGATCTTTAAAGCTAGTCCACATAGGAAAACTTGAATTATGATTTCTCTCTTTGGGAATAAAAGAGACTAAAATCTCTTAATAGAAACTTGTATGTATAATTTTTGTGCTAGTAAAACTTTGCATACTAATAAACTATTATTATGTAAGGGTTATTTATAGTTAACCATTAATTGCAAACTAAATCATTGCAACTATTTCCTAATTAGACATTGTCCCTTTTGTGTGTGACCTCTTAGGTTCAAACTAATATGGTTGTAGGCCATAATCTTTATGTTGCAATTGTGATTCTTTCCAATTAATTAGAACTCCTAATTTATTTTGAATCAAAACACATTTTGATTCTCCCTTATATGAGAAATAAATAATTTTCTATAAATTAATTCTCAGGTCTTCTACAATCATGAGTGACACCTAGCAGTATATCATGACTACCCAGTCAGTGTAAATTTGGTTGTAAGACTTTGAACCTTTCGTTATCAATTACTATGCAATTCAATCTTCCCATTATGTAATGTCCTAATTAAGCAAATTAGTGTATGGAATTATTGTCAAAACATTAGTATTAATTATATGTGTCTAGATCTCAAGACAATAATTTCAATGGTGAAATTAAAAACTCATTTCTAATTCTCATTCTGTCTTAGAAAATGAACTTCTTGAATCATATCTTAGTAGATCACATAGAGATATGATTTGAGAAACATAGTTAATAAAGGATATGTCTGAAATAGAATGCAACTCATGGACGTCTCAACACCTAAAAGTTCACTCTTCCCATGAAGCCTCTTTACTAATGACAAAGAGTGGTGAAGGGCATAGTAAAACTCACTTTCCATAAGATGAACCACTTTGATCTGTAGCCTCGCTGACTACCCCTTGGAAAGGGATGAACCTTAGGTATTTAGACGGAGTCATGGAAGAGGGGAAAAAGAATGGTACCCTAAAGTTGGTGACTCCATTAGAGACTTAAGACTCAAAAGTTTTTTATTAAGAGAATATTTAGACAATAACATTTTACTTTAATTTCGTACACTTTCACACAACTTAAAATAAAATGGTAGGAAGCCACCGAGATTGGATAGTGATAAGCCCCTTAATTTACACTTGTTAGACTCTTTATTTATATATTTCAGTAGTTTCTATTTCATTTTCGTGTTTTATGTGTTTTTCACAAGACTTGGACAAAAAGATGATAATTTGGAGCTTTTAGAAGCAAAAGGCAAATTCTACCATCCAGCAAGGTGTGCTCGAGCGCACAAGAGCACGAGCACACTTGAAGAAGGCTCGAGCGCATCCATGCACTCGAGCACAATTACTCCAGAGGCGGCAGAGCCAGATATGGAAAGAAGTCTTCAGACTCCAAATAGGAAATTAGGGTTTCGGGACACCATGGGGACCCTATAAATAGCCCTGTAAAACACATAAACCAAACCTTTTGTTGGAGATTCGAAGTAGCAAGCTTAGGAGAGGAATTGACGACTCATCTCTCGAGCCTTCTTCGGTTTTAGTTTTCTATTTTTATTTCATTATGCTTAGAATGTTTAGTTTAACTAGTATGTGTAACTAAACTCCTATAGGGCTCGATTGAAGCCCTAGTTATGCTTTTCCACATGTTTATTCATTGATTATATTTGCTATAGCTTTGTTAGAATGTTTAACTTGATTAATACCTGTTTGTATTTAAATTCCTTATATGTGTGTGCCTGATCAACGTATGCATGTGGTATGGATAAGTTAGTTGAATTAATTTGGATAACCGAGTCCTGGGTTCGACATTAGTAACAAGGGATATCCACACTGGATTCTCGAGTTAATCAACATGGGAAACCAGGAGCAGACCAAGCCCTAGGTCCCGTGTGGTTGCCGATCTCCATAGCTCTCATACTCTCTTAAGGAACAACTCAGTATACACCCATGCTGAATCCCTTAAGAGAGAAAAGAATTAGAGTATATACCATGCCTAACTCGTTGCATAGGGAGATCATTAGCCTAAGGTGTGGGCCAAGCCCTTAGGTTGGCAACCATTAAATATTCATGATAAGGCAAGAGCATTGACACTTTACTTAGTGGGAAAGTATAATTAGTGGTGGATATCGCAGTCCTATGTTCTCATTATTATTATTCACTCACAATCAATCAGTTATTTCTCTTTTTACTCTGAAGAAACTAATTCTAAATTTAAATTCACCAATCCATGTGGAAATGATCTCGCACTTGCACACTATGCTATCACTGACCTTGTGCACTTGCAAGTAAAACTAGGACGGTTATTTGCATATTTATTTAGGTAGATATCCGTCACAACAAGTTTTTGGCTCCGTTGCCGAGGATTGCACTAAATTTCTTTTTAGAATTAATTTTTCATTTAGTTTGATTATTGTTATTTCCTTTTTATTCTATTCCATTCTTAATTATTGTGTTTATTTTATTTTTTGTATCATTAAAACCCTAATCAATTTTCCTTTTTGTCTGTTTCAGTTACTCTAGGAGAGCTTTATGTGCCACTTACGATCAAGCGCAATTGAGGCAGAGAGTCATCCGAGCAGCAGTATTTGATTGCTGCACTTACGTAACTACCACTGATTCATGCACGGACATCGATCCAAGCATCTGGCATTCCTTCCCCTTGATCCCAAGCTAGAGAAAACTATCTGACAAAAGTTTAGAGATAACTCGGAAGAGGTAGAAGGAGGAATCGAGGAAGAGATACCAATAGCAGAACAGATAGCCGAGCAGCAACCACCTGAGCAGAGACCGATGAAGCAATCCTTCATCTCGCAGAACTTCGATCAACCTTTGTGCATTGCGTATCAACCTGAGGTGGAAGGAAACTATTACATATCTCCGCAGATACTCAGTGCACTGACTCACTTTACAGGTACACCTAGTGAGGATCCACATTTGCACCTTCGAGAGTTCTTCGACCTTTGCAAATTCCAGCACATCCGAGGCTTAGACCAAGAAGGAATAAGGTTAATTCTTTTCCCTTTTTCCTTGAAAGATAATGCTAAATTATGGTATAATTCTTTGCCTGCAATTTCCCTCCACACTTGGGAGGAGTTGGCTAGCAAATTTCTAAGGAAGATCTTCCCAGCCCAAAAGACGAGGCAAATGAGGAAAGAAATTAAATCCTTCCAACAAAAGGATGGAGATCTATTCTTCAAGGCTTGGGGACACTTCAACGAGCTACTACTCAAGTGCCCACACCACAACCTACCCCAAGACGAACTGGTACAGGCTTTTTATGAAGGCTTGAGTGATTCTAACAAAAATATTGTTGATTCAGGTTGAAGAAGCAATGGAACTCTTCGAAACCCTAAGCGAACACACGCAACAGTTCTCCTCTCGAGGTAGACATATAACCAAAAGTAAGGGTATGTATCAGGTAAGCCTGAATAGAGGATCATCTCCTCAAATAGCTGCTGCAGAGAGGAAACTTGACTTATTAGTTAAAGCTATGGCTGCTCAGAACACCTCAACGAACCCATAAGCTACACCACTCCAGGTATGTGCCATTTGCTCACAATTTGATCATAATACTGATACATGTCCCTTGTATTCATCTGCAGATCATGAACAAGCCAAATTTGTGAGACCAAACAACTATCCATCGAAGAACAAGCCCTATGCAAACACCTATTACCCTGGCTGGCGGAATCACCCAAAATTTTTCATGGAGCAACAATCAAAACAATCAAGGGCAACAAAGAAACTTCCAACCAGCAGCCCAAACTGCTCCTGAAACAAAGAAGAATGACCTTGAAAGTCTTGTGAGGCAACTAACGTCTCAACAGCAACAAATCTTGAATAAATATGAACAATTCATGGAAGAGTCAAGGAAATTTCGAACTGAAATGAGGCAAATCATTGCAAAACATGATCAAGCCATCCAAGGCCTAGAGGTACAAATGGGACAATTGGCCAAGGAATTAAGTACCAGAAAGCAAGGAGAGCTCCCAGCCTAGCCACTACCTAATCCAAGAGGACATCAACAACTGAATGCTATAACAACCTTATGAAGTGGTAAAATCATGGGCCCCAATGAGCCTACACAAGCATCTCCAGACCAAGCCTCCACATCTAAGGTAAGAGAGATGGAAACTAAAATGATTGACATTTTTGAAACTTTGAAAAAAGTAGAAATAAATATTCCTTTATTAGATGCAATAAGACAACTTCCTGCTTATACTAAGTTTTGAAAAGATTGTTGCACTAACAAACGAAAATTTCAGGAACATGAGACAGTAGCCTTGACCGAAGAGGTGAGTGTTCTACTATTAAGAAAACTACCACCTAAACTAAAAGATCCGGATAGTTTTACTATTCCTTGCAGGCTAGGTGACCAGCTTTTTGAGCATGCACTATTGGACCTAGGAGCGAGTGTCAATTTGTTACCTTACAGTGTATATGAGACACTAGGTTTTGGGGAACTCTAACCAACCTCCATTACTTTGCAATTGGCTGACAGAAGCATCAAACGACCAAGGCGTATCCTCGAGGATGTTTTAGTAAGAGTAGGTAAATTTATTTTACCTACTGATTTTATTGTGCTAGACATAGAGGAATGCCATATGTTTGTACCACTCCTTATCATCTTAGGGAGACCATTTATGATCACTGCTGACACAAACATTAATGTGAAAAGGGGCATTGTCACTATGAGAGTAAATGATGAAGAGGTAGAATTTAAAATATTTAATACACTAAACTCCACGAAAACTAATAATGAGTGTTATAATGTGAGCTTCATGCAAGGTATTGGTGAAAAAGTGTCTAAAGTCCATTGCACCGTTCCATTGGAGACTATCCCTAACCATGCTAACACAAGATTGGACATTAGGCCAGAGGATGATAACGTGATTAAGGATATTAATGGAGTTATGCACACCATGAAGAACACACCTAAGCTTCCAAGTAAGTGTAATCTCCAATTTAAAAATCATGCACTTACTAATACTACTTTTTCTTATTTTAATGATCAGGTACCCAAATTGGAGACAAAGCAGCTGTCGACGGCACTAGAACCACCTGATGGGGGTCCTAAGTGCCTCCTCCAAAGGACATAGCCTTGAAGCTACCATAAAGAGCACTTGAGCAATTCCATTTGCATAACATATAGCTCAAGTGCCTCTATCGAGGTTAGTGGTACAGAGGCCACTATAAGTTAGTATGACTATATCGTTCCTATTTTTAACTTTATTCATTTCTTTACTATTAATTTCTTTTGCTATTAACAAAATTATATGTCATGCAATCGAGCGCACACCACATGCATTCGAGCACCTTCTTGCCCTGCACCCCAGTGCACACGAGCGCACTACATTAAGCAGTTTCGTACACATGCGATCAAGCGCACTTCATTATGCGCTCGAGCGCATTCGGGGCAGAAGGCATGTGAGGATTTTTAAATACACTCAGCTTAGAAACCCATTTTTCACCCCTGCACTTAAACACACTCAAGCTATGCTCTCTCGCACTCACACCGCCAACTGCTCTTAAAACTCATCCTCCAAGCTAACTAACCACCAACACACCACTCCAACCACCATATTTTCACCACTCCTCTGTCACACTCACCACCCTACCACCGTGCATCACCCATCCACAAGACTATCTTCCCTTGAAATTTCCCAAATCCAACACGGTATGCAAACCAATTTTTTCCACTTACATGCACACCATCACACAGGGTTCTTAATCTTGAGTTTACATATTGATATATGTTTATCTTATGTGTTGATTGGGTATTTTTACATTTGCAGGAGGTTGGGATCAAGTGTGTACAAATTCTACAGCTTATGGTTTTAGGTGCGCATAAAGTATTCGACTTATTGCCTGACCGAGTGTAATCAAACGCTTGGTATTAACGATCGAGCGCACTTGAACCTGTGCGATCGAGTGCACAAGCAGCTGCGCACGAGCGTAATCACACCAGAAGCAACACTATTTTTCCACAACACATGGCTTCCACATCCCAAGCTTCCAACAGCCGACACCAGGCATCTCGGCCCAGTTTCGAATAGCGTGAAATACTGTTTGAGACCACATTCAATGTAGATGCGGACTTCAAGAGTTTGGACACCACAAGATGGGCGGTCCAAGAGTTCAAGAACCGGGGACTCAAGCAGCTATTCAAGCTAGTCTGCTCGACAGCATACACACGATTTGTGGTCAGCTTCTACGACAACCTGACCTATGACTGCACCAGGCCAGAGATCTTATCTTCCTCAGTCTAGAGCAAATTCATAGAGTTGACCACCACAGACATAGATGGATCTTTACACTTCTATGATGAGTCCCCACTAGAGGACAGCCACATAGAGGAGCAGCTTGACCCATTCCCTCTTCCACACATCATAAATAATATGTGTGCGGGCTAGTATACAGACCACCACAACAATGTGGGGAGCTGGTCGAGGTTGCCTCCCCATTTATGGTTCATTGAATCAGTCTTGCAGTGTAATGTGTGTCCTTTAGGGCACAAAACACAGACACGGGATCAGTTCTTACAGGCTCTCTATGCCTTTCACCGGAGTCACTGGTACTTTGACCAACTTAGTGCGTTCATCCAATTCAAGTTTGGGGGCGTGTTATGAGCAAAGCAAGCAACTTAGTTCTCCATCTCCCAGGTCAGATCTTTCCATGCCACACACACATTGGAGATAATGTGTATTTTAAGTTTGGGGGTAGTGGGAGACACTGTTACACACACACTTGAAACACATGCACACACTAGGTCCCAGTTTTTTTTTTAGAAAAGATAAATGCATGTTCATTTGGAAACAAAATTTTTGGTTAATTTAAAAATACGATAACACTTCATTAGTAAGCTTAAAAACTAGAACACATAGTCTTATAATAAGAATTTTACAAAGTTTAGTTACCTACCTCAAGGCACCTAAGAATTCACGAGTTTGATCCAAATTTGCACAAGCACATTTAGCACGCATTTATGTGGGGTATGACACATAATTCTTTTATATATGTTTCCATAATCTAACTGTAATCGGATAACTTGTTAAAAAGAACACTTTGACATAAGAAAAATAAAGAAAAATGTTCATCATGCAAAAAGAAAATTGAAAGCTTCTAATGATCATTAAAAACTTTCCACTGAGTAATTGGGCCTCTTGCCTCAGTAAGTAGTGAGTGTTCACGTCAAAAGGTGAGAATTTCTGCTCTTCATTGCTGTGATGAGTCCCCTCCGGAGGACACCGATATTGAGGAGCAGCCGAACTCTTTTGACCTGTCCACGATTATTGAGGACATGTGCACTGGCCAGTAAGCTGATAGACACAACAACGCAGCAAGCTAGTCAAAGTTGCCTCCATGGCTTTAGCTCATGGACACCATCCTCCAGCACAATGCGTGTCTATTAAGGCATAAGACATAAAGGAGAGACCGGTTTCTACAGAAATTGTATGCCTTCCACAGAGGCCACTGGTACTCTCTCCCAACTGTTATGTGGAGCCAGCTACATAAATTTTGGGATCATGTCCATGGCTGTCAGACCACCACAGCCAATGCATGGGAGCTCCCATTCCCATTCCTACTCTCATACATCTTTAAGAAGAAAAGGATTAAGGAGATGACTAGCGACGGACCAATGTGAGAGCATCCTTTCTTCGGGAAGGCTCAGTGGACACATAGCCTCTTGCACATGCCTCGAGGACTCCCAGCCCCTGCACCTGCAGCTGAGAGGGTTGAGGAGGATCATATGGAGATAGAGACCCCTGCAGTTAGCCCATGGCGAAAGGAGGACCATCTGGACATGGGACCCACAGAGTCCCAGCACTTTCTCGCTGAGTTATCCTCTTTCCGAGGCGAGGTCTTTGCAGCTACATCACTCGTGCACCAGTGCATAGATAGTTTGGAGGCGTGGTTTGCACGACAAGAGGTGATGCTATAGGCCATCCTTTACTGCCTACATCCGGCACCCGGTACCTCTTTGACTACACCACCTGACGATCAGCAATGAGAGGATACCCCGTCTGGCTGAAGACGTTAAACTTAACGCTCATGGGAGGCACCCCAAAGCATATCCTTTTTATTATTTTATTTTATTGTTAGTATTTACCTTTTTATATCTGTTTATTTTTCTAGTTTATTTTTGTTTTTCTTTTTCAATGACATAGTCAGTGCATACAATTCAAGTTTGGGGGCGTGCTACGAGCCATGCCAGCCATTGAGTTCTACATCTCCCAGGTCAGATCCTTCCATACTTCTCACACATTGGAGACAAAGAGAAAATTATGTTTGGGGTTTTTGGACACACTCACACACACACTATGTCCCAATTTTTGTTTTTATAGATAAATGCATGTTCATTCTGTTCCAAAATTTTTGGGTGATCTAAACAAAAAATATGATTTGGCTTCATAAGTGAGCTTAACACCTTAAACGTATAGGCCAATAATTAAGTTTTAAACATAGATCACTTACTTTTAGGCATTTAAGGACTCACAAGTTTAACCTAAACTAACACAAGCACATTAGCACATAGTTGTGTGGGGTAGACATGTAATTTTAATTTGTATGTTTCTTTTGCTTGACTGTGAACCAGATGACCTGTTAGATTAACGCTTTGGCATAAGAAAATAGAAAAAAGATCATTATTGCTCAAAAAGAAAAAAAATGCTCCTAATGATCATTAAACAAACTTTCCACTGAGTGATTGGCCCTCTTGCCTCAGTAAGTAGTGAGTGTCACGTCAAAAGGTGGAAAATTTTGCTCACAATGATCATTAAAAAAAAACTTTCCACCGAGTAACTGGCCTTCTTGCCTCAGTAAGCAGTGAGTGTCACGTTAAAAGGTGGAAATTCTGATTGGTAGCATTAAGACCAGTTAGTTTTGTAGCCTTTTTTACTCGAGTTAATAAGTCCTTAGCGGTGTTTTTACACCTAATGCCCTAAGACCATCTGGTTTGGGAGTCATTGGCTAAAAGCTTGCTACATTAGTCAAATAGAAAGCTTAAGGGAACTAAAGTTGGAAAAAGTCTCACAAATAAAAGAAAAGAAGAAAAACTGTGCCATCTTTGTTGATTCTAATAGGAAATTTGGTGAATCTTGAGACATCGAAACACTACACATTAGAATTATTTGGAAACCTAATCTTTTATGTGCTAGTTCACCATACTAAAGTCAAACTTGTGATGTCTTAAATTGCCTCATGAAAGTGATTTACGTTTAAAACTCTTATTCATTGCAAATATGTGTTTATTTTTGTTAAGCTTGCTCATGAATGCGCATCATAGTTTTGTGTGAGACCTAAACTTTTGTGGACGCTATGAATATTGGATTTATCTGTGTGTCGTTATTTTTCATTTTTTTAGTTTTGTATTGCTAAGGGACTAGTAATATGTAAGTTTGGGGGTGTGATAAGTGCTTAAATATTCATATTTAAGCCCCTTTATTTACATTTGTTAAGTCCTTAGTTATGTTAATTTAGTCCATTTTACTTCATTTTTGTGTTTCACATTTTTTATAGGGTCTTGGAGAAAAAGAAGCATTTTCGGCACGTCAAGGAAGAAGTCTAGAAATCCTGGAGCAGCTGCTGGCTAAAGTGCGATTGAGCGCACTATTGGGTGCGATCGAGCACATCAGTGCTCGTGCGCACACAAAGAAGGATTGAGTGCAGCCTTGCGATAGAGCGCACATGTACGAGCGTGACTAGTAAAATGGCAGAACCAATTTTGGAAATAAAGTAGGTTTTATGTTTTAGGAAATTTAGGGTTTCCAGAGTCTTCTAAGGTTATTCTAACCCTATAAATACACCTTTAAACACAAAAAAAAAAACATCCCTTCTTTTATCTTTTTGCTTAGCTCGGAATTGTAAGCTTTGGAGAGGATTAACAACTCGTCTCCACAATATTTTTTGGGTTTTATATTTTATGTTTAGTTTATGTTATGACGCTTATCTTAGACAGCATGTGTAACTAACTCTTTATAGGGCTCGATTGAAGCCCTAATTATGCTTTCCCATATATACATTCATTAATTATCTTTGCAATAGCCTTGATTATGATGCTTAACTTGATTAATGCCTGTGTTTATTTAAATTCCTCATATATATATGTCTGATCAATATGTGCATGTGGTATGGACTTGTTAGTTAGATCAATTTGGATGACCGAGTCCTGGGTTTGACATTAGTAACAAAAGATATCCACACCGGATTCTTGGGTTTATCAACATGGGAAACCGCGAGTAGATACCATGCCCTAGGCCTCATGTGGTTGTCAATTTCCATAAATCTTATGCTTTCTTAAGGAACAACTCAGTAGATACCATGCTGAATCCCTTAAGAAAGAAAAGAGTTAGAGTAGATACCATGCCTAACTCGTTGCTTAGGGAAATCAATAGCTGAAGGAGTAGATACCATGCCCTTAGGTTGACAACCATTAGGTATTCATAGTAAGGCTAGTGCATTGACATAATACTCATTGGGAAAGTATAACTAGAGGTGGATATCAAAGCCCTATATTCTTATGATTATTAAATCACACTCAACTGTTATTGCTATCTTTTTGTCTTGAGAAACTGATCCTAAAAAAAAATTCACCAATCCTTGTGGAAATGATCTCGCACTTGCACACTATGCTACCATTGACCTTGTGCACTTGCAAGTAAAACTGTATGATTATTTACTTATTTATTTAGGTATATAAACGAACAGCAGCCACCAACAAGAATGACGAAGAAGAATGGGTGAGCCATGGTGATTTTCAAAGGTTAAATACTGAATTTGCAATTTTTGTTGTTGAAAGAGAGGAACCACACACTGGTAAACTTGTATCCATCAGCAATGACAAACCAACACTAGTATCGTGTGTTAATAATGAAAGGCTTACATTTCAAGATGGGAATCTTGTTGTGTTCTTAGCAATTCATGATGAAGATTGGGATCTTGTTGCGCTTTAGGATGTGCAAAGACCAACTACAAATGATACATAAAAAAATTCTTAATTTTGCTGGTCTCAAGTATGTCACGTTGCATGATGAGGGGTTGCTGGAATTGTCGGATTTTTCCAGCAAATTACTTTTCTCATAGATTGATATTAACACTAAGCTTCTACAATAGTTATCATTTGTAACAAAGGTTGTACCAATCCCTATGACCGCTACATTTCATAATGCTGAAAGAATAAGGAATCTCATTCTTGTATGTATCAACTCAGCAAAACATCTTTATTATTTTTTTATTCTTGTCACTCAACATGATTTTTCTTTGATGACAATTAATATGTTGAAAATTAAAGAAAATAGTGATAGAAGATACAAGGAAGTTGACAACGGAATTTTGAAGATGACATTGTTGTTGCTGTTAAGTGTGCCAAGATTAATAACACCAAAATTACTGACCGAGTGCTGAACAACATTAATATATCATATGGTGAGTATATTATGCCTTGGCAACTTGAGGGGCTATTCCAAACCATACATGTCTAGCTCAAAAATTAAAAGCAATAAGTTACTTTATCACATTGACAAAGGAAGAGAATAACAACAAAGTTCAACCTTTGATAAGTGTTCAATTATATATACAAGTAGCACCAATGGAAAATAGAGAGCCCGAAGTCATGGTGCTAACACATGAAAGAATGGCAACATATCCAATAGAGAATAAGCTCTTGTTGGAATAAGGAATGATTGGAGTTGTTTTCATATCTTTAATATTGGTTTTAATGATGATGTTCCTAATAAAGGAATTACTTGATCCTTGAGGACAAGGTTCATTTAAAGGGTTGAGCAATGATACGAATAAAATTTGTAGTAGATAGCATGTAATAGAATAAAGGATTAGATAGTAGATAGTAGTTGTTTAGTAGTTTTTTAATTAGTTACTCAGTTAAAATGTTAGTTGGTTACTCTTTGTAATCATCTATCATAGCCTATTAAGGTATTATGCACTCATTTGTAGAGATAACCAATAATGAAGAAACCCTTTAGTTTGTAATCTCTCTTTTCTCTTTATTTTCTTAGGGGTTGGTTACTAGCCATTAATTAGTGCCATTATCTTCATGTTCCATACAATTTACCTACCAAATCAATTACCATCTTCATTATCACCAACAATTAACATTCATGCACTAAAGAAACCGAATTTTCTCTTCTTCTCTTTAGTTACATTTCTTGTAACATTCTTGGAGTTTAGACTTATACTAGAATAAATTCATTTTCTGAGCTAGGGAAGGGATCATTCTACTTCTACCGTTCTTGCTATACTAATAGCTTCATTTAAACTTTGTGGTCTCTACATCAAAGCTTCCCTTTTAATTGAAGTCCTGAAATGAAACAACTCTTCAAAAATTGCTCATTCAATCTAGGAACCTTAAAAGATAGCATTTCAAACTTATCTTAATAATCTTGAATAGAAGTTTGTTGTGTGAGCTTAGTCAGATTGCCTTATAGATCATCAAAGAGAGATAGTCCAAATCTTTCTTTCAAGGAAATAATAAATTCTTTCTAACCCCTTAATTGATTGCTTTGGTTTATCCATTAATATCACCTTAATGCTAGACCATCTAAATGGAAATAAACCATAGTAAGTTTATGAAATTTAGGAGTTTGATGATACAAGAAGAATTACTCCACCTTGAACAATCTATTTGAGGGATCCCCAAAATTGAATCTTGGGAAAAGTAGCTTGACTTGTTTAAATGGTGTTGCATTGTAGATTGCACCACAGTCTTCTTCTTGATTGCTTTAAGGTGTAAGTGCATGAGAATTATGTTTGCTGGCACTGATCTTCAACTCTTCTACATCAGAAGTTATTTTTTGCATCTGTTTGTTATTATCTTGTTGCATTGGTTTAAGTGCAACCAATATTTCTTTCTTTGTTCTATTATGTAATTAAAGATTTATACCCCATATGATGTATGCATTTACAGATCTTGTTCTTCTACCATGGCAAGTGATTTGAAAAAAAAAAAGAGAAGATGATTGAGTCAATGAAAGAATTAATGATGCCTTTCCTAGCTCAGAAAATTACGTGATTAGAGTATAAGTCTAAACTCTAAGAATGTAACAAGAAATGTAACTAAAGGGAAGAAGAGAAATTCTGGAATTTTGATGGAATGAATGAGTCTTCTCAATACAAATCCTAGTTATACTAGTTTAGGACTACTTAGCTAGCTAACTTGATAGTTACAAAGGCAGTTACAATTTTGTTTTGATACTAAAAGCCCTTAATAGACTTGTAACTAACTAACTAACTGATTTATCATCTTCTTAATTCCTTCTTTTGTCTATTCTATCCAGCTATTGTGGCTATAATTCTTAGAGCTTTAGTGATCTCCTAGGCTTTAGGATAGCTTCTTCAACATCCTTTTCTATCCTTGCAACCTTGGTAACCTTACTTCCTTTTGCTTCCTTCTCCAGGGCTTGTAGGTACTTTTTTGTTTTCTTTGTTTGTAGTTGTATCATTAACCTCAACATCCAATCAAGAATTTTTTTTTATACAAACAGACTAACTGGACCCATATTACTAGATTGGTTAAAGAACTTGAGAACCATTCTCAAGCTATGTTCCTAATTAAATGCTTCTATTAAGTTTCACTGAGAATGCACTAGAAGAAGAGGTTGCTACTTGGTAAGAGGATGAAACGAAGGCTACATGTTACATGCTATAGATTTAATGTTTAATGAGATTTAGAAGCAACATAATAAGATGTAAAGCATTTATGTGCTGTTGCTTCACTTGCAAGAGTTGTATGGTGAGCACAATCGTAGTGTAAGGTTCCAAATCTTAAAGGACCTCTTTAGGGCTAGGATGCTCGAAGGATCATCAGTCCATAAGCACTGATTGAAAATGATTAACTACATCGAGAAATTAGATGGGATTAGTGTTAGTATACATGCAGAATTATATAGTGACTTAATCATGTAGTCTCTTCCAAATTCATTCTTGCAGTTTGTTATGAACTATAACATGAACAAGAAAGAAGTTGTGCTTTTAGAGCTTGTTAACAGGTTAAAAACTATGAAGGCAATAATAAAAAAATATAAGGCATCCATTATGCTTGTTGATGGGGCATCATCTTCTAAGTCTAAGGGTGAGAATGTCTTAAAGAAGAAGAAAACCCATTGAAAGCAAGTGGAGGTGAAAAGAAGGGAAATTCTTCATAAGTTAAAAAGGAAACAGACAAGTGCTTCCATTATGGCAAAAATGGACTCTGGAAGATAATCGCAAATGTTGGTATTTGTCTAAGGTTTAAATATGTCTAAACATGGTTCAAAGACGGTTAAAGTCTAAAACAAGGTTGAAGTATTAAAACACAGCTAGTTAAAAGACTGCACACATGTGTGTGCATCACTTTGGAGCAAGGAAAGGGTAGGCGCACTAGTGTGCGCACTTCAGCACACAAGCAGGAAAAAGTGTGCGCACTGCTGTGTGAAGGGGCAGCATCAGTGTGCGCCATGTCGCCCCTTCACCAGTGCCTAGGCATCTAGAATGAAGACCACCTAACCTACGCCAGCACCATGCCACTCCCCACTAGCACCCCGCCTTCAAGAATGGGCTGCAAGTGTGCTCTGCCCAGCGCCATGCCTCCCCATGTTAAGCGCCTAGGCGCTAGGCACACCAAAGCACACATGGATAGCATGCTTTAACCTCCTCTTGGGTTCGTGGGTGCAAGGTTAAAATGCATAGTACCACTTAAGATTGATGGAGGGCCATGGTTATATGGCAATCAAGATCTAAGGGTGAAGATTGACTCACAAGAATGGACAAGAAGTGGGTGCACTATATAAGGGGTTACCTAGCTTCATTTTCCAGGTACAAAAAGTACAAAAATTACATTGTGACATTGTGTGAGATCAATTGTAATATAAGAGAGAATTGTGTGAGAGTAAGAAAGATCAAACACAAGAGGGACTCATTGTAGTGAGGCTAGTTGTAATGAGAGAGAAGTCTAGATTAGATAGAGAGCATTGTTAGTTCTTATCATCTTTTTTCTTCTCTTCTTGGTTTCTTCAAGAACTTGAGCTTCTTGAAGAGGGTTGCGGTATTTGTAAAGAACCATTGATTTAGTGCAGAGAGTTCAGAGGAACTCACAGGGATGTAGGCACATTGCCGAACCTCGATAACAATTGCTTGTCTTCTTTCTTTCTTTGATTTTCTTTTCTTGTCTTTGATTACTGTATTTCTTTCTACAAGTCATTCTAGACTTGGGTGTTTGGAAGATCACCACCTGGGCATCTTTTCAAGGTGATTTCCAATAGTGGTATCAGAGCTAGCACAACTGGGTATCGGAGCAAGAACAAGAAGGTGACGGAGCCAAGACTCCAAAAATCAAAGATCAACTTCTTGGGTGATTCAAGAACGGTGTAAAGATCAAGATCTGATCGTGTTCTTAAGGGTGATTCAAGAACAGTGTTAAGATCCATCTTCGATCTGTGTTCTTGAGGTTAAAGAAAGCATTTGTGGGTAGTGCATATATCAGGGATCTTGTCCTTAAAGATGGCTTCAAATTTCTGTGTTGAGAAGCTTGATGGAAAGGGAGACTTTGCCCTTTGGAAGCGAAAGATCAAGGCGGTTCGAATGCAACAGAGTGGACTTGGCTAATGGAGAAGATGATGCTTTTCTAGTAAGTGTCACGGAGGACCGGCGAGTTGAGATGAGGAAGATGGCTTATAGCACCATCTTCTTGCATATGTCGGATAATGTCATAAGGGAGTGCGGAGACTTGGAAGATCTAACTACAATATGGAAGAAACTAGATGAGTTGTTTCTTGGCAAGACTCTTCCGGATAAGAGATATCTTCATAAACGAATCTTTACTTTTAAATTTGATCCTAATAAAGAGTTGCAAGATAATCTTGATGCCAAGATGAGGAGTGCATCAAGTGGAAGAAGGCTGTTCTTTAAAAGAAGGCCAGCAACTCTGTATGGCAGTAACCATGGCTACTATAGGGACAGAGGTAGAGAAGAGAGCCATGGGAGAGTACACAGCAACATGCATGGCTACTACTAGGATAGAGGTAGAGGAGAGAGCCATAGGAGAGTGCACAGCAACGTGCATGGCTACTACCGGGACAGAGGTAGAGGAGAGAGCCATGGGAGAGTGCACAGCAACATGCATGGCTACTACCGGGACAGAGGTAGAGGAGAAAGCTATGGGAGAATGCATTCCAAACTGAGATTTGGAGGGAAGAGTTACTACTACTGCCATAAGGAGGGTCATGTCAAGAAAGATTACAAGAAGATGACAAGGGATAGAGGTGGAAGTCATACCAAGAATGGAGAGGCTTCAGTTTCCAAAACAGAACAGTAAAATGGTGATGTTCTTGTTGTGTGCTCGGATGTGAACAAGGGGCAAGAAGGCAGTGGGAAATGGATCTTGGATATCGGGTGCACTCATCACATGCGCCCTCACCAGAGTTAGTTCAAAAATTTCAAGAAAACCAATGATGAAAGGGTTTTCTTGGGAAATGATATTTCTTACCAAGTCAGGGGCACGGGAGACATCCAGGTGAGGATGTTTGATGGAATGACAAGCCTGCTGGAGAATGTGAGGTATCACTTAGATTTGAGGAGGAATTTGATCTCATTGGGGTAGCTGGATTCCATGGGATACACATGCAAGATAGAGGGAGGAAAGATCAAGGTGGCCAAGGGATCTTTGGTAGTGATCAAGGCAGCAAGAAATGATGGACTCTATAAGATGATCGGAGAGACAAAAATCAATTATCAAGTAGCAAGCTTGATGGTTAAGATAGATAGGGCAGCCCTTTGGCACACTCGCTTGGGACACATGAGCTAAAAGGGCCTGCAAGTTCTTAGCAAGGATGGTCTACTTGGTGGAGACAAAGTAGAGAAACTTGATTTCTGCAAGTGTTGTGTTCTTAAGAAGCAACACTGGGTTAGCTTCAACACCGAAGTGCACAAGTCTAACGGGATTCTTGACTACATTCATTCAGACCTTTGGGGACCAGCTAGAACACCAACACAAGGAGGTAACTTTTACTTTCTGTCTTTAATTGATGATTATTCAAGAATAGTGTGGGTTTATTTGCTTAGAAATAAATCAGATGCCTTGAATAAATTTGTTGTGTGGAAGAAGTTGCTGGAAACTCAAATGAGTAGAGTAGTTAAGGGGATAAGAACCGATAATGGCTTAGAAATTTTTAACCAAGAACTTGATCAATCCTATAGGTTAAATGCGATTCTAAGACATAGGACGGGTGTGCAAACCCCTCAGCAAAATGGAGTTGCTGAAAGAATGAATAGAACCCTTATGGAAAAGGTTAGGTGCATGCTAATAGGATCAGGTTTACCAAAATATTTTTGGGGAGAAGCTGTGGCTACAACTGCATACTTAGTGAATAGATCGCCCTCTAGAGCTTTAGAGCTCAAGACTCCCATGGAGATGTGGAGTTGAAAACCCCCTGAATTAAACAACCTTAGGACTTTTGGATGTGCTGCATATGCACATCAAAAGGAGGATAAACTTAGCCCTAGATCTAGAAAATGTGTATTTCTAGGATATGGTGATGGGGTTAAGGGATATAGGTTTTGGTCCTTAGAAAAGAAGGGCATGAAACTGATTATAAGTAGGGATGTTATTTTTAATGAATTATTATTTCCCTACTTGGAGAAAACTAACCCTGCAGGGGCTAGTGAGCAAACCAGTCTAGAAGTTATGGAGCATCGCATCAAGGAGAACTCGGTTCAGGTAGAGAAAAGGAGGCAAGAGGGTTCAGACCAAGTAGAGCCCTTAGATGAAGGCCAAGCTCAAGAAACTTAAGAAGAGGTTGATGCAGCAAGTCGGAATGACTACCAGCTCACAAAAGACCGGGGAAGGAGGGTGGTTAGACCACCTTTGAGATATGGGTTTGCAGATGCTAATGTAGCAGCTCCTTGGATATAAGGATAGATTGAACCAGAAACTTACATGGATTCTATGGAGTGTAAGGATTCGTCAAAGTGGCAGCTGGCTATGGAGGAAGAAATGGATTCTTTGATGAAGAATAACTCTTGCGAGTTGGTGCCCAAACCTGAAAAAAAAAAAAAAAAAAAAAAAAAAAAAAAGAGTTGTGGATTGTAGGTGGCTCTACAAGATCAAAGAAGGAATATTCTAGGGGATGAAGTCCGGTATAAAGCTAGGCTGGTGGCGAAGGGGTTCACGAGAAGAGAAGACATAGGCTTCAGAAAAACTTTCTCACCTGGACACAAGGTGGAGAAGATGGTGAGTATCCTTATCTATGTCAATGATGTGCTATTGGTTCAGAACAGTAGGGAGAGGATGGAAAGGTTTACATCTCAACTCAGTGAGGAGTTCGAGAGGAAGGATCTCAGCCTTACTTAAAAGATCCTTGGGATATATAGAATCCTAGAAAAGGAGAGAAACTGGTTAAGGGTTTCTTCGGCAATGGGTGTTCTCAACAGATTTGTCAGTAGTTTCAGAAAGAAGCATTGGCTTAGGATGAAGTGGTTGCTAAGGTATTTGAAGACTCAGTGGCAGCCAGTGGTAGCACTCATAACAACCGGGGCAGAATGCATAGCGGCTACGGAGGCCATAAAGGAGGCTATGGGGTGAAAAGGGTTGTTGGACGAGTGGGAGGTCCTAAAGGAGTAGGTTATGGTGTTTTCGGATAGTCAAAGTGCATTGCACTTGTGTAAGAATCCAGTGTTCCATGAGAGGATAAACCACATGGATGTTCGGTATCATGTCATTCGGGAAAATTTTATGAAAGGATGCATCCATGTGGACAAGGTAGCCACGGAAGAAAATCCTGCGGATTTGGGTACTAAAGTTCTACCTATAAGTAAGTTCAATCATTGCCTTGGACTACTTAGGATTGGAGTTGGTTAATTGATTACTCCAGATGAGTTTGGATCCCGAAACTCTCTGCAAAATGGTTCGGATTTAAACATTTAGACAAAGGTAGAGATTGTTGGTATTTGTCTAAGGTTTAAACATGTCTAAACATGGTTCAAAGATGGTTAAAGTCTAAACTAAGATTGGAGTATTAAAATACATCAAGTTAAAAGACTGCACACATGCGTGTGCATAACTTTGGAGTAAGGAAAGGGTAGGCGCACTAGCGTGCGCACTTCAGCATACAAGCAGGAAAAAGTGTGCGCACTGCTGTGTGAAGGGGTAGCATCAGTGTGAGCCACGCCGCCCCTTCACCATGGCCTAGGTGTCTAGAATGAAGACCCCTTGACCTGTACCAGAACCAAGCTGCTCCACACCAGTGCCGCACCTTCCAGAATGGGCTGCAAGTGTGCTCTGCCCAGCGCCATGCCGCCCCCTGTTGAGCGCCTAGGCACTAGGCACACCAAAGCACACATGGACAGCATGATTTAACCTCCTCTCGGGTGCGTGGGTGCAAGGTTAAAATGTACAACACAACTTAGGATTGATGGAGGGCCATGGTTAAGTGGCAATCAAGATCTAAGGGTGGAGATTGACTCACAAGAATGGACAAGAAGTGGGTGCACTATATAAGGGGTTACCTAGCTTCATTTTCCAGGTACAACAAGTATAAGAATTACATTGTGACATCGTGTGAGATCAATTATAATATAAGAGAGAATTGTGTGAGAGTGAAAAAGATCAAACACAAGAGGGACTCATTGTAGTGAGGCTGGTTGTAAAGAGAGAGAAGACTAGATTAGATAGAGAGCATTGTTAGTTCTTATCATCTTCTTTCTTCTCTTCTTGGTTTCTTCAAGAACTTGAGCTTCTTGAAAAGGGTTGCTGTATTTGTAAAGAACCATTGATTTAGTGCAAAGAGTTCGGAGAAACTCACGGGGACGTAGGCACATTGCCAAACCTCGATAACAATTGCTTGTCTTTTTTCTTTCTTTGATTTTCTGTTCTTTTCTTTGATTGCTGTATTTCTTTCTACAAGTCATTCTAAACTTGTGTGTTTGGAAGATCACCACCTGGGCATCTTGTCAATGTGATTTCCAATAGCAAAGATTTGCTTGCAAGATTAAAAGGACAAACTTTGGAAGTAATGTCTGAGTTATTACTTGTTGAAATTAACTTATTATTAAAAGAAGCTTCGACTAGGGTATTAGATACTATGTATGATTCTCATATTTGCAAATAGTTGCAAGTGCTGAGAAATAGCAAAAGGCAAAGTAAAAGAGCTTATTACTTAGAAATGTAGCAAGTGTTGCTGCATTAGTCAAAGAGACTTATTACTTAGCTTTACCATATGGAAATATTTTGGAATTAAAGGATTGTTTTTATATGTCAGTTTTGATTCGGAATATTATTTCAGCTTCTGTTTTGGAAAAATAGGGTTATTAATTATCTTTTAAAAACATATTATGTTCCTTTTCTTTAAATAATGAGTTTATGGTATTGGCACAATAATAAATGGTCTTTAAATTATGGAATTGAATGGTAATATATTGCATATTGATCAACAAGGTAACAAAAGGCAAAAGAGATTAAATTAATCGTTCATATGTATAGAATCTCAAACTTGGCCATATTAAGAGATTAGGATTACCAAGTTAGATAAAGATTGATACTTTGATACATTTAACTTTCGAGTCATACCCAACATGTGAATCTTGTCTCATAGGTAAAATGACTAAGACTCCATTTAGTGGACATGGAAAAAGAGCTCCTGACATATTAGGGTTGATCTACACAGATGTTTGTGGGCCATTAAGCTCAATTGCTAAGAGAGATTATTCTATTTCATTACCTTCACCGATGACTATTCAAGGTTAGGTTATGCATTTCTTATGAAGTACAAATCTGAATCATTTGAAAAGTTCAATAAATTTAGATATGAAATGGAAAAACAACATGGCAAAAGTATTAAAATTATTTGATCCGATCAAGGAGGTGAATTCTTGACCAATGACTTTTTGGATCATCTCAAAGAGAATGGGACTCTGTCACAATGGACTCCTCCTGGAACACCTTACCTGAATGGTGTGTCTAAAAGGAGAAATTTTACTTTTTTGGATATGGTGCGATTGATGATGAGTTACATTGATCTTCCAAAATCTGTTTGGGGTTATGCCCTAGAAACTTTCGCGTACATGTTAAATAAAGTTCCTCCTAAGTGTAGATTTATGGGATATTCAAAGAAAATTTTAGTTATTACTCTTATCTCCCTAATAAGTAAAAGGTGTTTGTCTCAAAATTTGCTACCTTAGTGGAGAAATAGTTTATTCTAGAAAGGAGAAGTAAGAGTAAAATAGAACTCAAAGAGGTGTCTCAAGAACCATAAATCAACATTAATTAACCTAAGGAGCCCATTGTAATAGATTCTCCTATAACACGACCTCCTTGTAGATCATGTAGGATATCTAGAGACCAGAGAGATATGGGTATCTCATTGAGGGTGACATAGAGGTACACCATATTGGGAATAAGAATCCTATGAACTACAAAGAAGCGATGTGATAACTACGAAATTAAAGGGACAAGAGCAGTAGACTTTATTGAGAAGTTCAAAATATAAGAGGAAAGACAATCTGAGCTAGAACTGTAAGGACAACCACCAAACTTAAGGAAAAGTTAGAGGATAAGGAAGGCTCCACAAAAGCTATAGTCTTATGCTTAAGGAAGATCTGGAAGTAACAAGCCATGGTTGTTTATTTAGTTAGATTGTTAAATGGTTAGTTAAATAGCTAGCAAGATTAGTTAATTGTTAATCAATCTATTGTATCAAGTTAGTAGCATTCTGGTTCTAAATTTGTATAAATACAATAACTACAATCAATAAGATGCATGAACTAGTTAATCCAATCCTTCTCCTGACTTTTTCTTCTTCTCTCATACTTTCTTCTTCTATCTTCTTATGTCTTATTCTATCTTCTTCTATTTCTTTTATTTCCTGTTTTTGTTTATCTCTTCTTCTATTTTTGTTCTATTCTTTTTTGTTTTCTGCTCAAGCTCAACTTGAAATTTTGATACAAGACTGTATTAACTAGTGCTTTCATTGGACCAAGAATCTATAATTTATTTTCTTTTTTGACTCTATCTTCTTCCTTCCCTTGAGTACTTTTCCACACTTTTTTACAACCTTATTACAAAATTGTTAAGGAAACAAGATTCAACAGAATTAATGAGAGAATTACTAAGATGGATGATCATATCAAAGGACTCAGCATGTGTTCGTCTTTGGTACATGACAGTTCAATTATTCGAAGTTCTTTTACTGAGATATTTTATGTTCTTGTTGAGATTAGGGAGTGCTCAAACTATAAAAAGGATCATGATCAATCAAGAAAATATCAATAGCATCAACCTCCAGGAAATTCAAAAGACTCCTCTCGCCAAGAATTCCAAGTTCCATGGAGATTGATGAAATTGGATATGCCTAGATTTGATGGCATGGATCCATTAGGATGGTTCTTCAAAGCTAAGCAATTTTTTTATTACTATTCTACTCCAATTGATCAAAGGCTATTAATTTCTTCATTTCATTTAGAATTAACAACTTTGTTCTGGTGTCAATAGGCTATTAACAATGGTTTTATTCATTATTAGGGTGACTTCTTGGACAAAATCAAAGAAAGATTTGGTTCTTCTTCTTATGAAGATCACAAAGGTGCTCTGGCAAAGCTGCAGTAAACCATTATTGTAGCTGATTACCAAGCTCAGTTTTAGAACCTTTCTAATAAGGTAATTGGCCTATAAAAATCCTTCCTTATTGGTTTCTTTATCTCGGGACTTAAGCCTGAATTAAAAATGGATTTGCTTGTGGCTCAACCTTCATCCTTATTAAAGGCTATATCTTTAGTGAAGTTATTTGAGGAAAAGCACACTGATATGAAGATAATGTGGAAACCTCGGGGGAATAAACTTCCAACTAGTCTTAGTTTGTTACCAGCTCTAGTTAATCCATCCATTAAGCATCCAACTCCAACACAACACCCATATTTCCAATTAAAAGACTCATACCTGCAGAAATGAAAGTCAGAAGGGACAAAAGCCTTTACTATAGTTGTGATGACAAGTTCAACGCTACTTACAAATGAGAACATCAATTTGTTTTATTGATGGTTGAAGAAGAACCATAGATTGAGGTTGAGACCTATGTTGAACAATTAACTACTCCATATCAAGAAATTAAAGTCTCTAGCATTAGTGTGAATGCATTTGCTGATCAACCTAGTCCAAGTACTATTGAGGTTATTGGTGTTTGGAAAAATCACAATATTTAGGTACTCATTGACACTGGTAGCACTCACAATTTTGTGCAAGACAGAATTGCCAAGATGCTAGACTGGCCTATCAGACCTTGCAAACCTTTCAGAGTTCAGATTACAATAGGGAGTTCCTTACTTGCAATCATTGGTGTAGTCAGGTAGTTCTATATCTCTAACATAACACGTTTACTTTTGATGTGTTCTTACTGCCTATTAACATATATGATTTAGTTTTCGGCATTCAATGACTTGAATTATTAGGTCCAATTGTTACTGATTATGAACAACAAACAATGGACTTTTAGTGGAAATGTAATATGGTTCATTTAGTAGGAGAACCCGAATTAAACCCTCAGCAGTTTAGTTTGAGATGCTTAAAGTAATTAGCCATTGCTAAAGGAATAGTTTCTTATTTTCAATTAGCACATATCGATTCCTTAGCTAGCAAATTTGTTATTCCTTAGGAGATTATAGAAATACTACAAATATACCAAGTTGTTTTTTAAGAATATAAGGACTTACCACCTACTAGAGAGTTTGACCATTCTATACACTTAGAACCAGGTGCTAAATATGTCAATGTGAAGCCGTATAAATGCCCTCACTTTCAAAAACATGAAATAGAGAAACTAGCCTAAGAAATACTTACCTTAAGGGTTATTAGTTTACAACAAGAAGTTGGTCCTTAGCTCGACTTCCCTTATCAAATTCAAAGTTTTGGAAGAGTTCCACACTTCCCTTATTAGATGACACAATGCAGTTTCTAGAGCTCTCATAAAAGTATCTGCAAAGTTCTTCTAGAAGACTAAGAGACAGGACACCAAGGAATTTGTTAAACAATGTTTGATTTGTAAACAAACAAATTATTCTCCAACTGTTCAATATGGTTTACTACAACCTTTACTTGTCCCTAAGAAGATTTAGGAGGATATTTAAATGGATTTCATAACTAGTTTTCCAATTACACATAGTTGCTCAATCATTCTAGTAGTCATTGATAGATTGACTAAATATGCTCACTTTGGAGATTTGCCTAGTACTTTTTCTGCTCATAAAATGGCTAAGATCTTTTGTGAGATAGTGGTGAAGTTACACAGAGTGCCTAAATCCATTATCTCTAATAGAGATAAAGTCTTCATGAGTTATTTTTGGAGACAACTGTTCAAATTCAATGGTACTACTCTCAATTTAAGTTCTGTTTACCATCCATAATCAGATGGTCAAACAGAAGTGCTTAACAAATGTATTGATAAGTATTTGAGGGCTTTTACAAAAGAAAAACCACAACTATGGTTCAGTTACTCCCTTGGGCTAAATACTATTATAATACTTCCTATCAATCTATAATCTAGATGACTCCATTTCAAGCATTGTATGGAAGAGGGCTTCTTATAATTTAGAGATATATGGCTAATTCCTCTAATATTAAGGCAGTTGATAGTGAGTTATTAAGCAAGGTTGAGCTTCTTAAAACTTATATCTTGCAAGCTCAATAAAGAATGAAGTCATTAGCATATATCAAAAGAAAAGACAAAGAGCTAGAACAAGGCAGTTGGGTGTTAGTCAAATTATCACCTTAGAAGCAATAGTCTCTTGCAATGAGGCTTAATCAAAAACTAAGTAAAAGGTATTATGGTCCTTTTTCAGGTGATAGAACCCATTGGACTTGTAGCTTACAAGCTTGCTTTACTGCCCACTTCTAAAATTTACAATGTTTTCCACATTTCCTTACTTAAACCATTTTAAGGCAATCCACCTGATTATGCCCAAAAAGTAACATGGTAGTTGTAGCACAGCTTTGGGGTGTCGATTCCATAGGGAAACAAGTTAACTATAAGAGAAGATGTAAACCTAAATGCGAACGATAAAATCGAGTGAGAAGATATGAAGTTTTAATAATGAAGTAATTGAGAGCAAAATATGTAATAAATCGAGAATAATAATAGAGAAACAACAAGGTTCCGGGAATCCTCCCTAGGTTCATTGCCTTATTCCAATCTTAATTCAGTTGTTTTTATCTCGATTGCAAGTTTCACATCCCACACAAGCAATCAATGGATATTCAATTAAAGCTCATATACCAACCCTAATGTAATTAATATGACTTACTATTCTTTATCGGTTAAACACACAAGGCCTATACTATAGAGTTATCAAGAAACGACAATATATCTTTAACAACAATATTGCAGTAATGGACAACCCTAAAGAATAAGTCTACCAGACTCAATCAAATCCAAACAGACTTGACAAGAGAAAAGCATGACTAAACTTATATCAAGGAGAAAGATATAATCACCAGATTGAAAGGAAATCTTCTAATTAGATTAACAATAAGTCATAAAAATGTTTGACAATAAATCCTAATTACAACTGAACTAATAAAGAAATTAAAGAACAACTACACATAGGGATTCATCCCTTCGCCTTGCTTGGAGATTAGTTCACCATGGAACTTATGGCTGAACATTTTGATGGAGGAGAATGAGGCTGCTTCTTTAAGTTTTCCAGACCTTGATTGCCATCCTTTCTTCAACCATAAGTGACCTATTTATAGTACAAGGGTTCAAGGGTATTTATGGGCTCAAAATTGTCACTTAGAGATCCTAATTAGATCAGGAGACCGTGTGCGCGCCGCACCTCTCCCTTCTAAGCACCTCAGCGCTCACCGTTGGTCCGAGAGTATGCTTTGCTGAAGGGTGCGGTGCTGCCCTAGCCACGCCATGGTGCTAGGAGGGTACAAGGTAGTGTGGTGCTGGAGGGTGCGTGATAGGTGCTTAAATATTCATATTTAAGCCCCCTTATTTACATTTGTTAAGTCCTTAGTTATGATAATTTAGTCCATTTTACTTCATTTATGTGTTTCACATGTTTTTATAGGGTCTTGGATAAAAAGAAGCATTTTTAGCACCTAAAGGAAGAAACCTGGAAATCCTGGAGTAGCTATTAGCAAAAGTGCGATCGATCGCACTATTGGATGCGATCGAGCACATAAGCGCTCTTGCGCACACAAGAAGGATCGAGCGCAGCCTTGCGATCGAGTGCACAACGCATGCGATCGAGCACACATATACGAGTGTGAACAGAAAAATAGCAGAACCAGTTTTGGAAAGAGAGGAGGTTTTATGTTTTAGGAAGTTTTGGGTTTCCTGAGTCTTCTAGGGTTATTCAACCCTTATAAATACACCTGTAAACACACATAAAGGACATCACTTCTTTTATCTTTTGCTTATCTCGGAGTTGTAAGCTTTGGAGAGGATTGACAACCCGTCTCCACAGTGTTCATTGGGTTTTATAGTTTATGTTTAGTTTATGGTATGATGTTTATCTTAGACAGCATATGTAACTAAGGGCTCGATTGAAGCCCTAGTTATGCTTTCCCATATATGTATTCATTGATTGTCTTTGCAATAGCCTTGATTATGATGCTTAACTTGATTAATGCCTGTGCTTATTTAAATTCCTCATATGTGTATGTCTGATCAATATGTTCATGTGGTATGGGTTAGTTAGGTAGACCAATTTGGATGACCGAATCTTAGGCCTAACGATAGTAACAAAAGATATCCACACCGGATTCTTTGATTAATCAACATGAGAAACCGGGAGTAGATACCATGCCCTAGGTCTCATGTGGTTGTCTATTTCCATAAATCTTATGCTTTCTTGAGGAACAACTCAGTAGATACCATGCTGAATCTCTTAAGAAATAAAAGAGTTAGAGTAGATACCATGCCTAACTCGGTGCTTAGGGAAATCAATAGCCTAAGGAGTAGATACCATGCCCTTAGGTTTGAAACCATTAGATATTCATAGGAAGGCTAGTGCATTGACCTATTACTCATTGGGAAAGTATGACTAGTGGTGGATATCAAAGCTCTATGTCTCATTATTATTAATTCACATTCAACAGTTATTTTGATCTTCTTTTATTAAGAAACCGATTCTAAACGAAATTCACCAATCCCTGTGGAAATGATCTCGCACTTGCAAGTAAAACTGTACAGTTATTTACTTATTTATTTAGGTTGAAAAATGTGCAACAAGTTTTTGGCGCCGTTGTCGGGGATTGCGCAAAATTTCCTTTTAGAATTACTTTCGTTTAGTTTAATCATCGTTATTCTTATTTTATTTTACTTTAATTTTTAGTTTTTGTTTTTCACCTTTGTTTTTATTTTCATCAAACCCTAATCAAATTCCTTTTTGTTTCAGGCACGTCAAACCCTAATCGGACTTTCTGTGATACTTGCAATCGATCGCATCCTTCTGTGCGATCGAGCGCAATTAGGGCAGAGAGTTACCCGAGCAGCAGAGTTGAGCTACTGCACTGAAGCTGGTTTACCTGATTTATGCACGGACTTCGATCCCAACATCCAACATTCTTTCCTATCGATCCCGAGCTTGAGAGGACCATCCGACAAAGGCTTAAGAACAACTTCGAGGAGAACAAAGAAGAATTCGAAAACGAAGCCCCAATGGCGGAACAGCTTGAAAACCAACAACCATCTGCCCGAGTCCCGATGAAGCATTCCTTCATCCCACGGAACATTGATCAGCCATCATGTATTGCATATCAACCTGAGGTGGCAGGGAACTATTACATATCTCCGCAAATATTGAATGCTTTGACCCACTTTAAGGGTACTCCTAATGAGGATCCACACTTGTACCTTCGAGAATTTTTCGATCTTTGCAAGTCCCAACACATCCAAGGCTTAAACCAAGAAGGAATAAGGTTAATTCTTTTCCCTTTTTCCCTAAAAGATAATGCTAAATTATGGTATAATTCTTTGCCTGCAGTTTCTATCCACACTTGGGAGGAGTTGGCTAGCAAATTCCTAAGGAAGTTTTTCTCAACCCAGAAGACGAGGCAAATGAGGAAAGAGATTCAGTCCTTCCAATAAAAGGATGGGGACCTCTTCTTTGAAGTGTGGGGACACTTCAACGAGCTGCTACTCAAATGCCCACATCACAACCTACCTCAAGATGAACTGGTACAAGCCTTTTATGAAGGTTTGAGTGATACTAACAAAATTATTGTTGATTCAGGTTGTGGAGGAGTGCTGATGGAGAAAAGCGGAGAAGAAGCTATGGAGCTCTTAGAAACCCTAAGCGAACACATTCAGCAGTTCTCCTCTCAAGGTAGACACGTGACGAAGGGTGAGGGTGTGTATGAGGTAAATTTAAATGGAGGATCTTCTCCTCAAATAGCTGCTATGGAAAGGAAACTAGACTTATTGGTAAAAGCCATGGCTGCTCAAAACGCCTCATCTAACCTACCAACTACACCACTACAGGTATGTGCGATATGTTCCCAATTCGATCATAATACTGATACTTGCCCTTTGTATTCACCTACAGATCCGGAACAAGCAAATTACATGGGACCTAACAATTATCCACCGAAGAACAACCCATATGCAAACACTTACAACCCTGGATGGCGAAACCATCCAAACTTCTCTTAGAACAACAATCAAAATACCCTTAGCCAGCACGGGCAGCAACAAAATTCCCAACCAGCAGCCCATAGTGCTCCCGAACCAAAGAAGAATGACCTCAAAAGTCTTGTGAGACAATTGGCCACTCAGTAGCAACAATTAATGACCTCACAAGATCAGTTCATGGCAGATGAAAGGCAATTCTGGACTGAACTAAGACAAACTATAGCAAAACATGAACAAGCTATCCAACGGCTAGAGGTACAAATTGGACAACTGGCGAAAGAGCTAAGTGGTAGAAAGCAAGGTGACTTTCCAGCTCAAATATTACCCAACCCTGGGGACCATCAACAACTGAAGACTATCACAACCTTGAGAAATGGCAAAGTAATAGGGTCTAACGAGTCTACAACAGCATCCAAAGAGACACCATCGACATCAAGGGTAAATGAGACAGAGAAGGCGAATGCACCACCCTTCCCGCAAAGGTTAGCAAAACAAAAGAAAGATAATAAACTAACCGATATTTTTGAAACCTTGTGGAAAGTTGAAATTAACATTCCTTTATTAGATGCAATTCACCAAATACCTGGGTATGCTAAGTTCCTAAAAGATTTTTGCACTCATAATAGAAAGTTTCAAGAGCACGAAACAGTAGCATTAACTGAAGAAGTAAGTGCTGTACTACTAAGAAAACTCCCACCAAAACTAAAAGATCCGGGTAGCTTTACTATTCCCTATAGAATAGGTGATCAGTTGTTTGAAAAAGCATTACTAGATTTGGGAGTAGGTGTAAACTTATTACCATGCACAGTATTCGAAACCCTAGGTTTGGGGGAGCTACAACCGACTTCCATTACCTTATAGTTGGTAGATAGGAGTATTAAAAGACCTAGGGATATTCTTGAGAATGTCTTAGTAAAAGTTGGTGAGTTCATTTTACCTGTTGATTTCATTATATTAGACATGGAGGAATGCCCTATGCCATTACCCCTGCCCATCATATTAGGGAGACCTTTCATGAGAACTTTCGACACTAACATTTGTGTGAAAAAGGGTATAGTGAGTATGAAAATCAATGGTGAGAAAATAGAATTTAAAATATTTGATGCAATGAAACTGCCTCAAGATGATTTGGAATGCTTTAATGTACATATGATACAAAACTTTGTCGAGCAAGCTTTTCAGGTCCAACACATTGATCCATTGGAGACCTCTCTCACCCATGGCTTCACAAAAGAGGATATTAAGCAAGAACTTGAAGATAACATCATTGAAACTGTGCACATCCTTGAGACCTTTCTAAAACACTCAAGTAAGTATGCTCATCCATTTGAATCTCTCTTACCTACTAATACTACTCTTCTTCCATCCATTATCCAGGCACCAACATTTGAATTAAAACAGCTGCCCGAGCATTTAACATATGCCTATTTGGGAGAAAAGAAGACTTTACCTGTGATTATAGCCGCTAATTTGAGTAGTGGAGAAGAAGAGAAGCTATTAAAAGTTCTTAAGGAGCATAAATCTGCCATTGGATAGACCATTGCTGACATTAAGGGGATAAGTCCAGCCAAATGCATGCATAGTATCTACTTAGAATAAGAAGCAAGGCCCATTCGAGATGCTTAAAGAAGACTTAACCCACACATGAAAGAGGTAGTAAAGGCCGAGGTATTAAAGCTACTAGATGTTGGCATTATCTACCCCATATCGAACACTAAATGGGTGAGTCCGGTCCAAGTTGTTCCTAAAAAGAGTGGGATTACCGTTGTAAGAAATGAAAATGAGGAGCTCATACCTACAAGAAAAACAACAGGTTGGAGGGTATGCATTGATTAACAAAAATTGAACAAAGTAACCAGAAAAGATCATTTTCCTCTGTCATTCATTGATCAGATGTTAGAGAGATTAGCCAGTCACAGTTATTACTACTTCTTGGATGGGTACAGTGGGTACAACCAAATTGCCATAGCACACGAGGATCAAGAAAAAACTACCTTCATATGTCCCTTTGGTACATTTACTTATCGAAGAATGCCATTCGGTTTATGCAACGCACCAGCCACTTTTCAAAGATGTATGATGAGCATTTTTTTCGATATGGTGGAGAAATACATTGAGGTATTCATGGATGATTTTAGTGTCTTTGGTTCCACTTTTGATGAATGCCTAAGTCATTTGGAGAGTGTCCTAAAGAGATGTGAAGAAAGTAACTTAGTGCTGAATTGGGAGAAATGTCACTTCATGGTTCAACAAGGTATTATGTTGGGTCACTCCATCTCAAATAGAGGTATTGAGGTAGACAAGGCTAAAATAGACATCATTTCAAAGCTACCTCCTCCTGTCACAGTCAAGGGCATTAGAAGTTTCTTTGGACATGCCGGTTTCTAAAAAAGATTCATCAAGGATTTCTCCAAAATCTCGAGACCTCTTTGTGCGTTGTTGGCTAAAGATACCAAGTTTGAATGAAATGATGACTGTATGCAAGTTTTCAACACATTGAAGGATGTTCTCACCTCTGCATCGATAATGATGGCACCTGATTGGAATCTCCCTTTCGAATTAATGTGTGATGCTAGTGACTTCGCCTTGGGAGCAGTCTTAGGTCAAAGAGTCAATAAGGTAACTCATACTATTTACTATGCTTCTAGAACTTTAAATGATGCTCAGCTTAACTATTCTATTACTGAAAAAGAATTGTTAGCTGTTATTTTTTCTTCAGAGAAGTTTAGATCATATCTTATTAGTTCTAAAGTTATTGTATTCACTGACCATGCTGCTTTGAGATATTTGTTTTCTAAGAAAAATGCAAAGCCTAGGCTAATCAGATGGGTACTCCTATTACAAGAATTTGATTTGGAGATCAAAGACAAGAAGGGCAGTGAGAATGTAGCTGCAAATCATTTGTTAAGGCTACCCTATAAAAATGACGATAAAGAATTACTTCTGAATGAGAACTTCCCTGATGAACAATTGTTCGCTCTAGAGGTAAAACTTCTATGGTATGCTGATATTGTAAATTATTTAACTGCAAAGTTTCTCTCTCAGGTATGACCACACAAGAAAAGAACCTGCTGATATCCCTATTAAGACACTACCATTGGGATGATCCTTACCTCTTCAAATTCTACCCCGATCAAATCATCCAACGATGTATTCCAGAAGAGGAGCACTTAAGCTTATTACAACATTGCCATCAGTTTGCTTGTGGAAGACATTTTGGGGCAAAACGAACAGCTCTTAAGGTACTATCATCTGGTTTTTATTGGCCTAATATGTTTAAAGATGCTTTCTTCTTTTGTAGCTCATGTGATAGATGCCAGCAGACAGGTAACATCTCTTCCCGAAATCAGATGCCCCTACAGAATATTCATGTAGTAGAACTTTTTGATGTATGGGGCATTGACTTCATGGGTCCATTTCCTAACTCCTTTGGTTATTTATATATTCTTGTGGGTGTGGATTATGTGTCCAAATGGGTTAAGGCTGTCTCCTCAAAAACTAATGATCACAAAGTAGTTGTAAATTTCTTACAGGCTAACATCATTACGCGATTTGGGACTCCAAGAGCAATTATCAGTGATAGGGGCTGCCACTTTTATCATCGTTCTTTTACCGAACTACTCCGGAAATATGGGATCACTCATAAAGTTGGCACTCCATATCACCCTCAAACTAGTGGCCAAGTGGAGATTAGCAACCGAGAGATCAAAGAAATCCTAGAAAGGACAGTGAAGCCTAATCGAAAGGATTGGTTTCTACGCCTAAATGATGCTCTATGGGCATTGGACAGCTTATAAGACTCTAATTGGCATATCTCCCTACCGTCTAGTCTTTAGAAAAACATACTATCTTCCGGTAGAATTAGAGCATCGAGCATATTGGGCCATAAAGCAGTTCAACTTCGACATGAAACAAGCGGGTGAGAAGAGGAAGCTGCATCTAAATGAACTTGAAGAATTGAGATATGATGCCTATGAGAACGCTAAGTTATATAAGGAACGGAAAAAAGCCTATCATGACAAAAAACTAGTGAGGAAAGAGTTCCATGTGGGACAAAAGGTACTGCTAAACGATTCAAGATTAAGACTATTCCCAGGCAAGCTTAAGTCCCGTTGGTACGATCCTTACATGGTCACTAAGGTCTTCCTTCATGGTGCTTTAGAGGTCCGTAGTCCCAACGAAAATCAGCCCTTTACGATAAATGGACACAGAGCCAAGCCATACCTCGATATTAACTTCCATCCTAGAGATGAACACTTGGCACTTGAATCAGTACAGTATACAGCTAAGATACAAGCACTGAAGCCACAAGAGGTGGACTTTAAGTGCTTCCTTCCAACCAACTAGCACAGCAGCACTAGAGTGCTTGAGCAGTTCATATTTGATCACCCATACAACTCAAGCATCTCTATTAAGGTTAGTGGCACTGAGGCCACTAACACATGGTAAGGTTGTATTGTTCCTACTTTGTCATTTTAACTGCAGAGGTTAGGAACAAACTCGAATCAACAAGACCATAGCTTGGTCTTCTAACGTGCACAAGCTGTTCGTGAAAAAGTCTGACCATGTGCGATCGAGCGCACAGTATTTGCGATTGAGTGCATAGTCCAGTGTGTGATTGAGAGCACATATTTAAGATCGATCGCAAATTTGGCAGAAACTAGGATCAACATGTCCAAGCAAACAACTTCCACCTCCCGTGCCTCGAGCAACCGTGCCCAGTCATCCAGGCCAAGCATCGAGTAGAGAGAGCTTTTATTCGAGACCACTTTCACCATCGATGAAGTCTTCAAGCAAATGGATGCAACTTAATGGGTGGTATAAGTATTTAAATAATGAGGGTTGAAGAGGCTTTTTAAACCAGTCTACTCGACTGCTTACACTCAGCTGGTGGTTCAGTTCTATGAGGGTCTGTCTTTTGACTGCAGCAAACCGGGAGTATTGACCTCCTCAATCTAGGGCACATCCATCGAGGTGACTAGTGCCGACATAGCCACTGCTCTGCACTACTGTGATGAGTCCCCTCCGGAGGATGACGATATCGAGGAGCAGTCGGACTCTTTTGACCTGACCACGATTATTGAGGATATGTGTGTTGGACAGAACACCGATAGACACAACAACACAGCAAGCCGATCCAAGTTGCCTTCATGGCTTTGGCTAGTGGACACCATCCTCCATTGTAATGTGTGTCCATTAGAGCACAAGACACAGAGGAGAGACCAGTTTTTACAGATGTTGTATGCCTTCCACAGAGGTCACTGGTACTCTCTTCCTGCTGTTATATGGAACCAGCTGCATAAATTCTGGGATCATGTCCATGGCCATCAGACCACCACAGCCAATGCATGGGGGATCCCATTCCCATTCTTACTCTCGTACATCTTCAAGAAGAAAGGGATTAAGGGGACCACTAGTGATGGACCAATACGAGAACATCTCTTCTTCAGGAAGGCTCAATGGACACATAGTCTCTCGCACATGCCTCGAGGACTCCTAGCCCCTACACCTGTAGCTGAGAGGGTTGAAGAGGATCATATGGAGAGAGAGACCCCTGCAGTTAGCCTATTGCGAGAGGAGGACCATCCGGACATTGGACCCACAGAGTCCCAGCACTTTCTCGCTGAGTTGTCCTCTTTCTGAGGTGAGGTCTCTACAGCCACATCACTCATGCACCAATGCATAGATAGTTTGGAGGCATGGTTTGCATGATAGGAGGCGATGCTACAGGCCATTCTTGATCGCCTACCTCTGGCACCCGGTACCTCTTCGACTGCGCCACCCGACGATCAGCAGTGAGAAGATACCCCGTCTGGCTGAAGATGTTAAACTTAGCGCTCATGGGAGGCACCCCAAAGCATATCCTTTTTAGTATTTTATTTTATGTTATTGTTAGTCTTTGCTTTTTTTTTATAGCTATTCATTATTACTTGTTTTCCATTTTATGTTTGTTTGTCTTTCTTTTTCAAGGACAAAGTGAGTACATCCAGTTGAAGTTTGGGGTCGTGCTACGAGCCATGCCAGCCATATAGTTCTCCATCTCCCAGGTCAGCTCCTTCCATGCAATTCACACATTGGGGACAATGTGCAATTTAAGTTTGGGGGTATGGGGACACACTCACACACACACTATGTCCCAATTTTTTTTGTTGTTTTTATAGATAAATGCACGTTCATTCTGTTCCAAAAATATTAGGTGATCTAAACAAACAATATGATTTGACTTCATAAGTGAGCTTAAAACTTTGAATATATAGGCCAATAATTAAGTTTTGAACATAGATCACTTACTTTTAGGCATTTAAGGATTCACAATTTTGACCTGAACTAACACGAGCACATTAGCACATAGTTGTATGGGGTATGACATGTAATTTTGATTTGTATGTTTCTTTTGCTCGACTGTGAACCAGATGACCTGTTAGATTAACGCTTTGGCATAAAAAAAAAAGAACTTTCCACTGAGTAACTGGCCCTCTTGCCTCAGTAAGCAGTGAGTGTCACGTCAAAAGGTGGAAATTATGATTGGTAGCATTAAGACCTGTTAAGTTCCGTAGCCTTTTTGAATCGAGTTAGTAAGTCCTTAGGGGTGTCTTTACACCTAATGCCCTAAGACCATCTTGTTTGGGAGTCGTTGGCTAAACGCTCACTACATGAGTCAAATAGAAAGCTTAAGGGAATTAAAGACTTGTTAAGTTTCGTAGCCTTTTTTACTCGAGTTAGTAAGTCCTTAGGGGTGTCTTTACACCTAATGCCCTAAGACCATCCGGTTTTGGAGTCATTGGCTAAACACTCACTACATGAGTCAAATAGAAAGCTTAAGGAAACTAACTTAGCAAAAATCTCGCAAATAAAAAGAAAAAAAAAGAAAAACTATGCCATTTTTGTTGATTCTAATAGGAAATTTGGTGAATCTTGAGTCATCGAAACACTACACATTAGAATTATTTGGAAACCTAATCTTTTATGTGCTAGTTCACCACACACTAAAGTTAAACTTGTGATGTCTTAAACTACCTCATAAAAGTGATTTGCATTCAAAACTCTTATTCATTGCAAAGATATGTTTATATTTGTTAAGCTTGCTCATGAGTGCGCATCATAACTTTGTGTGAAGACCTAAACTTTTGTGGACACTATGGATATTGGATCTATCTGTGTGTCGTTATTTTTTATTTTAGTTTTTAGTTTTGTATTGCTAAAGGACTAGCAATATATAAGTTTGGGGGTGTGATAGGGGCTTAAATATTATTTAAGCCCCCTTATTTACATTTGTTAAGTCCTTAGTTATGATAATTTAGTCCATTTTACTTCATTTTTGTGTTTCACATGTTTTTAGAGGGTCTTGGATAAAAAGAAGCATTTTTGGCACCTAAAGGAAGAAACCTGGAAATCCTGGAGCAGCAATTGGCAAACGTGCAATCGATCGCACTATTGGGTGCGATTGAGTGCATAAGCGCTCGTGTGCACACAAGAAGGATCAAGCGCAACCTTGCGATTGAGCGCACAACACGTGCGATCGAGCGCACATGTAGGGTATGAACAGTAAAACGGCAGAGCCAATTTTTGAAAAAGAGAAGGTTTTACGTTTTAGAAAATTTTGGGTTTCCTGAGTCTTCTAGGGTTATTCAACCCCTATAAATACACCTGTAAACACACACAAAGGACACCACTTCTTTTATCTTTTGCTTAGCTCGGAGTTGTAAGCTTTGGAGAGGATTGACAACCCGCCTCCACAGTATTCTTCGGGTTTTATAGTTTATGCTATGATGTTTATCTTAGATAGCATGTGTAACTAACTCTTTATAGGGCTCGATTAAAGCCCTAGTTATGCTTTCCTATATATATATATATATATATATTCATTGATTATCTTTGCAATAGTCTTGATTATGATCCTTAACTTGATTAATATTTAGGCTTATTTACATTCCTCATATGTGTATGTCTGATCAATATGTGCATGTGGTATGGATTAGTTAGTTAGACCAATTTGGATGACTGAGTCTTGGGCCTAACGATAGTAACAAAAGATATCTACATCGGATTCTTGGATTAATCAACATAAGAAACCAAGAGTAGATACTATGCCCTAGCTCTCATGTGGTTGTCGATTTCCATAAATCTTATGCTTTCTTGAGGAACAACTTAGTAGATACCATACTGAATCCCTTAAGAATGAAAAGAGTTAGAGTAGATACCATGCCTAACTCGGTGCTTAGGGAATTCAATAGCTTAAGGAGTAGATACCATGCCCTTAGGTTGGCAACCATTAGGTATTCATAGGAAGGCTAGTGCATTGACCTATTACTCATTGGGAATGTATGACTAGTGGTGAATATCAAAGCCTTATGTCTCATTATTATTAATTTACATTCAACAGTTATTTTGATCTTCTTTTATTAAGAAACTGATTCTAAAACGAAATTCACCAATCCCTGTGGAAATGATCTCGCACTTACACACTATGCTACCATTGACCTTGTGCACTTGCAAGTAAAAATGTATGGTTATTTACTTATTTATTTAGGTAGAAAAATGTACAACTGTGCGGCACTGCTCTTGCCACGCCGTGGCGCACACTGTTGCTCGAGCTTCTTCAAATGCTGAAACCACTTCTTTTGCTCTTGGAATGCATTGGCTCTTGGCTTTTGAATGTTTTTCATCATTTTGTCTCTTCTTAACCACTCTTCCACTCCGATATGTATTGAAGCTTCGTGCTTTAAGAGACGATATCTTTTCCATCTCTTTTGGACTCAAGGTACCTGAAAATGCACCGAATTAAGTCAATGATTCAAGAATATCACTTTAAAGTTATTAACATATAAAAGTGCAATTAAGACCGAGATCAACCCTAAAATTCCAACAATTAAGCACTGTTGAGATGCATTTTATGACTCTCATCACAACCCCCAACTAGCTTATTGATAGTCCCTAGCAATTCAAGCGAAAACAAGAGATGAATTCTATGGTAGGAATCAAAACAAGGTAAGGCAATGCTAGTGTTAAACAAGGAGTAATTCACATTTTTGTCTCAGAAATTGCACATAACATATAGTACATAGAATCATTAAATATCACTCAAGTCCAAAAGTAATCTAAACATCAATATTAAAATTGTTATCGACTCTTAACATCCATCTTACCACAATCCATTAATCCGAACACTCGGATGATTTTATGCACAACATTCATGAATACAAGTCTTGGCCTCTAAAATATATTAAATTGCGTGACATCAATCACAAAAACAAGCTCCATAGGCTCACTTTTCAAATCACTCTCCACTATTGTAGAAAAATCACACTACATTGGATCAATAGGTCTTTAATAAGCTTGTAATGTTAAGCTAAGGTAAAGGTTAAGAAAGAACGGGAAGGATTCACAAGTAAAATAACTCAATCTCTTAGTTTTAAACACAACCACCTTAAGCACTGAATAACCTTACTTCATCACCCAACTCTTTCAAACATTTTTATAAGAGCTTTTCTCTCAATAAGTCACTACCTTTCTTCTCTCTTCTTCTTTCTTTGCCACATTTCATTCTTCTTCTTTTGTATTTTTGGCATAAGACCATTCATCTCCTCTTTCATTCTTTTCTTTTCTTTTCTTTTTCTTTTCCACAACCCCCAACTTATCTCCTTTAATATACTTGGGTTATGGTAGTAATATATTTTTTTCTCATGTTTTCATCCTTACTCCTCTTAAGTGCTTCTCAACAAATGTGTACAACTAAGTTATTTTAAAAGAAGGGTAAGGATAAAATATTTAGGTTCATAAGGGTAAGTAAATGGGTTTTCAAAAGAAACAAGGCTCAAATAGGTGACTAGTGATAAATGTAGCAAGGATAAGTTTGAAAGGCTCAGACGGTCAAAAAATGGCCTATATCATATCCTAAGTAATGTGTATTCTAGGAATTTGCCTTAAGTGATTATCAAATATGTTCTAGAGCTTGTCGAGACCACAAAAGTATTCACAAAGCAATCACACATAAAACTTCTCTAGATGCTTTAGACTAATCATGCAATCTTACCACAAACTAGAGTCTCAAACCAAATCAAGATTGACACTTAAATTATTCTCAAACTGAAGCAAGATTTAACTACTTCTAAATGCTATATGCTATCTCAATTAAGCTCATATCATTGACATGTGAATTACATCAAAGGCTAACACAAAGCATGCTTAAAATAAAAGGTAAAGGAAGGTAACACCAAGCAATTTAATGAAAAAGAAATATGTTTCCTCCACCCCCAACTTAAAAATAGCATTGTCCTCAATGTTAAAGAGAAAGTAAAGGAAGCTCCCTTTGTAAGCACGAGTGCACAGGTGCTGAAGATTGTGCGCCACCAGGTGAATTGCATGCCATTCCTCTTGCTGAAATTTCGATCTACAACATAAAACAAGAGGGCAAAAAGAAAGCAACTGCAGTGTACCCTTAAGATTCCCACCATATGTTAGGTTAGCACATGAATGGGGAAGAAAGAACTAAAAATGAAAAGAAAGTATGAAAAATAAAATAACAAAAAGGGAAAACATAATAAATGTTAGTACAGTTATCCGAAAAAAATAAAAAGAGACAAACAAGATAGAACCCAAAACTAATCTTCTAAGTCCTCATCTTCTTCTTCATTCCCTTCATTCTCTTCACCTTCCTCGGGGGGTGGATCAAAAGATGAACCTGGATAGAGTGGCATAGTAGGAAAGTGATCCATATTACAACCAGTAGCGGCGGCAAGGTGTTGGTACATCTGACCAAAAGGAGAGTATAACCCCACTTGATAATCGGCTTGCCGAGACAAGAATCGGTATTGCCTAGCCAAGATTCGGTCTTGACAATCTATCCTATCAAGCAACAGTTTCTGATGCTCATCCAAATGACTTTCTAAACATTCAAGGTGCTCGACAACCGTGAAATGCCTAGAGAGGGGAAGGGGGTTTTTGAGAGAGTAAGAGAGAGAGAGAGAGAGAAATGGGGTTGCTGTTTTTCTAAGTTGAAATGAAGAAGCAGTGCAGGTTTTAGGGTTTTAAAATGCCAAAGTTTGGGTGGGTGCTGTAGCGTGGGCTTAGGGGCACTGCAGCGTTGGTTGATGGGCTTGGAGGCATGCAATCTGGGCGCTGCAACATGCCAGATGCAGGGGCGCGGCATTGGGTTGGGCCTGTTTTGCACACATTCTGGGCGTTGCAGTGCGACAAATGCTGGGGGGCGACACTGGGCCTCGTGCTGTGCACTGGGCCTGTTTTCTACAAGAAAAATTTGTTGGTTTACAAAAAGAAAGAGAAAAATAAAATAAAGTCAGCCAAATGGTATAAAAAGGAATCCTTAAAAATTAGATTAAATTAAAAGAAAAACTAGCAATTAAGATTGAATAAAATTTTAATTAAAAACAAAACAAGCAAATCAAAAGAAAGAAAAAATAAATAAAAACGTACTTGTGTGGTATAGTTAAGATGAATAGACCGGATCCATAAGTGGAATGTCTTCCACCTCTGGATCTTGCCTATCGATCAAGATCTTAAGCGCTGACCATTCACTTTAAAAGTCTGATCGTCCCTAGTGTCCTCTATTTCCACCGCTCCATTTTCAAAAACATTTTTCACTATGAAAGGACCGGTCCACCTTGACCGAAGTTTCCCAGGATGCTTATGGAGTCTAGAGTCGTATAAGAACACCCGATCATTGGGTTTAAATGTTTTCCTCAAAATGTTTTTGTCATGAAATACTTTCATCTTAGCCTTATAGATTCTAGAATTTTCATAAGCATCGTTTCTTAATTCCTCTAACTCGGTCAATTGATATTTCCTAAGCTTACCCACTTCGCCTATGTCAAAATTTAAAAGACTTGATGGCCTAATAAGCTCGATGCTCGAGCTTGATAGGTAAGTGACAAGGCTTTCCAAAAATGAGCCGATAAGGTGACATACCTAAAGGAGTTTAGAAGGCTGTACAATAAGCCCAATGCGCATCAACTAGTCTCAAAGACCAATCCTTGCAATCTGGGTTAACTATTTTTTCTAAAATTTGTTTAATTTCCCTATTAGCAAGCTCTACTTGTCCACTAGTCTAAGGATGGTAGGTAGTAGAAATTTTATGTAACACCCCATATTTTTCATCAAAGCTTCAAAAGAACGGTTTCAAAAATGTGAACATCGATAACTAATTATAGCACGTAGTGTACCGAATCGAGATAAAACATTTTCTTTACGAAATTTAATTACTGTCCTATTGTCATTGCTTCGGCAAGCTGCTGCCTCTACCCACTTAGATACATATCTATTGCCACGATTATATACTGGTATCCAAAGGAAGAAGGAAATGGTCTCATAAAATCGATGCCCCAACAATCGAAGATCTCAATTAGTAAAATAGGGTTTAAGGGCATCATATTTTGGTGAGACACAGCTCCAACTTTAGACACTTTTTGCATGAGCGACAATAGATGTTTGCATCTTTAAACAAGGTAGGCCAATAAAATCCACACTGCAAAATTTTTGCAGCGGTTTTTTTCATTGAAAAGTGGCCTCCACAAGCTTGGGAATGACAAAATTCCAAGACGTTAGCAATCTCTTCATTAGGGATGCAACGCTTTAAAATTTGGTCAGGGTAGTACTTAAAAAGATACGGGTCAACCCAATAGAAATTATGTACCTCATATAAGAATTTCCTCTTATCTTGCGCGCTCCAATCCATTGGTATCTCACCTGTAGCCAAATAATTTACTATATGAGCAAACCATGGTAAGAAGTAACAGAGAGTAAATACTCATCGGGAAAGTCATCCTTGATTGCAATGTCATTGCAAGTGTCCTCAAAAGTGAGCCTTGATAGATGGTCATGATGAGAGTCATAAAATATATCTTAACAGAACTTAATTGTTATCATTTTAGGGTTGATCTAGGTTTTAATTGCACTTTTATACGTTAACAACTCTAAAGTATCATTCTTGGATCATTGATCTATTTCGGTGCATTTTCAAGTACTTTAAGCTCAAAAGAGGAGGAAAAGTTATCAATGCTTAAAGTACAAAGACTCAAGGCATACTGCAGTGAAGGAATACTTCCGAAAGGACAAGACGGAGGGCTTAAAAGAGCAACAGCTGCTGCCCGCACTGGAAAGGAGTTTCACTAAATTGCCAGAATTGCCCATACAGATCAATCATCTTTGAAGATTAAACTGTATTGATACAAGAAGAATCAGGAGATGAACCATATATGTTTAGAAAAATCCATAAGTCTATTTTCTGGGGAATTTTATGGTTTGTCAAAAGGATTTTTCTAGAGAAAGTTATGGTAGTTTAAGTAGACAAAGGTCAGGCTGTGCTGGCTGTGCGGGATTTCAGCGTGATTTTGGGCTTAAATCCCACATCCCACATTGGTTGGAAAACACATTTCTATATCCCACATCCCACATCGGATTGGTGGTAACTCAAGGAAGCATGAGCCCCATGGCTGGCTAGTCTCCAAGCAAGGCGAAAGGATGAATCCCTAGGTGTAGTTGTTCTTATTTTTCTTTATTTGATTCGGTTGTAGTTGGATATTATTTTCATTAAACATTGTTATGTTTTATTCTTAATTTAATTAGTAGATTTATTATTACTCCAGTGATTGCATACTTCTTTTCCATATAAGTTCAATCATGCTTTTCTTATGTGTACCTGTTTGGGTGTGATTGAGTCCGGTAGATCTCTTTTATAGATTTGTCCATTGCTGCGGTATTGTTGTTTAGATATATCATCGTCTCTTGATAATTTATAAGTTAGGTCATGTGTGCTTGAAAGTAAAGAAGATTTCATAACAATTACATTAGGATTTATAAATGCGCTTTAATCGAATATTTTCTGATTGCCTGTTTGGGATGTGAAACTTGCAATCGAGATAAAAACAACTGAATCAAGTTAGGATTAGAGCAACAAACCTAGGGAGGATTTTCGAAACCTTGTCATTTCTTTATTATTATTCAATCATTAACATAATTTTCATAAAATCAACAATTCAGATTCTTTCAATCAATCTTTTATCGTTTGTGTTCAAGTTTACACCTTCTTCTATAATTAACTTGTTTCCCTGTGGAATCGACACCCCAAAGCTGTACTACAGATAACCGCGTTATACTTTAGGCGTAATCAGGTCAGCTACTACATTCTCTACTCCTTTCTTGTCTTTGATGGTGATGTCAAATTCTTGTAGGAGTAAGATCCATCGTAGTAGTCTTGCCTTAGCATCCTTCTTTGTAAGAAGGTACTTGAGGGCTGCATGATCTGTGAAGATAAGAATAGGGGAACCAATTAAATAAGCACGAAATTTATCTAAAGCAAATACTACAGCTAGCAATTCTTCTTTAGTTGTGGAGTAATTCATTTGAGCACTATTTAAAGTCTTACTAGCATAGTAAATGACAAAAGGTTTTCCCTCTCTTCGTTGTCCAAGAACAACACTTATAGCGTAGTCACTAGCATCACACATGATTTCAAAAGGTGAAGTCCAGTCCGGTGATTGCATTATAGGTGTGGAAGTAAGCTTACCAATCAGCATTTGGAATGCTTCTTGACAGGCTTATGTCCACTCAAATGGGGTGTCTCTAACTAGGAGGGCACATAAAGGTCTAGATATGTTGGAAAAGTTTTGTATTAACCTCCTATAAAAACCAGCATGACCAAGGAAAGATCTCATATCCTTTATTATCTTAGGGGTAGGTAATTTAGAGATTAACTCAATCTTAGATTAATCAACCTCTATTCCTTTAGAAGAGACAATATGCCCTAAGATAATACCGGATGGTACCATGAAATGGAATTTTTTCCAATTTAAAACCAATTCTTTCTCCTCACAGCGAATCAACACTCTTTCTAAATTCATTAAGCATGCATCAAATGAAGATCCAAAAATAGTTAGGTCATCCATAAAAACCTCCATGCAATTTTCAACCATGTCACTAAAAATACTCATCATGCAACATTGAAAAGTGGCAGGGGCATTACACAATCCAAATGGCATTCTACGAAAAGCATAGGTGCCAAAGGGACAAGTAAAAATGGTTTTTTCTTGGTCTTCTAATGCAATTTCTATTTGATAATAACCAGAATAACCATCTAGAAAACAATAAAAGGGATGACCAGCTACACGCTCAAGAATTTGATCAATAAAAGGGAGAGGAAAGTGGTCTTTTCGGGTGGTAGCATTTAATTTCCTATAATCAATGCACATATGCCACCTGGTCACCAGCTTGGTAGGGACTAACTCTCCTAGGTCATTTTTCACCATAGTGACCCCCGACTTTTTAGGAACGACTTGCGTAGGACTTACCCATTTACTATCAGCTATAGAATATATAATTTCCACATCTAATAGTTTTAGCACTTCATTTTTCGCTACTTCTTTCATAGTGGGGTTAAGCCTACATTGAGGGTTTCTACGAGGACTAGTTCCTTCATCCAAATTTATTTTATGTGAATAAATTAGGGGACTAATACCTTTTAAATCAGCCATGCCGCATCCTAAGGCTGATTTATGTGCATTTGGAGTTTGAATTAATTTCTTACCTTGGGTCTCAGACAATTCAGAAGAGATAATAACAGGAAAAGTATCACCTGGAGCGAGAAAGACATGTTTTAAACCCTTAGGTAGTGGCTTCAATTTGACTTTAGGTGCTACCATACTTGAGGGGACTTGTGTTTCACTTCTTTTGAGTAACTCCTCAAACTTTGGTTACCATGCCCGATTGCCATAATCCTGAGATTTGTCAAAAACAGCACAAATATTAGTTTACTCTAGCTCCTCAATCTAGCAAGGCTTGTCCAACTTCATGATTTCTAATGCTATATGCAATGGTTGGATAGCCATGATCTTTTTTTTTTGGGGGAATTCTTTGCTCAATTAAAGCACTCACTTGCTCGATTAGGAATGATGTTTTCTTTACATGGTGTTTCCTCTTAATTGTGCATAAATCTTTGAGAACCTTTGCAAGAACCTTTGCATAAGTAGGAACTTGTTTAATTATATGCAAAAGTGGAAGATTCAGCTTTACTTGCCTTAGGTTCTCTAGGATTTCATTATTTAGCTCCAAATTTTTCTTGTTTGTTTTTAAAGCTTGAGGGAATGGTGCCTTAACAGGGCTTTTGGTAACTTCAGGGTCCTTGGGCTGTTTGGTGTCACTACTGCCTTGACCCTTCTCCACATCCTTGAGTTTGTTTGTTGTTGGAATGTGAAGTGTCTTACCACTTCTTGTCACAATGGAATTTACATTTTCCAGATTTGTTTGTGCCATGTGTTGACCATGGGGTGTGGACTGAGCTTGGGAAGGGAACTTCCCTCGTTCAATCACACTCAAGGAGCCCATTAACTTGGATACTTGGCTCCTTATTTCTTTGTTTTCTTCTACGACCTGTGTGATTAATGCTTCACACCTTTGGTTTGTTTTTCCTTATGCCTCTATAAAAGCATGTAATGTGTCTTCTAAAGAACTCCTAGAGGACGAGGGTGCATGATACGGTGTAGGGTGTGATCTAGGGGGTTATGCAAGTTGCTGGTTTTCAGACTTCCAACTGAAGTTGGGGTGATTTCGCCACCCCGGATGATAAGGCTTCTTGTACATGCCCAAGGCATTACATTGTTCCTCATACATCCCTCTCATATCAACAAATGTAGGGCACTCTTGAGCGGGATGATCTACCCCACCACACACAAAACATGGTTCCAAAGGTTCGGCTTGATTAACCATGTGTGTTGGCATTTTAATTTTAAGGCCTCCAACTCCCTAGTAAGCATTTCGACCTTAGCTTTCAGGTTATCTTCCTCCCTAAGATGGTATATTCCACCACCGCTAGGGTTTCCTACAGGTCGTGACTTATTTGTGCTTTTAGTAGCACTAGGTCATGTCCAAGTATGAGCTTTTTTAGCAAGCTCATTGAGGTACTCTATGGCCTCATCGGGGTCTTTTTGCAGAAATTCACCATTACACATCATCTCTACGAATTGGCACTCTTTATAGGTAAGTCCTTCATAAAAGTAACTAACTAAGTGCCAACTCTCATACCCATGGTGTGGACATCTACTTAACAGCTCCTTAAATTTCTCCCAAGACTGATATAAATTCTCATTTTCCTTTTGTACAAAGGTGGAGATTTTTCTTTTTAGAGCATTGGTCTTATGTTGAGGGAAGTATTTGTTAAAGAAGACCTAAGTCATCTCATTCCATGTCCCAATAGATCGTGGTCTCAGCGAGTATAACCAACTCTTAGCCTTATCCTTCAAAGAGAAAGGAAAAAACTTGAGTCTCACGATATCATCAGTTGCATCTTGACTATGAAAAGTCGCAACTACTTCCTCAAACTCCCTAATGTATACATATGGGTTTTCATTGTCCAAGCCATGAAATTTAGGGAGTAATTGAATCATCCCTATTTTGAAATCTTGATGGCGAGTGTTGGCTGGAAACATAATGCATGATGGTGTGGCTGTCTGGCTAGCATGTAAATAATCTTTAAGTGTCCTAGCAACATTCTCATTAGGGTTTTTAGCCATGTTAGTAAAATTTTCTAAATTCTCGGTTGGGTGTACACTAGGGTTTGATCTAGGCGAGGTTTCACTAACGGACGTGGAAGGAAAGGGTAACTCTATTTCGGGTCCCTTGGTAAATCTACCTCGCGAATCTCTCAGCCTAAGCATACACCAACTGAGTTACAAGGTAATAAATAAAACAAAACAAATAAAAGAAAATTAGAAAATCAAAAACTTAAAGAAAGGAACAATAGTATCGTCTTGTCTTAGAGTTGATAATCTTCCTTGTATGCAAGCGTGTTTCCCCGGCAACGGTGCCAAAATTTGATTATGCCCAAAGAGTAACGCGGTAGTTGTAGCATAGCTTTGGGTCTTGATTCCATAGGTTGGGTAGTTGTAGCACTTACATTCCACTTGGTTGGGTAGTTCCTGGGTGCTGCGGCATGGGCTGAGGGATGCCGCAGCATAGGCTGATGCTGTTCTGAAGGCTTGACCTTTGTCTACTAAAACTGCCATAACTTTCTCTAGAAAAATCATTTTTACGAGCCATAAAATTCTATAGAAAATAGACTTCTGGATCTTTCTAAACATATATGGCTCATCTTCTGATTCTTCTTGCATCAGTACAGTTTAATTTGCAAAAATTATTGATCTATACAGGCAATTCTGGCAATTTAGTGAAACTCTTTTCCAAGTGCTTGTGAAGCGGTGATAGTTTTTTCATCTTTTTTGAACTTAAAGTACCTGAAAATGCATCGAAATAGGTCAATGATCCAAGAATGATAATTTAGAGTTGTTAAGGTATAAAAGTGCAATTCAAACCTAGATCAACCCTAAAATGCTAACAATTAAGTACTGTAAAGATGCATTTTATGACTCTCATCATAACCCCCACTAGCTTATTGCTAGTCCCTAACAATTTAAGTGAAAACAAGAGATGAATTCTATGATGGGAATCAAAACAAAGTAAAACAATGTTAGTGTTAAACCAAGAGTAATTCACTTTTGTCTCAAAAATCGCACATAACACACGGCACATTGAATCATTAAATTTCACCCGAGTCCAAAAGTAATCTAAACATCAATCTTAAAATTGTTATCGACTCTTAACATCCATCTTACCACAATCCATTAATCCAAACACCCGGATGATTTTATACACAACATTCATGAATACAAGTCTTGGCCTCTAAAAACATAACAAATTGTGTGACATCAATCACATAAACAAACTCCATGGGCTTATTTTTCAAATCACTCTCCACTATTGTAGAAAAATCACACCACCTTGGATCAATAGGTCTTTTAATAAGCTTGTAATATTAGGCTAAGGTAAAGGTTGAGAAAGACCAGAAAGGATTCACAAGTAAAAGAACTCAATCTCTTAGCTTTAAACACAACCACTTTTAAGCACTGGATAACCTTACTTCAATACCCAACTCTTTCAACCACTCTTCGAGCATTTCTCTCAACAGATCACCATTTTTTTCTTTTCTTCTTCTTCTTTCTTTGTCATAATTCACTTCTTTTTCTGTTTTCTTTTCTATTTTTGGCAAATACCTATTCATCTCATTTTTTCGTTTTCTTTTTCTTTTCTTTTCCACAACCCCCAACTTATCTTCTTTAATATACTTGGGTTATGGTTTTTCATATTTCCATCCTTACTCCTCTTAAGTGCTTCTCAACAAATGTGTACAACTAATTTCTTTTTTTTTTATTTTTAAAAGAAGGGTAATGATAAAATATTTTTAGGCTCATAAGGGTAAGTAAATGGGTTTTTGAAAGAAACAAGGCTCAAATTCTTTTTCAGGAAAAAGGCTCAAATAGGTGACTAGTGATAGATATAGCAATGGTAAGTTTGAAAGGCTCAAACGGTTCAAAAATGGCCTATATCATATCCTAAGTAGTGTGCATTCTAGAAATTCGCCTAAAGTGATTATCAAATAAGTTCTAGAGCTTGTTGAGACCGTAAAAGTATTCACAAGGCAATCACACATAAAACTTCTCTAAATGTTTTAGATTAATCATACAATCTTACCACAAACTAGAGTCTCAAACCAAATGAAGATTGACACTTAAATTAATTTCAAACTGAAGCAAGATTTAACTACTTCTAAACGCTATATGCTATCTCAATTAGACTCATATCATTGACATGTAAATTAACTCTAAGGCTAACATAAAGCATGCTAAAATCAAATAAAAAGGAAAAAGACACCAAGCAGTTCAAAGAAAAATATGAAAAACAGGAATATGTTTCCTTCTTCCCTCCACCCCCAACTTAAAATAAGCATTGTCCTCAATGTGAAAGCAAAAGTTAAGGAAACTCCATTTGTAGCCAAAAGTGCACAAAAGCTAAAAATTGTGCACCATCATTTGAAATACTTATTATATTTGTCCCTGAAAAGGAAATACGAAAGTAAAACTAGAAAACAACAAAATAATAATAATAAACAAGAAAAAAGAATATGAAAAACAAAAAAAATAAGAGGATTTGTTGTGGGTTACCTCTCATGAGCGCTAAGTTTTACATCTTCAGCCAGACACTACACCACTCTCACTGTTGGCCTCATTGTGGTGCTGAAGATGAGGCTCCAACTCAATGGCCTCAATGCTAATCTTTTGGCAAGGAATACTTAAAGTCCACCGCATGTGGCTCAAGTGTTCTTGGTGTTGCCCATTCACTATCAGCAGTAGGGTATTTGATTTCCATATCCATGTGACTTCTCTCAAGTAACTCTTCAAAGCATGGTTGCCAAGATTTCTTAATAAATTCCTGTGGCTTATCAAAAACATCAACAACATTAACGGCATGGGGATAAACTGAAGAATCATTGAATTCAAAATTATTAGGAATGAATTCCAAAGAGTTAGAATTATCTTTAATGTGCCCATCCTCCAAATTAAGCTTATCAATCATGTAAGGGTCGAAACACTCATCCTCTTCATGTGGCTGCCTTGAGACTCGAAAAACATTTACCTCTAGAGTCCTATTTCCAAATGATAATGTCATTAGGCCATTCCTATAATTAATGAGGGCATTGGCGGTGGCAAGGAATGGTCTTCCAAGTATCAAAGGAATTTTGGACTCCGTATTTACAATAAAAGCAGTATCTAAAACCAAAAAGTCAATAGGATAATAGAAATTATTAGTTTGCAACAAAACATTTTCTACAATACCTCTTGGTTTTCTTACCGATCTATCCGCTAATTGAAGTACCATGGAGGTTGGTTTAATCTCACCTAGACTGAGTTGCAAGTACATGCAGTATGGCATGAGGTTCACACTAGCTCCCAAATCCAGCAATGCTTGGCCACAAGATTTCTTTCCAATTTGGCAAGCCACCGTTGGACAGCCCGGATCTTTATATTTGGGGGTGTCTTGCTATCAATTATTGCACTTGCTTGCTCCGTTAAGAATGTCGTCTTCTTCACATTGTGCTTCCTTTTGAGTGTGCATAGATCCTTGATGACTTTAGCATAGCTGCGGATCTGTTTTATGACATGAAGAAGAGGAAGATTAATTTTAACATGCTGAAGTTGTTCAAGAATCTCACCTTTTAATGCTGAATTTATCTCTTTAGGTTTAAGGAGTGCTCGAGGGTAAGGCACCAGTGGATAATAATCATCACGGGCCTCTTGTTCCTTGGGGGCTTTATCCTTGTTACTCAAGTTTGATGGTAGAGTGGGCCCATCAATTTTCTTACCGCTGCGGGTGATTATGGCATTAATCTCTCTAACGTTTTGATTTTTAGGTCCGGAGGTTTGTGCCATATGTTGTTCCCTTGGATTAGGTTATGGTTGTGAAGGAAAGTGACCTTGTTCTTGAATCGTCAAGAAGCTAGTCAACTTGGTGAGTTGACTCTTTATTACCTTTTGTTCCTCTTTGATCGCTTGTTGCTCCTCTAACAACTGTTGATTTATTTTACCCTGCTCTTCCACACTCTTGGCATGTACCTACATAAATGATTTAAACATATCTTCCAAAGGTAAAGACTATTGAGGTGCATTAAATGAGGTTGTTTCCAGTTGCCATTCGGTACTAGATTGGGCAGGAGGTTGCATATCGGATCTCCAACAAAAATTAGGGTGATTCTTCCAACCGGGATTGTAGGTGTTAGAGTAGGGTGAGTCTGGTTTTCTAAAGGGTATATCTACAACATTACACTCTCCTTTCATCTCAAAATAAGTTAGACAATCCCTAGGTAAATGATCTACCCCATTACACATGAAACAAAGCTTATGGGACTCTACCATAGCAACCAGTTTAGGAGCTCTAGCATCCTTGGTTTTTAAGGCTTCAATTTCCTTAGTTAGGGCCTCTAAATGGGCTTTAAAGCTATCATCTTCCTTAAGTTGATAAATTCCAGCGGGTTGATTTCTCCTAGTGCTTTCCATGGCATTTGGTCCTGTCCAAGTGTGGGCTTTTTTTGATAGGTCATCTAAGAAATCTATGGCTTGGTCGGGGTCTTTCTGCATAAAATTTCCATTACACATCATTTCTTTGAACTGCCTTTCTCTACTTAGAAGTCCATCATAAAAATAAGTAACTACCCACCAACTCTCATACCCATGGTGGTGACAAGAATTCAGAAGGTCTTTGAAACGTTCCCAAACTTGATATAAAGTTCCACTCTCCTTTTGTGCAAAGTTTGATATTTGTCTCTTGAGGTTATTGGTCTTAGGTTGGGAAGTGTTTTTGGAAGAAAACTCAGGTCATCTCATCCCAACTACCTATAGAACTAGGCCTTAACGAGTACAACCAAACCTTGGCTTTTTCCTTAAGTGAAAAAGGGAAAAACCGAAGTTTGATGGTGTCTACCATATCAGCCCTACCTTGAAAGGTTGCTACTACTTCCTCAAATTCCCTAATGTGGATATAGGGGTTTTCATTCTCAAATCCATGGAAGGTTGGTAACAATTGGATCATGGCTGGTTTAAAATCAGGTTGTTGAACATTTGGGAGGAACATGATACAGGAGGGTGTGGCCGTTCGGCAAGGGTGCAAGTAGTCTTTAAGTGTTCTAGCCACATTTTCATTGTGATTTTCAGCCATGTTAACAAAATTCTCTAAGTTCTCCCTTGCGTTTTCACTATAGTTTGATCTAGGCAAGGTTTCACTAATGGACACGGAAAGAGAGGGTACCTCTATTACTGGTCTTTTAATGAATCTTTCTCTCGAATCTCTCAGTCTAAGCATACACCAAAAGAATTAGAGAGTAAATAAATAAAACTGAAAAATAAAATTAGAAAATCAAAACAGAGAGCAAAGAACGATATTACCGTCTTGTCTTAAAGTTAACAATCTTCCTTGTACTTAAGTGCGTTTCCCCGGCAACGGCATTAAAATTTGATTACGCCCAAAACATAACGCGGTAGTTGTAGCTCAACTTTGGGGTGTCGATTCCATAGGGAAACAAGTTAACTATAAGGAAAAGTGTAAACTTTAATACGAAACGATAAAATCCAAATAAGTAAATCTGAGTTTTGATAGTAAAGTATTATGAGGAAATTGTGTATTTGTAATGATGAATATAATAAGGAAACCACAAGGTTTCAAGAATCCTCCCTAGGTTTGTTGCCTTATTCCAATCTCGATTCAGTTGTTTTTATCTCAATTGCAAGTTTCACATCCCAAACAAGCAATCGGTGTATATTCAATTAAAGCACATGTAAACCCTAATGTAATTGTTATAAGTACTCTTTGATTTTGATTCAAGCACACATGACCTATCCTATAGATTTATCAAGAAGCAATAATATATCTCAATGACAATATTGCAGTAATGGACAAAGCTAAAAGATAAATCTACCGGACTCAATCACATCCAAACAACTTGACATAAGAAGACCATGACTAGACTTATATGGAGAAGAAGCATGCAATCACCGGATTAAGAAAATCTAGAATAAGAAGAACATAAAGTGCAGCTGTCACATGAACCTAAATTCTTCTTGTTTAATCAAAGAATACTCATAAACAATGTTTTGATAATAAATCCAAATTACAACTGAATTAAGAAAGGAAAATAAGAGCAACTACACCTAGGGATTCATCCCTTTGCCTTGCTTGGAGAATAGTTGGCCATGGGGGAGAGTGTGGTAGCCTCCCTTGAGTTTATCAGCCTTTATTCCTTCCTCTCTTCAAACCTAAGTGATCTATTTATAGTACAAGGGTCCAAGGGTGTTTTTGGGTTTAATCTACTGCTAAAACCCTAATTAAGTTCAGACTCAGAGATGGGAAAAACACGTGGGCGCTGCGGCACAGGCTGAGGGGTGCTGCGGCACTTGCCTTCCACTTGGTTGGGTAGTTCCTGTGTGTTGCGGCATGGGCTGAGGGGTGATGCGGCACTTTCCTTCCACTTGGTTGGGTAGTTCCTGGATGCTGCGGCATGGGCTGAGGAATTCTGCAGCATAGGCTGATGCTGTTCTGGGGTCCTGACCTTTGTCTACTAAAACTGCCATAACTTTCTCTAGAAAAATCATTTTTACAAGCTGTAAAATTCTCCAGAAAATAGACTTCCGGATCTTTCTAAAATATATGGTTCATCTCCTGGTTCTTCTTGCATCAATACAGTTTAATTTGCAAAAATTATTGATCTGTACGGGCAATTCTGGCAATTTAGTGAAACTCCTTTCCAAGTGCTTGTGAACCTTCACTCTGGTGTTCATCGAGTCATTGTGCTTCAAGCAATGATAGCTTTTCCATCTCTTTTGAACTTAAAGTACCTGAAAATGCATCAAAATAGATCAATGATCCAAGAATGACACTTTAGAGTTATTAAGGTATAAAAGTGCAATTCAAACCTAGATTAACCCTAAAATGCTAACAATTAAGTACTGTAAAGATGCATTTTATGACTCTCATCAGAACTTCATCTTTGGTCCAAAACACTCCGAAAATCCTCCAAAATCTTTGTTTTCCCTCCTCTATAAGGAAACTCCACAACCATCTGATAAAATCCAGCTTACCTCACTATCTGTCATGAAACATAACTCTAGATCTTGCTTCTCGTATATAAACCCCTCTCTACCAACACGAAACACAACAATATCAATGACAAGTTCCCAACATTATAGACACTCACCAAAAACCTTAAAAAAAATCCTATAACTCTTTTTCTTAGAAAAATCCTAGCCTACATCTGAAACCCTAAAAGCACCACCAAACAAATACACCCTCTTTTAACAAAAACAATAAAAAAAACCCAATCTTCTCTCATAATTAGAACAAGATCAAGACTTCCGACATTCATTCATCCGCACACACAAGAATTAAATTTTGAGGGCATTCCACACCACACATGGAATATTCCAACACAACCTCATAAGTTGTTGGGAAACCACCTCAATGATGCCCAGGTGATGGTCTTCCAAACACCTAAGTCTAGAATGACTTGTATAAAGAAAAAGACAGCAACCAATCAAAGCAAGAAAGAAAAGAACACAAGAAATTTGTTAACGAGATTCGGCAATGTGCCTATGTCCCCATGAGCTCCTCCGAGCTCTCTGCACTACCTTATCAATGGAGTTCTTTACAATCAGCAACACCCTTCCAAGAACTCACAGGTTCTTAAAGAACAAAAGAAGAACAAGAACAAGAAGAAAGTGATAAGAACAAACCCTGGAATTTTCCCAAGAAAATTCCCCTTACAAGCCCTTGAATCCCTTTCTATTCTACTCTCTCTCTTTCTAAACAACCAACCTCTCTATAGAATCACTCTTAAGTTTTGCAGTCTTACAATTGATCTCACTTTTAATCACAAGTTCTCTTATGTTGTTATGTTGAGATTGAAGCTAGGTGACCCTTTATATAGTGCACCAACTTCTTATCCAATCTTGAGTGTCATTCTCCACCCTTAGATCTTGATGACCAATTGTTGTGAGCTTAAAATTACTAGCAAGCGCACGAGTCGTTTGCAGTATAGCGTTGTGCAACTGCGAGGTCGAATCCACAGGGAATTGCGTTGTGAAAAAATATTTTTAATCTAAACTAACTCTATCTTAACCTAGTTCTAAATTTCATAATGATATTGCAAAATAAATTAAAACTAAACTAAGTTGATTTTAAAACTAATAATAAAAAGCACTAAGGTTTCCGAATCCACCCCACCAAAGTTAAGCATATATGTTCTAAAAATATAGCCTATCAAAACATTCCATAAATCCAACTATAAGACAAAAAACAAAGAATATCCCAACTAAACCAAAAGCATCCAATGTATCAGCTCTTAACAAATCACAAAGGAAATCCAATTGAATCAAAAAGCATTCAATGTATCCATCAGATGAAACACAAGGAATATCCAACAGACAATTTAAACTCAATCAATTATAAGATTAACTCAAATAATTGACAGAACATTTATACTAAAAATTGTCAGATTTGTACAAGAAAATGTGAACTACTATGCCAAACAACGGCGGGGCTGCATCTTCAACCTTAGCTGAAGAGTCTAGCCACTCATAACTATGAAACTATAACTCATAATAAAGTGCTAAACATTAAACTACAACAACTAAATAAAAATAAATAAATAAACAACTTTACATGGGAGAAATTCCACTCGCTGACGGGCGGCGCTTCCCCTCGTGGTGACAAAGCCTTCGAGATCCACCAGAATGCTAGCGGACGTCCACCGGTAAAGGCCAAAGTGGCTCAGGAATTGTACACTGAATGATGGAGACAGATGGTGTTTATATAGGCGAATACCACGAGTGCAATGTGTTTCCAATCCGATGTGGGATGTGGGATATAGAAATATGTTTCCAACAAATGTGGGATGTGGGATTTAAGTCTTCACATGCCCTTCAAAACTTTTGTTCACGCTGAAATCCCGCACAGCCTGACCTTTGTCTACTAAAACAGCCATAACTTTCTATAGAAAAATCATTTTTACGAGCCGTAAAATTCTCCAGAAAATAGACTTCTGGATCTTTCTAAGCATATATGGCTCATATCCTGGTTCTTCTTGAATCAATACAGTTTAATTTTCAAAGATGATTGATCTGTACAGGCAATTATGACAATTTTAGTGAAACTCCTTTCCCAGTGCTTGTAAACCTGAAAAACATTGAAAACAACTCAAAGTAACAAAATCCTAAGCTAACAAATGTAAATTAAGTGGCCAAAATATGTAATATTTTTCACTCATCAAATACCCCCAAACTTACATTTTGCTAGTCCCTTAGCAAAACAAAATAAAAAACTAAATGTACAATAAAGATTATAAAGATAAGTTCAGTATTCATGGTATCCAAAAATTTAAGGAGCATTCAAAATCATGAGATTCATTCATGAGCAAGCTTAAATAAGTCAAACCCATCTTCAAAATGAATAAGAATTTAAAACTTAATTACTTACAAGATGCATGGTAAGACATCACAAGCTTGAATCAGTGTAAAGTGAATTAGCATATACAGATGAGGTTTCCAAATAACTTCAATGTACAAGATATTCAAATCTCAAGATCCACAAAATTTCTCGTCGGAAAGAACAATGAAGGCAGAGTTTTTTTTTTTTTTTTTTTTTTTAACATAAGGCTGTTCTATGTTTAGTTCCCTTAAGCTTTATAATTGACCCATGTAACGAGTGTTGAGTCAATGACTCCTAAACCAGATGGTTTTAGTGCATTAGGTGTAAAGACACCCCTAAGGACTTACTAACTCGAGTCAAAAAGGCTATGAAATTAAACTGGCCTTAATACTACCAAGCAAAATTCCACCTTTTGACGTGAACACTCACTGCTTACTGAGGCAAGAGGTCCAGTTACTCAGCGAAAAGTTTCGCAATGATCATTATGAATAAAATTCCCACCTTTTGACGTGAACACTCACTTCTTACTGAGGCAAGAGGTCCAGTTACTCAGTGGAAAGTTTATTGATGATGATCATTATAAATATTAGTAGTTTTTTTTTTTTTTTTCGCCCAAGTGTTTATCCAACAAGTCATCCGGTTTCAGTTAAGACAAGGAAACGTATACATTCAACTCATTTGTCATACCTCACACAAATATGTGCTGATGTGCTCGTGTTTGATTAGATCAAACATGTGAATTCTCGAAGATGCCTAAAGTAAGTAACTAAAGTTTAAACTCTATCATCAGATCATGTGTTCAAAGTTTTAAACTCACCAATGAAATCACATCACAATTTTTCAGAACAACCAAAATTTTTAGACGAACATGAACATGCATTTATCTTTACGACAAAAAGACAACAAATTAGGACAAAGTGTGTGATGTGTCTCCCATACCCCCAAACTTAAATTACACATTGACCCCAATGTGTGACTAATATGGAAAGAGCTGACCTGAGATATGGAGAACTATCTGGACTGGTATGGCTCATAGCATACCCCCAAACTTGAACTGAAGTACGCATTGTCCCTGAAAAATAAAAAAAACTGGAAAAAAAAATACTGGAAACAAACATTAATCATAAAAATGTGAAATAATAAATAAATAAACAGAAAAGATAAGCTGTGGGGTACCTCCCATGAGCGCTAAGTTTAACGTCTTCAGCCAGACCCAACATTAGTAAACATGCCCAACTAAGTGCTCCACCATCTGATCAATAAATGGGAATGAAAAATGATCAAGCCTAGTGGCAGCATTCAACTTATGGTAGTCTATACTCACTCTCCCTCCTGACTGAACACGAGTTGGCACCAACTCGTCGTCCTCATTCTTCACTATCGTTAATTCAGCATATTTGGGAACGACTTGAATCAGGCTCACCCACTCGCTATCAGAGATGGGATAAATGATCCTTGCCTCTAACAGCTTAATATCTTCTGCCCTCACAACCTCTTGCATAGCAGGTTTGAGCCTTCTTTGTGGCTCCCTCGATGGCTTGGCATTCTCCTCCAACTGTATCGTGTGTATTACCAACGAGAGGTTGATTTCTTTGACATCCTCAATAGTCCAGCCTATAGCTTCCTTATGCTCTCTTAAGACGTCCAATAATTTCTCCTCTGGAGCATCACCCAAATCTAAAGCTATCATTATAGGCAAAGAATCTGCTGGACCTAGGAACTTATACTTAAGATTGTCCGATAAAGGCTTAAGTTCCTTCTTAGGGGGTTCAGGTGTTGTGGTTTCCTCCGTCTCACTGATCTTTTGAGGAGCAGACTCCAAAGTAGCATTTGCTTGCTCAAACAACTTATCTAAATCCAAATCGTCTTCAAATTGAGTAAAGCATACCTCCAAAATGTCCTCAAACTTCCCTTCTTTCTTGGGCACTTGTAGTCTCTCAGGGTAAGGCGCTTTAGGTAAAATGACCTAGAGAGATCATTAATAATAGGTGTGGCTGTAGATGGCTCAGCATCTCTTTTCTCATTGTTGCCACTTTCTTGCCCTTGGTGCATAGCAGGGTTCTCTTCCACTTGATTGTGCACTTGTCTCCCAAACCTCAATGGGACAATTGATTGCACTTGTTCCTGTCAATGCATAGGAGTTAATAAATTTCGCACCGCAAACTGTTCCTTTGGGTTAGGATTAGTTTGACAGGGGAACGTTCCTTCCTCTCCTTCACCCACATAACTTGCGATTTGATCAATTTGACTCTCTAGTGTGGCAATCGCTTGGGTGTTTTCTATTGTTGCACTCATCACTTCACTCATAGATTGGCTAGTCGTTTTCATGAAATCATTGAGAGTGTCCTCCAATGACTGTGAAACCGACGCTGGCGCTTGAATGGGAGCTTGGTAAGCGGGTGATGGTGCTGGATAAGCTGAGTGACCATAACTTGGAATTGGTGGAGGAAATTCAGGAGGGTATTGATTGTGAGCATGATAAGGGTCTCTTCCCTGATTCCTCAGTTGGTTCTGCGTCCATGAAACATTAGAGTGGTCCCACCACCCTGGATTGTATGTTTCAGAGTAAGATCCATTTGATTGCCAACAACACTCATTGAAAGCATTCATTTGTTCCATAGGATACTCGGCAAAAGCCGGCATTGATGGACAATTCTATGCTAAATGCATAGGAGTAGCACAGATGGAACAGCTATCAACATTGAATGTGTTGGCAGCATTGATGGACGGGCCGGTCATTTTCATATACTCCTTAATGGTGTCCTCTAAAGACTGTGAAACCGGAGCTGGATTCATCCACATTTTTTTTTTGGATAACTAACTAGTAGAAAAATAAAATCAATTCAGACCAAAAATTTTCACAAACCAAACAATTCCCCGGCAACGGTGCCAAAAACTTGTTGTGAGTTTTAAACTACTCGCAAGCGCACGAGTCGTTTGCAGTATAGCGTTGTGCAACTGCGAGGTCGAATCCACAGGGAATTACGTTGTGAAAATATATTTTTAATCTAAACTAACTCTATCTTAACCTAGTTCCAAATTTCAGAATGATATTGCAAAATAAATTAAAACTAAACTAAGTTGATTTTAAAACTAATAATAAAAAGTACTAAGGTTTTCGAATCCACCCCACCAAAGTTAAGCATATATGTTCTAAAAATATAGCCTATCAAAACATTCCATGAATCCAACTATAAGACAAAAAACAAAGAATATCCCAACTAAACCAAAAGCATCCAATGTATCCGCTCTTAACAAATCACAAAGGAAATCCAATTTAATCGAAAAGCATTCAATGTATCCATCAGATGAAACACAAGGAATATCGAACAGATAATTTAAACTCAATCAATTATAAGATTAACTCAAATAATTGACAGAACATTTATACTAAAAATTTTTAGATTTGTACAAGCAAATCTGAACTACTACGCCAAACAACGGCGGGGCTTCATCTTCAACCTTAGCTGAAGAGTCTAGCCACTCATAACTATGAAACTATAATTCATAATAAAAGTGCTAAACATTAAACTACAACAACTAAATAAAAACAAATAAATAAACAACTTTACATGGGAGAAATTCCACTCGCTGACGGGCGGCGCTTCCCCTCATGGTGACAAAGCCTTCGAGATCCACCAGAATGCTAGCGGACATCCACCGGTAAACACCAAAGTGGCTCAGGAATTGTACACTGAATGATGGAGACAGATGGTGTTTATATAGGCGAATACCACGAGTGCAATGTGTTTCCAATCTGATGTGGGATGTGGGATATAGAAATATGTTTCCAACCAATGTCGGATGTGGGATTTAAGTCTTCACATGCCCTTCAAAACTTCTGTTCACGCTGAAATCCCGCACAGCCTGACCTTTGTCTACTAAAACAGCCATAACTTTCTGTAGAAAAATCATTTTTATGAGCCGTAAAATTCTCCAGAAAATAGACTTCTGGATCTTTCTAAGAATATATGGCTCATATCCTGGTTCTTCTTGAATCAATACAGTTTAATTTTCAAAGATGATTGATCTGTACGGGCAATTCTGGCAATTTTAGTGAAACTCCTTTCCCAGTGCTTGTAAACCTGAAAAACAATGAAAACAACTCAAAGTAACAAATTCATAAGCTAACAAATGTAAATTAAGTGGCCAAAATATGCAATATTTTTCACTCATCACCAATCAACCATGGCCCTTGATCAATCCTTAGTGATCTTATATGGGTTGAGCATGTGTCACGAACCATTCAAGAGGTTGAAGGATGTGTGCATCAGTGTACCTAGCGCCGCGGCCCAGAACAGGGCAGGCCGCGGCCCAAGACAAAGCACACATCTTTACCTTTCTGGGTGCCCTAGCCTTGGGGAGGCAGTGCCGTGGCTTACCCCTTCCTCCAGGGACCACAACCAGGACAAGGCTGGACCATAGCACACACTGGTGTGCATTCCTTTGCCTTGCTGCAAGGTGAGGCGCACACACTCCCAAGGTGCGGCGCACACTTATGTGCACTCCTTGTTGACCTTCATGCTTCTTCTTCCGTTTAAATCTTAGACAAACTCCAACAATCTCTATCTTTGTCTAAGAATTTAAACCAAACCCATTGTGCAAAGAACTTAGTATCCAAACTCATCTTGAGTCATCACATCAACCAACTCTAATTTTAAGTAGTCCAAGGCAATGATTGAACTTACTTAGAGGTAGAACTTTTGTACCTAAATTCGCAGGGTTTTCTTCTGTGGCTACCTTGTCCACATGGATGCATCCTTTCATAACATTTTCCAGAATGAAATGGTACCAAACATCCATGTGCTTTGTCCTGTCATGGAACACCGAATTCTTACACAAGTGCAATGCACTTTGGCTATCCGAATACACCACAACCTGCTCCTCTAGTACCTTCAACTCTTCCAGCAACCCTTTGCACCACATAGCCTCCTTGATGCCTTCTGTAGCTGTTATGTACTCAGCCTCGGTTGTTGAGAGTGCTACCACCAGCTGCAACTGAGCCTTCCAACTTACACAACATCCGTTTAAGTTGAAGAAGTAGGAAGTAATCGATCTCTTTTTATTTCGGTATGCTCCATAGTCCGAATCAGCATAACCCTAAGGCAGATGAACTTACCCCTCTTCTCATAAACCAACCCTACTTCTGAACTTCCCTTTAAGTACCTCAGCAATCACTTCATCCCAAGCCAATGCTCCTTTTTGAGATTACTCATAAACCAACTGAGGAAACTTATTGCATGAGCAATGTCAGGTCTAGTGCTTATCATGGTGAACATTATAGAACCAACCGCACTAGAGTAGGGGACCTTTTCCATTTCCTTCTTCTCCTCATTCGATCTTGGACATTGATCGCTGGAGAACTTGAAATGACCAGCAAAGGGAACCTTCACTAGTTTGCTATCTTCCATAGAGAACTTAGATATCATCTTCTCTATGTAGGAAGTTTGAGAGATCTTCAATCTGTTTCTCTCCCTTTCCCGGATGATACACATCCCAAGGATCTTTTGTGCATGGACAAGATCCTTCATCTTAAACTCCTCACTAAGTTGAGCCTTTAATTTTTTTATACTCTCCATGCTGCTCCTAACCAGCAACATGTCATCAACATGGATGAGGATGATCACCATTTCCTCCACCTTGTGCCCCTTTGTAATACAAGCATGAATCATAGTAGCTCATTTGAAACCCAGGCTGGTTACAAAGGAATCAAACCTCTTATTCTATTGTCGAGGTGATTACTTTAGGCCATAAAGAGTTTTCTTCAGTTGGCACACCAAATCTCCCTGCCTTCCTTCCTCATAGCCTTTGGGTTGCCTCATGTAAATGGTCTCATCAAGCTCTCCATGTAAGAACATCATGTTCACATCCATTTGCTCGATTTCCCAATTCAATTAGACCACCAATGCTAACACTATCCTAATCATCTTGTATTTCACAACTGATGAGAAGATTTATGTGAAGTGTATGCCTTCCTTTTGTGTGAACCCCTTCGCCACTAGTCTAGCTTTATAACGGACTTCATCCCCTAGAGTGTTTCCTTCTTTGATCTTGTAGATCCATCTATAATCCACAACTCTCTGTTTTTCTGGTTTGGGCACCAATACCCAAGAGTTGTTCTTCCTCAAAGAATCCGTTTCTTCCTCCATAGCTAGCTGCCACTTTGACGAATCCTTACACTCCATGGCATCCATGTAAGTTTCTGGTTCAACCATCCCTCCATCTATCCAAGGAGCTACTACATTATCATCCACAAAACCATATCTCAAAGGTGGTCTAACCACCCTCCTTTCCCGGTCCCCTGTGAGTTGGTAGTTCTAACTTGCTGCATTAGCCCCTTCTAGTTCAGCCTCCTCTTGAGTTTCTTGAGCTTGGTCTTCATCAATGTGCTCTACCTGGTCCGAACCCTCTTTCTTTCCTTGCTCTACCTAAACCAAATTCTCATTGATGTGATGCTCCACAAATTCCGGACTGGTTTGCTCACTAGCCCTTGCAGGGTTAGTTTTCTCCAAGTAGGGAAATAACAATTCATTAAAAATAATGTCCCTACTTATTATGAGTTTCATTCCTTTTGGTTCTAAGGACCACAACCTATACCCCTTAACCCCATCACCATACCCTAGAAATACACATTTTTTATACCTTGGGTTAAGCTTATCATCCTTTTGATGTGCATATGCAGCACATCAAAAAGTCCTAAGGTTTTTCAACTCAGGGGGTTTTCCACTCCATATCTCCATGGGAGTCTTAAGGTCTAAAGCCCTAGAGGGTGATCTATTAATCAAGTATACAGCTGTAGACAAAGCTTCTCCCCAAAAATATTTTGGTAAACCAGACCTAATTAACATGCACCTAACCTTTTTCGTAAGGGTTCTATTCATCCTCTCAGCAACTCCATTATGCTGAAGGGTTTTCACAACCGTTCAATGTCTTAGAATGCCATTTAATTCACAGAATTTATCAAAATCCTTATTAAAAAATTCTAAGCCATTATCGGTTCTTAACAACCTTTAACTACCCTGCCCGTTTGAGTCTCCAACAACTTTTTCCACACCACAAATTTATTCAAAGCATCCAATTTATTTTTAAGCAAATAAACCCAAACCATTCTTAAATAATCATCAATTAAAGACAGAAAGTAACGATTACCTCCCTGTGTTGGTGTCCTTGATGGTCCCCAAAGATTCACATGGATGTAGTCAAGAATCTCCTTAGACTTGTACAATCTGGTGTTGTAGCTGACCCGATGTTGCTTCCCAAGAATGCAACTTTCACAGAAATCAAGTTTCTCTACTTTGTCACCACCGAGTAGACCCTCCTTGCTGAGAACTTGTAGCCACTTTTCACTCATATATCCCAAGTGATTGTGCCAAAGTGCTGCCTTATCCATCTCAACCATCAAGCTTGCTGCTTGATCCTTGATTTCTATCTCACCGATCATCTCATAAAGTCCATCTTTGATTGCTACTTTGATCACTATAAAAGAACCCTTGGTTACCTTGATCTTTCCTCGCTCTACTTTGTATGTATACCCCATTGAATCCAACTGCCCCAATGAGATCAAATTCCTCCTCAAATCCAAGAGATACCTTACATTTCGCAACAGCCTTGTGACTCCATCAAACATCCTCAACTGGATGTCTCCTATCCCCCTCACTTGGCAAGAATTGTCATTCCCCAAGAAAACCCTTCCATCATTGATCTTCTTGAAATTCTTGAACCATTCCTTGTGAGGGCACATTTGATAAGTGCACCCAGAATCTAGAATCCATTTATCACTACCTTGCCTCCTGCTCACATTTGAGCACACAACAAGAGCATCATCTTGTTGTTCTCCTTTAGCAATCGAAGCCTCTCCATTGTTGGTATGGCTTCTCCCTCTCTCATCCCACAACCTCTTCTTGTAATATTTCTTGAAGTGACCCTCCCTGTTGCAGTAGAAGCACCTCTTTCCTCCAAATCTTGATTTAGAATGAGATCTCCCATGGCTCTACCCTCTACCTCTTGATTTCTCCCAGTAGTTGCCATTAATGCTACTGCCATTCTGAGTTGCTGGCCTTCCTCTTATGAATAGCCCTTCCCCACTTGATGCCTCCCTACTCTTGGCTTTGAAATCATGAACCTTTATAGCATTGACCATAATTTCTTTGGTTAGTGTATCTCTTCCATACTCAATTGCATTAATTAAACTATCAAAACAATCAGGAAGAGAATTTAATAACATAACAACCAATTGTTCATCCGAGAATTTAATACTACAACTAGCCAAATCTTGAACTAATTTATTAAAGACATCAAGATTATCTTACAACTCTTTATTAGGATCCATTTTAAAAGCAAAGATTCTTTTAAGAAGATAATTTTTTTTAGGCAGAGTTTGGGTAAGAAATAACTCATCTAGTTTCTTCCATATGAGAGCAGGATCTTCCGAGTCTCCGCACTCCCTTGTGACACTATCCGATATGTGTAGGAAGATGGTGTTGTATGCCATCTTCTTCATCTCAATCCACTGGTCTTTCATGATACTTACTGGAAAAGCATCATCTTCTCCAATAGATAAGTCCACCTTCTATTGCATAAGAATAGCCTTGATCTTCCACTTCCACAGAGAAAAATCTCCCTTTCCATCAAACTTCTCAACAACGAAATTTGAACCCATCTTGTGGAGATGATCTCAGATATGTGTAGCACCCACAAATGCTTTCCAACTTCTTCTAAACCTCAAGAACACATCAAAGATTGATCTCAACACCGTTCTTGAATCAACCTCAAGAACACGATATGATCTTGATCATTACTCCATTCTTGAATCACCCAAGAGTTTGGTCTTTGATTCTTAGAGTCTTGCTCCGATACCTTCTATTCTTGCTCCGATACCTAGCTATGCAAGCTCTGATACCACTGTTGGGAAACCACCTCAATGATGCCCAGGTGATTGTCTTCTAAACACCAAGTCTAGAATGACTTGTATAAAGAAAAAGACAGCAACCAATCAAAGCAAGAAAGAAAAGAACACAAGAAATTTGTTGACGAGGTTTGACAATGTGCCTACTTCCCCGTGAGCTCCTCCGAGCTCTCTACACTATCTTATCAATGAAGTTCTTTACAATCAGCAACACCCTTCCAAGAACTCATAGGTTCTTTAAGAACAAAAGAAGAAGAAGAAGAAGAAGAAAGTGATAAGAACTAACTCTGGAATTTTCCCAAGAAAATTCCCCTTACAAGCCCTTAAATCCCTTTCTATTCTACTCTCTCTCTTTCTAAATAACCAGCCTCTCTACAAAATCACTCTTGAGTTTTGCACTCTTATAATTAATCTCACTTTTAATCACAAGTTCCCTTATGTTGTTATGTTGAGATTGAAGCTAGGTGACCCTTTATATAGTGCACCAACTTCTTGTCCAATCTTGAGTGTCATTCTCTACTCTTAGATCTTAATGACCAATCAACCATGGCCCTTGATCAATCCTTAGTGATCCTATACATTTTGAGCATATATCACAAACCATTCAAGAGGCTGAAGGATGTGTGCATCAGTGTGCCTAAGCAAAGCACACATCTCTACCTTCAGCACTTCTCCTTGCTAGGCACCGTGGGCTTGGGGAGGTAGCGCTACGGCTTGCCCCTTCCTCCAGCACTTCTCCTTGCTAGGTGCAGCGGGCTAGACAAGGGTGGGCCACAACGCACACTAGTGTGCATTCCTTTGCCTTGCTACAAGGTGAGGTGCACACACTCCAAAGGTGCGGCGCACACTTGTGTGCACTCCTTGCTGACCCTCATGCTTCTTCTTCTGTTTAAATCTTAGACAAACTCAAACATAAGACAAATTAATTTCTCGCATCCATTCCCTTTTGTAATGCACAAAGAGATCAAATATCGCACGACAAAAAGGTTAGTAATCTAAATTCCTTCCTTTAGCATTTATTTTATTGAGATTCTCTATTGTTTTAAACCTTCATAGATCTACAATCTTAGTTGTTTAACATGCCATGTAGATCTAAAGTTATTTTAGGATTCCATTATAAAATTGAAAGTTATCTAGATTAGGTATTTCTTTTTATTTTTCGTACAAATTTAATATGATTGGATTAGCTTAAAACAAGGTTGGAGTCCCTTGAATTTACCATAAAAATAATTAAAACAACATCTCTCAAGCACCAGTATAGCCGATTAGCTTCCCCCATGGATTGATCAGCACTTTACACTAGTAGATGGGTCCCTACATGGGTTGATCGGGTGACCTAATTAATTTTTTGATTCCGTGACTTTTTGATTTTGGTTATTTGCTCTTTTATTTTCCATACTCGCATCTTTTTTTTCTCGGATAAGTTTATCTTTTAATTCATTGTGATTTAATCTCACGTATATTATCTCTTATTTACAATGCGATTGAGGTTTCCTCTCAATTGTGATAATTTGATATAATTTTTGTTTGTCCCCTTATTTGATATGAAATTCAGTTAAGTATGCTTAGGTGTTAATGTGTGGTAAAAGTAATTTAGTTTAATATTTAATTATTTTTCCAAGAATACAAGGGCTAGGTTTCGACCTAGGTGAGAAAGAAAACCTTCAATCTATCTTCTCTTGTTCCCAAATCTCTTGCCTCGAATCTCTCACAGACCAATGATAATGTATTCAGCCCCCTTTAAGGTCAAATGCCAACTTCAATTTACTCGTTGTCTTAGCTTTGTGCTATGATGGCATGTCCCTCAGATTGTCCCTTAAAAGGTCAAATGCTATAATATAGTGAGATATTACAAGCAAACATTCTTACACCTAAAAACACACCCTTCAACGGAGCCCATGTACTAATGACAAAGCTGGTGAAAGATATAATAGATCTTTTTTATTCTATATACCATATCATTTCAATCCGCACCCTAGCTTACTAACCCTTATGGATGGAGGAACCTTTGGTATTTAGACAAATCATGGGAAGGCACGATACCCACAAAATGCCTTGCACAAAATTCCTGACAAGTTAGGAATCATCAAGCGAAAACTCGTTGACACAAGGAAGAAATTACGCGACTGGAAAGAGCTATGAAGGAGAAGATTCAACTAAAGCTCACCTTGTCCTCATTGTCTGAAGAAGAGATAAATAGTGAAGCTTCCTTCACTGAATTTCTTCTTCTTTAAGTTATAGAATTTCTCCAAATTTTTCATTGATGTTCTTTGGGGCTTGTACTTTGAACAAAAATTAATGGGTTAGTGTTTTGATATTTTATGTCTTTTCATTAATCTTATCTACTTATTATCTATTATTAAAGGTGAAGGAAATCAATGTGGAAAATGCAACAAAACTTTAAAATTTTTCGTTGATTCCTATAAACCTTTAATCACCCTATGATTTATGTACAATATTAAGAACATTCAAGGATAAAAATATTATTTGTTGTGTTCTTAACTCCCTGTAATTGTTATGCCTAAATTCTAAAATATATTCGAAGTCTCTAAGAAGCCTGAATCCAAAATTCTTGCGTTCTTGAATCCATAACAATCAGAAAAGTATGTGATCTCAACAGAAAGTCCACACAAGGTAATTCTTAAATTAGGATTTATCCCTATGATTTTTCTCTCTTTGGGAATATAAGAGTTTAAAATCTCTTAGGAGAAACTTGTATATAGAATAATGTGCTAGAAAAATTTTGCACACCAATAAACTATTATAGTGAAAGGGTTAAAAGAAACTAACCATTGATTATAAACTAAACCCCTGCAATTATTTTCAAATTATACATTATCCCTTTTTGTGTGTGATCATTTAGGTTCAAACTAATCTGGTTGTAAGCCATAACTTTTATGTAATTATAATTGAAACCTTTTCCAATTAATTAGAACTCCTTCTAATTTATTATGAAACAAATCTCTTTTGATTTTCCTTATTATAATAATTAATTAGTTGTCTATTAAATTAATCATTGGCCTTTAGATATCATAAGTGACACCTAAAAGCATATCATAACTACCTAGATAGTGTGAATTCGGTTATGAAGCATTGAACCTTTTTATTATCAGTTATCATGCAATTCAATCCTTCTTTCATGCAATGTCCCAATTAAGCTAATTTGGGTATGAAATTATTGTCAAGCCCTTAGCATTAATATTATGTGTCTAGATCTCAAGAATATAATTCTTACGGAAAAATTAAAAATTCATTTGTAATTCCCACCCTGCCATGGCCAAGAAACTTCTCGAATTATATCTTAGTAGATCACATAGAACATTCTATCCTTTTACTTAGGAGTGATAAATCTCTTATTGCATACTCACAAACCTCCATATGAAACTTATTATACCTAATTACCACCAATTAATGATCAATGAATACAATCATATTAAATAGTATCAAAGTATAATAAGAAGCATACAAGATAACCATGGTACCTCAAGTCTAAGGATCACATACACAACTTGAACGTAAGAACTATCTATTGACAAGTAACTAAGACACTATTAGGTGTTCTTAAGTCAAGTCATGTTTAGTGAACTAATTCTCCAGTGAGCACCTACTTACTTGTTTTAAGGTCTACCATCCAAGTGATATTAGGATCAGTTACACTCCCAATTGAGAAAATATTGCGAGTTTTAAATTACTCGCAAGCGCACGAATCGTTTGCAATATAGTGTGTGCAAGTGCGAGGTCGAATCCACAGGGAATTGCGTTGTGAAAATTGATTTTTATCTAAACTAAACCTATTTTAACATAGTTTCAAATTTTGAACTGTGTCATGTAAAAAATATAAACTTAAACTAAATTGATTTAAAACAGATAATAAAAGCGCTAAGGTTTTTGAATCCACCCCACCAAATTAAAGCATATATTTTCATGATTTTTGTTCTTACAACTGACAAGCAATTACATCCTATGTATGTTCTATATAAAAATAATTTATCGAATAATTCCATGAATCTATCAATATACAAATCACAACGAATACCCTAATTAAATCAAATGATCCAATGTATCCGTTTAATTTACAAATCACAGTGGATATATGATTTAATTTGAATGATTTGATGTATGTATCGGATGAAACACATCGAATATCCAAGTCGAACAGTTTATAAACAAAACAATCAATCATAAGAATTTACTCAAACAATTCAACTGAAATAGAACATCAATACAAAAATGTCGAAATCATACGAACATATATGAAAATATATTGCTAATCAATGGCGAGGCTTCATCTTCAACCTTAGATGAAAGTTTTAGCCTTCTCATGATTATGAAAATAAATTTCATAATTAAAGTGCCAAACATTAAACTTTAAAACACAAAATAAAAAAATTAAAGCTGAAAATACTTTGAGAGAGAAATTACACTTGCAGCTTCTCTCTTTGTTTTATCTTTTTGGTTTTTGCTGTGCGGTGCTCTCCCACCTTGATAGCAAAACCTTCAAGATCCATACCTTGAAGATGAAGTGAAATGGGGCTTTTATAGGGAAACTCCATGAGTGCAATGTGTTTCCAACCGATGTGGGATGTGGGATGTGGGATGTGGGATGTAGAATGTGTTTCCAACCGATGTTGGATGTGGAATGTGGGATGTGGGATTTAAGCTTTCACATACCAGTCAAAACTTCTGCCCACGTCTCTTTTATTTTAAGTTGGATGTTGTGCGTTTATCTACCTAAATAAATAAGTAAATAATCGTACTTTTTTTACTTGCAAGTGCACAAGGTCAATAGTAGCATAGTGTGCAAGTGCGAGATCATTTCTATAGGGATTGGTAAGCTTTGATTTAGAATTAGTTTCTCAAAGTAAAAAGAGAGATAAATGTAAAGTGTGAGTTAATAATAATAAGAACATAGGGCTGTGATATCCACCACTAATTACACTTTCCCACTAAGTAAGATACCAATGCTCTAGTCTTATGATGAATACCTGATGGTTGCCAACCTAAGGGCTTGGTCCACACCTTAGGCTATTGATCTCCCTAAGCAACGAGTTAGGCATGGTGTATACTCTAACTCTTTTCTCTCTTAAGGGATTCAGCATGGGTGTATACTGAGTTATTCCTTAAGAACGCATAGAGGGCTATGAAGATCGGCAACCACACGGGACCTAGGGCTTGGTTCGCTCCCGGTTTCCCATGTTGATTAACCCAAGAATCCGATGTGGATATATTTTGTTACTATTGTTGAACCCAAGACTCGATCATCCAAATTGATTCAATTAACTAATCCATATCACATGCATTTCTTGATCAGACACACACATATGAGGAATTTAAATACAAACAGGTATTAATCAAGTTAAACATTCTAACATGGTTATAAGCAGAGGTAATCAATGAATATATATGTGAAAAAGCATAATTAGGGCTTCAATCGAGCCCTATAAGGGTTTAGTTACACATGCTAGTTGAACTAAACATTATAACCATAATGAAAGAAAAACAAAAAAATTAAACCCCAAGAAGACACGGGAGACGAGTCGTCAATTCCTCTTCTAAGCTTGCAACTTCAAGTCTAAAACAAAAAGTCTGGTTTTTGTGTTTTATAAGGCTATATATATAGGACTCTAAGGGTGCCCCAAAACCCTAATTTCCTATTTTAGGTCCAGAGTCTTCTTTCCATATCTTGCTCTGCCACCTCTGGAGTATGTGCACTTGAGTGTATGCGGGCTGCGCTCAAGCCATCTAAGTGTGCGCTCGTGTGCTGTGCACTTGATCACAAGGGAGGTGCGCTCGAGCGCATCTTGCTTGATTGCAGAACTTTACTTTTCACTCCTTAGAGCTCCAAAATGTCATCTTTTTTTCAAAGCCCTGTGAAAAACACATAAAACATGAAAACGAAATAGAATCTACTAAAATAGATAACCAAAGAGCCTAACAAACGTAAATTAAAGGGCTTACATATGACTATTTAAGCACTTATCACTTGATAATTCCATAATGCTCCAAAAATCTAGAAAAACATAGTAATCACAGAAAGGAGATAAAATAGGATGAAATAACACAAACTAAAAGCTTAACAAATATAAATTAAGGGGCTTAAATATGAATATTTAAGCACTTATCACACCCCCAGACTTACATATTGCTAGTCCCTTAGCAATACGAAACTAAAAACTAAATGAAAAACAAAGAACACAAAGAAAAATCCATCCTTCATGGTATCCAAAAATTTAAGTATCACACAAAACCATGATATTCATTCATGAGCAAGCTTAAAAAGATAAACCCATCTTCGCAATGAATAAAAATGTTAAAATCTAATTATTCACAAGAGGCCTACTAAGGCATGACAAGCTCAAATCAGTGTAAAGTGAACTAGCATATAAATATGAAGCTTCTAAATAATTCCATTATGCAATGCCTCTATGTCTCAAGATTCACAGAATTTCCCATCAGAATGAACAATCAATGGCATAGTTTTATTTTCTTCTTTCTTTTATTATGGGGCTCTGCCATGTTTAGTTCCCTTAAGCTTTCTTATTTACCCATTTAGCGAGTGTTGAGTCAATGACTCCCAAACCAAATGGTTTTAGGGCATTAGGTGTAAAGACACCCCTAAGGACTTACTAACTCGAGTAAAAAAGGCTACAAAACTAAACTAGCTTTAATGCAACCGATAAAAATTCCCACCTTTTGACGTGAACACTCACTGCTTACTGAGGCAAGAGGTCCAGTTACTTAGTGGAAAGTTTATCAATGATGAGCATTTTTCTCTTTTTGTGCATTTTTTTTATGCCAAAGTGTCCACCCAACAAGTTATCCGAAATCAGCTAAGCTATGGAAACATACACATTAAAATCACATATCATACCTCACACAATTATGTGCATTTAATGTGCTCGTGTCATATTAGATCAAACATGTGAATTCTCAAATTCCTAAAGTAAGTAACTAAGCTTTAAAACTCTATCATCAGATCATGTGCTCAAGATTTTAAGCTTTCCAATGAAATCACATCACAACATTTGTTCAGATCACCCAAAATTTCAAAACAACATGAGCATGCATTTATTTTCTCTTTAAAACAAAGAAAAAGAAAAAACAACAAACTGGGACAAAGTGTGTGTAATGTGTCTCCCATACCCCCAAACTTAAATTACACATTGTCCCTAATGTGTGAATAATATGGAAAGAGCTGACCTTAGAGATGGAGAACTATCTGGACTGGCATGGCTCATAGCATACCTCCAAACTTGAACTGAAGTGCACGTTATCCCTGAAAAATAAAGACTAAAGTAATACTGGAAAACAAAAAAAAATACTAGAAATAAACAGTAACAAGAAATATGAAAAATAATAAAAACATAAAGGATATGTTATGGGGTGCCTCCCATGAGCGCTAATTTTACGTCTTTAACCAGACGGTGCAACCGCTCACTGCTGTTTAGGTAGTTTCTGGAACTGCACTCGATCGCTCCAAGTTGGGCGCTCGATCGCTATAAGCTGGGCGCTCGATCGCTATAAGCTGGCGCTTAATTGTAATGCCATGAACTCCTCTGCCGCAAACGGAATGGGCAGCACAAGTTGGGTGTGACGTATTAGCACTCTCCCCCAAACTTGAATAGTAGACATTTGTCTTGGAAAACACAACAAAAACAAAAACCAAACAACAAGATCTAATGACAAGGAATAAAAGGATAAGGGTTGCCTCCCACAAGTGCTAAGTTTAAAGTTTTAAGCTAGATTCTCCATAGTAGACGACAATCACTCTGGGTAACTAGGATCCTCCAACAATGTCATCTTAATCTCTGGAGTCCTCATTTCCAAGAATGGTTTTAGCCTCTGTCCATTCACTTTGAACGTGTTACCATTCTTTGGATCCTCAATCTCGATGGTCCCATAAGGAAAAATCGACCGAATAATAAATGGGCCTGTCCATCGAGATTTGAGCTTGCCTGGAAAAAGATGCAAGCGTGAATTGTAAAGAAAAACTTTTTGACCAGGCTTAAAAGATCGTCTCAGAATGCTCTAGTCATGAGCCTTCTTCATTTGTGCCTTGTACAACCATGCATAATCATATGCATCATTCTGTAGCTCCTCTAATTCATTGAGTTGGAGCTTCTTTTGTGAACCAGCCTTCGAAAGATTGAAGTTCAGCTGCTTGATAGCCGAATACACTCTATGCTCTAATTCCACCGGAAGTGACATGCTTTTCCGTATATAAGACGATATAGAGACATGCCAATTGGCATCTTGAATGCTGTCCGATATGCCCACAGTGCATCATTCAATCGCAGAGACCAATCTTTTCTACTAGAGTTCACAGTCTTCTCCAAAATGTGCTTGATCTCGCGATTAGAAATTTCCACTTGTCCACTCGTCTGCGGGTGATACGGGGTGGCAACCTTATGTGTGATGAAATACTTCTTCATCAACTGCTCAAAAATTTGGTTGCAAAAGTGCTTACCTCCATCACTTATGATTGCTCGAGGTGTACCAAAACGAGTAAAGATTGTGCCCTTCAAAAACTGGACCACAACTTTGTGACCTCCACCCATTTGGACAGATAGTCTATAGCAACCATAATGTATAGATAGCCAAAGGAGTTTGGGAAAGGTCCCATAAAATCAATGCCCCACAAGTCAAAAATCTCAACAATCAGAATAGGGTTGAGGGACATCAAATTCCTCCTAGAAATACTCCCTCGTTTTTGGCAACACTTACAAGATACACAGTAGGTGTGAGAGTCTCGGAACAGGGTAGGCCAATAGAATCCACACTGCAAAATCTTCGCAGCGGTCTTCTTAGCACTGAAATGGCCTCCATAAGCATGATCATAACAAAAAGAGATGATATTAGATTGGTCGTGCTCAGGAATACACCTTCTAATGATCTGATCGGGACAATACTTGAACAAGAAAGGATTATCCTAGAAAAAATACTTTACCATGGCCAAAAACTTGGACTTATCTTGTCACCCCCAATGTAAAGGCATTTGATCGGTGACAAGATAGTTCACTATATCAGCAAACCATGGTGCGGGATTATGAGCAATGTGCATCAATTACTCATCAGGAAAGGTCTCAAAAATGAGAATGGTGGCCTCAATGAAATCCACTATCAAACTAGATAAATAGTCCACCACCACACTTTCGGAACCTTTCTTATCCCGAATCTCTATGTCGAAATCCTAAAGTAACAAGATTCATCGGATAAGATTAGATTTAGCATCCTTTTTGGAGAAAAGATACTTTAATGCTGCATGATCCGAGTAGATAATAACTTTCAATCCTAACAAGTAGGATTTGAACTTGTCCAATGCAAAAACGAGTGCTAGCAACTCCTTCTCAGTGGTAGAGTAATTGAGTTTTGTGTCGTTTAGAGTTTTGCTTGCATAGTAGATAACATGGGGGAGTTTATCAACAAACTGCCACAAAACAACTCCAACTGCATAATCTGATGCGCCACACATAATCTCAAAAGGTACAACCTAGTTGGGTGGCTGAATAATGGGTTTGGACGTCAGAATCTTCTTCAGATCCCCAAATGCTTTGTTACAGTCCTCATCAAATACCAATGGGGCATCCATCAACAACAAATTGCATAAGGGCCTGGCGATCTTGCTAAAATCCTGGATAAATCGCTTATAGAATCCTGCATGGCCTAGAAAAAGAACAAACCCCCTTCATGGTACGTAGCAGTGGAAGGTTGGAAATCAGGTCCACCTTCACTTTGTCGACTTCAATCCCCCGATGAGATATAACGTGCCCCAGTACAATACCTTGCTTGACCATAAAATGGCACTTCTTCCAATTAAGCACTAGGTTTTTCTCCTTGCACCGCACTAAGACCAAAGTGAGATGGTGCATACACTCCTCAAATGATGAACCGAACACGGAGAAGCCATCCATGAAAATCTCTAAGAAACACTCTACCATGTCAGAGAATATGCTGACTATGCATCGCTGAAAAGTAGCGGGTGCATTGCATAACACAAAGGGCATGCAATGGTAGGTGAATTGCCAAAAAGGACAGGTAAACATCGTCTTCTTCTGATCTTCGGGGTCCACAGAGACCTGGTTATATCCAGAATAACCATCCAAGAAGCAATAGTAATCGTGCCTAGCCAAGCGCTCCACCCTCTGATCAATAAATGGGAGTGGGAAATGATCATTCCTTGTGGCAGCATTCAACTTACGATAGTCTATACACACTCTCCATCCTAACTGAATATAAGTTGGCACCAACTTGTCGTCCTTATTCTTCATTACCGTAAATCTAATCTGCTTGGGCATGACATGAATCGGGCTCACCCACTTGCTATCAGAGATTGGATAAATGATCCTTGCATCCAACAACTTTATCACTTCAGTCCTCACAACCTCTTACATAGCTGGGTTGAGCCTTCTATATGGCTCCCTCGATGGCATAGCATTCTCCTCCAAATGTATCTTGTGCATCACCACTGAGGGGCTGGTCCCCTTGATATACTCAATAGTCCAGCCGATAGCTTCCTTGTGCTCTCTTAAAACGTCCAATAATTTTTCCTCTTAAGCATTAACTAAATCTGAAGCTATAATCATAAGCAAAGAATCTGCTGGACCTAGGAACTTATACTTAAGATTATCTGGTAAAGGCTTAAGTTCATTCTTGGGGGCTCAGGTGCTGCGGTCTCCTCCGTCTCACTGCTCTCCCGAGGAGCAGACTCTTAAATGGCATTCACTTACTCAAGTAACTTATCCAAATCCAAATCCTCTCCAAACTGAGCAAAGCATGCCTCCAAGGGGTCCTCAATGCTTGATTCATCCACAGTCTCCTCAATAATCTCCTTTATCAAGCATACATTTCTCACTTCATCATATTCCAGTGGTTGCTTATTGATATCAAAGATATTCAGCTCCACTGTCATATTTTCGAAGAAAATTTTCATCAGCCCTGTCCTACAATTTATTAGAGCATTAGCCATTGCTAAAAATGGTCCCCTAGAATCACCGATATTTGAATCCCCACATTCTGAACTGGCTCTGTGTCAAGCACAATAAAATCCACAGGGAAATAAAACTTATCTACCTTTATCAAAACATCCTCAATTATTCCCCATGGTATCTTCACTAACATGTCAGCCAATTGTAGCGTCATGGATGTGGGCTTCAATTCTCCTAACTCTAACTGCAAATAGATTAAGTGGGGCAGAATATTCACACTCGCCCCTAGATCCAAAAGAGCCCTCTTAATCCGATTGACTCCTATCATGCAAGAGATGGTAGGACACCCTGGGTCCTTATACTTGATGGGCAGCTTACACTGAAGGATTGAGCTAACTTGCTCGGTCAAAAACACCTTCTTCAGGACATTCATCCTCCTCTTGACAGTGATCAAGTCCTTTAAGAACTTGGCAAATGACGACATTTGCTGGATGGCGTCCAAAAATAGGATAATGATTTGGACCTGCTTGAACACCTCTAGAATGTCCTCAAACTTCCCTCCTTTCTTGGGCATTTGTAATCTCTCAAGGTAAGGCACATTAGGTAAAAACGACCTAAGAAGATCTTTAACAGTAGGTGTGGCTGTAGATGGCTTAACATCTCTCTTCTCCTTGTTGTCATTTTCTTGCCTTTGCTGTATAGCAGGGTTCTCTTCCACTTGATTGTCCACTTCTCTCCCAGACCTCAATGTGACAATCGATTGCACTTGTTCCTGCCCGTGCGTAAGAGTTGATGATTTTTCAACCGTAAACTGTCCCTTCGGGTTGAGCACAGGTTGACTGGGGAACTTTCCATTCTCTCTTTCACCCAAGTGACTTGCGATTTGACCCATTTGACTCTCTAGCTTGGTAATCGCTTAGGTGTTTACTGTTGTCGCACTCCTCACTTCGTTGATGGATTGGCTGGTCATCTTCATGAAATCCTTGAGGGTGTCCTCCAATGACCGTGAAACCGACGTTGGTGCTTGAGTGGGAGCTTGGTAAGCGGGTGATAGTGTTGGATAGGCTGAGTGACCATGACTTAGAACTAGTGGAAGAAATCCGAGAGGGTATTGATTGTTAGCATGATGAGGGGTACCTCCCTGATTCATCGGTTGGTTCTGCTTCCATGAAAAAGTAGGGTGATTCCGCCACCCTCGATTGTAAGTCCCTGAGTAAGATCCATTTGATTGCTTCAGATAGTCATTGAAAGCGTTCACTTGTTCCATGGGATACTCGACAAAAGCTGGCATAGATGGACAATTCTGTACTAAATGTATAGGACTAGCACAGATGGAACAACTATCAACATTGAATGTATTGGCAGCATTGATGGACTGGCCCAAAGCGAGAGTGTCAACCTTCTTGATGAGAGCATCTATCTTTATCCTCAAGTCAGTGTCCTCCTTAATCTCATAGATGCCTCCTTTCTTAGGAGTACAAATGGACTTGTCCCGATAGTTTGAAAAATCCCACTGCTGCTAGTTGTCGGACAACTTATCCAAAGCCTTGTATGCTTCATCCCCGTCAGACTTAAGAATGTGCCTCCCCCATTCATAGACTCGATCATGCTACGGTTGAGTTAAGTCAACCCTTGGTAGAAGAACTTAATGAGTCTCCACTTCTCATATCCATGTGGAGGGCATCTGATCAGTAACTCTTTGAAACGCTCCCAACTCTCAGAAAACTTCTCATCCTCCTCCTGAGTGAAAGAACTAATCTCTTTTCGGCACTCATTCACTTTAGACATTGGGAAAAACTTATTATAGAATTTACTCAACAAGCTTTCCCAAGATATAATAGACCCGAGTGTGTTGGAATCCAACCATGCCCTACCTCTATCGTGAAGAGAAAAAGGGAAAAGTCTAAGATGGACCGACTCATCAGAGAAGTTCTGGAACTTAAATGTGGCATAAATATCTTTGAACTTCTTCACATGGCTGTAAGGATTTTCAATATCTAAGCCATGAAATTAGGCTAGGAGTTGGATGACATATGGCTTTAGATCAAAATTGGTAGAATTGGTTGGTGGCAACACTATACAAGAAGGGGAGTTAGTCGCAACAAGTGCAAACAAATCTCTAAGGGATGTAATAAAGTCCACGTTCCAAGCTCTAGGTTGCTCTACATTCTCCGGTTGATTTGCATTCCTTAAATTGTCCCCCATCTCAATCGTCTCTCTCTTAACAAGTGCTCTCTTATTTCTCCTAAGAGTTCTTTCTATTTCGGGATCTAAAGGTATCAACTCTAAGTTCAGGAATATTCGACCAAGCATACACCACACAAAAAACAATAAAATAAACTAACTAACAGAAACAAAAGAATAAAATAAAATAAAATAAATGCAAAAACATAAAACACAATACTCACAGAATGGGCCAAAAAAATTGGCAAAAAAAAAAATATTTCTTAGCTACTGCCGGTCTGCTGATGCTGCCTGCGGAGATGCGCTCGAGCACAAGTGTGATTCGACACACTGCAAAAACAGCTCAAACACCAAAATTTTCTTTTGTTTTTTTATTTTTTATTTTATTTTTTTTGGGAAAATTCAAATAGAAACAAATAAACTAAAATAAAATTGCAAAAAGAAAAATAAAACAAAAATGCTAACTAAACTATAGAAAAATAAAATCAATTTAGACAAAAATTTAATTTTCACAAACAAAATAACTCCCCAAAAACAGTACCAAAAACTTGTTGTGAGTTTTAAATTACTCGCAAGCGCACGAGTCATTTGTAATATAGTGTGTGCAAGTGTGAGGTCGAATCCACAGGGAATTACTTCATGAAAATTGATTTTTATCTAAACTAAACCTATTTTAACCTAGTTCCGAATTTTGAACTGTGTTGTGCAAAAAATATAAACTTAAACTAAATTGATTTAAAACAAATGATAAAAGCACTAAGGTTTCTGAATCCACCCCACCAAATTAAAGCATGTATTTTCATGATTTTTGTTCTTATAACCGACAAGCAATTACATCCTATGTATGTTCTATATAAAAGTAATTTATCAAATAATTCTATGAATCCATCGATATACAAATCACAACCAATACCCTAATTAAATCAAATTATCCAATGTATCCGTTTAATTTACAAATCACATTGTATATCCGATTTAATTTGAATGATTCGATGTATCTGTAGGATTAAACACATCGAATATCCAAGTTGAACAATTTATAAACAAAACAATCAATCATAAGAATTTACTCAAACAATTTAACTAAAATAGAACATCAATACATAAATGTCAGAATTGTACGAACATATATGAAAATATAATGCTAATCAATGGTGAGGCTTCATCTTTAACCTTAGATGAAGGTTTTAGCCTCGCATGATTTTAAAAATAAATTTCACAATTAAAGTGCTAAACATTAAACTTTAAAACACAAAAGAACTAAATTAAAGCTGAAAAATACATTGAGAGAGAAATTACATTTGTAGCTTCTCTCTTTGTTTTTTCTTCTTTTTGTTTTTGTTGTGCGGCGCTCTTCCCCCTTGATAGCAAAGCCTTCGAGATCCACGCCTTGAAAATGAAGTGAAATGGGGCTTTTATAGGGAAACTCTATGAGTGCAATGTGTTTCCAACCGATGTGGGATTTAAGCCTTCATATGCCGCTCAAAACTTCTGCCCACATCTCTTTTATTTTAAGCCGGATAATTCCATAATGCTCCAAAAACCTAGAAAAACACTGTAAACACATAAAGGAGATAAAATATGATGAAATAAAACAAACTAAGAGCTTAAAAAATATAAATTAAGGGGCTTAAATATGAATACTTAAGCACTTATCAGAAAACATAGTATAGACCAACCTAACTGAATTACTAACGTCCATTTAGGAAGCTACGACTAAGAACATCTAAAAGAAAAGCTTTTGAGAAGACTAGGTCTCAAAATTATGATCTCATCAGAATCCTATCTCCAGTGCTCTTAATCTATGGACTTAATCATGACAATGTAATTAAACAAATATTCGTGATAAATAAACTTGTCATTAATTATGATAATAATTTGAATATGATTGTTATACAAATAATATGCCTAGACATCAAATGTCATTGGCTTATATACTACAAACAATGTCCTACTTGCACTAAATTCAATCGTTCATGTATCTAATACCTATCTTTTTAAGATGACTATCAAAGTATTATTGTGTCAATGTGTTAGTTAGTGGGTTTGTTCTCTTCTTTGCTGACATAACCATTTGTATGCTTAAGTCCTCTCCACCAATGATTACACTAAGCAAATAGAAGTGCTTAGATTTCTAATGACCTTGGTTCCTAGGATTGAGCTATTGCCCATTTCTACCACATTACAAGGTACTGTGAATTCAATGTTAGGAACAACTCCAAGCTCAATGATTAAATTTTCATCAAAGCCATCTCATTTGTAGCACTAAACGCATCAATATACATTCAGCCTCATTGGTGGAATCTGTAGTTGTAACTTGCTTACCACTCTTCCAGCTCACTGCTCTGCCATTCAAGCTGAAAAAAAAGCCTAGAAGTGGACTTTCTATCATCCATATCAGACTGGAAATTTGAATCAGTACACCCTTCCAATTTCAGGTCACCTCCTCCATATATGACGAGCAAATCTTTTGTTCTTCTTAAGTACTTAAAAATGTTCTTTATAACAATCTAATGTTCTAAACCTAGATTAGACTGATATCTGCTAGTAGCAGTTATAGCATGACTGATATAAGGCCTAGTACATATCACATCATACATGAGACGTCATATCGTCGAAGCATAGGGGGATCTAACTCATGCTCTCTCTCCCTTTAGGTGTCTTTGGGGACATCTGCTTAGAGAGATTAACTCCATGCCAAAAAGGTAACAATCATCTCTTGGAGTTTTTCGTGTTGAACCTCTTCAATATCTTATCTATGTATATAGATTAGGACAAGCCAAGTATCCTTTTAGATCTATCTCTATAGACCTTTATTCCTAGAATATAGGATGTTTCTCCCAAATATTTTATAGAGAAGTTTCCTGAAAGCCAAACTTTGACTGATTGTAACATAGCTACATCATTCCCAATGAGTAGTATGTCATCAACATGCAATATCACAAATGTAAGTACACTCCCACTAGTCTTCTTGTAAACACATAGTTCATCCACCCTTTTTAGAAAACCAAAACATTTTGATTGCCTCAGCAAATTGGATGTTCCAGCTTTGGGATGCTTGCTTTAATCCATAAATTGATCTTTATAGTTTACACACTTTTTGGTCACTACCAATGGATGAAAAACCCTCGGGTTGCTCCATGTATATATCTTCTTTTATGTTATCATTAAGGAAGGCAGTTTTAACATCCATTTACTATATCTCATAATCGTAGTGTGTAGCTATTACGAGCAAGATCCTATTGGACTTCACGATGGCTACAGAATAAAAAGTTTCATTAAAATCAACACCTTATCTTTGTTTTGTAACCTTTTACTACTATCCTTGCCTTAAAGGTCTCTACCTTTCCATTGACACTCATCATTCTTTTATAGACCCATTTACAACCAATAGGTACAATACCTTCAGAAGAGTCAACTAAGGTCCAAACTTGGTTAAAATACATGGACTCCATTTCAGATTTCATGGTTTCAAGCCATTTGCTTGAATTGATGTCTGATATGGATTCCTTATATTTTGTAGGATCCTTATTCCTAATTAAGGGTGCCTCTACTTCACCCTTGATGAGATATCCATATTTCTCTTGTGCTCTAAGTATCCTGCCTGATTTACGAGGAAGTTATGTGGTAGGAGATTCTATTACAATAGGCTCCTCAGGTTGATCATTATTGATTTGTGGTTCTTGATAACCTCTTATAGTTTTATTTTACTCCCACTACTCCCTTCTATACCAAACTCTTTCTCTAAAACGCTAGTAAATTTTGAGGAAAACACATTTTGCTCATTAGGGAGATAAAAGTAGTATCCTAGACTTTCTTTGGAATATCATACAAATCTACACTTATCAAACCATGCTTCTAACTTGTTTACAACTAATTTTTTGACATATACAGGATAACCCCAGATCATAACATACTTAAGACTAAGTTTTCTACCATTCAATATCTCATTTGGTGTCTTAGACAAATACATAGAAGGAACTCTACTTAACAGATATGTGGTAGTTTCCAAGACATAACCCTAAAATGAAATTAGACGATCAGTGTAACTCATCATCAATTGGACTATATCCAATAAAGTATGATTTATCCTTTTGAACACACCATTCAGTTGAGGTGTACTAGGCGGAGTCCACTATGAAAGAATCTCATTCTCTTTGATATAATCCGAAACTTCATTGGTTAAGTATTCACCTCCTCGATTAGATCAAAAGACTTTGATACTTTTCCCAGTTTTTTCCCACTTCATATCTAACTGCTCGATATAGTTGATCATTTTCAATCCATGCTCATAGACTTATGATACTTTGGGTATTCTAGCCCTAAAGTGGTCCTTTTAGAGTTAGAACCTTGTAGTGTGATTATGCTCACCATACAACTCTTGCAAGTGAAGCTACACCGCTTAACTTCTCATTTTCTCATGTTGCTTCTAAAGCTCATTAGACATTGAATCTAGCATGTAACACTTAGCCTCTATGTCGTCCTCTTCCCACTTTTGAAAAGTTGTGACCTTTTCTAAGTGTATTCTAGGTAACACTTGAAGGAAGAATTTGATTAATAATATAGAAAATTTTCTTGGAATAGAGAACAATTCTCAAGTTCCTCATCCATTCCATGAAATTGGGCCTAATCAGTCTGTCGGTATCAAGAATTCTAGGAACTGGGTCGAGGTTGGTCATTGTGATCTATAAGACAACAACAGTGGAAAATTAACATCTATCCAATTTGATTATCCACCAACAGACTTGGTCTTTAATCATATTAGTACCTCCCACTATTCTTTTCGAATTCCATAATCCCTCGGTATGAAATTCAAGAAACCCTATTGGAAGGTCTCTTAGTGGGATAATAGTTCTATAATAAACTTTAACATGTAGATAACACTTATCAATTGTATCTTATGTAATTCTCAATCATTCATTCGGCCTCCAAAATATATCATCCTCATATGATAATTTCTTGGACAATATATTCTAGTTAAGTCAGACCCACCATTTTCACAAGTGTATGTGATTGAACCAATAAGCCCTCATATGATAGTTTTTTGGACCCACTAGTTTCTTACCACGTTATATCATATATTTAATAGGGCATCACGAATCCTCCTATAATGTTAGTCCCACATGTCTACAACAAAACTTACTTAGAATAGTAAACCTCATATATCCCTACAATGGTGAAAGGCCACGATAAGACATTCATAATGTCTCTTCATTACAAATTAATAGCAATTAGTTTCATGTGATAGTTTAATTGGTCTTTAGTTTCATCATTAAATTTAAACATGCATGATATACATATCATACATCATATAATATCAAATAAAATATGACTGGGTGATTATGGAATTTTGTGCATGATTCACTTGAGCCACTAAGTGAATAATTTGTCTTAATTTAGGGTTCGATAATATCTTTCACCAATTCCCACATAATGGACCTTGCAATTTTCAAATGGGCCTCCATTGCTTCTTCGCGCACTTGATCGTCCTCTAACTTTCCATAAAAATTTCTTATCTACTCCTATCAAACTATTCTAACTAATTACATTAAATAATAAATAAGAAACCTTGATCAAAATCAAGGGGAGTTACAATAAGAGAGAGATAGAATTTTACAACCAGAAATAAATAAGAAGCGAAGTATGCAAATCTCATTTAAAATTACATATTCGAAAATAAATAATTGAATATTACAACTCATAAAATTGAAACTATACCTTCAATCATATTTAATAAAGACTAATCACATAGCTCAATTATTTGGTCTTAAGTCCATAATCACCCATTCTTAAACATACATACAATCACATTGCATATATAGAGTATAAAAATAATTTATTTTAGTGATGGCTTTAATTATAATATTTCTTATCCTAATCAAATTAGGTTTCCAAAGACCTGTGTAACCCTATTCCAAATAGTATTTAAAATTTCTTATTCACTAATTGTAATGCAATAAAGATTTTAGAGTTTCATTCCCAATCAAACTCTAATTTCTTAAAACTTTAATACAAAAATTAAGAATTTCTTAATTCACAAAAAATATAAATTAATTTTTGACAATTAAAAATCATTTATTTAATTGAATAAAATTTTATTTCAAATTCCAAGTCTAAAAAAATTTGGAATCTTACAAATAAGTGAAACAGTGAATTTCAGAAAAATTGTTTTTGCTAATTTGAACGTTATCCTGTTTTTAAATCAAATCTTAAATAATTATTATAATTTTAAGCATGGCCAGTTTCATAAAAAAATAAAAAATAAAAAAACTAGATTTATGTTATAGGAAAGAAGTTGAGGGACAAAAATCACTTAAAGAAGCTATAAAGATATGGAGCAAAAAGGCATAACTAGGAGGACAGAAACAACTGGTTACCAGTGAGGTTTAGGGGATGACCAATGGAGCTAAGGCACCAATAGGGAAGCTTTGGAACATAAAAGAAACAAGCTTAAGCAAGACATCAAGAGAGGAAAAGTTGACAACTTGAATGGGAGAATAAGTACAAGAAGTTGTTAGAAGATTAGTTACAAGTTAGTTAAGGAAGTTAGTTAGTTAGCTTCTTAATTCAGTGTGTGCACCTTGATTGTATTGATGAGTGCTCATTTGTAAAGAGCTATATATAGCTCTACGTTGTATGATTGAGTGGAAAGTAACTAATAAACACATTAAGAAGCTTATATTGTGCTCGAAACAATACTCAATCCACCCTTACTTTCTGTCCAAAAACCTCACACTAGCACCAAAGTTATTTCTTCCTCCACACACCTCCAATATTCGGTGCTTTTATTGTTCACTTCTAATCAATAGTAATGGCGAAAGGACTACACTCCAAGGCTTACAAAGGTGGTTTCTCTTGGGAAAGGTTTAACAAGTACATCTGGGATGAAATTGGTACTGCCTTCAAACCTATCTAGTAAGAAATTGAATCTTTAAAGATGCAACACTCCCATTATGAACACACACCTCCCCAAATCAAGAACTTCCCCAGCAAACAATCAGCATTCCACCTTCAAAAATGTCAAGATTGAACTACCAATATTCAAAGAAAGGTACCCTACAGATTGACCTTTTTAGGCCGAGCAACTCTTTTTCTTCTCCAACCCTCCATCGTACCGAAAGTTATCACTGATCTCATTCCATCTGGAAGGCCCAATTTCAAGTTAGTTCCAATGCACTCGACACAACAAAATGATATAGTCTTGGCTTTAAATTTCCAAGGGACTACAAGCAAGATTTGGTCCTTCTGTCTATAAGGAACCCTAAAGTGCACTGACCAAACTCTTATAAGAAGGTATTGTCTTAGAATATAAAGCAGGATTTGGAGCACTATCTAGCAAGGTCAATGGTCTTTCTAATCAATTCTTGATAAACTGTTTTATCTCTGGCCTAAAACCTTACATTAGAAGAGAGGTTGTTGCTCACTGACCTTTGGATTTCCATGATGTTCTAGGGTTAACAAGATTGCAAGAAGATAGATGGGGAGATGATAGAGGTTCTTCAAAGCTTGGTAGTCTAAATTGAGTTCTAAGCTCCCGGATACAAGTCAACACAATAGTGGTATCAATTGGAATTCTTAACCTCCTATAGCAAGACCATAAGCTCAACCACTTCAGAGGTTTCCTATCAAAAGATTGTCTCCTTAAGAATTGCAAACCAAATAAGAGAAGGATTTTTGCTTTAACTGTGATGAGAAATTTCATTCTGGGCATAACTACAAAGCAAAGAGTTATTTACTGTTCTTGGAAGGAGATGAACAATACAACCAAGATCAGGATTTCTTTAACCACTTTGCTAGTACAAATGATTATCAAATTCATGAGATATCTCTGCATACTCTCTTTGGATATAGACCACCAAAGACACTAAGGCTCATAGGTTGCATCAAGAATCATTCAATGTAAATCTTGATTGATGGAGGCAGTACTCAAAACTTCATTCAAGAATAGATAGCCACTTTCTTGAATTGCCAATTACTTCATCATCTCATTTTAAGGTTCAAGTAGGCAATGGTTAATTCTTGACTTATATTGGAGTATGTGACCACTTCTTAGTATCCATCTAAGTGTATGTCTACACAGCAGATTTCTTTATGATCTCACTCCAAGGAGCAGACATTATCTTGGAAGTACAATGGCTGTAGGAACTAGTACCTGTCACAACAAATTATACTATTTTTACTATGGATTTTTTTTTGGAGAGGCAATTGTGTGCACCTACAAGGAGATAAAGAAGTAACAGCTGAATACATTTCTTATAGCTCTCTTACCAAGTTGTCTAAACATGATAGGCTATATTATTGTTTCCTTTTAATGTCTATGAATGTAGAAAAATAAGAACTTCCACAATTGAATCATAATCCCTAGTTGGAATATCCTGTCATTTCAAATTTACTTCAAGAATTCAATTTTGTTTTCACTACTCCATCTACATTACCACTACCAAGAAAAACTGACCATAAAATCACCCTATAACCCCATACTAAACCTATCAATGTAAGGCCTTATTGATACCCTCACTATCAAAAACTGAGATGCAAAAACTGGTTAGTAATATGCTTGAAGAATGTATGATTCAACCCAACAATAGTCCCTACAATTCACCAATTTTGCTAGTCAAGAAGAAAGATGGTAGCTAGAGGTTTTGTGTGGATTATAAAGCCTTGAATGCTCTAACTATAAAGGATAAATTTCCTATACCTACTGCTGATAAATTTATGGATAAGCTATATGGTGCTATACTATTCTCTAAGTTGGACCTTAGGGCTGGATACCATCATATTAGAATGAAAGAGGAAGATATTGTTAAGTGCCTTTATAACTTATCAAGGTTACTATGAATTCTTGGTAATGCCATTTTGATTGACAGATGCCCCTGTTATGTTCAAAGGTACAATGAAATAGATCTTCACACTTTTCTTAAAGAGATTTGTAATCATCTTCTTTGATGATATCCTGGTTTACAACCAGTGCATCAAAGATAATGTCCATCACTTGAGATTAGTCCTCTAATGTCTCAAGCAGCATACCTTGTATGCTAAGTTGAGCACATGTCTTTTTCCCAAAAAATTCATTAGAAATCTTGGGCCACGTTATTAGTGCACAGGGTGTTGAACCTGATCAATCAAAGATTCACACAATGATTGAATGGCTTGAACCTACTTTTGTCAAACAGTTGAGAGGATTCCTAGGCTTAACATGCTACTATAAAAGATTTGAAAAGGCTATGTAAGCCTTACTAGTCTTTTAACTGACATTTTGAGGAAATATTCCTTCTAGTGGAGCAATACAACATAAGAAGCATTTTTATTGTTGAAAGAGGCCATGACTTCTACTCCTGTCCTCAGTTTTCCTAACATCACTAGGCCATTCACTTTTGAAACAGATGCTAGTGGCTCCAATATTGGAGCAATTCTCTTACAACCCCCTCATCCTATTTCTATTTCAGCAAGAAGATTGGTCCAAGAATGCAACTATAGTTTGCCTACATCAAAGAACTATATGCCATTACTATTGTTGTGAAGAAATGGAGACAGTGCCTCCTAGCTGCTAAATTTTTCATCAATGCTTACCACAAAAGCCTTAAGTACTTGATGAACCACACGATTCAAACTCCTGAGTAGGAGCACTACCTTACTAAGTTGTTAGGATTCTCTTATGAAATCCTATACAATTAAAGAAGAAGCAACACAGTTGCATATGCCCTATTAAGGCTGCTAAGTGACAAGGAGATGGGAACCTGTTTAGCATTCTTAATGCTTATCTTTAAATTCCTGGATGACCTTAGGAAAGAGCACCAAGAGGATACTAACATACTTACCTTTCAATAAGCCCGCACTAAAGAATCTCAACAGCATCCACATTAGATTGTGAAAGAGGGCATACTTTACTATCAAGGGAAATTCTTTATAGGAAGAAATTCCAGCCTGAAGATCCTCTTCATTACTGAATGCCATGCCTCTCTATCAAGTGGTTATGTTAGCAATTTGAGGACTTTTTTTAGGCTATCTAATGGCTTTCATCGAAAGGTCATGAAAAAGGATGTTGCTCAGTTTGTATCTCAATGCACTATATGTCAGTAGGTAAAGGCACTTAATATCAAATTTTATGGCTTGCTACAACCCCAGCTAGTTCCAGAGCAAATTTGGGAGGACATCTTAATGGACTTTGTTGTGAGTTTTAAATTACTCGCAAGCGCACAAGTCGTTTGCAATATAGTGTTATGCAAGTGCGAGGTCGAATCCACAGGGAATTACGTTGTGAAAATATAAATTTATCTAAACTAATCTTATCTTAACCTAGTTCCGAGTTTTGTATTATATGTTGCAAAATAAATAAAAGCTAAACTAAATTGATTTTAAAAACTAAAAAAAAGAATAAGGTTTCTGAATCTACCCCACCAAAGTTAAGCATATATCTCAATGTTCTAAAGATAGCCTATCAAAAAATTCCATGAATCCAACTTAAGACAAAAAACAACAAATATCCCAATTAAAGCAAAAGCATCCAATGTATCTGCTTTTAACAAATCACAAAGGAAATCCAATTTAATCAAAAAAAATTTGATGTATCCATCAGATGAAACACAAGGAATATCCAACAGAACAATTTAAACACAATCAATCATAAGATTTTACTCAAATAATTGACAGAACATTTATACTAAAAAAATGTCAGATTTGTACAAGCAAATCTGAACTACTATGCCAAAAAATGGTGAGGCTTCATCTTCAACCTTGGCTGAAGATTCTAGCCACTCATAGTTATGAAACTACAGTTCATAATAAAAGTGCTAAACATTTAACTAAAAAGAAATAAATTACTTTACATAGGAGAAATTCCACTCGTTGTTGGTGGCACTTCCCCTCGTGGTAGCAAAGCCTTCGGGATCCACCAGAATGCCAGCAGACATCCACTGGTTAACACCAATGTGGCCCAGGAATTGTACCCTGAATGATGAGGTCAGACGGTGTTTATATAGGGGAGTCCCAGAGTAGCATGGGTTTCAAATTCGATGTGGGATACTGCCCGAGTGTGCTCGATCGTATGTCTTGTGCGCACGATCGCATGTGCACTTGATCGTGTGTCTGGTGCGCTCGATCGCAGGGGCAGTATACTGCAAACATTTCGATGTGGGATTGTTGACCATGCACTCGATTGCAGCATAGTGCGATCGATCGCTATTGCTCCTGAAGCTTTACATATCTTGAAATGCTTCATTTTCTCCATAAGCCTATAAAAATACACAAAACACAAAAAAGACATAAAATAAAGTGAAATACTACTAACGAAGAGCATAACAAATATAAGTTAAGGGTCTTAAATATGCAATATTTAAGACTCATCAAATACCCCCAAACTTATATTTTGCTAGTCCCTTAGCAAAACAAAATAAAAAACTAAATGAACAACAACGATTATAAAGATAAGTTCAATATTCATGGTATCCAAAAATTTAAGGAGCATACAAAATCATGAGATTCATTCATGAGCAAGCTTAAATAAGTCGAACCCATCTTCACAATGAATAAGAATTTAAAACCTAATTACTTACAAGAGGCATGGTAAGACATTACAAGCTTGAATCAGTGGAAAGTGAATTAGCATATACAGATGAGGTTTCCAAATAACTTCAATGTACAAGGTAATTCAAGTCTCAAGATCCACAGAATTTCTCATCGGAAAGAACAACGATGGCATATATTTTTTTAATTTATTTTTTTATATAAGGCTCTGCTATGTTTAGTTCCCTTAAGCTTTCTAATTGACCCATGTAACGAGTATGGCGTCAATGACTCCCAAACCAGATGGTTTTAGGGCATTAGGTGTAAAGGCACCCCTAAGGACTTACTAACTCGAGTCAAAAAGGCTACGAAATTAAACTGGCCTTAATACTACCAAGCAAAATTTCCACCTTTTGACGTGAACACTCACTGCTTACTGAGGCAAGAGGTCCAGTTACTCAGCGAAAATTTTTGCAATGATCATTATGAATAAAATTCCCACCTTTTGACGTGAACACTCACTGTTTACTAAGGCAATAGGTCCAGTTACTCAGTGGAAAGTTTATTGATGATGATCATTATAAATATTAGTAGTTTTTTTTTATATATGCCTAAGTGTTTATCCAACAAGTCATCCGGTTTCAGTTAAGACAAGGAAACGTATACATTCAACTCACATGTCATACCTCGCACAAATATGTGCTAATGTGCTCGTGTGAGATTAGATCAAACATGTGAATTCTTGAAAATGCCTAAAGTAAGTAACTAAAGTTTAAACTCTATCATCGGATCATGTGTTCAAAGTTTTAAACTCACCAATGAAATCACATCACAATTTTTCAGATCAACCAAAATTTTTAGACGAACATGAACATGCATTTATCTTTACGACGAAAAGACAACAAATTATGACAAAGTGTGTGATGTGTCTCCCATACCCCCAAACTTAAATTACACATTGACCCCAATGTGTGACTAATATGGAAAGATCTGACCTAAGATATGGAGAACTATCTGGACTGGTATGGCTCATAGCATACCCCCAAACTTGAACTGAAGTACGCATTGTCCTTGAAAAATAAAAACTGGAAAACAAAAAAATACTGGAAACAAACATTAATCATAAAAATTAAGAAATATACAGAAAAGATAAGCAGTGGGGTGCCTCCCATGAGCACAAATTTTAAAGTTTTCAGCCAGACTCTCCCTAGAAAACTACACTCAATCCGAGTAACTAGGATCCTCTAACAGTATCGTCTCAATGTCCGGACTCCTCAACTCCAAGAATGGTTTTAGCCTCTGTCCATTTTCCTTAAAAGTATTACCATTCTTTGGATCCTCAATCTCGATGGCCCCATGAGGAAAAACTGACCGAATAATAAATGGGCATGTCCATCGAGATTTGGGCTTGCCTGGAAAAAGATGCAGGCGCGAATTGTAACGAAGAACTTTCTGACCCGGCTGTAAAGCTCTTCTCAAAATGTTTGGTCATGATTCTTCTTCATTTGTGCTTTGTATGATCGGGCACACTCATATGCATCATTTCGCAGCTCCTCCAATTCATTGAGTTGGAGCTTCCATTGTGAGCCAGCCTTGGAAATATTGAAATTCAGTTGCTTGATAGCCCAATACCCACGATGCTCTAATTCGACCGGAAGGTGACATGCCTTTCCGTACACAATACAATAGGGAGACATGCCAATTGGCGTCTTGAAGGCTGTCCGATATGCCCACAGTGCATCAGTTAATCGTAGAAACCAATCTTTTCTACTAGCGTTCACAGTCTTCTCCAAAATTTGTTTAATCTCGCGATTTGAAATTTCCACTAGACCACTCGTCTGTGGGTGATACGGGGTGGCAACCATGTGTGTGATGAAATACTTCTTCATCAACTGCTCAAAGATCTTGTTGCAAAAGTGCTTACCTCCATCACTTATGATTACTCAAGCCGTACCAAAACGAGCAAAATAGTGTCCTTCAAAAACTGGATCATAACTCTGTGGTCATTAGTCTTGCATGCAACATCCTCCACCCACTTTGACAGATAGTCCACAGCAACCAGAATGTACAGGTAGCCAAAGGAGTTTGGGAATGGTCCCATGAAATCAATACCCCACACATCAAAAATCTCAACAATCAGAATAGGGTTGAGGGGCATCATATTCCTCCTAGAAAGACTCCCTAGCTTTTGGCAACGCTCACAAGATACACAGTATGTGTGAGAGTCCCGGAACAGGGTAGGCCAATAGAATCCACACTGCAAAATCTTCGCAGCGGTCTTTTTAGCACTAAAATGGCCTCCACAAGCATGATCATGATAGAAGGCGATGACATTAGATTGGTCATGCTCATGAATACACCTTCTGATTATCTAATTGGGAAAATACTTGAATAGGTAAGGATCATCCCAGAAAAAATGTTTTGCCATGGCCAAAAACTTTGATTTATCTTGTCACCCCCAATTCAAGGGCAGTTGACCGGTGACAAGATAGTTCACTATATCAGCGAACCATAACGCGGGATTGTGAGCAATGTGCATCAATTGCTCATCAGGAAAGGTTTCAAAAATGAGAGTGGCAGTCTTAGTGAATTCCACAATCAATCTAGACAAATGGTCCGTCACCACATTTTCTGAACCTTTCTTATCCCGAATCTCAATGTCGAACTCTTAAAGTAGCAAGATCCATCGGATAAGATGAGATTTAGCATCTTTTTTAGAGAAAAGATACTTCAATGCTGCATGATCCGAGTAGATAATGACTTTAGATCCTAATAAGTAGGATCTGAACTTGTTTAATGCAAAAACGACTGCAAGCAACTCCTTCTCAGTGGTAGAGTAATTGAGTTGTGCGTCGTTTAGAGTTTGACTTGCATAGTAGATAACATGGGGAAGTTTATCAACACACTACCCCAAAATAACTCCAATAGCATAGTCTGATGTGTCACACATAATCTCAAAGGGCACACCCTAGTTGGGTGGCTGAATAATGGGTGTGGACGTCATAATCTTCTTCAGATCCCCAAATGCTTTCTTATAATCTTCATCAAATAGAAATGGGAAATCTTTCAGCAATAACTTGCACAAGGGCCTGGCGATCTTGCTGAAATTCTGGATAAATCGCCTGTAGAAGCCTGCATGGCCCAGAAAAGATCGAACCTCTTTCACCATACGTGGGGGTGGAAGGTTGGAAATCAAATTCACCTTCGCTTTGTCGACCTCAATCCCTCAATGAGATACGACATGCCCCAGTACAATTCCTTGCTTGACCATAAAATGGCCCTTCTCCCAATTAAGCACCAGGTTCTTCTCCTTGCACCGCACTAAAACCAAAGTGAGATGGTGCAGGCACTCTTCAAATGTTGAACCGAAGACGGAGAAGTCGTCCATGAAAATCTCTAAGAATTGCTCTACCATGTCAGAAAATATACTGACCATGCACCGCTGAAAAGTAGTGGGTGCATTGCATAACCTAAAGGGTATGCGACGGTAGGCGAAAGTCCCAAAAGGACAGGTAAACGTCGTCTTCTCCTGATCTTCGGGGTCCACGGGGACCTTGTTATATCCAAAATAACCATCCAAAAAGCAATAATACTCGTGCCCATCCAAACGCTCCACTATCTGATCAATAAATGGGAGTGGAAAATGATCATCCCTTGTGGCAGCGTTCAGCTTACGGTAGTCTATACACAGTCTCCACCTTGACTGAACACGAGTTGACACCAACTCATCGTCTTTATTCTTTACTACCGTCAATCCAGCTCGCTTGGGCACAACATGAATCGGGCTCGCTCATTTGCTATCAGAGATGGGATAAATGATCCCTGCATCTAATAGCTTAATAACCTCTGCCCTCACGACCTCTTGCATAGCAGGGTTGAGCCTTATTTGTGGCTCCCTCGATGGCTTAGCATCCTCCTCCAAATGTATCCTGTGCATCACCACCGAGGGGTTGATTCCCCTGAAATCCTCAATGGTCCACCTGATAGCTTCCTTGTGCTCTCTTAAGACATCTAATAATTTCTCCTCTTGAGCTTCACCCAAATCTGAAGCTATAATCACAGGCAAACTATCGGCTGAACCTAGGAACTTATACTTAAGATTATCTGGTAAAGGCTTAAGTTCCTTCTTGGGGGTTTCAGGTTCGACGGTCTCCTCCTTGTTATTGCTCTTCCAAGGAGAAGACTTCAAAATGGCATTCACTTGCTCAAGTAATTTATCTAAATCTAAATCCTCTCCAAATTGAGCAAAGCATGCCTTCAGGGGGTCCTCAATGCTTGATTCATTCACAGTCTCCTCAAGAATCTCCTCTATCAAGCATACATTTCTCACTTCATCATATTCCAGTGGTTGCCTAGTGATATCAAAGATGTTCAACTCCACTGTCATATTTCTGAAGGAGATCTTCATCACCCCTATCCTACAATTGATTATGGCGTTAGCCGTGGCTAAGAATGGTCGCCCTAGAATCACCGGTATTTGAATCCCTACATTCTGGACCGGCTCTGTGTCAAGCACAATAAAATCCACTGGGAAATAGAATTTATCCACTTTTATCAAGACGTCCTTAACTATTCTCCGTGGTCTTTTCCCTGACCTGTCAGCCAATTGAAGCATCGTGGATGTGGGCTTCAATTCTCCTAACCCCAACTATAAATAGACTGAGTAGGGTAAAAGATTCACACTCTCTCCTAGATCCAAAAGAGCCCTCTCAATATGGCTGACTCCTATCGTGCAAGAGATGGTAGGACACCCCGGGTCCTTATACTTGATGGGTAGCTTGCACTGAAGGATTGAGCTGACCTGCTCGGTCAAAAATGCCTTCTTTGGGACATTTGTCCTCCTCTTGATAGTGACTAAGTCCTTTAAAAACTTGGTATATGATGGCACTTGATGGATAGCATCCAAAAATGTGATATTGATTTGGACCTGTTTGAATACCTCCAGAATTTCCTCATACTTCCCTCCTTTCTTGGGCGCCTGTAGTCTGTCAGGGTAAGATGCTCTAGGTACAAACGACCTAGGAGGGTCTTTCTCAGTAGGTGTGGCTGTAGATGGCTCAACATCTCTCTTCTCCTTGTTGCCACTCCCTTGCCCTTGTTGCATAGCAGGGCTCTCTTCCACTCGATTGTCCACTTGTCTCCCAGACCTCAGTGTGACAATCGACTGTACTTATTCCTCCCCGTGCGTAGGAGTTGATGAACTCCCAACCATAAATTGTCCTTTCGGGTTGGGCACGGGTTGACTGGGGAACTTTCCCTTCTCTCTCTCACCCAAGTGACTTGCAATTTGCCCTATTTGACTCTCCAGCTTGGCAATTGCTTGGGTGTTTACCATTGTTACACTCCTTACGTCGCTCATGGATTGGCTATTCATTTTCATTTATTCCTTAATGGTGTCCTCTAGTGACTGTGAAACTAGCGCTGGTGTTTGAGTGGGAGCTTGGTAAGTATGGTGCTGGATGGACAGAACAACCATGACCAGGAATTTGTTGGGAAAATCTGGGAGGATATTGATTTTGAGTATTATGCAGGGCTCCTCCTTGATTCATTGGTTGGTTCTGCCTCCATGAAAAATTTGGGTGGTTCCACCACCCTGGATTGTACGTCTCGGAGTATGATCCATTTGACTGCCTTTGATAGTCATTGAAAGCATTTACTTGTTCCATAGGATACTCGACAGAAGCCGGCATTGATGGGTAATTCTGTGCTAGATGCATGGGACTAGCACAGATGGAACAGCTTTCAACATTGTATGTGTTGGCAGCATTGATGGATTGGCTCACAGTGAGAGCGTCAATCCTCTTAGTGAGGGCATCTAACTTTATCCTCAAATCAGCATCCTCCCTGACCTCATAGATGCCTCCCCTCTTAGGAGCACGAATGGACTTATCTCGACAGCTTGAAAAATCCCACTACTGCGAGTTGTCGGACAACTTGTCTAACACCATATATGCTTCATCTCCTGTCGGACTCGATCATGCTACGGTTGGGTTGAGTCAACCCTTGGTAGAAGAACTGAACGAGTCTCCACTTCTCATATCCATGTGGAGGGCATCTAATCAGTAGCTCTTTGAAGCGCTCCCAACTCTCAGAAAATTTTTCATCCTTATCCTGAGTGAAAGAGCTAATTTCCTTTCGGCACTCATTCACTCTAGACATTGGGAAAAACTTATGATAAAATTTGCTAAGCAGGTTTTCCCAAGATGTAATAGACCCAGGCATGTTGGAATCCAACCACACCCTAGCTCTATCATGAAGAGAAAAAGGGAAGAGTCGAAGATGGACTGACTCCTCAGAGAAGTTCTGGAATTTAAATGTGGCACAAATGTCTTTGAACTTCTTCACATGACTATAAGGATTTTCAAGATCTAAGCCATGGAATGAGGGTAAGAGTTGGATAACATGTGGCTTTAAGTCAAAGTGGGTGGCATTGGTAGGTGGCAACACTATGCAAGAGGATGAGTTAGTCGCAACGGGTGCAAAAAAATCCCTAAGGGAAGTAGTGGAGTCCATGTTCCAAGCTCTAGGTTGCTCTACATGTTCAGGATGATGCGCGTCCCTAAAATTCTCTCCCATCTCAACTAGCGCTCTTCTATGTCTCCTAAGAGTTCTTTCTAAGTCAGGATCTAAATGTATCAAATCTAAGTTCAATGATCTCCAACCAAGCATATACCAACAGAAAACAATGAGGTACTAACCAGCAGAAAAAACAGAATAAAGCAAAAATAGCAAACACACTACTCACAAAAATTAAATTTTTTTTTATAAAAAAAATTGATAACTAACTAGTAGAAAAATAAAATCAATTCAGACCAAAAATTTTCACAAACCAAACAATTCCCCGGCAACGGCGCCAAAAACTTGATGTGAGTTTTAAATTACTTGCAAGCGCACGAGTCGTTTGCAATATAGTGTTGTGCAAGTGCGAGGTCGAATCCACAGAGAATTGCGTTGTGAAAATATAAATTTATCTAAACTAATCTTATCTTAACCTAGTTCCGAGTTTTGTATTATATGTTGCAAAATAAATAAAAGCTAAACTAAATTGATTTTAAAAACTAATAAAAAGACTAAGGTTTCTGTTGTGAGTTTTAAATTACTCACAAGCGCACGAGTCATTTGCAATATAGTTTTGTGCAAGTGCGAGGTCGAATCCACAGGGAATTGCGTTGTGAAAATATAATTTTATCTAAACTAATCTTATTTTAACCTAGTTCCGAATTGTGAATTGTATTTTTTTGCAAAAGAAATATAAACGTAAATTAAATTGGTTTAAAACAAATGATAAAATGACACTAAGGTTTCTGAATCCAGCCCACCAAAATTAAGCATATATATTCATAAAAATAGCCTATCAAAACATTCCATGAATCCAACATAAAACAAAAAACAACAAATATCCCAATTAAACCATAAGCATCCAATGTATTCGCTTTTAACAAATCACAAAGGAAATTCAATTTAATCGAAAACGATTTGATGTATCCATCAGATAAAACACAAAGAATATCCAACAGAACAATTTAAACACAATCAATCATAAGATTCTACTCAAATAATTGACAGAACATTTATACTAAAAAAAACATAAGAATTGTATAAACAAAACTGAAACTAATATGCCAAACAACGGCGAGGCTTCATCTTCAACCTTAGTTAAAGATTCTAGCCACTCATAATCTTGAAACCAGAATTCACAATAAAAGTGCTAAACATTAAACTAAAATGAAATAAATTACTTTACATAGGAGAAATTCCACTCGTTGTTGGGCGGCGCTTCCCCTCGTGGTAGCAAAGCCTTCGGGATCCACCAGAATGCTAGCAGACGTCCATCGGATTACACCAAATGGCCCAGGAATTGCACATCGGATTCCTCCTAAGGGCCCTATGGATTGCTCCTAAAGGCCCTCTGGATTCACTTTCTGATGATCTCAGATTTTCTGATGATGCCTAAAGCTGAAGTGGAGTGGGTCTTATATAGGCAAATACCACGAGTGCAATGTGTTTCCAATCCGATGTGGGATGTGGGATATAGAAATATGTTTCCAACCGATGTGGGATGTGGGATATAGAAATATGTTTCCAACCGATGTGGGATGTGGGATTTAAGCCTTCACATGCCCTTCAAAACTTCTGCTCACGCTGAAATCCCTCATAGCCTGCACAGCCTGACCTTTGTCTACTAAAACGGCCATAACTTTCTCTAGACAAATCATTTTTACAAGCCGTAAAATTATCCAGAAAATAAACTTTCGGATCTTTCTAAGCATATATGGCTCATCTTCTGGTTCTTCCTGAATCAATACAGTAAAATCCACAAAAATGACAAATCTGCACAGGCAATTCTGGCAATTTTAATGAACTCCTTTCCCAGTGCTTGTAAACCTGAAAAACAACGAAAACAACTCAAAGTAACAACTTCTTAAGCTAACAAATGTAAATTAAATAGCCAAAATATGTAATATTTGGCACTCATCAGTTTCTGAATCCACCCCGCCAAAGTTAAGCATATATCTCAATGTTCTAAAGATAGCCTATCAAAAAATTCCATGAATCCAACTTAAGACAAAAAACAACAAATATCCCAATTAAACCAAAACCATCCAATGTATCCGCTTTTAACAAATCACAAAGGAAATCCAATTTAATCAAAAATAATTTGATGTATCCATCAGATGAAACACAAGGAATATCAAACATAACAATTTAAACACAATCAATAATAAGATTTTACTCAAATAATTGACAGAACATTTATACTAAAAAAATGTCAGATTTGTACAAGAAAATCTGAACTACTATGCTGGCGAGGTTTCATCTTCAACCTTAGCTGAAGATTCTAGCCACTCATAGTTATGAAACTACAGTTCATAAAAAAAGTGCTAAACATTTAACTAAAAAGAAATAAATTACTTTACATGGGAGAAATTCCACTCGCTGTTGGGCGGCACTTCCCCTCGTGTTAGCAAAGCCTTCGGGATCCATCAGAATGCCAGCAGACGTCCACTGGTTAACACCAAAGTGGCCCAGGAATTGTACCCTGAATGATGAGGTCAGATGGTGTTTATATAGGGGGAGTCCCAAAGTAGCATGGGTTTCAAATTCGATGTGGGATACTGCCCGAGTGCACTCGATCGCAGAATGATACGATCGATCGCAAGTGCGATCGATCGTATGTCTTGTGCGCACGATAGTATGTGCACTCGATCATGTGTCTGGTGTGCTCGATTGCAGGTGCACTGTACTGCAAACATTTCAATGTGGGATTGTTGACCATGCACTCGATCGCAACATAGTGCGATCGATCGCTATTGCTCCTGAAGCTTCACATCTCCTGAAATGCTTCATTTTCTCCACAAGCCTATAAAAATACACAAAACACAAAAAAGACATAAAATAAAGTGAAATACTACTAACTAAGAGCATAACAAATATAAGTTAAGGGTCTTAAATATTGCTCATCAGACTTCATCATTCATCTTCCACCCTCTTATGGCTTCATAACTATATATGTGGTAGTAGACATACTCATCAAGTTTGCAATCTTTGCTACTCTCTGTCCTAACTTCACAACAAGTAAAGTTGCCACAGTCTTCATGAACACTGTCTACAAGCTGCATGGCATTCCCAAATCCGTAGTTAGTGATAGAGATCCTCTATTCACCAATCAATTCTGGAGGTAACTCTTTAGGTTATAAGGTACTCAATTAAGGATGATCACTTACTATCATCAAAAATCTGATGGAAAAACAAAAGTTGTCAACCGATGCTTAGAGCACTATCTAAGATCATTTGTTGCAGATCAGCCAAGTATGTGGTCCAATTACTTAGCTGGTGCTGACTTTTACTACAAAATCGACTTCCATTCCTCCTTGGGACTAACCCATTTTACTAATTGTATATGGAAGAATTCCACTAACTATACTTGTTTAATATAGAGATACTTCTCCCACTAAAGTTGTTAACCACTCTTTAGGTTCTAGAGATGACCTATTACAATAAGTCAAAGCTCATTTGCTCAAGATTCGGCAAAGAATGAAGCAACAAGCTGACCAAAAGAGAACTGACATGCAGTCTCAAGTTTTTGACTTGGTCTTCCTCAAGTTACAACCATATAAACAACACTCTGCAACAGCAAGAGTCTTTCATAAATTAGCTAAATGATACTTTAGCCCCTTTAATATTCCAAAAAGAATGGGAGAAGTTGCCTATAGACTCAAGCTTCCTGATGGCTGTAAACTATACCCTATCTTCAACTTTTCACTACTTAAGCCTTTTGAAGGCTACTCTTTTATTCCATCAGCTATTCCTATAGACTAATCTAACTCTTATCCCATTTACCATCCAATTGCTATCTTGGATGAGAGAGAGGTATTACAACAGGGCTAGTGGGTGCACCAATACTTAGTTCAGTGGGATCACCTTCCATCAGAAGAAGCTTCCTGGGAAGATGCTGGCATTGTACAACACTTGCATCTTGAGGACAATGTGTCTCTCCATAGGGACAATATTGTTATAGGAAGGAAGCTAAAGGATATAAACTGCTTGAAGAATCCACAAAGATATGGAACAACAAGACATAATTAGGAGGATATAAGTAGCTCTGGTAACCAATGAGGTTTAGAAGATGACTAGTTGAGTTAAGGCACCAACCAGGGAAGCATTGGAATAGCAAAGAAATAAGCTTCAGTGAGACATCAAGAGAGGTAAAGTTGATAACTTGAACAGGAGAAGAAGTACAAGAAGTTATTAGAATATTAGTTACAAGTTAGTTAAGGAAGTTAGTTAGTTAGCTTCTTGATTCAGTGTGTGTGCACCTTGATTGTATTGATGTGTGCTCATTTGTAAAGAGTTATATGTCACTCTAAGTTGAATGATTGAAGGCAAAGAATTAATAGACACATTAAGGAGCTTATCTTATGCTTGAAACAAGACTGATACAACTCATGTATCAAGGTATTGCCCAAAACAGAAAGAATAATTCACAAAGAATAGAGAGAATTTGATAGAGAATTAAGAGAGAATGAGTGAGAATTAAGAAGTAAGAGAATAGATTTTTATTAACATGCTTACAATCTCAGCAATTAGAGTATTTATACACTAGAAAACAGTAGCTAATGATTCAATCAACTCTTAACAGCAAGCTAATGGAATCATGGCTAGCATAACAGACTTACCAACCTTGCCAACTATCTCTAACTATCTAAGTGCTTTCTTTTCTGTGAGTTAGTCTCCTTGAACTCCTTTAGTTGCCATGCAATCTTTGGGAGGCTTATTTAATTCTTCGACTTCATCTCAACACTATTTGTTGCTCAATCTCTCTTTCCCTTTCCTGCTATGCCTGCTATTGTTATAGCTCTAGTTCTTCCTTATTCTGCTTTAATCTATATTGTATGTTTCTATTAAATTCTCAATCAACCTTTACTTTCTGTCTAGAAACCTCACATTAGCACACAAGTTCTTTCTTCCTCCACGCACCTCTAACAACTTCCATATCTTTCCAACACTTCCAAAAAGGCCAAAATTTGATTTAAAACAAGTGAATTATGGTCGTTTTAAGTTGAACCAAAAAATATATCTGAGTTTTTCATCATATCAGAAGGACAATCAACTATAAAAATTTCTAACCTAGTTTTCATCAGGTGTGAAGGTCACAATCGACTGTCCACTTAGAGAAGTTGACTATACCTTTGATATATGCATATTTTTCACGTTTTCTACGTGAATTTTCATCCCAAAATAATTTTATTTTGATCAACCAAATTATTTATAATCAATCTCTATTAATTTAATTCACTTGAAAAACAATCTACAACTTCTTTATTATCATCATATGATAAGATATAATTCAATAACTCTTTCTTGGATCCTCTTGACCTAAGATTTCATAAACTCCAATCTAAATCTTAGATTTTTGAATTTGCAATTCTTAGAATTCTAATATCAAATTTTTACAGTCATCATAATAAATTACTATGTTCTACTTAAATTATAAGGATGGCTTTGATATTAGTTGTAGGAAATTATTATCGAAAATGCAATGAAAATTTTAAATTTTCCATTGATTCCTAAACCCTTATGTACAACATCAAGAACATTCAATGATAGAAAATATTACTTTTGATTTGTTCTGTTCTTGACTCTCTGTAATTGTTGTTCCTGAATTCTACAATATGCTTGAATTCTACAAGATGTCTGAACCCAAATTCTCGCGTTATTGAATCCACAACAATTACAAAAGTATGTGATCTCTAAAGAAAGTCCAAAAGGGAAAATCTTGAATTAGGATTTCCCTTTATGATTTTTCTCTCTTTGGGAATAAAAGAGTTAAAAATCTATCTATTAGGAGAAACTTGTGTATAGAATAATGTGCTAGCAAAAATCTGCACACTAATAAACTATTTATAGTGCTAGAGTTAGGAGCAACTAACCATTAATTGCAAATTAAATCCCTATAATTATTTTTTAATTACACATTGCCTCTTTTTGTGTGAAATCCTTCTGATTCAAACTAAGCTTGTTTTTGGCCATAACTTTTATGTAATTAGAATTGAAACACTTTTCAATTAATTAGAACTCTTTCTAATTTTTTTTCAATCAAAATTCCTTTAATACTCCCTTTTGTGAGAATTACTTAATTTTTTATTAAATTAATTCTTAGAGCTTCTATAATCACGACTGATACCTAGCAGCATATTATGACGTCCTAGGTAGTGTATATTTGGTCGTAAAATCTTGAACCTTTCTGTTATCAGTTACCATACAATTCAATCATTCAATCATAAAATGTCCCGATTAAGCTAATTTGGTATGCAATTATTGTCAAACCCTTAGCATTAATACTATGTATCTAGATGTCAAGAACATAATTCTTCTGGTGAAATTAGAAACTTTTTTCTAATTCTCACCCTATCTTAGCCAAGGAACTTCCCGAATTATATCTTTGTAGATCACATTGGATATTTTCTCCTTTTACTAAGAAGTGATAAATCTCTTATTGTACACTCACATATCTCTATATGAAACCTATTATATCAAATTACTACTAATTAATGATCCATGTATAGAACCATATTAAATAACATCAAAGTATAATAAGTCTCATACAAGATAACTATGGTGCTATAGGTCTTAGGATCAAATGCACAACTGTAACATTTGAACCACCTATTGACAGGCAAATAAAACTTTATTAGGTGTTCTTAAGTTAAATCATGTTCAGTGAACTCATTCTCTAATGAGCACCTATATAGTTGTTTTAGTATATGTCACACAAGTGAAATTGAGAGCAGTCACCCTCCCAATTGAGCAAACATAATATGTACCAGTCTAATTGGATTACTAATGTCCATTACAATCCTACAACCAGGAACATTTAAGATAAAAGCTTTCGAGAAGACTAGGTCTCAAAATTATGATCATAATAATCCTATATCTATTGCTCTGAGTCTATGGACTTAATCATGACAATGCAATTAAACAAATATTCATGATAAATAAACTTTCCATTAATTATGATAATAATTTTAATAAGATTATTTTACAAATAAGACGTCTAGACATAAAATTTTGTTGGCTTGTAGGGCATACTACTAAGAATCTCCCACTTGCACTAAAGTCTATCGTTCATGTATCTAATACCTATCTTTTTAAGATGACTATCAAATTGTTGTTGTGTCAATGATTGAAATTATCATAGCTATTAGAATACTAAGGAAAATCTTCTCTTGTGCTTGTATAATTTCAATCTTTAGGAAGAAAATAGTCAATTGATTCAGATGGTTAGAACTGCATGTTTTGTGCTGAATAATTTTAGACATATCTAGCAACTAATTCTTCCTTTTTGCTCAAAGCTAATTGATTATGAACTAGTGCATAATCCTTCGACAAAAAAGGAAGTCAGTTGTTTGATATAGAGGATAATTTCTTCTCTAATAACATAATGACACATGTCAAATCTCTAGGGGCATAATAGTAATTTCATAAGCCTGACAGAATGACCAATCTCCTATCAACACATGGTGAAGGGTATAACAGTAATTTCATACCATGTGAGCTAATACCACTCCGTTATTCCAGTCCATAAATAAACTTCCATGGCTAGTAGATAACTCTAGAAAAATGTTATTCCTATTTCAACACTAGAGTTATTCTCCTAATCGAACTCTGCTCCAACACACTATAAAAGGGGGCTCTCAAGCATTAAAAGGTACATACACTTCTTTTCATACAGTTCTAAGCTCAAGAGCTCTCATTATTCACCAAAATCCCCATCTAACTTAGGCATCAGAGACTCCCCTAGAGGCACACCTTCTCCAATCCTCCGATAACTTTAGATTTTTCCTTGTTTTGTGTGCGCAAGTTCCACTCCTCAATTATTCAGGTTCCAGAGAAATTTTTGGCATCAACAGATTGGCAAAGAAGGGCCTTTCTTTTATTGAAGGGTTAAGAACTTACCTGTAACCATGCTACCTAAGAGTACTGCTGAAACAAGTTCAGTTGCCACTAGAGCATCCACTCGCCATCAACTGATCAACCCACACTTTCTTGCTATCTCCGAACACACTGGCTCTAAGCGTGATAATAAGCCATATGATGGGTGATCTGGATATGATCTTCAACCTAATCCGATAAGACTTAGGCCCCAAGAAAATCTAGAAGCTCCACCCACCTTGCATCCCACCATCCCTTAGATCCATGAACAATTCTAGGAACTTACCCGACTTGTCACTGATCTCGCTGTCGAGGTAAGGGGAAAAACCCTTTAATCCACACCTCTACCCTCCTCACATTGAAGCTCCCAACAAAGGACACAACCCAAACATAGTAAGACCACAACTAGCCACTCCACGATTGGATCATCCTCGTAAGTCAAGGTAAAATCTCGAGATAACTCCACTTCCAGTCTTTCTTCCAAAGTTAGGACCCAAGGTCACTCAACTTCTAGAAACCACATCGACCTGGACAAAAGGTTTGAAGACATGGATCAAAGGATAATGAAGCCTATAAGATAAGGAACACGAATGTTCTAGATAACCTCAGCTCAAAAGATCCACTTTTTTACTTAAGAGGTCCTCGAAGCCCCTCGCCATTGGCATTTTCGAATGCCAATTATCAAGGCGTATGATGGTACCATAGACCTAGTAGATCACCTTCAGCACTACAAAGCCACCATAATTTTGCATTGCCATCCTGATGCTATTATGTTTAGAGCTTTTCCTTTGACCTTAGAAAAGGCTACAAACACCTATTATAGTGACCTCAAGCCCAGTAGTATTGGCTCCTTCAAAGAGCTAAAACATTCCTTCGTAGCATATTTCCTAAGTAGCAAAATACCTCAGAAGACCTTACAAAGCCTCTTCAATGTCATTCAACGCAAAGAAGAAAAGTTTCGAGAATATTTCTCATGGTTCAATGCGGTAGCCTGGGAAATTCTTGTTCTCGGCCCTGCTATCTAGACCTTAGCCTGCTAGAATAGACTCAATTCAGGAACCTTCAGCTTCAACTTGACTAAGCACCCTCCTAGGGATATGAACAACATCTTAGCCAAGGCCAAGGAATACATGATGGTAGAGGATAGGTATTTAGGAGAGAAAGAGAGGGGAGTGGAAAAGAGAAAGAGATGAGGGGATGGAAAAGAGAAAGAGGGATACCAATGAAGGATCCCCCCTAACTCTAGAGATAGCTCTACTAAAAAAATCCTACTCGAAGGGAAGATCAAGGATCCCCCCTAACTTTGAGAGTTTCACCACGCTGAATACCTCCAGAAAAAAACATACTTCTGAATATCCAAGACCGAGATCTTTTTCGTTGGCCTCCAAGATCGCTTTATCTAAGTGGAAATCGAGTGAAGTGGTTCCAATTCCATAAGGATCATGGTCATGACACTAAGGAGTGTCATGCCCTCAAATAGCAAATCGAATCTCTCATTTAAAGGGGGTACTTCAAAGAATATATAGGACCTCACCAAGTTCAGGATTACAAAGATTGTTCTTAGCGCCTATACCAGTAAACCATAAAAATGACATATCGAGGATGTGAGAGCCCCAAGAGGAGCCCAAAGTTGAGTCCTAGAAAACCAACCTAAGGAGAAAGACATCCCTATAATAACCAAGGGAACACCACCATGGTTACCAGGACTATCAAAATTATCTTTAGAGGGCCGATTGTAGGAGGATAGTCCACCCATAGGAGGAGAGCTTACGCCCTGTCAGTAGCATCGGTTAGTGGACTTCATAAATGGGTTAAAAAAAACCAAGCAATATCTTTTATAGGTGAAGATCCGGAAGAGATTTAAACACCACATGATGATGTTGTAGTTATCTCCCTCCTCATCACTAACTATAATGTTGAGCAGGTCCTATTGGATAACAGGAGCTCAGAAGACATCCTTTTCTATGAGGCCTTCCAATAGACAAAGCTAGAGGATGACCAGTTCAAGCCAGTATTATCTCCTCTGTATGGCTTCTCGAGAACATTAGATTTCACTGAAGGAAGCCTAGTTCTTTCGGTCACTGCAGAAGCCCCGTTGTAACTCACTAATGTCTAAACTATGTTTTTGGTGTTGAAACACCTATCATCGTACAATGTGATACTCAAGAGACCAACTCTTAATGAGATAAGGGTAGTAGTTTCCACGTATCATTTGAAGGTAAAGTTTCCTACCAAGGAAGGCATGGGGGAAGTTTGAGGCAATCAACAAACCTCCCAGTTCTGCTAGTTAAACTTCATCAAGGGCCAGAGAAAAGTTAAAGCTCTACCCTTAGAAATAGAGGACCTGAGAGATGAACTTAAGACCCCACGAGGTTAGCCAGAAGAAAAACTCATTGCCATCCCTTTGAATGAAAGAGAGTTAAATACTATGTTGGAAATCACCTTGACAAGATGCCCAGGTGGTGATCTTCCAAACACCCAAGTCTAGAATGACTTGTAGAAATAATTTTAGCAATTGAACACAAGAACAGAAAATCAAAGAAAGAAAGAAGACAAGCAATTTGTTATCGAGGTTCAACAATTTGCCTATGTCCCCGTGAGTTCCTCCAAACTCTCTGAACTATCTCAAATGGTTCTTACAAGTTACAGCAATCCCCTTCAAGAAACCAAGTTCTTGAAGACACCAAAAAGAGAAGGAAGAAGAATACAATGCTCTCTCTTTATGCTACTCTCTCTTCTTTACAACCAGCCTCACTGCAAAGAGTCCCTCTTGTGTTTATGTCTCTCACACAATTCTTTCTATGTGTTTACAATTGATCTCACACAATGTCACAAACTTTTGTTGTTGTATATGTTTTATATGTGAAAAATAAGAATAAGAAACCCCTTTTATAGCCACACACTTCTTGGTCATTCTTGTGAGTCAATCTCCACCCTTGGATCTTAATCTCCTTTTAACCTTAGCCCTTCATCATTTACCAAGTGGGGCTGTGCGTTTTGGTATTCCACACACACACTTTTGAGAGTCCTAAGTCATTCTGCCCATGTGTGCCTTGGTGTGCCTAGCGCCTTGGTGCTCAATAGGGCACGCCTTGGTACTGGGGCAGAGTGAGCTTGTGAAGTCTCTAAGCAGCGCAGCGCTGGCTACTGGGTGCCTAGGCGCTGGTGCGCACCTGATGTGCAACACGCTGGAGGGTGCAGTGCTGGCTTCTAGGTGTTGGTGCTATCCTGGAGCACACTATTCTGGAGGGCGCAGCACTGGTTCTGAGCGGTGCAGTGCTGACCCGGACCTGGCACGCTTCTTGCTGTGCACACACTTTCTGAGCTTGTGTGTAGAAGTGCACACACTAGTGCGCATGGCCTTCCCTTGCTCCAAAATGATTCACACACATGTGTGCAACCTTCTAACTTACTAAAATTCAATCCTCCATCCTTGGTTTAGATTTTAACCTTCTTTGAACAATGATTGGACCTGTGCAAACCTTAGACAAATACCAACAATCTCTACCTTTGTCTAAGTGTTCAAACCTGAACCATTGTGCAAAAAGCTTCGGGATCCAAACTCATCATGAGTCACCTATCAACTGACTCCTATCCTACGTAGTCTAAGGCAATGATTGAACTTACTTAGAGGTAGAACCTTGGTGCCTAAATCTGCAGGACTTTCCTCCGTGGTCTTCTTGTCAACATGAATGCATCATTTCATACCATTTTCTGAAATGTAATGATACCGAACATCCATATGCTTCGTCCCCTCATGGAACACCGGATTCATCCATAAGTGCCATGCACTTTGGCTATCCAAAGATACCACCACCTGCTCTTTTAGGACCTCCCACTCGTATAACAACCCTTTGCACCCCATAGCCTCCTTTATGGCTTCTATAGCCGCTATGCATTCTGCCCTGGTTCTCTCTTTTTCTTGGATTCTACATATCCCAAGGATATTTTGTGTAAGGCAGAGATCCTTCGTCTCGAACTCCTCACTGAGTTGAGATGTAAACCTTTCCATCCTCTCCCTGCTGTTCCGAACCAACAACACATCATCGACATAGATGAGGATACTCACCATCTTCTCCACCTTGTGTCCAGGTGAGAAAGTTTCTGTGAAACCTATGTCTTCTTTTTGTGTGAACCCATTCGCCACCATCCTAGCCTTTTTTCGAACTTCATCTTCTGGAGGGTACCCTTCTTTGATCTTTTAGGTGCACTTACATTCTACAAATTTCTGCATTCCTGGAATTTTCACCAATTCCCAAAAGTTGTTCTTCCTCAAAGAATCAATTTCTTCCTCCATAGCTAGCTTCCACTTTGATGAATTCTTACACTCCATGGCATTCATGTAAGTCTCTTGTTCACTCATATTTCCTTCCGTCCAAGGAGCTGCTGCATCCGCAGCATCCACAAAACCATATCTTGAAGGTGGTCCGACCAACCTTCCTTCTCGGTCTCTTGTGAGCTGGTAGTCATTCCGACTTGTTGCATCAATCTCTTCTTGTTCAGCCTCTTCTTGAGTTTCTTGAGCTTGGCCTTTATCCAAGGGCTCTACCTGGTCTGAACCCTCTTGCCTCCTTTGCTCTACCTGAATCGAGTTCTCCTTGATGCGATGCTCCATAACTTCCGGTTTGGTTTGCTCACTAGCCCCTGCAGGGTTAGTTTTCTCCAAGTAGGGAAATAATAATTCATTAAAAATAACATCCTTACTTATAATCAGTTTCATGCCCTTCTTTTCTAAGGACCATAACCTATATCCCTTAACCCCATCACCATATCCTAGAAATACACATTTTCTAGATCTAGGGTCAAGTTTATCCTCCTTTTGATGTGCATATACTGCACACCCAAAAGTCCTTAGGCTGCTTATTTAGGGGGTTTTCCACTTCATATGTCCATGGAAGTCTTGAGCTTTAGAGCTCTAGTGGGTGATCTATTTATCAAGTATGCAGCTGTAGCCACAACTTCTCCCCAAAAATGTTTTGGTAACCCGGATCCTATTAACATGCACCTAACTTTTTCTATAAGGGTTCTATTCATTCTTTCAGCAACTCCATTTTGATGGGGTGTTTTTACAACCGTCCTATGCCTTAGAATGCCATTTAATTCACAGAATTTATTAAAATCATTATTGCAAAAGTCTAAGCCATTATCGATTCGTAAAGCCTTAACTACCCTACCCGTTTGAGTTTCTAGCAACTTCTTCCACACAACAAATTTATTCAAGGCATCAGATTTATTCCTAAGCAAATAAACCCACACTCTTCTTGAATAATCATCAATTAAAACTAGAAAGTAAAGGTTAGCTCCCTGTGTTGGTGTTCTAGCTGGTCCCTAAAAGTCCGAATGAATGTAGTCAAGAATCCCTTTGGACTTGTGCACTTCGGTGCTGAAGCTGACCTGGTGTTGCTTCCCAAGAATGCAACTCTCATAGAAATCTAATTTTTCTACTTTGTCACCACCAAGTAGACCTTCCTTGCTAAGCACTTGCAGGCCCTTTTCGCTCATGTGACCCAATCGAGTGTGCCAAAGGGCTGCCTTGTCCATCTTAGCCATCAAGCTTGCTGCTTGATCATTGATTTATGTCTCTCCGATCATCTCATAGAGTCCATCGTTTCTTGCTGCCTTGATCACTACCAAAGATCCCTTAGCCACCTTGATCTTTCCCCCCTCTACTTTGCATGTATACCCCATGGAATCCAGCTACCCTAATGAGATCAAGTTCCTCTTCAAATCTAGAATATATCTTACATTTCATAGCAGCTTTGTGACTCCATCAAACATTTTCAATTGAATGTCACAAATCCCTCTCACTTGGCAAGAATTGTCATTCCCCAAGAAGACCCTTCCATCCTTGACCTCCTTGAAATTCTTGAAACATTCTTTTTGAGGGCACATATGATAAGTGCACCCAAAATCAAGAATCCACTTTCAACTACCTTGCCTCTTGCTCATATTTGAGCACACTACAAGAACATTATCTTGCTATTCTCCTTTGGCAACCGAAGCCTCTCCATTGTTGGTGTGGCTTCTCCTCTCATCCCACATCCTCTTCTTGCAATCTTTCTTGAAATGGCCCTCCTTGTTACAGTAAAAGTATCTCCTTCCTCCTCCAAGTCTTGTCTTGGAATGAGATCTCCCATGGTTCTGCCCTCTACCTCTTGATTTCTCCCTGTAGTTGCCATGGTTGCTACTGTCATTCCGAGTTGTTGGCCTTCCTCTTACAAACAGCCCATCACCACTTGATGTCTCCTTCATCTTGGTCTTGAAATCATGTGCCCTTATGGCATTGATCACAATTCCTTTTTCAAAGTATCCCTTCCATACTCAATGGCATTGATGAGAGTCATAAAATGCATCTAAACAATACTTAATTGTTAACACTTTAGGGTTAATCTCGATCGTAATCGTACTTTTACATGTTGATAACTCTAAAGTGTTATTCATAAATCATTGACTTAATTCGATGCATTTTCAGGTGCTTTGAGTACAAAAGAGATGATAAAGCGATCCATGTTTAAAGCGCCAAAAGATCTTGGGTGTCGGTGCTCGTTTTTGTCCAAGGTTTAGACATTTCCAAACATGATTTAAAGATGATTAAAATTCTAAACCAAGATTAGAGCAGTAAAATAAATTGAGTTAAAAGACTACACACAAGTGTGTGCATCACGTTGGAACAAGTTAAGGGTAGGCACACTAGTGTGTGCACTTCTGCAAACAAGCTGAAGGAGTTTCACTAAATTGCCAGAATTTTCCGTACAGATCAAAAATCTTTGCAGATTAAGCTGTATTGATGTACGAAGAACCAGGAGATGAGCCATATATGCTTAGAAAGATCCGGAAGTCTATTTTCTGGAGAATTTTATAGTTTGTAAAAAGGATTTTTCTAGAGAAAGTTATGACAGTTTTAGTAGACACAATTCAGGCCCCCAGAACAGCTTCAACCTAGCGCCGCGCCTCTCACCGTCCAGCGCCCAGGCAAACAAGAGTGAGCGTCTAGGCACCCATGAACCAGCGCCCCAGCACCCAGGCAAACAAGAGTGAGCACCTAGGCACCCATGAACCAGCGCCGCACCGCCCACTCGCCTCCTGACCTGATTAGGGCGAGCAAATGACATTATTCCAAGACCAAACTGCCCCTCATGGGCTATAAATATGCCTTTAAGGAATGTGCAGCCAGGCAAGCAAGAAATTCAAGAGAGAAAGGAGGCAGAGAAAGAAAGGAAGGAAGGAAGAAAGAGAGAAAAAACAAATTGGATCCAAGGGATCCAAATCTAGCATTCTTCCATTTTATTTCTAAGTTTCTTGAGGGCTAGAAATCAAGGGGGGAGAGCATCCATATTGCTCTTCCACCTTGAACTCTATGGCCACATCAAGGGGAGAGCATCCTTATTACTGTTCCACCTTGATTTCCATGGCCAACTAGTCTTCACACAAGGGAAAAGGATGAATCCTTAGGGATTTATTGTTCCTTATTTCTTGTTCTTGATTCAGTTGTACGGATTTAATGTTAAATATTGTTTTATGAATTATTCATTAATTAAGTAAGAAGGATTTGAGTTCATGTGATAGATGCACTTTTTATTCTTCTTCTTTTAGATTCTCTTAATTCAGTGATTACATCCTTCTCCTCCTTTGAGGTTGTTTGGATGTGATTGATTCCGATAGATTTATTTTATTGATTGTCCATTACTACGATATTGTCCTCTAAGATATATTGTCGTTTCTTGATAATCTTTAAGATCGGTCATGTGTGCTTAAACCGAAATCAATGAGTAATTTATAGCAATTATATTAGAGTTATAAATGTGCTTGATTGAATATATTCCCATTGCTTGTTTGGGATGTGAAACTTGCAATCGAGATAAAATCAATTGAATCAAGAGTGGAAATAGGGAACGAACCTAAGGAGGATTCCCGGAACCTTGTTATTTCTTATTTATATTTCCTTTATATTTACGCAATTTTTCTTATATTATTTCACCATCAAAACCCAAAAATCTTTCGTGTAACTTTTATCGTTCGTTTTAAGGTTCACACATTTTCCTTTGTACTTAACTTCTTTCCCTATGGAATCGACACCCCAAAGCTGTACTACAATAACCATGTTATACTTTGGGCATAATCAAATTTTGGCGCCGTTGCCGGGGAAACACTTTTAAGTACAAGGAAACTTGTCAACTTTGAGTGTAACGGTAAAATAAAAAAAAAATCGTAAATATCTTTCTTTTCAGCAGTTTGTAAATACGGTCATATCATTCCTTTACTTCTGTTTTATTTATTTGCTTATTATTCTGTTTTATTTATTTGTTTATTATTCTGTTTTATTTATTTGCTTATTATTCTATTTTTTTTGCTTATTAGTCTGTTTTATTTATTTGTTTATTATTCTGTTTTATTTATCTGTTTATTATTCTGTTTTATTTACTTGTTTATTATTCTGTTTTATTTACTTGTTTATTATTCTGTTTTTTTATTTTGTTTATTATTTTGTTTTATTTACTTGTTTATTATTCTATTTTATTTATTTGTTTATTTATTTATTATTCTGTTTTTTTATTTAATTTCCCCTCTAAATTAATTGGTGCATGCTTAAACTGAGAGATTCGCGAGGTCGATTCATTAGAGGACCCGAATTAGAGTTACCCTCTCCTTCCACCTCCATTGGTGAAACCTCGCCTAGATCAAACCATAGTGCACCTCCATCAAAAAATTTAGAGGATTTTGTTAACATGGCCGATAATCGTAATGAAAATGTTGCCAGGACACTTCAGGATTACCTCCACACTACACGCACAGCCACACCATCATGCATCATGTTTCCAGCCAATACTCGCCAACTAGATTTTAAACCAGGGATGATTCATTTACTCCCTACTTTTCATGGCTTGGATAATGAAAATCCATATGTGCACATTAAAGAGTTTGAGGAAGTAGTTGCGACTTTTCATAGTCACGATGAAACCAATGACATTGTTAGGCTTAAGTTCTTTCCTTTCGCTTTGAAGGATAGAGCTAAGAGTTGGCTATACTCACTAAGACCACGATCTATTGGGTCGTGGACTGAGATGACTCGAATTTTTTTCAATAAATACTTTCCCTAACATAAGACCAATGCTTTGAAAAGACAAATCTCCACCTTTGCACAAAAGGACAGTGAGACTTTGTACCAGTCTTGGGAGAGATTTTAAGAGTTATTGAGTATGTGCCCTCACTATGGGTATGAGAATTAGCGTTTAGTGAGCTATTTCTATGAGGGTCTTACCAATAGAGAATGCCAATTTGTAGAGATGATGTGTAATGGTTGGTTCTTGGAGAAAGATCATGATGAGGCTATAGAGTACCTCAATGAGCTTGCTGAAAAAGCTCACACTTGGACTAGACCTAGTGCTACTGAAAGCACAAATAGGTCACGACCTATAGAGCACCCAAATGGTGGTGGAATTCACCATCTTAGGGAAGAGGATAACCTTAAGGCCAAGGTTGAAATGCTCACTAGAGAACTAGAGGTATTAAAGACTAAGAGCTTAAAGCCAACACACGTGGTTAATCATGCAAAATCTTTTGAACCATGTTTTGTGTGTGGCGGGGTAGACCATCTCACCCAAGAGTGCCCCACATTTTTTGAGATGAGAGGGATGTATAAGGAACAATGTAACGCCTTAGGCATGTACACGAAGCCTTCTGCACCCTTCTCTAATACCTATAATCCGAGATGGCAAAATCACCCCAATTTCAGCTGAAAGTCTGAAAACCAGCAGCTTGCACAACCCCCTGCACCATATCATGCACCTGTATCTTCTAGGAGTTCTTTAGAAGACACTTTACATACTTTTATTGAAGCACAGGGGAAGACAAATCAAAGGCTTGAATCTTTAATTGTGCAGGTTGTTGAAGAACATAAAGAGATAAAGAGCCAAGTGTCCAAGCTGACGAGCTATTTGAGTGTGACTGAGCAAGGTGAGTTCCCTTCCCAAGCTCAGTCCACATCCTACAGTCAGCACCAAACGCAACTGAAGAAAGAGGAGGTGAATGCCATTGAGACAATTAGTGGTAAGTCATTACACATCCCAACACCGAACAAATCAGAGGATGTGGACGACAACCACCAAGTATATACCCTCATCCATGGCTTCACAGGAGCATATATCGAGCCAAAATCTGCAGATGTTACTGATGACATCTTTAAGGTCTCTCCACAGCACACAAGCAGCAAATTTAACAGTAAAGTAATTGCTGGTGCATTCAACTCATGTTTGTCTATGAGGGAATAAGAGAGTCTGGCTGAAGACGTAAAACTTAGCGCTCATGGGAGGCACCCCAAAGTATATCCTTTTATTTTTTGTTTTTAATTATTTTTCTTGTTTATTATTAGTATTTTTCTGTTTTCCAGTTTTACTTTTGTATTTCTTTTTCAGGGACAAATATACGAAGCAGTTCACATGGTGGTGCACAATTTTCAGCTTCTGTGCACCTTTGGCTACAAAGGGAGTTTCCTTATCTTATACTTTCACATTGAGGACAATGTCTATTTTAAGTTGGGGGTGGAGGAAACATATTCCTGTTTTTCATTGAACTGCTTTGTGTCATTTTACCTTTTTGTTTGTTTTTAGCATGCTTTGTGTTAGCCTTGTAGTTAATTCACATGTCAATGATATGAGCTTAATCGAGATAGCATATAACATTTAGAAGAAGTTAAATCTTGCTTCGCTTTGAGAATAAATTAAGTGTCAATTTTTCTTTGGTTTGAGACTCTGGTTTGTGGTAAGATTGCATGATTAGTCTAAAGCATTTGGAGAAGTTTTATGTGCGATTGTTTTGTGAATAATTTTGCGGTCTCAACAAGCTCTAGAACTTATTTAATAATCACTTGAGGCAAAAATCATAGAATGCACACTACTTAGGATATGATGTAGGCTATTTTTGGACTGTTTGAGCCATTTTAACTTAACCTTGTTATATTTATCGCTAGTCACCTATTTGAGCCTTTTTCTTGAAAAGAAAAATTGAGCCTTATTTCTTTCAATAAACCATTTACTTACCTTGATGAGCCTAAATATATTTTATCCTTACCTTTCTTTTAAAAGAACTTAGTTATACACATGTTGTGAGAAGCACTTAAAAGGAGTAAGGGTGGAAATATGAGAAAATATTACTACCATAACCCAAGTACATTAAAAGAGATAAGTTGGGGGTTGTGGAAAAGAAAAAAAAAAGAATGAAAGAGGAGGTGAATGGTCTTATGCCAAAATAAAAGAAAAATGTGAATTATGGCAAAGAAAGAAAAGAAAAAAAGAAAATGGTGATTTATTGTGAGAAATGCTCGAAAAATGGTTGAAAGAGTTGGGTGTTGAAGTAAGGTTATCTTGTGCTTAAAATGGTTATGTTTAAACTAAGAGACTTAGTTCTTTTATTTGTTTAAACTTTTTCGTTCCTTCTTGACCTTTACCAAGCCTAACGTTACAAGCTTATAAAAGACCTATTGATCCGATGTAGTGTGATTTTTCTACATAGTGGAGAGTGATTTGAAAAGTGAGCCTATGGAGCTTGATTTATGATTGATGTCACGCAATTTAATATGTTTTTAGAGGCCAAGACTTGTATTCATGTTATGTTGTGCATAAAATCATCCGGGTGTTCAGACTAATGTATTGTGGTAAGATGGATGTTAAGAGTCGATAACGATTTTAAGGTTGACAGGCATTAATCAAGTTATCAAAGCAATCAGGAAGAGAATTTAACAAGATAACAACTAATTGTTCATCCGGAAAAATAATGCTACAACTATTCAAATCTTGAACTAGCTTATTAAAGACATCAAGATTATCTTGCAACTCTTGACTAGGATCCATTTTAAAAGCAAAGATTCTTTTAAGAAGATAAATCTTGTTAGGGAGAGTTTTTGTAACAAACAACTCATCTAATTTCTTCCATATGACAGCCAGATCCTCCGAGTCTCCGTACTCCCTTGTGACAGTATCCGACATGTGCAAGAAAATGATGCTGTAAGCCATCTTCTTCATCTCGGTCCGCTAGTCCTCCATGACACTTGCTGGAAAAGTATTATCTTCTCCAATAGCCAAGTCCACTTTCTATTGTATTAGAGCAGCCTTGATCTTCCGCTTCCAAAGGGAAAAGTCTCCCTTTCCATCAAACTTCTCAACATAGAAATTTGAAGCCATCTTTTGCGGACAAGATCCCAAATTTATGCACTACCCACAAATGCTTTCTTCAACCTCAAGAACACAGATCGAAGATGGATCTTAACACCGTTCTTGAATCAACCTTCAAGAACACGATCAGATCTTGATCTTTACACCGTTCTTGAATTACCCAAGAAGTTGATCTTTGATTCTTGGAGTCTTGGCTCCGTCACCTTCTTGTTCTTGCTCCGATACCCAGCTGTGCAGCTCTGATACCACTATCCAAAGCTCTGATACCACTATTGGAAATCACCTTGACAAGATGCCCAAGTGTTGATCTTCCAAACACCCAAGTCTAGAATGACTTGTAGAAATAATTTTAGCAACCAAACACAAGAACAGAAAATCAAAGAAAGAAAGAAGACAAGCGATTTGTTGTCGAGGTTCGGCAATGTGCCTACATCCCCGTGAGTTCCTCCATACTCTCTGCACTATCTCAAATGGTTCTTACAAGTTACAGCAATCCCCTTCAAGAAATCAAGTTCTTGAAGACACCAAGAAGAGAAGGAAGAAGATTACAATGCTATCTCTCTATGCTACTCTCTCTTCTTTACAACCAGCCTCACTACAAAGAGTCCCTCTTATGTTTATGTTTCCCACACAATTCTCTCTATGTGTTTACAATTGATCTCACACAATGTCACAAACTTGTGTTGTTGTATATGTTCTATATGTGAAAAGTGAGGCTAGGAAACCCCTTTTATAGCCACACACTTCTTAGTCATTCTTGTGAGTCAATCCCCACCCTTGGATCTTGATCTCCTTTTAATCTTAGCCCTTCATCATTCTCCAAGTGGTGTTGTGCATTTTGGTCTTGCACACACACACTTTAGAGAGTCCTAAGTCATTCTGCCCATGTGTGCCTTGGTGTACCTGGCGTCTTGGTGCTCAACAGGGCACGCCTTGGCGCTGGGGAAGAGTGAGCTTGTGAAGTCTCTAGGCGGCGCGGCGCTGGCTGCTGGGCGCCTAGGTGCTGGTGCGTACCTGATGTGCAACACACTAGAGGGTGTAGTGCTGGTGCTATCCTAGAGCACACCATTTTGGAGGGCATGGCGCTGGTTCTGAGCGGTGCAGTGCTGACTCGGACCTGGCACACTTCTTGCTATGCGCACACTTTCTCAACTTGTGTGTAAAAGTGCACACTCTAGTGCGCATTGCCTTCCCTTGCTCCAAAATGATGCACACATATGTGTGCAACCTTCTAACTTACTAAACTTTAATCTTCCATTATTGGTTTAGATTTTAACCATCTTTGAACCATGGTTGGACCTGTGCAAATCTTAGACAAATACTAACAGACCGTACAGATCGGCTCCAGTTTCTCTAAAGACATCAAGGAATCCTTGATCTCTTTCCTTCGAAGGAATCAAGACCATTTTGCCTCATCAACTTCTGACATGCCAGGGATCAATTCTAGGGTTATTATCCACCGACTAAATGTGGACACAAACCATAGGCTAGTAGTCCAAAAGAAGAGAACATTTGCTCTTGAACGACAAAGCGCCACAAAGGAAGAAGTAGACAAGTTCCTAGCGATTGATTTAATTCAAGAAATCGATTAGCCATAGTGGGTTGCGATTATGGTAATGGTCAAGAAGGCCAATGGAAAATTGACAATTCGTATCGATTTTACAGATTTAAATAAGGCCTACCCAAAATATAGTTTTCCTTTGCCTTAGATAGACCAGTTGGTAGACACCAGCTCTAGACGTGAGTTGCTCAGCTTTATGGATGCATACTCTAGGTATAATCAAATTTTAATGCATAGGCCTGATCAACCCAAGACCACATTCGTCACTGACTGAGGACTATACTACTATAAGGTGATGCCTTTCAAACTCAAGAATGTAGGGGCCACCTACCATAGGCTAGTCAATATGATCTTCGAAGAGTAGATCGGGAAAAATAGGAGGTCTACGTGGATGACATGTTAATTAAAATTATTAGCATCAAGGATCATTAGTCTGATCTAGAAGAGGCTTTTAGAATACTCTGCCATCACAAGATGAAGCTGAATCTATCCAAATTTGCTTTCAGAGTCACAGTCAGAAAGTTCCTAGGTTTCAATAAAACAAAATGAGGAATAGAGGCTAACCACAAGAAGATAAAGAGCAATAATGGACATGACCCCCCTCCGAATGTCAAAGAAGTGCAAAGGTTGATCGAGCGAGTAGCGGCACTTAGTCGCTTTATGTCTAAATCTGTCGAAAGGTGCCTATCTTTTTTCAAAGCCATCATGAAAGCTAAGGAAGCATTTGAGGAACTAAAAGATTATTTAAGCTCACCTCCGCTCCTAACTAAACCCATCACATGGGATGATATATATCAGCAAGCCAAGCCGTAGTAGCCTCTGTCTTAATTCGAGAAGATGCCAGGATGTAGAGACCCATCTATTAAATCAGTCAAAATTTTCACAACGCAAAGACACAATATCTCCCAATCAAAAAGATGGCATACGCCCTTCTAACATCGCTCAGAAGCTCCAACCATATTTTTAAGCTCACACCATTGTCCTCCTTACTAACCAACCTCTTTGGCAAGTTCTTCACAAGCCCAACATTTCTGAAAGGCTGGTCAAATGATCCATTGAACTTGGACAATTCATTATCCAATACAATCCTTAGACAGCCATTAAAACAAAGGCCCTAGCAAATTTCATAGCATAAACAACTTTTGCCAATATCCCTTTTAAAGTCCAAACTCCCAAGCAAGTTGAGCTAATGCCAAGCTGGACGTTATATATAGATAGATCCTCTAATAGTACTGGCAGTGAGGTTGTCCTTATCTTCAGTAGCCCTGAGGGGTTCACAATCAAGTGTGCCCTAAGATTCAGATATAAGGCCTTAAATAACGAGGCTGAATACGAAGCATTACTCATCGGAATGAAACTTGCCAAAGCATTAGCGGCTAAAGCTTTAGAAGCCTATAGTGACCCATAATTGGTGGTGAACCAAATGACTATTGAGTATGAAGCTAAGGGTGTAAAGATATCAAGATATCTCAAAAAGTCCCGCGAGCTTGCAGCAACCTTTAAGAGATTCCAGATAACCCAAGTGCCTCGGACCAAAAATATAAAGGCATATGCCTTGGCTCAACTTAACTCCTCCAGACGCATTGACTTTGCTCAAGCTGTCTACTTAGAAACTCTCTCAACTATGAGCATTGATGAATCCCTAGTTATGCCACTCGCCAAGGAGCAAACTTGGATGGACCAGATTCTCAGGTGCTAAAAAGATGGTATACTCCTTGATCAAAAGGGTGAGGCCAATAAACTTATCTCCCAAGCCTCGTGATACGTTGTCATTGACAGACAATTATATAAAAATGGTCTCACAACTCCTTATCTGAAATGCTTATTGACTATTGATGTAAACTACACTCTTAGGGAAGTTTACCAAAGGATATGTGGCAATCACCTCGGAGGCTGAGTGTTAGCCTTCAAGATACTTCGCCATGGCTAATACTGGCTACAAATGAGTTGCAACGTGGTTGAGATGGTCAAGAAGTGCAAGACCTATCAAGAACATGCCTCTATACCCCAACGACCAATTAATGTCGTGACGACGATCACTAACCATCTTCTTTTTGCTATATGGGGAATGGATATCCTTAGTCCTTTCTGGGAAACACCAAGGTAAAAGAAACATCTAATAATGGCCATCGATTATTTTACCAAGTTGGTATACGCTGAACCTCTCGCCAAAATCTCTGACTACCAAACCCGGGGGTTTGTTTGGAAGTCTATTGTTTACAGATTTGGCATACCTAGGATATTGGTCACCGACAATAGCACATAGTTTGACAACACCCGATTCAAGTCTTTCTGCCAAAATCTCCATATTGAACAGAGGTTTTCCTTGGTAGGCTACCCCCAGGCCAACAGACAGGCCGAGGTAACCAATAGAACCCTTCTATAAGGAACTAAGCAATGTCTTAATGATACCGACAAAGAATGGATCAACCCCCTCCCGAATGTTCTTTTGGCCTATCGAACCACCCCCCAAACTCCTGCTGGAGAAACTTCGTTCTTCTTAGCTTACGGATCCGAAGTTGTCATTCCCCTCGAAATATGAACTCCATCATTACAAATACAAAGCTTCGGTGAGGCCAACAATGAAGAGGCCTTCAAGTTGAACGCAATTTTGATTGACAAGGTCAGGGACATAGCCTAGATCAAACTTGCCACCTACCACCAGAGTGTATCGAGGCATTATGACTCCCGAGTATGAAAGAGAACATTTAGATTGCATAACCTAGTTTTGACAAAAAACAAAGTATCTCACCCCTGGAAGATTGGAAAAATTGTCCCAAACTGGGAGGGTCCCTACTATATAGAAAGGATTTGCCGAGCTGGAATGTTCGAACTTGAAGATTTGGATGGCAAACCAATACCCTATACTTGGAATGCTGAAAATCTCCGCAAGTTTTATCAGTAGAACTCATAACTCCTCCAACTTTTAGAATTTCCCCCATTTGCTATCAATAAAGATGGGCTCCATTAGTAGCTATTTAGTTTATGTAAGTCTCCAGTGTTAACAATAAAGAAGACTCAGATCTTTTTTTAAAAATTCTTCTTGATTTTTAATAAAAGCTAAAGGTCTCTCGCCATTAGACAAAGACAACTTCAAGCTCTTTCTTCTTCTCACTTTTATCTCAAACTAACAAGGAAAATATAAACAGTAAAAAACTGATTACTCCAAAAAGGAAACATCTCCATTAAACTTTAATTTTTTTTACAATGGCGCTAACGGCCTTATAGTACAATTTTTTTTTAAAAAAGGGAAACAAGAAAAAACCTCTAATCCACCACTATATTCTCCTCGTATGCTTTTGTGAACTACACTAGGTCTGGACCTCCTCTTCCTCATCTTCCTTGACACCTTTTCTAACTGTGGTCTCCTTGTCAAAGTCTCTAAGCTTAAGCATAGAGAAGTCATGCTCTGGGTAACTCTTCTCAGCCTTCTTGACGACCTCCTTGAAACCAGTCAAGTAAAAGATCCAGAATACTTCTTCATGGCCTCCTTAAACTCTTGGGACTCTTGAAATGAGGTCATAACTCAATCGAATACCTCCTTTACTGCTGCCTCCCTCTTTTAGGATATCTTAGCCACCTCAGCCTTAGCTGCATCCTTCTAGGCCCTAGCTCTCTCCAGCTCGATCGCAGCGAGGTCCATCTCAGCCATGGTAGCCCTTAGGTCCCTAACCTTAGTGGCCTTAGTGTTGAAAAGTTCCTCCAACCCTTGGCAGTGAGCATAACTGTCCTCTAAGTTCATTTTAAAATCCTTCAACCTCTTGTGCAGGTCGAGACAACAGTGAGTGAGGACACCGGTAGCCATGCTCATCTAATGAAAAAAAGGAGAAAAAGATAAAAGTTAATAACCTTCGAATCTGAATAAGTAAGAATGACTATAGAAGAGGTGATATCTTAGAGGCCAGGTCTTCCACTACCCCAGCCAGAGCTACAATGGGCTCCTCCCCCAGTCTGACAAAATTCGATGAAGGATGCCTCAAACTAGCTCCCGCACGATCTTGAAACTCCGAAAGACTAACTCTATGACCTTCACACACTAGTTGGGCATCTTGACTTCAGAGAGTAAGGCTAAGGTAGAAGGGGAACAGAGGGCAATGGCTTGGGAGGAGGAGGAAGAGGAGTAGTAGTTGAAGGAGTGGAGCTCCGAACCTTAATTGGGATAAGAGGAACCTTTTGAGCCTTCCTCTCAGCTACCTTTCTCTGAACCTTAATTAGGGCAAGAGGAACCTTTTAAGCTGGCCTCTCAGCTACCTTTCTCAGAACCTTAATTGGGGTAAGAAGAACCTTAAGCCTACCTATCAGTTACCTTTCTTTTCTTCTAAGGTTAACCTGATGAGAGTCATAAAATGAAATTCAACAGTGGTTAATTGTTAGCATTTTAGGATTGATCTCGGTCTTTATTGCGCTTTTATGTGTTAATAACTCTAAAGTAATATTATTAGACTACTGACTTATTTTAGTGCAATCTTCAGGTACTTTGAGTTTAAAAGAGAAAAAGAAGCGATCGTTGCTTAAAAAGCCAAGATCCCATGCTTCTGGAAGGACAAGATGGAGTGCTGCTTGTACTGTGATTGAGCGCACAGGCAATGCAATCGAGCGCACATCCCACATCGACCAAGAAGTACTCTGCAGCGCAACTGCGATCGAGCACACCAATTTGTGATCGAGTGCACTAAGGCTGCGATCGAGCGCACTTGGATAGTATCCCACATCGGTCAGAAAACACATAGCATTCCGGGAGCTTGCCTATATAAGACCCACTCTACTTTAGCTTTAAGAATCAATCAGAGCTCATCTGAAATCATTAGAGAGTGACTCCAGAGGGCCTTTAGAAGCAATCTATAGAGTTTTAGGAGGAATCCGAAAGTATAAATTTGGAGGGCAAGCTGAGGATGATCATTGAGAGGTCGGAGGCAACTCAATGAAGCATGAGCCCCATGGCTGGCTAGTCTCCAAGCAAGGTAAAGGGATTAATCCCTAGGTGTAGTTGTTCTTATTTTCCTTTATTTGGTTCAATTGCAGTTGGATATTATTTTCGTTAAACATTGTTATGTTTTATTCTTTAATTTAATTAGTAGCTTTTTTTGTTAGTCCGGTGATTGCATGCTTCTTTTCCATATAAGTCTAGTCATGCTTTTTTTATGTGTATCTGTTTGGGTGTGATTGAGTCCGGTAGATCTCTTTTATAGATTTGTCCATTACTGCGGTATTGTCATTTAGATATGCCATCGTCTTTTGATAATTTATAAGTTAGGTCATGTGTGCTTGTAGGTAAAGAATAATTCATATCAATTACATTAGGGTTATTACATGCACTTTAATTGAATATTTGTCGATTGCCTGTTTAGGATGTGAAACTTGCAATCGAGATAAAAACAACTGAATCAAGTTAGGATTAGGGAAATGAACCTAGGGAGGATTTCCAAAACCTTGTCGTTTCTTTATATATTATTCAATCATTCACATAATTTTCATAAAATCAACAATTCAGATTCTTTCAATCAATCTTTTATCGTTTGTGTTCAAGTTTACACCTTCTTCTGTAATTAACTTGTTTCCCTGTGGAATCGACACTGATGAGTGCCAAATATTGCATGTTTTAGCCCCTTAATTTAATTTGTTAGCTTATGAATTTGTTACTTTGAGTTGTTTTTCATTGTTTTACAGGTTTACAAGCTTGGAAAGGAGTTTCACTAAATTGCTAGAATTTCTCGTACAGATCAGCCATTATTTAGGATTAAACTATATTGATTCAGGAAGAACCAGGAGATAAGCCATATATTCTTGGAAATATCTGGATGTCTATTTTCTGGGGAATTTTACGGCTCATAAAAATGATTTTTCTAGAGAAAGTTATGATAGTTTTAGTAGACAAAGGTCAGGCTGTGAATGATTTCAGCGTGACAGATCAGCCATTTTTTAGGATTAAACTGTATTGATTCAGGAAGAACCAGGAGATGAGCCATATATTCTTGGAAAGATCCCGATGTCTATTTTATGGGGAATTTCACGGATCAATAAAATGATTTTTCTAGAGAAAGTTATGGCAGTTTTAGTAGACAAAGGTCAAAAAGCAAAAGCTGGAATTTGCAATATCCCACATCGGGTTGGAAGCATATTGCACTTGTGATGTTTCTCTATATAAGCCCCTTCTCACTTCATCTTTAGTAAGCAATCCAAGTGCCATTTTGGTGCAATTTGGAGGACTTCTACAAGCATTCTGGTGGATCTCCGAAGGCTTTGCTATCACGAGGGGAAGTGCCGCCCAACAGCGAGTGGAATTTCTCCCATGTATAGTCAGTTTTAATTTACTGTTTTTTTTAGTTTAATGTTTAGCACTTTTATTATGAACTCTAGTTTCATGATTATGAGTGGCTAAAATCTTCAACTAAGGTTGAAGATGAAGCCTCGCCGTTGTTTGACATAATATTTTCATATTTGTTTATACAATTCTGATATTTTTTTAGTATAAATGTTCTGTCAATTATTTGAGTAAAATCTTATGATTGACTGCGTTTAAATTGTTCTGTTGGATATTCCGTGTGTTTCATTTGATGAATACATCAAATTGTTTTTGATTAAATTGGATTTCCTTTGTGATTTGTTAAAAGCGGATACATTGGATGCTTTTGGTTTAATTGGGATATTTGTTGTTTTATGTTTTAAGTTGGATTCATGGAATGTTTGGATAGGCTATTTTTAGAATATGAAGATATATACTTAACTTTGGCGGGGTGGATTCAGAAACCTTAGTGTCTTTATTATTAGTTTTAAATCAATTTAATTTTGTTTTTATTTGTTTTGCAACATATAATTCAAAACTCGGAACAAGGTTAAGATAAGTTTAGTTTAGATAAAATTACATTTTCAGAATGCAATTCCCTGTGGATTCGACATTGCACTTGCACAACACTATATTGCAAACGACTCGTGCGCTTGCGAGTAATTTAAAACTCACAACAAGTTTTTGGCGTCGTTGCCGGGGAATTGTTTTGTTTGTGAAATTTTTGTCTGAATTGATTTTATTTTTCTACTAGTTTAGTTAGCATTTTTGTTTTATTTTATTTTTATTTTTATTTTTATTTTAAATTTAGTTTTAATTTTAAATTTTAAATTTTAAATTTTAAATTTTTAGTTTTTAGTTTTTAAATTTTAATTATTAATTTTAAGTTTTAAATTTTAAATTTTGGATTTTAAATTTTAAATTTTAAATTTTAGATTTTAAATTTTGGATTTTAAATTTTAAATTTTAAATTTTAAATTTTAAATTTTAAATTTTAAATTTTAAATTTTGAATTTTAAATTTTGGATTTTAAATTTTAATTTTTAAATTTTAAATTTTGGATATTAAATTTTAAATTTTACATTTTAAATTTAAAATTTAAAATTTTAGATTTTAAATTTTAGATTTTAGGTTTTAAATTTGAAATTTGAAATTTGAAATTTGAAATTTCAAATTTCAAATTTCAAATTTCAAATTTCAAAAATTTCAAATTTTTAATTTTTAATTTTTAATTTCAATTTTCAAATTTCAAATTTTAAATTTTAAATTTTAAATTTCAAATTTCAAATTTCAAATTTCAAATTTTAAATTTCAAAATTTTCAAATTTTTAATTTTTAATTTTTAATTTCAATTTTCAAATTTCAAATTTTAAATTTCAAATTTCAAATTTCAAATTTCAAATTTCAAATTTCAAATTTCAAATTTTAAATTTTAAATTTTAAATTTTAAATTTTTCATTTTTCATTTTTCATTTTTCATTTTTCATTTTTCGTTTTTAATTTTTCATTTTTCATTTTTAATTTTTAATTTTTAATTTTAATTTTTAATTTTAATTTTATTTTTTGTTTCTACTAGTTAGTTTATTTTACTGCTTTTTGTGTGGTGTATGCTTGGTCGGAGATCACTGAATTTAGAATTGACACCTTTAGATCCCGATTTAGAAATAACTCTTAGGAGACAGAAGAGAGCACTTGTTGAAAGAGAGACAATTGAGATGGGAGAAAATTTTAAGAATGCAAATCAGCCAGAGAATGTAGAGCAACCTAGAGCTTGGAACGTGGACTCCATTACATCCCTTAGGGATTTGTTCGCACCTGTTGCGAGTAACTCAACTTCTTGCATAGTGTTGCCACCAACCAATGCCACCCATTTTAATTTAAAGTCACATGTCATCCAACTCCTACCCTCATTTCATGGCTTAGATCTTGAAAATTCTTACAGCCGTGTGAAGAAGTTCAAAGATATTTATGCCACATTCAAGTTCCAGAACTTCTCTGAGGAATCAGTCCATCTTAGACTTTTCCCTTTTTCTCTTCACGATAGAGCTAGGACATGGTTGGATTCCAACACACCCGGGTCTATTACATCTTGGGAAAATTTCCTTAGCAAATTTTATCATAAGTTTTTCCCAATATCTAGAGTGAATGAGTGCCGAAAGGAGATTAGTTCTTTCACTCAGGATGAGGATGAAAAGTTTTCTGAGAGTTGGGAGTGCTTCAAGGAGTTACTGATCAGATGCCCTCCACATAGATATGAAAAATGGAGACTCGTTCAGTTCTTCTACCAAGAGTTGACTCAACCCAACCGTAGCATGATCGAGTCTATGAATTAGGGGGCATTCTTGAGTCTAACGGGGGAGGAAGCATACAAGGCGTTGGACAAGTTTTCTGATAACTCACAGTATTGGGATTTCTCAAGCTGTCGAGATAAGTCCATTCGTGCTCCTAAGAAAGGAGGCATCTATGAGGTCAGGGAGGACACTGAATTGAGGATAAAGTTAGATGCTCTCACTAAGAAGATTGATGCTCTCACTGTGGGCCAATCCATTAATGCTGCCAACTCATTCCATGTTGATAGCTGTTCCATCTGTGTTAGTCCCATGCATCTAGCACAGAATTGTCTATAAATGCCGGTTTTTGTCGAGTATCATATGGAACAAGTGAATGCTTTCAATGACTATCGGAGGCAGTCAAATGGATCTTACTCTGAGATGTACAATCCAGGGTGGCGGAACCACCCTAATTTTTCATGGAAGCAGAGCCAACCAATGAATCAGGGAGGAGCCCCGCATCATGCTCAAAATCAATACCCTCCCAGATTTGCCCCACAAATTCCTAGTCATGGTCGCTCTGCCCATCCAGCACCATCACCTGCTTACCAAGCTCCTACTCAAACGCCAGCGCCAGTTTCACAGTCACTAGAGGACACCCTTAAGGAGTTCATGAAGATGACTGTCCAATCTATGAGCGAAGTAAGGAGTGCAACAATGGTAAATACCCAAGCAATTGCAAAACTAGAGAGTCAAATAGGTCAAATTGCAAGTCACTTGGGTGAAAGATAGAAGGGAAAGTTCCCCAGTTAGCCCGTGCCCAACCCGAAAGGACAGTTTATGGTTGGAAATTCATCCACTCCTACACACGGGGAGGAACAAGTGCAGTCGATTGTCACATTGAGGTCTGGGAGACAAATAGATAATCGAGTGGAAGAGAACCCTGCTATGCAGCAAGGGCAAGGAAGTGGCGACAAGGAGAAGAGAGATGCTGAGCCATCTACAGCCACACCTATTGTGAAGAACTCTCTTAGGTTATTTGTACCTAAAGCGCCTTACCCTGAGAGATTACAAGTTCCCAAGAAAGGAGGGAAGTTTGAGGAAATTTTGGAGGTGTTCAAGCAAGTCCAAATCAATATCCCACTTTTGGACGCCATCTAGCAAGTGCCGTCATATGCCAAGTTCTTAAAGGACTTGATCACTATCAAGAGGAGGACGAATGTCCCGAAGAAGGCGTTTTTAACCGAGCAGGTTAGCTCAATCATTCAGTGCAAGATACCGATCAAGTGTAAGGACCCAGGGTGTCCTACCATCTCTTACGTGATAGGAGTCAGCCAGATTGAGAGGGCTCTATTGGATCTAGGAGCGAGTGTGAATCTTCTGCCCTACTCAGACTATTTGCAGTTGGGGTTAGGAGAATTGAAGCCCACATCCACAATGCTTCAATTGGCTGACAGGTCAGTGAAAATACCATGGGAAGTAGTTGAGGACGTTTTGATAAAGGTGGATAAGTTTTATTTCCCCGTGGATTTTATTGTGCTAGACACAGAGCCGGTTCAGAATGTAGGGATTCAGATACCGGTAATTCTAGGGCGACCATTCTTAACCACAGCTAATGCCCTGATAAATTGTAGGACAGGGGTGATGAAGATTTCCTTCAGAAATATGACAGTGGAGTTGAATATCTTTGATATCACTAAGCAACCACTGGAATTTGATGAAGTGAGAAATGTATGCTTGATAGAGGAGATTATAACGGAGATTGTGGATGAATCAAGCAATGAGGACCCCCTGGAGGCATGCTTTGCTAAATTTGGGGAGGATTTGGATTTAGATAAGTTACTCGAGCAAGCTAGTGCTATTTTGGAGTCTCCTCCTAGGGAGAGCAGTAAGACAGAGGAGACTGTGGGTGAATCAAGCATTGAGGACCCTTTAAAGGCATGCTTTGCTCAGTTTGGAGAAGATTTGGATTTGGATAAGTTACTTGAGCAAGAAAATGCTACTTTAGAGTTTTCTCCTCAGAAGAATAGTGAGACGGAGGAGACCACAACACCTGAACCTCCCAAAAAGGAACTTAGGCCTTTACCGGACAATCTTAAGTATAAGTTCCTAGCTCCAGTAGATTCTTTGCCTATGATTATAGCTTCAGATTTGGTTGATGCTCCAAAAAAGAAATTATTGGACGTTTTAAGAGAGCATAAGGAAGCTATCGGTTTGACTATTGAGGATATCAGGGGAATCAGCCCCTCGTTGGTAATGCACAAGATACATTTGGAGGAGAATGCCAAGCCATCGAGGGAGCCATAGAGAAGGCTCAACCCAGCTATGCAAGAGGTTGTGAGGACTGAAGTGATAAAGTTGTCAGATGTAGGGATCATTTATCCAAACTTTGATAGCGAGTGGGTGAGCCTGATTCATGTCGTGCCAAAGGATGCTGGATTGACGATAGTGATGAATAAAGACGACAAGTTGGTTCCAACTCGTGTGCAGTCAGGTTGGAGAGTGAGTATAGACTACCGTAAGTTGAATGATGCCACAAGGAAGGATCATTTTCCTCTCCCATTTATTGATCAGATGGTGGAGCACTTAGCTGGGCGCGATTACTAATGTTGGGTCTGGCTGAAGACATAAAACTTAGCACTCATGGGAGGCACTGTTGTGAGTTTTAAATTACCCGCAAGCGCACGAGTCGTTTGCAATATAGTGTTGTGCAAGTGCGAGGTCGAATCCACAGGGAATTGCATTGTGAAAATATAATTTTATCTAAACTGTATTTTAAATTGTATGTTGCAAAATAAATAAAAGCTAAACTAAATTGATTTTAAAAACTAATAAAAACACTCTAACGTTTTTGAATACACCCCACCAAAGTTTAAGCATATATGTCCTAAAAACATAGCCTATCAAAACATTCCATGAATCCAACTTGCGACAAAAAACAAAGAATATCCCAATTAAACCAAAAGCATCCAATGTATCCGGTTTTAACAAATCACAAAGGAAATCCAATTTAATCGAAAATAATTCAATGTATCCATCAGATGAAACACAAGGAATATCCAACAGAACAATTTAAACTCCAATCAATCACAAGATTAACTCAAATAATTGACAGAACATTTATACTAAAAGATTGTCAGATTTGTACAAGCAAATCTGAACTACTATGTCAAACAACGGCGAGGCTTCATCTTCAACCTTAGTTGAAGATTCTAGCCACTCATAACTATGAAACTACAATTCATAATAAAAGTGCTAAACATTAAACTAAAACAACTAAATAAAAAGAAATAAATAACTTTAAATGAGAGAAATTCCACTCGCTGATGGGCGGCGCTTCCCCTCGTGGTAGCAAAGCCTTCGGAATCCACCAGAATGCTAGCAGACGTCCACCGGTTAACACCAAAGTGGCCCAGGAATTGTACACTGAATGATGAGGCAAGATGGTGTTTATATAGGGGGAGTCTCGGAGCACTGTGGGTTTCAGATTCGATGTGGGATACTGACCCAAGTGCGCTCGATCGCAGAATGGTGCGAGCGATCGCATGTGCGTTCGATCGCATGTCTTGTGCGCACGATTGCATGTGCGCTCGATCGCATGTCTGTTACGATCGATCGCAGATGCACTAAACTGCAAATATTTCGATGTGGGATGTTGACCTTGCGCTCGTTCGTAGGCAAGTGCGCTCGAGCGCAGGTGCGCTCGATCGCATATCTCGTGTGATCGATCGCACTATGCATCCTCTTTGCTCTTGAAGCTTGATATCTCCATAAATGCTTCATTTTCTCCACAAACCTATAAAAATACACAAAACACAAGAATGACATAAAATAAAGTGAAATAATACAAATTAAGAACCTAACAAATATAAATTAAAGGGCTTAAATATGCAATATTTAAGACTCATCAAATACTCCCAAACTTAGATTTTGCTAGTCCCTAAGCAAAACAAAATAAAAACTAGATGAAAAACAAAGAACATAAAGACAAGTTCATCACTCATGTTATCCAAAAATTTAAGGAGCACACACCACCATGATATTTAGTCATGAGCAAGCTTAAAGAGATAAACCCATCTTCACAATGAATAGAAATGTTAAAATCTAATTACTTACAAAAGGCAGGTTAAGGCATCACAAGTCTGACACTGTGTAAAGTGAATTAGCATATAAAAATGAAGCTTCCAAATAACTCCAATGTGTAAGGTCTCCATGTCTCAAGATTCACCAAATTTCCCATACGAATGAACGAAAATGGCATAGTTTTTATTTTATTTTATTTTATTTTCTTATATATATATATATATATATGTATATATGAGGCTCTGCTATGTTTAATTCCCTTAAGCTTTCTAATTAACCCATGTAGCGAGTGTTGAGTCAATGACTCCCAAACCAGATGGTTTTAGGGCATTAGGTGTAAAGACACCCCTAAGGACTTACTAACTCGAGTCAAAAAGGCTACGAAACTAAACTGACCTTAATGCTACCAAACAAAATTTTCACCTTTTGACGTGAACACTCACTACTTACTGAGGCAAGAGGTCCAGTTACTCAGTGGAAAGTTTATTGATGATGATCATTATTATTATTATTATTATTATATTTATGATTTTCTATGCCCAAGTGTTTATCCAACAAGTCATCTAGTTTCAGTTAAGACAAGGAAACGTACACATTAAAATCACATGCCATACCTCACACAATTTGTGCTAATGTGCTCGTGTTAGATAAGATCAAACATGTGAATTCTCAAATGTCTAAAGTAAGTAACTAAATTTTAAAACTTTATCACCAGATCATGTGTTCAAAATTTTAAGCTCACCTATGACATCACATCACAGAAAATGTTTAGATCAACCAAAATTTCAAAATAACATGAGCATGTATTTATCTTTATGACGAAAAGACAACAAATTAGGACAAAGTGTGTGATGTGTCTCCCATACCCCCAAACTTAAATTACACATTGTCCCCAATGTGTGAATAATATGGAAAGAGCTGACCTGGGATATGGAGAACTATCTGGACTAGTATGGCTTGTAGCATACCCCCAAACTTGAACTGAAGTATGCATTGTCCCTGAAAAATAAAAACTGGAAAACAAAAAATACTGGAAACAAACATTAATCATAAAAATTAAGAAATATACAGAAAAGATAAGCTGTGGGGTGCCTCCTATGAGCGTTAAGTTTAAAGTCTTCAGCCAGACTCCCCTTAGTAGACGACACTTAATCAGAGTAACTAGGATCCTCCAATAATATCGTCTTTATGTCCGGACTCCTCAACTCCAAGAATGGTTTTAGCCTTTGTCCATTTACCTTAAAAGTGTTACCATTCTTGGGATCCATAATCTCGATGGCCCCATGAGGAAAAATTGACCGAATAATAAATGGGCCTGTCCAATGAGATTTGAGCTTGCCTGGAAAAAGATACAAGCGTGAATTGTAAAGAAGAACTTTTCAACCCGGCTCAAAAGCCCGTCTCAAAATGTGTTGGTCATGAGTCTTCTTCATTTGTGCCTCGTAGGACCGTGCACAATCGTATGCATCATTCCGTAGCTCCTCTAATTCATTGAGTTGGAGCTTCCTTTGTGTGCCAGCCTTCGAAAGGTTGAAGTTCAACTGCTTGATAGCCCAATAGGCTCTATGCTCTAATTCAACCGAAAGGTGACATGCCTTTCCGTACACAATACGATAGGGAGACATGCCAATTGGTATCTTGAAGACTGTCCGATATGCCCACAGTGTATCAGTCAATCACAGAGACCAATCCTTTCTACTAGGGTTCACAGTTTTCTCTAAAATTTGTTTGATCTCGCGATTAGAAATTTCCACTTGTCCACTCTTCTGCGGGTGATATGGGGTGGCAACCTTGTGTGTGATGAAATACTTCTTCATCAACTGCTCAAAAATCCGGTTGCAAAAGCGCTTACCTCCATCACTTATGATTGCTCGAGGCATACCAAATCGAGCAAAAATAGTGTCCTTCAAAAACTGGACCACAACTCTGTGGTCATTGGTCTTGCACGCAACGGCCTCCACCCACTTGGACAGATAGTCCACAGCAACAAGAATGTACAAGTTGCCAAAGGAGTTTGGGAACGGTCCCATAAAATCAATGCCCCACACGTCAAAAATCTCAACAATCAAAATAGGGTTGAGGGGCATCATATTCCTCCTAGAAAGGCTCCCTAGCTTTTAGCAACGCTCACAAGATACACAGTAGGTGTGAGAGTCTCGGAAGATGGTAGGCCAATAAAATCCACACTGCAAAATCTTTGCAGCGGTCTTTTTAGCACTGAAATGGCCTCCACAAGCATGATCATGACAAAAGGCGATGACATTAAATTGGTTATGCTCAGGAATACACCTTCTGATGATCTGATCGGGACAATACTTAAACAGATAAGGATCATCCCAGAAAAAATGTTTCACTATGGCTAAAAACTTTGATTTATCTTGTCGCCCCCAATGCAAAGGCATGTGTCCAGTGACAAGATAGTTCACTATATCAGCAAACCATGGAGCGGGATTTTGAGCAATGAGCATTAACTACTCATCAGGAAAGGTCTCAGAAATGGGAGTGGCGGCCTCAGTGAAATCCACAATCAATCTAGATAAATGGTCCGCTACCATATTTTCAGAACCTTTCTTATCCCGAATCTCGATGTCGAACTCTTGAAGTAGCAAGATCCATTGGATAAGACGAGATTTAGCATCTTTTTTAGAGAAAAGATACTTCAAGGCTGCATGATCCGAGTAGATAATGACCTTAGATCCTAACAAGTAGGATCTGAACTTGTTTAATGCAAAAACAACTGCTAACAACTCCTTCTCAGTGGTAGGGTAATTAAGTTATGCGTCGTTTAGAGTTCGACTCGCATAATAGATAACATGGGGAAGTTTATCAACACGCTGCCCCAAAACAACTCCAACAGCATAATCTGATGCGTCACACATAATCTCAAAAGGCACACCCCAGTTGGGTGGCTGAATAATGGGTGTGGACGTCAGAATCTTCTTCAGATCCCCAAATGCTTTCTTACAGTCCTCATCAAATATAAATAGGGCATCTTTTTGTAATAACTGGCACAAGGGCCTGGCGATTTTGCTGAAATTCTGGATAAATCGCCTGTAGAAACCTGCATGGCCCAGCCAAACACTCCACCATCTGATCAATAAATGGCAGTTGAAAGTGATCTTTTCTTGTGGCAACGTTCAGCTTAGGATAGTCTATACACACTCTCCACCCTGACTGAACACGAGTTGGCACCAACTCGTCGTCCTTATTCTTTACTACCATCAATCCTGCTCGCTTGGGCACGACATGAATCGGGCTCACCCACTTGCTTTCAGAGATGGAATAAATGATCCCTGCATCTAACAGCTTAATTATTTCTGCCCTCACAACCTCTTGCATAGCTGGGTTGAGCCTTCTTTGTGGCTCCCTCGATGGCTTGGCATTCTCCTCCAAATGTATCTTGTGCATCACCACCGAGGGGCTGAATCCCCTGATATTCTCAATGATCCACCCGATAGCTTCCTTGTGCTCTTTTAAGACATCTAATAATTTCTCCTCTTGAGCTTCACCCAAATCTGAAGCTATAATCACAGGCAAACTATCGGCTGAACCTAAGAACTTATACTTAAGATTATCCGGTAACGGCTTAAGATCCTTCTTGGGGGTTTTAGGTTTGGCGATCTCCTCTGTCTCATTGCTTTCTTGAGGATCAGACTCCAAAATGGCATTCACTTCCTCAAGTAGCTTATCTAAGCCCAAGTCCTCTCAAAAGTGAGCAAAACACGCCTCCAGGGGATCCTCAATGCTTGATTCGTCCACAGTTTCCTCAAGAATCTCCTATATCAAGCATACATTTCTCACTTCATCATACTCCAGTGGTTGCCTAGTGATATCAAAGATGTTTAACTCCACTGTCATATTTCTGAAGGAGATCTTCATCACCCCTTTCCTACAATTGATCAGGGCGTTAGCCGTGGCTAAGAATGGACACCCTAGAATTATCGGTATTTGAATCCCTACATTCTGGACCGGCTCTGTGTCAAGCACAATAAAATCCACTGGGAAATAGAATTTATCCAGTGGTCTTTTCACTGACCTGTCAGCCAATTGAAGTGTCGTGGATGTGGGCTTCAATTCTCCTAACCCCAACTGCAAATAGACTGAGTAGGGTAGAAGATTCACACTCGCCCCTAGATCCAAAAGAGCCCTCTCAATATGGCTGACTCCTATCGTGTAAGAGATGGTAGTACATCCCGGGTCCGTATACTTGATGGGTAGCTTGCACTAAAGGATTGAGCTGACCTGCTCGGTCAAAAATACCTTCTTTGGGACATTCGTCCTCCTCTTGATAGTGACCAAGTCCTTTAAAAACTTGGCATATGATGGCACTTGATGGATGGCATCCAAAAATGGGATATTGATTTGGACCTGTTTGAATACCTCCAAAATTTCCTCATACTTCCCTCCTTTCTGAGGTGCCTGTAGTCTGTCGGGGTAAGGCACTTAGGTACAAATGACCTAAGAGGGTCTTTTTCAGTAGGTATGGCTATATATGGCTCAACATCTCTCTTCTCCTTATTGCCACTCCTTTGCCCTTGCTGCATATCAAGGCTCTCTTCCACTCGATTGTCCACTTGTCTCCCAGACCTCAGTGTCACAATCGACTGTACTTGTTCCTCCCCATGCGTAGGAGTTGATGAACTCCCAACCATAAAATGTCCTTTCAGGTTGGGCACGGGCTGACTGGGGAACTTCCCTTTCTCTCTCTCACCCAAGTGACTTGCAATTTGCCCTATTTGACTCTCCAGCTTGGCAATTGCTTGGGTGTTTACCATTGTTGCACTCCTTACGTCGCTCATGGATTGGCTATTCATTTTCATGTATTCCTTAATGGTGTCCTCTAGTGACTATGAAACTAGCGCTAGTGTTTGAGTGGGAGCTTGGTAAGTAGGTAATGGTGCTGGATGGGCAGAACGACCATGACCAGGAATTTGTCGGGCAAATCCAGGAGGATATTGATTTTGAGCATTGGTTGGTTCTGCCTCCATGAAAAATTTGGGTGGTTCCGCCACCCTATATTGTATGTCTCAGAGTACGATCCATTTGACTGCCTTCGATAGTCATTGAAAGCATTTACTTGTTCTATAGGATACTCGGCACAAGCCGGCATTGATGGGAAATTCTGTGCTAGATGCATGGGACTAGCACAGATAGAACAGCTTTCAACATTGAATGTGTTGGCTCACAGTGAGAGTGTCAATCTTCTTAGTGAGGGCATTTAACTTTATCCTCAAATCAGCGTCCTCCCTAACCTCATAGATGCCTCCCCTCTTAGGGGCACGACTGGACTTATCTCAACAGCTTGAAAAATCCCACTGCTGCGAGTTATCGAACAACTTGTCCAACGCCATATATGCTTTATCTCTTGTCAGACTCAAGAATGCCCCCCATTCATAGACTCGATCATGCTACAGTTGGGTTGAGTCAACCCTTAGTAGAAGAACTGAACGAGTCTCCACTTCTCATATCCATGTGGAGGGCATCTGATCAGTAGCTCTTTGAAGAGCTCCCAACTCTCAGAAAATTTTTCATCCTCATCCTGAGTGAAAGAGCTAATCTCATTTCGGCACTCATTCACCCTAGACATTGGGAAAAACTTATGATAAAATTTGCTAAGCAGGTTTTCCCAAGATGTAATAGACTCGGGCGTGTTGGAATCCAACCACGCCCTAGCTCTATCGTGAAGAGAAAAAGGGAAGAGTCGAAGATGGACTGACTCCTCAGAGAAGTTCTGGAATTTTAATGTAGCACAAATATGTTTGAATTTCTTTACATGGCTATAAGGATTTTCAAGATCTAGGCCATGGAATGAGGGTAGGAGTTGGATGACATGGGGTTTCAAGTCAAAATGGGTGGCATTGGTAGGTGGCAACACTATGCAAGAAGATGAATTGGTCGCAACGGGTGCGAACAAATCGCTAAGGGATGTAGTGGAATCCACGTTCCAAGCTCTAGGTTGCTCTACATGTTCAGGATGATTTGTATTCCTAAAATTTTCTCCCATTTCAACTGGTGCTCTCTTCTGCCTCCTAAGAGTTCTTTCTAAGTCGAGATCTAAATGTGTCAAATCTAAATTCAAGGATCTCCGACCAAGCATAAACCGCACAAAAAGCACTAAAATAACCTACCAGCAGAAACAACAGAATAAAGCAAAAATAGCAAACACATTACTCACAAAAATTAACAATTTTTTTAATAAACAAATAGTAACAAATAAAATAAAATAAAATTGCCAAATAGAAAAATCAAACAAATAATGCTAACTAACTAGTAGAAAAATAAAATTAATTCAGACAAAAATTTCACAAACAAAACAATTCCCCTGCAACGGTGCCAAAAACTTGTTGTGAGTCTTAAATTACTCGCAAGCACATGAGTCGTTTGCAATATAGTGTTATGCAAGTGCGACGTCGAATCCATAGGGAATTGCGTTGTGAAAATATAATTTTATCTAAACTAACCCTATTTTAACCTAGTTCCGAATTTTAAATTGTATGTTGCAAAATAAATAAAAACTAAACTAAATTGATTTTAAAAACTAATAAAAACACTCTAAGGTTTCTGAATCCACCCCACCAAAGTTTAAGCATATATGTCCTAAAAACATAGCCTATCAAAACATTCCATGAATCCAACTTGCGACAAAAAACAAAGAATATCACAATTAAACCAAAAGCATCCAACGTATCCGCTTTTAACAAATCACAAAGGAAATCCAATTTAATCGAAAACAATTCAATGTATCCATCAGATGAAACACAAGGAATATCCAACAGAACAATTGAAACTCCAATCAATCATAAGATTAACTCAAATAATTGACAGAACATTTATACTAAAAGATTGTCAAATTTGTACAAGCAAATCTGAACTACTATGCCAAACAACGGCGAGGTTTCATCCTCAACCTTAGCTGAAGATTCTAGCCACTAATAACTATGAAACTACAATTCATAATAAAAGTACTAAACATTAAACTAAAACAACTAAATAAAAAGAAATAAATAACTTTACATGGGAGAAATTCCACTCGCTGATGGGCGGCGCTTCCCCTCGTGGTAGAAAGCCTTCGGGATCCACCAGAATGCTAGCAGACGTCCACCGGTTAATGTTGTGAGTTTTTTTTTACTCGCAAGCGCACGAGTCGTTTGCAGTATAGCGTTGTGCAAGTGCGAGGTCGAATCCACAGGGAATTGCGTTGTGAAAGTATATTTTCAATCTAAATTAACTCTATCTTAACCTAGTTCCGAATTTTGAATGATAATTTGCAAAACAAATTAAAACTAAATTAAATTGATTTTAAAACTAATAATAAAAAGCACTAAGGTTTCCGAATCCACCCCACCGAAGTTAAGCATACATGTTCTAAAAATATAGCCTATCAAAACATTCAATGAATCCAACTATAAGACAAAAAACAAAGAATATCCCAACTAAACCAAAAGCACCCGATGTATCCGCTCTTAACAAATCACAAAGGGAATCCAATTTAATCGAAAAGCATTCAATGTATCCATCAGATGAAACACAAAGAAAATCTAACAGACAATTTAAACTCAATCAATTATAAGATTAACTCAAATAATTGACAGAACATTTATACTAAAAATTGTCAGATTTGTACAAGCAAATCTGAACTACTACGCCAAACAACAGCGGGGCTTCATCTTCAACCTTAGCTGAAGAGTCTAGCCACTCATATCTATAAAGCTATAATAAAAAGTGCTAAACATTTAAACTAAAACAATTGAATATAAAAAAAATAAATAAAAATCTTTACATGGGAGAAATTCCACTCGCTGACGGGCGGCGCTTCCCCTCGTGGTAGCAATGCCTTCGGGATCCACCAAAATGCTGGCAGAAGTCCACCGGTAAACACCAAAGTGGCTCAGGAATTGTACACTGAATGATGAAGTGGAGTGGGTCTTATATAGGCAAATACCACAAGTGGAATGTGTTTCCAATCCAATGTGGGATATGGGATATAGAAATGTGTTCCCAACCAATGTGGGATGTTGGATTTAAGTCTTCACATGCCCTTCAAAACTTCTGTTCACGCTGAAATCCCGCACAGCCCGCACAGCCTGACCTTTGTCTACTAAAACGGCCATAACTTTCTGTAGAAAAATCATTTTTACGAGTCGTAAAATTCTCCAGAAAATAGACTTCTGGATCTTTCTAAGAATATATGGCTCATATCCTGGTTCTTCTTGAATCAATACAGTTTAATTTTCAAAGATGATTGATCTGTACGGGCAATTCTGGCAATTTTAGTGAAACTCCTTTCCCAGTGCTTGTAAACCTGAAAAACAACGAAAACAAGTCAAAGTAACAAATTCCTAAGCTAACAAATGTAAATTAGAGGGCCAAAATATGCAATATTTGGCACTCATCAAATACCCCCTAACTTACAATTTGCTAGTCCCTTAGCAAAACAAAATAAAAGACTCAATGAAAAACAAAGAACATAAAGATAAGGTCATCACTCATGGTATCCAAAAATTTAAGGAGAACACATCACCATGATATTCATTCATAAGCAAGCTTAAAAAGGTAAACTCATCTTCGCAATGAATAGAAATGTTAAAATCTAATTACTTACAAAAGGCAGGATAAGGCATCACAAGCTTGAATCAGTGTAAGGTGAATTAGCATATAAAAATGAAGCTTCCAAGTAACTCTAATGTGTAAGGTCTCCATGTCTCAAGATACACCGAATTTTCCATCAAAAATGAACGACAAAGGCATAGTATTTTTTTTTTTTTTAATAAGGCACAGCTATGTTTAGTTCCCTTAAGCTTTCTAATTGACCCATGTAGCGAATGTTAAGTCAATGACTCCCAAACCAGGTGGTTTTAGGGAATTAGGTGTAAAGACACCCCTAAGGACTTACTAACTCGAGTCAAAAAGGCTACGAAATTAAACCGACCTTAATATTACCAAGCAAAATTCCACCTTTTGACGTGAACACTCACTGCTTACTGAGGCAAGAGGTCCAGTTACTCAGCGAAAAGTTTATTGATAATTTTTTTTTTTTTATATTTTCCTATGCCCAAGAGTTCATCCAACAAGTCATCCAGTTTCAGTTAAGATAAGGAAAAATACACATTAAAATCACATGTCATACCTCACATAATTTGTGCTAATGTGCTCATGTTAGATTAGATCAAACATGTGAATTCTCAAAATGCCTAAAGTAACTAAATTTTAAAAATTTATCACCAGATCATGTGTTCAAAATGTTAAGCTCACCAATGACATCACATCACAGAAAATGTTTAGATCAACTAAAATTTCACGATATCATGAGTATGCATTTATCTCTATGACGAAAAGACAACAAATTAGGACAAAGTGTGTGATGTGTCTCCCATACCCCCAAACTTAAATTACACATTGACCCCAATGTGTGACTAATATGGAAAGAGCTGACCTGAGATATGGAGAACTATCTGGACAGGTATGGCTCATAGCATACCCCCAAACTTGAACTGAAGTACGCTTTGTCCCTGAAAAATAAAAACTGGAAAACAAAAAAATACTGGAAACAAACATTAATCATAAAAATGCAAATTAATAAATAAACAAAAGAAAAGGTAAGCTGTGGGGTGCCTCCCATGAGCGCTAAGTTTAACGTCTTCAGCCAGACCCAACATTAGTAAACAGACCCAACTAAGCTCTCCATCATCTGATCAATAAATGGGAATGAAAAATGATCAGGCCTAGTGGCAGCATTCAATTTACGGTAGTCTAGACACTTTCTCCATCTTGACTGCACTCGAGTTGGAACCAACTCGTTGTCTTTATTTACTACCATAAATTCAGCACGTTTGGGCATGACTGGAATCTGGCTCACCCACTTGCTATCAGAGATGGGATAAATGATCCCTGCCTCTAACAGCTTAATATCTTCTGCCCTCACAACCTCTTGCAGAGCAGGGTTGAGCCTTCTTTGTGGCTCCCTCGATGGCTTGGCATTCTCCGCTAACTGTATCGTGTGTATTACCAATGAGGGGTTGATTCCCTTGACATCCTCAATAGTCCAGCCTATAGCTTCCTTATGCTCTCTTAAGACGTCCAATAATTTCTCCTCTGGAGCATCACCCAAATCTAAAGCTATGATTATAGGCAAAGAATCTGCTGGACCTGGGAACTTATACTTAAGATTATCTGGTAAAGGCTTAAGTTCCTTCTTGGGGGTGTCAGGTGCGGCGGTCTCCTCCGTCTTATTGCTTTCTCTAGGATCAGACTCCAAAATGACATTTACTTCATCAAGTAACTTATCTAAGCCCAAGTCCTCTCCAAAGTGAGCAAAGCATGCCTCCAAGGGATCCTCAATACGGGATTCATCCATAGTCTCCTCTGTCCTACTACTCTCCCGAGGAGCAGACTCCACGATAGTATTTTCCTCCTCAAGTAACTTATCCAAATCCAAATCCTCTTCAAACTGAGCAAAGCATGCCTCCATAATGTCCTCAGACTTCCTTTCTTTCTTGGGCACTTGTAGTCTCTCAGGGTAAGGCGCTTTAGGTAAAAACGACCTAGAGAGATCCTTAATAATACGAGTGGCTGTAGATGGCTCAGCATCTCTTTTCTCATTGTTGCTACTCTCTTGCCCTTGGTGCATAGCAGGGCTCTCTTCCACTTGATTGTCCACTTGTCTCCCAGACAAGTATGGGACAGTTGATTGCACTTGTTCCTGCCAATGCATTGGAGTTGAAGAATTTCCCACTGCAAACTGTTCCTTTGGGTTAGGCTCAGATTGACTGGGGAACTCTCCTTCCTCGCCTTCACCCACGTAACTTGCGATCTGATCAATTTGACTCTCTAGTGTGGCAATTGCTTGGGTGTTTTCTATTGTTGAACTCATCACTTCACTCATATATTGGCTAGTCGCTTTCATGAAATCATTGAGAGCGTCCTCCAATGACTGTGAAACCGACACTAGCGCTTGAATGGGAGCTTGGTGAGCGGGTGATGGTGCTGGATAAGCTGAGTGACCATAATTTGGAATTGGTGGAGGAAATTCGGGAGTGTATTGATTGTGAGCATGGTAAGGGGCTCCTCCCTGATTCATTGGTTGGTTCTGCTCCCATGAAAAATTAGAGTGGTCCCACCACCCTGGATTGTATGTTTCGGAGCAAGATCCATTTGATTGCCAACAACAATCATTGAAAGCATTCATTTGTTCCATAGGATACTCGGCACAAGCCGGCATTGATGGGCAATTTTGTGCTAGATGCATGGGACTAGCACAGATGGAACAGCTTTCAACATTGAAAGTGTTGGCAGCATTGAGGGACGGGTCGGTCATTTTAATGAAATCCTTGAGGGCGTCCTCTAAAGACTGTGAAACCGGCGCTGGATTCATCCACATGATTTTTTTTTTTAATAAAAAGATAACTAACTAGTAGAAAAATAAAATCATTTTAGACCAAAAATTTTCACAAACCAAACAACTTCCCGGCAACGGCGCCAAAAACTTGTTGTGAGTTTTAATTTACTCGCAAGTGCACGAGTCGTTTGCAGTATAGCGTTATGCAAGTGCGAGGTCGAATCCACAGGGAATTGCGTTGTGAAAGTATATTTTCAATCTAAATTAACTCTATCTTAACCTAGTTCCGAATTTTGAATGATAATTTGCAAAACAAATTAAAACTAAATTAAATTGATTTTAAAACTAATAATAAAAAGCACTAAGGTTTCCGAATCCACCCCACCGAAGTTAAGCATACATGTTCTAAAAATATAGCCTATCAAAACATTCAATGAATCCAACTATAAGACAAAAAACAAAGAATATCCCAACTAAACCAAAAGCACCCGATGTATCCACTCTTAACAAATCACAAAGGGAATCCAATTTAATCGAAAAGCATTCAATGTATCCATATGATGAAACACAAAAAAAATCTAACAGACAATTTAAACTCAATCAATTATAAGATTAACTAAAATAATTGACAGAACATTTATACTAAAAGTTTTTAGATTTGTACAAGCAAATCTGAACTACTACGCCAAACAACGGCGGGGCTTCATCTTCAACCTTAGCTGAAGAGTCTAGCCACTCATATCTATAAAGCTATAATAAAAAGTGCTAAACATTTAAACTAAAACAATTGAATATAAAAAAATAAATAAAAAACTTTACATGGGAGAAATTCCACTCGCTGACGGGCGGCGCTTCCCCTCGTGGTAGCAATGCCTTCGGGATCCACCAAAATGCTGGCAGAAGTCCACCGGTAAACACCAAAGTGGCTCAGGAATTGTACACTGAATGATGAAGTGGAGTGGGTCTTATATAGGCAAATACCACAAGTGGAATGTGTTTCCAATCCGATGTGGGATGTGGGATACAGAAATGTGTTTCCAACCAATGTGGGATGTTGGATTTAAGTCTTCACATGCCCTTCAAAACTTCTGTTCACGCTGAAATCCCGCACAGCCCGCACAGCCTGACCTTTGTCTACTAAAACGGCCATAACTTTCTGTAGAAAAATCATTTTTACGAGCCGTAAAATTCTCCAGAAAATAGACTTCTGGATCTTTCTAAGCATATATGGCTCATATCCTGGTTCTTCTTGAATCAATACAGTTTAATTTTCAAAGATGATTGATCTGTACGGGCAATTCTGGCAATTTTAGTGAAACTCCTTTCCCAGTGCTTGTAAACCTGAAAAACAACGAAAACAAGTCAAAGTAACAAATTTCTAAGCTAACAAATGTAAATTAGAGGGCCAAAATATGCAATATTTGGCACTCATCAGTTAACACCAAAGTGGCCCAGGAATTGTACACTGAATGATGAGGCCAGATGATGTTTATATAAGGGGAGTCTCGGAGTACTGTAGGTTTCATATTCGATGTGGGATACTGACCCGAGTGCACTCGATCGCAGAATGGTGCGATCGATCGCATGTGTGCTCGATCGCATGTCTTGTGCGCACAATCGCATATCTGTTACGATCGATCGCAGATGCACTGAACTGCAAATATTTCGATGTGGGATGTTGACCTTGCGCTCGTTCGTAGGCAAGTGTGCTCGATCGTATATCTCGTGTGATCGATCGCACTATGCATCCTCTTTGCTCTTGAAGCTTGATATCTCCAGAAATGCTTCATTTTCTCCACAAACCTATAAAAATACACAAAACACAAGAAAGACATAAAATAAAGTGAAATAATACAAATTAAGAACCTAACAAATATAAATTAAAGGGCTTAAATATGCAATATTTAAAACTCATCAAGCACCCCACAGCATATCCTTTCTGTTTGTTTATTATTTTACATATTTTCTGTTATTGTTTTTCTCTAGTGTTTTTTTTGTTTTTCAGTCTTTATTTTTCAGGGACAAAGCATACTTCAGATCAAGTTTGGGGGTATGCTATGAGCCATACCAGTCCAGATAGTTCTCAATATCCCAGGTCAGCTCTTTCCATATTATTCACACATTGGGGTCAATGTGTAATTTAAGTTTGGGGGTATAGGAGACACGTTACACACACTTTGTCCTAATTTGTTGTTATTTTTCTTCATTTAAAAAAAAGGAAAAAGAAAGAAGGTAAATGCATACGCATGTTATTTTGAAATTTTGGTTGATCTAAACAATTTCTGTGATGTGATGTCATTGGTGAGCTTAAAATTTTGAACACATGATCTGGTGATAAAGTTTTAAAATTTAGTTACTTACTTTAGGCATTTGAGAATTCACATGTTTGATCTAATCTAACACGAGCACATTAGCACAAATTGTGTGAGGTATGACATGTGATTTTAATGTGTACGTTTCCTTATCTTAACTGAAACTGGAAGACTTGTTGGATAAAAACTTTGGCATAAAAAAAGTACCAAAAAAAATATAAAAAAAAATTGATGATCATAAATAAACTTTCTACTGAGTAACTGGAACTCTTGCCTCAGTAAGCAGTGAGTGTTCACGTCAAAAGGTGGGAATTTTACTTGGTAGTATTAAGGCCAGTTTAATTTTGTAGCCTTTTTGACTCGAGTTAGTAAGTCCTTAAGGGTGTCTTTACACCTAATGCCCTAAAACCATCTGGTTTGGGAGTCATTGACTCAACACTCGCTACATGGGTCAATTAGAAAGCTTAAGGGAACTAAACATAGCAGAGCCTTATTAAAAAAATGAAGAAAATAAAAACTATGCCATTTTCGTTCATTCTGATGGGAAATTTGGTGAATCTTGAGACATGGAGACCTTACACAATGGAGTTATTTGGAAGCTTCATTTTTATATGCTAATTCACTTTACACAGTGTCAGACTTGTGATGCCTTAACCGGCCTTTTGTAAGTAATTAGATTTTAACATTTCTATTCATTGTGAAGATGGGTTTATCTTTTTAAGCTTGCTCATGAATGAATATCATGGTGATGTGTGCTCCTTAAATTTTTGGATACCATGAGTGATGAACTTATCTTTATTTTCTTTGTTTTTCATTTAGTTATTAGTTTCGTATTGCTATGGGACTAGAAATATGTAAGTCTGGAGGTATTTGATTAGTGCCAAATATTGCATGTTTTGGCCCCTTAATTTACATTTGTTAGCTTAGGAATTTGTTACTTTGAGTTGTTTTTCGTTGTTTTACAGGTTTACAAGCTTGGAAAGGAGTTTCACTAAATTTCCAGAATTGCTCGTACAATTCAGCCATTTTTGAGGATTAAACTATATTGATTCAGTAAGAACCAGGAGATGAGCCATATATTCTTGGAAAGATCCAGATGTCTATTTTCTGGTGAATTTTATGGCTCATAAAAATGATTTTTTTAGAGAAAGTTATGGCAGTTTTAGTAGACAAAGGTCAGGCTGTGAATGATTTCAGCGTGACAGATCAGCCATTTTTGAGGATTAAACTGTATTGATTCAGGAAGAACCAAGAGATGAGCCATATATGCTTGGAAATATCCCGATGTCTATTTTCTAGGGAATTTTACGGATCAATAAAATGATTTTTCTAGAGAAAGTTATGGCAGTTTTAGTAGACAAAGGTCAAAGAGCAAAAGCTAAAATTTGCAATATCCCACATCGGGTTGGAAGCATATTGCACTTGTGATGTTTCCCTATATAAGCCCCTCTTCACTTTATCTTTAGTAAGCAATCCAAGTGCCATTTTGGTGCAATTTGGAGGAATTCTACTAGCATTCTGGTGGATCTCCGAAGGCTTTGCTATCACGAGGGGAAGTGCCGCCCAACAGCGAGTGGAATTTCTCCCATGTATAGTCAGTTTTAATTTACTGCTTTTTTTAGTTTAATGTTTAACACTTTTATTATGAACTCTAGTTTCATGATTATAAGTGGCTAAAATCTTCAACTAAGGTTGAAGATGAAGCCTCGCCGTTGTTTGGCATAATAGTTTCAGATTTGTTTATACAATTCTAATGTTTTTTTTAGTATAAATGTTCCATCAATTATTTGAGTAAAATCTTATGATTGATTACATTTAAATTTTTCTGTTGGATATTCGGTGTGTTTCATCTTATGGATACATCAAATTGTTTTTGATTAAATTGGATTTCCTTTGTGATTTGTTAAAAGCGGATACATTGGATGCTTTTGGTTTAATTGGGATATTTGTTGTTTTTTGTTTTCAGTTGGATTGAAGGAATGTTTTGATAAGCTATTTTTAGAACATGAAGATATATGCTTAACTTTGGTGGGGTGGATTCAGAAACTTTAGTGTCTTTATTATTAGTTTTAAATCAATTTAATTTAGTTTTTATTTGTTTTGCAACATATAATTCAAAACTCGGTGATGAGTGAAAAATATTGCATATTTTGGCCCCTTAATTTACATTTGTTAGCTTAAGAATTCATTACTTTGAGTTGTTTTTCGTTTGTTTACAGGTTTATAAGCTTGGAAAGGAGTTTCACTAAATTGCCAGAATTTCTCGTACAGATAAGCCATTTTCGAGGATTTAACTGTATTGATTCAGGAAGAACTAGGAGATGAACCATATATGCTTGGAAAGATCCGGATGTCTATTTTCTGAGGAATTTTACGGATCAATAAAATGATTTTTCTAGAGAAAGTTATGGCACTTTTAGTAGACAAAGGTCAAAGAGCAAAAGCTGGAATCTGTAGTATCCCACATCGGATTGGAAACACATTGCACTTGTGATGTTTCCCTATATAAGCCCCTATTCACTTCGTCTTTAGTGTGCAATTCCTGAGCCACTTTGGTACAATCCGGTGGATGTCTGCTAGCATTCTGGTGGATCCCGAAGGCTTTGCTACCATGAGGGGAAGCGCCGCCCAACAGCAAGTGGAATTTCTCCCTTGTATAGTAAATATTTCTTTTCATTTTGTTTTTGTTTAGTTTAAATGTTTAGTACTTTTATTATGAACTGTAGTTTCATAATTATGAGAGGCTAAAATCTTCAAACTAAGGTTGAAGATGAAGCCTCGCCGTTGTTTGGCATAATAGTTTCAGATTTGTTTATACAATTCTGATGTTTTTTAGTATAAATGTTCTATCAATTATTTGAGTAAAATCTTATGATTGATTGCGTTTAAATTGTTCTGTTGGATATTCCTTGTGTTTCATCTGATGGATACATCTAATTGTTTTTGATTAAATTGGATTTCCTTTGTGATTTGTTAAAAGCGGATACATTGGATGCTTTTGGTTTAATTGGGATATTTGTTATTTTTTGTCTTAAGTTGGATTCATGAAATGTTTTGATAGGCTATTTTTACATGAAGATATATGCTTAGCTTTGGTGGGGTGGATTCAGAAACCTTAGTGTTTTTATTATTAGTTTTTAAATCAATTTAATTTAAGTTTATATTTCTCTTGCAACATATAATTACAAATTTGGAACTAGGTTAAAATAGACTTAGTTTAGATAAAAATATACTTTCACAACGCAATTCCCTGTGGATTTGACCTCGCACTTGCACACACTATATTGCAGACAACTCGTGCGCTTGCGAGTAATTTAAAACTCACAACACTCGGAACTAGGTTAAGATAAGTTTAGTTTAGATAAAATTACATTTTCACAACGCAATTCCCTGTTGATTCGACCTCGCACTTGCACAACACTATATTGCAAACGACTCATGCGCTTGCGAGTAATTTAAAAGACACCCCAAAGTTGTACTACAAATAACAGTGTTATACTTTGGGTGTAATCAAATTTTGGCACTGTTGTCGGGAAAACGCGCTTAAGTACAAAGAAGATTGTCAACTTTTGGCATGAGGGTAGAAGAGTTGTAAATAGTTTTCTTTTAAGCAGTTATAAAGGCAGTAACTTCGTTCCTTCTTTTAGCTTGCTGCATTTTATTTTATTTATTTATTTATTTAATTCTTTCTGTTTTATAGTACTTTCTATTGTGTGATCTTGCATGCCCAGATATAGAGACACTTTGGGCAGATTTTCTTGTAGGCCTGTGCTAGAGTCAGGATTAAACTTTTTAAACCCTTTATTTGATAATCCATCTAGTCCTGAGGAGATGAGTGAACACGAAGATCAACCTACTAGGACCCTTCATGATTACCTCCACCCAACACGCACAACCACACCATCTTGCATCATGTTTCTAGCCAACATTCCCCAATTAGATCTTAAAACAGAGATGATACAGTTACTCCCTATATTTTATGGGATGGAAAATGAGAACCCATATGTGCACATCAGAGAGTTTGAGGAAGTAGTTGCGACTTTCCATAGTCAAGGTGCAACTGCTGACATTGTGTGGCTTAAGTTCTTTCCATTCTCTTTGAAGGATAGAGCTAAGAGTTGGCTATACTCACTGAGACCACAATCTATTGGATTGTGGACTGAGATGACTCGAGCCTTCTTTAACAAATACTTACCTCAGTATAAGACTAATGCGTTAAAAAGACTAATCTCCACCTTTGCACAAAAGAAAAACGAGACTTTGTATCAGTCTTGGGAGAAATTTAAAGAGTTGTTAAGTATGTGCCCTCACCATGGGTATGAAAATTGGCATTTAGTGAGCTATTTCTATGAGGGTCTTACCTATAGAGAACGCTAATTTGTGGAGATGATGTGCAATGGGGAATTTCTGCAAAAAGACCCCGATGAGGCTATTGAATACCTCAATGAGCTTATTGAGAAAGCTTATACATGGACTGGACCTAGTGCTACTGAAAGCACGAATAGGTCACGACCTATAGGAAACCCCAGTGGTGTAGGAATATACTATCTTAGGGAAGAAGACAACCTGAAAGCTAAGATCGAACTGCTCACTAGGGAGTTAGAGGCATTGAAAACTAAGGGCTCAAAGCAAACACATGTGGCTAATCATGCCGAATCTTTAGAGCCGTGCTTTGTGTGTGGCGGGGGTAGATCATCTCGCCCAAGAGTGCCCCACATTTGTTGATATGAGAGGGCTGTATGAGGAACAATGTAATGCCTTAGGCATGTACAAGAAGCCTGTTGCACCTTTTCTCTAACACTTATAATCTGGGGTGGTGGAATCACCCCAACTTCAGCTGGAAATCTGAAAATCAGCAGCATGCACATCCCCCTAGATCATCCCCTACACCTTATCATGCACCCTCATCCTCTAGGAACTCCTTAGAAGACACCTTACAGGCTTTTATAGAGGCACAAGATAAGACAAACCAGAGGGTTGAGGCATTAATTACGCAGGTGGTTGAAGAGAATAAAGATATTAGGAGCCAAGTGTCCAAATTAATGGGCTCCTTAAGTGTGACTGAGCGAGGTAAGTTCCCTTCCTAAGCTCAGTCTATACCTCGCGGGTCAACATACGGCAGAAGAAAATTTGAAGGATGTAAATGCCATTATGACCCGAAGTGGTAAGTCACTGCACATCTCACCAATGAATGAATCCGAGGATGTGGAAAAGGGTCAAACTAGTAGTAATACCGAGCTGGCTAAAGACCCTGAAGTGACCAAAAGTCCTGTTAAGGCACCATTCCTTCAAGCCTTAAAGTCAAACAAGAAAAATCTGGACTTAAATAATGAAATCCTAGAGAACTTGAAGCAAGTGAAACTTAATCTTCCTCTTTTACATGTGATTAAATAAGTCCCCACTTATGCAAAAGTTCTCAAAGATTTATGCATAATTAAGAGGAAACACCATATCAAGAAAACTGCATTTCTAACTGAGTAAGTTAGTGCTTTAATTGAGGAAAGAATTCCCCCAAAATACAAGGATCCAGGCTATCCTACTATTGCTTGAAGCATTGGAAATCATGAGGTTGGACAAGCCTTGCTAGATTTAGGAGCTAGTGTAAACCTGATGCCATTTTCCATTTATTTACAGCTAGGTTTAGGGGAAATCAAACCAACTAGGGTGGTGGTACAACTGGCTGACCATTCAGTCAAAGTACCCCGGGGTGTGGTAGAGGATGTGTTGATTCAGATTGATAAATTTTACTATCCTATTGATTTCCTAATCCTTGATACCACTAATGCTGTGGACATTAACTCTAGAATTCCTTTGATTTTGGGTAGACCTTTCCTTGCTATTGCAAATGCTCTTATTAATTGCAGGAATGGACTCATGAAGTTGTCTTTTGGAAACATGACCTTAGAAGTGAACATTTTCAATGTTGCAAAACAGCCCGAAGATGAGGACGAAAACCACCAGCTATACATGATCGAGTCACTCATCGATGAGGGAGTTTTCATGGCTCATGATTTTGATCCTTTTAAGAGTTTTCTTGTTAATTCTGAGATTGATTTATTTGATGATCAAATTGATATAATTGATACTTGTGTTGTCTTTGACAAATCTTAGGATTATGGCAATCGGGCATGGCACCCAAGGTTCGAGGAGTTGCCTGACAGAAGCAAAAAACAAATCCCCTCAAGTGTGGAAGCACCTAAAGTTGAATTGAAGCCACTACCTAAGGGTTTAAAGCATGCCTTTCTCGGTCCAGGTGATACCTTTCCTGTTATTATTTCATCTGAATTATCTGAGACCCAATGTGAAAAATTAATTCAGACCTTAATTGTACATAAATCAGCCTTAGGATGGAGCATGGCTGATTTGAAGGGAATTAGTCCCCTGATCTGCTCCCATAAAATAAATTTGGATGAAGGAACCAGTCCGCGTAGAGACCCTCAACGTAGACTTAACCCCACTATGAAAGAAGTAGTGAAAAATGAAGTGCTGAAATTGTTAGATGCGGGTATTATATATCCCATAACTGATAGTAAATGGGTAAGTCCTACAAGTCCAGAGTCCGGAGTCACTGTGGTAATGAATGACCTAGGAGAGTTAGTCCCTACCAAACTTGTGACCGGGTGATGTATGTGCATTGATTACAGAAAATTAAATGCTGCCACCCGGAAAGACCACTTCCCATTCCCTTTTATTGATCAAATTCTTGAGCGTGTAGCTAGTCATCCTTTTTACTGTTTCTTAGATGGTTATTCTGGCTATTATCAAATTGAAATTGCATTAGAAGATCAGGATAAAACCACTTTTACTTGTCCCTTTGGTACTTATGCTTTTCGTAGAATGCCATTTTGATTATGTAATGCACCTGCCACTTGTCAACGTTGCATGATGAGTGTTTTTAGTGACATGGTTGAAAATTGCATGGAGGTTTTTATGGATGACCTAACTGTTTTTGGATCTTCATTTGATACATGCTTAATGAATTTGGAAAGAGTATTAATTCGATGTGAGGAAAAAGAATTGGTTTTAAAGGTATAGAGGTTGATCAATTTAAGATTGAATTAATCTCTAAATTTCCTACACCTAAGACAATAAAGGATGTGAGATCTTTCCTTGGTCATGCTGGCTTTTATAGGAGGTTCTTACAAAATTTTTCAAACATATCTAGACCACTATGTGCCCTCCTAATTAAAGATGCCTCATTTGAGTGGACTCAAGCTTGTCAAGAGGCCTTTAAAACTCTGATTGGCAAGCTTACTTCAGCACCTATAATGCAGTCACCTGATTGGAATTTACCCTTTGAAATCATGTGTGATCCTAGTGACTACGTTGTAGGTGCTATTCTTAGACAGCGAAGAAAGGGAAAACCTTTTGTGATTTACTATGCTAGTAAGACTTTGAATAGTGCTCAGATGAATTACTCCACAACTGAAAAAGAATTGCTAGCTGTAGTATTTGCTTTAGATAAATTTCGTGCATGCTTAATTGGTTCTCCTATCCTTATTTTTACATATCATGCGGCTCTCAAATACCTTCTTATAAAGAAGGACGCTAAGGCACGCTTAATACGATGGATCTTACTCCTACAAGAATTCGACATCACCATCAAAGACAAGAAAGGAGTAAAGAATGTGGTGGCTGACCATCTTTCAAGGCTCACATTTGAGGACATATCTGATGACATGCCAATCAAAGATGACTTTCCCGATGAGCATTTACTTTCTGTTACTTCCTTACCATGGTTTGCTCACATCGTGAATTATTTGGTTACAGGTGAGATACCAATGGATTGGAGCGCTCATGACAAGAGGAAATTTTTATATGAGGTATGTAATTTTTATTGGGATGACCCTATCTTTTCAAGTACTACCCGGACCAAATTCTAAGGCATTGCATCCCTAATGAAGAGATTGCAAGTGTCTTAGAATTTTGTCATTCCCAAGCTTGTGGAGGCCATTTTTCAATGAAAAAAACCACTGCAAAAATTTTGCAGTGTGGATTTTATTGGCCTACCCTGTTCAAAGATGCAAACACCTATTGTCGCTCATGTGAAAGGTGTCAAAAGTTAGGAGCTGTGTCTCGTCGAAATATGATGCCCTTAAACCCTATTTTGGTAATTGAAATCTTTGATTGTTGGGGCATCGATTTTATGGTTCCTCCTTCCTTTGGATACCAATATATCATCGTGGCAATAGATTATGTATCTAAGTGGGTAGAGGCAGCAGCTTGCCGAAGCAATGATAATAGAACGGTAATCAAATTTCTTAAAGAAAATGTGTTATCTCGATTTGGTACCCTACGTGCTATAATTAGTGATCAAGGTACACATTTTTGCAACCGTTCTTTTGAAAGTTTGATGCGAAAATACGGGGTGTTAGATAAAATCTCTACTACCTATCATCCTCAGACTAGTGGGCAAGTAGAGCTTGCTAATAGGGAGATTAAACAAATTTTAGAAAAAACGGTTAACCCGGATTGCAAGGATTGATCTTTGAGACTAGTTGATGAACTATGGGCTTACTGTACAGCTTTTAAAACTCCCTTAGGTATGTCACCTTATCGGCTTGTTTTTGGAAAGCCTTACCACTTAACTGTAAAGCTCGAGCATCGAGCATATTGGGAAATCAAATCTTTTAATTTTGACATAGGAGTAGCTGGTAAGCTTCGGAAATATCAGTTGACCGAGTTAGAGGAGTTAAGGAATGATGCTTATGAGAACTCTAGATTCTATAAGGCTAAGATGAAAGTATTCCATGATAAAAATATTTTGAGGAAAACGTATAAACCTAAGGATCGTGTGTTCTTATATGACTCTAGACTCCATAAGCATCTTGGAAAACTTTGGTCGAGGTGGACCGGCCCTTTTGAGGTGAAAAATGTTTTTGAAAATGGGGCGGTAGAAATTGAGGATACTAGCGATGGTCAGGTCTTTAAAGTCAATGTTCAACGCCTTAGGATCTTAATGGATAGGCAAGATCCGAAAGTGGAAGACATTCCACTTATGGATCTTGTCTACTTACCTTGACCACACAATAGAGGTACATATTTTTTTCTTTTATTTTTGTGTTGTTTATTTGTTTTGTTTTTTTTATTATTATTGCATGCATATTAATTTTAATTTTTAGTGTGCTAACACATGGTGGGAGTCTTAATGGTACACCACAGTTGCTTTCTTTTTGTTTGTTTTATATTGTAGATCAGACTTTCAACAAGAAGTTTAGCATGTAGTTCATATGGAGGTGCACAAATTTTAGCTTCCGTGCACTTTTGCTTACAAAGGAAGTTTCCTTTACCTTTTCTTTAACATTGAGGACAATGTAATTTTTCAGTTGGGGGTGTAGGAAACATATTAACATATTCTTTTTTTCTTTCATTGAACTGCTTGGTGTCATCTTTGTTTTTGGTTAGCGTGCTTTGTGTTAGCCTTTGAGTCAATTTACATGTCAATGATATAAACTTAATTGAGATAGCATATAGAATTTAGAAGAAGTTAAATCTTGCTGTAGTTTGAAATTAATTTAAGCATCAATCTTCATTTGGTTTCAGACTCTAGCTTGTGGTAAGATAGTATGATTAGTCTTAAACATTTAGAAAAGTTTTATGTGTGATTATTTTGTGAATATTTTTGCGGTCTTGACAAGCTCTAGAACTTACTTGATAACCATTTGAGGTGAATTCCTAGAATGCACACTACTTAGGATATTATATAGGCCATTTTTGGATCGCTTGAGTTTTCAAACCTACCATTGCTATATTTATCACTAGTTACCTATTTAAGCCTTTTTCTTGAAAAGAAAAATTGAGCCTTGTTTCTTTCAATAAACCATTTACTTACCTTTATGAGCCTAAAAATATTTTATCCTTACCTTTCTTTTAAAAGAACTTAGTTATACACATGTTGTGAAAAGCACTTAAAAGGAGTAAGGGTGGAAATATGAAAAAATATCACTACCACAACCCAAGTACATTAAAGGGGATAAGTTGGGGGTTATGGAAAAGAAAAGAAAAAAAACGATGATGAAGAAAAAGGTGAATGGTTATGTGCCAAAATAAAAAAAAATGAATTATGGCAAAGAAAGAAGAAAGAAAGAAAAAGAAAAGAAAAAAAATGGTGATTTGTTGAAAGAAATGCTAGAAAAATAGTTGAAAGAGTTGGGTGTTGAAGTAAAGGTTATCAAGTGCTTAAAGTGATTGTGTTTAAAGCTAAGTGATTGAGTTCTTTTACTTGTGAATCCTTCCCATTCTTCCTTAGTCTTTACCTTAGCCTAACGTTACAAGCTTATTAAAGACCTTTTGATCCAATGTAGTGTCATTTTTCTACAATAGTGGAGAGTTGTTTGAAATGTAAGCATATAGAGCTTGTTTTTGTGATTGACATCACGAAATTTATCATGTTTTAGAGGCTAAGACTTGTATTCATGAATTTTATGCATAAAATCATCCGGGTGTTTGGATTAATGGTTTGTGGTAAGATGGATGTTAAGAGTCAATAACGATTTTAAGATTGATGTTTAGATTACTTTTGGATTTGGGTGAAATTTAATGATTCTTTGTGCCTTGTGTTATGTTCAATTTTTGAGACAAAATGTGAATTACACTTGGTTAACACTTATTTTGCTTTTCATTTACTTTGATTCTCACCGTAGAATTCATCTCTTATTTTCACTTGAATTGCCAGGGACTAGCAATAAGCTAGTTGGGGATTGTGATAAAAGTCATAAAATGCTTTTCAACAGTGGTTAATTGTTAGCATTTTAGGATTGATCTCGGTCTTTATTGCGCTTTTATGTGTTAATAACTCTAAAGTAATATTATTGGACCACTGACTTATTTCAGTATAATTTTCAGGTACTTTGAGTTTAAAAGAGAAAAAGAAGCGATCGTTGCTTAAAAGGCCAAGATCCCATGCTTCTGGAAGGACAAGATGGAGTGCTGCTTGTGCGCTCGATCGCACATCTCACATCGACCAAGAAGTACTCAGTAGCGCAACAGCGATCGAGCGCACCAATCTGCGATCGAGTACACTAAGGCTGCGATCGAGCGCACTCGGACAGTATCCCACATCGGTCCGAAAACACATAGCATTCCGGGAGCTTGCCTATATAAGACCCACTCTACTTCTGCTTTAAGCATCAATCAGAGCTCATATGAAATCATTAGAGAGTGACTCCAGAGGGCCTTTAGAAGCAATCCAGAGGGCCTTTAGGAGGAATCCGAAAGTATAAATTTGGAGGGCAAGCTGAGGATGATCGTTGAGAGGCCGGAGTCAACTCAAGGAAGCATGAGCCCCATGGCTGGCTAGTCTCCAAGCAAGGCGAAAGGATGAATCCCTAGGTGTAGTTGTTCTTATTTTCCTTTATTTGATTCAGTTGTAGTTGGATATTATTTTCGTTAAACATTGTTATGTTTTATTCTTTAATTTAATTAGTAGATTTTTTATTAGTCCGGTGACTGCATGCTTCTTTTCCATATAAGTCTAGTCATGCTCTTCTTATGTGTATCTGTTTAGGTGTGATTGAGTCCCGTAGATTTCTTTTATAGATTTGTCCATTTCTGCGGTATTGTCATTTAAATATACCATCTTCTTTTGATAATTTATAAGTTAGGTCATGTGTGCTTGAAGGTAAAGAATAATTTATATCAATTACATTAGGGTTATTACATGCACTTTAATTGAATATTTGCCGATTGCCTGTTTGGGATGTGAAACTTGCAATCGAGATAAAAACAACTGAATCAAGTTAGGATTAGGGCAACGAACCTAGGGAAGATTTTCGGAACCTTGTCACTTCTTTATTATATTATTCAATCATTCACATAATTTTCATAAAATCAACAATTCAAATTCTTTCAATCAATCTTTTATCGTTTGTGTTCAAGTTTGCACCTTCTTCTGTAATTAACTTGTTTCCCTGTGGAATCGACACCCCAAAGCTGTATTACAAATACCTGCGTTATACTTTGGGCATAATCGTAACCCCATAAGCTAGATGCTTTCTCTTTCCTTTGCCTCCTCACCTCCTTTCGAGCTTCTTTCACTGCGTCCATTTCTGCAAAAAGGAAAAGGGTATAAGTACATATAACATAACAAGAAGAGAAAATATTAAGTAAGAAGGCTCGGACCTTCCTTCTCCTCTAGACCATCTCGGCATAGCCCAAGCTTGGTTAACTTTGAATTCTTATAAAAAATTCTAACATCTATATGGCCACCCAACATTTTGCTCACTGTGTCCGGTTCGCGCCTTAGGAGGTTTAGTTTTTTGTTTGACCTTAGCAAGTCCATTTCCTATTTTAGAGGAACTTCAAAGCTTTTATCACTTTGAATGTAAAATAGAATTTCTTTCCACTCCTTGATGGAAGAGAGCTTCTTCTTCAGTCGTCCTTTCTTTACCCTCGAACTAAAAGTTACCCAGTTATGCTTCTGGTGTTAACTAACTTGGAACAATGACTTGAAGACATTAAGGTTCATCACCCCCTCCGCCTTCATGCATATGTATATAAAGGCCATAATCAAGCACACATAATTGGGCACCAATTGGCACAGGGCTATACCATAGTAGTTAAGGATGGTACAAAAGAAAAGGTGAAGTGGAAACCTAAGCCCAGCCTTGAGATAGTGGGTATAGACACGCAGCTCAAAGGGATCTCCTTCTCTCAAATCATCACATACACACTCTCTGACTCAAGTATTCCTAAGATTATACTATATATTGTCCTAAGTACTTATAGATCTTCTTCTTTTAGTTTATTCACACAAGAGTTAGCACAAAAGACCAGATTCTCCCTCTCCTCCTCACCCAAGTACTCCCTGAGTTTGGTGAGGGTATAGTTACCCTCATAAATGAAGAAGCTCCTTTCCCCTTAGAAAGTACCAGTGCTTGGGATCAGACCGAGGTTCTACCCACCACAATCTCGCCAAAGCTACCTCCCTTACTTCCACTTCCAATTCTGCTATCGTTGCTACTTTTACTTTCATCGCTACTTCTGCTATCATCACTACTCCTATTACTAGGACTACCTTTATCCCTACTAGAAAACATTGAGAAAAAATGATAGAACTCACCAAAAAAAGTTTGTGAACTATGAGGATGATGCTCAAAATAGACTCTGAAGCTTCACTAACTCCGAACTCTTTCTTCCTATAACTCCGACATTCCAAGAAACTTTACACTCAGAAAGACTCTAAGCTCCTCCTCTCTTCAACTCTGAGCACTCTTAAAGATTTTTCTATATCGCAAATGAGCTAAATGAAGAGCTAAGAAGGTCCGCACTCCCATATAAAGAAGTTCTTCATAGCCAATGGTGCTTCAAATGAGGAAGAATTAATTGTTACAGCTGTAGACACTTATAACGAAGCAGTGTATAGCCCTAATTCACAAAAATGAGGAAGCACACCATTTTAACTTACGAGTGGATGCTGCTCTCCTTAAAAGCTATCTCACCCTAGCAGTTAAAAAGGCATGCCTTTAAAAAAACATTCTAGAAGCTTCGAAATATGCCCAATGATTCAGACCAGAAGAAACCAGCCCATGATTATGGGCCCTGAAATGCCCAAATAAGTCAACCCACGATTGTGGCCCATAAAACAAGAGAACTTGATCCAATCCAAAGACTAAATAGGATCCACACCGCATAATTCATCTCACGAACAAATAAGTGTCAACTCTTTAGAAGTAATCTCTAAACTCCGAGCAGTTTGACAGAGTGTTAACTCCTTAGCAGCAATCTCCAAACTCCAAGTAGTTTGACAGACTGTCAACTCCTCGGAGGTAATCTCCAAACTCTGAGAAAATTAATAGAGTGTCAACTCCTTAGAGGCATTCTCCAAACTCCGAGGAGTTTGAAGGAGTATCAACTCCTCGAAGACAATCTCCAAACTCTGAGTAGTTTGACAGAGTGTCAAGTCCTTAGAGGTAATCTCCAAACTCCCAGCAAATTAACAGAGTGTCAACTCTTCGGAGGCAATCTCTAAACTCTGAACAGTTTGACAAAGTGTTAACTTCTCGGAAGTAATCTCTAAACTCCAAGAAAATTAATAGAGTATCAACTCTTCGAAGAGAATCTCCAAACTCCAGCAGTTTGACCGAGTGTCAACTCTTCGTAGGTAATCACCAAACTCTAAGAAAATTGATGGAATATCACATCCTCGGAGGCAATCTCCAAACTTCAAGTAGTTTGGAAGAGTGTCAACTCCTCGAAGGTAATCTCCAAACTCTGAGCAGTTTAACAGAGTGTCAACTCCTCGAAAGTAATCTCTAAACTTCGAGCAATTTGACAGAGTGTCAACTCCTTGGAGGTAATCTCCAAACTCCGACCAGTTTGACAGAGTATCAATTCCTCAGAGGTAATCTCCAAACTCTGAGTAAATTAACAGAGTGTCAACTCCTTAGAGGTATTCTCCAAACTCCGAGCAGTTTGACAGAGTGTTAATTCCTCGGAGATAACCTCCAAACTTTAAGTAGCCCGGCTTATAACAATCTTCTCGAAAGAAAATTATAAGTTACAAGCAGAACTTACCAAGTGAACTCATTTGAAAAACTTTGAGGAGTTACCAGGATATAAGGTTTCTTTGGAGTCTCCACCTCCACTCAAACGTATTCGAACCTCCATGGTACTATGGCACACTCCATACGACCTACTTCCTCAAAGCACATAAATGCACTTAAGAAAGTGGGGGGCATCTGATGTAGGGGATAATTCCCTCACTAATAACATAATGAAACATGTCGAATCTCCAAGGGCATAATAGTAATTTCAAGGCCCTGACAGAATGACCAATCTCTTGTCAACACGTGGCGAAGGGTATCACTGTAATTTTATACCAAGTGAGCCAATACCACTCCATTATTCCAATCCATAGATAAAATTTCACCGCTACTAGATAACTCCAGAAGAATGTTATTCCTATTACAACGCTAGAGTTATTTTCTTAATCGGACTCTACTCCGACACACTATAAAATAGGGCTCTCAAGCATTAAAAGGTACATATACTTCTTTATATACAGCTCTCAGCTCAATTATTCTCATTATTCACCAAAAGCCCCATCTAACTTAGGCATTAGAGCATCCCCCGGAGGCACACTCCCTCTAGTCCTCCGATGACTTCAGAGTTTTCCTCATTTCGTGTGCACAAGTTTCGCTCCCCGGCTGTTCAGGTTTTAGGAAAATTTTTGGTATCAACATTGTTGATATGGGAAGTAGTGTTATGCTCAAAATTGAAATACGCATTTTTCTTGAAAATAAAATTCAAAGGCATACCATCCCACCTTAGACAAACCTCCAAAATATTGTCTATAAATTTAAAAGAGTTAATGCATATTTGTGGATATATAAATTTGACGTTCGTTTTTTCCACTTATCTTTATAGAAAAGACAATCTGAAAGGGATAATGTGAAGAGACAATCTAATGGAGAATAGTTTTACTTTAATGGATTATCCAAAGAGTAATTCCGAGGGGCGTACCAATGACACGAGGTCATTGGTGGATAATCATTAAGGAGTTGCTACTTTATTTTAGGACCAAGAAACCATAACCACTGGTCTATTATGCATTAAGATTTGGGTTCGAGAGATTGGGTATGTAATGAGAAGGTTATAGTATAATTATAAAAGTAATCTAACTATTCATAACTTGTAGCAATCTGTGTTTTAGGGAAATTAAAGTATAATTGATTGTATGAACACTAAATATTGCAAACTTCATATAAACACGAAATTTGAAGTGTAGTTGTTTAATAGAACTTTGTTAACTAAAATTTAAGACCTGAGTTATGATATCGAGAGTTCTATTGTAGTGATAAAAACACTCAAGATTTCACACTCGGATAGTATTACATTCATCATAATCTAATAAAAAAATGAAGCTAACGCGTTTAGATCAGTGAAAATAACTTCTTGGCAGGTTTTTTCATCGAATTAATGTGTGGTTGGGTTTAGGATGCTTATTGGCTGGCTTTGTTGGAATCCAACCACTTGATCCAACTTAATTTTATCTAAAAATAAAAAATAAAAAAATAATGAATGAAACCCAAATGATAAAATTAAGTAAAAATTGAGTAAAAATTCAAACAAACATGAACAATAGTTAAATGAAGTTTTCAAGTGATCAAGAGATTTTTAGGAACATCTTCGACTGTAACAAATTTACCATCTTAGATTTAAATCATCAAATCAATTTCTTTAAATTTATTCTGAAAATCAATTACAACACTTCAAATGATGCTACAAAGAAACAAAATTCTTAAAATTTATTATAAATTATGGAGAACAGTTTTAGTAATGATAAGCGGTGATTAAGTACTCTAGTTAACTAAAAAACTAATATATTAAAATTTCAAAGATGAAAAATCAATACCTACTTAGTTAATGTAATATTAGGATTCCCTAATTAAGGATATGTAGGTCATTTTATATATTGTGCCTGAATTAAAAATTTTGTGCGATAAAATTTTTCTATTCAAACTTTTTTTTTATTCTATTTTGGAAGAGAGTAAATAAAAATGCTAAAGGGATAAAAATGAGTCTAGGTGGATGTAAGATCGAATATTCTTGGAACATACTAGAGAAGAGGAATAAAAAGAGAATGAAAGATGGAAGGAACACTATAGATGGATACTAATAATTCTATAACCTAGATTCACATTTTGAGTCTATTTTGACCATGTGAGTTCACTTCATGCATACATGAGCATCATTTAAATTAATTAATCATTTTAGTCCATACTAGAATATGGATGACCCATTAAAAAAATGTAACATAAATGGGTGAATAGAAGGGTAAAATTTTAATTGATTTTCAAGAATAGTATAAAAATCCAATAGCAGTCCTAGCCACTCAATTTTCAGCCAAAAAAACTCTCCCTAGAAATTTTGAAGTCCTCTCTCTCCCCTTTTTGTCTTTAAAACCTAAAAGCTCCTAAACTTCAAATCGCTCACCCCTCCACACCCCAAAGAATTAGGCCATCAAATGAGTCTAAAGTGCCAAAGGTCTCATAAAACGCATAGGCTAGGGTGACAAGTGGGCCCCACATTAATAACAATCATTTTCCCTCTCCTTGCCTTTTTCAGCCATTTCTAGTTATTTTTCGAGGTAGAATCATTTTCCCTTTTATTTCTCCTTAAAATTATATTCTAAGACTTTATATTTTTGCTTTGCTTGGTTTGATCTAGATTTAAAGTAAAGAAGTTTGAGCTGTTGGAAGTTGGGGTTTGAGTTTTTGGTGATTTTTTAAACTATTCTTAATACTTATGATGCAAGAGCATGATTTGAGTTATAGGTACGTAAAACATATGATTTTAGACCTAGAAGGTTGTTGGTTTAGCTTAGATTTAGTTAATTTAATCAAATTAAAAATTTATTTAAAAAATTTTGATTTTTGTTAGAAATTCTTGGTAAAACAAAGTTTTTATGTTTTAGACATCAACTTGAATTTTTAAGAGAATTGGAGAAAAATTGATAAAATCGTGTATAATCTATGATCATAAATTTATTTTTACCTCTAATATTTTCTAAGCTAAGCTATAAAATGTGTATAAAGTAAGAATGATGGATCATACACATTCTAAGTAAAACTTTACATCATATTGTAAAGTGTGGTGTGCGTGCGATATCATATGGTAGTGTGCGGCGCATGTTAGGTGTGTGTGCGAAGTCATATCATGGTGCACTTTATGCGCATAGCATCTAAGCAACTGGGCATCATATACTATTGCATCGTGTGTGTGTGCGTGCACATTTGGTTGTTGTGGAGCTAAGATTTGTGTGTATATAGGTGCTAGTGAGGATAATACTAAAGGCAAAGAGATTTTTAGAGACTAGCTCCTTTGACTGCATAATTAGATGAGCTCGTATTACTTCAAGTACTCGAGAAATGATAAAAACTCTAAAATTTAGGATACTTGATGTTATGAAAAATCTATATGAAATAACTTATATGTGGAAGGATGATTATGTGTTTATACTTAAAGGTTGTGATACATCTAAAGTTACTGAAATATAAGATAGTTGGACTATTTGATTTGTTGACTTAAATTGTTTATGATGAGTACATAAAGCTTAGAATGTAATGAGGTATAGTATGTGACACGTGTATAAATTACTATTATCATTATTGATGTTAGATATAATAAATATTTCATTATTTGTGGATGTGTGTTGTGAATATAATAAATATTTCATTATTTGTGGATGTGTGTTGTGAATATAATAAATATTTCATTATTTGTGGATGTGTGTTGTGAATGGTTTGGTAGGATTCATGAGTGGTTCGAGGAAAGGTTTGGTAGGATTCATGAGTGGTTCGAGGAAAGGTCTGGTAGGATCCATGAGTGGTTCAAAGAAAGAGATGCTTAGCATGTCAGCTTATGAGGAGGTGTCCCTTTGAGATGATTGAGATGATCAGAATTTCTTGATATAATAATTTTGTGAATGTGCATATCTGTAAGTGTGATATTTGTTTCTTGATGTGATGAGAATATGTGAGTTATTACTTGTTTTTGGATGTGGATATGTGTGACCTTAGGTCGTAAATGGTGAGATGATTGTGAATGAAAACCTTTTCTCTTATTGTGTATATGTAAGAAGAATTGCTAGTAGTAAGACTAAGTATATGCATGCACACACATATGTATACTTATATATATGACATAAAAATATGATATGCATAAAGGCTTAGTAAATAAACTAATGGATCAAGTACTTTTGGTAAGTTGACTTCAATGAGATTTTTAGCTCACCCCATTTTCTTTTAAGTTTTTCCTAAGTGAATAACAAGTATTTTTTGGTAAGCTTCGATGGTGAGCTTATGAATTAGCATTCTTAGATGGGTCCACATGACCAACATCCTCATCTTTCAATTTGGGTCTGCAATTAGTTAGTTGTCCTTTAGGAAATATACATTTGTGGTCCATTGTAAACTTTTTGTTATTAACTTTTATACGTGAGTTAATAGGAAAATAAGTATTGTATATGTGAATGCTTTGGTTCTAATGAGTGATCGATTGATTTGAAATTATGAATGTTGACATATTATATTCTAAAACTTTGTGTCAATGGCATTTTATGTTAGGGTTCGGAGCCCAAAATTAATGATGCTATCTAGGTAGGACCTGCATAAGATGGGTCGTCACAGTTAATGAACGAATGAATCTTCAAGTCATAAAATATTTTCAATTAACATTTTAAATTCTCTATTTCAGCAAGTATCTATACACTAAAGAAGAGAAATAATGATATCTTCACCTATCAAGATTTGCAATAAAAAAAATTATTAGTCGTTGTTTCCCATCAATCGTGCAAATACAATTTAATGTCATAGCCAAGTATATGAACAAATGAAATTTCAGATATAATGAAGTCTAGTTTTAGCAAAATTTTTGGGATTTGTCCAAGAATTAAACAAGCGAAAAATTCAGCATCAGGTCAGCCTAGTGCGCCACGGCCTCAAGCATGTTCGAGAAGTTCAGCACCACCATGCGCGCCGTGGCTCAAGGTGTGCGTGCCGCGGCACGGCCCTATGCGCCATGGCGTAGCCCACCCAAGCCGTGGCCTCCAGCATGGCAGCAAGGTTCCCCCCTTCTGAGCTGCGGCATGTCCTGTTCTGAGCTGCGACACGAAGGCACACTTGATACATGATATCAGGCCATCATCTGGTGCGTTGGTCTTTTGGTTAAAACGTACAGGATCACTTAGACTCTTAGAGAGCCATGAGTCTTTGGTTCTTGGGATCTAAGGGTTGAGATTGATCTCAAAGATTGGATGAGGTAGTTGTTGCTCTATATAAAGGGTCATCTAGGAGCAATTCAACACAACATATAAGAACAAGTGTAAGAGTGAAAAGACGCAAAACACAAGAGAGACTCATTGAGAGAGGTTTGTTATTTAGAGAGAGAGTAATCTAGATTAGGGATTCAAGGGCTTTGTAATTGGAATTTTCTTTGGGAAAAATTCCAGAGAAACACTTAGTTCTTATCACTTTCTTTTTCTCTTCTTTCGTTCTTCAAGAACAAGATGATTCTTGAAGAGGTGTTGCTGTAATTGTAAGAACTCCTTTGATTTGGTGCAGAGAACTCGGAGGAACTCATGGGGACGTAGGCACATTGTCGAACCTCGATAACAATTGCTTGTGTCCTTTCTTTGATTGGTCTAATTCTTGTTTCTTTTTGTATAAATCATCGTGGATTTGGGTCTTTAGAAAGATCACAACCTGGGATTCTTGAAAAGGTGATTTTACAACAGTGGTATCAGAGCTCGGGTCCAAGAACCAAAGGATTCTTTGGTGATGATACAGTGGTATCAGAGCTACAACAGCTGGTATCGGAGCAAGAACAGGGGTATCCGAGCAAGACTCCAAAAATCAAAGGAAACTTCTTGAGGGTGATTCAAGAACAGCACTGAGATCAAGATTTGATCGAGTTCCTGAGATTTAGAAGTTGGAAAGCAATTGTGGGTGCTGCATAAATCTTGGGATTTTTTCAACAAGATGGGTTCAAATTTCAATGTTGAGAAGTTTAATGGAAAGGGAGATTTTTCCTTTTAGAAGTGGAAAATCAAGGCGGTTCTTATGCAACAAAAGGTGGACTTGATGATTAGAGAAGATGATGTTTTTCCAGCAAGTATCACGGAGGTCCAGCAGAATGAGATGAAGAAGATGGCATACAACACCATCTTTCTGCACATATTGGATAGTGTGACCAGCGGAATGAGATGAAGAAGATGGCATACAACACCATTTTCCTTATCATTTTGAAAGTTTGATTAATGCTATAGAATATGGAAGAGATACACTAACCAAGGAAATTGTGATCAATGCTATAAGGGCTCATGATTTCAAAGCCAAAATACGGGAAGCATCAAATGGAGAAGGGTTGCTTATTAGAGGAAGGCTAGCAACTAAGAATGGCAGTAGCATCCATGGCAACTACTGAGAGAAATCAAATGGTACAGGGTAGAGCCATGGGAGATCGCATTCCAAACCGAAGTTTGGAGGAAGGCGATGCTACTACTGTAATAAGGAGGGTCATTTCAAGAAAGACTGCAGGAAGATGATGAGGGATGAGAGAGGAAGAAGCCATACCAACAATGGAGAGGCCTTGGTTGCCAAGGGAGAACAGCAAGATGATGTTCTTGTTGTGTGCTCAAATGTGAGTAGGAGGCAAGGCAGTAAGAAATGGATCTTGGGTTATGGGTGCACTTATCACATGTGCCCTCACCAGGATTGGTTCAAGAATTTCAAGGAAACCAACGATAGAAAGGTCTTCTTGGGGAATGATGCTTCTTACCAAGTGAGGGGGATAGAGACATCCAATTAAGGGTGTTTGATGGAATGACAAGGCTATTGCAGAATGTGAGGTATCTTTGATCTCATTGGGGCAGCTAGATTCCATGGGGTACAAATACAAAGTAGAGGGATGGAAGATCAAGGTAACCAAGGGATCTTTGATAGTGATCAAAGCAGCGATAAAGGGTGGTCTCTATGAGATGATCAGAGAGACATAAATCAATGATCAAGCAGCAAGCTTAATGGCTGAGATGGATAAGGCTGCTCTTTGGCACAATCGCTTGGGACACATGAGCAAAAAGGGCCTGCAAGTTCTCAGCAAGAATGGTCTACTTGGTGGTGACAAAGTAGAGAAACTTGATTTCTGCGAATGTTGTGTTCTTGGGAAGCAACATCAGGTAAGCTTCAACACCAGAGTGCATAAGTCTAAGGGTATTCTTGACTACATTCATGCAGACCTTTGGGGACTAGCAAGAACACCAACACAAGGGGGTAATCTTTACTTTCTTTCTTCAATTGATGATTATTCAAGAAAGGTTTGGTTTTATTTGCTTAAAAATAAATCAGATGCTTTGAATAAATTTGTGGTGTGGAAAAAGTTGCTGGAGACTTAAACGGGTAAGGTAGTTAAGGTTTTACGAACCGATAATGGCTTAGAATTTTTTAATAAGGATTTTGATAAATTTTGTGAGTTAAATGGGATTCTAAGACATAGAATGGTTATGAAAACCCCTCAGCAAAATGGAGTTGCTAAGAGGATGAATAGGACCCTTATGGAAACTGTTAGGTGCACGTTAATTGGGTTCGGTTTATGATAAGTGCTTAAATATTCATATTTAAGCCCCTTAATTTACATGTGTTAAGCTCTTTATCTATACATTTTAGTATGTTTTATTTCATTTTGTGTGTTTTACATGTTTTTATAGGTCTTGGAGAAAAAGGAAGCAGTTTTGGCACTTAATGGAAGAAGCCTGGAAATCCTGGAGCAGCTTCTGGTCAAAGTGCGATCGATCGCACTGCTGCATGTGATCGAGCGCACATGTACGGGCGTGAACAGTAAACTATAGAACCCTATTTTGGAAATAAAGGAGTTTTGTATTTTAGGAAAGTTTAGGAACTCATGAGCCTTCTAGGACTTCTCAAGCCCTATAAATACACCTGTAAAGCACACACAAATCATCTAATCACTTCTTAGACATCAATTAATCTCTTCTTTTATCTTTTGCTTTTAGCTTGGAGAAGGAAACTGTGGAGGAGAATTGACGACTCTTCTCTTGGGTTTCTTCTTTCCTTTATTTTTATTATGTGTACTTAACTTTTAGTAAGGGCTTGGTGAAGCCCTAATTATGTTTATTCAATAATCAATATTGGTGCTTTTACGATATTTATGTTGTGTTGCTTAACTTGATTAATACTTGCTTTTATTTAAATTCCTCATATGTATATGTCTGATCAATATGTGCATGTGGTATGGACTTGTTAGTTACATCAAGTCTGACATTAGTAACAAAAGATATCCACACCGGATTCTTGGGTTAATCAACATGGGAAACCGGGAGTAGATACCATGCCCTAGGTCCTATGTGGTTGTCGATTTCCACAGATCCTATGCTCTCTTGAGGAACAACTCAGCATACACCATGTTGAATCCCTTGAGAGAGAAAAGAGTTAGAGTAGATACCATGCCTAACTCGTTGCTTAGGGAAATCAATAGCTTAAGGAGTAGATACCATGCCCTTAGGTTGACAAACATTAGGTATACATGGCATGATTAAAGCATTGGCATACTGTTATATTGTGGTAGCATAATTAGTGGTGGATATCAAGTCCCTACGCCTTTATCTTTACTATTTTATCTTTATCAAAATCAACTCTTTTATTATTTCTATCTTTTTACATTGCGAATATAATTCTAAAACGAAATTCACCAATCCCTGTAGAGATGATCTTGCTTTCGCACACTATACTACTGTAGACCTTGTGCACTTGCAAGTAAAACAAGTACGGTTATTTGCTTAATTATTTAGGTAGATAATCGTACAACAAGTTTTTGGCGCCGTTGCCGGGGATTGTGCTAAATTTTTGTTTAGAGTTATTTTCTGTTTATTTTTTTTATTTTGTTAAATTTTATTTTCTTATTTTTCATTAAATATTTTTCTTAATCTGTTTTGTTTTATTTTCATAAACTATTTAACTTAATTCTTCGTTTTTGTTATTTTCTTGCTTTCTGTTTCAGGTTTGAATCAGTGCTAATTCTGGCACTGCGATCGAGCGCAAACCTAAGTGCGATCGAGTGCACTGGTGCGATCGAGCACAATGCTTGGAGCACTCGAGCGCAAATAGTCCAGAGACTACCCGAGCAGCAGTACTGAAGCTACTACACTAAGGTATTCCTGCTGATTCATGCAAGGGCTTCGAGTGAGGAACCCAACCATCCTTCCACTTGATATAGAGAGTGAGCAGATCATTCAAAAGAGGCCTAGAAACAACTTCGAGGAGAAAGAAGAAGAATTTGAGGGTGAAGCACCAATGGAATAGCTTTACAACCAACTGCCACCAGAACGGAGACCTATGAAGCAATCCTTCATTCCACAGAACCTCAACCATCCTTCATGTATTGCATATCAACCTAAGGCGGAAGAAAATTATTACATATCTCCGCAAATACTCAGCGCCTTGACTCATTTTAGGGGTACACCTACTGAGGAGCCACACTTGCACCTTCGAGAATTCTGTGATCTCTGCAAGTTCCAGCATATTCGGGGCCTAGATCAAGAGGGAATCAGGTTAATTCTTTTCCCTTTTTCATTAAAAGATAATGCTAAAATGTGGCATCATTCATTGCCTGCAAATTCCATCCATACTTGGGAAGAGCTATCTAGTAGATTTCTAAGGAAATTTTTTCCAGCCCAAAAGACAAGGCAGATGAGGAAGGAGATTTAGTCCTTCCAACAAAGGGATGGAGACCTTTTCTTCGAGGCATGGGGACACTTTAATGAGCTGCTACTCAAATGTCCACATTACAACTTACCTCAAAATGAGCTAGTCTTAGCTTTCTATGAAGGTTTGAGTGGCATAAATCAAGGTATAGTGGATTCCGATTGTGGAGGTGTGCTGATGGAGAAGACTAGTGAAGAAGCCATGGAGCTGTTTGAGACATTAAGTGAGCACTCGAGAGGTAGACAAGGAATTAAAAGCAAGGGTATGTATGAGGTGAGCTTCAATGATGGATCTTCTAATCAGATGGCTGCTATGGAAAGAAATCTAGACATGCTCATAAAAGCCATGGCTGATCAGAATAACTCACCTAGTCCACAGGCTACACAACGCTAGGTATGTGCTATATGCTCTCATTTTGATCATAATACTTATATTTTTCCTCTGTATTCAACTACAGATAAAAAACAAGCAAATTATGAGGAATCGAACGACGCATATGCAAATACCTACAATCCTGGATGGCAAAACCACCCCAACCTCTCATGAAGCAACACTCAAAATACTTTGAATCTTCAAATACAGTAGCAACACTTCCAACCAGCAGCCTAACTAGTGCCAAAATCAGAAAATAGTGACCTAGAGAGTCTTATGAGGTAATTGATGACTTCACAAGAACAGTTCGTGACTGAGCAAAGATAAACCACTACGAAACATGAGCAAGCCATTTAAAGACTCGAGGAACAGATGGGGAAATTGGCTAAGGAGCTAAGTGAAAGAAAGTTGGGTGAACTTCCAGTCCAACCACTACCTACTCCAAGAGGACACCAACAACTAAATGCCGTGACAACTCTAACAAATGGTAAGATCATCGGAGCTAGTAAGCCTGCACAAGCATCCACATCCAAGGTAAGTGAGATGGAGAAGGTAAATGGTGAGAAGGTTGAAATCAAAAGATATAATGCATTAAAATTACCCCCAGATAATATAAAATGTTTTAATGTATGCATGACGTAAAGTGTTGTTGAGGAAGCTTTTCAGGTCCATCACATTGATCTAATAGAAACCGCTCTTACCTATAGTGTCCCAAAATCGGATATTGAGCCCAAATGCAAGGATGTTACTGATGACATCATTGACACTATGCACCTCATTGAAGCCTCTCCAAAGCATCAAAGTAAGTACACTGATCTATTTGATATTCATGTGCCTACTAATACTATTTTCCCTTTTATTGTACAGACACCTAGCTTGGAATTCAAGCAGTTACCAAAACACTTACCTTATGCTTATATAGGAGAGAATAAGACACTTCCTATGCTAGCTGCTGCCACTATTATTTTTGGGAAAAAATAAGGCTTGATCCGGCTGAAGACGTTAAACTTAGTGCTCATGGGAGGCACCCCAGACTTATCCTTTTCATTTTAATATTTTTCTTTTATTTATATTTCTTGTTTTCTGGAATAATGTTTATTTTTTTGTCTGGTACTTAGTGCGTGCATCTAGTTCAAGTTTGGGGGCGTGTTACAAGCAAAGCAAGCAACCTACTTCTCCATCTCCTAGGTCAGATCTTTCCATGCCACACACATTGGGGACAATGTGTATTTTAAGTTTGGGGGTAGTGGGAGATACTAGATACTATCACACACGCACTTGAAACACATGCACACACTAAGTCCCAGTTTTTTTTTTTTTAGGAAGATAAATGCATGTTCTTTTGGTAAACAAAAATTCTGGTTGATTTAAAAATTTGATAACACTTCATTAGTAAGCTTAAAAGCTAGAACACATAGTCTTGTAATGGAAATTTTACAAAGTTTAGTTACCTACCTCAAGGCACCTAAGAATTCACGAGTTTGATCCAAATTTGCACGAGCACATTTAACACGCATTTGTGTGGGCATTTGTGTGGGGTATGACATATAATTCTCTTGTATTGTTTCCATAATCTAACTGTAATTGGATAACTTGTTGAAAAGAACACTTTGGCATAAGAAAAATAAAGAAAAAAAATAAAGAAATATGTTCATCATGCAAAAAATGATCAAAAAGCTTTCCACTGAGTAACTGGGCCTCTTGCCTCAGTAAGCATTGAGTGTTCACGTCAAAAGGTGAGAATTTCATTTAGAAGCATTAAAACCTGTTAGCTCTGTAGCCTTTTTGATTCGAGTTAGTAAGTTTTTAGGGGTGTCTTTACACCTAATGCCCTAAAACCATATGGTTTGGGAGTCATTGGCTAAACACTCGTTACAAGGGTCAAATAGAAAGCTCGATAGAACTCAACATGGAAAAGATCGCATGATGAAAGGAAAAAAGAAAGAAGAAGCAAGTATTATGCCATTTTTGTTCTCTTTGATAAGGAATTCGATAAAGGTTTGGGCATCGAAACCCTATACACTAAAATTATGTGGAAGCCCCATCTTATATGTGCTAATTCATCACACACAAATCAAACTTGCGATGCCTTAAGCCAACCTTAGGTAAGTAACATGAGCTTTTGAAAATCCTTTTTTAATACAAAAAGTTGTTTTTATTTTAAGCTTACTCATGAACTATTATCATAGTTTTTTGTGCAACCTAAATCTTTGAATATCATGGAAGTGAATTTATCTTTAAATTTTGTTTTTTATTTAGTTTTTAGTTTTGTATTGCTAAGGGACTAGCAATATGGAAGTTTGGGGCTGTGATAAGTACTTAAATATTCATATTTAAGCCCCTTAATTTATACGTGTTAAGCTCTTTGTCTATATATTTTAGTCTGTTTTACTTCATTTTCTGTGTTTCACATGTTTTTATAGGTCTTGGAGAAAAAGGAAGCAGTTTTGGCACTTAAGGGAAGAAGCCTGGAAATCTTGAAGCAGCTTCTGGTCAAAGAGCGATCGATCGCACTACTGCATGTGATCATTCGCACACATGAAGGATCGAGCGCAGCAATGCGATTGAGCGTAAGACGCATGCGATCGAGCGCACATGTACGGGCATGAACAGTAAACTGCAGAACCCTATTTTGGAAATAAAGGAGTTTTGTATTTTAGGAAAGTTTAGGAACTCATGAGCCTTCTAGGACTTCTCAAGCCCTATAAATACACCTGTAAAGCACACACAAATCATCCAATCACTTCTTAGACATCAATTAATCTCTTCGTTTATCTTTTGCTTTTAGTTTGGAGAAGGAAACTGTGGAGGAGAATTGACGACTCTTCTCTCGGGTTTCTTCTTTCCTTTATTTTTATTATGTGTACTTAACTTTTAGTAAGGGCTTGGTTGAAGCCCTAATTATGTTTATTCAATAATCAGTATTGGTGCCTTTGCGATATTTATGTTGTGCTGCTTAACTTGATTAATACCTACTTTTATTTAAATTCTTCATATGTATATGTCTGATCAATATGTGCATGTGGTATAGACTTGTTAGTTAGATCAATTTGGATGACCGAGTCCTGGGTCTGACATTAGTAACAAAAGATATCCACACCGGATTCTTGGGTTAATCAACATGGAAAACCGGGAGTAGATACCATGCCCTAGGTTCCGTGTGGTTGTCGATTTCCACAGATCCTATGCTCTCTTGAGGAACAACTCAACATACACCATGTTGAATCCCTTAAGAGAGAAAAGAGTTAGAGTAGATGCCATGCCTAACTCGTTGCTTAGGGAAATCAATAGCTTAAGGAGTAGATACCATGCCCTTAGGTTGACAAACATTAGGTATACATGGCATGATTAAAGCATTGGCATACTGTTATATTGTGGTATCATAATTAGTGGTGGATATCAAGTCCCTACGCCTTTATCTTTATTATTTTATCTTTATCATAATCAACTCTTTTATTATTTCTATCATTTTACATTGCGAATATAATTCTAAAATGAAATTCACCAATCCCTGTGGAGATGATCTTGCTTTCGCACACTATACTACTGTAGACCTTGTGCACTTGCAAGTAAAATAAGTACTGTTATTTGCTTAATTATTTAGGTAGATAATCGTACAATAGTTTACCAAACTGTTTTTAGGGGGAAGCTATGTCTACTACTGCATATTTGGTTAATAGATCACTCTCTAGGGCTTTAGACCTTAAGACTCCCGAGGAGATGCGGAGTGGGAAACCCCCGAGTTAAGCAACCTTAGGACTTTTGGATGTGCTATGTTTGCACATCAAAAGGATGATAAACTTAGCCCAGGGTCTAGAAAATGTGTGTTTCTAGGATATTGTGATGGAGTTAAGGGGTATAGGTTGTGATCCTTAGAGCCAAAAGGAATGAAACTCACAATAAGTAGGGATGTCATTTTTAATGAATTGTTATTTCCTTATTTGGAGAAAACTAACCCTGCAGGGGATAGTGGGCAAACCAGCCCGGTATTTGTGGAGCATAGCATCAAGGAAAATTCAGTTCAGGTAGAACAAGGAAGGTAAGAGGGTTCGAACGAGGTAGAGCCCATTGATGAAGGCCAAGCTTAGGACACTCATGAGGAGGCTGAACTAGAAGGGGATGATGTAGCAAGTCATAATGACAATCAGCTCCCAAAGGACCGGGAAAGGAGGCTGGTCAGGCCACCTTTGAGATATGGTTTTGCGGATGCTAATGTAGCAGCTCCTTATTCATAAGGAGGGAGTGAACCAGAAACTTACATTGATGTCATGGGATGTAAGGATTCGTCAAGATGAAAGCTAGCTATAGAGGAGGAAATGCATTCTTTGAGGAAGAAAAACTCTTGGGAATTGGTGCCTAAACCAGAAAAACAGAGAGTTGTGGATTGTAAATGGATTTATAAGATCAAAGAAGGGAATCCTCCAGGGGATGAAGTCCAATATAAGGCTAGGCTGGTGGCGAAGGGGTTCACACAAAGAGAAGGCATAGATTTCATCGAAATGTTCTCACCAGTTGTGAAATATAAGACGATAAGGATAGTGTTAGCAATGGTGGTCCAATTTAATTAAGAGATCGAGAAAATGGATGTGAAGATAGGGAGGAAGGAAGCAAGGGAGAGTTGGCGTGCCACTTGAAGAAATCTCTCTATGACCTAAAGTAATCACCTCGGCAATAGAATAAGAGGTTCGATTCCTTCGTAACTAGCTTAGGTTTCATGAGGAGCTACTATGATTCGTGCTTGTACTACAAGGGGCACAAGGTGGAAGAAATGGTGATTATCCTCATCTATGTTGATGATATGATGCTGGTTGGTAGAAGTAGGGAGAGGATAGAAAAGTTGAAGTCTCAACTCAGTTCAAAGTTTGAGATGAAGGATCTTCGCCATGCATAGAAGATCCTTGGGATGAGCATAATCCGGGAAAGGGAGAGAAACAGGTTAAAGGTTTCTCAATCTTCCTACATAAAAAATATGATATCTAAGTTTTCTATGGAAGATAGCAAACCAGTGAAGGTTCCCCTTGCTGGTCATTTCAAGTTCTCCAGCGATCAATGTCCGAGATCGGAGGCAGATAAGAAGGAAATGGAGAAGGTCCCTTACTCTAGTGCTGTTGGATCAATTATGTTCACCATGGTAAGCACTAGACCAAACATTGCTCATACAATAAGTGTTCTCAGCAAGTTTATGAGTAATCCTAGAAAGAAGCATTGGCTTGGGATGAAGTGGTTGCTGAGGTACTTGAAGGAAAGCTTAGATGTGGCTTGTGTACAAGAAAAGGGGGTAAGTCCATCTGTCTAGAGGGTTATGCTGATTCGGACTATGGAGCAGACCGGGATAAGAGAAGATCAATTACCTCCAACTTCTTCAACTTAAACGGATGTTTTATAAGTTGGAAGGTTTAGTTGTAGCCGGTGGTAGTACTCTCAACAACCGAGGTGGAGTACATAGCGACAACGGAAGCCATAAAGGAGGCTATGTGGTGCAAAGGGTTGTTGGAAGAGTTGAAGGTCCTAAAAGAGCAAGTGGTGGTGTATTCAGATAGCCAAAGTGCGTTGCACTTGTGTAAGAATCCGATGTTCCATGAGAGGACAAAGCATATGGATGTTCGGTATCATTTCATTCTGGAAAATGTTACGAAAGGATGCATTCGGTAATAGATGCAAGAAATTAAATCTACAAATTAAACCTTATATTCATATAAGCAAAGTAATACTTAAATTACCTTTTTGTTTCTTAAACTTTTTGGGAGAAATTCTTTATTTTGGAATTGAAACTTGTACATATTGGGCATCAAAAAACAAAAGTGGTCATCCCAAAGTTAAAACTATAACAATCTTCAATGAAAAATCAATGTGGGTTTGTTTATCTGCCTTTTTTCACATATTTCAAATCTATAAAAAATATATGGAGTGAAACCATAAAACTGTTTAATACAAAATTTTTGAAATTCTTTTGATGCACATTTTTTCAAAGAGAAAATAAAAAACTTTTATTAGTAACATAAAGATCAATCACACACAGGACACATGTAGTTCACCTAATACAACCTTAATACCATTTTGACCAAACAAACTACATATAAAGCACCATTAATAAAGATAAACACAAGTTCAAAAAAAAAAACATATGGTTTATGTTGTAAGAGAAGCTAGACAATGTCAACAAAAACCTGATAACAACTAGTAGTGGGTAATGTAATAAAACTAGCCCACGTTGTGAAGAGAATAAACTAGCTGAAGCTTCTAACGATTCTGACTGAGACCTCAGTGAGGATACTTAGTCCTCTTCTGACGAAACCGGACTTCGACTCCTTTGGGAAGAATTTGTGATATCAATAACCAATATGCTCAAGACACCAATAGAAAAAACCAAGAACCTTAACAGAAACAAAAACTTTCTCATACCCAAAATTATTGCAAAACTAAAATATAATCACACACAAAAACAACTGTGGATGCACACTTTGAACACACCATAGTTAGAAAAACCATATTGCAAAAGAACCCAAAGAAACACAACTGTAACCAAATACTATGGTTTCATGCCCATACATCTTGAGTTATCATACCTACAGAAAACTCACAATGAAACCATTAGATCTTTTTCTCTATTAACCCCCAACTTAGTAAGAAAATCTGTTAGAGAATTCACACTCCTTAGGATGTGATTAATGACAATGTCAAATATTTATTAAAGGGTATTTTTAGTGGCCATAACTAAAGTTCTTTATGCAAAATAACAATCATTGCAAGCAAAAGAACAGTACTAAAATAAAGCTAGTACTTAAGACCTAAAAGAAAAATGAAACTAAAATAGAAGTTTAGTTGTCTACTTTCCTCCAACTAGATATTCTATTGAAAACCCATAAGAGGGAGAGAAATCTTTTTAGTACATAAAGAAGAAAAAAGAAACTAAAAGAAAGTGTAATAAAATAAAACAAATTAAAAAAGAAAACATACCTCACGAAAATGCTCTAATTCAACAATTGAAAATTTTCAATGGCAGTAATAGAAAGGTATAAAAAAAATAGGCAGGGTTTTAAATAACATCACAACGTGACATAGCGGCCGCTATATAGCAGTAATGTAGGTGTTGCGACTGTTATAAACCACTATTTGAGGAATAGTGGTATTTATAGCTGATACAGGAAAAATTAATCGGTCAAATAAGACCCGAACATATGGAGCTGTGATTACGCCCAAAGTATAACGTGGTAGTTGTAGCACGACTTTGGGGTGTCGATTCCACAGGGAGACAAACTAACTACAAGAGAAAGTGCAAACCTTAAAACGAACGATAAAAGTTAAGCGAGAAAATCTGAGTTTGAAGTAGTGTGAAATAATTGTGTAAATATAATAGAGAACAACAAGGGTCTGGGAATCCTCCCTAGGTTCTTTGCCTTATTCTAATCTTGATTCAGTTGTTTTTATCTCGATTGCAAGTTTCACATCCCAAACAAGCAATCGGTAAATATTCAATTAAAGCACATATATAAACCCAAATGTAATTGTTATGAAATACTCTTTGCTTTCAAGCACACATGACCTAACTTATAGATTATCAAGAAACGACAATATATTATAATGACAATACCGCAGTAATGGAAAAATCTATAAGAGAAATCTACCGAACTCAATCACACCTCAACAACATCACATAAGAAGAGCATGACTAGATTTATATGGGGGAGAAGATGCAATCACCGGATTAAAGGAAAATATTCTAATTAGATTAAAAAGTAAATCATAACAATGTTTAATGATAACAAATGCGTGCTCGTGCTTGATGGAGTTTTCCCTAGAATCATAGCAATCCCTAGATTCATCCCTTCGCCTTGCTTGGAGATTAGTTGGCTACGGTGCTTGTGCTTGATGGAGTTTTCCCCAGCCTCCGGCCTCTCAAAAGATGATGTTTTTCACAAACCCTAAGTGGTCTATTTATAATCACAAAGTCCAAGGGTGTTTGAGGGTTTAAAAAGTCATTAAAAGCCCTAATTAAGTTGTAACTCGGAGACAGGGAATCGGGATCGCGCCTAGGCTCAGATTAGGTTAGGCCGCGGCTCAGATTGTGCTGATTTACTCTCCTTCTATGGGCCGTGGCCCAACTTGATCCAAGCCTCGGCTCAGCCCTCCAAGCCATGGCTCACCTTGATCCAGGCCGCGGCCTGACCTGATGCTTCTTCCTTGCTCTTTTGATGCACTTTTTGGAGGCCGAGGCTTGGATAATTCTAGGCCGCAGTACACACTCTATGAACTTGATTTCTCTTCATTTTCCCTTCCGCAACCATGTCTTTACTTTGGTGTGCCTCGAGTGTTTGTGCTTTAAACAACAATAGCTTTTTCTCCTCTTTTGAACTTAAATTACTTGAAAATGCACCGAAATAAGTTAATGATCCAAGAATACCACTTTAGAGTTATTAACGTATAAAAGTGCAATTAAGATCTAGATTAACCCTAAAATTCTAACGATTAAGAACTATTAAGATGCATTTTATGGCTCTCATCACAGACCCTAACTAGCTTATTGCTAGTCCTTAGCAATTCAAGCGAAAATAAGAGATGAATTTTATGGTGAGAATCACAACAAAGTAAAGAAATTTCAGTGTTAACTAAGAGTAATTCACATTTTGTCTCAAAAATTTCACATAACACACAGCACATAGAATCATTAAATTTCATCGAAGTTCAAAAGTAATCCAAACATCAATCTTAAGATCGTTATTGACTCTTTACATCCATCTTACCACAATCCATTAATCCGAACATCCGGATGATTTTATGCATAACATTCGTGAATACAAGTCTTGGCTTTTAAAATATATTAAATTGCGTGACATTAATCACAAATCAAGCTCCATAGGCTTATTTTTCAAATCACTCTCCACTATTGTAGAAAAGTCACATTACATTGGATCAATAGGTCTTTAATAAGCTTGTAACGTTAGGCTAAGGTAAAGGTTAAGAAAGAATGGGAAGGATTCACAAGTAAAAGAACTCAATCTTTTAGCTTTAAACACGACCACTTTTAAGCACTAGATAACCTTACTTCAACACCCAACTTTTTAAACCATTTTTCGAGCATTTTTCTCAAATCACCAATTTTCTTTTCTTTTCTTCTTTCTTTGCCATAATTCACTTCTCTTTTTTTTTTCTTTCCTTTTGTATTTTGGCATAAGACCATTCACCTCCTTTTTCATTTTTCTTTTCTTTTCCATAGCCCCCAACTTATCTCCTTTAATGTACTTGGGTTATGGTAGTGATATTTTCTCATATTTCCATCCTTACTCCTTTTAAGTGCTTCTCAACAAATGTGTATAGCTAAGTTCTTTGAAGAGAAAGGTAAGGATAAAATATTTTCTTAGGCTCATAAAGGTGAGTAAATGGGCTTTTGAAAGAAACAGGACTCAAATTCTTTTTCAAGAAAAAGGCTCAAATAGGTGATTAGTGGTAAATATAGCAATGGTAGGTTTGACAGGCTCAAACGGTCCAAAAATGGCCTATATAATATCCTAAGTAATTTGCATTCTAGGAATTCGCCTCAAGTGTTTATCAAGTAAGTTCTAGAGCTTGTCTAGACCGCAAAAATATTCACAAAATAATCACACATAAAACTTCTCTAAATGTTTAAGACTAATCATAGAATCTTACCAAAAACTAGAGTATCAAACCAAATGAAGATTGATACTTAAATTAATTTCAAACCAAAGCAAAATTTAACTTCTTCTAAATGCTATCTGCTATCTCAATTAAGTTTAAGTCATTGACATGTGAATTAAATATAAGGCTAACACAAAACATGCTGAAAAAAAATGACACCAAGCAGTTCAATGAAAAACATGAAAAAATAGGAATATGTTTCCTCTACCCCCAACTTAAAAATTGCATTAACCTCAATGTAAAAAAAAGAGTAAAGGGAACTCCTTTTGTAGTCGCAAGTGCATAGAAGCTGAAAATTGTGCACCACCATTTGAACTGCTTCGTATATTTGTCCTTGAAAAAGGAAAAAGAAATATGAAGTTAATACTGGAAAATAACAAAATACTAATAATAAACAAGAAAAAGAAATACAAAAAAATAAAAGGATTTGTTGTGGGTTGCCTCCCATGAGCGCTAAGTTTTACGTCTTCAACTAGACACCCTTATTTTCTCCTAGACAAACATAGGTTGAATGCACCAGCCACTGCTTCACTACCAAATTCAGTGCTTGTATGCTTTGGAGAGGCCTCAAGGATGTCATTAGTAACATCCGTAAATTCTGGCTTGATATATGCTCTTGTGAAGCCATGGGTGAGGGTGGACTCCGATGGATTAAGGTGCTGGACCTTTTCCATGAATGAGTCAATCATATATGCTTGGTGGCTTTCGTCCACATCCTCTTATTTTTTCGTTGTTGGGATGTGTAATAACTCACCACTTAGTGTCTCAATGGCATTCACCTCTTTCAAATTCTGTTACGCCAGGTGCTGACCATGGGATGTGGATTGAGCTTGAGAAGGGAACTTACCTCGCTCAGTCACACTCAAGTAGCTTATTAACTTTTACACTTAGCTCTTTATCTCTTTATTTTCTTCAACAACCTGCGTAATTAAAGATTCAAATCTTTGATTAGTCTTACCCTGTGCCTCAATAAAAGCATGTAAAGTGTCTTCTAAAGAACTCCTATAAGATACAGGTGCATGATATGGTTCAAGATATGGTGCAGGGGGTTGTGCAAGCTATTGGTTTTCAGGCTTCCAACTGAAATTGGGGTGATTTCGCCATCCCGGGTTATAGTTATCCGAGAAGGGTGCCAAAGGCTTCTTGTAAATGCCTAAGGCATTACATTGTTCCTTATACATCCCTCTTATCTCAGCAAATGTGGGGCACTGAGATAATCTACCCCGCCACACACAAAATATGGTTTTAAAGACGCTGCATGATTAGCTACTTGTGTTGGCTTTGAGCTTTTAGTCTTTAACACTTTTAGTTCCCTAGTGAGCATCTCGACCTTAGCCTTAAGGTTATCCTCTTCCCTAAGATGGTAAATTCCACCACCATTTGGGTGCCCTATAGGTCATGACCTATTTGTGCTTTCAGTAGCACTAGGTCCAATCCAAGTGTGAGCTTTTTCAGCAAGCTCATTGAGGTACTCTATGGCCTCATCAGGATCTTTCTCCAAGAATTCACCATTACACATCATCTCTACAAATTGGCGCTCCCTATATGTAAGTCCCCTATAAAAATAGCTCACTAAGCGCCAATTCTCATACCCATGGTGAGGGCACATACTAAACAACTCCTTAAATCTCTCCAAAGACTGATACAAAGTCTGACTATCCTTTTATGCAAAGGTGGAGATTTGCCTTTTTAAAGCATTTGTCTTATGTTGGGGGAAAATTTTATTAAAGAAAGTCCGAGTCATCTCAGTCAACAACTCAATAGATCGTGGTCTCAGTGAGTATAGCCAACTCTTAGCTCTATCCTTCAAAGCGAAAGGAAAGAACTTAAGTCTCATAATGTCAGCAGTTGCATCTTGACTATGAAAAGTCGCAACTACTTCCTCAAACTATCTAATGTGCACATATGGGTTTTCACTTTCCAAACCATGAAATGTAGGGAGTAATTGTATCATCCCTGTTTTAAAATCTAAATGGTGAGTATTAGCTGGAAATATGATGCATGATGGTGTGGCTATGCGTGTAGGGTGGAGATAATCCTGAAGGGTCCTAGAGGGTTGATCTTCATGTTCACTCATCTCTTCGAGACTAGATGGGTTGTCAAATAAAGGATTTAGAAAAGAATTTAATTTTGACTCTAACACAAGCCTACAAGCAAATCTCCCCAAACTGTCTCTATATCGGGGCATGTAAGATCACAAAATAAAAATACTATAAAAAGAAATAATAAAATAAAATAAAATTAATGCAGCAAGCTAAAAGAGGGAAAGAAGTTACCGCCTTTACAAATTTCTGAAAAGAAAAATTATCTACAATTCTTCTACCGTCTTGTCTCAAAGTTGACAATCTTCCTTGTACTTAAGTGTGTCTCCCCGACAACGGCACCAAAATTTGATTACGCATAAAGTACAATCCCTAGGTTCATTGCCTTATTCTAATCTTGATTCAGTTGTTTTTATCTCGATTGCAAGTTTCACATCCCAAACAAACAATCGGCAAATATTCAATTAAAGCACATATATAAACCCGAATGTAATTGTTATGAAATACTCTTTGCTTTCTAGCACACATGACCTAACTTATAGATTATCAAGAAACGACAATATATTATAATGACAATACCGCAGTAATGGACAAATCCATAGGAGAAATCTACCGAACTCAATCACACCTCAACAACATCACATAAGAAGAGTATGACTAGACTTATATAGGGGAGAAAGATGCAATCACTGGATTAAGGGAAAATCTTCTAATTAGATTAAAAAGTAAATCATAATGATGTTTAATGATAATAAATTCAAACTACAATGAATCAAGACTAGAAAATAAGAACAACTACACCTAGGGATTCATCCCTTCGCCTTGCTTGGAGATTAGTTGGCCATAGGGCTCATGCTTGATGGAGTTTTCCTCGGCCTCCAGCCTCTCAAAAGATGATGTTTTTCACAAACCCTAAGTGGTTTATTTATAATAACAAAGTCCAAGAGTGTTTTAGGGTTTAAAAAGTCATTAAAAGCCCTAATTAAGTTGTAACTCGGAGACAGGGTATCGGGGTCGCGCCTAAGCTTATATTGGGTCAGGCCGCGGCTCAGATTGTGCTGATTTCCTCTCCTTCTGTGGGCCGTGGCCCAGCTTGATCCAGGTCGCGGCCTGACCTGATGCTTCTTCCTTGCACTTTTGATGCACTTTCTGGAGGCCGAGGCTTGGATAATTCTAGGCCACATCGCACACTCTATAAACTTGATTTCTCTTCATTTGCCCTTCTGCAACCATGTCTTTACTTTGGTGTGCCTCGAGTCTTTATGCTTCAAACAACAATAGAATTTTCTCTTCTTTTGAACTTAAATTACCTGAAAATGCACCGAAATAAGTTAATGATCCAAGAATATCACTTTAGAGTTATTAACGTATAAAAGTGCAATTAAGATCTAGATTAACCCTAAAATGCTAATGATTAAGAACTATTAAGATGCATTTTATGGCTCTCATCACAACACCCAACTAGCTTATTGCTAGTCCTTAGCAATTCAAGTGAAAATAAGAGATGAATTCTACGGGGAGAATCACAACAAAGTAAAGCAATTTCAGTGTTAACCAAGAGTAATTCACATTTTGTCTCAAAAATTTCACATAACACACAACACATAGAATCAATAAATTTCATCCAAGTTCAAAAGTAATCCAAACATCAATCTTAAGATCGTTATTGACTCTTTACATCCATCTTACCACAATCCATTAATCTGAACATCTGGATGATTTTATGTATTACATTCATGAAAACAAGTCTTGGCCTCTAAAATATATTAAATTTCGTGACATCAATCATAAATCAAGCTCCATAGGCTTATTTTTCAAATCACTCTCCACTATTGTAGAAAAGTCACATTATATTGGATCAATAGGTCTTTAATAAGCTTATAACGTTAGGCTAAGATAAAGGTTAAGGAAGAATGGGAAGGATTCACAAGTAAAAGAACTCAACCTCTTAGCTTTAAACACAATCACTTTTAAGTACTAGAGAACCTTACTTCAACACCCAACTTTTTCAACCATTTTTCGAGCATTTTTCTCAAATTACCACTTTTCTTTTCTTTTCTTCTTCCTTTGCCATAATTCACTTCACTTCTCTTTTCTTTTCTTTTCTTTTGTATTTTGGCATAAGACCATTCACCTCCTTTTTCATTTTTCTTTTCTTTTCCATAACCCCCAACGTGTCTCCTTTAATGTACTTGGGTTATAGTAGTGATATTTTCTCATATTTCCATCCTTACTCCTTTTAAGTGCTTCTCAACAAATGTGTATAGCTAAGTTCTTTTAAGAGAAAGGTAAGGATAAAATATTTTCTTAGGCTCATAAAGGTGAGTAAATGGGCTTAAGAAACAAGGCTCAAATTCTTTTTCAAGAAAAGGGCTCAATAGCTGACTAGTGGTAAATATAGCAATGGTAGGTTTGACAGGCTCAAACGGTCCAAAAATGGCCTATATCATATCTTAAGTAATGTGCATTCTAGGAATTTGCCTCAAGTGGTTGTCAAGTAAGTTCTAAAACTTGTCGAGACCACAAAAATATTCACAAAATAATCACACATAAAGCTTCTCTAAATGTTTAAGACTAATCATAGAATCTTACCTCAAACTAGAGTCTCAAACCAAATGAAGATTGATACTTAAATTAATTTCAAACCGAAGCAAAATTTAACTTCTTCTAAATGCAATTTGCTATCTCAATTAAGTTCATATCATTAACATGTGAATTAACTCTAAGACTAACACAAAACATGCTGAAAACAACCAAAAAAAAAAATGACACCAAGTGGTAATGATCCAAGAATACCAGTTTGGAGTTATTAACGTATAAAAGTGCAATTAAGATCTAGATTAATCCTAAAATGCTAATGATTAAGAATTATTAAGATGCATTTTATGGCTCTCATCAAGATGCATTAATGACTATTCACCCTAGGCTGAGTAGGAGTTAGACCTCCCTAAGTACGTAATGATGGAATCACCGCCCTAAATCTGAAGATTTCGTCTTTGGTCAGTAAAGGTCGCATCACATAAGGCTTAAGGCACAAATATCACATCTTTGTTGGGACCCATCTTAAGGTCTTGAGAAAAGGATCACAATTCCTTTATAAAAGAACTGAAACCCTCTTAAAGAGGGGATGGTCACAAAAAGTTTTCAAACTAGAACCACTTCAGCTTTCTTTCTATTACTTCGATATTTTTCTAAGCCTTTCCTTTTACTTCACTTTGGGATACCTACTGATTTAACCATCGAAAGGTCCTTCCCAGATAACACAACTCCGGGTGGCTTTCCTTGCAGAAATTTGTGTATCACACAAAAATAATCGTAAGAATAAGGCTAGCGCCAAGTTTTCTTCTTCATTAATCCAATACCATTAGACAAGACTGCCCCCGCTTCTTTTTGGAATAAATAGATTTCCACCAAAGAAATCCCTCAACTGTAGCCTCAAAGAACTCAATTCAGTTCCCCACTGAAGAAAAGAGAGATAGCATGGCAACCATGGGCGTATAGATAGGCCTAACCCTTACTATGCCTCAGGGAATCATCAAAATTCCAAGGCCCACAGTGATCGAGCCCAATCCAATCCCACATAAATTGGCCTTGTTGAGTATGCCGTAGTACCAATCTTTAGGACAGAATACGAGGAACTTAAGAACTGGTGCAACCACCTGACTTCCATGGTTGTATAAATCATACTAGATCCAGTCAGTTTTAGCTTATCACCAGGAAACCAGCACAGTCGTAACCAAAAAAGGTCAAGAAAACTTGGGAATCTTGAGTTCGCATAAGTATCAATGCAAGTTTGACTAGAAACAAGATGTCTGAAGCCAAACTCAGTACACTAAAGCATCCAACCCAACACTCAGCCTACTCTAATGCCGTATGAAGAAAAGTTTACGTTAAACCCCTAGCCTCAAAGAAGGCATAAGAGCCCAAATATGCTCAAAGTCATTTAGCAGCTAAGGCAGATGAACAACCGCATCAACCTCGCTCTAAAGACCACTAAGTCAAACATCTTGAAGGAGATCAGGCCTCCAAGAAATCTATTCTAATGAGAAATCATGGACATGGTGATCCCTAACAACTTCATGGTGCTAAAATTTGAATTCTACACAAGGCTTATCCCATTGATAATTTGGAGACCTTCAAGTCCCTAATAATCATTCAAAGGCATTTAGAAGTAGTAATATGCCAACCTTTCCCAATCACACTTCATGAAACGACACAGACCTAGTTCTCACATCTTTCTTTAAAGTCGATCAAGTAGTACAAAGACTTAAGTGAACATTTAGTAACTCACTTCTTCAGCAAACGTGGAATAAGAAAGACAATAGAAAGTTTACTCTCCTTCATTCAATAAGTTGATGAACCTCATAGGGACATGATAGAAATCAGAGTGCTTAACCAAATGTGAGAACAATAGCCTTCATCAATGGACTTTGGGCCTTCGAATTCAGCCATCACTTGTCCAGAAACCCATGAGCTCCCTAGCAACCTTTTTTATCTAAGTAGATGAGTTTGTTATGGCCAAAAAAGATCAGAGCTTCAAAATCCAAAGAGAGAACGACACAACAAAGATGTCTCAATACAACTCAACTCTTCACCACACACTTAGGAATTCCCTAAGTAAGGTGAAAGGGAAGCATTGAAGTCGGAACCAATCTAAGATCATGGAACCATAAAAATGCATAAATGGATGGGAGACTACAACCTGAGATGAATTATCAAAATTCTTCATTTAGGCCAAAATCTACTTAAGAATACCCACTCAATCCAACTGAGATAAAGATCTTAAAAGGCTTGAAGTGAGTGATGGAAGTCCTACACTTAGCAAAATTGCAATCCAGATCCATTACTCAACTTAAGTTGAGATAGAAAAATCAGTACCGAATTACGAGATCGAAGTATCAACACTTGTTAAAATATTGAAAACTCTACTTAGCAAAAAAAGTTAAAATAAAAAAGTAACAGATTTAAAATGTAAACATTTCATCCCTTAAAAATGTTTGTACAAATAGTGGCTTCAAGGCCAAAGTTACATGGAAAAGAAAAGTAAAGTCCTAAGTCTAATAATGTTTCTCTTCATTTCTGGTCATTTATGTTCGGCCCTTGATCATCTCCTCTTTAGCTCCTACCTGCTCCTCAAGATCTTCAGGATTCTTTAGGTTAGCCTAATCAATGTCAGGCAATCACTTGCACTTTGCCAACTTAGCCACTTCGAACCCCACGATGTGGTATCGTGAAGCCTCCTTTAGTAGTTCCCTTTTGAAGGCTTCAGAATTACAAAAGTTCTCCATTGTAGCAGGCTGAGGTGGTCCACTTCGACTCCAAACTAGCCCTTCACCTCCTAGAGTCTAGAGACTTCAGCCTTCAACTGCTCGACCTCCTCCAGACAGTTTGGCAATTTTTGCTTGCTATAGCCAAGGAAGCTTGCAACTCCCCCTTCTCAGCCTTTAGTTGGTTGTTCTGGCTTGCGAGATCTCAAACTATTCCTTATTGTCCTCTAACTACTTTTAGTAATTCTCCTTACTCTTCTGAAATCCATGAATATTATTAGTTATAGACTTTATAAAGTCGCTAAGAAACGAGCTGAACATGCCGGTTTACATTAAACCGCCTCAGTCAAAATACATCAAGCAAAAAAAGAGCTAAAAATTCACAAACATAGGGACCTCGGAACTCACCTTATAATAGGACTCCAGTGTGTTCACCATCATTTGGATAGGCAAGAGCTCCTTTAGCATTCCTCCATCAAAGGGTAGGGCTGAACCCCTAAAAAGCTGATGTACCACGTGTCCACTCTCAAACATAGAGTTAGTAGCCTTTACCTTCCAATTCGGCCTATACTTCTCAAAATCTTTCGTACTAGAGCTTCCAGTAGCAAGACTTCTGGTAGCAACAGAAGCAGAGAAAAAGGGCGGTAGACTAGAAGCAAGTTGCTCAGCATGAGTAGAGGAGGAAGCCCTAGGAAGAGTATAATCAAGTAGCACAACAAAAGTTATAGTACTAGAAAAAGGTATTGCATCATCAGGTACCATTACTTCACCACCTCAAGGGACCTTAGTCCTTGTCACTTTAGCACGCTACACTTCAAACCTCTTCACTTTAGTCTGTTGCACCTCAACTTATCGCACCTCGGTCTGCCAAACCTCAGGCTTTTTCATTTTGGCTTTCTTTTTCTCTACAACAACATCAGAAGAGGCAACTTTCTTCTTCTTACAAGCCATCCTAGCCACTTCGATGGGGTTTAACATAGCGTAAGCTACAAAAAAAAATAAATCAAAGTTAGAATTTCCAAAAAAACAAGTAAAAAAATGCAAGCATTAAAAGCATAAAAAATGCACTATGCAAGTATTAAAAGCATAAAAATGCACTACCTTCTACCATAAAAAAGGGAAGGTTTTTAAAGGCTAAGCTAGTAAGTCCTCAATAGTTGTTCGCTGGTGAAGTCCATCAAACACCCTAGGTGTGGCACTTAAAACCTTATTGATTGCCACTTGCTCCTTAGTACTCAAGACTGGAGGCTTTTGATAAGGAATGTCTTTGGAATTCCACTCCAGTAAAACTTGGTAAGACTTTGGCCACTCCATGAAGAAGTACTTTTCCTTTTAGTACGTATTTTAAAAAGGATTATCCATAATCTTTCTACCACTCCTAGGGTAGAAGTTGTATAACCCCTTGTTGGTGTGTTTCTTGAGGGTGTAAAACCACTTAAACATCCTCACTTTATCCTTCTCATCACCCTTATTGCACCCAACACGCTCTATCAAGGCCAGTACAAATCCCACTTTGCTCTTTATACCATTTGGTGAAAGTTAGGAGATGTAGACCCCGTAATGGTTCACTATCTGGGTTACGTCTAGGTCAAGGAGAAACCTTAACCCTACCTTTAGATGATCAAGGTAGTAGGTCAGAGTGTATGATCTCTCATCTTTTAAAGGGGTGCACACCCTTTGGTCATGTTTTATATGTCTAGTCATCCCCTCTGGAGGAACGAAAAACCTATTGCTAATGAACTCAAGTTCAAATTTAGAGATCCTATTGGAAACCCCCTCAGCCTAAAAATTGTGACTAATGGATATGACACCAACCTCTTGCAAAGAAGGTTTCACTCCATTAAGCTTTCCCTTTATACTCTCAAAGTTCGGGTTTTCCCTCTTAACGCTTTTTCCTCTTTTGAAGTCTTCTCCCTCTACTCTTCTACTCTCATCAGAACCAGAAGAAGACATGGCTAAAGAGAAAAGAAAAATAGTAATGCTTAATAAAAGAAGTGAGGAAACAAGAAGAAGCTTGAGAAATATTCGCAAAAAAGGAAGAAATTTTGAAGAAACTGGAAGTGTTTATGAACAAAAATAGCTCTGAAGTAACTAGTAAATTTGGAAATCCAAAAATGCACAAATGAAACTAAAGAAGAAGAAAATGAAGGCAAAGTGTCCCTTAAATAGCCCTTATGTTGGGAATTTGTCCAAGAATTAAATGGTTGGCAGATGAAGCTTCAACCCTCTAAGCCGCGGTATAGGATTGGTGCGCCGCGGCCAGCAGCAAGTGAGGAGTTTATCAAGGTGGTGCGCGCCGTGGCCCAGACCTTGGGCGCCGCGGCCACCAGCAACTGGAGGACTTTTGCCCTGTTGTGTGTCGCGGCCTGCCCTGTTCTGAGCCACAGCGCCAAGCACACTTGACACCAATTTTCAACACTCTTCAGCTGGTGCATGGGTTCTGATCAAAACGCACAGGTTCACTTAGACTCTTAGAGGGCCATGATTCTTTGGTTCTTGAGATCTAAGGGTTGAGATTGACTTGAAGATTGATTGAAGAAGTTATTGCTCTATATAAAAGGTCATCTAGGAGCAATAACAACACAACACAAAAAAGTGTGTAAGTGCAAAGACACATCACACAAGGAAGAAACACAAGAAGAGGTCTCATTCCAAGAGTGGCTGGTGTTTAGAGAGTTAGCTCTCAATTCTTCAGAGGTGTTTTTAGTGAGAGAAAGTAGACAAGATTGGGGATTCAAGGGCTTTGTAATTGGAATTTTCTTGGGGAAAATTCCAGGGAAACACTTAGTTCTTATCTATTTCTTTTATCTTCTTTCAATCATCAAAAACTCAGGGTTCTTGAGGAGGTGTTGCTGTAATTGTAAGAACTCCATTGATTTAGTGCAGAGAGCTTGTAGGAGCTCACGGGGACATATGCAAATTGTCGAACCTTGATAGCAATTGCTTATGATTTCTCTTTTATGGTTTGATTCTTGTTCGGTCCAAATCATTCTGGATTTGGGTGTTTGAAGGTCACCACCTGGGATTCTTAAAAATCATTTTTAATGCGATAAAATTGACACTAGCAAGTGCACTAATCGTTCAAGTAATAAAATGATTAGTAAGTATCGTTCCCAACGAGGACTGAATAGATAATACAGAAATTATGACTCAGTTCTTACCGTTATTTGAGCAAACGAATAATTATAGGAGAAGAATTTACTAAAACTTAACAAATGATAATAGTAAATAAAAGAAGGAATTGCAAACTTGGAATTAGATTCTTATAAACTAACGTGCTAAGGACTCGACTACCCACCTAAATCATTATTGCCAAGGGTTTTGAATGGACAAGTTTCGTTTAATACATTACTCAAGATGGTAGAATTCCCAATAAATTGGTTATCCATATTCCAGGTCTAATCATAATCTCAAGAATCATTAATTTCAAATATCTATATTCCAGGTCTATTCTAGATTAATTCAAATTAAGAAGCATTAAGTTTTTTTGAATTCCTTTCAGTTAAATGTCCCTATTCGATTACGATTTAAGCGGACCACATGAACTTCCTAGAATCCCTATTCAATTACTTCTATTCCATTCATGGCATGTTTTACCCTGGCTCTTGCATAGACAACAATACAACATTATATTTATTAATTCAACTATTTGTAAAAACATAGCTTCTCTATTCGACACATTACTATGCTTACAGAAGGAATCAAAGTAACAAACAACATTAAGAACAATAAAACACACTCTTTGAACAACGCATTAAATCCTCTTGTCCAAACAGCAACTCAAGACATAGGTTTAGGATTCATCTATCCTTAACACAAAAATACCTACTCCGTAATAATATTCAACCAAACCAAGTTCATATCATAAAACATCAACATAACCAAATAAGAATAAAGCAAAACTAGAGAAGAATGATTAAAAGCTTCAGAGGAGCCTCCAGGAGTGTCTCCAACTCCCTTTTTGCGTCTTGTCTCCTCCAACTCTGTTTTTCTGTTCAACAGCCGCGCTCCCTTCTTTTTGTTCAGCTAGGGTTTGCTATTTATAATATTCTGAATTTGCCGACCAGCATTGCAGCGTCAACTTCCCAGCGCTGCAGTGCTAGGCACAAATCGAACCCTAGCCAGAGCTGTAGCGCCCCACAAACCAGCGCTGCAGCTTTGAGTTTCTGTCCACATTTTTCTATTCCTGCCAGATTCCAGCACTACAGCGCTGAGGAACCAGCGCTGCAGCTTTGAGTTTTTGTCTCCTTCACACATTATATTTATTAATTCAATACTTTTGCGCTGTTGTCACATCTTCTTCTTCTTTTTTTTTCTTTTTTTTTTCGTATGCTTGTGCTATAGTAGTACCAGTCTTTATTTTCGTGAGTATGAATGAAACTGTAACAGAGCATGTACGCGACAATCAAACACGACTTTACCAGCTGTCTGTGATAGGAAAAATACAACTTGATCAAATAGTTCATGTGGTAAACCATTTTGCCTTCGATCTTTCCCTTGCTCACTCTCGATGGGAAATATTTGATACTTAACACAGCCAAGTCGAAGACCACTTTCTCTTACTCAATCATCTGCTACCACTTATGAGAATAGTCCATTCACAAGTCGATGTGCTTACAGGCAAAAAGTTGAGTTGTAGCATTTTTTTTATTTTTTAAAAAATAGGTTAGATGATCGGGTGACAAAATAACGGATATTCAAGCTCAAAAAGGGAAAACTAAGGATAATCACATATCAAGGGTTGGCTAGAAAAGCTCAAACGTTCCAAACATGGCCTGAATCATTTCTTTGGTACTGTACTACCTAAAATTTCGCCTCGAGTGGTCTTCAAACAATTTCTAGAGTCCATGAGATCTCAAAAAACTACATTGCACACATAAAGGTTCTGTGAAATAGCAAGACAACAAAGTGCTTAGGTGTAAGTGCTCATTGTGTTCAAAGAGTTCGATGTAAAACAAATCCAACAACAAACTCAAGCACATAGACAAATGTAACATTTTTCAAATTTTCAAGGGCTACAATCAAGTCAATCTATTTCTCATATTCGGCAAAATCAACATCAAACAAATAAAGCACACAGATAAAACAAACAGAAAAATAACTAGAAATATGAGCAGCACACAACACTCAGATACCTTCACCACCCCTAAACTTAAATGATACATTGTCTGCAATGTATAAACTTTGAACATAAAGTAAGAGAAAGGAACTTCCCTGATTAGTCGGAGCCCGAACCACTCGTCTTCTTCATTATCCTCATTCTCCTAGTCATTGCTGAAAGTGTGAGGAGAGTGTTTTTAAAACACAGTATGCGACTTAGCACTACAACTCTAATTGTATAGCGCTACGGCTCTGAGCTCCTTTCTTGTGGATGCTGCAGCGTTGTATCCTGGGGACGCAGCATTGAATCTCAGGTCCAACCTCTTCATAATGGTCTTTTCAGTGCTGCAGTGCCCAAAGCTTATGCTGCAATGCTGGTTCTCGGGCCTGACTCAAATCAATCCTGAAAACAAAACAAAAATAACTAATTTAAAACAATAAAAATTTTAATAAAAGACAAACCAAACAAACAAAAAAAAACAATAAACACACAAAACAAATTCAAATGCAAGAAAAATAAAAACAAAATGTTAGTTCTAATTTATAGTCTTTAGCATGACTTTCCGATTCATGGCTCTTGGAGAATGGTTGTGGACGATTGAGGGTCAAACGTCCCCATGATGTAGTGCTTCAATCTGTGCCCATTGACCTTGAATGTCTCCTTGTTTTTCTCGTGTCGTAATTCAATGGCACCAAAAGGTGATACACTTATCACAGTGTATGGTCCAGCCCATCGAGATTTCAGCTTTCCCGAAAATATGTGCCTTCTTAAGACTTCCAGCAACCGTTCTTCCATTTTACTTGTCAACGAAGGAGATATTATAGTAAGGAAAATATTTTTCTCTAAATAAGCATATTTCAAATGAGCAAGTAAAGTTTTCAATTCAGTTATTATTATTTGTTCTTCTGGCGCTTCTTTTCCCATTTTAGACTCCAAGTTCCTTGCTTCTTCTTGGATGATGAGTTCTTCAGTGGTAGTAGTTCCTGATTCCATGATGCATCTCTCTGAAGTATCTTCATTTAATGTTTTCTCCTGAAACTCCTTAATGAGATTATCAATAATATCCACTTGAAAACAAAAAGAAGTAGATAAGCCAGAAGGGTATTTCATAATTTTGTACATATCAAAAGCTACTTGCTCATCATTGACTCTTAAAGTCAATTTTCCTTGTTGTACATCAATTAGGGCTCTCCCTGTAGCAAGGAATGGACATCCAAGTATAAGAGGTATCTCACGATCCTCTTCCATGTCGAAAACAATGAAGTCTACAGGGAATATAAATTTATCAACCTTTACCAGTACATCTTCTATAATTCCCCATGGTCTCTTAATCGATCGATAAACTAATTGCAATGACACTGTCGTTGTTTTAACTTCTCATAATCCAAGTTTCCTAAAAATTGAAAGAGGTATAAGATTGATACTTGCACCAAGGTCACATAAAGCTTTATCAAAAAATGAATTTCCCAAAGTGCAAGATATAGTAAAACTCCATGGATCTTTCAATTTCGGAGGTAGCTTTTTTTGCAGTATAGCGCTGCACTCTTCAGTTAACATCACCGTTTCGTGTTCCTCGAGCTTCCATTTATTAGACAAAATTTCCTTCAAAAATTTAGTGTAACGAGGCATCTGTGCTAATGCCTCTGCAAATGGAATGTTAATATCCAATTTCTTGAAAATCTCTAAAAATTTTGAGAATTTCTTATCTAATTTTTCTTTTTGAAATTTCTGAGGATGGGGAAGAGGTGGCGCATATTTAATTTCATAGTTAGAATCGATCAAACCTTTACCAGTCAATTTCTTTGCTGAAACATGTTTCTCCTCTTGCTTGGTCTCTTCTTTCTCGCCTTCTTGATTAGTGATTTCTTTAGATTTTGGCCCTTCCAATTGTGTGCCACTCCTTAGTGTTATGGCCTTGACATCCTCCTTAAGATTTTTTTCTGTGTTGCTCAGAAGAGAACCTTATTCACGTCCAGAAATTATGGTTGCTAGTTGACCCACCTAAACTTCCAGATTTTTGATGGATGCTTCTTGATTTTGGAACCTAGTTTCTGCTGTACTTAAGAATTTGGCCATCATGTCCTCCAAGTTGGACTTTGTTTCTTGAGGTGGGTATTCAGAAGGAGGTTGTTTCGCATTGCTTTGATTCCAAGACAAGTTCGGGTGATTCCTCCATCTCG